>CM075669.1:257821850-259086850 GCA_037962975.1 Clitoria ternatea
TCAATGTACACTATCACACATGCACAAGTATAAACACACACCACGTTTAGTAACATTTTCCTTAACCCGTTTGCGCAACCCAAGGACCTGAATTAGAAGCGAGTCCTATTCTAATTAATTATAACCCGAACACCCCCTTACTTTGATTCCACGCTTCGATGATCTGTTCTTTGTGTCGATTCTTTCCTCTGAGCACTGGTTTCGCAGTCTCAACTCCTTTACTCAGTCTTCCGCTGTTTAGCCTACTACCTACGAATCATGAAGTATAGCTCATCACCTCCACACCCCTAGTTCATGGATAACATCTGGACTCACACTCACCAGAGGAGTGGAGAACAGCCACGAATATAGCCATGCATGGCCCTTAACAGCTAAAGAATAAAAGAAATAAGGGAATCACAATTGGGTTGGATCAGTAGACTCACCTTGAAGTCCCGATCACAGGAATGAGGTTAAATTGAAGTTCAGACACAAATGGAGTCTCACTCCAGTGCATGCAGATCAGCGTTAAGAGAGAAGAGAAAAACGGAAGAGAAGGAACAAACTGATAGCAAAGGTAACTCGTGAATAATCCAGAGGGAAGGAAGAGAATCTTCTTATATATATATAGCTCATGGCAAGATCGTCTTTTCCTTTATTTTATTTGTATTCTTACTAAATTTAATCAATTTCACTATTTTAAAATATTGCATAGTTATCAAATCAATTACACGTGTCTATCCCCCCAACGTCTAAGTAGTCACAATCCTCAAATAATTCGCAAGAGTATAGGCCCCATATAAATATCGGCCCCGCCGTCCTAACTCAATGTTCATACCTCGGAAATCCGAGCTACAACTTGAAAGGTCGGATATATCATCCGCTCTCGACTCTTTGTCACACACACCCGTTGTTTCAGTTAGTATGAGGTTGATCCGGGCTACGACACCGTGTGAGGCGCTCTCCTCACAACGGTTGGACCAGACCGCCTAGCCCTGCCCGCTCTTCCTTACTCATCCGATCTTCAGCTCTGCCTGTCCGCGCTTCTGAGACCGATCTCGACACCGGCTAAATACTAAATAGAATTTCTAAACATTCACTAACATTTCCCATTTCATAATTTTCATTAAAATATCAGGGATGTTACAAAACTGACCTGTTAGGCCCAATTCGCTTTGACATCCCTAGATTCCCAATATTGTGGGAAGGATGAGTAGCCTTAACAATGACTAAATAAGTCTTGATCTAGACTGTCTATAAAGAAGAATAAAGATAACAAGTAGGTTGGGCTGTCAGGTTGACCTTAAAATATGATTATTTTTTGTTTATTTAAATTTTTATAACTTATTTTTAATTTTAATGTTTTAACCTTTTAATTTGGTAGAGTTTTTAAATATACACCAAAATACTATTATTAATTATTTATTTTAATTTAAACTTTACTTTTAATCATTTTTACTAAATTTTACTCATTTTAATCTATATTTTTATAGGTTTCGTAGGTTAATCGACTAGAAAATAAGCACTAGTGGAAAAAATGGCTTTAACCACGGTTAAAAAAGGCTTTTAATCACGGTTGAACAACCGTGGTTAAAAGTGGGCGTGATTGTATATCAGGATATTTAATCACGGGTTTGAACCGTGGTTAAAAGTGGAGTGGATATAACCACGGTTGCCTTAGGCAACCGTGATTAAATGTACTGGACCAAAAAAAAAATTAAAAATCGTGGTTATCATCTTCACCATTCAGAAACAGCAAGAACACAATGAACACCAACACCAGAAATAAGAAACGCAGCAAGAACGCAAGAAACAAAAACAGAAGAAAAGTAAATGAATGAAAATCAGAACAACCACAAGAAACAAGAAACAAGAATGTTACTACAACAAAGGAACGAGAAGAACTACAACAAAGGAACGAGAAGAACACAAAGTAAAACGAAGAACACATAGCAAAATGAAGAACACAAGTATAAATCTAAAACGTAAACCTGTAAATAATCAATGGCGTGCGATGGGAAACCTGTAAATGGCAACAGAAAAATAGTAAGAACTCACATAATAAACAAATCTAGAACGTAAATAATGAAATGTAAATGGAAACATGAAAACAGAGAAGAGAAACCTTACAGAGAAGAAGGAGAGAAAAGAGAGTTAGACTAAGGCGCGCTCGTGAAATTACGAAATTTAAAACGAAAAGGAAGCTATAATCACGGTTACACAAGGAACCGTGGTTATATGTATGACCTATAACCACGGTTATGCTAGTACCCGTGGTTATATGTATGACCTATAACCACGGTTACTCCAGGACCCGTGGTTATATATATGACATATAACCACGGTTGAACAAGGGACCCGTGGTTATATGTGAAAATCTTATTTTGGCATTAGAAAACACCATAAAAAATTTTAGAATTTTTAGAATTTATTTGGTAGGTAAAGTAGAAGCCTAAAAATCCAAAAAATAAGCAAATAAATCATAAAAAATAAAATTTTTTGAGAAAACAAGGGTTTTTTGAAAATCTGAGCAATCCCAACTGGCGCCAGTTGGAATGAATGCGGATTTTTTTTCTACCCCAAAATCATATGCAGCAATAAGGATTCTGAGTTTTCTAGCTCAAGTTATGCTCGTTTGAAGTTTGCCGATTTTTGTCGTCACAAAATTTTTGTATCTCTCACTCAAAAATTGATTTTTCAAAAATTCCAACTCGAATAGCTAATAAGTACCAAAAGAAGTCATGACGCAAAAAATCAGATCAAAATTCCATGTTTTTCTATTTTTTTGGATTTTTCTAAAAATAAGGTGAATAATATTTTGACATATTACCACGGTTGTCAAACAACCGTGGTTATAGACACTTTTAATCACGGTTGCCTAACAACCGTGATTAAAAGTTTTCTCAAAAATTTCAAAAATGCCATCTCGTTTTGACATATAACCACGGTTGTCAAACAACCGTGATTATAGAGACTTTTAATCACAGTTTTCTAACAACCGTAATTAAAAGTTTTCTAAAAAATTTCAAAAATGCCACCGCGTCATTTTTAATCACGGATCCACATTAATCCGTGATTATACCCCCGTGGTTGTATCCATTTTTTCCACTAGTGAAGATAGATTGGAAAATGTCAACCCATCATTGAATGGTAGTGAAACTTACAACACCCCATTTTTAGCGGGACGAGTCATGGTGGATTGACTTGTTTTATCATCCCTAAATGAAAATACTTGTAGTTGAATAAGTTGCTAGTAACTATTTGTTTTGTACAAAAAGTGAAACAAGAATGTTAATTAATTGAATGAGAAATTGTTAATAATTTAATATATGCCTTTTTATGCATTTTATACGCATGCAATAATATTTTTACAAACTAATTTAATAAATTATATATTTTAATTTAAAAATGCGCCTTTTAAATTTGCTAGGTAAAGTGATCGAATTGACATATTCTCCACCTATACGCATCAAAGTGAGGACTTCTTGTTTAAAAATTAATATATGTTTGTGTTATTACTTCTATTGGTTTGGTGAATTTAATTATCTACAATGATATCGAGCATGAAGGCTAAAAAAATCATGCAAGTGTACTTTGAAAACACAAAGCAAGATAGATAGAAAAAATAGTTTAATTATCTCGAGTGCATATAATTTAAAAAGTAGCCAGTTTTGCACATAAATATTAACAAAGTACTTGATATCTAAGGTTGTTTTTTTTATAAGTGATGATTGTGAATCGGTGTTGATGTGTATGCGGCTGCTGGTATATATTTCGGTGCGAGCTACTTGTTTTGCGCAAGAGTTTTTCAATGGGCGTGTATAGATTTGTCCTCTACAAATGGAAATGTAACTCTACTAATGTACACCGTATCCTACCATGAACATAAATACCAACAAAATTTATGTATCAGACTGTTAAATGTGGCTAAGATTCTGAAAATTATAATTAATTTTTAATTTTGGAGAAAATGTTCAATTTAATCCTTTGGTATAACATATTGACATCCGCATGCGCCGCAGTATTCATAGAGTTACAAATACTGTTTCTGTACGGATGAGACGTAATGCATAACTACGTTGTCTTTGATAGAACACGGACAACGGGACAAGATCTTTGCCTCATACCGTACTTCTTTGGACACGTGACATTATTGCCATTTAATTTTTAAATAAAACAACTCATTTCAAAATATTTCTTTTTTAAAATTTATTTACGGCTGCCTCTTTTTGCATATCAATTCGTTAAATGGTTTCTTTGGTGGTGGGAGGAAAATTGAGAAGGAGAGAAATAAAAAGAAAATAATTTTTTTGTTTGTTTAATAGGAAAAAATAAAAATAAAAATAGTGGTTGTGAGATCTAGTAAAAATTAATTGCTTTTTAAGATGGAAGAAAATGAGGAAAAATATTTTTTATGTATTAAAATTAAGTAAATAAAAATTTAATTTTTTTAAAAAATTAATTTATTTCCATCTATTTCTTTCTTCCATTCAAACAATTTTCCCCACTTCTTTTTCTTTCTTTTCCCATCTATTCAAACAATATATTTTCTATTTTATATACATTCTTTTCATTTCCTTCCTAATTCTTTCCTTCTATTTCATCTCTTCATCCAAGCATTAAGAAAAAATAAGTGTGTGGCCCAATGAAGAACTTAGTTTAGATATTAAGACAATTAAATTTTTGAAAATAATTATATGAAATCACTCTATGATCTAATTAAGAACCAAAGTTATATGTCCTGAGGTGTCTTAGGGAGTATAATAATATTGTTAATCCTCTTTGTGGCTAATGCTAGTTTTAGTCGAAGTACCTATAAAAATGTCTATAAAGAATTGAATAAGGGTGTGTCTCTTAGGACACATCTAATACATAAGTTATAGTAGTATAAAAGAGGTGGGGAAAGTCGATATTGGAGTAAAGAGTAGTTTAGAGATAGAAGAATATGTCTTCGAGGTGGGTATTTATTAGAAGTATGAAGATAATGATAAGTGTGCCAAGTACCTTTTTAAAAATTATCAATGACGTAACATAAGTAACTGTTATCCTTTAAGAGGTCTCTTGACATATGTTTGAGAGGTATTATCTAAAATTGTATTTTTCTTAGAAGGTGTTTTGACATAGGTCCGGAAAGTATCATCTAATGGTGCACATTTATGGGAGGTGTCTTTACATATTCTGAGACATATCTTCTAAGGGTATATCCTTCATGAGAAGTATTTTGTATTGATCTGAATTTAGACCAACATAGATTTTATCCATGTCTAGATAAATAAATCTTCTATGTTTTAAAACATAAGTATATTAGTTTAAATCAACTTATATCTAGATAGTATATCCATATCAAATTAAAACATGTTTTTTACCGAAATATTTTAGTAAATTACGACAAAGCTTTTAAATATACTTTAACGCGTTTTTAGTATAAAGAAATTGATTTCAATTTAGGTGATTCAATAAATATAAATTATGTAATTTTTTATTATCAATTTCGATATAACCAATTTAATAGAGGAATTAAGAAAATAATTGCCCCCAATTATCTGTAAGTGTGTGTATATATATAAAAAGAAAAAAACACTATCTAAAATTACTAATATGTTTATATGCGATAATGAAGAAAAGTTGCAAAAAGAATTGGTGCAATTCTAAAAAGTATATGGATTAAAAAACTATTAAATAGTTTTTGAATGCGTGATTCTATTATCAAATTCCATAGTTTAATATTATATTTCTCTCTTAATTATCTCACATCTTAATTGCAGCCATTTATTTAAAGCGTAAATTATGTAATAATAATAAAAAATAAATATTTTCTTAAACTATTAAAAATAATATATATAGAGAAACATTTATTTTTTAAACACGCCATATTAACAAATCAGAGGGAGTAGATATTTTTAGCTAAAGAGAAAGAAAAACTGGCTTTCAGACGTAACAAATTTTAAATTTTCTCCAATCCTAGTCTTTCCCGGATTCATTTTAGTTCTTCATTTTCAGTTTTTTCTGATCTTACATTTAGAAAGTAATTCAATTTAAAATATTAATTCTTCCCCTTAAAATTAATTCCGCTCGTTTTTCCGAAATAATTATACTCAAGCCATAAATACTTATAAGATTTTGAAATTAAATAGGATTGTAAACATTTTTATATACTTTCACTCAATTGTAAATTATCTGTAAGTGATAATTGTATAATTTAATATTTACTTTAAAAGTCATAATTAAAGTAATTTTTATTAGTTGACGATTCGAATTTTTTATATAAATAAATTCTTAATATTTAGGTTGCATCAAGATTAAAATTTTTAAAATTAGTCATCAGAGACTTTCTTGTTATAAATTATTTTATTTCCCTAAAAAATTACCATAACGAATTTGTTTACTAGAAAGTGGCGTTTTTAACGCCGCGGCTAAAAGGACGCACTTTTTCTGTCTTTATCTCTCCCATAACAGAAAGAATATAACCGAAATAAAAATAGCATTTATGCACTTTGCTATATATTATATTTTATTTTTCTAAAATTATATTTTCATTGTCTTTATTTTTTTTCATGTTTTCTTTTTGTCATTATATCGAATGATTTCTATTGTTTTTTTGCCTATTTTTTTCTTTCTTCCACCAATCACATCTACCCTCAAACTTAAGAGTTTTTAACACTCATTTTTTCTTACATTTATTTTCTCTTTATTGTTTAAAAAGTTTATTCCTCTTTCTCTATCGCGCCATTTATCATATTGTAGATTTAAATTTCTTTCTCTTTGCATCTGTCTCCAGAAGTAAGTATCCAGTAACATTACTCAAATAAATATACATCGGTCATTTTCGTGTGTTTACCCAGTTTTACTGTATACGAAAACTTTTTAAAATTTTATTTATAATATTGATTAATTATTAATTACTACTCCCTCTATTCCAAAGTCAAGTTTTGAAGTATTTGGGTCTTTTTTATAAAATAAAAGTTACAGTTTATATCAAACATATGTATCTTATTTACCCATGATAATTATAAAAAGTAATAATTTATTTGAGAATATAATCGTCTAAATAAACAAGTCAAAATATGAGTGATATAAATATATTCATTATTATCAATCGTATTAATAAAATTTATATGGGTAAATCTAGAATGTCATACTTTCTCTATTACCTTTTTATAATTTACTACTACAAAAAAGAAAGTATTTATTTTTATAAATCCTATATAAAATGGATGGATTTATTATATTAGTTTTTTCTAGTTTACCGTTAATAATTCAATACTTTTAAACTTGTACAATTAATATAAAGTGTTTGAATTTAACTTTAAATAAAGATAAGTTTCGAACGTTAAGATTATTTTTTACAAAATCAAGATAATAATTGCTCATCTAAAACTATAAATATGTGTAAAGATGGAGGGGGTATTATTTTTAAGACTGATTTATCTAACACATGCAATCTTGTACTTGATAATAGATTATAAGATTAATTACATTAATAATATTTTTAAATGAAATTTTTTTACTTTTGATCTTTTATCCGATGTCGTACAAGATTAATAAGTTTTATTATGAAATCGATAAATTTAACTATTAATTATACATTTTAATAATATTAATGATCCAATTAATTTCATAATAAGGATGAAAACAAATATTAATTATTAATTAGGCTCCACCCAAATCCGACATGACAGAAATTCAAGTGAAGTAGTTTGTGGTACATGATTAGTTATTAACAGGTGTTTGATTTAAGTATTATATGTTTAATTCGCCTTAAGTAACATGTTGAGTTTGAATTTAGTAGATGTAAAAAATTCTTATCGAGAAACATAGATGTTTCTAATTGGAATATGATTGTTTTCAAAAAATACCAATGACTTTTTTTAAGAAAAAAAAAAGCTTTAGTGAAGGAGTCGGCAAGGGGATGTCGGGCACGTGGAGTGATTTTATTTTCTAGTCGGAAAAGGCGAAGAAAGGAGAAACGAAGACAAGTCTTTTACTTCATTAACCAAAATTCATGAGTGGCTGTTAGATGCTAATATGTTAATTCCATGCCTTTCTGCGGTGTTTTGGTGTCAAGAAATTTAAGGCTTGAGGTTAACTTGCAAGTATATGGAAAAACCAACACCTTCTGCCTTCTGTTCCAAATAATTAAAATGTGTGTTCGCTAGCATTTTCAAAAACTAATCACAACAAATTCATACCTAAACACCGAACGTATAGATTAATTGGGAAATTGTTGTATGAAACTTAAGATTTCTAGTTTAAACTCCTGTGCAATATTAAAATAATTTGATTCTCCGTTATTGTCGTGTATAGCTCAAATATGAAGTGATTCTGAAGTAATGTTGTAGTTGAATATCTAAGCGACACATCGGTCTTTATATTTCTGATGTGATTCGATGGGCGATGAGTGCTGTTGCTGCTACGCTTGTGTCCGGTTACTCTACCCATCTTGTCATTAACCAGGTGAGGCGGGTATTAGAAATAAATTGAAATTTCGGACTTGTTTTATTTTAATCACACTTTAAAAAAATTAAAAATATTTTTAATAATAGGTTGGTTAATGGTTAGTCCACTTAAAATAATAGTAACTACTAAAAAAGTTAATTAAATTAAAAAAATAGTATCCCATAAAAAATTAAATATAGTTAATAATTTTAATTCAAATACTGATCAAAGTAATATGCTAAATAATCCTTTTCCTCATAATAAATTAACGATAATAAATAAAACCTAAACATTTAAGTTTCTAAATAATATTCAATAAAAAAATTTCAATATCTATCCAAAATAAATAATCAAACTAACATTAATAATTAAACTAGTTAAGTTCATTTTTTAAAATAGGTGATTAAAGTTATCAAACTACCATCAACATCAAGAATTAAACTAGTAAAGTGCATTCTCTAAAATAGATAATAAAAGAATTAAACCATCACTAATACTGAGAATCAAAATAGGTAATCAAACTAGTAAAATGTACCAATACAAGTATTTCTAATGTAAAAGTCAGTAAGATCAGAGTCAGCGATAGGAAAATTGGATGCCTGTCGCTTTTTTGTCTGCCCCGTTAAAGTTTACCAATTTAAAATTACTTAAAAATAAAACTCTTCTCATCTAAAAATAGACTCAAATGCTAACTCGTCAAAATAAGAAACTCAGTTTTTATAGGAAAATATGACATGTTGGTTTACCTGACAACCAATTATTTTTAAAATATATATATCAAATTAATATAAAAACCATAAAAAAATATGAATAGACTTTTTTAAAATAATTTAAAAGAATATTATTAAAAAAATATACAAATAGTGATAAATATGGTTTTTTTATTTTAAAAGTTAAAGTATAGATTATTTTATTATTAACATTTATATTATTTTAATCTTTAAGTGAGGTCATCTCACCAAGTTGGCAGACCAGGTTATAATGTGGTAGCGAGTTGAGTTTTTTATCTACCTCATCTATTTTAACAGGCCAGTCGGAGCCAAACAAGGAGGTATGTGAGAATGAGGAAAAATATACCTTGAATATTTATGAGAATTAGTAGAATTACTCTAGAGATAATAATTACTGTGCCAATACATTTCTTAATTTGTTGAGACTTGTTTGATGGCGTGTATGAGATATACATGGAGATATTGATTAACAGAGACATGTGTCAATGCGATAATGTATACAACCAAACAACATCTTAAGAGTACAAAAGTGTAAACCTAGAATATTTATGGATTTTTGGACAAATCAAAATATATCCACAAATAATATTTGAATCTATATTATTATTGTTTCTTTGGTTCATCATATCTAACTATCCATGATCCTCTTAGAATCTTTCTCATTTACGGTCTCATTGCCTCACACATGGTTAGATGATAAGAACATTAACATTTATTTACGTGATTATAAAATATTTTAATTGTCAAATATATATATATTTTCATGTTTTAAAATAAAGGTTACATATGTAGTAGTAGTACAAATATGACTACTTGAATACTCAAGTGTAAAATAAAGAAGGGTTGAAGCGGTTAGACAGAGTAAATTAGGATTTATTTTTGTAGTAAATCTTGAAGGATTGGTTAAAATTATATTTATGAATAATGTGACTGTGGGAGAGGAAGCAATAATTAGTGAAAAATTAGAGGGAAGAGTGTGGCGGGGACCTCAAGGATATGAGAGAGGGGGGCGGGTGCAAAGTTTGTGGGGCCTCATTCTTTTTCTAAACGTGGGTCCTACCATTGAGTTTTGGTCCTTTTGGAGCTTCTGATTTCTAACTATAAATTAAAGCTAGGGGCTCTCTCTTCTCCCCCACACATACACTCTCTTCTCTGCCTTTTCCAATTTCCCCTCTTTCCTTCTCAAACCATACTCTGTTTGTCTAGTGAAGATGACGCAACAGAATGTAGTAGTGTGCGAAACTAAATCCGGAATCAACAAGCCCATTCCAAAGCCACCCGCGGTGCCCGGAGGGTACATTCCCATTTCAAGGAGGAGGGTTCTGAAGAACCTTGAAATCAACGGAGGTCAAAGGATCAATGCTTGGGTTGACTCCATGAGGGCCTCTTCTCCTACCCATGCCAAATCCACCCCTTCTCTCCTCGAAGAACATAACTCTTGGATTGTGAGAACCACTCTTCATTAATAAAATTCAATATTTAACTACCCCAATTTTCTAACAAGTAATTGGTCGGATCCGATCTTGTTCTAACGCACGTAAAAATGTATTTTTTTTTTGTGGGTCAAAACAGCTTCGCCACCCGTCAGCATTAGACATGTTTGAGGAAATCATGGATGCTTCAAAGGGAAAGCAAATTGTCATGTTCCTCGACTATGATGGTACCTTGTCACCCATTGTCGATGACCCCGACCGTGCTTTCATGTCCAATTCGGTTGGTATTTATGCTTGGGATTATTCAATATATCATATATCACATATAATACGTATTGGTTGCTGACATATTTTATTGTGACATATCAGATGAGAAAAACAGTGCGGAAACTTGCTAGGTGTTTTCCTACTGCTATTGTTACCGGTAGATGCAGAGACAAGGTACAGAACTTTCACTTTTCAATTTTAGTCCTACCCCTTTTCCCCTTCTTTTTCTTGAAAATAAAAAATGGCTAATTATTTTTCGTGTTGTTTTGCAAACAATAGGTATACAATTTTGTTCGCTTGGCTGAGCTATATTATGCAGGAAGCCATGGCATGGATATTCAAGGGCCAACAAGAGACTCCAAATACAACAAAGTGAGTGAACCAGCTTTAGTGCAGTATATACAGTGAGTTCATGAATTTTATTAGTTGTTAGAAAAATACTGATTTTACATTGGTTGTGCTCTGTAGGACAACAAGGGAGAGGCAGTTCTTTTTCAACCTGCCAGTGAATTTCTTCCCATGATAGAAAAGGTTAGTCAACATTTATATATACTAATACTCCTTAATACACGACTTCCTCTTCTTAATATTTGTTTATATAAAAGAAAAGTATACATATACAGCCAGTGAAAACAAAGTTGTTTTGTTCCTTTGTACTGATTTTCAGGTGTACCATCTATTGGAAGAGAAAGTGAATTCAATTCCTGGAGCAAGGGTGGAGAACAACAAGTTCTGTGTCTCAGTTCATTTTCGTTGCGTGGATGAAAAGGTACACAAAATTGCAAACTATCCGTGTTTTTTCTAGCAGAAATTTCTGAAACAGTAACTCGAGACTCACTCTCATCATATGCATCATAACAGAAATGGAGTGAACTGGCACAACAAGTGAAATCGGTGTTGAAAGAGTACCCAAAGCTTCGTCTTAGCCAAGGAAGAAAGGTGGGCCATGGTTTTTATTTTCTATTTTTTCCTTAGCTACTTTGTTTTGTTTATCTGGTGGGGTATTTGATTTAGTTTAAAGGTGATCTTGAGTGGAGGATTAAGAATAAGAAATGAAAGATGTCTCACTTTCAATGTCATTTGTTTATTACAGGTACTAGAGATTCGTCCCTCTATTAAATGGGACAAAGGGAAGGCCCTGGAATTTTTGTTAGAGTCACTTGGTAAGTTTTAGTTTGTAATACATTTTCCTACTTCAGTTTTATTTGTCACAATCAAATGTTCAGGATGCACTATATATTTCTTACACATAATAATTGCTCAAAGCCAGTCACTGCTCATTATTGGTAGTTGGATAATTCTTCCAGTGTTTGACCATTCCAAACAATTAAGAAGATGACACCCACACCTTGTGGGGTTTAATTTATTCATTGAATTAAAGATTGTTTTATATCCATATGCTTCTAAACAAAAAAGTAATTTTTTATTTTCTCGATTAATATCTAAATAAAAATTTCGTTTTCAACAGGATTTGCCAACTGTAATGATGTCTTTCCTGTTTACATTGGTGATGATAAAACCGATGAAGATGCATTCAAGGTATCCAATGAGATCTTAATTTATTTACGTTTTCTGTTTGTTATTTCTCTGAGAGATAGAATACGCTTAGTCAATTAATATCTGCAGCAACTAATGTTTTTTTAATTGTTTTATAATAAGCAGAAATTAAGAGACAGAGGACAAGGTTTTGGGATTCTTGTCTCGAAATTTCCAAAGGACACTACTGCTTCATATTCTTTACAAGAACCCAACGAGGCAAGGATAGTTTGATCAATTTCCTTTTCTTCTATTTTTGCAACATCGTATATTGTATATATGCATAGTATAATATATATATATAATTTATTTATTTATTTCATGCAGGTGATGGATTTTCTTCAACGTTTGGTGGAGTGGAAACAAGAATCCCTCCGAGCACGACCCCGGGTGTAAATGAATATTAGAGTCATGACATTGTACATCCCTACCCTGCCATAAAAATGGAGTTCAGCTAGGGTAGAGCTATAGGACCTTTTTTTCTACGTTTTGTTCAGATTAGAACAATAGAACAAAAATGTATGCGAAAAAGAAAGACAAAAGTGTCTTTCTGAGTTTGGAGCACCTTTCCATTGATGTAATTAGCCTCGTAGAACGTAGTAAGTAGTAGAGTACAGTACAGAGGGGAAAAGTCTCTGTAGAGCAACCATCCAATGTAATTCTGAATGAATTAAATTTGTACTCTTTCCAATATAATGATATATATGTATATTATAAATTACGAATCAAAAGATGTTTACTGAGAATAAACATTCATTTTAGCTCTTGTGTGATGGTAAGGATTAATTATTTTAGTATTTGAGTTTTAAGAATATCAAATTAGTCTGAATATATTCATTTTCAATCAATTTAGTTCTTGAATTTAACCCAAAAATACACTAGAAAAAACATCATCCGACATCTAAATTGATAGATCAGCTTCTATGTAATGAACACTAAACAATGTTGTTTCATTTAAAATGAAAAATAAGCTTGAATTTCGGTCCTTGTTTACTTATTTTTAGTATTATAGTACTCGTAAACTCTTATTTATTTATTTATTGTTTTAGGACACTAAAAGTAAAAGTACATTGTTTAGTCCATTGCTGGAAAACTATATAAGTTGTCAATTTAAATGCCACGTATTATTTATGAGTACTTTTTTAACTGGTTAATTAGGTTCAATGACTAACGTGAGTGATGATTAACAAAGTCAAAAGCTAATTTGATATTTTTAGACAATAAGAGATTAAAATATATAATGGACCTTGACCATTACAAGAACTAAAATTTGCATGTTATTAATTACTCCATGTTTATAATATATTATAAGCTGTCACTCGTGGCATGCGATAATGACTTGCATGCTCGTACAAATTGGTGTGTTGTCTAGTGGTAAAATGAACATCGAAAATACCGTTGTTATATAGCACCTTGATTACGGAATTTGGGAACATGGTTGTAATTTTACAATATGACATTCGTATGAAGAGATGATTGATCTTTGGGCCTTTGAGACAAGAAGTTCGTTTCACGTCTATCATATCATTTACCTTTAGTTCAAAAAGAGGGGAAGAAGTGGCATGAGCATACGAAGCTAATTAGCTTCTCTTTATCGCCAATTATTAAGCCTATATAATATGCTCAATTCTTGATCTAATGGCAATTATTGGTTTCCTCCTCTCTGCAACAATATTGGGTTCCTTAGTGAATGTTACACAAACATCAACTAATGGACATTCTTCTTTTGGATAACAATTGATTGTGATAGATGAACTTAATGTGGAATGGTGGATTAAAAGTCTATGTCTATATATATATTATATTTGATTCATATTGTAGAGGCTACATTATACAGAGCCATGTCAAAAAGAAAGCATAGAATCATCCACTTGTATGGTGCTTAGGACCACAGTTCCCACGTGCATAACAAACTAAAACTACTTATATGCAATACCAGGAAAAACTAGCTTCCAATCTCAGTAAGATATAGTTAATCTGGAGATAAGATCATTATAACCATCAATGATTGGGTGCTTGTAGATTCAGGTAATAAGAGTAAGAGGGGCCCTTATCAACTTGGCTTATTAGAATATTTCTATAGCTGACTCAAAAGTAGTAGTTGTGGGCTAGACTTTTTTGGTGCTCACAAAAATTCAATTCTATATGCTATGTCATTATTCAATGTCTGGATCAATGCCCCTCCATCTTCAATATGTGGTAAAGTTGCATAAGTTTTTGTTTCTCTTCTTATGTAATGTATATTCTGATGATATAATTTTAGTTCTTGTTGATTGAGCATATTGATTATGTAATGATTTATGTGAAGCAATATATCTCACTCTATGAACTGATTACTAATGGTGTCATTTGACTAACAGTGAGGCTTTGATCCAAGTTTGATTGACCAAAAAAAGATGCATGTCCCTCTGTCCATGCCAGATATACTCCTATACCTTTCTCTCTGTCATGCAGTACACTGACATTTCTGTATGGTCCTTTGAGTATTGGGAATTGTATAACGATTCGTATATTACCATAAATCCAACAGAGAGATAAGCTTATAAGTATCAGAAAAGGGACTAAGACTCAAAAGTAGTATTTGTAGTCAGAAGAAAATTCAACAGCTGCAGCATATAGCACCGATATGTCTATTCAGTTTTTCTGTTGAACTCATATTCTGTTTGGACAACCTTTTTATGATACTTGAACTGAAACTATTTTTCTCAGATTTATACAATAAATCTTTATGATTAATGTTCAGTAAGTGCTTAATTAGTTGAGAATATCGGCAGAGAGGCTAAACACTCTGCACACCATGTTAGTTGATTTTAGATCAATAATTGGTGAAGCAAGAGAATATATTAAAGTAACGGTTTAGAATTTTTGGTTTGGTTTTTGTATAGTTAGACCAATAAAATGAAGACTTCAATTGATTCTAGATCAAGAACTTTTTAACTAATATTGAATGTCAGAAACTAGGCACGCCAATTATTTATCTAGAGATGCTAGGTTAGATAATTAAGCTTCTATAGTCACATCTATAGTCACATGCAGCTCGACGATAAAATAAAAAAAGGTGGTTTCGTGTCTCGTATACAGAAAAGGTGTTTCATTTTACAATTTGAGAACAGAAACCGATGCTCAATCTTTTCTAAAGGAAAAGGGAATTAAGAAAGGTTTGGGAGAAAACCATTAAATTTGGGTGTCCACTATCATATGAACCAAATCCCTGCTTTGTTTATCTAAGTATAGGTATATGGGTTGGTACCATATATATATATATATATATATATATATATATATATACACACACATTGGCGAAAACTAATAACATTAATAATAATAATAAAAAAAAACACTAAAGAATCACAAATCATGTGAAATGACAACAGATATTATTATACACATGGAAAAAAAGCTGTGCCCGTGTTCTTGAAACAAGAAACATACATAAAAGCTAATCCATAATGCAATGATCGAGACTGTAAGGTTATGGCTTATATTCTGCGTGTTATGCACATAGCAAAGTTAACAAAAAAGAAAAAGAAGAGAGAAACAGGGACTAGGCGAATAATTGGTGCTTAAGTTCTAAGGAACCCACTTTTTTTTTCTCTGGGCCATGAAGTAATTAACTTGGTTCAGGGTGAAAGGGAATATATTGAATGAGAGATGGGGCTTAGGAAATTAAATTGAGTTGATAATTAAGGAGGTTAAACTTTTGGTTTGGTTAAGTGAAAGTGAAACTGGGTTAATTAGGGAATCTATATGGTTGAATGAAGAGTTGGAATCCACTAAAAAGGAGATGTTTGATGGGAGGAATAACATAGATATTTGGAATAGAGACACCAACATGGCTCCAACCTTTGACAACGCTCAGCTGTTAATTTGTGTCGGACGTGGAAAGATGGAGTCCACCAGATTTATCTATGATTGATGTCTAAGTTTAATTAAACTATGTTTTTGAAAGTTTCAATTATTGGCCAGAACCGAAAGTCCAACACCAATTGTCTTGTTTCTTTTTCATTAACTATATTCTCTCTCTCATAGCAAGGAAAGATGTGTAGTTTAATTGACAACACACATTAAACTTATAAAAAAAATCATTTAGGTTTGATTTACTAAATATATTCTTTTCATTAAGAGAATCATCGATCAGAATTGCTTCTCCATTCATTATTCGTTGGCTCGTGATCTTAGGAGGAGAAATAAAATGGGTTGAGTGTTACCATTTAAATAAATAATATGTTGTTGATGAAAAGTATATACTGGTATTAGTCTAATGTAGCTAGCTAGCAGTTTTACCTCCCTCGGTCACCCATTCTATAAACTAATCTTGCTCCCACCAACCCCAACCTTGTAGTTCAAACTTAAAAAAAACAAAAATTATGGGACCAACATTAACAACTCGATCGTATCACCCGTGTATATATATATTTTATACTGATAGTTTGGTTACACCTTACACGTTGAGACACGTTAGCATAAGTTCCATTTAAAAAAAGATGACCGGAATTAATTTAAACATAGATGTTAATTTGTTTTTTGGTGTGAACATAACGTTTCATAAATGCAACATTTTTCTAATAGTTTTTTCAAATTGTTTTTGTAGACAGAAGTTTAAAAAATTAGTTAGTCCTGGGGAATCCAGATTCAATAATAAGCAATTATTGTGAATCCAGATCGCACGCAGTAATAGGAGTGAAGATTGGGAAACATGAACCTCTTAGGTTGGTGTTTGGCAGTGGCATTGCAGTGTGATGAGACGAGAGGGTGTGCTGGTCCTGAAGTATACGTGTAAGATTCTTGGGAAAGGAGAGAAGCAAAATGGGTACACGTGTGATGGTTTTGGAATCGGTCCCCGCATAGAGGGTCGAGCCCACATAAGATTGCAGCATTGGTTTGTGATTGGAAATACCAAAGCATGTTATATGTATACATATAAACTAAAGAGTAGTATATGTGTAAATTAAGCTGTGGAGTGGCTTAGCTAATTGTTAGATACGCTACATGCACTACACATCTAGGCCACATGGGTCTCCATGTGAACCCAAGATGCCCTGGTATTGGGGAGCAAAGCATTAATAATGCTGCTTTCTTGATGTGTCGCTAGTTATAAACTGTTACCATGTTCTGATACTGAGACGCACCTTTGCCTGTGCTGCTAACAAGTAGTGATTCAGGATGTGCCAAGGGTTATTGCTGCTGCAACATGCATGTGTATCATCCTGCTTTTATATATATATATATATATATATATACCTTAACTAGATATCTCCACTTCAAACTCTGCTAAAAATATAACTGTATTAAATTTGATTAGAGCTAAATAATATATTTTGTTTTTAAAAAAATTGTATATGCGAATAGATAACAGAACCAGACATTTACGTGCCGAAAAACAGTAATATCAAAGGAAGAGAAATAAAACATTAGTATTGTATTGTTGTTCCTTTGTGGTTACAATGCATTCCCCCACCTACTAAGAGAAGTCGAGAAAAGGTTTTCCCAAGTGACATGTGCTACCTTGTGGTACAGCACCTAACAAAAAAGATATAGGGATCCAGGAGGTGCCTTTGCCGAAGAAACTAATCGTGTTTTAATTAATTAAGTTTCATCAAAAACCCAGCTTTCAAACTAATTAAACAAATTTAAAGCGCTCTACACTTCTTTTAATTGCACTTGCCTGCCCTAACAGAAGATTAATTAATCAGAACCCACTCCTTTTATATATTGATCAATTTGTCAGGGTATTAACTCACTTATTAGAATTTTTTATATAAATTCTATTTTTAATGAAATACTATATATATAACTCGATTCGCTTTGGCTTGTATTTTGAAGTACAAAGTATCTTATTTCTTTTTGTTAACGGTACACTTCTTTTCAAGTATGCCATTTAGGTTTGGGTAATTGGTGAGGTGTGTACAATTAAATACATGTTCCTTTTTCTTTTCTTTTCTAAAATACATTATACTCACTGAATAGGTTAGACAACAATCTCCCAAATATCATTAATCTATTCACCCTATTTTCTATACGAGTTTATATAATATGTGAAATTTTACATAGGTTAAAAGATTAAAAAATTTAAAAAATTTAAAAATATTATTAATATCTATTTACATTAATTTCTAAACAATCCTCGCATAAATTTTGATAAAACAATTTTACTTTTAATCTTTTATCCTCTTCAACATTACACAAGTTACTCTCTGCCCAAGTTCCAATAAAAACATTCTTTTTTTTCTTACCTCTGTACAATCTTGTACATACTATACATACATACATACATACATATATATATATATATATATATATATATATAAATAAAAGAGGGGTAAGGAAATCTGACTTACATTAGTCTCAAAATAAATTATTCATTTGTTATTATTGAATAAGTAAACTCAAAGCGATACACATATATTTAAAAATATATTAATATATTAATTTTTATTAAAGAAATTGTCCTATCTAAAATATTAATAGTAGGATTTTTTAAAGTGAGGATAAACATAAAAAAAATTAAATGTTTAAAAGTAATTGAGCTTTATTTTATAAATAGAATCTCTAAAATATTTATTTTTGTATTATAAATAGAAATGGAGGGAGAGGAGTATATTTTAATCTTGAATCTTATTTTCTTTTTTGTTTTGTATTTATTATTATCTCTCTAAATAAAGTATTTCTTTTAAAAAATGATTCCTTCTTCTAAGATTCTTTTTTAAATTTCCATGTTATTATTTTTTATATAAAATTCTTCTTTTTTTAACCACAAAATCTTTTTCAGAGGCAATCTAGTTTGAGCCAAATCATATACATCATGATGAGACTAACCTTTTCAATGATGATTTCTTCCATTTACAAAGGTTTAAACCCGAAAAATTACTTAAACAAAATTAAACATGTACTACTTAAACTAATCATTTGTTGGTTGAGTAAAATCCTTCCTATTAGTTAATAGATAACTATTTTTTCAAAATCAAAATAACAATAAATAAGGGCGGTTAGGCGTCATCGATTATAAAAAAATAACAACAATAATAAGAAATATTAATTAGAAAATTTATATGAGACATAAGTGAAAATATCAAAGATCAACTAGATTAATACCATAGCAAGAAAATTATCATTTATTACTAAAATACACAATTTGAAAGTTGTTAGAAAAGTCTTTAATGTATAGTGATTGACTAATAAAAGTAAAGTGTCAGTATAGATAATTTAGATTTATACTAACAGTTTAATAAATTATTCTAATGTTACACAAAATGTTAGTATAATACTCTGTCCATTTTTTTTTATCTATTTATTGTGTGGCACACCCTTCAAGATATGCAATTAATTTATCATTTACTTGTTATTTTTTTAATCTGTCCTTTCTCTTTTTACATTTAACATCACTTCTTTAATTAACATCTTCTTTTTAAAACAAAATATAAGAATATAATTAGTAAATAAATATTGAATTGTACCTTGAAAATCTTAAAAAAACATGTATTTAGAAACAAATCAAAACTCCTAAAAAATGACAGAAAAAAAAGAGGGAGTTTATTTTATTACTATAGTAAAAACTCAAAATATTTTTACCAACACTTTATTTATTATTAGTTAAAGAATATACTAAGAAAGACATTCCTAATCACTTTAAATTTTGTATGTCATTATTATATGGGAAGTTTTTTGTAATGTATGTACATATTCCAAAATATAGTTATGTTTCACTGTTTACATTTATAACTATAGTCTATATATGGTCTCGCATCAAGTATTCCCATATATGATTATACGTAGAGAAAGTAGGACAGCTAATTTGCAAATTATGTAGAATATTTTCTAAGAAAAAATATGATTATTTTTTTTCATCTATTTTGTACTTCTATTTTACTTTCAATTATTTTGTGTTACATATTGTAATGTTTTGTTATTAGGTCTTTACATAAAAATGTCCAACAGGAAACAATTTTTTACAGATATAATCAAAAGTTTGGAAATGAGTTGGGTATCAAGGTTCATGAAAGTAAGAAATGGCACAAACTTCAATAAGCACTTACATATGATTCATCAACAAAATTTTTATAATGGTGGGATTCGAATTTTTAACCTCAACGGTGACCACAAATTTAATGGTTAATCATTGGACGAAGCTTTACTGGCTCTTCAATAAACAAATTAAAGACTATTTATTAAAATGGATCACATAAGGTTTTTTGAGGTGTAGTTCATGAGAATAACAAACAAGAAAAACAAAAACAAACAACAAAACAACATATTACATAAGACTAACAGTAAAACAAATTATTCACGTAAATTAAATTAAATGAATAAGAAAAAACTCCTGGCAACAAATTTGTTTTTAGTGAAAATGGAACTAAAATTCATTTAAGGTTTCCCTAAGAATGAATACATTCCAAGAAGCATCTGAACAATATGGAGCGAAAAGGAAATAAGAAACAAGACAAATCTTGCTAGTGGTTTGTCGAAGAACATACCACGCACAAAATCTTTACATGATGAAGTAAATCTAACCTTGTGTGTTTTGTAATTCTAGAATAGGATTAATATTCTTCAGGTTCCCAAGGGCCAAACTTTTCCATGTAAGGGTCATTTTATTTCGACTTGATAACTTCAGTCAATTATCTACACTCATCTTTATATCCTTGGATTCATTTGTACAAATTAATTAAAATTTCGTAATTAATGACAAAAATATCAATTTAAATAGTAGTCAAATGCATCATCGATCCATGCAAGGTCGTAACATGTTCGTCGAATTTGACAGTTGTCTTTTTCTCAACACCAAATATACTAAATAACACTTTTCTTAGTTTGTGGCTTATTTAGTAGTTAATTAGATCCTCGGGTACGTGTTATAAACTTATGATACACATTAAAACATAAATATTTTAAAAAAAGGCACATCTATAAGAGCTCACTAAAATAATGGAGAAGTTGGTCTTTGATCACTTACATTAATGCCACCAATAAAGATGATGGTGCAGTAGCCATATCTCAAGAAACATATTCTATCGTAAAAGGATCACAATCTCTGCTTTTTCTTTTAAAAAAAAGGAAGAAAAACTAACAAGCCAAAGCCGTTTCTGTATTCTTCTTCTGAAAAGTACAGTTACCGTGTAACGCTTCAAGGAATATGCTTTTACCATACAAATAATCCTCATTCCTCACGCAATATCGAAATGCAGGATAATAATGGGATCAAAACTATACTATATGGCTTTATATATATTCCCATAAGTAACTACGCATGTGTAATGTGTCACATTGAAACAATTAAAAGGGTCGTTAAGGTGAATTTGTTACTCTACAGGAGAAGGCAGAATACTGGTATCTCATTTGCGGTTTGCAAATGACAATCTAATTGTGGGGAACCCTCTGCCTAAAATTCTAAATTAATCAAAACCATCCTCAATGCTTTGTGTTAGCTTCTGGATTTAAAATAAATTTTCATAAAAAAAATTATTTGGATGTGCGGTATCTATATATGATTTGAATTTTTATGCTTCATACCTGCATGGTGAATCATCTAAGTTTTCGTTTATATATCTTGGTATTTCTATGGGTGCCAACCTAAGAAAAGTCACATGGTTCCCTGTCTTGGATAAATTTAAATGTAAATTGTCCTTGTGAAATAAGACATGTTTTATTTGGTGACTGAATTTTTCTGGTAAATTTGGTCATATCTTTTTTACCCTTATTTTATCTATCTTTCTTTCTTATACCTAAAAATGTGTGTCGAAAAATTTGGTGGGGTTGCTATGAAAGTTTCTATGGGGTTTATATGTAGAAACTAGAAAAATTGTAAACAAGAAAAGGAAGAGTAAGGGAGAATGGGGATAAAAAAGTTTATACTCTTTTCGATCTAGTTTTACTAGGTAAGTGAAGATGGAAATTAGTTATGAATAATAATAGTTTGGTAGGCAGGGTTCTTAAAGCAAGTTATGGTCAAAGTTGTGAGGTGTGGCTAGAAAAAGGGACAAAATGGTCCTTTGTGGTAGATGGATATTTGGAAAATTAGTGGTTCTACCACTAATTGGGATTGGTTTAAAGAAGAAGTGGGGTGGAAAGCAGGGAATGGTGGTAGACATCATTCTGGGATGTTTTGTTGGCTTTGAAAACTCTTCTAAAAAGGTATATATATATATATATATATATATATATATATATATATATATATATATATATATATATATATATATATATCTTCTCCAAAAAAAAAGAGAGAAGGTTTGCAAGTTTGATTTTTGGAGAGGAGAGATATCGGACTTGAAGTTACTTTGGATGAGAGGCTTATTCTTATAGGAATTGGAACTAGTAAATAACACACAATTTTATTTGCAAAATTGTACCTTGTCACATTCTTTGTAAGATCAAATGGTGTGAAAACATGACATGTTTGAGACCTATTCTGTCAATCTTATTCAAAAGGTTGTTAATATATACAACAAATATCTTTATAGGAAGGTTTAGAATAAATTTATGCATTCAAAAATATGTTTTCATCCGAATAGTTATACAAAACCAAACAAATGTCTCCAAGTATCACTAGTTTTTTAAAAATATATCCACTTTTTTTGTAAGTTTAGGTTAGGTGATCTGATTACTCTATCCATTGTCGATCACGAAAATTAATTATTTCGTTAGTTTATAAACACCTCAATGGGTGAGACAGTTAGTTTAGAATTTTAAAATTGTTTCATAACTTAAACAATGATCAAACTCTAAACAGTTGGTAAAGAATTGATGAACCTATTTCAATCAACTATACTCTTAGATATGATAATTATTTACTTTTCATTAACGAGAATTCTTATTATTTACTAAAATAAGATTCAATTATTAATTAACTATATTATTTAGTAATAAAATCACTTTTTTTAGGTTATAATTCTCTCTATTTATGTCTCTCTCTCACACAATAGGTTTAGCTAATCATTTAAGCATAGGACAAAGTAAATTTTTCAGCTTGATCCAATTCAAACGATGAATCAAGCGGCAAGAGTAGATTTAGTATAGGTAGTGAAGAGAAAAAATGGAGCATTTTTTTTATTTTCTTTTTTCTCCCAAGGCTAAAAAACCCCATAAAAAATAATTTATAAGTTACAAATATTGACAATTATTAAACTTAAATATGATAATTTTTTTATTAAATAAATAGTTAAACATCAATTTAAAATTAAAAAAAACAAACCTCAAATTGATATAACATATAGTCATTTCTCTCTCTTTTTTTTTGGTCTGAAAATAAGGATACATTATATGAGATAAAGAAAGGCCTAAGGCCCATTACATGCATGTTGCAATTTGCAAGGCTACAAACAGAGAAGACTTAGCACAACAGGCCTGCTTGCATTCTTAGGAAAACCAAACAGGGAACCAGTGAATACAAATTCCCAAATTTGAACGGAACAGTAAGAAGGGAACCAGCGAAACAGGGAAGATCATGAAGCAAAATCAAAGCAAGGAGGGATATTACGCTTATCCTCAATCAGAGCTCTTCTTAAATTAAGTGGAGGTGAGCAACACCAATTTCTTCCAAGGGAATTAGTTCTTGCTAGCTGGGCAATCATATCTGCTGCAATATTGGCCTCCCTTCGAGCCCAAGTAAAGCCACAAGATTCAAAAGCATGAGTCAGGTAATTGATGTCTTTCACAAGCGGGTCAATTTCCTGAATTTGGGTTTCCTTTCTGCATGCCCTCACAAGGGTGAGATTATCTGACTCCAAAATTACATTTTTGCAATCAAAATTTTGAGCCAAGATAACCGCTTCCCTGAGAGCCATACTTTCTGCTAAGAGAGCATTCGGAGCCCAAAAGGATGAGGATTGGCCGTACTGGATGTCTCTATGATGGTCCCGAACAAGGATTCCAGAGGTTGCCTTCTGAGCTAGGTCTTTCCAGGAGGCGTCAACATTGAACTTCAGTTTACCTAATAGGGGGGGGGGGGTCTCCAGGATACCTTAAATAAAGGAGGAGGTACCAAAGACTTTGTATTCTGATTATTACTATTTTCTGTGAAGAATTCATTGACATTTTGTTGTACCTGATGTAAAGCATGTAGTGGGTCTGGCTGAATTCCTCTGAAAATATAATTATTCCTCATTTTCCAAATATTCCATAAGGTAAAAAATAATTTAGATAAGAGAAATTGAGAATCTGCTTTGCTGCTAGAAAATAACTCCAGTTTATCCCCAATCCAATGCTCAATAGAGGAAATCTGTTCCTCTCTAGGATAACAATGCATATTGACACCAAACCAAAGAGGGATTGTCCAATCACAGAGAAGAAAACTATGTTCAACAGTTTCCTCTTCATTCAAACAATTTGGGCATTTAGATTCCCTCATAATCCTTTTCTTTTTTAAGTTAGCACTTACCGGAAGAAAGTTGTGACATAGTTTCCAAATGAAAATCTTGATCTTCTTGGGAACTTTTGATTCCCAAATCAATTTCCAGAAATTAATATTAGGGGATTTAGATGATGAAGGCCTTCCGTCAGAAGCATCCTGTAACTGTTTTATAACACGGTACCCTGACTTAATTGTATATTCCCCATTAGATGTGAATGACCATCTAATACAACCCTCCCCTTCACACAATCTTAAAGGAGTTTGCAACGTTGGTAACCAAAACTGTTGTGGTAGCAGTTGAGTCACTTTTGAAATATCCCATGTTTGGGTGGATGAATCAATTATAGTTTTTAATTTATATTCTAATGAATCCATAGAACTCTATTTAGGAAAACACATAGCTCCATTCCAAAGCCATTTATGTTTGAATATCTCAATTTGCTCTCCATCTCCAATCGACCAGTGACCTAGTTTCAAAAGGATGTCCCTGCCCTGAAGTAAACTATGCCAAACCCAAGAGCTGTTTCTTCTACTTTTTTTTTGGTGAATGGTGAAATAATGCGTATGTGTGACCTGATACACACACACACTGTTGTTTAAACAGGCTTAGCCCAGTTTTAGCTACCCAAGCAGAGCCTAATTTGTTTTTGTCAACGGAAATATGAATTCTACAAAAAGGCCTGAAGGCCTGAAGAAACAAAAGCCACCGAATGGGCCTAATTTTAAGGCTTCAGTTGTTGACCAAAAAATCGCGTCTGTTAAATTATGGCTCTCAAGAGGTTAAATAATTACTGACCAAAAAAAAAAAAGAGGTTAAATAATTAAAAGTTGATGTAATTATTTTAAGTAATAATATGGAAAATTATGATTAGTGTGACAAAGAACTAAGACACGAATTCGGGATATGCCATCTATTTTAGTTTTGGACTCAAATCAAGCGAATATTTAACTGGACATCTTCCATTCTTTATTCACTCTTTTCATTTTCCCCCTCATTTGTTACATAGTTAAATTTAATTTCTATTTCCAGGTTTAAAATGAAGAAACAGAACACAAGCATAGAAATTAAAAGAAAATAGGAAGAAGGATGAGTTTAACAATTAAATGAACCACGTTTTGATCATCGAATCAAATCTAGACAATGAGAAAAAAAACGTAACCTATCTCCCAACCCCATGTACCCTAATTTTAATGAAGAATCACATGACAATCAATGTTGCTTGAACGTTGTAATGCAATCTTGTGACAACAGTCCCGTGTTGTTCCCAACACCCCGCACCTTCAACACACACATAACATTGGCCCTCATGTCCCACGTTTCGACTCCCACGCTGGCGAATCTGACCACAAGTTTCATCAGCAATTTCAAATCCACATGCGAATTGGGCTTCTCATCAGCCATTGCCTTTGGTAACGGCCCACTCGACCCACTTAACTCAACCTTAACCTCCCTCGTCTCATCTTTATCCTCTCTCAACGCCGGAAACTTCCCCGTTGCAATCTCCGTCGCCCCGTAAAGCATCCAAACGGCACCGTTCTTGTAATCAACCCCCAACCTACCGTTCGGATTCTTGGCCTTCAGCGAAACCTCGTACCCGGGTTTCTTATTCGCGCCGTTTTTCACCACGACAACATCGGAGACAGCAAACGTGGGCCCCACGGGGTTGAAAACGAAATACAATACCGCGAAGGCTATGCCAACGACGGCGATTATAGAAACAATAATGAGAAGGATCGTGAGCATAAAACGTGGGCATAAACAACAGCAAGAGCAACAACCACCTCTTCTTTTCTCTCTTGATTTCGAGTCTCGGTATTTTTCCACGATCAACGCGTTCTCGCTTGGGGGCACGCGATACACTTGGTCCTTCGGGAACTGAACGATGTAAAAATCATGGTTAGGGCGGCCCGGTGGCGGTGCCAACGACGAGGTGGCGGCGATCATGTCCCCGTTGGGTCTGAGCGCGATCTCGGTGCCAGTGGGCCTGCGTGGGGCCTGCCCTTCCATGGGGGCGGGTGTGGTTGGTGTTTACAAGCACTGAGAATGGGAAATGTTAAAGTCTAATAATGTTGGATCCATGGGAAAGGAAGAGTTAGTTATAGCGGCGGGGACACCTCCGACAAAACACCATTGCACAGCGCGCCGGCTGTTATTTTCTTTGGTGTTTTCGTTTTTCTTAGGGACTTCATGCAGCTTTTATGTAACCTAATTCCACGTAATTACTTGTCTATTATTAGTATCAATGGAGGGTTTTGTGCGGTTTTTTAGTCTAATTACTACACTTGTTAACCAGTAATGAGTACATCGAAAATGCTATATTAAGTATTGACCCATTGTTAAGTTCTGAATTGCATAAAAAAATTCAAGTTTTTTAAGAAATTATTTTAACTTTTTTAGTAATTCAATTCGTTTCGACGTACTTCCATTTTATACCTGTTTTTATTCATCTCTTACTTTTTTTTATGGTATCATCTATTTGTCATTTTGTTTTCTTTTTTTTTTATTCGTATTCCTTCTTCTATACTATGCTTCCTTCTAAAATATATCAACTTCCAATCTAATTCATGCGTTCCAGCAATTTCAGTTGTTCTTGCTCATATAACCAATAAATAAATTAATTTTTTATATATTTATATATATATATATATATATATTTCCTTATTCTTTTAATCTTTTCTCTTAAAGATTTAGATTTGTCTTTAACTATATACTCTTTTAAGATTTCAAGATAATATTAAATGCTCTTTTCAAACAACATTCTTTAACTATTTGATATAAAATTATTTTTTTAAAAAAATTAACTGTTTTATTGTTCATTTGCATGTGTATGTATCATTTCACTACAACAATTTTCGATTGGGTTAATAATTTGCATGTGTAACATAGAGACAAATTTGTTATGTGGCCTATGGTAAAGGCCAACACTCTCTCTCATAGCAGTATTGAGGAAGTTTAAATGGAAAAACCAACAAATATAAAACATCATCTTATAACTAAAAACCAATTAACATTAAGTATATAATTGTTGGGAAAATTTGATTGAGGCATGTGGAATCACATTTCCTTTAATAGTTTATGCACCAAAAGCGTGATCCCCATGCAGTGACAAGAATCAGAACTCGAAAAGGTAGAGAGAAAAATCTTGTGTAAACCCCCTCAACTTTAGAAAAATGTACGATTTTTCTATGAAAGAAAATAATATAGCGGATTTAAATCAGAGATTAAAAAGTTAAGTTAGAAAATAAATTTGTCAATTAAATCTATTAAATTGTAACGTTACAAAATCAGATGCCTCAATAAATGGCTTTTACGAGCCAATTAATGTAGGACTAAAAACTTTTGAAATATAACTAAAATTTCTAACAATTCCCCACATATTTCAAAAGTTTTTTTTCAAAATAAAAAATTAGGTTTACATTGCAAATGCATCAGATTTAGTGTCTTCTGGACTATGAACCAAACCCTAAACAAATAAACTTAACTAGAATTCGTGAAGTAAAGTTTCTATGAATCAAAATCACTTTAATGTAAGATAGCGGTCTATTTATCACATTACACTTCTTGACTCTTTTTGCTGTTTTGCGTGAATAGGCCTTGTGCATGCCTGGTAATTCATGAGTGCTCTAGAAGTTTCTCGTTTAATTTCATAGGAGCAGCCCCACTCCACACTCAAATAGGTGTTTTCATCAAGTGTATAATGCACTTTTATACACCATCCATAAGGGATATGAAAATCATTAAAAACTTTTTTAAGCTTAACCATCATTCAGTGCAGTCTAGCACTTCTCCCATAACCATAGGAAGAGAAAAAGGAAAAAGTGTTAGCAAGACTAACTAAGTGACTTGTTATTACCTATATGAACCTTCTTCATGGGATCTCCAATCACAAAGCTTGGGTTCTTATCACTGTTAGTTACAAATGGCTTAAATCTCATTCTCCTTGGTGTTTAACTCATTAGCTTTTAACTTTGTGAGACTCAAGATCAAAGTCATTTTGATCCATGATTTATAGCTAAGTCACTTGATTATAATATACATATATATGTCTTAAGATCTCAATATAAATACTATTATTTGTTTTTGCCTATTGAATATCACAATATACAACTTAGGAAGATACATTTCTTCCATATATATGCTAAGAAAATTTTCTTAATTATTAGTCTTAAATTTTACCAAGTAAAATAATAACTTGGCCTCCATTTTTAATTTAGATTACTCGGATCTATTAAGATGAATTCTAAGTGATAACTTCTCTTTTGAGGGTAAAATAAATTCACTTAGGAATTTATTCTTGAAAAAATTAGTTATCATTGTGTCATTAAAATACAATGGAACACAAAATATTAAAATTTATTCATGATAACTCTATCAAGAATAAAATAAATTCATTTATGAATTTATTCTCGTTTAAATTATTGGATTCAATCAACATCATATTTTCATCACCATATCATTAGTACGGTGGAAATCATTGCATAAATATCTCATTAAATCCAATAATCTTCCAATAATTTTGACATTTGTATTAGAAAACAAAATCATTTTTTTAGAATGCCACTTATTATAAGGGATCTTATATAACCTTAATGAGAATTTTCTCAAAAATAATACTATATTTTTAAGATATATTATCACATTTCCTTACAATCATATTTGTGCTTAAAATCACATTTGTTCCATAACAATCACATATTTAAGCTACTTATTAATTCATATTAGA
This sequence comes from Clitoria ternatea, assembly GCA_037962975.1. NCBI lineage: Eukaryota > Viridiplantae > Streptophyta > Magnoliopsida > Fabales > Fabaceae > Clitoria > Clitoria ternatea. The sequence goes on from CM075669.1 coordinate 257,851,303, forward strand.
TAACATAACTTATCATAGCATATCATGTAGACATCAAAATAATTTTTGAAACACTAATAATGTCATAATCATGTCACGTGTCACACATCATCAAGTTTAATTTCACACATCATCATAGATAGACTCATCATTATCTTAAAAAGGAATAATACAATTTTTTTCTTTGATATTCTATTCATAAGCAATAACAATTAGTGTAGAAAACACTTATTAATATCAACATTACTATAACTAGAAAGTTACACAAATGTAACAGGCTATGCATATTAATTTGAAACAAAAAGTTATTAGGAAATTAAAAAACCATGTATTCATCCCCATTACTCACGTCGACAGGCACACAAATTTAAAGAATATTTCTTAACACCAGGTAAACAAATTGAGGTGCTGTAAATATACAGAACCATGTCAATCTTCAAACTCACATGAGATATTATAATGACAACCAATATAATCTTATATAGCAGGCTTTAAGTTTCATACTATTAGTTAGTAAACTTCATGAATATAGTATCATGGTTATTCAATCATATGGAACCCCATATAGAAATTAACTCACTCACTAAAGTATTGTTGGCATCCAAATTTTTGAATAGTTTAAATCCAGTCATTATCATTATATGGATATCGAACAAATTTCACACCACAATAATACAAAGATCACAAGCAACTTTAAACCCTCTCAATAAACATTTAAGTTTCAACATTGTTGGTCAAGAACCCAAGTAAAGGAGAATTGAAGAATAAAAACCCAACTCAATACTTCAGCAAAATAATATATGATTTCAAACTCAAATCATTATTTGATAAAACACACCGTTCCAAAATCATGAATATATCATAATCTATCAAAATTATTTGCTTCAAAGGTAGTGTCCACATGATAAGTAACTCAAGAATTCATCCACGTTGCTTCACAGAAGCATGTATGACATAGTGAAATCTCAAGATCACTTATCATCTTATTATCAATTATATCATCACATAATAACATGCACATCAATAAACAATTTTAGGGAAAACAAATTATAATTGTAGAACAAAACAGAAAGAAAACACGAGAACTAATTAAAATAGCAATTTGTAATTTTGCTTGAGGCAATAGCGTCCTTTAGAGAAAAATGCAGATTTATTATTATTATTATTATTATTATTATTATTATTATTATTATTATTATTATTATTATTATTATTATTATGTCAATTCCTCGCCTTCAAGAAATATAGATGATACACTTTAATTAAACTCTTGCTAACCATATGAATCAACTTAAACTTATTTCTTTTATTATTATTATTATTATCCAATAGATGCTATTGTTGGTCAAGCATGTCTCAAACAAATATAGTGGGGAATGCATGCTTAAGAAAGGAAATATATATGAACAAATGCATGCTTAACTTATTTCTAGAGCTATCAAATCAAATAAATAATGACAATCCAAACACTCAATTTCTCAAAATAATCATTCTTTCATTTGACCAATTATTATCATATATCACAAAGAATAAATTAGGCAGATATGTACCTTAGAAAATGAACCAATTGTCCCTTGTGATCTTGTAAACCATGTCAATAATGTGATTAACTAGTATTTGTTGCTTCCTTATTTTTGTTTTTCTTGTAAAGAGTCACCACAAATACTAAGCGGAACATACTTTGGCTCTTTAAAAAATGGGGATATCAATTTGAGAGAAAAGGAAATAGATTTAAACCCTTAAGATTGTTGGGAAAATTTGACTATGGCGTGTGGAATCACATTGCCCTTAAGGGTTTATGTGTCAAAGGCGTGACCCCCCAGGATACAACAACCCTTCTGTGCAGTGACAAGAATCAAAATTCGCAAAAGGTAGAGACAAAAATGTTGTGTAAACCCTCTTAACTCAAGAAAATCCGTGTATGATTTTTCTATAAAAGGAAATAATATATCGGATTTAATCAGAGATTAAAACATTAAGTTGGAAAATAAATCTGTCAATTAAACCCATTAAATTGTAACATCACAAAATCAGATACCCCAATAAATGACTTTCATGAGCCAATCAATATAGGACTAAAAACTTTTAAAATATAACCAAAATTTCTAACAATAGGTCAATTATTTATAAGTCATTTCACTTATCCATCTCTATTCGATGTGGGACTTCTTTATTCGCATCATTAACACTTGATTTTCAAAATTCAATACCCAATAACTTGTTTAAATTGTACTGTAAAGTTGTTAGTTACTATTTCATGTTCACTGCCCAATAGGCTGAATTTTCCCATTCGGAAGCAATAAGATTTCATCCTTCATATAAAATTTGCTACTACATATTCTATCTCTGTAGAGGGAGAAATGGAAAATACATCCTTCACATTTCACATGATTAAAGAATCTAATTATTAATTTTAATGGAATAAATAATTATTTTACTGCTTTATCTAAAATCTTTGTATTTTATAAGAATCATATATGAGTGTGAATTTATCTATATCTATTATAAAGAGAAGTTTCTAAAAACCCCCAAGATAATGGAATTTAACAGGTGTTACTCTCTAGTGCACCTGTTTTCCCTCCAGAATCCCTCCTCACTTATTCTATTCATTAAATCCTATAAAAATAAAATAAAATAAAATTCATTTCGTATTTTAATCAAAATTTAAGCGTGTCCCTTTCTGCTCTTCTTCTCTCTTCTTTGATGTCCCTTTAGTTCTCTAGAGATGCTTCCTTCCCCATCGTGACTCTTTGTTATTCTCCTCGTAATTACTCAGTTTTTATACTTCGTCCACGTGACTTCTTGCTTCTCCTGCCTCTATCCACTTCTCTTATTCCGTCACTCTTCCTAGTGTTCTTCCTTCTCTATCTTCTATTTTTAAAATCGCTCGGTATGATGATGAAGCTCCCACCTTGCATGGACAATAGAGATTCACCAGACAGGGTATGTTATTTTGTCTGTTTGTCTTTTTCCATGTTTTTATGCCCTGTTGATGGTTCTTTGTTTGATTCCCTTATTTCTGTATATGAATGTTTCCGTTTAACTTTTCTTTGGTCCCTTTTGAACACATTTTAGAAAACCCTTCCACGGTATGTGATAATTTGAGTTTATGTTTCCGATTTTCTAAACCCTTCCACCTATGTTACTTTGTTGTGTTTATCTTTTTCCATGTTTTTATGCCCTATTGATGGTTCTTTTTATGATTCATTTCTTTTTGTATATGAATGTTTCTGTTTAACTTTCGTTTTGCCCCTTTTAAACACATTTAATGAAACCCTACCACGGTATGTGGTGATTTCTGAGTTTATGTTTTCGGTTTTCTAAATCCTTCTATCTTTTCTACATGTTTTTCTGTTTTGTAAATCCCCTCCATATTGACCAAACATGGTATGTTACTGCTGGTGTATTTTAAGAGAATCAAGTTTGTATAATACACTCAAAGGAACATGCCAAGTTTTAAACACGGTAGTTGTAGTTATAAAAGATATCGTTCCCACTAAGGATCATCAGCAATTGAAACTTAAAATATTACGATGGATTAAAATGATTGTTTTCATGGTTTTTGAGTTCAAAATATAAACTCCAATATATGAACGAGTATGCAATAAAATGAAAGGAGTTTGTCAAGTTTTAAAAACTGGGATTAGGATTCACCGATCTTACCTTCCGATGCACAACGTATATTCATGAAAACGGGGTTTGAATTATAATACTTTACATCACAATCAATGTCATTCGTATCAATTCCTTGACTACAAAATTCATAAGAACAGATTTGATAATGTCAATCCCTTGATCGTTTCAAATCCATTCCAGCATTACGACCGATTGTTTGGACGTTCAATGCGTTAAATACCATCCCTGGTTATTTACTCACAATGAGCATTTCATTTAGATCTGTTTTCGAAAGTTATTTTCCAACAACAAACGGTAACTTAAATCGAGAAATTGTTGATCAAACAAATCCAAGCAATAAACATGAAATGAAATACCAAGAATCATAGAACACATTTACCCGATTCATGAATATATCATTTATGATCTTCAAGTAAGAAAGGCTACATCCAATCCCAAGGAGAGATTTAGCCACTCATGGTGGTCATTAAAACTTAGAAAAGATGAAGAGAAAGAGTACAAAGTGTTTTCTTTAGAACTACCCAACCGCCCCTGAAATAACCCTCTTTATTGCTTATATAAAGCAATACTCGCTCAAGCGAGTTTAAGTGTCGCTCAAGCGACTAGGTTACTTCAACGTGAAGAAAGCTTTTGGTCCTGCTTCACCTGCATGTCTACTCGCTCAGGCGATTCACTTTCGCTTAAGCGAATCTTCATATTTGATACTTTATTCCTTTTCGCTTAAGCTGTTTCTTTATCCACTTCAGCGAACCCTTTAAATTTAGGCTCTGGACAAATTTCGCTTGAGCGAAATCATGTCGCTCAAGCAACCTTTACATTGTTGCATTCTGGAAGAATTTCGCCTGGTGTTTTAATTCAAACGCTTGAGCGAGGCTAATGTTATTCCATTCTGTACCAACCTCGCTCAAGCGGACTCTGTTTCGCTCGGGCGAATACTTCATTATTCTCTACTGGCTTGACTTCGCCTGGGCGAAGCACTCCTCGCTCAAGCGAGTCTTGACCTGATCCTGTTGTTTGTTAAATTCCTTGCCCGCCCAAGCGAGCTCTTCAATTTAGCCTCAGCGACCATGATTCGCTCAAGCGAGATAGCCTCCGCTTGAGAGAATATCACTTGTTTGCTCAACACTTGGTGAATTTTCTTCATTTCCTTTCTTTTCTTCTTTCTTCTTCACTTTTTCCTGGAATTGTAACAAAATTAACCAATCAACCTGTACAATGTTCATATCACAATTTATGTTCTATATAGCTTACAAAATTGACAAACATTGCACATTATATCCAATTTATGCTTCATTACCATGCAAAATATATATAAATTGGATATCTATCAACTCTCCCCAACCTAGAACTTTGCTTGTCCTCAAGCAAGTGGTCTAGAGAAAGTTTAAGTGAAACAAAGATCTTCATTAATCGCAGCTGCGAATAAAATGAAGGACAACTTCTAACTATTCATAAATGATAAATCCTCAATCATGCTTCACTTCATCTAACCAAATTCTAAGTTTGAAAATATGATACACAATTGCAAGTAACCACTCTGCTGTAAAAACAAGAAATCCTCTCTGTTTATACCTTCCAGGTGAGTGTTTGCCCTCTTTATCATTGGTCAAGTGTTATTCAATCATTGCATTTCATTTCACTGCATAAGACAGCCACTCAAACAAACATGGATCAAGAGGTCTTTAATAGGTTGTAACTTGGCCAGGCTTACAAGAAATTTATTGGTTTTTCTTTGGATGCAAAGACATACTAAGGACACTTAAATTTCTTGGCCTTGGCTTTTTGTTTTGTCATTTTTGCTTCATTTAAGCCATTCAACTTTTCTTTATATTCCTTCTTCATTTTGTTTATTCTTTGACATTTCTAGGAGGATCTTATTTTGTTTTTCCGAAAATTTTTCTTTTTGACAGTTAAGCCAAACTCTTCACATACCCTTCTTGAAAAATTGTTCTTGTCCTTAGCATGCATTAAGGTTGGATTATGTTTTTCATACAAGCATGATCTAAGGTTAAGAAAAGAAACTTTTTGGCTCAATTGGGGTTAAACACAAAAATTGGATTGATTACTATTGGAGGTTGGCTTTTTGGCTCTTGTTTAGACCTATTCTACACAAAGTTTGCCTCTATCCTTTCCATGTTTGACTAAGCAATAATCCTTGCCAGAAATTTATGCAATAAAAGATTACACAAAGATCAATTAACTCTCGGTGTTTCAGGTTGCACTATCTCACTGGTTTAATTGTGTTGATTTCTTTATTCTCACAGAAAAAGGTTCAAGCATTGTGAACTAATTCCTAACTCAAGAATTAGAAAGATTCATTCAACATTCATAAGAATTATCAGAGTTTCCAAAACTAGTCATCCTTCCTTTTATGCAAGCCTAAGATTAATTCACATCTTTCTTCACTTTTCCATGTCATGAAAACAAAATTTCCGCGCCTGAACATTTCAACTAACGTATGCAACAAAATTCATTTAGGCGTAAACATGAAAATGTAACTATAAATCATGTGAAATTAACATAAAACGAAAGTACTGAACAATAAGTACTGAATTTAAAGTAACATAAGCTTAAATAAACTTGAAAAAATAAAAAGGAACCACAGCAGCATGCTCAGTCATGCGACATCATAATATCAGTGACCACTCGATCCAGTTGCTCTTCAAACTGCCGGTCCTCAGCCTCCTGCTGCTGCTGAGTCTGTGTATCAGCTGCCTGTGACTCTGGTGCTGTGACAGGTACAACTGCTGGTCCTGATGATATGGATGGTGGTGGTGGTGCCTCTGGCTCAGCGTCAGCTGCTGGCCTCTCCTCCTCGCCTAAACATTTCAACTAACGTATGCAACAAAATTCATTTAGGCATAAACATGAAAATGTAACTATAAATTATGTGAAATTAACATAAAACGAAAGTACTGAACAATAAGTACTGAATTTAAAGTAACATAAGCTTAAATAAACTTGACAAAATAAAAAGGAACCACAGCAGCATGCTCAGTCATGCGACATCACAATATCAGTGACCACTCGATCCAGTTGCTCTTCAAACTCCCGGTCCTCAGCCTCCTGCTGCTGTTAAGTCTGTGTATCAACTGCTTGTGACTCTGGTGCTGTGACAGGTACAACTGCTGGTCCTACTAATGTGGATGGTGGTGGTGGTGGTGCCTCTGGCTCAGCATCAGCTGCTGGCCTCTCCTTCTCCGGCAGAATGAGACTGTCCCCAGGCCAAGCGACACGCTCCACGAACTGGTCGGGATGCATAAAAGGGCCTAAAGGATGGCTCCAATAATTGGCTCTGTAATGGTACAACATGCCTCTGTGAAGAGCGGCCTGCTGTCGCTCAATATGAAGAAGATGAGCAAGGAGGATAGGATCACATATAGGTGGTGGCGGTGGCTGGAGAGGTGGTTGAACTAGAGGTGATGATACCACGGGTGGTGGTGGTGGTGGAGACGTCTGTACCTATGGTGATGGTGTAGGTATCCTGCAATTCAAATCTATGAATTTTCGATCAATGGATGGTCTAATCGGAGTGATGGGGTTAACATCGATCCCATGGACTGCACAAAGTCCTGTGATGAATGTAGGAAAACCAAGGCTGCCTTTAGGTTTTGCATCAACTAATGTGGTCTTCGGATTTTGCTATGCAAACCTAAAGATTTCATCTGAAATTATCTGAGCTAGGTCGACAGACATATTTCGAGAGAGGATGCAGAAGAGAAGCTCACATCTTGGAAGTGGCAAATCAGATACATAGGCATTTGGGATAACATTTGCCAATAGAAATGCTGTCCACACCCTGGTCAACATTGTCATATCCTTCCTCAGAAGTCTGGAAGGATACTGGCTAGCTCCTCTGTATATATGATTCCCTGGTAAACAGAGTTTATCTTCAAGCTCCTGTGTCGAGTAGATATGTCGATTCTTCTTCAAAGTTCCATAGGTGCACAAATCTCCATCAGGTAACTGAAGCATATCACCTAAATGTTCGTTGATAGTGTCTCTATCATACGAAATCCAGGTGCCCCGAACCCAAGTCCTCCTTTCTAGAGTGCCTTCTTTATTCCATGCATTAGCATAGAATTCTTTAACAACCTCTGGGTCGAACTTGTGTCTTGGATTTACAACTCTTAACCATTTCCTTCTTCTCAGTAGTTCTAAGAACTCATCACACTCTCCTTCTCTTAAATCAACCTTCCTTTCAGGAATAAAAGTCCAATGGTCGATGTTTTCATGGCGTTGCTTATGCTCTTTACTCCTGAATTTTGGTTGTTATTGTGAAGAGCTTCCTTCACCCCTCTTCCTTTTGCCTTTTTCTCTCTCACTATGCCTTGGGGTATCAGCACTTGTTACTTTAGTTCTAGCCATCCTGAAAAACAGAAAGTGCCAATAGAGTTCATAAGGCAGAAAAGTAAAATTGCTCACACCATCTAGCCACAATCTAGTTCACAATATTTTCACTGAAAAATAGAGCATGACGAAAGGTTTCAACAGTTACAAAAAAAAACTGTTCTATTAATCAAAAACAAAACATGGTTATTAGTTCTTGCCAAAATAGAACCTAATCAAAAACCTTATGTAGTTGCATGCATTGTATTCCAGCAGCCACACCATAATAAAAAACAGAGCATGCTTCTTGCAAATGGTCTCACTACTTTATTCTAGGGCATGATTTACATTTGGATACCATTATGCAAAACAACATTACAGAGGTGAAAATCAAACCCTAACTAACATACGGTCCTCATCCTAAGCAACATTCAAGGTTTAAGAACATGAATAACATGAGAAAGTTGGATAAGATGAAGGAATGAGTAAAAAAAATGGGAAAACTTACTTGAGAGTTGTGGAAATGAAAGAAAAATGAGAACTTGATGAAAAGTAATGAGGGAGAAACCGGTGGGAACTCTTCGAAATTGAAGACGGAGATGAGAGGAGTTCGTGAACGGAGAGATTTTAAAAGAGAGGAAATATTGTAACTGAAGACGAATGATTAATTCCTCTTTTAAAAACTACAACCGCTTAAATTCGCTCAAGCTAGAACCAATCGCTGCAGTGAATTGAAGATTAAAAAATGAAAATTCTCAAATTTTGCTCAAGCGATGAAGATTCGCTGTAGCAAAATCGAGGTGTAAGGGTACCTGATACTTTGAAATTCCTCTCGCTGACACAAAATAATTTTTCGCTTAGGCGAATAAGTATAGATTAGACAATGGACAAATTTCGCTGGGGCGAAATAAAGCACGCTTAAGTGAGTTTGCAATGTTTTCTTTCTGGACAAAACTCGCTTCAGCGATAGGTACTCGCTGGGCGATGTTGTTCCAGTGTTTAATAGAAGATAACTCGCTTGAGCGGAAGTTAATGCGCCTGAGCGAGAATTGCAGAAAATGGAATTTTTTTCAAAGTTATGAAAATTCTGCAAAATTTGCTTGAGCGGTTTTTAATTCGCTTGAGCGAATTTTGTCCAGTGGCTATTTCTTTGTTCTTGGCCTGAGCGAAAAGTTATATTTTTGAAGCGAAGATGACATTCACTTAAGCCAAGATTTATTCGCTTAGGCGAATTATGTCCATTTTCAAAATTGAAGTTGTTCGCTTAAGCCCCTTTTAGCGAAAGTGGTTTTATAGATGATTCGCTTGAGCGAAATGGTATTCGCTTGAGCGAAATTCCCCATACTTAGAAAATTTTTAATCTTTCTCTTACATTTTCTTCACACTCATCTCATTATTCCCTCCTTCAGTTTCTTTTCTCTTCTCACTCACTTATAAAGCACATCATACAAAAGCATTCACACAACTACACAACTACAAGTTATAACAAAAGAAAACAACAACAAATCAAACACACTGGGTTACCTCCCAGTTAGCGCTTGTTTAACGTCGTTAGCTCGACGCCTGATTGATTTTTATTCTTCAATAAAGTGGATCAGCATATCTAGCTTTTCCACTCTTCCACCCATATATGGTTTGAGTCTTTGTCCATTAACTGTCCAGGTTCTATCAGAATTAGGATCTTGCAACTCAACAGTACCATATGATTTGACTTCTTTAACAAGGAAAGGTCCAGACCATTTTGATTTCAGCTTTCCTGGAAAAAGTTTTAGCTTTGAATTAAATAAAAGAACTGATTGTCCTGGGTAGAAGCTTTTTGCTAAAATATTTTTATCATGGTAGGCTTTCATTCTGTCTTTATAAATTCTTGATGATTCATAAGCTTCGCGCCTCCATTCTCCCAGTTTTTCCAACTGAATCTTTCTTTCCTTTGTTGATGCTTCAGGATCAAAATTGAGCAACTTCATTGCCCAATAGGCCTTATGTTCTAGTTCCACAGGTAAATGACAGCTCTTTCCGTAGACTAGTTGGTAGGGTGAGAACCCTGTTGGAGCTTTAAAAGCTGTTCTGTACGCCCACAAAGCGTCATTCAACTTTAAAGACCAATCTTTTCTGCTTTGGGAAACTGTCTTTTCCAGAATTCTTTTGATTTCCCTGTCAGACACTTCTACTTGGCCATTGGCTTGTGGATGGTAGGGAGAAGTCACCTTATGCCTGACACCATAATGTTCTAAACAATTTTGAAGTTGTGTGTTGCAAAAGTGAGATCCTCCATCACTTATCAGAACTCGGGGAGTACCAAATCTGCTGAAAATATTTTTTTCAAAAATTTGATTACAGTTTTGGCATTTGCCTTTGCACAAGCCATTGCTTTGACCCATTTCGAAACATAATCAACAGCTACCAGAATGTATTCATTGGAAAGTGATGATGGTAATGGTCCAACAAAATCTATGCCCCAACAATCAAAAACCTCTACTTCTAAGATGGTTGTTAGTGGCATTTCATTCCTCCTTGAAATACTTCCACTTCTCTGACATGTATCACAGTTCTGCACAAAAGAGTTAGCATCTTTAAATAAAGAGGGCCAGAAAAAACCTGATTATAGGATCTTGGCAGCGGTTCTTTCCCCATTGAAATGTCCTCCATATGCTGAACTATGGCAGTGCCACAGAATACTCCTGGCTTCTTGTTCAGATACATATCTTCTCAAAATATTATCTGATCCAAGCTTAAATAAGTAAGGATCATCCCAAATAAATTATTGTGCATCCTTCAGAAGTTTCTTCTTTTGCTGCCATGTAAAATCTTCAGGAATCACTCCGGCAGCCTTAAAATTAGCCATGTCGGCAAACCATGGCCTCTCCTGAATCAACAACAGCCTTTCATCTAGAAATTCCTCTGGAACGTCAGGCTGTATCTTTGTAACTTCATCATTAATTAGTCTGGACAAGTGATCTGCAATGTGATTTTCACTGCCTTTTTTGTCAAGAATGGTTAAATCAAACTCTTGTAGTAGCAAAATCCACCTAATTAATCTTGGTTTAGAATCAGATTTATTCATCAAGTACTTGATTGCTGCATGATCTGTAAAAACTATAACTCCTGCACCAATTAAGTACGATCTGAATTTTTCAAGCCCATACACAACAGCTAGTAATTCTTTTTCAGTTATAGCATAATTAATTTGAGCTTCATTCAAAACTTTACTAGCATAATGTATTGGATGAAAAATTCTGGATTTTCTTTGTCCTAACACTGCACCTATTGCATAATCACTTGCATCACACATGATTTCAAAATCAAGATTCCAATCGGGTGCAACTATGACAGGTGCAGTAGTTAGTTTTTCCTTCAACATTTGAAAAGCAAGCAGACATGATTTATCAAATTGAAAAGAATTATCTTTTTGCAGCAGATTACTCAAAGGTTTAGCAATTTTCAAAAAATCTTTTATAAACCTTCGGTAAAATCCTGCATGACCTAGAAAACTCCTGACACCTTTGACATTTATTGGTGGGGGTAATTTTTCAATAACTTCAACTTTTACCCTGTCCACCTCAATGCCTTTGTTTGAAATGGTGTGACCCAACACTATACCTTCAGTTACCATAAAGTGACATTTTTCCCAATTGAGCATTAAATTGGTTTCCACACACCTTTTCAACACGGTATCAAGGTTTTCTAAACAAGAATGAAATGATTTACCAAAGACGGAGAAGTCATCCATGAAGACTTCTATGCATTTTTCCACAAGGTCTGAAAAAATTACCAGCATGCATCGTTGAAAAGTGGCTGGAGCATTACATAGTCCAAAAGGCATCTTTCGATATGCAAAAACACCAAAAGGGCAAGTAAATGTTGTTTTCTCCTGGTCTTCTAGAGCCACTGCTATTTGATTATAGCCTGAGTATCCATCCAGAAAACAATAATAAGCTTGTCCCGCCAATCTTTCCAGCATTTGGTCCATGAATGGCAATGGAAAATGATCTTTCCTTGTTGCTTGGTTGAGCTTTCGATAGTCTATGCACATTCTCCATCCCGTTACTGTTCTGGTTGGAATTAACTCATTATTTTCATTCCTCACCACCGTCATGCCACCCTTCTTTGGTACCACTTGAACTAGGCTCACCCATGTACTATCTGAAATAGGGTAGATCATTCCGACTTCAAGCAACTTCAGCACCTCTTTCTTCACGACCTCTTTCATGATTGGATTTAACCATCTTTGGGGTTGAGCTACTGGTTTGTATTCCTGCTCTATAAAAATATGATGCATACAATACGATGGACTGATGCCTTTCAAATCACTTAGTTTCCAACCAATAGCTTGCTCATTCTTTTTCAGAATTTCAATCAGCTTTTCTTCTTCATCTTTCAACAAAGTACTGCTGATTATTACTGGTTTATTACCTTGGTCATCTAAAAAGACATATTTCAGATTTGGAGGTAATTCTTTCAATTCTAACTTATGAACCTCAGGACTTTGTTTTTCATCCAGTTCTTCCACTTTGCTTTTCTCGCTTGTTATCACCTTGCCGGCTTCAAGACTTTGCAAAACCTCTTGCACTTCATTCATCTCTATATTATTAAAACTCTCAACAGGATTCACTAGAGCCTTTTCAAGAGGGCTTGAATTGTTCATCTTGTGAAGCTATTTTGAAATTGTCTCCTCTTCCGCATCAATTTTGAAGCAACTCTGCTTGTCTGCAGGATATTTCATGGCTTCAAAAACATCAAAATTGACTTCCTCGTCTTGGACTCTTACTTTTAATTTCCCATCATCAACATCTATGATAACTTTTGTAGTTTTCATAAATGGTCGTCCCAAGATCAAAGGTACTTCAGAATCTTCTTCCATATCCATGATCACAAAATCTACTGGAAACACGAATTTGTCTACATTCACTAGAACATCTTCTGCAACTCTATATAGGAATTTCATTGATCTATCAGCTAATTGGAGAGTCATTCTAGTTGGTCGAATTTCCAGATCACCAATTCTCTTCAACATAGATAATGGCATCAGATTAATGCTTGCTCCTAGGTCGAGTAATGCTTTTCCTACTGGCATACTACCAATGGTGACAGGAATTGTAAAGCTTCCCGGATCTTTGGTCTTCTGCGGTAATGCTTTTTGAATTATAGCACTACACCCGACCTCTAATTCTACTGTCTCCTCAGAAAATCTTCTTTTCTTTGTCAGTAAATCCTTCATAAATTTTGCATAAGTAGGCATCTGCTCCATGGCCTCCATGAATAGCACATTGATCTGTAATCTCTTGAATATGTCCATAAACCTAGCAAACTGCCTCTCTTTATCCCGCTTTGAAGGATTTTTGGGATAAGGCATGCTTTTCAGCTGTGGTATACCTTCATCAACCTTCACCTTTCCTTTCTCTACATCACTCTTTTTATCTTTCTCATTTTCTTTTTCTTTATTTACAGTCTCACTCTTTTCATTCTCATCTTTTTCTCTATTTTTTTCTTTTTCTTTTTCTTTCAAAAATCTTTCTTCTTCCTTTTCTTTTTCACCCAACTCTACACCTGTGGTTTTTCCACTTTTGGTCATCACTGCCTGACATTGCTCCTTAGGATTCGCTTCAGTGTTGGCTCCATATTGAGGTCTTTTTTGTTCTGCCATTTGACGGGCGAGCTGTCCAACCTGAGTCTCTAGATTCCTAATGGAAGCTTCTGTGTTCTTCTGATTTGTTAGAGAGGCTTGCATGAACTTGTCCAATGTATCTTCCAATCTTGTTGTCTTTTCCATCAGAGACGGTCCTTGTTGGTTGGCCTGTGGTCTATTGAATGTGCTAGTCTCTTGCCTCCAACCTTGGCCTTGATTTGCATTGTTCCTCCATCCCTGAAATAGTTGATTAGTAAAATTGGAATTAAAATTATTTTGTCTACCTTGATTGTTCATGTAATGGACAGCTTCTTCCTGCGACCCACAATGTCCATTTGGATGGTCACCTCCACAAAAATCACATCTTGCATTCATTTGTTGCTGAGGTTGTGCAGATTGAACTGAGTGTAATTGTTGAGGAAGTTTGGCCATCTGTTGAGTTAAGGCTTCAATCTATTGGGTCAGAATTTTGTTTTGAGCTAAAATAGCATCAGAAGTATTCAGGTCAAGGATTCCTTTCTTTTGTACTTGCTGTCTATCATGCTGTGCTTGATAGTCTGTGGATGACAAAGCTTCTATGATTCTGGTAGCTTGGTCAGCATCTACTGTCATCATTGTTCCGCCAGCAGCAGCATCTAAAATCATCTTTGTGTCAGGCCTTATCCCATTGTAGAAAATGTTCAGCTGTGCTATATCTTCAAATCCATGATTTGGACATTTGCGCAATAAGGACTTGAATCTGTCCCATGCTTCACAAAAAGGTTCTTCCATTCCTTGACAGAAAGTTGAAATGTCAGACTTTGCTTTTATGAACCTTGACGGTGGAAAGAAACGAAACAGGAATTTCTCCTCCACATTAGACCAATTATTCAAGCTTTGGTTTGGATGTGATTGCAACCATTCTTTGGCCTTTCCAGCTAGAGAAAATGGGAACAAGCGGAGATATGCTGATTCAAGATCTCCTTGCTCAAAGCCCATAGTACCTACCAATTCATAAAATGTAGCTAAGTGAGTATATGGGTCTTCATGTGACATCCCAGTAAATTGGTGAGCACTAATCAAGCTAAGAAATGCTGGTTTCATTTCCAAAGCTCTGGTTTGTGGGATTGCTAAGCTTGAAAAGTATCTGGGTCCTTGTTGGTTGGCATAGTCTTCCAAGGTGCGCCTTGGTGGTTGACGTCCTTCCATGTTTTCAAGTTTTGGAGTTGATAATGGTGGTGAAGTTGGAAAAGAAGAAGATTGTCCCTCCTCTTGTTGTGCTTTAGCTTTGGCTTTGATTTTCTTCAAAGTCTTCTCAATTTCAGGATCTATTTCAGCCTGTTCTTTGAATCCCTGACTTCTTAGTATCATAAACAAAGCTAGCAAAAGAGAGGTTAACCAAGAAAATGATACAAAACAACAAAAATACAATATGTACAGTATTCACACACCGTAATAACTTAATTCAATTACTTCGATCCCCGGCGGACAGCGCCAAAAACTTGCTGGTGTATTTTAAGAGAATCAAGTTTGTATAATACACTCAAAAGAACATGCCAAGTTTCAAACACGGTAGTTGTAGTTATAAAAGATATCGTTCCCACTAAGGATCATCAGCAATTGAAACTTAAAATATTACGGTGGATTAAAATGATTGTTTTCATGGTTTTTGAGTTCAAAATATAAACTACAATATATGAACGAGTATGCAATAAAATGAAAGGAGTTTGTCAAGTTTTAAAAACTGGGATTAGGATTCACCGATCTTACCTTCCAATGCACAACGTATATTCATGAAAATGAGGTTTGAACTATAATACTTTACGTCACAATCAATGTCATTCGTATCAATTCCTTGACTATGAAATTCATAAGAACAGATTTGATAATGTCAATCCCTTGATCGTTTCAAATCCATTCCAGTATTACGACCGATTGTTTGGACGTTCAATGCGTTAAATACCATCCCTGGTTATTTACTCACAATGAGCATTTCATTTAGATCTATTTTCGAAATTTATTTTCCAACAACAAATGGTAACTTAAATCGAGAAATTGTTGATCAAACAAATCCAAGCAATAAACATGAAACGAAATACCAAGAATCATAGAACACATTTACCCGATTCATGAATATATCATTTATGATCTTCAAGTAAGAAAGGCTATATCCAATCCCAAGGAGAGATTTAGCCACTCATGGTGGTCATTACAACTTAGAAAAGATGAAGAGAAAGAGTACAAAGTGTTTTCTTTAGAACTACCCAACCGCCCCTGAAATAACCCTCTTTATTGCTTATATAAAGCAATACTCGCTCAAGCGAGTTTAAGTGTCGCTCAAGCGACTAGGTTACTTCAACGTGAAGAAAGCTTTTGGTCCTGCTTCACCTGTATGTCTACTCGCTCAGGCGATTCACTTTCGCTTAAGCGAATCTTCATATCTGATACTTTATTCCTTTTCGCTTAAGCTGTTTCTTTATCCACTTCAGCGAACCCTTTAAATTTAGGCTCTGGAAAAATTTCGCTTGAGCGAAATCATGTCGCTCAAGCAACCTTTACATTGTTGCATTCTGGAAGAATTTCGCCTGGTGTTTTAATTCAAACGCTTGAGCGAGGCTAATGTTATTCCATTCTGTACCAACCTCGCTCAAGCGGACTCTGTTTCGCTCGGGCGAATACTTCATTATTCTCTACTGGCTTGACTTCGCCTGGGTGAAGCACTCCTCGCTCAAGCGAGTCTTGACCTGATACTGTTATTTGTTAAATTTAGCCTCAGCGACCAAGATTCGCTCAAGCGAGATAGCCTCCGCTTGAGCGAATATCACTTGTTTGCTCAACACTTGGTGAATTTTCTTCATTTCCTTTCTTTTCTTCTTTCTTCTTCATTTTTTCCTGGAATCGTAACAAAATTAACAAATCAACCTGTACAATATTCATATCACAATTTATGTTCTATATAGCTTACAAAATTAACAAACATTGCACATTATATCCAATTTATGCTTCATTATCCATGCAAAATATATATAAATTGGATATCTATCAGTTACTTTGTTCTTTTTTTCTTTCTCTATGTTTTTATGGCATGTTCATCGTTCTTTATATGATACCCTTGTTTTTGTTTTCTAAATTCTTTCGCATGTTTGATTATAATTTGACTTTAACCATAATTGTGTGCCTGATCTTCTTCTATTTTTGAAATTCCTGTCTATGATGACGAAGCTTCCCCCTTGCATGGACAAACAGGATTCCCCAAACATGGTATGTTACTTGGTTTCTATTTTTCTTTTCCCATTTTTATCCCCTGTTGATTGTTCATTGTATGATTCCTGTTAATCGCATGGTTTTGTTTTTTTTAATGTTTTTCATAAATCAATTTTTTTTACAAAAGACTGAAGTATTGAACAAGAAATTATAGAAATAGGTTCAAGTTTGAATATAGAACTATACAACCATCCTAATTGTGTCTTCCTTGCTAAAATGACGAAGCTCCCACCTTGCATGGACAACGGGGATTCACCGGAGAGGGTATGTTATTTGGTCTATTTGTCTTTTTCCATGTTTTTATGCCCTATTGATGGTTCTTTGTTTGATTCCCTTCTTTCTGTATATGAATGTTTTCGTTTAACTTTCATTTGGCCCCTTTTAAACATATTTTAGAAAACCCTTCCACGATATGTGATGATTTCTGAGTTTATATTTTTGGTTTTCTACATCCTTCTTTTTTTGTAAACATTTTTCTATTTTCTAAATCCCCTCCATATTGACCAAACATGGTATGTTACTTTGTTCTGTTTTTCTTTTTGCAATGATGAAGCTCCCACCTTGCGTGGACAATGGCGATTCACCAAACATGCTATGTTACTTTGTTGTGTTTATCTTTTTCCATGTTTTTATGCCCTATTGATGGTTCTTTGTATGATTCATTTCTTCCCGTATATGAATGTTTCTACTTAACTTTCATTTTGCCCCTTTTAAATACATTATATGAAACCCTACCACGGTATGTGGTGATTTGAGTTTATGTTTCTGATTTTCTAAATCCTTCTATTTTTTCAACAAGTTTTGTTGTTTTGTAAATCCCCTCCATATTGACCAAACATGGTATGTTACTTTGTTTTTTTTCTTTCTCCATGTTTTTATGCCCTGTTCATCGTTCTTTGTATGATACCCTTCTTTCTGTTTTCTAAATTCTTTCACATGTTTGATTGTAATTTGACTTTAACCATAATTGTGTGCCTGATCCTCTTCTATTTTTGAAATTCCTATATGCGATGATGAAGCTTCCCCCTTGCATGGACAAACAGAATTCCCTAAACATATGAAAGAAATAAAAGAGGATGAAATTTTTTGAAATTCTTTCTGTATATTAAATTTCCGTGTTTCTTTTTCCATTTTTTATCCCCTGTTGATTGTTCATTGTATGATTCCTGTTGATCGGATGGTTTTGTTTTTGTTTTTTATGTTTTTCTTCATATTTTTGTAAAAATCAATTTTTTTTTTACAAAAGATTGAGTACTGAACAAGAAATTATAGAAAGAGTTTCAAGTTTGAATATAGAACTATACAACCATCCTAATTGTGTCTTCCTTGCTAAGATGAAATTGGTCCATCTGTTGTTTAGAATTTCACTATTGTCGCTGCCAGAAGGAAGAGTAAAGAAATCCTCCGCGATGAACCTGACCCTCAGGTAATGTTATTCTATTTAGTACTTTTTGTTTTTTTTCTATCTTTATAGTTCTATTTATGTGTATATCTTTCTTTTTTATAATAGATATAGATATGGAATATGTTTGTCATTGTTTGTTGTTTCATGTAAATACAGAGGTATAGAACCTGTGTTTAAGGCTAAAACTCTTAAGTTTTGAAATAGAAAGAAAATGTGTTTCCCTTTTGAGTACTATAGGGTTTTTTGTTGTATTTGCTTCCTTTTTTTATATGTGACTTATCTCATAACATGGGTGGTTTTTGTTCAGGGTATATTTTTGTTTGTGTTTTGTTGAATTAGTTGCGTATGAAATCATCCTTTTGATCTGAAATGTGTAATTTTAGTGAAAATTGATATTTTCCTTACATTTATGAAACCCTAACTGTTTCTATTTAGTACTTATTATTTTTTTCTATCTTTATAGTTCTATTTATGTGTACATCTTTCTTTTTTTATATATAGATATGGAATATGGTTGTCATTGTTTGTTGTTTCATGTAAATATAGCGGTATAGAACCTGTGTTTAAGGCTAAAACTTTTAAGTTTTGAAATAGGAAGAAAATGTGTTTCCCCTTTTAAGTAGTATAGTGTTTTTGTGTTGTATTTGCTTCCTTTTTTGATATGTGACCTATCTTATAACATGTGTAGTTTTTGTTTAGGGTATATATTTTTTTTGTTTTGTTGAATTAGTTGCATATGAATCATCATTTTGATCTGAAATGTGTAATTTTAGTGAAAATTTATATTTTCCTTGCATTTAGAAACCCGAACAGTTTCTGTTTAGTACTTATGATATTTTTTATGTTTGTAGTTCTATTTATGTGCCCTTCTCATTGTTTTCTGTTTTAAGTGTTGTAAAATTTGTTGGTTTGTGTTGGATGTTAACCGTGATGTAAATTATGCGGGGGAGTCATTTTTTTGTGTTTTATTGAATTAGTTGTATATGAAATCATCCTTTTGATCTGAAACGTGTAATTTTAGTGAAAATTTATATTTTCCTTGCATTTTTGAAACCTGAAAGTTTCTGTTTTTTTCTTTATATTTTATGTTTAATATCATCTGCTGTTTCACCTGATGATAATGGTGTCTTCCGGTTGAAAATGGAACTGGTTGTTTTGGTGTTTAGAATTTGAGTTGCATCTTTGCCAGAAGGAAAGGCAAAGAAATCATGCGTGATCAACCTGACCCTCAGGTTATGTTTTTATATTTGGTGCATATGAATGGATAATTTTGTTTTTTTTTCTTTTGTTTAGGCATCTGTTTAAGTCTTGAGCAAATATGGCCTGTGCAAATTTTGTTGAATTTAAGTTTACAATTTTTTTATGCACATACAGTTTAAATTTTTAATATTCATTTAAGTTTTTAAAATTTTACCACTTAAGTGACCACTTATGTTTGGTGTATATGAATAGATAATTTTGTGTTTTCTTTCTTCTTTTTAGGCATTTGTTTAGGTCTTAAGCAAATATGGCCTGTGCAAATTTTGTTGAATTTAAGTTTATAGATTTTTATGCATATACAGTTTGAATTTTTTATATTTGTTTAAGTTTTTAAAATTTTACCACTTAAGTGACCACTCCCTTTGTTTTCTTATTAGATCATATTGATTATTATGTTTGTAATTTTATCGGTTTCTTTTTTATTAATTCAGGTGATATATAACACCACTAAATAACTACCAAAATTTAAATAAATAAATAATAAAAATTTCACTTAAAGATATAAACAATCTCACAGTCATAACTACATATATCTGAAATACTCTACTGTATAAACATATATATATATATATATATATATATATATATATATATAACTGTACATGATTTGATTTTTGATTACAAAATATAGTTTCAGATTAGCAGTAGCCCTAAGAGTCAGACACTAGCTAATGACAAAAAAACTCCAGAACATGTGAGTAGTTAAATAGTATACAAAAAGACTACTCAACCCTCAAGTGCAGCTGGAGTCACCAACTACCCATAACATCCTACTGGGTTAACTATAAGTAACCATGCGTCCTCTATAGTGTAGTCACTTCCTGATGAAGCTTCCTCCACATCTTCTTCATCAGCTGACGGGGGTGGGGGTGGTTGCCCTTAGAAAGGGTCATTATCACAGAGATCAAAAATAAGTCTGGCCCGGAAAGAAAAGGCAAGGGCCCCAAGAGGATCAGGAAAACCAACTATAACTTGAGACAATCTCACAGTAACTATACCATAATATATATATATATATATATATATATATATATACATGCCATATATCCAAAAACCTCCATCTCCCTATTCCACCTTGACAACGTCTGATTCGTACATCTATCAACTGCGGAATATTATTTATAGCGAAAAATCTGTGCAAGTTCAAAATTTACACCACATAAATAAGTAAAAGGGTGAGAAACAGAAAATACCAATATTATACAAGACACACATAAATAATAGAGTTTTACAAACAATATTTTTTTAATAACAATTTCCTCGTACATGTTACATACAATATGGAATGAAAAGTGTAGAGATGACTTACAGTTCTTCATTAATAAATATTTTTATCAATTCTTTTATTAATGATAGAGATGCAATACATGTGGGCCCTTAAATCTTCTTTTATTGGGAGCAGTCAAGAGTTGATACTGTTTCATGAAAATCTGCCAATATGGCTAACGAACAGCTCCACTGACCATAATATGCACTTAGGGCCTAGTCAAATTGGCAAGAGCTTGTTGTGAATTTACTCGACACTAGGGAGCAACCCTAGGTCTCCTAGGCCTCTCTTCACACCCTGTAACATCCCATTTTCAACACAAATAGAAAATAGATATTAATATATCTTTCATGAGAAATACTTACTATAAGTTAGTTTATTATTATCATTTTTTATGAAATTTTGGTATTTATATTTAATTATTTGTTTTTTAAAATAAAATAAAATAAAATAATAATAAAATGAAAATATTTATGAATAAGAATTTTAAAATGACTTAATTAGTATTTATTGATTAATGAAATTATATTAAGAATTTTGAATATCTTTATTATTCACAACTTTTATTTTATGTTTATTTTTTACATATTTATGATTTAACTCTTATTAGAATTTTAAAATAAAATTTTGAAGGAATTAGACTATAGTTCTTTAGAACTTTTTGATCTAAATAATATATTTTAAATAATTTTAATATAAAGTTACTTAAAATTAAAAATATTTACAAGAAAGTGAAGTTAAATTATAAGAAAATTTTCTAAAATCTATTTCAAGTAGACTTATCTAAAAATTATCGGTTTGAGTAAAATCTTAATTTTTACCAATCATAAAAAAATCAAAAACATACTAATAAATTTTTATTAACAGAAAATTTTAGATTTTTAAAATTTAAACATTATATTACTTATTATAAAATTAGTGAGAACTGATATAATATCGCTAAATTTTGAAAAGGACTGATTTTGAATATTTAAAATATGTCGAGTGAATAGTTACTATTTGGCTTAATTCAGCCGACATTTACTATACAAAACACTGTACATGAACGAAAATTTCAAAAGGTGCACAGTAATCAGAAACAAAAATTTCAAAAATTACACAGTATTTTTATAATAAAATAATGAAATGCATAGTGAAAAATTTTTCTATAAATAGCCGAGGTTTCTAACGAAGGAAATCGCGTTTTCAGATTAAGTTTTCTTAATATAGCAATGTTAGAAAGATAGTGGTAGGAATAAGAGAGAGAAATAAAAATTTTGAAAGGAGGTTCTGCCAAAATCATAAGGTAAGAATAACTCCCTTTTATACTTTTTAGGTTTATTTTCATATCGTTTTAGAAATATATTATTATACTAGATATAATATTATTTTAAGTTACTATTCTAAATAGTAAATTACTATGTCAATAGTAAATCACTATTATGAATAGTAAATCACTATTCAAATAGTAAATTACTATTTATATTACTATTCACCTCTACCATTCACGTTTTACTATTTATTATTACTATTCATGTTTTACTATTTACTGTTACTATTCACTATTTACTATTCATGGTTTATTATTCACTATTCAAAATTTACCATTTCTGTTTTAAGTAGAAATCTTAATTTTCATCTTATAACTATATTAAAGTGAAATTGGTATATTTTAGAACTCGGAGACGAGACGCGCACGGACTTTCCATAACGAACCAAGATACAATAGGTAAGGGGGGTGGGATAGGAATATAATATGAAAAGACATAAGAATAATGGGAGGAGACTCCTACTCCTTTAAAATTTAATAATATTATTATTTTAAAATAATAACTATTTAACTTAAAAATTTATAATAAATTTTAAATTAAGTATCTTGTGTAACTTGATCTGAATACCTATGCAAATACCTGGATAACCTATACGAACTGGACTGAACCTATGCAAAGACTTAGACTATTATGACCTGTATGGGCTGAACTATACCTATGCGAGGATTGGACTATATGAACCTACATAGACCTATGTGAGGAATTGACTATAAAGACTTAAAATTAATCTTATTAATCTAAATAACTATTAAAGTTTGAATTATATTTATGATTGATATTTAGTTGATTTGATTTGATTATAATTAATAATATTTGATTTTGATTAATGATATTGTGATTTATAATACTAGACTGTGATTAATAATATTTGTGATTTGATTATATTTGATTGTGATTGATGATATTACAATACTTGATTGTGATTGATGAATGATTGATGACCTTGTGATATGGAGTTTGAGCATATAGCAAACATGACGGGAAGTTAAAACTCAGTAAGAATTTTCTTACTTTACTCTTTAAATTTTTATTCTAAGAGAAAGTATTTTATCATTATTTTAGTCTTTTATTTTTTCTTAGAAATAATTTTCATTAACTTTATTTTTAATCTCTAGAATAAAATCTAGTATTATAATTTTAAGTATTCTTAGTTAATGATTTTTAAAAAAATATTTTCTTTTAGAAATCAGAAATTTAAATTGGTTTTCCCTAATGAAATAACTAAATGATATTTTGTTATAGTCGAGATTTCTAAACTCAATCTAGTTAAGATTCAAATTGGGAAACATTATGTAAATATGTGAAGTTTTTGAAGAGAAAGTTTTGAGATATTTAAGGCTTGGAAACTCAATTTTGGTGAGATCTGAATTTGAAGACTGTCTGAAATTTATTTCTGTATAACAGAGGTTCAAAGAAGAACTTATGGGAATGTATAGTTTATTGAGATGATTTTGTGAACCTTTATGGCATTTAATAATTGAGTTTCTAAAAGTCTTAACCAACTAAATTTACGAGTAGTTCATGCATCATGAATCATTAAAGAGAAATGAGATGTGATATTGCCTGGGGACGGATTATAGAAACCAAGGATACATTAGAGGAGGCTTAATTGTGAGCCTTGGGATGAGAGGGTGTGAAAGGGTGCTTCAGGTGACCTGGGGTCGCTACCTAGTGTCGGGTACTTTCACAATAAAAACTGTCTCAGTCTGATTAGTCTCTAAATGTTTCCACGCCAGTTGAGCTGTTCATATGCCATGAAGGCATTTATGTTATTATTATCCGAAATTATGGAATAATGTAAACTCCTAGTTGGCCCAGTGCAAACTAAAACTTTAAGGGCCCACATGTATAGAATGAATGAGATGGTAGTATTAAAAATATTACATGACATTCATGTGACTGTGACATTCTATGTTGGTGGTTGTGAATGAAAGTATAATTGTTATGTTATGAAAACTCTACATTCATAATTGATTATGTATATGATTGTGATTGAAATTATTATATTAGATTGTGAAAACCCTAATGCTTATGTCTTATCTATAAATTATTATATTCTATTTCTCACTCCTTCTTGTTTGAATTTTGTGTCTAAAATATATGTTATGTGATATATAGCTAGCAGTCCAAGATGGAAGGATATGTAATTACAGAAAGGTAAAGTGGTCTCATACTCAATCAGATAGATGAAGAGATATGACAAGAGTAGGATTTTAAAACTCGATGGTTCAAGGACTAGGAAATGTTTGGTCACATTTGTAGTAGAGGTATAGTTTAGTTTTACTTTGCCTGATTACAATATCAAGTTAGATAATTGTAACAAGGTAAAGGTTAAAATTTGATAAACTTTCTCATTCGGATATAATACTGTAATGATTTATCACTTATGATTTCTACTAATTATTTTGTCATTATGAACAAATATTGAAAGACAATGTTTTTTTTTTACTTTCAATATTCAAAGGAAATCAGATGTATATACGTCCTTGTATACACGAGATAAAGAGTGATAAATATGTATATCTTTCTAAAAGTTTTTTTAAGGCAAGAAGAATACATATATGTCTCGTGTATATAAGGGGGTGTTACACACCCTCCCATCCCAAGGTTCGCTATTGAACTATCCCTAATGTATTTCTCAGATTATACCATATCTCCCAAAATATTCTTATCTTTCACTTGTTATATGATGCATGTCACACACTTAATTAGTTCCAAACTTTTAGTATATACTATTTATTCTTATTCACAGGGTTTATAAAAATTTTGGTAGAGTTTTCTTTATAAATTGAATATTTCCAAAATTTTTGTCTATGACCTATTACACTCAAAACAATGTAACACCCCTATTTTTATTTTTATATTAAAATTTTGAAAGAATTAAATTATGGTTCTTTAGAACTTTTTAATCTACGTATTATTTATGATTTTTTGGAATTTGTTGGAATTTTTGAATTATTTTAATAAAATAATATTTTTTAAATAATTTTAAATTCATATAAGTGACTTTAAATTAAAAATATTTATAAGAAAGTGAAGTTAAATTATAAGAAAATTTTCTAAAATCTATTTCAAGTAGACTTATCTAAAAATAATCGGTTTGAGAAAAATCTTGATTTTTTTCAATCGTTAAAAAATTGGAAACATATCAATAAATTTTTATTAACAGAAAATTTTAGATTTTTAAAATTTAAACTTTATATTACTCATTATAAAATTAGTGAGGATTGATATAATATCAATAAATTTCAAAAAGGACTAATTTTAAATATTTAAAATATACCGAGTGAAAGGTTACTATTTAGCTTAATAATTCAACCGACATTTACTATACAAAATACTGTGCATGTATGAAATTTGTAAAAGATGCACAGTAACTAGGATTGAAATTTCAAAAAATGCACAGTACTTTTATGTTAAAATAATGGAATGCATAGTAATTTTTTTCCTATAAATACCAAATGAATTCTTCTTTAGAATTCACAATTTCAGATTAAGTTTTCTTAATATAATAGTGCTAATGAGATAGTGGTCGAAGTAAGAGAGAGAAAGAAATTTTTTTGGAAGAAGGTTCTGCTAAAATCCTAAGGTAAGAATACCTCTCTTTTATATTTTTAGGGTTATTTTCATATCGTTTTTAGAAATCTATTATTATACTGAAAATAATATTATTTTAAGTTACTATTCTGAATAGTAAAATACTATTTCAATAGTAAATTACTATTTCAATAGTAAATTACTATTTCAATAGTAAATTACTATTTACTATTACTATTTACCTTTACTATTAACATTTTACTATTTACTGTTACTATTCACGATTTACTATTTACCTTTACTATTCATGATTTACTATTTACCGTTACTATCTACGTTTTGCTATTTACTATTACTATTTATGATTTACTATTCACTATTCAAAATTTACCATTTTTGTTTTAAGTGGTAATCTTAATTTTCATCTTTTAACTATATTAAAATGAAATTGGTATGTTTTAGAACTCAGAGATGAGACGCGCACAGATTTTCAATAACGAATCAGTATACAAGAGGTAAGGGGGAGTGAGATAAGAATATAATATGAAAAGACATAAGAATAATAGGAGGAGTCCCCTACTCCTTTTAAATTTAATAATATTATTATTTTAAAATATTAACTCTTTAACTTAAAATTTATAATAAATTTTAAATTAAATATCTGATGTAACTAACTCTAACATACCTATGCAAGGACTTGGACCATTATGACCTATACGGACTGAATTAAACCTGATCTGTCCTGAACCGAGGTCTAGGATTCGGTGTCAGGACAGCCTCAAGAGTTGAAGATTGAATGAGGTTGAAGACCGGCTATGTGTATCCGGTCTCTGTAATCCGGCTTCTCAATGTGTGGAGGTCGGTCTTGTTGTCCTGGAGATCCTTCACACCGGCCTCTCGCGTTGGTGTCGGCGACAGGTGGTGTCACCTGTGAAGATTCTCCGACGCTCAAGTTAGAAGAGTGTATGAAACTCAATGAATATTCAAGCAGTATAATGGCGAGAGTGAGGGTAAGGACAACGTAACCATTCACATGTATTACAACATGTTATGTATAATTGAGCGTGGAAGATGAATCGTTGGGTGTAAGTGGGCCTATCGGTTCTGATAACGTGTATAAAGAGACAATCGGAGTGGGCCAACATTCAGAGTATGCCAAGAAAGTAGGTGAATTATCAGTATATGATTCTGACACGAAGATGGAGATAATCACCTTTTTCCGTAAATTCCGCTGGTGACTGTACCCACTCCTGTCGGTGGATGAAAGGGACATATTCCATTTTTGCAGAATACCTTCCTTGCTACGATATTAGGGCAGTCGGTTAGAGAACGGATCAGCAACCCGGTGTAGGAGAGCGGATAGGCCACCCGATGTCTCGGATATCACCTCGGATGACCGGTATAGGAGGGACTTAGCTAGTGTAGTTGCAGACCGGATCGGTACTCTCGATACTGGTTGAACTCTAGGACGGCTAAGATGACTTCATCTTAGGTGAGACCGGATCACCATGTTTACCGACTGGATCATTATCCAGGGATACCGGTTGACCTCTAGGACGGCTGAGACAACCTTTTGTTCTTAGGACCGGTATCCCGACCGAATAACCTTGGGACCGGTATCCAGACCGGATCATTCGTCCCCTAGCTTGTGTGAGGGACTGAAAGTTGCTCAGATAAGCTATACAGTTCACGAGGGGTCTGTATGCCGGTCTACCCTGCAAGAACACTAGTTATGTTTTTTACCTTCGGAATACTCGTTAACCGTCGAATATTGTCCCTGAGCATTATTGAGTGAACGGTTCTGAGTGATTTCGAGTGGAGATTTGATTTCCAAGTGAACAACTCCGAGTGAGTATTTGACTCTAAGTGAAGGATTCTGAGTGAGGCATATTATAGTCTTATTACCAGGGGAGTTCCATTACTTGTAACCTCTTCATGAATGTCTGGTAAGAGTACGTCGATGACGTGTGTTTTGTCTTAGGAAATTCCGAGTGATACTTCCGAGTGGAAGCTCTCAGATTGATTCTTCCGGGAGGAGAATTTCTGAATGATTTTTCTGGGGGAGGATTTCAGAACGATCATTCCCGTGTGGAAGATTTCCAATTGATAATTCCCGGGTGGAAGATTCCAGCTGGTCTTTTGAAGGCACTAGGTTCAATCATACCAAATACACTCGGAGTTCAGTTTAGTCCTACAATCCGAGTCTTCATACTAGTTGGAAGCTCCTAAGTGCTATTTTCCGGAGTGGGATGTCCCCGAGTGGGGCATCCACGCGGGATAACATTGAGACATTTCCGAATAGAACTATACCAAGTGAAACATTTCAAAACAAGATAACTCCGAGTGGAATATTTCTGAGCAGGATAATACCGAGTGAAACATTTCTGATTCCCATGTGATACGAGACTATGTGGAGTATTTTCCGGGTAAAACACTTCTGGATCAATAAGGATTTTAACTTCGCAGGAGTGTTTCAGGTAGAGGCATTCCCGAGTAAATAATCCCTGATTGCAGCCTCAAAGTGATATTTTCAATTTAATGAGTTCATGAGTCGGACTTCAACGAGACATTGCCGACTAAAGAATTCACGAGCCTGACTTTGAAGTTGAAGTGTTTCCGAGTGAGGAATTCAAAGGGAAAGTATTTCTGAGTGAATTCAATAATAAGAATGACTATTGATTCTTCTACGACGTTCGACAAAACCTACTAGTCGTGATTGGGGTTCGGTTTGATCCTACAACCCATGTCTTCAATGGTGTTCGGTTTAATCCTACTAACCTTTTTTTTTAATCGGCGTTGGATTTTACCCATTTACCGTTTTTCTTCAATCGGTGTTGGATTTTACCCATTCACCGGTCTTCAAGCGGTTGTTCGGTTTTGTCCTACTAGCCACACTTGGAGTTCGGTTTATTCCTACAATCCAAGCCTTCACCGGTGTTCAGCCAAACTTACTAACCGTACCCAGAGTTCGGTTTAATCCTACAATCCAGGCCTTCAAATGGGGTTCGGTGCAATCCTACTACCTATTTCCTGAGGTGCGGTTCAATCCTACAACCCAGGTCTTCACCGGTCTTCAGCTTAATCCTACTAACCGTACTCAGAGTTCGGTTTAATCCTACAATCCGAGCCTTCGAAACATGGTTCACCCAATTGTACCTTCAAAGAGGTTCATCACTAACGACGGATATGTTGTTAGGATCATCTGTCCTGAAAGTATCTTGTCACAACATAGTTGTGCATTGAATAAAATCATAAGTCATAGGTGAACATAGAGAATATTTCATTAATCATGAATTACAAAATTTAGAAAGAAATAGGGCTGAATCAGGGTTTTGCCTAGTTAAACTCTTTTTGATAAAACCTGATCGGAAAAATCCAAGAAAAGAAAGAGTGCAGACCGTTTTACCGACTAGTTACAGTAGCCGAAGGAGTTCTCAACTTTGATGGCCTGATCTTTAATCAATGACATCTTGGGGGCCCTGATGTTGTTAGGGCATAACACTTTGCTGTTCATGCTCGCCAATCCGGACTCCCTTTGGCTTTCCCGAAGTAGTGACCCTTCTGATCAGAGTGGAGCTATCTTCATCATCGTACTCATGATATCCTCCCCTCTTTCTCAATCCAGTCTGGGTCATCAAAAGTCCCTTCTCTGAAAGGATACTGTTTGAGTTTACCCTCTCGGATCAGGGTCTCGATAGTATTCTTCAGAGCCTGACATTCATCTGTTGAGTGGCCCTCTTGCTCATGGAATTCAAAGTATTTCCGAGGGTCTCCATGAAGCTGGGACGGCATCCTGACCCTGTATGCAGTAAGCGTTGGCCATCCAATCTCTCTGAGAATCTGAGATCGCTTAGAATTTAACGGAGCATAATTGCCAAATGCATGTATCCGTTCTTCCTGACTCGGAGGAACAAGATTATCAAAGATGCTGCCTCGGGACGGTTTCTCAAAGAGTTCTGATCTAGGCCAGTTTTTATCTCTCTGTTGTTGAAATGGCGTCGGGGATTTCCTTTTCGCCGCTGTGGCTTCCAAGTGCATTTCTATGCCCACGTATTTCGAAGCTTTTCTTCAAAACTCCTCCAATGTCGTCGGAGGACTCTTTGCCAAAGACAAAGCAAAAGCGGATCCGGGCTGTAAGGCTTCAACAATGATGTGGAGCTGAATCGCCTCCGTAAGGTTAGGCACCAAAGCAGCCTCCTTGTAAAATCTCTTCAAAAACTCCTTGAGAGTTTCACCCTCTCCCTGCCTTATCTGAGCAAGGTATGAGAGGTCCTTGGAATCTTTGGAGATAATGAAATGACTCTTAAATAAAGTCGCTATCTCTTCCCAAGAATCTATTGACCCCGAGGGTAAACTTTTGAACCAAGTGAGAGCCTCCTCCGCCAAGGTTTGTGGGAACATCCTGTACATCACATCCTCGTCGGCTCCCAGGTACATGGCCTCATACGTGTAAGCATCAAGGTGCTTAATGGGATCAGTTTCTCCGTTATACTTTCCGATGGAAAGTGGTTGGGTTGTTTGCAGGTGCTTGGGGATGAGTATACTCATGAGCCTCCTTGAGAAAGGGACGTTGAGTCGGTATGCCCCAGATGTCATCACTACTTGCTCATTTCTCCTTGCACTGATTCTGTCCCCAGAATTTTGAGTTTGTTCTCCCCTCACAAAAGTAGGAATCTTAGAATACTGGAGAGTTGTGGACTTCTCTCTCGCAGATGCATGGCGAGTATCCTCTGCCTAAGACACCATTCTGTCCCCAGTTCCTCCTTTCTCCGTTCGTAACTTCATCAACTCCTCCTTGAGTTGCCTGATAACTTCATCTCGAGGATCAGGGGTTGCCACCGGTACCATTCTCCTTGAGTGGGTTGCTGGTGACTCAAAAATGAATCTCCCCTCAGTTTGTTGATGGGTCACATCTTCCATATGACCATCCATAAAGTCGCGTCCATCTCCTTCCATGGTTGACTACCAAACTTCTGCAGAAAGTGGGAATAACTCTATCGAGTCCCACTGGGCGTGCCAATGATCTGTCCTGAACCAGGGTCTAGGATCGGGTGTCGGGACAGCCTCAAGAGTTGATGATTGAATGAGGTTGAAGACCGGTTATGTGTATCCGGTCTCTGTAATCTGGCCTCTCAGTGTGTGGAGGTCGGTCTTATTGTCCTGGAGATTCTTCACACCGGCCTCTCGCGTTGGTGTGGGCGACAGGTGGTGTCACCTGTGAAGATTCTCTGACGCTCAAGTTAGAAGAGTGTATGAAACTCAATGAATATTCAAGCAGTATAATGGCGATAGTGAGGGTAAGGACAACGTAACCTTTAACATGTATTACAACATATTATTTATAATTGAGCATGGAAGATGAATCGTTGGGTGTAAGTGGGCCTATCGGTTCTGATAACGTGTATAAAGAGACAATCCGAGTGGGCCAGCATTCAGAGTATGCCAAGAGAGTAGGTGAATTATCAGTATATGATTCTGACACGGAGATGGAGATAATCACCTTTTTTCGTAAATTCCGCTGGTGACTGTACCCATTCTTGTCGGTGGATGAAAGGGACATATTCCAGTTTTGCATAATACCTTCCTTGCTACGATATTGGTGTATTTGTATGTTGAAACAGGTTTTGATGAATGACAAACAATTGAAGGATCAAGAAATCTAAAGGATGTTGTACAAGCAATTAATCAAAAATCATCAAGAATGATTCAGGACAAGAAATAATTATTTAAGTACCAAGGAACCAAGAACCATCCAAAACGCATGAAAATATATCAAAAAATGCAAAGAAACAGGTCCAGGAAAGCCAGGAATCGATTCAGGAACTATAGAAATCGATTCACGTTGAAAATTGCAAAGAGGAATCGATTCAAGCACTCAAGGAATCGATTCAAGGGGCTGGGAATCGATTCCCCCTGTAGGAATCGATTAATCAATTCATGCACATAAATACCTCAAGGAATCGATTCAAGGGCTTTAGGAATCGATTCATGCTCAAAAAGACCTCAAGGAATCGATTCAAGGACTGCAGGAATTGATTCATGCTATTGGGAATCGATTCCCCCTGCCAGGAATCGATTCATGTGATGTTTTTAATGCAAAAATAACCTGGAAGAATCGATTCATAGCTGGAATCATGCGCTGAATCATGGAAATTATCAGTACGCATTTTCAGAAACTTTACTCTGCTGATTCCTCTCTCGAGACTCTCTAATTGAAACGGCGTTGCATTTATTGAGGCAGACAATTACACTTCTCAAGTCAGGAAACATGGATCGCTGGCAAATTAAGTCTTCCAATGCATTGATTAAGGAACCGATTGCAATTAAGGTTTTGGCAGCATGTACCTTCCTTTGCCTATAAATTGAAAGGAAACTGAAGAGACAGAAACACACCACACAGACAGCAAACGCATTCCTTGCTTTCTCTCTTGTTCTCTCTAAATTCCTTGTCTATTAACTCTCTAACTTATTCTTTTTCTTTGTAATTATTTTTTAGAGTTATATTGTGAGAAAAATATTTTCTTGAGTGTTAAAATTGGCATATTCTTTTAAAAGAAAATATTTCTCAAGTGCTTAAATTTGTATATCCACTCTATTGAGAGAGTCACACTTGTAAAATCGCATTCACAAATTCTGAGAAATTTTGGGTTAGGATTCAACCTTGTAATTGAGAGATTGTGAGATTGGGTAGGTTGCCCTTGTTGCTTGTGAGGATTAAGTTCTTGAGTGTGGGACACTAAGAAGCTGTAATTGCTCAAAGCGTGTATCTCAAATTCTCAATAGTGGAAATCCTCTCAGTGGGTTACTTGGAGGCGAGACGTACACCAGTGTGGTGGAACTCGTATATATCGGTTTGCAAATCTTCTCTTCCCTAATCTATTTAAATTTGTGCATTTAAATTGCTTGCTTAATTTGTTACGCTTAATAACTTTGTTATTTAAACTTCTTTATTATTCTCATTTAAGATTAAGTTTATCATCTTCTCTATATATATTTGTCAAAGAACCAATTTCACAAGCATTTCAACAAAAAATTTTAATACTCAATTCACCCCCCTCTTGAGTAATTGAGGCCACTTGGTTAACAAGTGGTATCAGAGCTTGACTCTTGGTAAATTAAGCTTAACAACTTCAACAGAACGAATGGCCTCAAATTCCTTAAACCTTTTTCCTGAGGGTGGTGCTACAAACCGACCTCCTGCTTTTAATGGGGAAGGTTATGCTTTTTGGAAAGAAAGAATGAAAATTTTTGTTCAATCAATTGATCTAAGAGTTTGGAATGCTATTAAAAATGGTCCTTTCATACCTATGCATATTGTTGATGGTAAACAAATAGAAAAATCCATGGATGAGTGGACTAGTGATGAAGAAAAGAAAGTACAATATAATTATAAAGCCAAGAATCTAATCACTCTAGCCTTAGGTCCCAATGAATTTTTTAGAATAGTAACCTATAAATCTGCCAAAGAAATGTGGGATACTCTTCAAATTACTCATGAAGGAACTAGCGATGTTAAAGATTCTAAAATTAGTACTTTAACTAGCCAATATGAAAGCTTTAGAATGAATTCCGGTGAAACCATCTTAGAACTTCAAAAAAGGTTTACCTTGATTATTAATCATCTTATTACTCTTGGAAAATCTTACACTAACAAGGAGCTTATCCATAAAGTTCTAAAAAGTCTTACCAGGGAATGGCAACCTTTTGTCACCGCTATCAAACAATCGCCAAACATAAATGATATGTCTCTTGCCACATTATTCGGTAAGCTTCAAGAGCAAGAACAAGAATTAAAAGACTTGAAAATGGCGGAGGAAGAAGAAAAGTCTTCCAAGAAAAAGGGGCTAGCTCTTAAGGCCACCTCTATTGAAGAAGACAAATTTGAAAGTGATCAAGAAGATGATGATGATGAGTTAGGCCTATTTGTGAGGCGGTTTGGAAGGCTCATGAGAAACAAAAGATTCCAAAAGGGCTTCACCTCTAAAGGTAAGAAATTCATTCCCAAAGATAATAATTCCTTACCAACTTGTTTTGAATGTGGAAAGGAAGGAAATTTTAAGGCGGACTGTCCAAATCTCAAAAAGAAAAATAAGGATCAGAAAGGAAAAAGGAGAGCATACATAGCATGGGATGACAACGAGGTGAGCAGCTCGGATGAATCCGAGAACGAAGAAGCAAACCTCTGTCTCATGGCCAATCACCAAGATGAAGAAGATGAGGTAAACTTTCATGACTTAGATAAGGAAGAACTACTTGATGCTCTTGAAGATTTGTATGATAAATTTTTTAAAGTTTCTAATAAGCTTAAGTTATTTAGAAAAACCATTGACACACTTGAAATGGATCTTATAGAAGTTTGTAAAGAAAATAAATGTTTGAAAGATGAATTAGAAAATATTCAAGCATGCTCTAGGACCAAACCTTGTGAATTTGTAAAGAAATATGATATTCTAGAAACCAAGGTTTTAGACTTGAATAGAACATTAGAAAAGTTTACAAATGGTAGAGACAACCTAAATGTTTTACTTGGAAAACAACGTTGCATGTTTGATAAAACTGGACTAGGTTTTAATGCCGTTAAGAAACAAAAGAATTATAAGAACTTTTTTATACCACCTAGTAAAACTTCATCACCTTTCATGACATGTAATCATTGTGGTTTTAAAGGACATAATGCATCTAATTGTAATGTTAGGAAACTAGGGCCAAAGGTTGTGAGAAAAGTATGGGTTCCTAAAGGAACATTACCTCAAACTAACCTACAAGG
Source organism: Clitoria ternatea (assembly GCA_037962975.1). Taxonomy (NCBI): domain Eukaryota; kingdom Viridiplantae; phylum Streptophyta; class Magnoliopsida; order Fabales; family Fabaceae; genus Clitoria; species Clitoria ternatea. The sequence continues at coordinate 257,885,662 of CM075669.1, forward strand.
ACCCAACATAAAATGGGTACCAAGTTCTCTAACTTGACATGTTTTGTAGGTATGCTTTAAAGCAAATAGCACCCATTGGTATTTGGATAGTGGGTGTTCAAAATACATGACGGGAGACAAAAGTAAGTTTACATCATTTACTCCACGAAATAAAGGACTCGTTACTTATGGAGATAACACGAAGGGAAGAATACTAGGAATTGGAAATGTTGGTAAAAATTCTTCCACCTCTATAAATGATGTCTTATATGTTGAAGGACTTAAACATAACTTGCTTAGCATTAGTCAATTGTGTGATAAAGGCTATAAAATTGTTTTTGAATCAAACGGTTGCATAATTGAAAATAAGCTAAACAAGGAAATAAAATTCGTTGGTCAAAGAGTAGATAACATTTATATGACTAATCTAGATTGTCTTGCTTCAAATGATGTGCAATGCTTCATAACTAAAGAGGATGAATCATGGCTATGACATAGAAGAATTGCTCATATTCATATAGACCATTTAAACAAACTTGTTTCAAAAGATTTAGTTATCGGTTTACCAAAATTAAAATTTGAAAATAGATTTTGTGACGCTTGTCAAAAGGGAAAACAAGTAAAGGCTTCTTTTCAAGCAAAAAATATTGTCTCAACAACTAGACCTTTACAACTTTTACATATAGATTTATTTGGACCTTCGAAAATCAAAAGTTTTGGTGGAAATTATTATGGTCTTGTGATTGTGGATGATTACTTTAGATATACATGGACATTATTTCTTACTCACAAAAATAAAGCATATCAAGCATTTAAGAAACTTGCCAAGATCATTCAAAATGAACAAAATTCGAAAATAGCATCCATTCAAACTGACCATGGGGGAGAATTTGAAAACCAATCCTTTGAAAAATTTTGTGAAAAATTTGGCATTGAACATAATTTTTCGGCTCCAAGAACTCCACAACAAAATGGAGTAGTTGAAAGGAAAAATCGATCTTTAGCGGAGCTTGCAAGAACTATGTTGAATGAAAGTAATATTGCGAAACATTTTTGGGCCGATGCAGTAAATACTGCTTGCCATGTTATGAATCGATGTTTGATAAGGCCTATATTAAAGAAAACCCCTTATGAGCTTTATAAAGGAAGAAAACCAAATATTTCTTATTTCCATGTATTTGGACACAAATGTTTTATTTTAAACAATGGAAAGGATAATCTCAGTAAATTCGATGCAAAATCTGATGAAGCAATATTCTTAGGTTATTCATCTACTAGTAAAGCATATCGACTCTTTAACAAATGAACTTGTACAATTGAAGAGTCTATACACGTTAAATTCGATGAACTTAACCAAAATATTCCGAGAAAGGAAATTGATGATCTTGTAGGTACCTTCCAAGAAATGAACTTGGAAGATAAAGAAGAAAACAAAAATGAAGAAAATACATCACAAAATGGCGAACCTCAACAAAAGGAATGGATCACTGTAAAGAATCACCCATTGGACAATATCATAGGTGAAATAACAAAAGGTGTAAGTACTCGAAACACTATTAGAAATGTATGCAATCACTTAGCTTTTGTATCACAAATAGAACCCAAAAATATTGATGAAGCTATTGTTGATGAACATTGGATATTGGCAATGCAAGAAGAATTAAATCAGTTTGAAAGAAATAAAGTTTGGGAACTTGTGCCAAAACCCAATAATCATCAAATAATAGGCACGAAATGGGTTTTTAGAAATAAGCTAGATAAAAATGGAATAATAACAAGAAATAAAGCTAGATTAGTTGCTAAAGGATATAATCAAGAAGAGGGAATAGACTATGAAGAAACGTATGCTCCCGTAGCTAGATTAGAAGCCATAAGATTATTGTTAGCTTTTGCTTGTTGTATAGATTTTAAACTTTATCAAATGGATGTCAAAAGCGCTTTTCTAAACGGTTATATTCATGAAGAAGTTTATGTAAATCAACCTCCCGGTTTTGAAAATCACAAATTTCCAAACCATGTTTTTAAATTAAGAAAAGCTTTATATGGTTTGAAACAAGCTCCAAGAGCTTGGTATGAACGACTCAGTAAGTTTCTTCTTGAAAATAATTTTGAAAGAGGAAAGGTTGATACAACACTGTTTATAAAACGTAAAAACCATGACATCCTTTTGGTACAAGTTTATGTTGATGACATAATATTTGGTGCTACTAACGAAATTCTTTGTCAAGAGTTTGCTAAGATTATGCAAGATGAATTCGAAATGTCCATGATGGGAGAACTCACATTCTTCCTTGGGCTACAAATTAAGCAAACAAAAGAAGGAACATTTATCAGTCAAACAAAATACTGCAAAGAACTACTCAAAAGGTTTAAAATGGATAAAGCAAATGAAATAGCCACACCAATGAGTACTTCTTGCTACCTAGACAAGGATGAGAAGGGTAAGGACGTTGAAATAACCAAATACCGAGGTATGGTTGGATCCTTACTTTATTGAACAGCTAGTAGACCCGATATTATGTTTGCGGTATGTATATGCGCTAGATATCAAGCATGTCCTACAGAATCACATCTCACTGCCGTAAAAAGAATTTTAAAATACCTTGTGGGTACTCAAAATGTTGGTTTATGGTATCCCAAAGGTGTTGAATGTATTCTTATAGGATATTCTGATTCTGATTTTGCTAGATGTAAATTAGATAGAAAAAGTACTAGTGGTACTTGTCATATGCTAGGAAGCTCTCTTATTTCTTGGAATAGAAATAAGTAAGTAAGTGTCACGTTATCCACAACTGAAGCAGAATATGTTGCAGCTGGAAGTTGCTGTGCTCAAATCCTATGGATGAGACAAGAACTTCTTGATTTTGGCGTGGTATTAGATCAAATACCCATTAAATGCAACAACACCAGCGCCATAAATATCTCCAAAAATCCAGTTATGCATTCACGAACAAAACATATAGAAATCCGTCACCATTTTATACGAGATCATGTTTTAAAAGGAGATTGTGTTATTGAATATGTTGAAACTTCTAAACAATTGGCGGATATTTTTGCTAAACCCCTTCCAAAGGAACAATTTATAAATATTAGAAGGGAATTAGGCATTTTAGAAATTGTTTAAATCACAAATTTCATTCTCTTAAATATTTTCACAAATCTTTAACTTAAAGATTTATCTTCTTTCATACAAATTCTATTTTTGAGAAATATTAATATACACTATTTTGAGATATTCATATTTATCATAACCCCATTTATTGTTTACAATCTTCATTAAACATATTTTTGAAACAAATTAATCTCTTATGAATCATATGATCTCAAAAATAAATGCAAATTAACCTTTGATTTTCTTGATAAATTTATGAAACAAAATCATTGGTAAAAATTGCAAAATATTTAAAGCCTTTACGTTAATACCATCAGGAGGCAAAATCACATTGCAATTTATGCAATTCTCATGACTTCTAAGGCTTCAGCATAGTTCTATTCAAAAACTTATTCATGCATGTGATTGTAATTTGTCTCTTATGCCTTGTCTTGATTCCTTCTACAATTCAAAGCCTTCCTCGTGACATAACAGAACATGTAAAGGATAAAACCAAAATTCATATTCCCAATACGCAATCACGAGAACAAAAAGATAAGAAAACAATTTCCAACACACATATTCCATTCTCGTGACCATCAGCGTGAAAAACTAGCAAAATTTAAACAAAGAATCGATTCCCACTCAAGGTGAATCGATTCCCATGTGTCCAGTACCTTAAAATTGACAAAAATTCCACCTGATGAATCGATTCCCCCTATTGAATCGATTCCTGTCTTATGATTTGCAACAATGAATCGATTCCCCAATGATGAATCGATTCCCCTACTCTTGAATCGATTCATATCTTGCAATTTGGTCAAATTGAATCGATTCCCCATCTTTGAATCGATTCTCCATGCCTATTTTTCTATAAATTGGGCCATTCTCACAACTTACTCATCTCGTGCCACACTACCTACTTTCATATACTCTCTAAAAACCTCTCTGCTTCTTCTAAATTTCTTTCACAATAATTCTTAATGGCCTCCTCATCCCACTCTAGAAAGAAGAAACAAGGAGATGCTGGTTCCTCTTCCTCAAACTCTAATGATCTCTCAAGACTTTTCGAGAATAAACTCCAACTTGACAGGTATCTTGAAAAATTTTCAGAATGACTCCTCATACCTGCTCATTGGCTCGATGTTCCGCTCTTCGATGAACATGACTTTCCGGTACTCAACATCCTTAGGCAACAAAATCTTTTGGAGTTCGTCACACTTGAAGAAAATCACATTTATCCTGAGTTGATTAGAGCCCTCTACTCAACATTAAGGATCTCTAATAGACGCTACCTAGCCAAAATTAAAGGGGTAACCATTACCCTTGATGACAATGTTCTTCATCAAGTCTGGAAGCTTCCACTAAATAATGTTGATTTCTTTGGCTCTGAACCATCTCCCGATTGGGAATATAATTCTATTGATGCTCGTGCTTTTCTAAATCTATCTTCTACTTCTAAAAACACCGTTGGAGAGCTAAATATTGATCATCGCCTTCTGCACTACTTCTTGGTCAAAATCATTCTTCCAAAAGGGTCTAACAATGCTAGAGTAAGTGAGAATCAAACTCTTATTCTTTGGGCTATGCTCCATGAAAAAGAGATAAATTGGATCAAACTTATTTGCATTCATATGATTGACTCAAAAAAATTCACCAAACTTCCTTATGCTGTTCTAATCACCAAGCTTCTCAAACATTTCAATGTCGATCTTTCAAATGAATTGAAGGAAGTAGTTAGACGTAAAGGTAAAATAGGGAGCACTCATCTCTCAAAAATGGGTTGGCACAACCAAGATGGTGCTTGGCAATACTCACCTCCAAATGCACAAAGCAGTGATGACAATAATGATCAACCTCATCAACAAGTATTTCCTCCACCTCCTACAAATCCAAATGATGCCTTCTTTAATAGGTTGACCTCTAATTTTGATACCCGCTTTGATGCAATAAATGCTCGCTTTGATGGGATGACTTCTCGCATTGATGGAATGGAGAACAATATGAATGCCTGTTTTGACTAAATAGAAGACAACATGACTACCCACTATAATGAACTCTCTCAACAATTTTCTGAGTTCCGATTTTTTAATCCTTGATATTAGTCTTTGTTGTATCCATCTTAACTTGTATCCTGTTCAATAAAATTTTGTTGTTTGTTTAAATTCTTTTTGATTTTTGATGATGCCAAAGGGGGAGAATAAAACATCTCTATTAAATTGCATGATTAAGGGGGAACCAATATGATATGACATCTCTATTAATGCATGAAAATTATAATTGATAGGGGGAGTTCCATACCTTAAAAATATAACTGTTATGAAACTAACACCCCAGAGATGAACAATTGTTGTCATTATCAAAAAGGGGGAGAATGTATTTGTATGTTGAAACAGGTTTTGATGAATGACAAACAATTGAAGGATCAAGAAATCTAAAGGATGTTGTACAAGCAATTAATCAAAAATCATCAAGAATGATTCGGGACAAGAAATAATTATTTAAGTACCAAGGAACCAAGAACCATCCAAAACGCATGAAAATATATCAAAAAATACAAAAAAATAGGTCCAAGAAAGCCAGGAATCGATTCAGGAACTATAGGAATCGATTCACGTTGAAAATTGCAAAGAGGAATCGATTCAAGCACTCAAGGAATCGATTCAAGGGGATGGGAATCGATTCCCCTTGTAGGAATCGATTCATGCACATAAATACCTCAAGGAATCGATTCAAGGGCTTTAGGAATCGATTCATGCTCAAAAAGACCTCAAGGAATCGATTCAAGGACTACAGGAATTGATTCATGCTATTGGGAATCGATTCCCCCTGCCAGGAATCGATTCATGTGATGTTTTTAATGCAAAAATAACCTGGAAGAATCGATTCATAGCTGGAATCATTCGCTGAATCATGGAAATTATCAGTACGCGTTTTCAGAAACTCAACTCCGTTGATTCCTCTCTCGAGACTCTCTAATTGAAACAGCGTTGCATTTATTAAGGCAGACAATTACACTTCTCAAGTCAGGAAACATGGATCCCTGGCAAATTAAGTCTTCCAATGCATTGATTAAGGAACTGGTTGCAATTAAGTTTTTGGTAGCATGTACCTTCCTTTGCCTATAAATTGAAAGGAAACTGAAGAGGCATAACACATCACACAGACAGCAAACGCATTCCTTGCTTTCTCCCTTGTTCTCTCTAAATTCCTTGTCTATTAACTCTCTGACTTATTCTTTTTCTTTGTAATTATTTTTTAGAGTTATATTGTGAGAAAAATATTTTCTTGAGTGTTAAAATTTGCATATTCTTTTAAAAGAAAATATTTCTCAAGTGCTTAAATTTTTATATCCACTCTATTGAGAGAGTCACACTTGTAAAATCACATTCACAAATTCTGAGAAATTTTGGGTTGGGATTCAACCTTGTAATTGAGAGATTGTGAGATATGGTGGGTTGCCCTTTTTGCTTGTGAGGATTAAGTTCTTGAGTGTGGGACACTAAGAAGCTGTAATTGCTCAAAGCGTGTATCTCAAATTCTCAATAGTGGAAATCCTCTAAGTGGGTTACTTGGAGGCGAGACGTACACCAGTGTGGTGGAACTCGTATATATCGGTTTGCAAATCTTCTCTTCCCTAATCTATTTAAATTTATGCATTTAAATTGCTTGCTTAATTTGTTACGCTTAATAACTTTGTTATTTAAACTTCTTTATTATTCTCATTTAAGATTAAGTTTATCATCTTCTCTATATATATTTGTCAAAGAACCAATTTCACAAGCATTTCAACAAAAATTTTTAATACTCAATTCACCCCCTTCTCTTGAGTAATTGAGGCCACCCGGTGTAGGAGAGCGGATAGGCCACCTGATGTCTCGGATATCACCTTGGATGACCGGTATAGGAGGGACTTAGCTAGTGTAGTTACAGACCGGATCGGTACTCTCGATACCGGTTGAACTCTAGGACGGCTAAGATGACTTCATCTTAGGTGAGACCGGATCACCATGTTTACCGACTGGATCATTATCCAGGGATACCGGTTGACCTCTAGGACGACTGAGACAACCTTTTGTCCTTAGGACCGGTATCCCGACCGGATAACCTTGGGACCGGTATCCAGACCGGATCAAAACCTATGCAAGGACTTGGACTATTATGACCTATACGGACTGAATTAAACCTATGCAAGGACTTGGACCATTATTGACTATGCAAGGAATGAATGACAAGGACTCAAATTGACTATATTAATAACCATTAGACTTTTAATTATAATATTTATAAATGATGCTTTATTGACTTGATTTTGATTGATTATTTTTGTGATTGTTAATTATTTATGATTGTTAATTGTGATGGATGATCTTGTGATGTGGAGTTTGAGCATATAGCAAGCATGACGGAAAGCTAAAACTCAGTAAGAATTTTCTTACCTTACTCTTTAAATTTTTATTATCTTAAATCTTTTAATTCTTCTTAGAAATTATATTTATTAACTCTACTTTTAAAAAAAATCTAATATTTATTTTTTTTAAAAAAGTCATTTCATGAAAATTATTTTATAAAAAGGTTGAAATAATTAATTCTTCAATTTAAAGAAAATTTTTATAATTTTAAGTATTTTTTTAATAAATTAAGAATTATTCTCTTTAAGTAAAATAAAATTTTCAAAAGAAAATTATTTTAGTTTTCCAACTTAATAACTAAAGATATTTGGAAATAATTGAGATTTTTAAATTCGATCTTGTTAAGATTGAATTTGAGAAAGATTATGTAAAGTTTTATATGAGAAAGTTTTTAGATATTTAAGGCTTGGAAACTCAATTTTGGTGAAAATTGAAATTGTACCAAATTTATTTCTGTAGGACAGAAATTTAGAGAATTGAGAAAATGTACAGTTTATTAAAATGATGTTGTAAACCTTTAAGGTATTTAATAATTGAGTTTCTAAAAGCCTAAACCAATTAAATACGTGAGTAGTTCATGCATCATAAATCATTAAAGTGAAACAAAATGATATTGTCTAGGGACGGATTATAAAAATGGAGGATACATTAGAGGAGGCTTAATTACGAGCCTTGGGATGAGAGGGTGTGAAAGGGTGCTTCAGGGGACCTGGGGTAGCTCCCTAGTGTCGGGTACTTTCACAAATAAAAACTTTCTCAATCTGACTAGTCTTTAAGTGTTTCCATGCCAGTTGAGCTGTTTATATTATTATTATCCAGACTTATGGAACAGTGTAAACTCCTGGTTGGCCCAGTGTAAATTAAAATTTAAGGGCCCATATATATAGGTAAGTTATGATGAAGATATTACATAACATTCATGCATTCATAATTGATTGTGTGTGTGATTGTGATTGTGATTGTGATTGATATTATTATATATTAGTTTGTGAAAACCCTGTATTGCTTATGCCCTATTTTGGAATATTATATTCTGTTTCTCACTCCTTTCTTCGTGTTTTTGTTTCTTATGTTTTAAATTGATGGTTCAGAGGGAAGGATCGAAGAATCTCAGCAGTAAATATAACACGTTCTAGAAATGGGAGCTCGGTATAAATACCGTGGTCCAATGAATAAATAATATTAATAAGTAACTGCTTCTGGGCCATGGAGTTTCCTCTCTTTCTTATAATGTTTAATGTTTATTTTCTTCGGATGAATGTACAATTACTTTATAAAGTTTTAATAATATTTATGAGGTATTTTAAAAATAATGTATGTAATTTATTCCGATAGTTTCTTTTTAACAATCATATTTTTTTAAAAAAAATTTATAAATTTTTCTATAATTTATTAAGGTGTAACAGAGGGTGTTACAAAGTGGTATCAGAGCAGTTAATCCAATAGGCCTGGGGAAAAGGTCTATCTTGCTTTATCTGTAAACTCTGTGTAGGTAATAGAAAATAGAATATCTGACTTAGTAGTAACTGTAATGGATGTGACAAATCTCAGTTATTGTGAAACAGGAAACTAATGGCTAGAAACGATCTTGCTGGAGTTATAGAACGCTTAATCAATGCAATGGGAGCACGTGACGGCCAAGGTAATGATGCCTTGAGAAGGTTAGACCTTTTCGAAAAGTGCAATCCACCTCGTTTCAAGGAAGGATATAACCCTGATGGATCACAAACCTGGATTTGAGAGATAGAGAAGATTTTTCGAGCATTGCAATGTAATGAAGCTGATAAGGTAGTCTTCGCCACTTATGCCTTATCTGAGGATGCCAAACATTGGTGGGATAACATGCGTAGACAATTTGAAGTCAACGACATGGAGATCACTTGGGATCATTTCAAGGATATATTTCTGGAGAAATACTTTCCAGCTGATGTTAAACAGAAAAGACAATTCGAATTCCTGTCGCTGACCCAAGGAAATATGACCATTGGAGAGTACGCATCCAGGTTTAAAGAACTGTCTCGTTTTCATTCTCATTATAATGATGCTACTAACGAAGGTGATCGGTGCGCAAATGAGAAGTGGAGGACCACACCATCACCAAAGAAGAGACTTCAGGAGAAATAAGCCTTACCAAGTGCCATTTCGCCAGTTTGGAGCAGCATTTATTCCTAACAGACCCCAACCTTCAACTAGAAGCTATTACCCGATATCTGCACCAAATTTTAAATGTTTTATCTATGGAGGACCCCATTTGAAAAGGGATTGTCCTAAAAACACTTATGTTTACTTTAAGTATAACAAATCAGGTCATCACATCAAGGATTGCCGAGAGATGAAGAGAGAAAACCCTGAAGGTGTGAGTACAAACACAAATACTCAAGGAGGCGTGCACAGTGCAGTCGGAAGGCCGAAGGTAAAAAGAAAAGGTTTTTGCAATCACTAGAAAAGAAGCATCTCATTCTGATTCCATGGTGGAAGGTAAGTGTATCATTAATAAGATTCCTTTAACTATCATGTATGACTCAGGTGCATCACATTCCTTTATTGCCAATGACTATGTAGAAAAACTAAAATTACCTGTGATAGAACTGCCATTTGACTTATCTGTACATACTCCTGGAAACAATCCCATTGTCACTTCTAAAGCCTATTGGAAATGCCCTATTGTCATAGATGGTAGGGACTTTAAGGCTAATCTTTTCTGTTTACCCCTTTCTGGCTTAGAAGTTATTATTGGGCTAGATTGGTTGTCTGACAATCATGTTCTAATAGATTGTCATAATAAAACCATAATGTTTAAAGAACCAGTGAATTTGAATCCTGAGGATTCGAGATTTCTAACCGCCAACCAAGTGAGTGCCTCTTTAAAAGGAGGGGCTCAAGGATTCATGCTATTGCTTTCAACGAAAAGAGAGCAAGAATCAAAAATCAAAAATTTGTCAGTTGTGTGTGAATTTCTTGACGTTTTTCCAGAAGATATCTCTGGTTTACCCCCAGAAAGAGATGTGGAATTCGCCATTAATCTAGTACCTGGAGTTGGACCCATTTCAATTGCACTATACCGAATGTCACCTCTAGAATTAACAGAGTTGAAGAAACAACTTGAAGAGATGATAGAGAAGCAGTTTATACAACCTAGTGTATCCCCCTAGGGTGCACCAATGTTATTGGTTAAGAAAAAGGATGGTAGCATGAGGTTATGTGTAGATTATCAGCAACTGAACAAGGTGACGATCAAGAATAGATATCCTCTGCCAAGGATTGACGACTTGATGGATCAGCTACGTGGTGCCACGGTGTTCTTCAAAATTGATTTGAGGTCTGGATACCATCAAATAAGGGTGAAGAAAGAAGATGTACCAAAAACTGCTTTTAGAACACGCTATGGCCATTATGAATATCTAGTAATGCCTTTTGGTGTAACTAATGCACCAGCCGTATTCATGGATTACATGAATAGGATTTTTCATCCATATCTAGATGAATTTGTAGTGGTGTTCATTGATGATATATTAATGTACTCTAAAAGTAGAGAAGAACATGTTGAACCCTTAAAGATTGTGTTGGAAATCCTGAAAAAGAAAAAACTGTATGCAAAGCTGTCGAAGTGTGAATTCTGGTTGGAAGAAGTGAACTTTTTAGGACATGTAATTAGTCAAGGAGGAATAGCTCCAGACCCTTTCAAGGTGGAGGCAGTTTTAAAATGGGAGAGACCAACCACGATCACTGAGATTAGAAGTTTCTTGGGCTTGGCTGGATACTATAAGAGATTCATTGAAGGATTTTCAAAGCTAGGATACCCACTGACCAAGTTAACACAGAAAGGACAACCTTTTGTATGGAAGACACAATGCAAGAATAGTTTTCAAGAGCTGAAAGATCGACTTACTTCTGCGCCAGTGTTAGTACTCCCCGATCCACATCAAAGTTTTAAAGTTTACTGTGATGCGTCTAAACAAGGACTAGGAAGTGTACTCATGCAAGACAAGAAGGTTGTAGCCCATGCGTCGCGCCAATTAAGGCAACATGAGATTAACTACCCTACCCATGACTTAGAGTTAGCCGTTGTAGTTTTTGCCTTAAAGATTTGGAGGCATTATCTATACGGTGCAACCTTCAATGTGCGATCATAAGAGTCTCAAGTATTTATTCGACCAAAAGGAGTTAAACATGAGGCAACGGAGATGGATGGAATTCTTAAAGGACTATGACTTTGAGTTACAATACCATCCTGGAAAAGCGAACATAGTAGCTGATGCTTTGAGTTGAAAGTCTCTACATGCGTCCACAATGATGATTAAAGAACTGGAATTGATAGAAAACTTCAGAGATCTTAACCTAGCAGTAAAGGTTAATGCTAACGGCTACAAATTAGGAGCGTTGCAAGTGACAAGTGAATTCCTGAGACAAGTTTTAAAGGCTCAATGAGAGGATGAATTCCTGCAAAAGAAGAAAGAACTCTTGAAAACAAGGAAAAGAAGTCGAGTTCAATGTAAGAAATGACCAATTGCTGAGGTAAAAGGATCGAGTATGTATCCCTGATCAAGAGGAGTTGAGGAAAGCAATTCTGGAAGAAGGCCATAAAAGTTATATGAGCATTCATCCCAGAGCTACTAAAATGTATCAAGATTTGAAGAAGTTATTTGGTGGCCTGGAATAAAGAAAGCAGTGGCAGAGTACGTGGCTGCATGTCTAATTTGCCAGAAGGTTAAAGTGGAACATCAAAAGCCCCCTGAAATGCTACAATGAATGGAAATACCAGAATGGAAATGGGATAGGATTACCATGGATTTTGTGACTTCTTTACCCAAAACTCCATTAGGACATGATTCAATATGGGTAATAGTTGATAGATTAACCAAATCTGCCCACTTTATTCCCATCAATATTCATTACTCTATGGAGAAGCTGGCAAAATTATACATCGAGGAGATTTTGAGATTGTATGGAATTCCTTCAAGTATCATTTCTAATCGGGACCCTCGTTTTACATCATAATTCTGAAAGAGTTTACACAAGGCTTTGGAAACAAGACTGCGTCTGAGTTCAGCATATCATCCTCAGACGGATGGACAATCAGAAAAGACAATCCAATCTCTAGAGGACTTGTTACGAGCTTGTGTGTTAGAGCATAAAAGAAGTTGGAATCAATTTTTACCATATGTGGAGTTTACCTACAATAACAGTTTTCATGCTAGCATTGGCATGGCACCTTTTGAAGCGTTATATGGAAGAAAATGTAGGACTCCACTATGTTGGTTTGAGACTGGTGAAAACTTGATGCTAGGACCAGAGTTGGTACAACAAACCATGGATAAAATCAAACCACGTTTTACTATTTACTGTTACTATTCATGATTTACTATTTACTTTCACTATTCACGATTTACTATTTACCGTTACTATTCACGTTTTACTATTTACTATTACTATTCACGATTTACTATTCACTATTCAAAATTTACCATTTTTGTTTTAAGTGGTAATCTTAATTTTCATCTTGTAACTATATTAAAATGAAATTGGTATGTTTTAGAACTCGAAGACGAGACGCGCACGGATTTTCAATAACGAATCAGTATACAAGAGGTAAGGGGGAGTGAGATAAGAATATAATATGAAAAGACATAAGAATCATGGGAGGAGTCCCCTACTCCTTTTAAATTTAATAATATTATTATTTTAAAATATTAACTCTTTAACTTAAAATTTATAATAAATTTTAAATTAAATATCTGATGTAACTAACTCTAACATACCTATGCAAAGACTTGGACCATTATGACCTATACGGACTGAATTAAACCTATGCAAGGACTTGAACTATTATGACCTGTACGGACTGAATTAAACCTATGCAAGAACTTGGACCATTATTGACTAAACTAAACCTATGCAAGGAATGAATGACAAGGACTCAAATTGACTATATTAATAACCATTAGACTTTGAATTATAATATTTATAAATGATTCTTTATTGACTTAATTTTGATTGATTATTTTTGTGATTGTTAATTATTTATGATTGTTAATTGTGATGGATGATCTTGTGATGTGAAGTTTGAGCATATAGCAAACATGACGGAAAGCTAAAACTCAGTAAGAATTTTCTTACCTTACTCTTTAAATTTTTATTATCATAAATCTTTTAATTCTTCTTAGAAATTATTTTTATTAACTCTACTTTTAAAAAACATCTAATATTTATTTTTTTTTAAAAGTCATTTTATGAAAATTATTTTATAAAAAGGTTGAAATAATTAATTCTTCAATTTAAAGAAAAATTTTATAATTTTAAGTATTTTTTTAATAAATTAAGAATTATTCTCTTTAAGTAAAATAAAATTTTCAAAAGAAAATTATTTTATTTTTCTAACTTAATAACTAAAGATATTTGGAAATAATTGAGATTTTTAAATTCGATCTTGTTAAGATTCAATTTGAGAAAGATTATGTAAAGTTTTATATGAGAAAATGTTTAGATATTTAAGGCTTGGAAACTCAATTTTGGTGAAAATTGAAAACTGTACCAAATTTATTTCTGTGGGACAGAAATTTAGAGAATTGAGAAAATGTACAGTTTATTGAAATGATATTGTAAACCTTTAAGGTATTTAATAATTGAGTTTCTAAAAGCCTTAACCAATTAAATACGCGAGTAGTTCATGCATCATAAATCATTAAAGTGAAACAAAATGATATTGTCTGGGGACGGATTATAGAAACCGATGATACATTAGAGGAGGCTTAATTACGAGCCTTGGGATGAGAGGGTGTGAAAGGGTGCTTCAGGGGACCTGGGGTAGCTCCCTAGTGTCGGGTACTTTCACAATAAAAACTTTCTCAATCTGAGTAGTCTCTAAGCGTTTCCATGCCAGTTGAACTGTTCATATTACTATTATCCGGACTTATGGAACAGTGTAAACTCCTTGTTGGCCCAGTGCAAATTAAAATTTAAGGGCCCACATATATAGGTAAGTTATGATGAAGATATTACATAACATTCATGCATTCATAATTGATTTTGTGTGTGATTGTGATTGTGATTGATATTATTATATATTAGTTTGTGAAAACCCTTTATTGCTTATGCCCCATTTGGGAATATTATATTCTGTTTCTCACTCCTTTCTTCGTGTTTTTGTTTCATATGTTTTAAATTGATGGTTCAGAGGGAAGGATCGAAGAATCTCGGTAGTAAATATAGCACGTTCTAGAAATGGGAGCTCGGTATGAATACCGTGGTCTAATGAATAAATAATGTTAATAAGTAACTGTTTCTGGGCCATGGAGTTTCCTCTCTTTCTTATAATGTTTAATGTTTATTTTCTTCGGATGAATGTACAATTACTTTATAAAGTTTTAATAATATTTTATGAGGTATTTCAGAAATAATGTATGTAATTTATTTCGATAGTTTCTTTTTAACAATCATATTTTTTTAAAAAAAATTTACGAATTTTTCCATAATTTATTAAGGTGTAACAGAGGGTGTTACAAACAACATAATACAACTATATTAGATATGTATTTTTGATTCAAACATCAAAGTTTACATAGTCTAAAAAATATAAATTCTCATTATAAAAATATACACATAACAAAGTACGACCCATAAATAAAAAAATTATGAATAAGTAAAGACATAAAAATGATAACTGAATAAATATTGAGAGGGTTAGGGAATCCCTTCTATTATTTAACATATCTTATATTTAGTAAATTCCTATCTCACCCTCTATTTACCTGAGAAACTTATTTCCAAGAGAATCTTCTGAAGTTAACCTAAACACATAGGTTCTTATGATCAGTGTTTAGTTCATCTTATTTTATTATACTTTTATTTTATTTGGCACTTAATATAATGATATTAATAAAGAGAAAAATTTTGATACAATAATACTAAAAATGATATTATCATAAATTTAAAAAGTGTATAATAATTATTAAACATCCATTTTAAAATTATGGAAAGATAACAATTAAATAAATGATCCATGAATAAAGTAAATAATTAACTAAATGATAATTGAATAAACATTATAACATAATAATATATAACAATAAGAATAGTTCAAATAAGTAAGGAAGGAAATAAGAAAAAAAATGTAAATGAATGAATTGATAATTAATAGATAACTATAAACTAACTAATTAGATAAATGAGTAAAATAATAAACTAAAAAAATAATAAAAAAATAATAAAAAAATAACAAATCTAAATTATAGATAAACAATAATAATAGAAATAAATAAAACAAATAAATAAATTGATATTTAAATAAGTCAATAGATGAATCAACAAATAAATAAATAATCAATTAATTAAACAAATAAACAATTAAATAAATGGTTAAACAATTGAGTAATTAATTAAGAAATTAACGAAACTAATAAATAAATAAATGATTAAATAATTAACTAAACAATTAAATAATTAATTAACTAAATAATTAAACAATTAAGTAAATAAATAAACCAATAAATAAATAAATAAATAAATAAATATTTGAATAAATAACTGAATAAATAAATAAACAACCAAATAAAAAGATAAACAAACAAATAAATAAATAAATAAATAAATAGTAAAATAAATAAATAACCAATAAAATAAATAAAAAACTAAATAACAATTAAAAACAATTAAATAAACAACTAAACAATTAAGTAAATAATTAAGTAATTAATTAAATAAATAATTAAACAAGTAATTAAATAACTAATAAAATGAACAAATAATTAAATAAATAAATATTTAAATAAACAATTAAACAAATGATTAAATAATTAAATAATTAATTAAGAAATTAAATAAACAAATAATTAAATAAATGATTAAACAAATAAATAAGAAATTATATAATTAGTTAAACAATTAAATAAATAATTAACTAAATTAATTAATTAATTAATTAATTAACAATTAAATAAAAATCTAAATATTATAATATATATATATATATATATATATATATATATATATATATATATAAAGAAGAAATTAGAAAGAAAGGAGAGAGAACAGAGGTACTAACCTGCTAAGAAAGAGATTTTAGGCATGCTAATAGAAGATTTGCATCGGTATATATAGGCAGTAAAAATTAATTTAATTTTTTTCATAATTATTCATAACTATACTATGGGTATTTTTATGAGATAAATTTTATGCTTAAAATTTTGTTATGAACACTCAAAATATATTTAGTAAAATAAATATATCTTTTTAATGATTTTTTTTTACACTAAATATCTCAATTACTAAATGTTTAAATACCCTTTTTATAAGTTCATCGGTTTACTTTTCTAACCAAACGATCTCTAAACTTTATAAAATTTTAAACTTAAGCTCATATGCATGAATCTAAACTCCCAATTTTTGATAACATTTTCTGTATTGGTTTAGACCCAACCGGCTCTATTTTGGACTATTTTTACTTATCTCTAAAAATATCCAAAAATTTCCATAAAATCCTATAAATTGCAACGATCAATCAGTTCTAAAGAATCTTAAGTTAATTTTGTCAAAACTTTAAATTATAATTTTCTTTACAATTTTTTCCTTTTATAAAAAAATGTAATAAAATTATAGGATGTTATAATTCTACCCCTCTAAAAAAAAGTTCGTCCTCAAAATTTACATACCTTAAAGAAAAAGGTGAGGATAAGATTTTCTCATTTTAGATTTTAATTCCCATGTAGCATCCTCATCTCCTGTTCTACTCCAGATAACCTTCACTAGAGGAATTTTCTTTCCTCTTAGTTGTTTTATTCTTCTATTGGTTATTTTAACAGGTGATGCATTATATGTGAGATTATCCTTAACTTGGATATTGTCAGGCTCGATAACATGTGAAAGATCAGGAATATATTTACGTAATTGAGATATGTGAAAAACATCATGGATGTTTGACAGAAAAAGTGGCATAGCAATTTGATATGCAAGAGAACCAACTCTCTTTAGGATCTGATAAGGGCCAATAAACTTAGATCTAAGTGTACGTGATTTCATTGCCCGACCGACCCCAGTTGTGGGTGTGACCTTCAAAAAGACATGATCACCTTCCTGAAATTCAAGAGGTTTTCTCCTTTTGTCATAATAACTATTCTGTTTGCTTTGTGCTGTCTTCATCTTTTCCTAAACCAACTTGATCTTTTCTGTAGTTTGTTGTACCAAATAAGGACCTATCATCAAGTTTTCTCCTGTCTTGAACCAACACAATGGAGTTCTATACTTTCTCCCATAAAGTGCTTCAAATGGTGCCATGTTGATGCTTGCATGAAAACTATTGTTGTAAGTGAATTCAATTAATGGCAAGATTTGATCCCAACTTCCTTTGTGTTCCAACACACAAGCTCGTAACAAATCCTCAAGAGTTTGAATTGTCCTTTCAGATTGACCATCTATTTAAGGGTGGTATGCTGAACTTAAACGAAGTTTAGTTCCCAAAGCATGGTATAAACTTTCCCAAAAATGCGATGTAAAGCGTGGATCACGATCAGAAATAATGTTTAAAGGAATCCCATGTAACCTTACAATTTCTTTGATATACTGCTGTTGAGGAACATCTTGCAAACTTTAGTGTGACCCTGTCTACCTATCAAGCCAAAGCTAGCCAACTAGTCTGTTTTATTTTTTCTTAATATTGTATTCTTTGTGTTCTACCAATTGATACTCATATTGCCAAAACTACAACATACATTTACTAATTTTGTGATAAATATTTGTTTCATCACAGAATTTGACAAAACATACGTATAAACATCTCCTTGCATCTTCAGCGAATGAGTGGACTCTTTATGAACCAACCGGTGTTGAGGTTATATGTTGTGTAATAAAGAAACAAAAGGGCAGAAGATATGTGAAATTCGAAGCTGGGTGGAAGGTCTTTTATGATACCCATGCTCTGAAACATGGCGATCAATGTTTCTTCTCATTTAGTTCAAAGAAACCAAATTTTAGTTTTGTCAAGATCATTAAAACTTGACGATGTTTCTACTTTTATATATAAGGTTTGATTAAAAAAAATTATTCTAGTTTTCTGATGTTATACTATTTTCTATTTGATCGTGTTAAATAAAAGTTCCATAATATAGTAAAAAATCCTCAAACAATGATGATGGAACTTAATTTGAAATAATGGAATAGATCAAATATGCCATTTCAGACTTTTGTTTATAATCATAATGTTATAAATGTCATATACCATACTCATTAAGCATCCTCAAAGGAAATATGTTATCAAATTTACAATTTCTCATTTAACACAGGAGGGATTATGTTTCATATAAACGGTTCAGGGAAATGATTTATGTTGTTCCCTCTTCCGTCAGAGGGGCCCCACAGTACCCCCTCATCCCATTAATTTAGCAGATAATGATTCTCTATTATCCTATCAGAAGCGGTTATATCTATTTCTAGACTTGGGCCTGGTTTCCCCTTTCTCCTTTACTTTACAAGTGTATAACTACGGCCTATAGGCTCACATTGTAACCTCAGTGACACATTATAGAGATTAACATACCTAATTCCTAGGAGGATTTGCCTAGGGTTTTGTGCTCTAACCTCTGTGTGTGAACATTTTGGAGCCCACCATGGGGCTCGGTAAAATGGATCCTACACATCAACCTTCAAAACCCTAATCCTAAAAAAGCTATGGTACTAATCAGTTCCGCAAACACAAGGACATCTACACCCACATCGTTCCCGTCATCATTTGCTTCATCACTAACTTCATCAGTTGAACCAGCGTCACTTAAAGAATCACAATTTGGAATGCTACGATTTGTGCTTTTTCTAGGGAATTCCAATATTCCAATATTTCTGCTATCACTTAACGTGAGCAAAGGGAATGATGAGATCCGGAGAAAGAAGGATAAATTGATGCATGCAAATCAAGAATCAGGCACGCAGTTGTGAGGATAGAGATCCTAGAAATATTCACGTGGACAACCTGCACAACCTGACGAAACACGCGTGTGGCAATTATGGGGTTCAGTTTCACCTCAAAGATGCTTCGACTATGCTGAAGGAAAAGCGGAATTGCTAAAACTCAACCAAATAATCTCAAATGCCAAAGTATTGTAAGGTTATGTGGTGCAATATTCGATTAAAAGGAAGAAGTATCACGTGAATACGTTGATAATATCATCACTTCATGATTACTATATTGCGCTCTCAATGAACAAAATCATTTTTGGCAATTATGTTGCTCGGATAGCAATCAATTGCAGCACACACAGGAGATCTCAGCCCACATCATTCCTGTCATCTTCTACTCCGCCCACTGTTTGACTTCTAATTTTTCCAGATAAGTGCCTTTCTGTTTTTAATTTTTTCCAACTCATCAAATGCTTGATATCTACATTTTTTACTTCATCTCCCTGTACTACACAATCCATGGGATAACCAAATCATATCAATTGATAAATTGCATGCGCAACCAATAATTAGTTAAATATATAAATTAATAATCAGGAAATTGAATAGAAGGTGGAACGGACCCGACCATAGCGACCAAGATTCATGGCAAAAGAATCGGTCTACATTGTTTAATTTGCATATTCTATCCTTTTATTCTTTTCTATTAGAAGTAGATTTATTATATGAAAAGCCTGTAAGCGCGGCTTTGGATATCCGGTCCAAGTAAGTTCTTGAAGCATGTTCTCACATTTTTCCTGGACACTTGATTCGTCGTCGGTTATTAGATGTGAGACTGAATGTAGTCACTCAGTCATTACTGTATCGGCAAAGAATATTCTGAAAGCCTGAGTTTCATTAAAATAAATTTCATAGATACAACTATCACATAAACCCAACACTTCAGCATTTAAAAAACATTATTTTAATGGGGTAAGGCACTATTTAAGAACTTTATTCTCGGGCAGTTATTCACATATGAAACAAATTTATCATGGTAGATACCATATTCTGCTCCATTATTGCTATATTAAAAACTTAACTAACTCATCTGTGCCTACTTAGCCCAAAGGCAGAAACAGTTGGCACCAGCGGATAGAGGAAAGTAATCGTGGTTCTTATATTTTTGAGGTCCTTATGCACATTAACTTTACACATGCTACGCCTAGATAGAGACAACTCAAACTTGCACCGAGGGATCATATAGCGACAATCTTAAAACAAACGGTGCAAAATAGCGGACCCAACATATATATCATGCGTACTACCGCACCGGCACTCTCATGGACCCGCCAATTAAGAGCGTACCTCAAAAGGGTGGTAGCTAT
Organism: Clitoria ternatea; assembly: GCA_037962975.1. Taxonomy (NCBI): domain Eukaryota; kingdom Viridiplantae; phylum Streptophyta; class Magnoliopsida; order Fabales; family Fabaceae; genus Clitoria; species Clitoria ternatea. The sequence continues at coordinate 257,906,394 of CM075669.1, forward strand.
CAGCCCTTCTCATCCAACCCAAAAGCCGTCTAGGAAACAACGCTGAAGAATTCTTCCTACTTAACTACAGGAGATAGCATTATGGTGGCCCATAACGATAAGAAATATTACATAGATATCATAGAGACCAAGCCTGACAACGCCATAAGCATGATTGAGACTGATGGTGAGCAATTGCACCAACTCTACTTGGTATCTCGACATACGAAGTCAGAAGGGTGATCTCGAAAAAGCATTGAAAGGACTTGCAGAAGAAAGACTTGCCAGAAGAATGGTGCCAAAACTTCCATTCAAGTTGGGGAGCATCCTCGCTAGAGTTACACGCTTGCCTGGTTGGGATTTTGATCCCGAAATGACACTCCCCACCGCGTGATATCTGTGTTCCCGATCACCATCTTCACCCGGGCACGCAAGGTTTTAAATTACGGTCGCGGTCGCGATTGCAGTCGCGTTGCGGATTTTGCGATCGTGGGTATTGCGGACAATGCGGTGTGAATTATTCACAATTCACACAAATTATAAAAAAAATGATTTCTAACACTAAATAACTTATAATAATTCATATTATATATATTTTTATATAAAAATGGGTTGTTCAATTTAAAAATATTAGTTAAACAACATTAAATATCAATAGGTATCTACCACTCAATATAAACATATATAACATTATTAAATACTCAAAAATATCCATAATGTCATATATTATTAAATATAAAATATCATAATAATTGATAAGTTTAACATAAACAAGTACATAACTCTAAATAAAAATTTTCAACCTCTCACAAAGTTTAAAATATTGAAGAATGGCGTGTTGGATCATAACCTCCATTATCACTTTGACCATCATCATTATATCCACTTTGACCATCATTATATCCACTTTGTCCTAAGAAATACTAAAAAAATCTTGAGTTTCTTGGTGGCTCCATTTGTTGTTGCTCATACATAGAACTTGATGATGGTTCACTAAATTCTAGATAATTTGTAGAATAATGGTTATTCAGTTGAAGATATTGATATGGTTGAAAGTGAGGGTGTTGGTAGTATGGTGGGTAGTTGTATTGGCTTCCTTTAGATGATACACCAACACCAAAATCACCAAGTGATTGTGCAACACTAGATGAGGAAGCATCATCCATCATAAGGTCTTGTATTCTCTTTTTTTTCTATGCTTGGAACGCATCCTCCTTAGACCACTAGAAACATCATCAGACATGAGATTTTGATCACGTCTAGAATATGGTTCTTCTTGAATTGAATCAGATGTTTCATGTCCTCTTTGATTCTGTTGTATATCATCACCACCACCATGATCATTACCACTATTGTTACTTGGTGGGGTTAAACCACCACCACTGCCTTGGCTAGGTGTATTACTAGAATCAGAATTATTCTCACCTATTGGTTCTTCATTTTCATCATTGGAATTAATAGGGAGCCATTCAGCATTTTGGATCCCATCCAATAATGGTTCTTCTCTTTCTTCAAGCCATGGAGACAATGGATCATCTTCTTGAAATATGTAATCCAAATTAATTGGATTGAAGCTATTTTCTATCTCTTCCTGACTTCTTCGTTTATCTCTTCTGGTTTTCAGCTTTATGTTGTAAAATGTAAAGACAAGTTTTTGCAATTTTTGATACTTTAATCTATTTCTTGTCTTTGTATGTATGTAGCTAAATGTACTCTAATTTCTCTCATAGTTTGAAGCTGAAGTTGTTTGACTCAAAACTCTTACAGCTATATGCTGAAGTTCTGGAGCACAATGTCCATAAATCATCCACCATTCAGCTGATTAAATAAACAAATATGTATTATTATATATGTGTATAAAATACCTTAATAAAATTAAAAGTAGCTATGTTACCTGGATCCATATGAGACCAAGCTTTTTGAGCTTGAAGTGTTCCAAATGTCTTTCTTTTATCTCTAAAAAGAAAAATCTAGGAAGACAATAAAGCTGTTTAAGTTTTGTATCCATTAAATTAATACTAATTAACTAATAATTGTCATCTTAAAAATCATAATGTTTAGAAGTTACTCACTTGGTTAATAGCTTTGATTTGATTCTCAACATCTACTTCTAATCTGGTAATGACTTTTATCGTACCATCTAGAGTTTCTTTGGCAACATCACTTCCATGCAAAACTCCAAATTGAAATTAAGGGTTGAGAAAATAACCTGTGGTTTTGAAAATTAAATTGGAACCATAAAAAAACTACATTTAAGATGTACATGTGAAACTAAATTTAGTATATTTATGTACCTACAACATGTAAATCAGTATGCATAAAGTACCATCTTTTGTCAATGATTTCAATGTAATGAGTGTGGTAACGACAATTCTTTTGAATGGCTTGCTTGGCTCTATCAATGGCTTCGTAAACAAAGCCCATTGTTGGTTTTTCATCACCATCCACCAATTTTAAAACCTTGACATGAGGCTCAAATACCTTTATAATTTCAACAGTTTTCTTCCAAAAATCTGTGCTAAGGACAATCTTCTTTGCTTCTAAAGCAGGTCCTGATTTCTCTTTTCCTCACTTGGACTTTCTAAATTCTTCAGAGTGAAACATATTTTTTAGTGCATCCTTTTGCTTCACAATTGATTCAATTTGCAAAAATTGTGTTGCAAAATGAGTGATGGCAGGACGAATAATTTCTTTACCACCAGTATATTTTTTCATCAGATTTACTGTCCAAATGTGATTGTAGATGAACAAAGTAACTTTCTTTACGTCATCTAATAATTTTTGGACATTAGACTTTTTCCCAATATCTTCTAAGCACAAATCCAAGCAATGAGCTGCACAAGCTGACCAATATATATGTGGTCTTTTTTCCATTAATTTCAAACCAGCAGCTTTTAAAGCTGTTTCATTATCAGTGACCACTTGAACAACATGTTCCTCTCTAACCTCTTCTATAATTTTGTCCAACAATTTAAAATAATAATCAGTATTTCTACTAGCAACACCAGATGCATCAATAGATTTTAGAAACACTGTACCATGACTACAATACACCAGAAAATTCATGATGTGCATATGATTTATACTGTTTGTCCAACCATCGCACATTATAGTGACCCCTCTTTCTTTCCATGTTGGCTTCAATTGTTGTATCCATTTTTGCATGGATTGATATTCACTTTCCAAGTATACCTCCGAAACCTCATAAGGAGTTGGACATTTAACGCCTGGGCCCAACTCTGCAGCAGCACTTAGCAAATTATGTAGCCATGGAGAATTGGATAGGTTCATAGGAAGACGCTCATATATTATCAATTTAGACACCGCTTTTCCTAACTTCTTTTGAAGTGTTTTCATGAACCCTTTATTGATTTTTATTTGTTTCATGCTTTTACTCCTAGCTAAATCAACATCAACAGATCTTACTCTTTGTTGAAGATCATTTGGACGATTTTGAGTAAAAGCCTCGTCAGGATGAGAGCTACCTCCAGCTTCATATATGGAATCTAATCCTCCAGTTTGTTGTCTAAATCTATGCATATCTTCAAATTGTCGTTGTGACACTATGCTTTCTTGCATGGCTTGCCTCATGGCTACATCTTCATCAAGGACATCTTCAATATCTTCATCTTCATCACCTCTTAAACGTGACACAAATTCTTCTTTTCTTTTTCTGAGATCTCTTTTTTTGATCTACTATCCAGTAACAATTTCATCATGTTTTCTCTGATAAAGGTACTTACCCTACCTCAACCTTTAACTTCTCCAGTCATATGTGCTAGATGTTCTTTTAATCGAGTAATTCCACCGGTTATCACTCTCCCACATAAATTGCATACCACATTATTTCTATTTTTTCCAGGTACAAGTGTTGCAAAATGCCACCTAATATCATCACTAGGAGCACCTTCAGCTCTACCGGTTGGAAGCTTATCTGGCGTTGACATTATTTAACTAATATGTAACTATATAAAAAAATGTAACCGTTAATAAAAATCTTATAACATAATTCTTGAAATCTAATAATTATACTTTAATTATAATAATTTTTTACTAAAATGTTTTTAAAATGTACTTTTCAAATTCAAAATTCTCTTGTGCTAACTAATAAACTACTAATTAATAAAAATCCTTTTTAAATGGTTACTAAGAAACCTACATTTAAAATTCTCATTAAATTGTTATTAATATATGATTTCAAATTCAAAATTTTCTTTTACTAATTAATAAACTACTAATTAATGTAAATATTTTTAAAAATTTTATTAGGAATTGTACCTTTAAATTGTAATTTAAAATGTACAGTTCAAATTTAAAATTCTCTTATGCTAACTACTAAACTACACTAATTAATAAAAATCCTTTTTAAATGTTTACTAAGAATTCTACGTTTAAAATTCTCATTAAATTGTTATTAAAATATGGTTTCAAATTCAATTTTTTTTACTAATTTATAAACTACTAATTAATGTAAATATTTTTTAAAGTTTTATTAGGAATTGACATTTCAAATTCTCATTAAATTGTTGTTAAATATAATTTTAAATTCAATTTTTTTACTACTTAATAAAATATTAATTAATAAAACTATTTTTAAAATTTTATGAAGAGTTATACGTTTAAAATTCTTATGAAGAGTTATATGTTTAAAATTTTATGAAGAGTTATACGTTTAAAGTTTAAAATTTTATTAAAAATTATTAGGAATTGAATTATAAATTTTTAATGCATTTAAAATTCCCTAATAATTCCTATTCTTAATATAAATCCAAATTAACTAATAATTCCTAATAATTCCTATTTCTAATATAATTTTAATTAACCTTTTATCTAAATAATTTTTTCCCCTATTCTAATTCTCTCAACCCGTTAATTCCTTTCCCTCTCTGCTAAATTATTTTCCCTCACTCACAATAATTCATTTCCCTCTCTTCTTCTCTGACTTATTCACGCACGCTGCCCCCTGTGCCACACACACTTCTTCCTCCTCTAATCCTCCTTCCCACATCTGTGTCTCGTCTCTCTTAAATCTGCCTCAACCTTCATATTTTCTTTTCCATATGGACCACACCACACAAGTCTCCTCCTTTCCTATTTTTATTTTAAAACAAAAAACACTGAAACTTACCATAGAAAACAGTGGCAATGGCGGAGTTCACAAACTTTGGGCCACAATCTGTTGTGTTGCGTCGTTTTGGGGAGTGAGGTAGTTGTCCTCTGTTGTAGTCACTGGTGTTGTATGGTGTTTTCTGGGATTTCCTTGTGCAGTTTCTGATTTTGCATCACACACACAAAATGCTCAATAGAATGTCTCAAAGTACTATTGTAATCGTTGGTCATGGATAAGCATGTAAGTTGATCTGCTTCTTCACCCCTCTTCAATTTAAATAAGTTAATTGTAGACAATTTTTGGTTTGATTGGAAATAAAGTGCGAATATTTCCTGTTTATCTCCTCTTTTTTTCCCTGTTCATGTCCTGTAACAGAGTCACGGGTCTCTTTACGGAAATTACGAAAAAAGCTTATCGTAACGTTGACTGTGGCCGCAACACCATTTTGTTGCGGCCGTAACATGTGATTTTTGGACTCTTCTACGTAACGGGTCAATGCGGTATCGGACGCTACCTATACCGTTCTGTAGCGGGCGCATTTCATGTTGCGGACCGCATTTTAGAACCTTGCGGGCATATTATCCTTGATTATCATCATCCCAGACTAAGTTCGAGAAGCCTCATCAAGAAGCATATAATACTACAGCAGAACTGATGAATTGATATGATGAACAATTTACATCCTGATATATTTTGTTTGCTACTTAAGAAATCGGATATATACTATAATTGGGACACAACAATGCACCTTCGAATACGTTCCCTGGCTCTCACCACTAAACAATGATTGCAATATTATTTCAGCTTGATATAGCTTCATCTCCATTAGTTTTGCTAATTTATTATTTCCACTCAGAAATTCTCAACATTAACGAAGGCCTTTCATTTCTAATTCACCAATTTCATTTTTTCTTTATGTTTCAAGTTGTTGTTTCAGTCGCGAAGGGAAGAAGGAGCAAGTTAAAGAACCTACTTGGACAGAAAGAGTGGATAACAATGAATATGAAAGCCCGAGGTGAATGTAAAATTGTTAAAGTATTCTTCAAGAAGGCTATCCCAGGATTTTCTAGAAAAACTTGAATTCCCACCAAGGCCATTTGTCAGCATGGTTACTCGACATTTTATATAAGCAAGCGATAAGGCAGTGATAAAATAAATGATTCCACCGGCTTTGAACAGTATCCAGTGTATTCAAGACACAATTTCATCTAAATCTCATCCTCATAAATATCAAGATAGTCATCCTTTTTCAAAGTCGTAACATGTGCCTCGTCTGTTGCCAATTTTAGGGCCTATAAGTACTGCCCCAAACATCGAAGAGAGGGATGAAGATAAGAGTATCATAAAGTGTTATAGTCAACAAGGGAGAGGTCTGACTCTTCATAAACATGCTTATCTAACATTCTGTTGTACCCTCAAAATGGGATGATTATCTACTGAGTTTCCATATCAAGTTATTCCAGTTTTAGTGCCGACTCTAGTTATAAAGTTTGTCAGTGAAAGAAGTATGGCCATGAAACAACGAATCGCCCTCTCACAAGTTTTTCGAATTACAATCACCTTTCAGGAGCCAACAACTCCATCATAGACATTGAAAATACTAAAAATCCATAAGAGCCAGCACAACACACTCCTCGATGTCCCTTTTCTACTGGCCCCTGTACTTTGTTATCAACCCATCATTAGGATTGAAAGTTTGAAGAATGCTTGAAGAATGTTTGAAGAATTTTCACTGAGAATCCTGCCTAATATCACGAGCTGAGAAAAGAGCCACGTACCAGTTCTTGGCATGACAACAATCAAGATATTACACACTCCAGACTTCTAAAATTACATGTTAAATATTGTTCGGTCAAGCAACAAAACAAATCTAAAAAAGTCTGAGCGCAAAGTCAATCCCTCGGCATATGTTTTGAAGGCTTGAATTCGTTTAAGTATACGAAAAGCCCGAGCACGAAATCGATCCCTCGGCAGACAAACTTGAAGGCTTGAATTCGTTCAAGTATACAGAAAGCCCGAGCATGGAATCGATCCCTTGACACACGAACTTCAAGGCTTGAATTCGTTCAAGTATAAGAAAAGCCCGAGCATGGAATCGATCCCTCGGCACACAAACTTGAAGGCTTGAATTCGTTCAAGTATATGGAAAGCCCGAGCGCGGAATTGATCCCTCGGCACACGAACTTGAAGGCTTAAATTCATTCAAGTATACGGAAAGCATGAGCGCGGAATCGATCCCTCGCCACACGAACTTGAAGGCTTAAATCCGTTTAAGTAAATGAAAAGCCCAAGCACGGACTCGATCCCTCAGCACACGATTTTGAAGGCTCAAATTTATTCAAGTATTACAAAAAGTCCGAGCGCGGAGCTGATCCCTTGGCATACATTTTTAAGGCTTGCATTCGTTCAAGTACTACAAAAAGTCTGAGAGTGAAGTCGATCCCTCGATATACAGTTTGAAGGCTCTAATTCGTTCAAGTACTACAAAAAGTCTGAGAGCGGAGTTGATCCCTCGGCATATGTTGTGAAACTTGAAAATCATTCAAATACTAAAAGTTTGAGCGTAGAGTCAATCCCTCAGCACATACGTTGTGAAACTTAAAAATCGTTAAAATACTAAAAGTCTGAGCGCGAAGGTAATTCCTCGGCACATACGTTGTGAAACCCAAAAAGTGTTTAATACTAGAGCCCGAGCACAAGCTTTCGGTAATTTTGAAGACAAGCCCGAGCAAGAGCTCTCGACAATCTTGAAGACAAGCCCGAGCACGAGCTCTTGGCAATTTTGAAGACAAGCCTGAGCAAGAGCTCTCGGCAATCTTGAAGACAAGTCCAAGCACGAGCTCTCGACAATCTTGAAGACAAGCCCGAGCATAAGCTCTCGGTGATCTTAAAGACAAGCTCGAGCAAGAGCTCTCGACAATCTTGAAGACAAGCCCAAGTACGAGTTCTCGGCAATTTTGAAGACAAGCCCGAGCATGAGCTCTTGGCAATCTTGAAGACAAGCCCGAGCATGAGCTCTCGATAATTTTGAAGATAAGCCCGAGCACGAGCTCTTGGCAATCTTGAAAACAAACCCGAGCATGAGCTTTCAGCAACTTTGATGATAAGCCCAAGCACAAGTTATCAGCCATTTCAAAAACCAGCAAGAAACGTTAAGCCCAATACGCTAAGACCTGAGTAAAATACACTTACTTAGTGAACGACTTATATAAACAGAAGACTCAAGTAACATGCACACACTTCTACCGAATAGCACAAGAAGGCTCCAAGTAATAGAACTCCCCATTTGACAGGGCCAAGCCCTACCTACTCAGAATCGCTCACTTGGATTCAGCGATAATCTACAAGTCGACACCAGGGAAACCTTATTCGAGGGGTTGGTTCTAGTTCATGCTTACCCGGGAAGCGATTCTCGAAACTTAAAAATACGTAAAAGCATGCAAGCACCATGTCGCTCCAACTACAAGTTATAAACCTCCACCAGACAAATAGAAGGAACCACACCGCGTGACAAACATCACCAGTAAAAGGACATACCGACTTGAAAGCATATCATTTTGCATATTACAGACAAAGGTAATGAAGGCACTCTTTTTCCTGCTCGAGGGGTTTTTCCCACTAGGTTTTCCCCCGAGAGGTTTTTTACAAGGCCTACCACAGTAACAAATGAGACAAGTACGACTCAATTTATCTCACAGAGAAACAACAAAAGTTCAAGACCAGAAATCATTTGATATACAGCTACTCGGAATTAGTCACCCGATCCACTTGGGTCTGATCAGTAGACATCGACTCATACACTCTCAGGCAAAGCCTTCACTTTATACCCGACACGGGGATATCTTCACATGACACTTAGCCACTTCGCTCGGCTCTATGCCTGGAGCTCGTGCCTAGGGGGCTCCTGTTCTTGTTAAACCCCGTGTTACTGTTGGGTTTTTAATTGGCAAGCGCACCAATCGTTTATAGTTTTCAAAATTTAGATATCGTTCCACTAGGATTGAAAGTTCAGTAGTTACAGTAACTCTCTAGTTGCTATGGTAAATATATCAAAATTTATATACAAAAGAATGATTTATATATAATTTATACAATATTCACAAGATTTCATACTTGAGTTGTTCATGTTGTAAAAAGAAAATAAGATCTATCTAAAAAGTTGAGTTGCAATTTAGAATAGCTAAGATACTTGAGATAAAAACACAGATAGACAAATTATGTCGGAATTTGGATCCCTAATCTAGAATTACAATGAAAGAACTCAAGACATGCATATTTAATCATCAAGTTCATGTCATTACAGCTTAAAATCATTATAATCGATCCCTCGTGATATAAATTCTAAGTAGTCACCGTAAAGTCTGATTCCTCGTGATCTTTCTCAGTAAAAACTTGCATTAAGTTCTGGCCTTTTCACAACAATAGTTAACAACCCCTATAGAATTGAGATACCAAAGGTATTCCAACTTTTACTTTTGTTAAAACAAGTTTCAATACGGCATGAATAATCATTCTCCCATTTGACATTCACACTAATAAAACAAGTTTCAATACGCATGAAAATCATTCTCCCATTCGACGTTTATACTAATAAAAGGTTGAAATACTAACATGTACTTGAATCATAAACATGCAGAGGTCGTATTCAGAACATTATACTCAATAGACTAGTTCACCAATTCCAACATAAACAGATTAGTTACACATGGTGAGAGTAAAAACAACACTTACAGATGTTGACATTACGAAGGCGATGGAGAAACTTCACGATACAACGATCACAATACTACACAACACTCTCAAGCATCTAGAAAACTATTCTAGAACTACAACTCATAAAAGAAACACTCAAACACAAATGTATAAGAGAGGAAAGAACTCTGAATGAAATAGAGTATGTGTTGGATGTGTGGAGAATGGCCCTATTTATAGGGTTGATGAAGGGTCCTGACGCTACGCGCCAGGCTGATGCTACACGCCAGGCTGACGCTATGCGTCAGGTTCCTGAGTCAGCTCCCATTAAATAGCTCGAAGTGGCCATGATGGAATTATTTAATTAATCATGCTCTACCATTTGGACCTGTCTCCTCTTTCGGCGTGGACACTTGTGAGAGGTGGATGGGCCAATAATAGGTCAAAAGCTGAGTGCTTGGCCACCTGTAAATGGAGTCCACGTAGCTCCTGACGCTACGCGTGGGCGTGATGCGTAGCGTCAGCAACAGAAATCCCCACGCTACGCATGGGATTGATGCTACACGTCAGCTCTTCAGTTCTTTAATTTTTCTCTTTAAATTCTTTACTTTTTCACTACAAAACTAGAGAAAATTGATCAAGGATAAATTATTTCCAACAACATCCATTTATTGAATTTAAAACCTAAATTTCTAACAAATTAAACAAATTTTTATTATTTTTACACAATTTTTATTAAGGAATTTATTGTAAATTTAAGGACTAACAGTTCCCTCTCGGGTCAGAGGGGACCCCATGGTACCCCCTTATCCCATTAATTTAGCAGATAATGATTCTCCATTATCCCATCAGAAGCGGTTATATCTATTTCTGGACTTAGGCCTGGTTTCCCCTTTTCTCCTTTACTTTACAAGTGTATAAATACGGCCTATAGGCTCACATTGTAACCTAAGTGACACATTATAGAGATTAACATATCTAATTCCTAGGAGGATTTGCCTAGGGTTTTATGCTCTAAGCTCTGTATGTAAATATATGCAAAAAAAATTATTCTAACTAAAAGATTTCATTCATTTCCAAGAAATTACCATACTTTTAAAAAAATTTAAATAAGTTATTGATAAAGATGATTAAATGTTACCTACACATATATAATTAATATGATTTATACCATTCATACTTGAAGTTGATCCTTAATGTCTTAATGTTGATGTGTGATCACTTAACTGACATCATCCAATATTCAAAGTTATGACAACCACACTAAGACACAGTCTGATATGAATGATGTGATAAGAAAAATAAAACACATTCCAAATTCTCTAAGACTTTCATGTGTGTCTTCATTGTTTACTTAATATTTGTTTTTTTTAAAAAAGATCTACAACCATGCAGCTAATGCCTGATATCTGCAGATTGTCCGACCAATGTTCACTAAATTTGTTTCATGTAACTACTTAAAAAAACAAGGTTAATATAATCAGAAACATATAATATAGTTAGCCAATATGCTCTGTTGAGAATTGAAGACATTGCCTTCTTATTTCTAAAATCAGGTACATGCATCGCATTAAACCTTTAGCTGTTAAGGATTTTTATATTACAAGTGTGAAAGGGATCTATATGAATACTGACTTCATCTTTTGTCTTTTAATTTTTATTGGATATGTATAAGGACAAACAAATTTTATATTGGTAATCTTGTTGTTTTGTTAAGTTAATTATGACATCATTTCTACAAAAACAATTATATGGTGGCTGACTTATTAAGTAGCAGCTTTTATTAAAATCCTTAAGAGTCACATTTAATACATGTTTTAACTCCTTTCAATCTTTTTCTTTGCAGTTTCAGCTTCCCCCATCCTTTTCTAAGTAATTTTTGGTATTGCATTATCCCATCTAGAAACTTTTCAAGTTCTGCGTGCTATCTTGATGTAGATTGAATACCTCTTTGTTATCTGAAAAGCATATTGTTTGATAATTTTGTCCAAATTAGACATGAAAATAACCCTTCAATATAAAAGCAGCTGAAAGGTTATATTCATTGAGTTTATCAACAACTTAGAAAAGAAAGTTACAAGGTTAGAGAGACAAAACCGACTTCTGTTAGTCCTCAAATTTACAATAAATTTTTTTATAAAAATTTCATAAAAATAATAAAAATTTGGTTAAATTGTTAGAAAATTAGGTTTTTAATTCAATAAATAGATGTTGTTGGAAATAATCTGCCCTTGATCAATTTTCTCTAGTTTTGCAGTGAAAAAGTAAAGAATTTAAGAGAAAATTGAAAAACTGGAAAAGCTGACGCGTAGCATCAACACCACACGTAGCGTGGGTACTTTTGATGCTGACGCTACGCATCACAGCCACGCGTAGCGTCAGAGCTGCGTGGACTCCACAGCCAGCTTGGCCAAGCACTCACCTAGTGACCCATTAATGGCCACTCCACTCATCACAAATGGCCAAATCGAACGGGGGACAGGGCCAAGTGGCAAGGCATGATTCATTTAATAATTTCCTTATGGCCACTTTGAGCTATTTAATGGAGGCTGAGGCAGGGGACTGACGCGTAGCGTCAGTACCCTGCCTCAGCCCTATAAATAGGGCCATCCAACACCATCCCATATCATCCCATTCTCATTCTTTTCTCTCTTTGTACTCGACTTTGAGTACTTCTTTTGTGAGTTTGTAGTTATAGAATAGTTTTCTAGATACTTGAGAGTGTTTTGTTGTATTGTGATCATTGTATCGTGAAGTTTCCATCGTCTTCGTAATGTCAACCTCTGTAAGTGTTGTCTTTACTTTTACCATGTGTAACTAATCTATTTATGTTGGAATTGGTGAACTAATCTATTGAGTATAATGTTATGAATTCGACCTCTGCATGTTTATGATTCAAGTCCATGTTAGTATTTCAATCTTTTATTAATATGAACGTCAAACGGGAGAATGATTTTCAAGTGTATTGAAACTTGTTTTATTAGTGTAAATGTCAAACAGGAGAATGATTATTCATGCCGTATTGAAACTTGTTTTGATGAAAGTAAAAGTTAGAATACCCTTGGTATCTCAATTCTATAGGGGTTGTTAACCATTGTTGCCATAAGGCCAGGTCTTAATACAAGTTTTTACTGAGAAAGCTCACGAGGGATCGGACTTTACGGTGAATTCTTAGAATTTATATCACGAGGGATCGGTTATAATGATTTTAAGTTGCAATGACATGAAACTTGATGATTAAATATGCATGTCTTGAGTTCCTCATTGTTATTCTAGATTAGGGATCCAATTTCCAACATAATTTGTTTATTTGTGTTTATCTCAAGTATCTTACCTATTCTAGATTGCAACTCAACTTTTTAGATAGATTTTTATTTCCTTTTTATCTCATGAACAACTCAACTATGCTATCCTGTGAATATTGTATAAATTGTATATAAATCATTCTTTTGTCTATAAATTTCTTTACATTTACCATAGTAAATAGAAAATTACTGTTGTTATTGGACTTTCAATCCCAGTGGAACGATATCTAAATTTTGAAAACTACAAACGATTGGTGCGCTTGCCAATTAATGACCCGGTGGTAAACACAAACAGTTAAAACATTATTACCGGGCCAACAACTTCATCAAAGAAGAGAAACATAAAGCTACACAAAATCTGATAGTGTAGATGACAATGGTATGTATCCTTTGTTTGAATTCTCTTCTTTTGTTTATTTTGTAAATTATTGTTCTACAAAATTTGATGCGTCCTCCAATAATATATAACTCTTCCAATTTTTACACTCCAATCCTTACCAATTCAAGTGAAGAAAAAGTTCTCATATGCATACAAAGTTGTTCAATAATGTTGCAATAGATTTTAATTTTTATAATCCCATCTGATGTACAATATGTTCACGATCAAATGGACAACATGAGGCAGCTATGTATTCGTCACATTAAAAGAATTTTGGCATAAGAAATGGTCTTGACCTACAAATATAACATATCATCCTATGTTTCTTACCGATTCATGACTATTATACAATCATTCTTGGCTGATTGGTTTATTGTTATCTTTGTAGGAAATGCAGAGTTGAGATTTTGATAGCCACAAATTTGAATCCCCTTTTTGTGAATACAACCCCTTTATCAAACATGACAGATGGTAACATAAACTTTATCAAACATGAGAAATACAAATGTCAAATTGTTAATGCTGTCAATTTTTTTGGGTTTCATATCATACACAAAACATTGAAACATGACAAAACTTTGGTTTATATAATTTTATTGTTTATCCCACCTTAGAAAACTCCTCCAAATGTTATAGACTATTGTTATAACATGTTTCATATGTTATAACATTATTCACTGCTACTCTTCGTATGCATTCTATGTTATAACATGTTTTTCAAAATTTCATTCCGGTTTCAACTAATGTTATATATCATGTCATCATGTTCAAATAGATATCAGGGAGGTTAATAATCAACATGAAGGTTAGCCAACAATACATTCCGATCATGATCTGTCTCAATCAACTCCTTCAGTCCGATTAAAAGGTCATCATCATAAAAGAATGGGAAGATGTTATGTTGTGTTTATTATGTATATTTCAGTTTCATATAATGAGAAAACTTTGTTTTGCGGACTTCTTTCTATTGTAGGAGATGAACGATTAACCAATTCAATCAACCCCTAATCCAGTCACCATTCAATGAATAGAATCTCTTTATCAGACATAACTAATGGTACATTAAAATGTTTGATTTTTCCCTCTTTCAAAAAATGATTAATAGTCTTATATTGATAATATGAATGCTTTTAAATTGTCATTAGAGGATGGGACTTTGAAAAAATGAGTCAAGATTCCTACCCCAAAGCAAATTCTAAAGAGGAAAAACATTGAAGGTTATTTTCTTCCATTACTTTCCATCTCTTAGTCACATAATCTATATGCTAATATTGTTTATATAACTATTTTGTTTTGTTAATTATGTATTTCCAAAAAAGAGGTAAGGATATTGTTCGAATTATCATTTTAGGGACATCATGTTGTCAAAGTAGCATTTCTATGTTAATCAGTTATTTTATGTATGCAGTTCATTAGGAGTTGGGAAGCATAAAATTGTTCACTCTAGAATAATAGATACTTATACCTCAAAGAACCTGTCAGCATTGTTTAAGGTAGAAGTTTCAAATCAACCGATACATTACCAAGATAATCTATTCAAATACATAATGATGAAGGTAGTTTGTTAACCCAACCAGAAATTTGACCAAAATATACTTACAACCAGCCATTTAATCAGTTTGTTATACATCAGCCAACTTTGTTATTATTTTCTTCATATGTAACTACAGTCGTACATTGTGGGGAGCCAGTCAATTTCCATCAAATAAATAATGAATTAATTGTGACTAATGGAGTTGATACAGGTAATTTATAGTATACAAATGACTCCAAATGTACCTAAATTAATTATACCAAAATTATAAAATGTCAAACATGTTTAATTAATCAACTATTATATTGTATGGAACTAAACTTTCAGACATAAACCCTGTTGGGGGAGATGGAGAATCAGAATTAGGAACATTGGACACAACTGTTAAAAATCAAGGTGAGACAATCATCTAAGTCATCAAAATCAATCCTACTTCTTTCAGTATATTGTTGGGTTTTTTTTACATCTAACCATTATTCTTTACTTATTCAATGTATCAGATAGGTGCAATCAAGTTAATTATGAACCATAATATCAAGGTATTGATTTTGTTCATTTTTCTTTTATGAACCTGACCTATGAACTTTGTTGAGTTAGTGTTATCATTTACCTTGCATCTAATATTTAATATACATATAAAGTTTAATTTAATTACTAATGTCTTTAAATTAATTTTTGTTAATTGATTTTGTAATGGATAGGCTAGGTACATGAATAGGTTTTTTTATTTATCCTCTATGCTTAAATATTATTTATTCACCTTCTACATACAAATAATTTCTCTTCTTATAGATGTTGATATTCTAGACATTGGAAATCCCATATATCAATGTGAACATTGCAAGGCTTTCATGTGGTTAGATGAAAGGTTGTGTAAATCAAAAAACTCAAAGAACCCAAAATTTTCCCTTTATTGTATGGAAGGCAAAGTGCAACTTCTGTTGTTAAAAAATCTCCTCAATTACTGACTGATCTACATGCTAATAAAGATGAAAGAAATGCTTACTTTCTAAAAAATATTTGATCATTCAATGCAATGTTTATGTTCACGTCTATGTTTGGGAAGATCAATTATGATATTAATGATGACTTTACTCCTCTTATTTTTATTCTTGGTGGACAAAATTTCTATTCACTAAGGAGTCTTCTCCACCAGATTTACAAACAACTAAGTTTGCTTAGTTGTATATTTATGACACTGAGAATGAAGTTAACAATAGGATCAATGCCATTAGGTATTCTCTAATTCGTAGTAATAATGTATTTATATGTTGATGTAGGTTTTGATAATGACACAATAAATGAAGAGATATTAAGAATGTTGTGCAAAGTGATTAATTGAATCATGAAGTTCAAAAAAAAGGGGTCAAGGATTCAATAGTTAAATGCATAAGGATTGATGAACAACAAAGGACTTGAGTCAAGGCATTTACAAAGGACTAAATCTAGTGAAAAATGATAAACAAAGTGCCTAAGGATCAAAGAATTGGAACCATGATTCATGAAGTATCAAAAAGGGTCCAAAACGCAATAAAAATGCAAAGGAACAACTTCATGAATTGATTGTAGCTAAGAATTGATTCATTGATCATAAAAATCGATTCATGCTGCTAAAAAAGCTTGGGAATCGATTCACTGCCAAGAAGAATCGATTCATTGGTCTTAAATTCAAAGGGAATCGATTCACACCATAAAAGAATCGATTCATGTGCCTGTACAGAGCCAAAAATAACATGATGAATCAATTCACTCAACGATTCATCCAGTTCAAAATTCAAATAAAGACACTACAGAATGCACTATCATTATTAAACCAGCCGCTCCATGCTCCAATAAGCCAGGCCATGCTGCACTACATCGAAATAACAAGTTAAATTGTAAGACCATGCTGCATTCAAATTGCCAAAGAAATTGTTTATTGCTTGAACCATGCTTCCATCTTCTATAAATAGGAAGCCTTGCAAGGGATTCAAACACACCAACAACAAGAACTTCCTCTCTGCCTTTCTTCCTTTCAAGCGTTAACATTCTTCATTCTTTTAGCTAAATTCTCCTCTGTTGCATTTTCTTTGACATTATTTTTTGAGAGTTAGCTAGTGAGCAAAATATTTTTGAGTACTAAGATTTGCATATCCTCTCTTTGAGAGTTATCATTTTGAGAGAACTTAAATTTGTATATCCACTTTATTGGAGAGTTACTCTTGTATTCCAAACACCAAAATTTCTAGAGTTGTGGGTTGGGTTTCAACCTTGTAAAATTGTGAGATTGAGAGATTGGGTTGGGTACCCTTGTACTTATGCGAATTGGGTTCTTGAGTGTGGGACACTAGGAAGCCACGATTGCTTAAAGTTGTATCTCTAATCTCCTATAGTGAAAATCCTCTAAGTGGGTTACTTAGAGGCGAGACGTACACCGGTGTGGTGGAACTCATATATATCGGTTTGCAAATCTCTCTTCTCTACACTCATTTAAATTTATGCACTTAAAATTGCTTGCTAAATATTTGTGTTTATAAATTAATTAGTTAAGCAACTTTATTAATTTACTTGTTTAAATTAAAGTGCATATTCTATTGGCTTGATTAAATTTGTAAATCACTTAGATTAAATTTGTTAAAGTTGTTTAAGTAACATTCTTGAATTATTCTTTAAATCTTTCTAAGTACCAAAAATAGTGTTGTGATTAATTTGATATTATTACTTGAATATTACTTTATCTCTTAAGTGAATTTATTGCCATATACTTAGTACTTGTTAATTTTCCTTGTGTATAAATTGTTATCATTTGTGATTAAATTTATTATCTTCACTAAGCATAATTATTAAAGAATCAATTTCAAAAGCATTCCAAGTAAAAATTTTAATACTCAATTCACCCCCCTCTTGAGTAATTGAGGTCACTTGGTTAACAAGTGATATCAGAGCTTGACTCTTGGTAGATGAAGCTTAACAGCTTCAAGAGAACAAATGGCCTCAAATTCTCTAAGCTTTTTTCCCGAGGGTGGTGCCACAAATAGACCTTCCGCTTTCAATGGTGAGAGTTACGCTTTTTGGAAAGAAGGGATAAAATTTTTTGTTCAATCAATTGATTTGAAAGTATGGAATGCTATTTAAAATGGTCCTTTCATACCTATGCACGTAGTTGATAATAAACAAATAGAAAAATTGATGGATGATTGGACTAGTGAGGAAGAGAAGAAAGTGCAATATAATTACAAAGCAAAAAATCTTATCACTTTAGCCTTAGGTCCTGATGAAATTTTTAGAGTATTTACATGTAAATCTACTAAGGATATGTGGGATACTCTTCAAATAACTCATGAAGGAACTAGCAATGTTAAGGATTCTAAGATTAGTACTTTAACTAGTCAATATGAAAGTTTTAGAATGAGTTCCAATGAATCTATTTTAGAACTTCAAAAGAGATTTACTTTGATTATTAATCACCTTATTACACTTGGTAAATCTTACACTAACAAGGAACTTATCCACAAAGTTCTAAAAAGTCTTACTAGGGAATGACAACCTCTTGTTACGGCCATCAAGCAATCTCCCAATATAAATGATATGTCTCTTGCCACTTTTTTTGGTAAACTACAAGAACAAGAACAAGAGTTGAAAGATTTGAAACATGCGGAGGAAGAGGAAAAAGCCTCAAAGAAGAAAGGGATAGCTCTCAAGGCCACCTCAATGGATGAAGATGAATCCGAGAGTGATCTTAATGAGGATGAAGAGCTAGGACTATTCATGAAGCGTTTTGGGAAACTCATGAGGAACAAACGCTTCCAAAAGAGTTTCACACATAAAGGTAAGAAACCTATCTCTAAAGAAAATAATTCCTCACCTACTTGTTTTGAATATAGAAAAAAAGGGCACTTTAAAGCGGATTGCCCAAGCCTAAAGAAGAAAAATAAAGAAAGAAAAGGAAAAAGAAGAGCATATATCACATGGGATGAAAATGAGATAAGTAGCTCAAACGAATCGGAAAATGAAGAAGCAAACCTTTGCCTCATGGCCAACCACCAAGATGAAGACGATGAGGTATGCTTTAAAGCGAATAACACCCATTGGTATTTGGATAGTGGGTGTTCAAAACATATAACGGGAAATAAAAGTAAGTTTATTTCATTTACTCCATGAAATAAAGGATTTGTTACACATGGAGACAACACGAAGGGAAGAATACTAGGAATCAGAAATGTTGGTAAAAATTCTTCCACTTCTCTAAATGATGTATTATATGTTGAGGGACTTAAACATAACTTACTTAGCATTAGTCAATTATATGATAAGGGCTATAAAATTATTTTTGAATCAAACTGTTGCATAATTGAAAATAAACTAAATAAGGAAATAAAATTCTTTGGTCAAAGAGTTGATAATATTTATATGATTAATCTTGATTGTCTTGCTTTAAATGATGTGCAATGCTTCATAACTAAAGAGGATGAATCATGGCTATGGCATAGAAGAATTGCTCACATTCATGTAGACCATTTAAATAAACTTGTTTCAAAAGATTTAGTAATTGGTTTACCAAAATTGAAATTTGAAAATAAATTTTGTGACGCATATCAAAAGGGAAAACAAGTAAAGGTTTCTTTTCAAGCAAAAAATATCATTTCAACAAATAGACCTTTACAGCTTTTACACATGGATTTATTTGGACCTTCAAAACTTAAAAGCTTTGGTGGAAACTATTATGGTCTTGTGATTGTGGATGATTATTCTAAGTATACATGGACTTTGTTTCTTACTCATAAACATGAAGCATATCATGCATTTAAGAAACTTGCCAAGATCATCCAAAATGAACAAAATTTGAAAATAGCATCCATTCGAAGGGATCATGGGGTAGAATTTGAAAATTAATTTATTGAAAAATTTTGTGAAACATTTGGCATTGAACATAATTTTTCGGCTCCAAGAACTCCACAACAAAATGGAGTAGTTGAAAGGAAAAATTGATCTTTAGCGGAGCTCGCAAGAACTATGTTAAATGAAAGTAATATTTCGAAACATTTTTGGGCCGATGCGGTAAATACCGCTTGCCATGTTATATACCGATGTTTGATAAGGCCTATATTAAAGAAAACCCCCTATGAGCTTTATAAAGGACGAAAACCAAATATTTCTTATTTTCATATATTTGGATGCAAATGTTTTGTCTTAAACAATGGAAAGGAAAATCTCAGCAAATTCGATGCAAAATCTGATGAAGCAATATTCTTAGGTTATTCATCTACTAGTAAAGCATATCGACTCTTTAACAAACGAACTTGTACAATTGAAAAGTCTATACATGTCAAATTTGATGAGCTTAACCAAAATCCTACGAGAAAGGAAGTTGATGATCTTGTAGGTACCTTCCAAGAAATGAACTTGGATGATAAAGAAAAAAATAAAAATGAAGGAGATACACCACATAATGACCAACCTCAACAAAAGAAGTGGATCACCGTAAAGAATCACCCCTTGGACAATATCATAGGTGAAATAACAAAAGGTGTAAGTACTCGAAACGCTATTAGAAATGCATGCAATCACTTAGCCTTTTGTATCACAAAATAGAACCCAAAAATAACAATTAAGCTATTATTGATGAACATTGGATGTCGGCCATGCAAGAAGAATTGAATCAATTTGAAAGAAATAAAGTTTGGAAACTTGTGCCAAGACCCAAAGACCATTAAATAATAGGAACTAAATGGGTTTTTAGAAACAAGCTAGATGAAAATGGAATAATAACAAGAAATAAAGCTAGATTAGTTGCTAAGGGATATACTCAAGAAGAGGAATAGACTATGAAGAAACGTATGCTCCTGTAGCTAGGCTAGAAGCCATAAGATTATTGTTAGCTTTTGCTTGTTGTATGGATTTTAAGCTTTATCAAATGAATGTCAAAAGTTCTTTTCTAAATGGCTATATTCAAGAAGAAATTTATGTAGATCAACCTCTCGGTTTTGAAAATCACAAATTTCCAAACCATGTAAATTGAGAAAAGCTTTATATGGTTTGAAACAAGCTCCAAGAACATGGTATGAAAGACTTAGTAAATTTCTTTTAGAAAATAATTTTGAAAGAGGAAAGGTTGATACTACATTGTTTATAAAACGCAAAAAATGATGACATTCTTTTGGTACAAGTTTATGTTGATGACATAATATTTGGTGCTACTAACGAAATTCTTTGTCAAGAGTTTGCCAAGATTATGCAAGATGAATTCAAAATGTCCATGATGGGAGAACTTACTTTCTTCCTTGGATTACAAATCAAACAAACAAATGAAGGGACTTTCATTAGTCAAACAAAATATTACAAAGAACTACTCAAAAGGTTTGAAATGGATAAGGCAAACAAAATAGCTACACCCATGAGTACATCTTGCTACTTAGACAAAGATGAGAAGGGTAAGGACGTTGAAATAACTAAATACCAAGGTATGATTGGATCCTTATTTTACTTAATAGCTAGTAGACCCGATATTATGTTTGCTATATGTATGTGTGCTAGATATCAAGCATGTCCTAAAGAATCACATCTCATTGCCGTAAAAAGAATTTTGAAATATCTTGTGGGTACTCAAAATGTTGGTTTATGGTATCCCAAAGGCGTTGAATGTATTCTTGTAGGATATTCTGATTCTGACTTTGCTGGTTGTAAACTTGATAGAAAGAGTACTAGTGGCATATGTCATTTACTTGGTAGTTCCCTTGTTTCTTGGCATGGCAAGAAACAAGTAAGTGTTGCTTTATTGACAGCTGAGGCAGAATATGTAGCAGCTGGCAGTTGTTGTGCTTAAATTCTTCAGATGAGACAACAATTTCTTGACTTTGGTGTTGTTTTAAACAAAGTGCCTATTAAATGTGATAACATTAGTACCATAAATATATCCAAAAATCCTGTCATGCACTCTAGGACTAAACATATTGAAATAAGACATCATTTTATAAGAGACCATGTTTTGAAAGGAGATTGTGTTCTTGAATATGTTAAAACTTCAAAACAATTGGCGGATATTTTTACAAAACCCCTTCCGAAAGAACAATTTATAAATATTAGAAGGGAATTAGGAATTTTGGAAATTGTTTAATTGCTTTCATCACATTGAAAAATATTCACTCTTTGAACATAATTTTACAAATCTTTACCTTAAAGATTTTAACTTATTTCTTTTATAAAAATTCTTATTTCTTTAAACATAGTGACTTACTTTGTGATAATATGATCAAATCTTTTCATTAAAAAGCCAATCACATTTTCAATAAACATGTTAATGCTCCACAAATCACTTGTTTTATTGAGTTCTCGAGTAGTCTCTACTTAATTAAACATATTTTTGACACCAAATAATCTCCTATATACCACATGGATCTCTAATACAAAATGGAAAATGACCTTTGATTTTCTTGATTTTCTTGTGCAATAAAAATCATTGGCAAATTACAAAATTTTAATCCTTGTATAACCTCTCACAAAACATCCATGAGACTTGCTGATCCAAAAGAAGGAGAAAATATCATTATGGTTGCTTACATGCTTTGAATTACTCTATGATATATGTTGCGTGCTTTAGGGGAAGTTTTATATACAATTGGTATCTTGCTTCAATAACGAATTGTTGTTCAAGTGGCCTCAATACTCAAGAGGGGGGTGAATTGAGTTTTAAAACTTTTGATTTGAATGCCTTTGAACTTGATTTTTATATCCAAGTTTAAAAGAATATGCAAGTGAAATCAAGTTAAAGATAGTATGTAATGCACCACAAGGAT
Organism: Clitoria ternatea; assembly: GCA_037962975.1. Taxonomy (NCBI): domain Eukaryota; kingdom Viridiplantae; phylum Streptophyta; class Magnoliopsida; order Fabales; family Fabaceae; genus Clitoria; species Clitoria ternatea. The sequence continues at coordinate 257,929,165 of CM075669.1, forward strand.
AAATGTTGCTGAAGCAATTTAACAAACACTTAGTGGGCAGTATTTGAAATGTAACAATTTAGGCAAGATCAAGTATGCACTTCACAAGCAATCAATACCAATCAACCAAATGCAATTATGTGAAAGTAAAAGAGTAAGGAAGAGAAGCTTGCAAACCGATATAACGAGTTCCACCAACACCGGTGTACGTCTCGCCTCTAAGCAACCCACTTAGAGGATTTCCACTATTGAAGTTTAGAGATACAAGCTATGAGCAATTGCAGCTTCCTAGTGTCCCACACTCAAGAACTCAATCCTCACTAGCACAAGGGCAACCCACCCAATCTCTCAAACTCTCAATACCCAAAGGTTGAACCCTAACCTTTGTGACCACTCAACCTAGAGTGAAAATCTTTTGTGTTTGTTGAAGTGTTTACAAGGAAATGACTCTCTCAAAAGAGTAGATATACAAGTGAAAGATCAACCAATTTCTAACTCTCAAGATGAGAGGATATACAAATGAATTTCAAGATGTACAAGAATAAGGCTTACAAAGCACAATAGAGAGCAAAGGAATTGTAGCTTCTTGGTGTGTACTTTGTGCTTGAATTCCTCTTGAATTTATAGAGCCATTTGAGCAGCTTCAGGGTCTCCTAGCCGTTGCAAGATGATGGTTCCAGCTTGTCTTTGCGTATTATAAGATTGGGTTCTTGTTTCCCACTTAAAACTGTCTTTTTAGTGGTGTTTCCCACTTATTGAATCGATTCGTAGATCCTTGAATCGATTCAGAGCATTCTGACTTGAGCAATTTTAAGTTCCAGATTCGTGTGAATCGATTCGAGCTTTGTCTGAATCGATTCAGGCCTTTCTTTTTTCAAATAAAATGGCTTCCAGGTGTTCGAATCAATTCAGGTGACAGGGCCCGCAAGCGCACGGGTTATGTCGCGTAATATAAAAGATTATCGTTCTCCACAGGGACTGTGTTCAAAGTACCAGCATATGGAAATTTAATTATCCACACAATTAATTTTTAAGGTTTTTATAAAATAAAGCACAAATTAAAGTTGCACAGAATATGAATAAAAATAAAAATAAAATTTACTTGACACTAAAAAATCAGAGTTGAGAGTATCTTGGGATTTTGGGGGATTACGACTCTATTTTATGTTTAATGAATTTTAACTTTTCATAAATAAGAATCGAATTAAGTTTTCCAAGGCGAATTTTCCAAAAGCTAATTAATATGTTCCTCTCGGAATCCTATTAATGTACCTAACCTATGGAAAGCGCTGCTTAATCCTCAGAAAGGCCCATTATCGTTTTATGAAAATCCCTTTTATTTCCTCAAAAGAATTTTGATTACTTTCACGGTTTTACCGAGGTCACATAAAGCATTTCAAAAATCTTAGGTTTAGTTCAAAGCTTTCTGGTAAAAATAAATCTCTCGATTCTATTTATTACCTAAATTTACTAATATACCCGTAAGTATACAGTTTTATCATTTAGGTTCTTGTTAGGAATTACTAAAAGCATTAAGCATAATTGAACTAAATGGAAAACAGAAATTTATTTAATTCCAAGTCAAAATAACATTAAAATAAAATATTATCATACCCCCTTCATCCCAAGATAATTAATTTAGCTACTCATGAAAGGATTCAAATTCATACACATGATGGAAAAATAAAACATACAAAACATGGTAAAAAAATAAAGACTTACGGGTTTCTCCAAAGGCTCAGAATAATTTACCACTGTATTTCCTTGTTGCAATATTCCTCCACCAATTACAAATTGGAACACTCAATTTCACAATCCTCACAACTCTTACACAAAATAAAAGAAAGAAAAAGAAAATAAAAAGAGAAAGAAAATAAAACAGAGAAAGAAAACGAAAGAGAAAGAAAGGAATGAAGCTGATGAAGAATGGGATTTGGATCTGGATGCCTTCTCTGCTTGGATTGCTTCTCCTTTTATAGGCGAAGGAAGGGAGGAAGCCAGCTAAGAAAACGCGTTGCAAGTTGGAAACTTTCGGTGCATGTGATTTCCAGCTGTTCCAGTTGTCTTCAATTTGCGTATTTTTGTTGTTTCCAATAATTCGGCGCATGATTTCACTGATGAATCGATTCCTCCAGTTGATTTTTGCCTTCAAAACAGCGTGTGAATCGATTCCTAAAGGTGGGAATCGATTCCCAGCATGATGAATCGATTCCTGGCCTTCATGAATCGATTCCCAGCCTTCCAAACCTCAATGAATCGATTCCTATAAGGGGGGAATCGATTCCCAGCCCTATGAATCGATTCCCAACAGCCTTGAATCGATTCCTAGCTTATGTTTCACATGGGAATCGATTCCTGTAAGGGTGAATCGATTCCTACCCTTTCCTGGAAGTGTTTTCTTGCATTTTTGAGGCGTTTTGGACAGTATAGCTCATGGTTCTTGATTGTTTTCATCCTTTGCCACTTTGATCATCTTTTTGGGTTCTTGAATCCATTTTCCATTTATATTCATTCATTCTTAAAATGGATCATCAATAATTCCAAATCTATTAATTTCTGCAAAATAAAAGTACCCGAGTAGAATACAGTGGAAAGAAAGCAAAAATCACAATAAATAAAGGAAATACAGTGCATAATGATTAAAATCCTAAGTAAACTAAATCTAATTTATTGTGTTATAAAACACTTATCAAAATACCCCAAACCAAAGCATTGCTTGTCCTCAAGCAATCACCATATTCACAAGATAAAATACAGAAAACACTAAGCTTAATAAACTAAGGAATCCAAAATAGAGAAAAAGATTTATTCAAATGCCAATATTAATTTTCTTATGTGAATCAATTTTCATTATCAAGACAGAGGATACTTTTCTCTCAATTTTCACTCAAAGTGTTTCATGGTTTGTGTATCACTCAGATCATCATAGTCAAAAAATATTACCATAAGCTTGTTAATAAACCAGAAACTCCACAGTTTAGATAGAAAATATGTCAAAGTCTAAAGGTCTTTCAAAGGTTGTAATGTGGCCTTGGGTTGTTAAGGTAGGAATTTCAAGAAAAATGGAATACAAAAGGGCTTTAACATCATGAATGATTCAAATTACCATTATAAATTTAACAGAGCAAATTTTTGAACTTTTATGGACTTTTTTGGAATTCATTCAATATCATCCTTTTGATTTTCTTTTTCTTTTTCTTGCTTTTCTTTGCATCCAATACCATATTTTTCTTAAGTCCTTTTTTATTTCTTTGCTCCACTAAATTTCCAACTTTTTCACCATTATAGAGAATATTAGTCAATGAAAGGTTTCAAAGAAAAAATTTTTGCTTTCAGGCTCAAAAGGGACAACTAGGGGTCAAATTATGCAAAATTCTGAGGCTTAGAATAAGACTTAATTGTGCCTTTATCATCCTAAGACATATAATCAAAAACCATTTTGAATCGGTTGAAAAACAAGCTCTAGAATATTAATGATTATGAGATTCACTCAATCAAGAAAATATGGGTTTTGAAAATTTGTTTGATAAATTACCCATTTTGGCTCAAGTCTAACCATGGAAAGTCTTTTCAAAGAAAATTTTTAATCACATAAGGTTCATTTAAGCATTTATTTGGCATTTAAACAATCAAATTTTGAAAATTTTACTCAAAATTTTAGAATCCTTAGATACTTTAGCCTTGTATTCAAAGTAAATTTATCATGCAATCATGGTAAATTACAAGATTACAAACAAGGAAAAGAAAACACATGCAAAATAAAATAACAATCACACAACGTAAACAAAACAGTTAAGTTTTCTTACCTACCACCCCAAACCAGAATTTGACATTGCCCTCAATGTTAAAATGGATGATAAAAGGATAAGAAAACTTGCCTGTAATAACCCCAAACCAGCATCTGACATAGTTGGTTTTTTTTTTTTAGAATAAAAGCTTAAAATAAAACAACAACTTTTTATAGGGTTACCTCCCTATCAGTGCTAAGTTTTAAGTCTTCAGCCAGACTTCTCACCGTTTGGATTTACTCATCAGGAGCATCAAACAAGTCCAAGTCACTTGCTTGTTGTATTGGTTGACCGGTGAAGTAATGCTTTACTCTCTGTCCATTTACCCTAAATGCACCAGATTTCTCGCTCCATAGTTCAACAGCTCCAAAGGGAAAGACTTTTGTCACCTTGAATGGTCCCGACCATCGGGATCTCAGTTTACCTGGAAAAAGCTTCAATCTGGAATTAAACAGTAAAACCATATCACCTGGATTAAATGTTCTCCGTTGGATGTGACGATCATGCCATTGTTTGGTTTTTTCTTTATAAATTCTGGCATTTTCGTATGCATCTAGACGGAGTTCTTCAAGCTCATTTAATTCCAACAATCTTTGTTCACCTGCAGCCTTATGATCAAAGTTAAGAGTTTTAACAGCCCAAAAAGATTTATATTCTAGCTCAACAGGTAAATGACAGGGCTTCCCATATACTAGCTTAAAAGGTGTGGTTCCAATGGGAGTTTTGTATGCGGTCCGATACGCCCATAAGGAATCATCTAACTTAATAGACCAATCCTTACGTGATGTATTCACCACTTTTTGTAGAATATTTTTAATTTCCCGATTGGATACCTCAACTTGTCCACTAGTTTGTGGGTGATAAGGTGTAGCAACCTTATGCTTAACTCCATATTTCTTTAGAAGGGTCTGAAAAGTTTTCTCAATAAAATGAGACCCTCCATCACTTATAACACATTTTGGGACCCCAAACCTTGGAAATATTATTTTCTTGAAAAGTTTAATAACAGTCTTAGCATCAGAATGGGGTGAAGCAATGGCTTCTACCCATTTTGACACATAGTCAACTGCCACTAATATGAACTGATTTCCAAAAGAAGAGGGAAAGGGACCCATAAAATCAACACCCCATACATCAAACAATTCAACTTCTAAAATGGTATTCAATGGCATTTCTTGTCTCTTACCAATGTTACCTGTTCTTTGGCAAGCATCACAAGTTAGAACATACTTACGTACATCCTTAAAAATATTTGGCCAATAGAACCCAGCTTGCAATATTTTAGCAGCTGTCTTGGAGGTGCTCATGTGCCCTCCACAGGAAAGAGAATGGCAATGATCCAAGATAGCATGGACATCATCTTGTGAAACACATCTCCGAATCATACCATCTGCACATTGCTTGAAAAGGAGTGGTTCATCCCAATAATAATGCTTGACATCTGCATAAAACTTTTTCCTTTGCTGAAAGCTAAGATCAGGAGGTAAGATACCACATGCAAGAAAATTTACAAAATCAGCATACCAAGGAACACGTTGGATACTAAGATTCAAGAGTTGTTCATCTGGAAAAGATTCATTGATGGGAATATTATCTGTTTCTTCTTTTTCAGATGTCAACCTAGATAGGTGGTCAGCGACCAAGTTCTCGGTACCCTTCTTGTCCTTAATTTCCAAGTCAAATTCTTGCAATATTAGAATCCACCTAATTAATCTAGGCTTTGCTTCCTTTTTATTCAATAGATACTTAATGGCAGAGTGGTCAGTGTAAACAGTAACATGTGAACCTACCAAATAAGACCTAAATTTATCAAAAGCAAAGACAATAGCTAACAGTTCTTTTTCAGTTGTGGCATAATTTACCTAAGCATCATCTAGCGTCCGGCTGGCATAATGAATTACATGGAGCTTTTTATCCTTTCTTTGCCCTAACACAGCTCCCACTGCGTAATCACTCGCATCGCACATCAGCTCAAATGGGAGTTTCCAATCGGGTGGTTGTACGATGGGGGCAGAGATTAGAGCTTGCTTAATCCTGCAAAAAGCTTCCATACAAGATGAATTAAAATTGAAAGGCACATCCTTACCCAGAAGAGTTGTAAGAGGCTTTGTGATCTTGGAGAAATCTTTAATGAACCTACGGTAAAACCCTGCATGTCCAAGAAAACTCCGAATACCTTTCACATTTGTGGGTGGAGGTAATTTTTCAATTACTTCCACTTTAGCCTTATCAACTTCTATACCTCTCTCAGACACTAGGTGTCCAAGAACTATGCCTTCTCTTACCATAAAATGGCATTTTTCCCAATTTAGAACCAAATTGGTTTCTTCACAACGCTGCAAGACTTGGCACAAATTTGTTAAACAATTATCAAAATCCAAGCCATGCACTGAAAAATCATCCATAAAGACTTCCATCACATTTTCAATAAGATCAGAAAAAATTGCTTGCATACACCTTTGAAAAGTCGCAGGTGCATTACATAAACCAAAAGGCATACGTCTGTAAGCATAAGTCCCATAAGGGCAAGTGAAGGTAGTCTTTTCTTGATCAGATGGATGAATGGGAATTTGATGAAAACCTGAATACCCATCCAAATAACAGAAATAAGAGTGTTTTGCAAGTCTTTCAAGCATCTGATCAATAAAAGGGAGGGGAAAATGATCTTTTTTCGTGGCGCTATTTAACTTCCTATAATCAATGCACATGCGCCAACCAGAGACAATCCTAGTAGGGATCAAGTTATGTTTATCATTTTCAATCACAGTTATTCCCCCCTTTTTAGGCACCACATGGACAGGACTTACCCATTTACTACTATCAACAGGATATATGACTCCAGCATCAAGCAATTTCAAAATTTCCTTTTTAACCACTTCTTGCATTTTAGGATTTAATCTCCTAAGTGGTTCTACTGTGGGCCTACTTTCATCTTCTACAGTAATCCTGTGCATACAAAGAGAAGGGCTAATCCCTTTGATATCATCCATTGTATAACCTATTACCTTTCTATACAACCTAAGTTGTTTCAAAAGTTTTTCAGTTTCAGATGGATTCAATTCAGCATTAATAATCACAGGATATGTGGAATTAGGGCCAAGAAACTCATACCTTAATGAAGCTGGTAAAGGTTTTAATTCCATATTGGGGCTTACCACTTTGTCACACATGACCTCAGTATCATGTGGGGCCTCAGAGCAATCAGATGTTTCTGTCGGCTCAATCATGAAAATAGTTTCAAGTGGGTCATTAGGAAGGGTTGATTCCTTTACCACTTGTTCGACAAAATCCACAGTACAGCAAACATCATTATAAGGTTTTTCTAAAACATTTTTCAAGTTGAAATCAACCTTTTGGTCTCCAACAGTTAGAGACAACTTACCATTCTTGACATCAATCACAGCACCTGCAGTTGCTAAAAATGGTCTGCCTAAAATAATAGGAATCAAAGAATCTTCGTCCATTTCAAGCACAACAAAGTCAGCAGGTATAAAAAATTTTCCTATCTTAATAGGAACATCCTCTAAAATTCCTACAGGATATTTTACAGATCTATCAGCCAATTGTAAAGACATCCTAGTAGGTTTTAGTTCACCTAATCCTAACTTTTCAGCAACAGATAATGGCATTAAACTCACACTTGCTCCTAAATCACACAATGCTTTATCTATATTCATGTCACCAATCGTGCAAGGAATAGAGAAACTACCTGGATCTTGGAGCTTGGGTGGAAGTTTCTTTTGAATTAGAGCACTGCACTCTTCAGTAAGTGCAACTGTACCATCTTCCTCCAGTCTTCTTTTGTTGGACAGAATGTCCTTCAAGAACTTTGCATATGTAGGCATTTGCTGCAAAGCATCTGTAAAAGGAATATTAATATACAATTTCTTTAAAACATCAAGGAACTTACCAAATTGTTTGTCCAACTTTGCTTTGGCTAAGCGCTGAGGAAATGGAATGGGAGGTTGATATGGCTTAACCTCCTCCTTCTTTTCGTGTGGTTTCTCTTCTTCAATTACTGGATGAGATAAAGATTCATCGACTTTCTTTTCCTCCTTTTTTGTCTTGTCAACTGGCCCATCGTATTGAGTACCACTCCTAAGAGTGACAGCCATGGTTTGGTTAGATGGTCCAGCCTCTGGTTTCCCAGGAAATGTTCCCGGTGCTCTTTGAGAATAGGAGGCTTGTTGGGCAATTTGATTTTCCAGTATTTTGTTGTGAGTGGCAAGAGAGTCCACTTTTGAAGCCAAGTTTTTTATTGCATCAGAGAATTCATCATTTTGTTTAAGTTGAGTAGCTACAAATGTCTCCATCAAGGATTCTAGCTTTGATTTTTATGGAATATAGGTTCCTTGTTGAGGTTTGTAGTTACTTTGGAATTGAGGTGGCCTATTTTGAAAGCCAGGTGGACCTTGTGGAGGTCTATAGTTACCTTGATAGTTTCCACCATAGTTTCCAATAGTGTCCACCTGATGCATTTCTTGTTCTTGATTAGGGGTCATAGCTAAGTGGCAGTTTGTAGCTCCATGTCCTAAAACACCACAAACTTCACAAACAATATTAGTAGCACCTGTTGACCCTATTTTATCAAGTTTTAATGTTAATGCTTCAACTTTGGCCGATAGTAGGGAAAGAGCATCAACAGAGTACTTACCTGGTGTTTTAGAAGATAATCCTCTCTCAGAGTTCCATTGGTGAGTGTTTTGAGCTATTTCCTCGATCAGGTTCTCAGCTTCATCAACATTTTTACTCATGAAGGCTCCTCCAGCTGCAGCATCTAAAGAGATCTTTTGTGTGGAAGTTAGTCCATTATAGAAAATATGGATTGTCAACCACCTTTCTATCCCATGGTGAGGACATTCTCTTAGCAATTCTCTGTATCTTTCCCAGGCTTCATACAAGGATTCATCATCTTTTTGTGAAAAATTGATGATTTGTTTTCTCAGCACATCAGTCTTGTTCCTTGGGTACCATTTATTGATAAAAGCACTGGACAATTGTTCCCAAGTCGTGATGGATCCTTCAGGAAGAGAGTATAACCACGCCCTTGCTTTATCTCTTAAGGAGAAAGGGAAAAGTCTTAAGCGAATGGCATCATTGGTGGCTCCGTTCATCTTCAGGGTGTCACAGTATTCAAGAAAGATTTGAAGGTGAAGGTTTGGATCTTCAGAGGGTAAACCTCCGAATTGGTTCTGTTGAACCATTGAGAGTAGTGAAGGCTTCAATTCAAAATTGTTAGCCTCCACTGTGGGTCTAAGAATACTAGATCCTCTCCCATTAGTGCTTGGAGCTGCAAAATCTCTTAAGGGTCTGTGTTGGTCTGCCATTTGTTTTTCTTTTTGTTCTTTTTGTTGTTTTTGTTGTTTTCTCAAAGCTCTAAGGGTACGTTCTATCTCAGGGTCAAATCCTAAGTTTAGATCGACACTACGGCTTCGTCGCATAAATAGAAAATAAATGACAAATAAAACAAACAATTACAAAAATAAAACAGATACACAGAATATAGAACAAAATACAAAATTACAAAGAAAATAAAAATAAAAATAAAAATAAAAATATTAACAAGTATGATCTAATCGAATTTCAATATTGCCGATATTTGAGGGACAACAGTCCCCGGCAACGGCGCCAAAAACTTGACAGGGCCCGCAAGCGCACGGGTTATGTCGCGTAATATAAAAGATTATCGTTCTCCACAGGGACTGTGTTCAAAGTACCAGCATATTGAAATTTAATTATCCACACAATTAATTTTTAAGGTTTTTATAAAATAAAGCACAAATTAAAGTTGCACAGAATATGAATAAAAATAAAAATAAAATTTACTTGACACTAAAAAATCAGAGTTGAGAGTATCTTGGGATTTTGGGGGATTACGACTCTATTTTATGTTTAATGAATTTTAACTTTTCATAAATAAGAATCGAATTAAGTTTTCCAAGGCGAATTTTCCAAAAGCTAATTAATATGTTCCTCTCGGAATCCTATTAATGTACCTAACCTATGGAAAGCGCTGCTTAATCCTCAGAAAGGCCCATTATCGTTTTATGAAAATCCCTTTTATTTCCTCAAAAGAATTTTGATTACTTTCACGGTTTTACCGAGGTCACATAAAGCATTTCAAAAATCTTAGGTTTAGTTCAAAGCTTTCTGGTAAAAATAAATCTCTCGATTCTATTTATTACCTAAATTTACTAATATACCCGTAAGTATACAGTTTTATCATTTAGGTTCTTGTTAGGAATTACTAAAAGCATTAAGCATAATTGAACTAAATGGAAAACAGAAATTTATTTAATTCCAAGTCAAAATAACATTAAAATAAAATATTATCATACCCCCTTCATCCCAAGATAATTAATTTAGCTACTCATGAAAGGATTCAAATTCATACACATGATGGAAAAATAAAACATACAAAACATGGTAAAAAAATAAAGACTTACGGGTTTCTCCAAAGGCTCAGAATAATTTACCACTGTATTTCCTTGTTGCAATATTCCTCCACCAATTACAAATTGGAACACTCAATTTCACAATCCTCACAACTCTTACACAAAATAAAAGAAAGAAAAAGAAAATAAAAAGAGAAAGAAAATAAAACAGAGAAAGAAAATGAAAGAGAAAGAAAGGAATGAAGCTGATGAAGAATGGGATTTGGATCTGGATGCCTTCTCTGCTTGGATTGCTTCTCCTTTTATAGGCGAAGGAAGGGAGGAAGCCAGCTAAGAAAACGCGTTGCAAGTTGGAAACTTTCGGTGCATGTGATTTCCAGCTGTTCCAGTTGTCTTCAATTTGCGTATTTTTGTTGTTTCCAATAATTCGGCGCATGATTTCACTGATGAATCGATTCCTCCAGTTGATTTTTGCATTCAAAACAGCGTGTGAATCGATTCCTAAAGGTGGGAATCGATTCCCAGCATGATGAATCGATTCCTGGCCTTCATGAATCGATTCCCAGCCTTCCAAACCTCAATGAATCGATTCCTATAAGGGGGGAATCGATTCCCAGCCCTATGAATCGATTCCCAACAGCCTTGAATCGATTCCTAGCTTATGTTTCACATGGGAATCGATTCCTGTAAGGGTGAATTGATTCCTACCCTTTCCTGGAAGTGTTTTCTTGCATTTTTGAGGCGTTTTGGACAGTATAGCTCATGGTTCTTGATTGTTTTCATCCTTTGCCACTTTGATCATCTTTTTGGGTTCTTGAATCCATTTTCCATTTATATTCATTCATTCTTAAAATGGATCATCAATAATTCCAAATCTATTAATTTCTGCAAAATAAAAGTACCCGAGTAGAATACAGTGGAAAGAAAGCAAAAATCACAATAAATAAAGGAAATACAGTGCATAATGATTAAAATCCTAAGTAAACTAAATCTAATTTATTGTGTTATAAAACACTTATCATCAGGGTCATGGTGAATCGATTCAACACATTCTGTTTCCTGTTTTTGGTGACTTCCAGGGCTGTGAATCGATTCACTCGTACTTGAATCGATTCAGGCTTTGCAATTTGATGTTTTTCCATGCCTGTAGGTCATCCATTTGTATTTAGTGATCCATGGTTGCTTTCCTTTGTCTTGGCTCATTGGTTTCTTGATTTCTTGAACCTTTGTGAAACCGTTTTCTTCTTGCATCTGAATTTATGTGACACCTTTAATTGTTTGAAGAGTTTGTAATGCTTGTTTCCTTGTCATTATCAAAACCTGTTATCAACATGCAAATACATGAATGTATCTGTCTTAAAGTGGTATATATTCTTAGATGTTTTTGATAATGCCAAAGGGGGAGAAAATAAATATATATATTCTAAGTGGCATAAAATATCTTACAAAGGGGGAGAGAATACCATGATGTTATAATGCGTAAGCGAGAGATAAAATCTAGAATCAACATCTATATCTATCCTTGTTGAAATTGCATGATTAAGGGGGAGCCTTATAATAATTTTTTTTACAACAAGTGATATCCAAATACATGTGTAAATGATAAAGTGGTATTCAATTTTATGTATGACATATGTATAACATGTGCTATCAAATTATATGTGTAAGGGGGAGTCATTTATGCCATATATATGAACTGTTATGAAACTAACACCCCGAGAGATGAACATTTGTTGTCATCATCAAAAAGGGGGAGAATATGTTTATATGTTGATGTAGGTTTTGATAATGACACAACAAATGAAGAGATATTAAGGATGTTATGCAAAGCAATTAATTGAATCATGAAGTTCAAACAAAACGGGTCAAGGATTCAAGAGTTAAATGCATAAGGATTGATGAACAACAAAGAATTTGAGTCAAGACATTTATAAAGGACTAAATCTAGTGAAAAATGATCAACAAAGTGCCTAAGGATTAAAGAATTGGAACCATGATTCATGAAGTATCAAAAAGGGTCCAAAACGCAACAAAAATGCAAAGGAACAGCTTCATGAATCGATTCATGTAGCTAAGAATCGATTTATTATGCAAGAAATGAAGTGGGAATCGATTCACCACATGGGGAATCGTTTCATGCAACTAGAAATACGTGGGAATCGATTCATTGATCATAAGAATCGATTCATGCTGCTGAAAAAGCTTGGGAATTTATTCACTACCAAGAAGAATCGATTCACTGCTCTTAAACTCAAAGGGAGTCGATTCACTGCCAAGAAGAATCGATTCATTGGTCTTAAATTCAAAGGGAATCAATTCACACCATGAAAGAATCGATTCATGTGCCTGTACAGAGCCAAAAATAATGTGATGAATCAATTTACTCAATGATTCATCTAGTTCAAAATTCAAATGGAGACACTACAGAACGTACTATCATTATTAAACCAGCCGCTCCATGCTCCAATAAGCCAGGCCATGCTGCACTACATTGAAATAATAAGTTAAATTGCAAGACCATGCTCCATTCAAATTGTCGAAGGAATTATTTATTGCTTGAACCATGCTTCCATCTTCTATAAATAGGAAGCCTTGTAAGGGATTCAAACACACCAACAATGAGAACTTCCTCTCTACCTTTCTTCCCTTCAAGTGTTAACATTCTTCATTCGTTTAGCTAAATTCTCCTCTGTTGCATTTTCTTTGAAATTATTTTTTAAGAGTTAGCTAGTGAGCAAAATATTTTTGAGTGCTAAGATTTGCATATCCTCTCTTTGAGAGTTATCATTTTAAGAGAACTTAAATTTGTATATCCACTCTATTAGAGAGTTACTCTTGTATTCCAAACACCAAAATTTCTATAGTTGTGGGTTGGGTTTCAACCTTGTAAAATTGTGAGATTGAGAGATTGAGTGGGGTGCCCTTGTACTTGTGAGAATTGGGTTCTTTAGTGTGGGACACTAGGAAGCCGCGATTGCTCAAAGTTGTATCTCTAATCTCCAATAGCGGAAATCCTATAAGTGGGTTGCTTAGAGGCGAGACGTACACCGGTGTGGTGGAACTCGTATATATCGGTTTGCAAATCTCTCTTCTCTACACTCATTTAAATTTGTGCACTTAAAATTGCCTGCTAAATATTTGTGTTTATAAATTAATTAGTTAAGCAACTTTATTAATTTACTTGTTTAAATTAAAGTGCATATTCTATTGGCTTGATTAAATTTGTAAATCACTTAGATTAAATTTGTTAAAGTTGTTTAAGTAACATTCTTGAATTATTCTTTAAATCTTTCTAAGTACCAAAAATAGTGTTGTGATTAATTTGATATTATTACTTGAATATTACTTTATTTCTTAAGTGAATTTATTGCCATATACTTAGTACTTGTTAATTTGCCTTGTGTATAAATTGTTATCATTTGTGATTAAATTTATTATCTTCGTTAAGCATAATTTTAAAGAATCAATTTCAAAAGCATTCCAAGTAAAAATTTTAATACTCAATTCACCCCCATCTTGAGTAATTAAGGCCATTTGGTTAATAAATAATAGTTTTTATGATACACTTTTTTGTTTGTACTTATTTCTTACACTTCATATTGTTCTTTGTAGATTTAGGGAAGATTATCTTAATATTGATGCTCAGATTGTCAAGAGATTAAATGACATGCTCAATGATCATAATGTTTGGGCCAATTCATTTAGACATGCGAGAGACCGCTTTAAGGAAGGAAATTTCAATGATGTCAAATTAAAGTTGATCTGTAAGAGAAATACTGATGGAAGAACATATAATCTTCCAACGGTTTCAGAAGTTGCCGCATTGATAGTTGGAGATATTGATGAGTCTATTATTGAAAGGGACATTATACTTAAAACAAAGTCCAGCAGGTTACAGCGAGTTGATGTTCTTTATCCCCAATATCTTGGATTGCAATATCCATTGCTATTTCCATATGGAGAAGATGGATATCGACCAGACATCCCGTGTGAACTCTCCAAACCAAGAAGATCAAATGCAAAATGTTTGAAGGTTACAATGAAAGAATTCTTCGCATACAGGATCCAAGATAGAGAACATGATTCTCCTTTGTTGTTGTTGTCTAAGAGATTGTTCCAATAGTTTTTGGTGGATGCGTACACAATGGTTGAGTCAGAATGCTTAAAATACATTTGTTTTAATCAACCTAAATTAAGGGTTGATCAGTATAAAGGCATTCAACAGTCATTCTCACAAGGTAATACCCAAGTAACATCTATAGGGAAATAAATAATTATTCCATGTTCTTTTACCGGGGGTCCTCGATACATGTTTAATAATTACAAAGATGCTTTGCCATATGCAAGCATTATCGGTATCCTAGCTATTTCATCACTATGACATAATCCAAATTGGGATGAAATTAAGAGATTTGTTGTTCCAAGAAATATCAACCTGAAGATCGTTCGGATATTCTTTGTCGAGTTTTCAAAGTAAAGTTAGATCACCTAATTCGGGATCTTAGAAAGGGAGTTATTTTTGGAAAAACTGTTGGTTGTAAGTTTTTTTAATTAGTTATGATTCCTTAATGTAATTGTTTATGTTTATTAGTATTAAATACCTTGCATAATTGAATGCATTTAAATAACTTTCCTTATCTACCTTTTTACAGATGTTTGTACTATTGAGTTCTAAAAAAGAGGATTACCCCATGCCCATATTTTGTTGTTTATGCACCCCTCACATAGGCCACAGTCACCAAAGGATATCGATAAATATATTTCTACAAAGATTCCAGATAAACAAGTACATCCAAGACTCTTTGAGGCGGTTCAAAAATATATGGTACATGGACCATGTGGTTTATACAATCGAAAGTCTCCATACATGAAGAATGGTAGATGTTGCAAACACTTTCCAAAAAGGTATCAAAATTGCATAATCTTGGATGAAGAGGGGTTTCCTAAGTACATGAGAAGGGATAATGGATGTACTATGACAAAAAAAGATGTTGAATTGGACAATAGCTTTATTGTTCCTTACAATCCAGTTCTGCTTCTAAAATATTCATGCTACATCAATGTTGAGTATACATGCCAAACAAGCTCCATTAAATATTTGTTTAAATATGTTCATAAAGGAGTGATAGAGTCATAGTAGCATTGCTTAAAGATGATGTGGTAGATGAAATTAAGGTGTTCTATGACTACAGGTATATCACTCAATGTGAAATTTATTTTTAGGGACTTCATTTTACTTTTTGTACACCATAATCCAATTTTACTGAACTGAATTGCTAGATACTTATGTTTTCTTAAATAATTTGATTTAGATGTTCTGTTGTTAGATGATTCAATATGTTCAAATATATTTGAGGATTCGTATTGTGAAATCAAGGTTTCATTATACTAATATGTGTAAAGGAATTATGATTGAATTTTTTGTAGGTACATTTCCACATGTGAAGCTGCATGGAGATTATTTGGATTTGAAATCCAATACAGAGAACCTCTATTTATTCGTATGAGTTTTCATTTGCCTGGAGAGCAAATGGTGTGTATGATGATGCAGAGAACCTTGAAAATGTCCTTTTACGAGTAAATTTCAAGGACACAATGTTTCTTGGGTGGATGGTAGAAAATTCAACCTATCCTGAAGGGAGGTCATTGTTATATGCCGAGTTTCCAACAATGTTTGTATGGAAACAAGATATAGGCATGTGGACAAGAAGGAAGCAAGGTCATGATATAGGAAGGATATCTCATGTACTCGTTGACATCAGAGAACAATATTACCTATGTCTTCTACTAAATGTACAAAAAGGATGCCAAAGTTTCAAGGATATACGAACGGTGGACGGGAACCTTTTTCCAACATTTAAAAAAGCTTGCTATACTTTGGGGTTGCTACAAGATGATAGGGAACTTATTGACACAATAAATGAAGCTTCCTTTTGGGCTTCTTGCCATTATCTTCGCAAGTTATTTTCAATAATCCTCCTTTCAAATAATATATGCAGTCCAGAAGTTGTTTGGTCTACCTGTTGGAAACAACTATCTGATGATATTGTTTATAGACAAAGAAGAATTATGAAGTGTGATGGTAACTTTGCTTTCTCCTACATATCCTTACTAAACTTAATATTTTTTTAGTCGATGTTATGGTAGGTTTGAATCAAATTTTGAATTAAATACAAGTTCTTAAGATGTAAGAGTAACACAATTATATTAGTTATTCTTTATTCTTTATTTATTTATTATTTTATGTTTTCATGATTATGAGTTGATATACTTTTTTTGATCTGAAAAATATCTTGATATATTTGTAGCTATCAACTTTAAAGATGAAAGAACTTATGCCTTGCAAAAATAGAGCAAATTCTACAACAGAATGGGAGAACTCTAAAAGAATTTCCTACCATGACTTTCCCATTGGGTGATTTTGTTTCTAATCTTTAAGACCGAATTATTCTGAGGAGCTAAACTTCAATCGGGACCATTTGTCAATGCTTCGTTCTAAATATGTATCTTCTCTTAATAGGGACCAAAAAAATGCCTATGAAGTTATCATAGAAACAATTCATGAAAACAAGGGTAGTTTCTTTTTCCTTAATGGGTATGGTGGATCAGGGAAGACTTATGTTTGGAATACTTTATCTACAACTATCAGGTCTAATGGTCAAATATGTTTAAATGTTGCTTCAAGTGGTATTGCATCATTGTTACTTTCAAACGGACGAACAACTCATTCTAGATTCAAGATCCCTCTTATTGTCAATGAAGATTCAAACTTGCAATATAAAGCAAGGTTTTGTCCATGCCAAACTATTGAATAAGGCAACATTAATCATTTAGGATGAGGCTCATATGGTAAACAAGTTTTGCTTTGAAGCTCTAGACAAAACATTAAGAGATGTTCTACGATTTTCTACTTCATATAACCCTAATATACCTTTTGGAGGAAAGGTGGTTGTTCTTGGGGGTGACTTTAGAGAAATTTTACCGGTAATCCCAAAAGGGTCAAGGCAGGATATATGTCAAGGAACAACCAACTCCTCTTACCTGTGGTCTTTTTGCAAATGTTGGCCTTATCTGAAAACATGCGACTTACCCAAAGTAGCACCTCAAATGGGTCATCTGAAATAAGGAAGTTTAGTACTTAGCTTCTTAAGATCAGAGATGGTTTGATTGGAGATTCGACTGAAGGAGAATCTAAGGTTGAAATACCACAAGATATTCTAATATCTCCTTCTAAATTTGGATTAGATGACTTGATTTCCTTTGTGTATCCATCAGTTTCAACAGAAATGTCCACTGAAGGCTATTTCAAAGAAAGACGTATTCTTGCTCCCACCTTGGATATTGTATCTAATGTCAACA
Organism: Clitoria ternatea; assembly: GCA_037962975.1. Lineage (NCBI taxonomy): Eukaryota > Viridiplantae > Streptophyta > Magnoliopsida > Fabales > Fabaceae > Clitoria > Clitoria ternatea. The sequence continues at coordinate 257,946,686 of CM075669.1, forward strand.
ACTATATAATGGATAAGGTTGATGAAGAGGAAAAAATTTACTTCATCACAAAAAGCATTCCAGTTTTGAATTAAAAACTTTTACCCCAGAGATTTTGAATGCAATTAATTACTCAGGACCACCCCCTCACAAGCTCTCTTTGAAGATTGGGGTGTTTGTCATGCTGTTGAGAAACATAGATCAATCTCAAGGCCTATGTAATGGAACAAGATTACAAGTAAAGCGAATGGGGAAACATGTTCTTCAATGTCAAGTGCTAACTGGAACCCACGTTGGTGATGTAGTTCATATTCCTAGGATGACAATGACTCCTTTAACTTAAACTTTTCCAACCAAATTTAATCGAAGACAATTTCCTTTGATTATGTCATTTGTAATGACTATTAATAAGTCTTAAGGACAAACTCTCTCCAATGTTGGTGTTTACCTACCCCGACCAGTTTTCACATATGGCCAACTCTATGTTGCATTCTTAAGAGTGAGGTCAAATAAGGATTAAAAGTACTGTTGGAAAATCATGAAGATGTGACTAAAGGACATACCATTAATGTTGTCTACCAAGAGGTTTTTACAAACTTGATTTAGGTATAACAAACTACTTATATAATTATCTTTTGTCCTAAACAATAATAGTAACATTTACTTTCATGCATTTTTTCTATTATTAATAGATAGATTCATTTATTTCTAAAAGTTTTTTGTATTTTTCAGGTCGTGAAATCTTTGTATTTGTTTTTCTTACCATACAATTTGAATGATATCCATAACCTATACTCCCATGGTAGGACGCCTAAATGCTTATAGTAACAATGAATCTCAAACTCTTCTTTTATTCTTAATAGATATGTTAATTTATTTCAAAAATTTTACTGTACTTTTCAGGTCCTAGCTTCTTTGTATTTATTTTGCTTACCATATCATTTCAATGATATCCATAACCTATACTTCCAAGGTAGGGTGCCTAAATGCTTATAGTGACAATGAATTTCACACTCTTCTTTTATTCTTAATTGATAGATTAATTTATTTCTAAAATTTGACTGCACTTTTCAAATCGTGACTTCTTTGTATTTGTTTTTCTTACCGTACCATTTTAATAATATCGATAATTGTTAGATGAATGACTCCTTTTATTCTATTATACATTTTACCCACAAATTTTTTATTGTCGTACATGTTCTTATTATAATTTTAAATTTTTCCCGTGTAATGCACGGGCTAAAAACTAATTACATAGATGTTGACAAGACTTATTAGAAAATCTTTTTTAATAGAAAATCAATTAAATAAAAAAGAATTGTTTTTAAGTGGAAAAATTTCCATTAAATTTAGGGTTTTGCTTGGGTACCCTCTCTAAATTGAGGGTTTCAATACCCCTAACCACGTGTCATACCATGTGTAAAAATTATGTATAATTTAAGTAACTAGAGTTGATGCCTTTAGCCACGTGTTGAAATAAACAATACACATTAAAACATTTTAAATGCCAAAATTTGAATATAACAAGACTTGATCCCATAACACATAGGAGAGAAACAAAGAGTCTTACCACTAAACTACTTAACACATTTAAATATTATGATGCAACTATATATAGTTATATTATATTTGTAGAATATATATTTATTAATAAAATTTATTTACAAAATAACTATTTTTGTCTATTTTCATCTAGTATAAAAATTAAAACTAAAATTAATAAACGAAAAAATATGGGAATATTTATTTTGCAAATAAATTTTATTGATGAATATATATTTTACGAATATAATATAACAATATATGGTTATATTACATCTCTTAAATGTAGCCTAGTGGTGAGGCTCTTCTTCCATCTCCTACTCAAATCGAACGCTTCAGATGCTATCTTAGAATCCAAACAAAAATGATGACTTGAAAATATGGTGTAGATTGAGTTGACACGTGCCTGGAGATTAATACATGTGACGCAAATTCAATTGATACATGACTAAGGGGCTACGAGCATTAGATCCCTCAATTAATGCGCTTAGCAACCGGTCAAACTAGTCTCTTGTAAAAAGTCAACATGTTAAAATATTTATATTTCAAAATTTAAGTGTAACAAGGTCTGATTGTAACATCCCATTTTCAACACAAATAGAATATAGATATTAATATATCTTTAATGAGAAATACTTACTATTAGTTAGTTTATTATTGTCATTTTCTATGAAATTTTGGTATTTATATTTAATTATTTGTTTTTTAAAAAATAAAATAATAATAATAATAATAATAATATTTCTGTATTTTGAACGAGAATTTTAAAATGACTTAATTAGTATTCATTAATTAATGAAATTATATTAAGAATTTTAAATATATTTATTATTCATAACTTTTATTTTATGTTTTTATATTTATGTTTTTACATATTTGTGATTTGACTTTTATTAGAATTTTAAAATAAAATTTTGAAGGAATTAGACTATGGTTCTTTAGAACTTTTTGATCTACATAATATTTATGATTTTTTGGAATTTTTTAAATTTTTTGAAATATTTTAATAAAATAATATATTTTAAATAATTTTAAATTCATATAAAGTTACTTAAAATTAAAAATATTTACAAGAAAGTGAATTTAAATTATAAGAAAATTTTCTAAAATCCATTTCAAGTAGACTTATCTAAAAATTATCGGTTTGAATAAAATCTTGATTTTTACCAATCGTAAAAAAATCAAAAACATACGAATAAATTTTTATTAATAGAAAATTTTAGATTTTTAAAATTTTAAACTTTATATTACTTATCATAAAATTGGTGAGAACTGATATAATATCGATAAATTTTAAAAAGGACTAATTTTGAATATTTAAAATATACTGAGTGAAATGTTACTATTTGGCTTAATAATTCAGCCGTCATTTACTATGCAAAACACTGTACATGTACAAAATTTTCAAAAGGTGTACAGTAACCAGGGTTGAATTTTCAAAAAATACACTGTACTTTTATATTAAAATAATAGAATGCATAATAATTTTCCTTCCTATAAATATCGAAGGAATTCTTCTTTAGAATTCACAATTTCAGATTAAGTTTTCTTAATATAGTAGTGCTAGTGAGATAGTGGTGGAAGTAAAAGAGAGAAATAAATTTTTTTGGAAGAAGGTCCTGCTAAAATCCTAAGGTAAGAATACCTCTTTTTTATATTTTTTAGGGCTATTTTCATATCATTTTTAGAAATCTATTATTATAATGGAAATAATATTATTTTAAGTTATTATTCTGAATAGTAAAATACTATTTCAATAGTAAATTACTATTTCAATAGTAAATTACTATTTACTATTACTATTTACTTTTACTATTCACGTTTTACTATTTACCGTTACTATTCATGATTTACTATTTACTATTATTATTCATGATTTACTATTTATCATTACTATTCATGATTTACTATTTACTATTACTATTCACGTTTTACTATTTACTGTTACTATTCATGATTTACTATTCATTATTCAAAATTTACCATTTCTGCTTTAAGTAGTAATCTTAATTTTCATCTTGTAACTATATTAAAATGAAATTGGTATGTTTTAGAACTCAGAGATTAGGTGCACAGGGATTTTCAATAACAAATCAGTATACAAGGGGTAAGGGGAGTGAGATAGGAATATAATATGAAAAGACATAAGAATGATGGGAGGAGTCCCCTACTCTTTTAAAATTTAATAATATTATTATTTTAAATAATAACTGTTTAACTTAAAAAATTTATAATAAATTTTAAATTGAGTATCTTGTGTAACTTGATCTGAATACCTATGCAAATACCTAGATAATGTGACGCCCCCGGAAATACGGGAATTTTTTTTGCATTTTTATAAATCATAATTCATTGAAAAGAAAATAAGTGGTGAAGCATTTTTGTAAAGCACCTGGATCTATGATAAGCCATTCTCATATATGAAGATATGAGAGGGTAAATTAGAAGATTATTTTATAATAATTTTCCAATTAAAATCAGTGAAAGAATTAATTAAATTGAATTGTTGCAAAAATAAAATTTAAGAGAAAGGACCTCATGAAGTTCCATGAGCCATACAGAGTTTAGAATCCCTTTAGACCATCACATGAATGCATTGTATTGCAAGGAAAATGAAGATAGTTAAAATCAAGAGAAAAGGGCAACAGGGTGACACTCGTTCAAGCGAGAATCCCATCCGCTTGAGCGAGCCAACGTAGTCACGCTTGGGTTAAGTGGAGAAAAGCTGAGCGAATGAAAATTTAAGCATCAGGGGTTGATCTCGCTTGAGCGATTCATGCCTCGCTTGAGCGAGATGCAAAGGGAACCCCTAAGCGAGCCAGCGAAACGCTTGAGCGAAGGAGAAGATAAGCCTCAGGTGCCATTCTCGCTTGAGCAGATCATGACTCGCTTGAGCGAGATTGTTCCAGAAGCGTTAGTAATTCTCTGGTCGATTTTCGCTTGGGCGAGGCACCCCTCTGATTCCTCATCAATCTCGCTTAAGCGTTAGTAACCATCCAACCGCCTGAGCGAAAATCGTCCAGAGGCTAACCTCTGATTCCTCATCAATCTCGCTTAGGCGAGATGGCCATTCGCCTGAGCGAATTCAGGCCAGAGGCCAAATCTCTGTTTTATATCAATCTCGCTCGAGCGAGATTCTCACTCGCTTGAGCGAGTTTTGTAGAGTTTATGCAGAAAATGCGAAATTGTACACCTTACATGCAACACACCATTCCAAACTCATTCTACTACAATTCATTTACATTCAACATGGTCTACACATTATATAACACATTCATAACTTGTCTCATTCATCATTATCTCCTAAGGCCATTCTAATTCATGAAATCATAGGGAATCCAACACACCAATTCATGTAATCAACAAAACACAAATTTTTACATAAACTTTCATTCTTTCATAAAATTAGACAACATTTAACATGCTTTATAAAATGGTGCAAACACACATACACACATTTCTTCATTCAATTGACATCATCCAGTGCCACTAATATATCCTTTACATCATTTGGGTCATGAATGAAAATTGGCCATACACACATATCCAATTTTCTTCCATGACCTCTAAAATCATCAACTAATTACAAAATTGAGTATATGAACACCATATACTCCACAAAATGATTTCATGCCGGCCAAGGCTTACACATTCCCATTCCATATTTACCTTCTTCAAACTCGGCCTCCAAAATGGTAGGATTTAAGTCATACCTACATCAACTTTAAAAATAGCAACGAGGAGGTGAGTAACATAATCCAAATGAATTAAAATCATACATTATGATGAATTACATGTATACTTGCACAAATAGCAAATCTTACATAACATCATACATCATTTATAAACATATCTCATGATCTTAAGTATACATCCACAATTTTATTCATTTGATTTACCGAATACACACATAGGGTTAGTATCCAATTCTCTTCCCTTTCAATTCTCATTCAACCATTGCCACCATGGGCTTTCAACTAGGCATATCTCCAGCTATATGCAAATGCTCTTAAAGCTAATGCATATGCACAAGAATTTTTCATCAAACAATATGGATCCAACTGTGGGAAAATAACATTAATTCAATTGTGGGACAAGCATAGGTGTGCTACTATGCCCCTACTGCAGTAGAAAATTGTGTACACATATATCTCAATTTATGCATGCTTACACCATCATAATTTTACTGGCACCAAACCGCTATCGCCCATCTGTAGCACTAGTCACCCCGTGACTTGCGGATCAACATCGTGGTCTCAATTACCACAAGTGCTACGGGCCCCTCCCGAACACACATCGAGAGAGCCGTGCCCCGTCAGACACCGAGGTAACTCACTCACCATAGAGCCACCCGCCCACTGGGCCCGCCACATAGGGTGCCTTGTCACCAAACTATGGACAACTTCGTGACTCACACACCGAGTCACAGGGGAAAACAACATTACGCTCGTGCACTGAGCCGCCTTCCCACTGGGCCCGCCTAGTGGAACCCCCCTAAATTCCACATAGACAGCTATGATATGCCATGGATACTATGCAAATGCAAATCAAATGCATCCTCACACTGTGCATCCTAGATGTCACTCCATATTCAATCATTCACCACCACCACTTGTTGGTTTTCAACATCCTCATTATTCACATTCAATCCCAATTCTCTTTGAGACTTATTCACATTAAAAGTTAGTGGCATACACATCCAATAAATCATACAACCATCTGTGGGATATTCTACATTATAGATTTTAATTTGTGCATGGTCTCAAACCATCAACATACTTCATCATCATAATATTATCACCACATCACATTATAATCCCAAACACGATGCCACATAACAATCATCATTCTAAATGCATTCAAATCATAACATCATCATATCATCCATTCAAACAATCATCAACATAATCACATATACATATTTTCACATCATCAATGGATGAAATCATGCATTTAGAATAGTTACCCCCTCCTACCTCAAGTGAAGTAGTGATCAACGCGGTCCGATGGTCCCGCCTCGTCGATGGGGTCGTTTCCTACATAGTCATACATGTAAGATTTTAATTAATCACCCATTTACTACACAATTTCAACTCTTAACTAATCATCATTATACTTGACACTTCTTAACATGTACAAGACATGCTATTATCTCATTTTCATTATTTATTAGGCTTCGGGAATTCCTTCCCATCAGGCCACCAACATTAAGTTCAAAGGTTACCAACCACAATAGCCTAAATCTTTATATAACTCCATTCATCCATACACCTATTCATCAATGTCATGCATTCTCTTCATAAATCATTGTCTTAATTCAACATTTACCATTTCCCCCAATTCTCAAAGTTAGGGTTTTCTCAAAACCCAACAACTCTCATTAATACATCATAAACCTTCACTTTCCACCATCATTAATGCACCAACCACCATTATCCTCTCATAAACACTTACATTTATGATAACCCATTCTAGGGCATAAGCATTAAATGCTCTCAACAATCACCCTTTCACATGCATTACTCCTACAATATACATTAACATTTATACAAAGGAAAAACCAAGTAAAATGATGAGTATTCATACCTCACACCCAACAAAAATATGGGTTTAGGAAAAAGGGAGGAGGTACACGAAAATGAGAGAAAGAACCCCAAGCTTCTAAGCTTCCTCAACAAAAATGGAGGGAGAGGGAGAAAAGTCACCACTTGGATAGGGTTTGAGAAGGAGGAGGAAATGAAGTAGAAGTGAAAATAAAGAGGAATTAGAAAAAGAGAAGTAAGTGTGTTTGCCCCCAAAAGCCTCAGCAACTTCACAAGAATGAGGAAGGGAGAATGGGCCTTTGCCCTTTTAATTTTTAACTCCTCATTAAAATTCATCGTTTTTCTGCAAACAGGTTCTCTGTTCAAGCTCAATACTTCATCTAAAAATGATTCTGAATATATATTCGGATTCCCAATATTATTCTCAATAGCCCTGACCAATATCATCTCATTCCGAGATACTTGGTCCGATACCCATATCTCAACCGGGCTCGTTTTCAGCTTAACCGGTCTCCACAAATTACCAACAGTCCCCAAAAATCTTAATTCAATTATTTTCAATATGTTGGGACATTAATTAATTCATATTCAAATTGTCAATATTTATTTTCCTTAAATTAATCCTCTATTTTAAAATTTGGGGATGTTACAGATAACCTATACGAATTGGACTGAACCTATATACCTATGCGAAGACTGGATTATATATATGGACTTATATAAACCTGTGTGAGGAATGGACTATAAGGACTCAAAATCAATTCTACTAATTTAAATAACCATTAAAATTTGAATTATATTTATGAGTGATATTTAGTTGATTTGACTTAATTATAATTAACTATATTTGATTTTGATTAATGATATTGTGATATATAATATTAGACTATGATTGATAATATGTAACTATGATTGATAATAATAATGATTGATGATGTTTGATTATGGTTGATGAATGATTGATGATCTTGTGATATGAAGTTTGAGCATATAGCAAGCATGACGGAAAGTTAAAACTCAGTAAGAATTTTCTTACCTTACTCTTTAAAGTTTTAAGAGAAAGTATTTTATAATTATTTAGTCTTTTATTTCTTCTTAGAAATTATTTTTATTAACTTTATTTTTAATCTCTAGAATAAAATCTAGTATTAGAAAGAAGCTATTTTATAAAAATTAAAGGTTAAGATAATTAATTCTTGAATTAAAGAAAAGTTTTATAGTTTTAAGTATTCTTAGTTAATGATTCTAAAAGATTATTTTCTTTTAGTAATCAGAAGTTTAAAGAAAATTATTTTAATTTTCCCTAATGAAATAACTAAAGGATATTTTGTTATAGTTGATATTTCTAAACTCAATCTAGTTAGGATTCAAAATGAAAAGATTATGTAAATATGTGAAGTTTTTTAAAAGAAAGTTTTGAGATATTTAAGACTTGGAAACTCAATTTTAGTGAGATTTGAATTCAGAAACTATACTAAATTTATTTCTCTATAATAGAAGTTCAAAGAAGAACTTATGGGAATGTACAGTTTATTTAGATGATTTTGTGAACCTTTATGGTATTCAATAATTTAGTTTCTAAAAGTCTTAACCAACTAAATATGTGAGTAGTTCATGCATCATGAATCATTAAAGAGAAATGAGATGTGATATTGCTTGGGGACAAATTATAGAAACCGAGGATACATTAGAGGAGGCTTAATTGTGAGCCTTGGGATGAGAGGGTGTGAAAGGGTGCTTCAGGTGACCTGGGGTCGCTCCCTAGTGTCGGGTACTTTCACAATAAAAACTTTCTCAGTTTGACTAGTCTCTAAGTGTTTCCACGCCAGTTAAGCTGTTCATATGTTATGAAGGCATTTATGTTATTATCCGAAATTATGGAATAGTGTAAACTCCTGATTAGCCCAGTGCAAACTAAAACTTTAAGGGCCCACATGCATAAACTGAATGAGATAGTATTAAACGCATTACATGTCATACATGTGATTGTGATATTCTGTATGAATGGTTGTGAATGAAAGTATGATTGTTATGCGTATAAAAACCCTACAATTATAATTAATTGTGTATGAGATTATGAATTATATTATTTTATTAGATTATGAAAACCCTTATTCTTATGTCTTATCTGTAAAGTATTATATTCTGTTTCTCACTCCTTCTTGTTTAAATTTTGTGTCCAAAATATATGTTATATGATATATAGCTAGCAGTTCAAGATGAAAGGATGAAATTACAAGAGGGTAAATTGGTCTCATTCTCAATCAGATAGGAGAAGAGATGTAACAAGAGTAGGATTCAAAATCACATGGTTTGAAGATAAGGAAATGATTGGTTACAGTCGAAGTAGAGGTATTAAATCTTTAGTTTTAGTTTACTTTAATACAATATTAAGTTGGATGATTGTAATTCAAGGTAAAGGTTAAACTTTAATAAACCTTATTCTTTGGATATGATATTGTAATCTTTGATCATTTATGATTTTCTGAAAGTTCATTTTATCATTTTGAATAATTTGAAACTTTTTACTTTCAAAATTCAAAGAAAATTAGATGTATATACGTCCTTGTATACATGAGATAGGAAGTGATAAATATGTAAATCTTTCTAAAAATTTTAAAAGCAAGAAGAATATATATATATATATATATCTCATGTATATAAGGAGGTGTTACAAAGTGGTATCAGAGCAGTTCAATCCAAATCGGCTTGGGGTATGGTCTTACTAGCCTGTTAGTGTACTCTGATGGTTAAGTTAGTCAAAAGATTTTATGATTGATGGAGGAGGAAATCTTATTATTGGAGTGAATGGCAAGAATCAGGTGAAGATAAGTTAGAAAGAAGAAAGAACTAGTTTTTAAGATTGTAAGAAGTATAAGTTAGAACTCTATAGCCTATTATTTGAAAAATGTTATTGCAGGGATTTTCAGAGACTGGCCATTCTGAAGTCTTGCTTGACATTATTTAAGTATGGACGTTAATGTATGGTGGAATAATAAAGTAAATTAACTAGTGCAGTTATTTCCTTTTATTCCAAATGTATTGTATGGTGTTTGATTCTTTGATTAATATGTGATAATGAAATATTCAAACATTTGTTTCTTTTATAATATGATATGGGACAATAAAGGAGATAAGACAATAAGAGATTGGGACGCCCCCAAATTATAGAGGTAAATTTTTCACGTTTTTCATAATTTTATTTCCACGAAGAATTATAATGGAGAGCTTGATCAATACCCTGGATCTATGTAACCTATCTCATATATGAAGATATGAGAAGGCATCAGAGTATGCAATATGTGTTCAATGATAGCATTTTGTTCTCCATACAGTATAATCAACTATCCCTTGCATATTTAAGGCTTAAAAAGGGTGGAGATAATCGATTATAATGTCCTAATCGATTACCAAGCGAAGAGTAATCGATTACAAACTTCCTGGAATGGTATATTGAATCAGAGGCGATACCTAATCGATTACAGAACCTTAGCTAATCGATTACAAGGTCTCTGTTGGACCCATAATCGATTACTATGTCGCCCATAATCGATTAGCAAGCTGCTGGAATTTACGTAATGCATCAGGTGCTCCCTCTAATCGATTACCACTCTGGACCTAATCGATTACATAGGTTCTGGATGACCCATAATCGATTACTGCCTGATGTATAATCGATTAGCTTAAAAACAGAGGTCTTGTAATCGATTATACCTTAGAGGCTAATTGATTACACCCTGTCATTCTGCAGAAATTATGCAGATTTTGTAGAAAAACTAACTTCTTAACTACCAAAACTCATGCAAATGATATTGGAATGCCATCAAATTTTAACACAGGCTAAAACACATTATTTGTGACGTGTGGCAATTGGCCGCACTCAAAAATTCCTAAAAATGAGTAATTTACGTGCGTAGACACGTTTATCTCATTTTAAGGCATTTTGAGTAACCAATGGATCTACTTTTGGCAAAATGGATCCATTCCATTTCCCACAAACCATAATTAACGTACTTAAGTTGTTGCATTCCATCCATCACATCAAAACCTCATAAATCATCATTTGACCATACTAGTTCCTAGCTCTTGCATTAAAACAATTATACAAAGTTTCTAGCACACATCTTAAAAGGCTATAATTCATGATTCTTGACATTCCTTCATCAAATTAGCTGAGATTTAAACATCTCAATGGTATTATACCTTACCAAAGGTCATTAATGAAAATGAGTCATGCACACAAGGTCTCATTTTCCTACATGACCCAAAAATCATCATTTACCATATCAAGATTACAAAATTGGGCATATATGTACCACGTACCACACAAAATAAAAACACGCCGGCCAAGGCTCTCCCATTTCCATTCCATATTTACCTTCTTCAAACTCGGCCTCCAAAATGGTAGGATTTACATCATACCTACATCAAACTTAAAAATTGCAATGAGGAGGTGAGTAACAAAATCTAAATGAATCAAAGTCATACATTATGATGAAATACATGTATACTTGTTTGTATATCACACATCACAGAATATCATACATCATTTACATACTATACTATTCAAAACCATATATCACGTTCTCAAGTATACACCCACAATCATATTCATTCAAATCACCGAATACACCCATAGGGTTAGTACCACACTCTTTTCCCTTTTTAGTTCTCATTCATCCTTCGCCACTGTAGGCTATCAACTAGGCATATCACCGGCTATATGCAAATGCGCTTAAAGCTAATGCATATGCACAAGGAATTCTCATCAAACAATGCGGATCCGACTGTGGGATTACAACATCAAATCAATCTGTGGGACAAGCATAGGTGTGCTACTATGCCCCTACTATAGTAGTAAATTGTGTACGTATATATCTCAATTTATGCATGCTTATAACATTATAATTTTTACTGGTACCAAACCGCTATCGCCCATCTATAGCACTAGTCACCCTGTGACTTGCGGATCAACATCGTGGTCTTAATTACCACAAGTGCTACGGGCCCCTCCCGAACACACATCGAGAGAGCCGTGCCCCGTCGGACACCGAGGTAACTCGCTCACTATAGAGCTGCCTGCCCACTGGGCCCGCCACATAGGGTGCCTCGTCACCAAACTATGGACAGCTTCATGACTCACACACCGAGTCATAGGGGAAAAACAACAATATGCTCGTGCACTGAGCCGCCCTCCCACTGGGCCCGCCTAGTAGAACCCCCTTAACATTCCACATAGACAGCAATGATATGCCATGGATGCAATGCAAATACAAATCAAGTGCATCCTCACACTGTGCATCCTAGATGCCACTCCACATTCGATCATTCACCACCACCACTTGGTGGATTTCAATATTATCATCATCCTCAATTATTTACCATTTCTCCTCAGAACTTATACTCATTAATGGTTAGTGGCATACACATTCATCAATTCAACATACATCTTTGGGATATTTCATATCATAGATTTCAATTCACACATGGTCTTAAACCATCATCATATTTTATCATCAAGATCTAATCACAACATCATATCATTATCCCAAACACAATGCCATACAATAATCATCATTCTAAATGTATCCAAATCATAACATCATCACATCATCCATTCAAACAACATCAACATAATCACATATACATATTTTCACATCATCAATGATGAAATCATGCATTTAGAATAGTTACCCCCTCCTACCTCAAGTGAAGTAGTGATCAACGCGGTTTGACGGTTCCACCTCGTCTACATCACAACACATCACACAATCAATTTTCTATTTACCCACTAAGACTTAAATACTCATATATTTCAATAACTTGGTGTTTATATCATTTTAACTCTAAACCTCTTTTATTTCATTTTACCTACCATAACCACCAAGGGTTAGGTGCCACCATTCATTAGTGCTAAACCCATTCATGGGTTTCTCCATCAATGACCTCCACCAACCAATTTCCATCACCAATGGCCATTACTCATCATAAACTATATCTATTACCAACAATAATTGCTCATCTACCCCTATTATACATTTCCCCTAAATTTATGAAGCTAGGGTTTTCAAGACCTAACAACCATCATCAATGGGTTATCATTTACCATCTTCTTCCAACATAAATGCATTCATTCCCCTCATTTCACTTAAACCTATGCATGCACAACAGCTCACTCAAGGGTTTATGCATCAAATGCCTTAAGTGAACACCCATTCACATGCATGGTTCCCAAAACTCATATTATCATATATCCATGGCAAAAACTCAACATAAGGGTGAGTATTTCTTACCTCACACCCAAAAATGAAATGGGTTCAATAGAGGGAGAGAGAGCTGCGAAAATGGAGGGGAAAGAGGAGAGGAACTCCAAGCCTCAAGCTTCCTTCAAGCCCCCTTCAAACGAAAATAGAGAAGGATGAAGGTGACACCACCTTGTCTAGAGTTTTGGAAGAAGAAGAGATGAAGAAAGAGAAGGAAAAATAGAGAAAAGAAGAAGAGGAATGGTTGCCACGGAAATGAGAATAAGCCAACGTGAAGTTAGAAGGGAATTTGGGCTTTTGGGTTTATTTTTAATTCCAGTCATTAAAGCTTCATCATTTTTCCATAAACAGGCTCTTCGTTCGGGCTCAATACTTTATCTAAAAATTATTCCGAATACATATTCAGATTCCCAATATTATCCTTAACAGCCCTGACCAATATCATCTCAATTAGAGATACTTGGTCCGGCACCCATATCTCAACCGAGCTTATTTTCAGCTTATCCGGTCTCCTCAATTTACCAGCAGTCCCCAAAACTCTCAATTTAATTATTTCAAATATTTTAGGACATTAAATGATTTACTTCAATTTGTCAATATTTATTTTTCCTTAATTAATGCTCTATTTTAAATTTGGGATGTTACAGAGATCTTTAGAAATATTTTGGCATGAATTTTAGACTGGACCTGTCATGACTTTGACTACTTAGTTATGAATTATTAGGATTGATCACCCTAAATAATTTACACTAAGTAGTGAAAGACATGCCAAATGAAGGATGTTAAGAACAATGAATCTAACCCTATATTAATGTGGTATATGAAGAAGTGGAGACAGACTCAATAAATCCTATTAGGATATTCCTTACCATATCCTTAAATTCGTAGAGATACTTGTATGAATTAGAATCCAATGGGTAGATAACTATTGTAATCCCAAACTAGTATAACAAATTGTTTAAGATAGAATCATAGTTTTTTTTTGGGATTATAATTTTTCCTTGGATGATACATTTTAAATAAAAATATGTGGATGTATTCTTTATAAAAGAAATATGGTAATTTGTTCACTAATTTGTTTAATATGACAAATAATTGTACTAGTAATTATATCTCTGACTATTTGTATTGATTCTTCTTTTATATGACATATAAGACATGTTAATTGTTTAGTTTGATGAAGTTTTTCCTTTATGATGTCTGCAATTGAATAATATATGATGATTATATATATATATATATATATGAATTAATGAAACTTTTATGGTTGTGAAATCGAATGTAATTAACCATATATTTTTGAATTTTTTTAGTGATTTATTGTGATAAATATGTCAATAAATGATCAAAAATAAGTATCATAGATCTTTGGGAGATATCGATATTGGTTTAATATTGAGAAATTATGCCATAAAATATTTTCTTTGGATTCCCAACAATTTGATACATGTTTATCAAGTTATTTTCTTTTAGTCCAATTTTGTAAAGTGAATATACATATACCCTATATAAATAATTGTTATGTAATGATAGACTTAAAATAAAGAAATATGTTAGTGAACCGTGGGTAAATAGATATGAACCCTTACTTATTAATTTAGCATAGTTCCTATGAAGTGGGTTACATAAATCTTAGCTATCCATAACAAAAATTTAAGTGAGTATTTCTAAGTCAAAGTAGTGATTTATGATCATTTAAGATTAGAGAATTTATCAAATCTATGTAATGGTTGTAGTCAATTATGATGGAATGTGTAATCACTTAGTTAAGGAATATTTAATTTATTATAGAAGACAATAAGAAATGATTACATACCCTGGATTGTCATGAAGCAAAGAACACAAGGATTTAACTAGATAAACAAGTACAACATGGACTAAGACATATTTATCTTTTCTCACTAGGATAATTTATTATACACGATTACATTAAGGAAAATAAAGTAGAACATCTAGTACATCATAGATAGAGGTCTAAGAGTCTTGGCAATACAAAAAATATCAAAACTAGAGAAATCACCATAATGATTATAAGAAGTAAGGCACTTGTTACCATAAACTGTAGTCCATCTCGCCTTCGTTCTTCATCACTTCTAGGGAGGTTGGCCATCTAGTACTACAATATTACTTGAGGGAAAAGATTGAAGAAATTAGATAGAAGAGAGAAACTAGGAGACCTTGAAGTTGTGATAGGAAGTGAGAATGGATTGGAAATTTATAAGCAAGCAAAGGAGAGTAAAGCAACGGTCATAACGGCTAGTTTAACGGCTAGTCCAACGGCTAGTTGCTAACGGCTAGTCGTCCAATAATTAATTCTTAGCAGTCCATTTTACTATGTTGCGAGTAGGAATTTTAATTTATAGATGTTACAAATTATATTAAGTGATGTTTTGATGGATTAAGAAATGTAATTATTGAGGTGTTTAGAGTTAATCATCAGTTTAAGATGAGCATGGTTAACAAAATTAAGAGGGCGGTATTTTTGAGTTTAGGAGAAATTACCTGATAAGATTGAAAAGAAGTAAGTGGCAACATCAAGGAAATGATACATAATTATCAATAAAACTAGAAAACATATATTAGGATAGTTCACCTAGTTTATCATTGGTAAGATTTAACAATATCAAATTTCAAGGACGAAATTTCTTTTAGGGGAGTAGAGTTGTAACATCCCATTTTCAATACAAATAGAAATAGATATTAATATATCTTTAATGAGAAATACTTACTATTAATTAGTTTATTATTATCATTTTCTATGAAATTTTGGTATTTATATTTAATTATTTATTTTTTAAAATAAAATAAAATAATAATAAAAATGAAAATATTTATGTATTTTGAATGAGAATTTTAAAATGACTTAATTAGTATTCATTGATTAATAAAATTATATAAAGAATTTTAAATATATTTATTATTCACAACTTTTATTTTATGTTTTTATATTTATGTTTTTACATATTTGTGATTTAACTCTTATTAGAATTTTAAAATAAAATTTTGAAGGAATTAGACTATGGTTCTTTAGAACTTTTTGATCTACATAATATTTATGATTTTTTGGAATTTTTGGAATTTTTTGAAATATTATAATAAAATAATATATTTTAAATAATTTTAAATTCATATACAGTTACTTAAAATTAAAAATATTTACAAGAAAGTGAATTTAAATTATAAGAAAATTTTCTAAAACTTTAAGGGCCCACATGCATAAACTGAATGAGATAGTATTAAAAGCATTACATGTCATACATGTGATTGTGATATTCTGTGTGAATGGTTGTGAATGAAAGTATGATTGTTATGCGTATAAAAACCCTACAATTATAATTAATTGTGTATGAGATTATGAATGATATTATTTTATTAGATTATGAAAACCCTTATGCTTATGTCTTATCTGTAAAGTATTATATTCTGTTTCTCACTCCTTCTTGTTTGAATTTTGTGCCCAAAATATATGTTATATGATATATAGCTAGCAGTTCAAGATAAAAGGATGAAATTACAAGAGGGTAAATTGGTCTCATCCTCAATTGGATAGGAGAAGAGATATGACAAGAGTAGGATTCAAAATCACATGGTTTGAAGATAAGGAAATGATTGGTTACAGTCGAAGTAGAGGTATTAAATCTTTAGTTTTAGTTTACCTTAATACAATATTAAGTTGGATGATTGTAATTCAAGGTAAAGGTTAAAATTTAATAAACCTTTTTCTTTGGATATGATATTGTAATCTTTGATCACTTATGATTTTCTGAAAGTTCATTTTATCATTTTGAATAATTTGAAACTTTTTACTTTTAAAATTTAAAGAAAATCAGATGTATATACATCCTTGTATACGCGAGATAGGAAGTGATAAATATGTATATCTTTCTAAAAATTTTAAAAGCAAGAAGAATATATATATATCTCGTGTATATAAGGAGGTGTTACACTGATTCCCTAACATATATATAGGAGATGAAAGATGAGCCTCGGTAAATTAAAGGCATATATCATGAGTTTTTTTTAGGAATGGATGCCCATAATCACATGTGTGATTTAAGCAACTGGAATGGATGTCCTTAGCCACGTGTCAACTAAATTTATACCACATGTATTAGTCTCTAGCCACATGTCAACTCTATTTATGCCACATAATTATCCAAATCATCATTTTTTTTAGATTCTAAGATATCTGAAGCGTTCGATTTAAGTAGGAGATGGAAGAAAAGTTTCACCACTAGGTTACATTTAAGAGATGTAATATAACCATATATTGTTATATTATATTCATAGAATATATATCTATTAATAAAATTTATTTGCAAAATAAATATTCTCGCCCCTTTTCGTTCATTAATTTTAATTTTTAAGACAAAAATGTTTATTTCATAGATAGATTTTATTAATGGATATGCATTCTACAAATATAATATAACTATATATAGTTATGTTATATTTTTTTAATGTTTCAGATACTTTAGTGGTAAGGCTTTCTTTTTCTCTCCAATGTGTTGCGGGATCAAGCCTTGTTAAATTCAAATTTTAGCATATAAAATGTTTTAATGCATTGACTATTTACGAGTGACCACTTTAGATCTAGAACATAAACAAATACAAACATCAATGGCAATAAGAAAACAGAGAAGAGAAATCTTAGATACACCTATAAACAACGTGAAATGAAGAGCCTCTGTGAAACTGATTTTAAATTTTGAAAACACCTATAACCACGGTTCCCGTAAAACCGTGATTATAAATACACTATAATCACGGTTTTCTTTCAACCGTGATTGTAGGTATATTTTTTAAAAATATAAATATTAAAATATGGAGGACCTACAATCACGGTTCCCATAAAACCGTGATTATAGATACACTATAATCACGTTTCCTCTCAACCGTGATTGTAGCTACATTTTTTAGAAATATAAAAATTAAAATAGAGAGGACCTACAATCACGGTTCCCGTAAAATTATGATTGTAGGTACATTTTTTTAAAATATAAAAATTAATATTAAATAACCTGGTTCCTACGAACATGGTTACGCCAAAAACGTGATTAAAAAACTTCCTCATATTTACAAAAATACCACCACGTATTTTCCGTAGACCGTGATCATATCCTATCATCGTAGCTATTTTTTGCACTAGTGCTAGCAATTTATTTTCCCTTCCAAATTTGAACCAACCAGCAGAGTACTGAGCTGAATTACACGATGCAGTAAATAAAAGCTTTACATGTCATACTTCACTTTTAAATTGTATAATCACATTCTGCTTATTGGGAATAGGTCCAAAATACTTTTTGTAGAAACCAGCTTGTAACTGTTGCATCATCAAGTTCCTTTTTATTACTATTAAAATCAAGAGAAAATTTCATGAATAATGTTATTGGGAAATATATATAAATATATATATAATTAGGGTTGGCTTTTCAAAATTTTTATGTTTGTGTGTCGCAATAAATTACTATGATTTAGAAAACGTATAAAATTTTGATGATTTAAGGGGTGTCGTTGACACGTGGATGTGTCATCAATAATTAAAATGACACATCCTGTGTCATCACGAATTGACACATGCAAGAACATGAACTCGCACCCATGCCAGTTTCTCTATATATTCTACTACCCCAAGAAGGTAACTTCATGCAACAAGTTGGTATTTTCATTTATTTAGTCAAAAAATTTTGTTGTTAATTCAAAATGAGTTACTTGTCTGAAGATGATTCAAACTATAGTATACCTTCGGATGTGGATCTTAATGATTCTTGTGCTAATGATATGATGTTGTTGGTTGATTTTGTAACATCTTAATTAAAAAAATTAATGTTAATCATATTATTACGATTTATTAATATTTATGATGACTTAAATTAAATATATTAAGTGTCAAGAGAATTATAAACTGATATAATTAGTTTAAATGATTTAAATTAGATTAAATTAATTAAATTGTTATTAATATGAATTAAAAGGGGTCTTTGGCCACTATGGGGTGACTTTTGAAAAAATTTGTAGTTAAGGGTCGTTTTGAAAGTATTTGATTGTCTGGGGAAATATGTGTCATTTCAATCTTTATGTTACGTATGCTCACAAGAAATTATTTAACACCCAAAGATGCAAGAAAAATAAAAACACATTTATCATAAGAAAATATCAAACATGCAAAAATAAATATCACTCATGCATTATAGTGTTTTTTGGTTTTTTGATATAAAACAGAAATTAATTCACACATAAATATTTTTGGGTTTTCTTAATAATTAAATATACAAAATAACAAATAATTCACACATGCATATTTTTGATTTTTAAGAAAAATTTTAAACAAAATTTATATTTTACAATTTTATACAAGAAAGTATAACAAACAATATAAAACAAGAAATATTATTAATTTAAAAGAAAATTAAGAAGAAACAAATTATTAATTTTTTTAATTTTTCAAATAGAAACAGGCATAAAATATATTAAACAAACATTAAAAATAAACAAAACATAAAAAATTAAGAAAAAGCAAACAGGGGCCCGACACTATGCGCCAATGAGACGCTACGCGTCAGCCCTTGGGCTCATAAACAAAAACTGCAAAATAGGGGTTACGCAGCAGCAACCCTTTCAATCCACATTCAATCCACACAAAGTTTCTACCTAAATAGCAATCAATCCCAGTGGTTATCTAACCTAATCCTAACCGCATGCAATTCTAAGAATTAAAAATCAAATAAATAGAGGAAAGGGAGGAGATAACTTACATGGAATTCTGAGAAATTAAAGAGAGAATGTGGGAGTTTGAAGGTTTGAAGAAAACAGGGTTTTGAGAGAATGAGGCACAGAGAGAGGAAAAAGAAGTTTAAATATGATGGATTTGGCCCCCTATTTCTGGTTCTATTTTTAAAAACTGCATACAGGTCCTGACACTACGCGTGGCTGGGACGCTATGCGTCAGGTTGAAAATTTTGAACCCGCTACGCGTCAATAGGACACTACGCTTGGGGTTCTTGTTTTTTTATTTTCTTAAATTTTTAATTTCAAAAACCCTTTTCATGAAATTTTAAAACCTTTTTACTTTCAAAAATAAAGATTTAACTTAAATAAAAACACATTTTTAAGTTAAAATTAAATAAAAATAAAGAAAAATAATGGGTTGCCTCCCATTGAGTGCTTGATTTAATGTCTCTAGCTTAACATTACTTGTGAGTCAATCAGGTGGCTTTTCAAATTTCTTTGAGGAATCCCCTGTCCTTTTCTTCCTCATTTTCTAATGCTTAATCATTTGTCTTTCATCGTTTAAGTAATCATTTAAATTCAAAGGATTAGAATGAGATGTACCTTTGTCAGTTGACAGGTAAGCTTTGTCCACAGCATTTACTCTGAAACATTCATATTTTTCATTAAAATGTTTAAAAATATCAAAGCTTACCTCCTTTTCATGGATTCTAACTATAATCTTTCGTTTATCAACATCAATCAGTACTTTTGCAGTCTTCATGAAGGGTCTTCCAAGAATCAGGGGGATTTCAGTATCCTCCTCCATGTCTAGTACCTCCAAATCAACTGAGAAGTGGTACTTGTCAACTTTCACTAGTACATCTTCCACAATCACAATAGGTCTTTTGATAGAGCGGTCAGCTAGTTATAAAGTCATCTTGGTTTCTTGTGGCTTTAGATAACCAATTGCTTCATTAGATTTAGGGGAATTAAATTGATGCTAACCCCTAAGTCCAACAAAGCATTCCCAAAGTTTACATTTCCAATGGACAAGGGTATGGTGAAACTTCCAAAATCTTTAAATTTTTCCGGTGTTAAGATGGTGTAACACCCCTATTTTTATTTTAATTATAGAAAAATTTTATATTAAAATTTTGAAAGAATTAAATTATAGTTCTTCAGAACTTTTTAACCTACGTATTATTTATGGTTTTTTGGAATTTTTTGAATTTTTTGAATTTTTAAAAAAATATATTTTAAATAATTTTTTATTTATATAAAGTTACTTAAAATTAAAAATATTTACAAGAAAGTGAAGTTAAATTATAAGAAAATTTTCTAAAATCCATTTCAAATAGACTTATCTAAAAATGACCAGTTGAGTAAAATCTTGATTTTTACCAATCGTAAAAAAATCAAAAACGTACCAATAAATTTTTATTAACAGAAAATTTTAGATTTTTAAAATTTAAACTTTATATTACTTATTATAAAATTAGTGAGGACTGATATAATATCGTTAAATTTCAAAAAGAACTAATTTTGAATATTTAAAATATACCGAGTAAATGGTTACTATTTGACTTAATAATTCAGCCGATAATTACTATGCAAAATACTGTGCATGAACGAAAATTTCAAATGTTGCACAGTAACTAGGAACAAAATTTTCAAAATTGCATAGTACTTTTATAATAAAATATTCAAACGCACGTTAAAATTTTTTAGTATAAATAGAGAGGCGAGGAACGAAGTTTTTCATCAAAAATTTGAAAACTTAGTAGTGTTGGGAGGAGAGTACTAAGTGAAGAAAGGAAGATATTTTCCAAAGGAAGAGGTTCTGCAAAAATTTTGAGGTAATAATAAATTTCTTTTATATTCTTTTTATGATTATGAAGATTGTTTTTATATCACTTAAAAATCTATTGTTATACTGAATATAATATTATTTTAAGTTACTATTTTGAATAGTAAATTACTATGTTAACAGTAAAATACTATTTTGAATAGTAAATTACTATTCAAATAGTAAATTACTATTTAAATAGTAAATTACTATTTACTATTACTATTCATGTTTTACTATTTACTGTTACTATTTATGTTTTACTATTTACCACTACTACTCACATTTTACTATTTACTGTTATTATTCACGATAACTATTTAAAATTTACTATTTACTGTTATTATGCATAATTACTTTTTACCCTCTCCGTTTTAAATAGTAATCTAAATTTTCATCCTATAACTATATTAAAATGAAATTGGTATATTTTAGAATTCGAAGACGAGGCATGAACGGACTTTCCATAACGAATCAAGAAACAAAAGGTAAGGGTGAGTGAGATAAGAATATAATATGAAAAGACATAAGAATAATGAGAGGAGTCCCCTACTCCTTTTAAATTTAATAATATTATTATTTTTAAAATAATAACTTTTTAACTTAAAATTTATAATAAACTTTAAATTAAGAATCTTGTGTAACTTATTCTGACATACCTATGCAAGGAACTGGACTTTTATAACCTATGTGAACTGGACTAAACCTATACAAGGACTTGGACTATTATAACCAATATGGACTGAAATATACCTATGCGAGGACTGAAATTATATGGACTTACATAGTCCTATGCGAGGAAATGGACTATAAGGACTCAAAATCAATTTTAAATAACCATTAAAAATTTGGATTACATTTATGAGTAATATTTAATTGATTTGATTTGATAATAATTGATAATATATAATTGTGATTGATAATATTTAATTGTGATCAATAATATTTGATTGTGATTCATTGTGATTGATAATATTTGATTGTGACTGATGATCTTGTGATGTGGAGTTTAAGCATATAGCAAGCATGACGGAAAGCTAAAACTCAGTAAGAATTTTCTTACCTTACTCTTTAAATTTTTATTCTAAGAGAAAGTATTTTCTAATCATTTTAGTCTTTTATTTCTTCTAAGAAATTATTTTCATTAATTTTACTTTTGATCTTTAGAATAAAAAAATATAGTATTTATTTCAAAAAGATACAATTTTATGAAAATTAATTTATAAAAAGATTGAGATAATTATTTCTTGAATTAAAGAAAAATTTTATAGTTTTAAATATTTTAGGTTAATGATTTTAAAAAAATCATTATTCTCTTTTAGTAAAATAAAATTTTCAAAAGTAAATTATTTTGTTTTTTCCAACCTAATAACTAAATTATTAAGATTTAATTTGAGAAAGATTGTGTAAAGATGTAAGACTTTCTATGAGAAGTTTTGAGATATTTAAGGCTTGGAAACTCAATTTTGGTGAGAATTAAATTTGAAAATTGTACCAAATTTATTTCTGTATGACAGAAAATTCAGAGAATTAAGAAAATGTACAGTTTGTTAAGATGATGTTGTAAACCTTTATGGTACTTAATAATTGACTTTCTAAAAGTCTTAACCAACTAAATACGCGAGTAATTCATGCATCATAAATCATTAAAGTGAAACAAAATGATATTGTCTGGGGACGGATTATAGAAACCGAGGATACATTAGAGGAGGCTTAATTACGAGCCTTGGGATGAGAGGGTGTGAAAGGGTGCTTCAGGGGACCTGAGGTAGCTCTTTAGTGTCGGGTACTTTCACAATAAAAACCTTCTTAATCTGACTAGTCTCTTAGTGTTTCCATGCCAGTTGAGTTGTTCACGTTATTATTTTCTAGAATTATGGAATAGTGTAAACTTCTGGTTGGCCTAGTGCAAATTAAAATTTAAAGGCCCACATATGTTGGTAAGTTATGATGAACATATTGCATAATATTCATGCATTCATAATTGATTGTGTATATGATTATGACTGATATTATTATATATATTAGTTTGTGAAAATCCTTTGTTACTTATGTCTCATTCGGGAATATTATATTCTGTTTCTCACTTCTTTCTCTGTGTTTTTATTTCATATGTTTTGAATTGATGGTTCAGAGGGAATGATCGAAGAATCTCGACAGTAAATATAGCACGTTCTAGAAAGGGAGCTCGGTATGAATACCGTGGTCCAATGTATAAATAATGTCATTAAGTAACTGCTCTTGGGCCATGGAGTTTCCTCTCTTTTTAATAATGTTTAGTATTTATTTACTTTGGATGGATGTAAAATTACTTTATAAATTTTAAAGATATTATGAAGTATTTCATAAATATTGTATGTAATTTATTTCGATAGTTTCTTTTTAACGATTATATTTTTAGTAAAAAAAATTTATGATTTTTTTAAAGAATTTATTAAGGTGTAACAGAGGGCGTTACAGATGACACTACAACTTGCTTCGAGCTCAACAATCTCAGGTTCTTGACCAATATTTTTCTCTTTTTCAATTTTATTTTTTATTTTTTTGTTCTTTTTCTTTTTTCTCTTTTTCTTCTTGCTCTTGCTCACTTTTTTTTTCTTTCTTTTCTTCTTCATTCTTTTCACAATTTTCATTACAATTAATTACAATTTCATCACTTCTAGTGGAAATAGCATTACATTGTTCCCTTGGGTTCTGGGTGTTAGCAGAAAATCCAGAACTTTTTAATTCAGCTATATTCTTTGCCAGCTAACCCATTTACAGATCTGACGCTTTCCAAGCAACTTTATTTGTTTGCATAAATTGAAGTAGTTATTGGATAGATTCCTATATCTTTATCAATCTAGCATTTTGGTCAGATTATTGTTGTTGTTTAAATTGATTGTTGGGAGGTCTGTTGGAAGGTCCAACATCTTGTTTCCAGCCAAAATTCTGATTCTGTCATCCCTGTGGGTAATTGTTAGGAAAAGAATTACCAAGATTGAAAGGAAAATTACCTAAGGCTATCCTTTGGTGGATTAGAAAATTAGCTTACTCTGTTCATTTCCATCAGGTGCACAGTAACCACATGGTTGTTCACCCATGCAATGCACACATTGTTTAAGTTGAGCTGGGGGTGGTGATGACACTTGAGCAATTTGTAATTTCTCCAATTGTTTGCTCATTGCTTCAATTTGTTGTGTAAGTAATTTTTACTGAGCTAAAACTGCATCATTTATCCCCAATTCAAGCATGCATGCTTCCTTGATAGATTACCTCTTTCATGCTTTGCTTGTCGGTCACTGGTGGACATGGACTCTATGATTGCTATTGCCTCATCAATAGTCTTGTTCATTAAAGAACCACCTGTACATGCATCTAACATCATCTTGAACTGAGACAATAAACCATGATAAACGATTCTTACCTTTCCAGCATCATCTAAATTATGATTTGGACATATCCTAAGAAGCGCTTTGAATCATTCCCAAGCTTCACCAAGTGACTCATCATGATTTTGTGAAAAAGAATGTATGGCCGTCACTACTTCAAAATATTTTAAAGGTGAATAAAATTTTTCCAAAAATTTTTTCTCAACATCGGATCGGTTTGTAAAACTACCGGGTGGACAATATTTAAACCATTCTTTAGCTTTCCCAATCAAAGAAAAAGGAAATAATCGCATGTAAACAGATTCTTCTTGATTAGGTTCAAAACCAATTGTCTTGCATAATTCATAAAAAATAGTTAAATGTTCATAAGGTTCCTCATGATTTAAGCCAGCAAATTGATTGTTTTTAATTATATTAAGTGTTGCAGGTTTAATCTCCACCGCAGCAACAGGTCCTTGGAACATTCCCAAAACACGGGGTGGTCCATTGATGACAGCAAATTGTCCCAATGTTCTCCTTTGTTCAGCCATATTTGGATTTTCAAAATTTTCAAAAGAAGATAAAATTGAAGAAGAAGTAGTTTATGTTTATGATTTTAAAGCTTTGATTTTCTTTGCAAACTTTTCAATTTCTAGATCAAAGAAAAGTTTCCCTGCAGAAGATCGAGTTTGCATACACAAACTAAACAGAAAAAGTTAGTGTAACACTGATAATAGATGAAAAAGTAAATAAATGAATGTATAAGTAAATAAAAATTATGATTTTTTTACCTAAGTAAGAAAATTTTACCACAGTAAAAAAATTACTGTTTCACTGATTTCCATTCAATCCCCGACAACAGCGCCAGAAAACTTGTTAATCCTTGAAATAGTGTTGGGTTTTTTGATTGGCAAGCACACCAATTTATCAGTTGCAGTTTTTGAAAAGATATTATTCCCTCAAAGATTGAATGCCTTTAGTATTAAATAGTAATTTTTATTTACTATGGTAAAAGTATTAAAACTTATTCATAAAAGAATGGTTTATTCACAATTTATACAATATTCATAGATTTAGAGATTAATTTGTTCATTTGATTGATAAATTCTAAATTCTATATTAACTAAAAATAACTTTGAGTAGTAATTCAGAACAGATCCAATACTTGAGAAAAATCATAGATTAATAAATATGTTAGAATTAGGATCCATGCACTAAGACATAATGAAATAAATTATAAACATATATATTTAATCATTAAGTTCTTGCCATTGCAGCTTAAAATCATTATACCTGATCCCTCGTGATATAAATTCTAAATAATTACCATAAAGTCTGATCCCTAAAATGCTTTCTCCGTAAAAACTTGCTTTAAGTCTGGGCCTTAACGCAACAATAATTACCAACTCTATCCCTAGTAATTGGTATATTAAGGGTAATTCAACTTTTACTTTCGTTAAAACAGGTTTTAACATGCATGAAAATCATTCTCCCATTTAAATTTCATACTAATAAAAGATTGAATTACTAACATGGAACTAAAATCATAAACATGCAGAGGTCATAATCACAATATTACATTCATAGATAGGTTCACCAATTCCAATATAAACAGATTAGTTACACATGGTAAGGTAAAAACAACACTTACAGTTGATAACAGTAACAACACTTGATCACACTTCACAATACGGAAAGATCACAATTCTACACAACACTCTCAAGTATATGGAAACTGCCCTAGATTACAAACTCAGAAGAACACTCAGGATTCGAGTGAAGAGAGAAGAGAATGAAGAATAGGATGGGATACCTAAAGTGCCTTGAGAATGACCTATTTATAGGGCTAAGGAAGGGTCCTGACGCTACCAGGTTCCTAAGTCAGCCTCCATTAAATGCATGATTAAGGGCATGATTTGAAATATTTAATTCATAATGCCCAGACAATGGTGTCCCTATCTTCTACTGCGTTTTTGGCATCTGGTGGTAATGGGTTGGCCAATAATGGCCACTTGGCTGAGTGCTTGGCCACCTGGAAGTGTAGTTCATGTTGCAACTGACGCTACACGTGGGACTGACGTGTAGCATCTGCATCAAAACCCTGACGTTATACGTGGGGTTGATGCTACGTGTCTGCTCTCCAGTTCTTGAATTTTCTCTTTGATTTCTTTGATTTTTCACTAAAAAGCTAGAGAAAATTGATCAAGGCAGATTAAATCCAATAACTTCTATTTATTACATTTAAAACCTAAATTTCTAACAAATTAAACAAATTTTTATTATTTTTAACATAATTGTTATTAAGAAAATTATTGTAAATTTGAGGACTAACAATAGTCACTGAACCTTGTATTAATAATATTTTGCAATGAAAAATGTGTGTTTTGAGTTTTTGTTCTTCTCTGGTGAAACACTGGTCAATTAAAATTGTGGTTAATAGGGGTTAGGTGGCAAGTGGTATTATCTAGCTCGGTAGTTTTTGGTGAACAATAAAACTTGAATGGTAGTTTTTTGACTGAGCATCTATAAGGCCTATTCTAATCTATTTTTGTTTGAGCTAATATGGTATGTCTTATATTATGAATCCAAATTAGCTAAACTTAATCCATATTATCATTTTTAAAGATTCCCTTAATTTTTTCATACAATGCCCCAAGTTTGAGACACCAAAAATACTTAGCAAAAGAGACAAAACCCTGTCTACTAAGCATAAAGCCAAACCAAGGACATGGCACACATCATGATCAAATTCCTTTTCCAACAAACAAATTTCAACAAGTAAACTACCGTGAAATAATAATGGTATGTGCAATGAGAAATATAGACAGACGTGTCATTAATCCTTCTACAAAGCCTATACATAATAAGACTATAACTATATATCTCTTCCACATTCTTGTACAAATTCAACTTATATTAATATAAGTATTCTTGTAGTATTTATACATGCTTTTATATGGAAATGATCATGTGTGTCATTTTTTATTAACAGATGTCCATTAGCATTTTACCTTATTTCTCATCTCTCGTCCCCGGTGGCTCAGACACTCACTCTTAGCAGCAACAAGGTGTGTTTCATTTGCTCATTAAACTTTAAAGAAAAGAGATATGTGTTAACCCTTGAAATAGAGTTGGGTCTTTTTATTGGCAAGCGCACCAATTTATCAGTTGTAGTTTTTGGAAAGATATCGTTCCCTCAAGAATTGAATGCTTTTAGTATTAAACAGTAATTCTTATTTACTATGGTAAAAGTATCCAAACTTATTCACAAAAAAATGGTTTATTCATAGTTTATACAATATTCATATATTTAGAGATTGATTTGTTCATTTTATTGATAAATTCTAAATTCTATATTAACTAAAAATAACTTTGAGTAGTAATTCAGAACAGATCCAATACTTGAGAAAAATCACAGATTAACAAATATGTTGGAATTAGGATCCCCTCACTAAGAAATAATAAAATAATTATAAACATGCATATTTAATCATCAAGTTCATGCCATTGCAGCTTAAAATCATTATACCCGATCCCTCATGATATAAATTCTAAATAATTATCGTAAAGTCCGATCCCTCAGATGCTTTCTTAGTAAAAACTTGCTTTAAATCTTGGCCTTAACACAACAATAATTACCAACTCTATCCCTAGTAATTGGTATATTAAGGGTAATTCAACTTTTACTTTCGTTAAAATAGGTTTTAAAATGCATGAAAATCATTCTCCCGTTTAAAGTTCATACTAATAAAAGATTGAATTACTAACATGGAACTAGAATCATAAACACGCAGAGGTTATAATCACAACATTACATTCATAGATAGATTCACCAATTCTAACATAAACAAATTAGTTACACATGGTGAAAGTAAAAACAACACTTACAGTTGATAACAGTAACAGCACTTGATCACACTTCACAATACGGAAAGATCACAATACTACACAACACTTTTAAGTATATGGAAACTGCCCTAGATTACAAACTCAGAAGAACATTCAGGATTCGAGTGAAGAGAGAAGAGAATAAAGAATTGGATGATTTGAATGATGGATAATGGCTCTATTTATAGAGCTAAGGAAGGGTCCTAATGCTACACGTCAAGTTCCTGAGTCAGCCTCCATTAAACGTATGATTTAAGGCATGATTAGCAATATTTTAATCATATAATGCCCAGACATGTTTCCCAATTGTCCTCCACTGTGTTTTGGCATCTGGTGGGAGTGGATTGGCCAATATTGGTCACTTGGCTGAGTGCAAAGCCACCTAGAAATGGAGTCCACGTCGTATCTGACGCTACGCGTGGGGCTGACATGTAACGTCAGCATCAAAACCCTGACGCTACGTGTGGGGTTGATGTTACGCGTCAGCTCTTCAGTTCTTGAATTTTCTCTTTGAATTCTTTGATTTTTCACTACAAAACTAGAGAAAATTGATCAAGGCAGATTAAATCCAATAACTTCCATTTATTACACTTAAAACCTAAATTTCTAACAGATGAAACTAATTTTTATTAATTTTAACTCAATTTTTATTAAGAAAATTATTGTAAATTTGAGGACTAACAAATACCCCTAACTTAGGAAATTACTCACCCTCGAGCAAAACAAATAAGAGCTAAAACAATCTTTTAATAACCAAATTTTTTGAAAAGTCTGAAAATTTACCTATAAGAAGTAACTTACAATTCACTATTTAGAATGATCAATGAAAGATGTCTTGTGTAAGAGAGGCTTAAAGATAAAATTTATACAATGTCATATCAATAAATCAAGCTTATTTGAAGGTTTTCCTTACAAGTGTTTATCTCTGTAAAAAGGTGATCTGTCAGCTCAATCAATCATAAAATCAAACAAATTTAATTTTAATTTTCATCTTATCAATTGTCACTCGTACAGAATCACACAAGAGTCACAAGGTCTTTTCAAGGGTTGTAATGAGGCTTGGTTATAAGAAATTATGGTTTTTCTTGGAGTTCAAACACCTAAAATTATAAAAAGAATTTTATAATTTAGGGTACCTTTCTTTATCCCAAAATCTCACTTCCTTTTTTTGGTAAATACCACCAACTTAATCCTTTTCATTATTTCTTTTCTTTGATTTTGCACATACATTTCTTTTTTTCACTTTTCATTTTTCATATACATGCATCATTGATAATTTGAAAAGGCTAAGCTTAATTTTCACTCCCTATTTTTGTAAGAAGACTCAAAATATTGTTCTTTTTGCTTAAATGCTCTTTTATTAAATCAGATATAGGGAATGGTTAAAAAATGTCTATGATCTAATCACTTCGAGTTTATTTTCTGCTAACTTTGTTTGCTCTGTTTCATTTTTTGTAGACATTTTTATTTTTTTCTTTTCAATTTAAAATTTAATTATCTACATATTATATGTAAGATATAGTCCATTAATAATATATAAAATGAGTATAATATTTATCCTATCCATTAACCCTTAAAACTGAGTTAACATGCATTTTCTATTTGATTTCTGGAGTGAATATTTAGGACAATTTGTAGGGGATGGAATGAAGACAGGGTAAATTGGCAATGCTTGTTGAATAAGACTTCATTGTGTGTCCTAAGTAATGGTAATTACCAAATCAACCATGTAAATCAAAAGATTAATTCAATAGTATTACTACTCTATACACCAATAATATTTCTCCTACTGCTTTTTTTCTACTCTTATGAAAATATAATATTTGTTTGCCCATGAACATAGTGGAATACACAGTAGAGGTTTTTTAAAAGAAAAATTCTGTTATTTGTGATAAAACTCATAAAACTGCTAAATCTTTGAAAATTTGAACTCGTCCATGATTCTTTCTTTATAGTGGTAGAACATAGAAGAGTTTCTGTTGGTCCACAGAATTATTATTCTTCTAGTGTAGCCATTATGTTAGTTCAATAAAGTTTAGGAATGTTATGAAATCTGGGCCATTATGGATTTGAGGTGAATTTCTATGAAAACCTTTCTGTTAGTGGAGAAATAACAGCAATTAATGAAGCATATGTTAATTGCATCTGTTAATGCAGAAGGTACTGAGTGAAAAAAATAACATATACTCTTGCCAAATAAGTAAGGGTGTATCTGTTTCCGATGCGAAAGATGGAAGCAACTGAGGCGGGTGTTTATTGCACTGCTGGGGAGTCGTGAATCTTGTGAAAATGAAGAACGGGTAAAGGTACCCATTCAAAAATTGAAATTTACTTTTGCCTAGTTTGTAGTATGCTAGCTGTTGTCTTTTGTAATTGTGTTATGTTACAATGTTGGGAGCATCTATGAAATAAATTTTTTGTTTGGAAAAGCTTTTGGGTCCCCATTTGGCACATATCCAATGTGGTACGGGTACCCTTTAATTTTAGAAGTATCAAATGCCATCAGAGGTATGATCTAATCACTTCGGGTTTATTTTCTACTAACTTTGTTTTCTCTGTTTCATTTTTTGTAGACATTTTTATTGTTTTATTTTCATTTTCAAATTTAATTATCTACATATTATATGCAAGGTATAGTCCATTAATAGTATATAAAATGAGTATAGTATTTATCCTATTTACTAACCCTTAAAACTAAATTAACATGCATTTTCTATTTAATTTCTGGAGTGAATATTTAGGACCATTTACAGGGGATGGAATGAAGGCAGGGTAAATTGGCAATGCTTACTGAATAAGACTTCATTGTGTGACATAAATAATGGTAATTACCAAATCAACCATGTAAATCAAAAGCTTAATCCAATAATATTTCTACTCTATACACCAATAATATTTCTCCTGCAGCTTTTTTTTCTACTTTTATGAAAATATAATATATGTTTGCCCATGAACATGGTGGAATACACAGTAGAGATTTTTTAAAAGAAAATTTCTGTTATTTGTGATAAAACTTATAAAACTGCTAAATTTTTGGAAATTGGAACTCGTCCATGATTCTTTCTTTATAGTGGTAGAACATAGAAGAGCTTCTGCCGGTCCACAGAATTGTTATTCTTTCAATGTAGCCATTATGTTATTTCAATAAAGTTTAGGAATGCAATGAAATCTGGGCCATTATGGATTTGAAGTGAATTTCTATGAAAACCTTTTTGTTAGTGGAGAAATAATAGCAATTAATGAAGCATGTGTTAATTACATCTGTTAATGGGGAAGGTACCCAGTTAAAAAATAACATATACTCTTGCCAAATAAGCAAGGGTGGTAGTTGTTTCCGATCCGAGAGATGGAAGCAACTGAGGCGGATGTTTAATGCACTGCTTGGGAGTCGTGAATCTTATGAAAATATAGAACAGGTAAAGCTACCCATTCAAAAATTAAATTTACTTTTTCCTAGTTTGTAGCATGCTAGCTGTTGTCTTTTGCAATTGTGTTATGTTACACTGCTGGGAGCATTTATGAAATAAATTTATTTTTTAGAAAAGTTTTTGGGTCCCCATTTCGTACATACCCAACGTGGTACGGGTACCCTTTAATTTTAGGAGTATCAAATGCCATCAAAGGTATGATCTAATAACTTCGGGTTATTCTGCTAACTTTGTTTGCTCTGTTTCATTTTTTGTAGATATTTTTATTTTTTTATTATCATTTTCAAATTTAATTATCTACATATTATATGCAAGATATAGTACATTAATAGTATATCAAATGAGTATAAGATTTATCCTATCTACTAACCCTTAAAACTGAGTTAACATGCATTTTCTATTTGATTTCTGGAGTGAATATTTGGGACAATTTGCAGGGGATGGAATGAAGGCAGGGCAAATTGGCAATGCTTGCTGAATAAGACTTCACTAAGTGTCATAAGTAATGGTAATTACCAAATCAACCATGTAAATCAAAAGCTTAATTCAATAAGATTTCTACTCTATACACCAATAATATTTCTCCTGCTGCTTTTTTTTCTACTTTTATGAAAATATAATATCTGTTTGCCCATGAACATGGTGGAATACACAGTAGAGTTTTTTTAGAAGAAAAATTCTATTATTTATGATAAAACTCATAAAACTGCTAAATTTTTAGAAATTGGAACTCGTCCATGATTCTCTCTTTATAGTGGTAGAACATAGAAGAGCTTCTGTTGGTCCACAGAATTGTTATTCTTTTAGTGTAGCCATTATGTTATTTCAATAAAGTTTACGAATGCTATTAAATCAGGGCCATTATGGATTTGAAGTGAATCTCTATGAAAACCTTTCTGTTAGTGGAGAAACAACAACAATTAATGAAGCATATGTTAATTACATCTGTTAATGGGGAAGGTACCGAGTGAAAAAATAACATATACTCTTGCTAAATAAACAAGGGTGGTAGTTGTTTCCGATGCGAGAGATGGAAGCAACTGAGACGGATGTTTAATGCACTGCTGGGGAGTCGTGAATCTTGTGAAAATATAGAACAGGTAAAGGTACCCATTCAAAAATTGAAATTTACTTTTGCCTAGTTTGTAGCATGCTAGCTGTTGTCTTTTGTAATTGCGTTATGTTACACTACTGAGAGCATCTATGAAATAATTTTTTTGTTTGGAAAAGCTTTTGGGTCCTCATTTGGCACATACCCAACATGGTACAGATACCCTTTAATTTTAGGAGTATCATCAAAGGTTTGATCTAATCACTTCGGATTTATTTTCTGCTAACTTTGTTTGCTCTGTTTCATTTTTTATAGACATTTTTATTTTTTTATTTTTATTTTCAAATTTAATTATCTACATATTATATACAAGATATAGTCCATTAATAGTATATAAAATGAGTATAACCCTTAAAACTGAGTTAACATGTATTTTATATTTGATTTCTGGAGTGAATATTTCAGAAAATTTATAGGGGATGGAATGAAGGCAGGGTAAATTGGCAATGCCTGCTGAATAAGACTTCACTGTGTGTCATAAGTAATGGTAACTACCAAATCAACCATGTAAATCAAAAGCTTAATTCAATAATATTTCTACTCTATACACCAACAATATTTCTCCTGCTACTTTTTTTTCTACTTTTATGAAGATATAATATCTTTTTGCCCATGAACATGGTGGAATACAAAGTAGAGGTTTTTTTAAAAGAAAAATTTTGTTATTTTTGATAAAACTCATAAAGCTACTAAATCTTTAGAAATTGGAACTCGTCCATGATTCTTTCTTTGTAGTGGTAGAACATAGAAGAGCTTCTGCTGGTCCACAGAATTGTTATTCTTTCAGTGTAGCCATTATGTTATTTCAATAAAGTTTAGGAATGCTATGAAATCATGGCCATTATGGACTTGAGGTGAATTTCTATGAAAACCTTTCTGTTAGTGGAGAAATAACAGCAATTAATGAAGCATATGCTAATTGTATCTGTTAATGGAGAAGGTACCAAGTGAAAAAATAACATATACTCTTGTCAAATAAGCAAGGGTGGTAGTTGTTTCCGATGTGAGAGATGGAAGCAACTAAGGCGGATGTTTATTGCACTGCTGGGGAGTCGTGAATCTCTTGAAAATATAGAATGGGTAAAGGTACCCATTCAAAAATTGAAATTTACTTTTGCCTAGTTTGCAGCGTGCTAGCTGTTGTCTTTTATAATTGCGCTACGTTACACTGCTGGGAGCATCTATGAAATAAATTTTTTGTTTGGAAAAGCTTTTGGGTCCCTATTTGGTACATACCCTACGTGGTACAGGTACCCTTTAATTTTAGGACTATCAAATTCCATCAAAGGTATGATCTAATCACTTCGGATTTTTTTTTGCTAACTTTGCTTGCTCTGTTTCATTTTTTGTAGACATTTTTAATTTTTTATTTTCATTTTCAAATTTAATTATCTACATATTATATGCAAGATATACTCCATTAATAGTATATAAAATGAGTTTAGTATTTATCCTATCTACTAACTCATAAAACTGAGTTAACATGCATTTTGTATTTGATTTCTGGAGTGAATATTTGGGACAATTTGTAGGGGATGGAATGAAGGTAGGGCAAATTGGCAATGCTTGCTGAATAAGACTTCACTGTGTGACATAAATAATGGTAATTACCAAATCAACCATGTAAATCAAAAGCTTAATTCAATAATATTTCTACTCTATACACCAACAATATTTCTCCTACTATTTTTTTTTACTTCTTTTATGAGAATATAATATCTGTTTGCCCATGAACATGGTGGAATACACACTAGAGGTTTTTTTGAAAGAAATATTCTATTATTTGTGATAAAACTCATAAAACTGCTAAATCTTTAGAAATTGGAACTCGTCCATGATTCTTTCTTTATAGTGGTAGAACATAGAAGAGCTTCTGCTAGTCCACAAAATTGTTATTCTTTCAGTGTAGCCATTATGTTAGTTCAATAAAGTTTAGGAATGCTATGAAATCTGGGCCATTATGGATTTAAAGTAAATTTCTATGAAAACCTTTCTGTTAGTGGAGAAATAACAACAATTAATGAAGCATATGTTAATTACATCTGTTACTGGGGACGGTACCGAGTGAAAAATAACATATACTCTTGCCAAATAAGCAAGGGTGGTAGTTGTTTCCGATGCGAGAGATGGAAGCAACTGAGATGGATGTTTATTGCACTGCTGGGAAGTCGTGGATCTTATGGAAATATGGAACAGGTAAAGGTACCCATTCAAAAATTGAAATTTACTTTTTCCTAGTTTGCAGTGTGCTAGCTGTTGTCTTTTATAATTGCGTAATGTTACACTACTGGGAGCATCTATGAAATAATTTTTTTGTTTGGAAAAGCTTTTGGGTCCCTATTTGGCACATACCCAACGTGGTACGGATACCCTTTAATTTTAGGAGTATCAAATTCCATCAGAGGTATGATCTAATCACTTGGGATTTATTTTCTGCTAACTTTGCTTGCGCTTTTTCATTTTTTGTAGACATTTTTATTTTTATTTTCATTTTCAAATTTAATTATCCACATATTATATGCAAGATATACTCCATTAATAGTATATAAAATGAGTATAGTATTTACCCTATCTACTAACCCTTAAAACTGAATTAACATGCATTTTCTATTTAATTTCTGGAGTGAATATTTAGGACCATTTGCAGGGGATGGAATGAAGGCAGGGCAAATTGGCAATGCTTGTTGAATAAGACTTCACTGTGTTTCATAAATAATGGTAATTACTAAATCAACCATTTAAATCAAAAGCTTAATTCAATAATATTTCTACTCTATACACCAACAATATTTCTCCTGCTGCTTTTTTTTCTACTTTTATGATAATATAATATCTGTTTGCCCATGAACATGGTGGAATACACAGTAGAGGTTTTTTTAAAAGAAAAATTCTGTTATTTGTGATAAAACTCATAAAACTGCTAAATCTTTGGAAATTAGATGTCGTCCATGATTCTTTCTTTATAGTGGTAGAACATAGAAGAGCTTCTGCTGGTCCACAGAATTGTTATTCTTTTAGTGTAGCCATTATGTTATTTCAATAAAGTTAAGAATCCTATGAAATCTAGGCCATTATGGAGTTAAAGTGAATTTCTATGAAAACCTTTCTGTTAGTGGAGAAATAACAGCAATTAATGAAGCATATGTTAATTGCATCTGTTATTAGGGAAGGTACCGAGTTAGAAAATAACATATACTCTTGCCAAATAAGTAAGCGTGCTAGCTGTTATCTTTTGTAATTGCGCTATGTTACACTGTTGGGAGCATCTATGAAATAAATTTTTTGTTTGGAAAAGCTTTTGGGTCCCTATTTGGCACATACCAAGCGTGGTACGGGTACCCTTTAATTTTAGGAGCATTAAATGCCATCAGAGGTATGATCTAATCACTTCGGGTTTATTTTATGCTAACTTTGTTTGCTTTGTTTCATTTTTTTATAGACATTTTTATTTTTTTATTTTCATTTTTAAATTTAATTATCTACATATTATATGCAAGATATACTCCATTAATAGTATATAAAATGAGTATAGTATTTTTCCTATCTAGTAACCCTTAAAACTGAGTTAACATGCATTTTCTATTTGATTTCTAGAGTGAATATTTAGGACAATTTGCAGGGATGGAATGAAGGCAGGGAAAATTAGCAATGCTTGTTGAATAAGACTTCATTGTGTGTCATAAATAATGGTAATTACCAAATCAAACATGTAAATCAAAAGCTTAATCCAATAATATTTCTACTATATACACCAAAAATATTTCTCCTGCTGATTTTTTTTCTACTTTTATGAAAATATAATATCTGTTTGCCCATGAACATGGTGGAATACACACTAGAGGTTTTTTTAAAAGAAAAATTCTGTTATTTGTGATAAAACTTATAAAACTGCTAAATCTTTGGAAATTGGAACTCGTCCATGATTCTTTCTTTATAGTGGTAGAACATAGAAGAGCTTCTGCTGGTCCACAGAATTGTTATTCTTTCAGTGTAGCCATTATGTTTTTTCAATAATGTTTATGAATGCAATGAAATCTGGGCCATTATGGATTTGAAGTGAATTCCTATGAAAACCTTTCTGTTAATGGAGAAATAACAACAATTAATGAAGCACATGTTAATTGCATATGTTAATGGGGAAGGTACCGAGTGAAAAAATAACATATACTCTTGCCAAATAAGCAAGGGTGGTAGTTGTTTCTGATGCGGGAGATGGAAGCAACTGAGGCGGATGTTTATTGCACTGCTGGGGAGTCGTGAATCTTGTAAAAATATAAATCGGTTAAAGGTACCCATTCAAAAATTGAAATTTACTTTTGCCTAGTTTGCAGCATGCTAGCTGTTGTCTTTTGTAATTGCGCTATGTTACACTGCTGGGAGCATCTATGAAATAATTTTTTTGTTTGGAAAAGTTTTTGGGTCCCTATTTGGCACATACCCAACGTGGTACGGGTACCCTTTAATTTTAATAGTATCAAATGCCATCAGAGGTATGATCTAATGACTTCGGGTTTATTTTTTGCTAACTTTGTTTGCTCTGTTTCATTTTTTGTAGATAGTTTTATTTTTTTTTTATTTTCAAATTTAATTATCTACATATTATATGCAAGATATACTCCATTAATAATATATAAAATGAGTATAGTATTTATCCTATCTACTAACTCTTAAAGCCGAGTTAACATGCATTTTCTATTTGATTTCTAGAGTGAATATTTGGGACAATTTGCAGGGGATGGAATAAAGGCAGCGCAAATTAGCAATGCTTGCTGAATAAGACTTCACTATGTGTCATAAGTAATGGTAATTACCAAATCAACCATGTAAATCAAAAGCTTAATTCAATAATATTTCTACTCTATACACCAACAATATTTCTCCTGCTGCTTTTTTTCTACTTTTATGAAAATATAATATCTGTTTGCCCATGAACATGGTGGAATACATAGTAGAGGTTTTTTTAAAAGAAAAATTCTATTATTTGTGATAAAACTCATAAAACTGCTAAATCTTTAGAAATTGGAACTCGTCCATGATTCTTTCTTTATAGTGGTAGAACATAGAATAGCTTCTACTGGTCCACAGAATTGTTATTCTTTCAGTGTAGCCATTATGTTATTTCAATAAAGTTAAGGAATGCTATGAAATCTTGGCCATTATGGATTTAAAGTGAATTTCTATGAAAACCTTTTTGTTAGTGGAGAAAACCAAACATTTTCTAAGAATTATCCCTAATTTAACTAAAGCCAAAACTTACTAGGTCAGAACGCATATATGACATTAAAAACATTGTTATCCAACCTATGCTGAATTTATATCTTAGTTAAATTAATGGATGACACTGACATAATTTTTGATCCTGAAGATTACAAGGATGACACAGGTCTGTTGTAATTTGTAATGGTATTGAAGTATTTGGTAGCAAGACCAATCTAACCCTTTGAATGTTCCAGAGGAAGAAAGAAAAGTGAATACAAAATTTAAAATTTAATTATTGTTTTTAAAAAGTTAACCTTTTTCTCTCTTTTTTATTTACATATATATTTTTATAGTGTTTTCATTTATATTTTTACAACTATTAAAAAAATATGAAGATATATCAATCTTCATATTTTCTTTCTTCTCAATCTACTTTCCTCTCATCCAAATATGACATAAAAATTATCATATGTGTAGTCGTTTAGTTTTTTGTTGGATTGAAAAAATAGATCCTATGGTCAAATAGAGTTTTTATTGTTTTAAGCGTGAATTATTAATATTAACTTTTAGATTTTTTTTCATTTTCATAACTCTATTTTTCCAACTACGAACTAAACGTTTCCAATATCCTTTGAAAATGGAGCCCACAAATAACAAGTGTTACTTGTTTTCACCAAGATAGACAACCCAATTTTGAAGAGTTGCCATGTGAGTAATTTTTTTTTGGACACACATGTGAGTAATCTTTAAACGAGGGAAAATGAGTAAACCCAGAACCTTTGGTGACAAAATAGTCCCTATTTCCTAAAAGAATCTATCAAACCAGAATTGGCATTACCATAAAAGAAACCATTGTTTGGTGCAAGAAAAGATGTAACCAAAATCAGAATCTGCCCAAGAAATGCTATGCACTTTGAGTGAGACCAATCTTCAATTTATTGATAAATGATGTGATTGCTTCAATTAGGGGACCCAAATTGAAAGAAATATGTCATGACTACAGCATATAATAAATCATTCACGTTGAGTTGAGTGATCCAATTATATAGGCAGTGGTGGTACCCCTAAAAAATGTATTTTCGGAACATTGATTAAAGAATAATGAATCAAATTTCTCTTAAAAGTGTAAATTTCTTTGATTTCCTATACATATAATACAGCATGATTTTTCAATAATTTTTTTATAACCCTTTAACCCATGTGGTAGAGATTTAAAAATTATACTAGTATATTAGCATTTATTTTTCTCTTATTGTAAGTACATCAGCAACTGATGTAACTTACTAACTCCCACCGTTTACTGATTATGATGAAACTTTTCCATTACAAGCGATATGATGGAAGCAACTAAATAAGTAATTTTTTTATATGTTTATAATATATTGCATTCAAATTTCTAAACATTTCAAGTTGACCCATTTCATGCTAGTTTTTCTAAATTTAAAAGTAGTATCACCTACTTCCATGGAAGTGACCAATCTCGTTGCTTCCATCACAGTTATTTCAATTACTTCTGCCGATTTTTTAAAATTTAGTACTATTATTTTCATATTTATCCTTCTAAATTAATGACTTTTCTGGTTTTTTTTAAAATGCTTTATTTTGAAATTAGTCTTTTCTATAAAGATATTTTGAAAAAACTCGTCTTTAACAAATAATAATGCTTTGAAATTTGAATAGAAGTATTAGATGTCTTTATACATATTTTTTATCATCCATTTTGTTTCAAGAGAATGACCTTTTCAAATGTATGAACCAAGAATTATCAAATTGTCCAACAAATGGGGGTGGAAATGAGTGATTACAGACAGCATTTTGACAAGTCAGATTTGAGTCATGACATGTATGATCAAAGCAAAACTAAAATGTCTGAAGAGCAAAGTAAAACCAATATTAAAATAAAAGAATTAAAACATTATTTTACCCATGGTTTTCAAAATATAACTTAACTCATAAAATATATGTAGATAAATTTATATTGATCAAATACTATTATATTATAAGTAAATATATTATATAATAGATAGTACAGTTTATATATGTGTGTATAGTAGAAGTGTAACAAACCTATAAAACAAGTGACAAACTTAATACACCCTTTTTATAGCCTAAAATCTGATTTGCTTAGTTAAATAATTTTTAAAAAAATCAACTTTTTTAATAAATGGGTCAGATAAGATTAAACTATAGACCCCCAAACCATCATAATGTTTTGAATTTTCTTCCTTATAACATTTCTGATTATGTCCAAATAAT
Organism: Clitoria ternatea; assembly: GCA_037962975.1. Classification (NCBI taxonomy): domain Eukaryota; kingdom Viridiplantae; phylum Streptophyta; class Magnoliopsida; order Fabales; family Fabaceae; genus Clitoria; species Clitoria ternatea. The sequence continues at coordinate 257,987,802 of CM075669.1, forward strand.
TAAGTGAGTTGGATCATGACAAGGTCACCTCGGTCAGGCAGGACGTGCTGAGCACTAACAGATTGATACAAACATAACACTGAACGAATAGTAACGATCATAAATATCTGCACAAAAAGTTTAAGATTTTACCAAAACTCTTATTACGCAATACAGGACAGAATATAATAGCTGTGTGGGCAGGGCCATTGGGGAATAGTTACAATCATTTTACAAACACAGTAAGACGTGACGTGCATTATCAATGTCACAGCCATGGCCGGATTAATGGTGAAATGCACGATTCATCGAAAGTATGATAATATTAACAATTCGATGACTAGATTTTTAGTTTCCTCATCAAGAACAACAAACTCTATCATCGAAGATCAATTACATCAAATTTTAAATCTGGGTTCATGTAAACATCTGTACATGTATCGTAAATGGGCCCACCATCTGGAGGCTGAGTATGTGGATGAAAGCCGCGTTGCTGGCATTGTCTGATGACTGACATGCCACCGGGGGTCGTCAACCGAAAAATGCCATGAGTCCTGTACATGTAAATAGATACACGTCATTTCAAAATAAATCTTTCAGCGTCCAAACACAGCACTTTTTTATATGTAAATCTGAAAATATTTCATCTAATTTCCTTTTATTGTAGGAAAGAACCCTTAGCCACGTGTCAGTTAGGTATTAAAATAATTCACGCATTAAAACATTTTAAATGTAACAAAATTTGATCCCGTAACACATAAAAGAGAAATAAAGTGTCTTACCACTAAACTACTTTAACACATTTAAAAATTATAACGCAACTAAAATTTATTTATAAAATAAACATTTTGTCTTTTTCATTTAGTATAAAAATTAAAACTAAATTTAATGAACAAAAAAATGTGGGAATATTTATTTTGCAAATAAATTTTATTAACGGATATACATTTTATGAATATAATATAATAATATATGGTTATATTGCATCTCTTAAATGTAACCTAGTGGTGAGGCTCCTCTTCCATTTCCTGCTCAAATCAAACGCTTCAAATGTTCTCTTAAAATCTAAATAAAAATTATGACTTGAAAAAATATATATGGTATAGATTGAGTTGACACGTGGTTAAAGACTAATACAGGTGACATAAATTCAATTGACACATGATTATGGGGCTAGGAGCATTAGAGCCCTCAATTTACTGCGCTTAGCAACTGGTTAAACTAGTTACTTATAAATAGTCAACATGTTAAAATATTTAAATTTCAAAATTTAAGTGTAACAAGGTTTGATCCCCTGACATATATATAGGAGATGGAAGAGGAGCTTCAGCAAATTAAAGGCATATATCATAAGTTTTTTTAGGAATGGATGCCCATAGTTATGTATGTGATTTAAGCAACTGAAATGGATGCCCCTAACCATGTGTCAACTAAATTTATACCACATGTATTAATTTTTAGCCATACATCAACTCTCTCTATATGCCACATATTTTTACAAAATCATTTTTGTTTAGATTCTAAGATAACATGTGAAACGTTTGATTTGAGTAGGAGATTGAAGAAAAACATCACCACTAGGTTACATTTAAGATAACTATATATTGTTATATTATATTCGAAGAATGTATATCTATTAATAAAATTTATTTACAAAATAAATATTCTCGCCCTTTTTTGTTTATTAATTTTAATTTTTATACAAAATAAAAAAGACAAAAATATTTATTTCATAGATAGATTTTATTAACAAATATATAATATAACTATATATAGTTGCGTTATATTTTTTAAATGTGTCAAATAGTTTAGTGGGTAACGCTCTTCTTTTCTCTCCAACGTGTTGCGGAATCAAGTCTTGTCACATTCAAATTTTAGCATATGTTTTAATGCATTGACTATTTATTAGACACAATCATATCCATCTATTCTAGTTCCTTAAATCATATGATTTCGACACGTGACTAAGGGCGTCAATTTTTTTTTGTTAAATTTAACATTAACGCAGTAGCCGATAGTAATTTGGTAGATAAGTGAATTATTGCATCAATTAAATAAAGAATTTGTAAAACAGCATTGTTGGATGGGTGTTATTTTAACATTTGAATAATTCCCGTGTGGGAAACGAGGCATGTGTCTGTCCCTGGCCCTATTTATGATCCGATACTGATTCTCATACTCATACTCTGATCCAAAAATGGGAACCACAACCACAACATTCTCCTTCTCTCTCCTCTTTCTTCTCTCTCTCTGCTTCACCGTTACCCTTGTTAGATCCGTGAGTAAGGACGTCCCTGATCTTCTCGATCCATCGCACACAAATTCTAACGATCTGATTTTGTTTTGATGGCAGGACTTTGGTGATGATTGCGTGTACACCGCCTACATTAGGACCGGTTCGGTGTTCAAGGGTGGAACCGACTCCAACATCGGCCTCAAGTTATACGACAACTACGGTTACTACATCTACATCAATAACCTCGAGGCCTGGGGTGGTTTAATGGGAAAAGGTTACAACTACTTCGAACGTGCCAACCTCGACATCTTCAGTGGACGAGGACCCTGTCTTGAGGGACCCGTTTGCGCCGTTAACGTCACTTCCGACGGCTCCGGTCACCATCACGGTTGGTACTGTAACTACGTTGAGGTTACCACCACTGGGGCCCACCTATCCTGCGCTCAGGAAACCTTCACCGTTGAGCAATGGCTCGCTCTCGACACTTCCCCTTACCAGCTTTGGGCCGTTAGGAACAACTGCCATCACCAGCTGGACCAGGCCCGGCCCGTCTCCCAACGCGATGGGCCCAGATCTGCCCGCGCCTGAGAATGCTTTTAACATCGCTTCTTCTTCTTCTTATGCTTTCTCTTTTATTTTACTCCGTTGCATTGCAGCTACTTTTATTTATTGGGAATTTGAGATCATATCCGTTACTTAATTATAATGATTAGGTAAGGCCGTAATCAATTTCGTCATTTTATGATCAAAACGATTTATAAGATTAATTTGGTGGAAAATTTTGATATTATATATATATATATATATATATATATATATATATATATATAACTCATTCAAACTCGAGTACAATACATCACTATAGGTGATAAAGCTTCAGAACAATTTCTGAGTTATTTGACGCGTTTGGTAGTTAAGGAATGTGTTCTGCACGTTCTAGATATTAGTTTAGCTTTTTTCAGTTTGAGATTAATACAACTAATAATGTCTAGTTTTTATTATGCGAGAATTTTACCTATTTGTTTTTAAAATATTTTTTTTACCAAGTTATTCTAATGTAAGTCTTGTTAGGCTCCTAACATTCCTCTTCCTTTACAATTTATTATTCTTCTCAATTTTTCATTTGCCCCAAAATAAAATAATGTCCACTAGCGAGACAATCATAATGCGTTGTTTTTTTTCCCCAGAAATCAAAACATATAAGCAATATTTACAACAACTCAAACAATGATGATTCATTTGATCAAGTGAAAACATGTCACGAGTAATTTTGCCAGAGCATTAATAGAACTACACCCCTTTTTTGGGGGTGTTGAATGAGTTTTAAAAGAGAGAGAAAATTAGAGATCTAATAGTAGTTGCGATAAGGGGGAAGAGAAATAAAAAGGAAAAGGTATGTACAAATTGGATGAAATGATTGATCATATAGTTTATAATTTCACTTAAAGTTATCATATGACTAAAATAGAGATTGAAATAAAAATGAAATGAAGTAGAAAAATTGTGCCATTTGAAGGAATGTAAATAAACAGAAAAGATTGAAAAATTAAATTGAGTTATATAAACTAAATAAATAATATAAAAATTTTATTTAACTCATAATCTTACACGGGATAAGAATAAAAAAGCAGGAGGTTTATATTTTAAATTAATGAGGTCTCTATATGATTTTTAATGTAGATAATACTATTTTTAATACAAACTTTCTTCTATTGATTCATATTGTGTAAGATTACACATATTAACCTTAACTAAAATTCCATGATCGTAAAGGGGAAAAGCTTCTAGCAAATGAAGACTCACCTATTATATTTTTTATTAATTTAATTTAACCAAATAAATAAAATATTTTATATATTATACGTCTAGTCCTTTAATTATGATGTGTGTAGTTTTAATCTTCTAACTTTTCATGTTATAAATCTTGTCCTTAGTTTAATTTTTGACAATTTATTAAAGAAAATTTGATAACATATGCTTACACCTAAATAATATATTATTATTCACATCACATACATTTCCATTGACAATTTGATGGGAAGACAAAATTTACATACTTTCAAAACTTAGAAAACTAAATTTATACACATTAAAGAACTAAAATGATACAATCATTTTGGCGGAAAGCAGTTACATCTAAAATATAATACTTCATTTATATTTATTTCTTCCTCATTTCATTTTATATTATTTCAATACAAAGAAATATATTTAGTTTAACAGTGTGTTTCTTTCGTGTCAAATCACTTCATTCATGCTCAGGGTGTTAGTGTGATCCTGAAACTAGAAAGAATACGAAAGAGTTCATGAAAGATAAGTTACTTGATTTTATCGTTCTTAAATATAATGGAATTTTTAGTTTTATAATATAAGTAAAAATATATTTTTTAATGTAATTAAATACTTGTTTAGTAAATATATTTTATATATATATATATATTTCTAATACAACTAATTTTTTATATAATAAATAATATTAAATATATTTTCAGAAATTATATTAAATATTAAATATTATTAATGTTAATAAATATTTTTAAATCAAATTCTTAATACACGTTAAATTGGTTATTTTTATATTTAGGAACAAAGGAAATATTATTGATAGAGAGAAAGGCACGCACACGTCCTATAGTATATTAATCCTTAGAGACGGGATAAAATTATTTGTGTGTCTTCATTTTATTTTTTAACTTTCTTAAATAAAGAACTCGATTAGGAATGACAACGTAGTGAAATGAAAACATGGTAGAACGGGTGCGGATATTAGGGACATATTACCATTATCCTTGGTTTTAGATGGGTAACAAATATTCACAAATAGAAAAACGAATATCTAAAGTATTTATCAATATATAATATTTATTAAAAATAATAATAAGGGAAAAAATTTGATATAACATTTTAAATATGATATTATTTTAGTATGATATAATACAATATAAAATTGTATAATATATTATAACTTTGTACATTAAAGATATTATTATGAAAGAATATTAAATTTTTTATCTTATAAAATAAAAAAATTAAATATTTAAGTATATATATAGTAAGAGATAAATATTAATAATCATGTAAATAATATACTATTGATACACACGTTTAGTAAATATATAGATAACCCTAAAAGATACAGGTATGTTTTTTACACTCCATACTTCAATATATCATATTTTATCTCCAAAAAAAAACCATATTTAAAATTCAATTTCAATATAGAACAAGTTGTTTTCTTTTTTGTAATAGTGTAGAATAAGTTGTACCTTCAAACTTAATAGTTTGGACTTTTGAAATAATTAATTGAAACTTTATGCTCCACATTTTCTTTAGCATGGGACCGTAGTGTTTCCGAAGTGGACCTCAATCATCGTCCCCACAATTCCTCCACAACATGATTTTACTTTTCTTTTACAAACGACTTCATAATCAATCATTAACCATCACGAGCAATTGCTGGTCATCTTTTACAGTACACAATTTTTTTCCTGTACTCACCTTTGACTTTGTCACCCTTCACTCACTCCATACATACTTCAGTCCTTCATTCACCTTGCTGTTTTACAAGATGGTCTTTCACTTCCAACAAAGCCTTGCTTATTTCCTCATCGTCCGGTGTCTCTTCCAGCAATATTTCATAGTCTTGTATTGAGGCCTTCCATCTTTTCAGCTACAATTTTATCATTAACATAACACAAATCACATAACTAGAAAGGAAAAGTAGAACATTATGATTTTTGACACTTCTATTTACCAAGTGCATCCTAAAGTAATGAATACTCTTAATACAAAACTTAGTGGAGTTCCTTACATGCTTTTTTGTTCTGTTCTTCAATCAGAATTGGAATTTCATTTCAGTAATTCATATCAATCATTAATGCCAAACCTTTATTTAGTGAGGTAGTAAAGTGAAACTTCAATTCTAAAATTTTGTCTTAATTATAAACTAACTAATTTTTCTTTTTGGTTCAAAATGTATTGCAATATGTAAGTAAACAAAAGAAACATAAGTGGTTCACCTGGGCATTACAATCGGCTCTTCTCAACCTAGCCTTGCTATAAGATGGACGCAAGTTAAGTGCAGCATTGCAATCTTCCACAGCTTTTTCAAATTGGCCTAATTTTGATCTACAGGCTGCTCGGTTGCATAGCAAAACCGAGTTATATGGATCATGTTCTAAGCCTTCACCATAGGCAACACATGCTTCAGAGAATTTTGATTCCTTGAAAAGCTCATTTCCCTTGGATCGAGCACTGGCCACAGCTCGAGTCTTCCTCATCACCTTGTTCACCTCTCGATTATTCGGGTCTAGCCCCGCTGCTTTCTCAAGTGCATCTAAAGCATCTTCAAATCTGCCAACAGGGTGAGTGAACATATATAGAGATTATGAAACACATTCTGCTTTTCAATTACATACTAGACACTAACCTGCCACTAGCCAAATAAACCTGAGCCCGAGTTACCAACAAATTTGCACTACCTACAGGTCCAAAGAACTTGGTGCACCCCTGAACATCGAAATTAGGCCCCCTTGAGATTACTTCTTCTGCATCTTGGTGCCTACGGAGCTTCAAAAATGCTTCAGCTTGCAATGCAAATATCTTCAAGTAAAGCCACAACCAGATACTTCGTGAGAGAAATAGCCAACACAGAATCAGTGCATAATAGAAGATACTAGCTTGTAACTAACCTGTGGAGCAAAATCTGCACCAGATGATATAGTGTAGTTGGTCTCCTTAATCAGAGTGTTCCAGTCCCCTACCCTACGAGCATTGGTGCACTTGTTTAGATGGAACTGAATTTTATTTACTTTAGCAACCTCGTCAGGGTCAGCCTCTTGTCCTGCTTGTTTATAGTGATAAAGGGCCTTATCTGTTACTCCTAATCTGTTAGCAAGGATAGAAAGATTTCCAAAACAATTAGTATCAACATTGAAATTAATGAAGGAAAAGGAGAAAAATATTTTCTGTTTTGTTTTTTTTACTGTTTTTACTTTTTATTATAAAGTTGTTACGGTTTTTTTTTATTTATCAAAATTTATACAAAAAATAATAAAAATAACTTTATTTCTGTTTTCATGGCACAAATTTTTAGTAATATGAAACAAAGTAACAGTTTTATAATTAGAAATGAAAACAGAAAATGTTTTCCTAAACTAAATACTCTTGAAAAATGTATATTCTCCATCTAAATATTTTTAATGTATAAGTGTAGCATAGGCACCTCATGTTCAAGTTTCCCAATCGAAGATGAGCTCTTTGATAATGAGGGTCTATTTTGATGGCTTCTCTGCACTCAAACACAGCCTCCAGAAGCCTGCCAAGAGCTGTTAATGCTGCACTTTTGTTGCTCCTATAGGAAGCTTTATTGGGATCAATCGCAATTGCGGCTTCGTAAAGAGCCAAGGCTTCCGAAAATCTTCCATTCTTGTAATCCTCATTGCCCATTATCTTCAACTGCTCAGGATCCATTCTGGTAGATATGGCCCTGCATAGAGAAGCAGGTGGTTGCATGCTTCCTTTCTCCACATTCTCCACACAATGGTTTGTGGATCTTCCATAAGCAACAGGGTTTTCCTCCCTTCTCTTGGTTTGGTGATCCAACACATTCTGAGAATTTCTGTTCTTTCCCTGCTTCAGGTTACCTAAATTACCGAACAGCATCATGTTGCTAGATGAAGCTCGAACAAGATTGCCACTTCCCTTCGATTTCTGGTGATCGGTTATTAAGCTATCAAGTTCGCCGGAAATGCCAACGGCTTCTTTAGGTACCCTTCTTCCATGGTTAACATAACCCTCCATGTGTGACACTTTGGATGTGCCTCCTGCTGTTATTTCTCTGTTGTGGTTCCTTTGATAGTTCGGGTTCACAACAGGGGTTACCTTGGTGTCAGAATGAGATGGAGAGTCTGTAGATTTATTAGATGAAGCTGTTCTTTTGGCAGCTGCATCTTCATAACCACCTCGCTGAATTTTTCTGTCATGTGAATTTGATGGTTTTCCAAAACCATCCTCATTGTTGTTGCTGCGAGGAGAACGCAAGAATACCGCAGTTATAAAACCACAGCTACATTTTCTCTGTTCGGTGTCGCTTCCCATCTTCTAATGTTTTGTTTCTCCTCTTGGTTTTCTTGAAGAATGCTCCATTACAACGTTGGTGGTGGTGATGACGATGATGATCGACTACTATTTCCCTATGCTATTTTTGATCTATTACAAGTTCAGAATGAAATTTCAAGGAGTATGAAGAATGTACAAATAAAGATTGATGCAATAAAATGTTATCTTTAAATGGAACATTGAAGCACAACATCAACTTATTCAAGCATGCATACGAACCCTCCTAGGAAACAAAGTTTGTTGCATTTATGATTCTTGCAGATGGAGAGGTCAAATGACATTGCATAATCAAATGATAGGAAAATTAATGTTGTTGAAAAACAAAAAATGCAATGGTTGGGTTTCTGTTACCGGTTGGTTTACAACAGGAACCCAGAGAAGCGGTGATGGATGGATCAAAGATCTCTCCAATTTTGGAAACGACGAGGCTTTGTTATGTACCCCCTCATTTCTAACAGCCACGCTTACACGCCAGCTGTAACATTTGCAGACAGCAATATCATTGGAAGAAACTAAATCTTAACTGTATATTTTATATAAATATTTAGGATTAAAAAGATTAATTTAATTCACTGTTATTATAAAGATTTACTATTTTATATTGTCATCTAATAAAGAAGTAATTTGACTAAAAGTCATATACGGTTATTTCTCAAAAGATATTTAAATGTTGCATAACTTTTTTAAAATTTACTTCCATTTATATTCTAATCTAGTAACTTCAGAGACAAATATTTTAAGTATAAATCAAAGCTACCCTTTAAATTATCAAAGCTACAAGATTTTTATTTTCAATAGAAACTTTTTGTTCTGCTAGCATAAAACTTCAATTTCAAATCATGTCCAAAATCATGAAGGCACGTTCATATGAAGCTCATAATAATATTGGAAAACAGCTCATAATATTATTGGAAAACCCCATCAAAGAGCTTATCTCATGATCGGTGTCCTCGCAAACCAATGTCATGGCAAGTGTAGTAGATTTGTTGGAGGCACACTGGTAACTAACCTGTAAAGGTATGTAAGTATCAACTTTTCTTGTGATTTTCAAATCTATACTGACACAATACCACGTAGGACTTAACTATTACTCACTTCTATAAATACTCTTCATTTATGACCCACTAAGGTACGTGATATCAAGTATCTGAATTGACTTGAGCGTTGAAATGTCATTGTCCTTCAACGCATTAGATCAGTGTAATAACCAGAAATTAGACACAAACTCCTGACCCCAAGAAAAATAATATCATATCCCCACTGATCGGTGTAACATATAAGAGAATGTCAAGATCAACACTGACATTGATAATATTATCCCTACACCAAGTAGTTCACTTTTTATTTTGATTGTATATTAACGAAACCCCTAACTTAAATGACTTTCTTTTGTGAAGTCCTAATCAACAACTCAACTAATTTCTTTGAAACAAAGATTACTTTCTTTCACAAAATCCTAGTCAACAACTCAAAACTGATTTCTTTGAAAGAAAGATTAAAAATTACCAGTGAATTTTATTTTTCTTAACAAAATATTTTTATATACACACGACAAGATTTAAATTGTCATTATGCTTAAAATATTCAATTTCAACTAATTTGTGGTTAAATTTTTAGCTATCATTCTTCAATAAAGATATGTTTGAATATGTAACTTAATTAAAAGTTTATACAAATTATTTTTATATAGGATCTTATGTTATAAATATGATCGTAAAATTTAACGAAATAAATTAAAAATAACTTATTTTAATAAGTTACATAAAATGACTTATTTAAGTTAAAGATAATTTATAACAGGTATAAACTATTTTTATAAGTTACCTTCCAAACTCAACTTTACTTAAATCTAGTTTTCACAATTAATCAACTTGGACTTTTAATAGGTGGCAAGAATAAAACCAAAGTCCAGGAGCAGGAAAAGCGAATTCACACGTGAAAGCTTGAACTTACAAGTTACAATAAATTGCTTCTCAGATGAAGGTGAAAGTGGAAACATCCAGCTTTAAAATTCCATCCACAATGTTACCCAAATAATTTATTTGTCCACCAAACTTAAAACGAAGCTCAGATTGACACTACATTTTCGTATGTTAGTCTGTCTAACTGGGAAAAAAAATACGAAGAAGCTAAATCCAATCAAAGTTGAATTTGTGATATGTAAAGGATCCTGTGATCCCACCAGAAATAAAATAGAACCATGGAAAAAGAGTAATATCAGGCTGCATTCTGCAATGTAAAGCATCAAGAGGGGTTTCTGTTCAGCTCTTTCTGTATCGCTTCTGACAACTCCTCAGCATTATATTCGACTCCAAAAATTCTGGCAACCTCCATTTTTGGGTTCAACAAATACCTGATTATTTTAACACAGCTTATGACCATGTTCAAGTGTCACCATACCTAACAACACAAGGATGCATAAGGATAGAACAAAGCTTACATGTTGTGGGAACAGTCAACAAGATAATCGTCACCATCCTCTTCTACCTTCTTAAAATAAACGCGATATTCTTGTGCCATCTGCCTAATAGCAGCAACAGGTCCAGTCAATCCTATGATTCTTGAATCAAACTCTGCAGCCAATCAGAGGGAAAGAGAGACAGAAAAGTTAATAGGGAAAATTCATCCAGAGGATGGTAAGTTTTGGCATAAAGCACCATTGAGCAAATCCAAAAGTTTCAGTAATTAAAAATTGTGATAGTTTTTGCCAGAGATAACCTAACCTTTAAGGTATGCACTAAGCTGTGAGGGAGTATCACGTTGAGGATCAATGGAAACAAACACTGGCAAAATCTTGAGATTCTGTTTTGATTCTTGATCCAAATAAAATATATTATGTTAAGGTTGGCCCAGAAAAAGAAACTTGGAATGCAGTAAACTGAGATTGAAGTGCCAAACCTAATATATCGATTGCCTTGGTCATAATTTGGACCTGTTCTGGCCCAAGATCTGGGGACGAGGTATAGCCAAAGTAGAGGAGGACCCAATTCCCAAGAAAATTACGTTCTGTAATTGTTTGTTTCTCCGTATTAATTAGTGTAAATGGACCCCCAATTATGGGTCCATTAACAACATTTCCACTGCCACTACCCTGGTGACCTGATCCAAGAAATAAAGCAATCAGGACAATGGAAATAAAACATCCTTTCAAACTTATATTGGGATCACACTTCTGTAATCCGATAACTCCTAACATTTGATGCCTAAAATTCAAAGTTGGGAACCTCAAAATGAAAATGAAATCATTTAACCCTTAAGTCACAGGTGATTCCAAGAATAATCTTGGATAAGATCAAAGACAAAATTTAGTAGATTATGCATAATTCTTACAAAGTATTGGCCCACCTGATCCACTTTACAGCATGCATTATATTTTTTTTATAGAACTGGTATAACAGAGTGAGAGAATGGAACAGAAGTATATTGAACAGCAAGAAAAAAGATGGTATTATTCAGTGAATTCAGTCCCGATAGGGTATTCAAGAGACTATGTACTCTCCTGCTTATAATTCTGATTTCTTCCCAAAAGACTATGTACTTTCCTGCTTATTCTTGGAAGTATTCTCTATATATTCACAGTATCAACTAACTCTCTGCCGTTACTAACTAACTCTGCACTTATTAACTAACCATCCTCATTTCCCATTTCTGTCACATCAATGGTATTCCCCTTGGCCCCTGTCATCCTTTTCCTAATATAGACCTTTACCACAGGTATGCCCCAACAAGTGCCAACTTTGTAAAAGAGACCCATGAAAAGAAGAGACATGATTTTAAGAAAACAAAAATGGATCTACAATATGAAGGAGCAAGTTATGATGTATGAACTCTTCCAGCATGTATAGGAATCATCTCAGAGAAAAAAAAAAGACCAAGATATGCACCTGCATTCTACCATACTGATTTGTTCTTGATAATATACTATATATCATCATCATCATTGCATATGTAGCTCACTGATAAACTGGAAGATACATATGAAGAACAAATAGAAACATTTCATTGAGACATAAAAAAGGAAACCAAGCATGATTAAACTAAGAAATAACTTACCATCTTTTAATGTGTTTGTCTAGCAATTAAGCAAGGATAGTTCCGAAATACATATACACATTCACGTGAGAAAAGAATAACTTGACAAAATTATGCACAACAAACCACATATATTGTAAGGGCATACATAACCATTCAAGAAGGCAACAGATAAAAACAATCTTAAATTTGGATATTGAACCTAATTCAATCTTAAAAGTTGACTTATGTATTGAAGTTCTAACTTATCGTCTCTACAAGATTATAAATTAAATGTCAGGCCTAACTCACCCTTGTCTTATATACTATTAATTGGTCATATCACTAGTCAATATGAGACTTTTAATAAAAGAAAACACCTGGCTGTCACAAAGCATTTAAACTACAAACTCCTGAACGCAGATCAAATGAGAAAACTAGATAGCAAATGCAAATAAATACCTTTGGGAACAGCTCTCCTCTCATCATTGTAGTGAAAAAAAGCTGCAAGCCCAGCAAATCCTAAAACAGCAGCTGGCTGCAGGAAAACCAAACAACAAACAGAATTCAATCCACTGAAACCAGACACACATTCAATCAATTGCTACATAAGAATGCGATAACAGGAGAGAAAGAGAGAACATACGACAACATAAGTACCCCAGTAGCGAGAAGTTTGGGAATGCGAATTCGATTCCGTAGGAAGAACATCATGGAAATCATGCTTTGTTTTACTGTGTCTTGTAGATTTTGTATAACTAACAGATTGAGTTGTCCTACAGAGAACACGCCTATCACGGAAATCATCACAACAAGAACTACTCAGGATCGAAATGCCTATGATGCAATTCCTCGCGTTATTTCAAAATTAAGGTTCTAACGTCGTTGAGAAAAATTAATTAATCATTTATTCTAAGTGGGAAAAATAAAATCCCCAAAAATAAATTTCCAAAAAAAAAAGAGGTGAAGGAATTGGGGATTTTAGAGAGTGACCTTCGAAGAAGAGCGAGGGCGAGACCGGAGGAGCGATGGTTGGATGAAAAGAGCATAAACCTAGGAAGGGGCATGACTAAGGTGAAGACTAAGTAAAAACTAAGGGTTTTTGGTAATGCCAAAAACTAAAACCCATTCTCTACGCTAAATTCTGTTGTTTGTTCCCATAATTTAAAACCCCCAAATATTGCCTTGTTTTCCAAGCTTTTTGTTCTCATAAATAATCTTCATTTTCTTTCTCTATTCCGATTGATGGACATATCCAATGCCTATGCGTCGTGCTAACCAGGCCTCACTCTGACACACCTTTATCTGCCAAAAAAAAATATAGAGAAATGCTAACCTCCTATTAGTTACTACGACTTTCTATTTATGTGTTAACATGTTTTTACTAACATGTAAAGTTTATTTATTTTATGCCTACCAAGGTAAACTGGGAAACTTGAATTCAACTACTCCCTCCGTTATGAATCAACCAAAAAATGTTTTAGTAAATATATTTATAAGAAAATAGTAAATATATTATTTGATCTTTTACTTTTTTATTATTAAGTTAATAGGTCTCTTTTAACTTTTTAAAAATTACTTTCTGGTCCTTTAATGTTTAATACTACATCCGTCTCTAAATATAAGACTATTTTTAAAATAAAATTTGTCATATAAGGCTCTCTTTCAAATCTCAATGTCATTAATTATTTTTTTACCTAAATACCTCTTATTAATGTATAACTTTTATTAAAATCAATATAATAATAAATGATATACCTCAATTAGATTATTTATCTCTACAATAATAATTAGGTAGTAAGTGAAGAAAAACTAAATGGAAAGAGAATAAGTCAATAAAATTTAATGATGAGTGATAATCACTTTAATGACAATTTTGAAAAACCACTACAAGTTTTAAAGAAATTTAATGATTTTAACTAAATTAACCAATTTCCTTAACAATTGTGTGAATTAGGTAAAAGAGTATTATATTTAGGGACAAGTTTTTATTATTAACTCTCTAGCAAAATCATTAACTTTGACTTACCTATCACTTATGTTGACACGTTTAAAGCCATTGGGATTGCCACGTTGACTTCAAAATACTTTTGTTAGAATTGAGTTTTTTTATTTACATTTACCCCCTCAAATCGCACACCCTAATTTTGTCTCTCTTCTTCATTCATATGTTGAGAACCTAAGCAACCATTAATAAAGGCATAACCTAGATTGTAAAGGTTGTGAAGAAGTTGGAGCATGTTGGATTGCCTTCAACTTTTGCATTTTCATATTGTTTGTCAAATTCCTCTCATTGCTTTGCTTGTCAATGGTATTAGAGAGGCTACACAGATCTATGGCAACCTGGCCCCATACACATATCTATCACAACCTCTCTAACACAACCATTCTCAGGAACTATAAAGTTACTACATAGAAAAAAGGAAACAGAGATGTGTGGAACAGTTCAAGGAAGGGTCTCTCAGAATCAACCAACTGCATATGTTGAAGGGTTGCGTGAATTAGTGACGAATGTTGTTGGGGCATCAACGTGGAAATGTGTTTTCCTCTGCATAAGTTGAAAGCAAGGTGATATCTAGGAATGTTCTTGGTGATTAACTGGACACTTACAGAAGCTAGCTAGTGCTCGAACAATACACACGACTTCTTTTAAAATTAACACCACATCACTTTCAATACTTAAAATCAACGAAGTTACAAAAAATAATCTAGGAAAAGATATTTTAGGTAGCAATCATAATAAAAGATTAGTCATATTTTTCTATGAGTGTTTGTAACATCTCAAATTTTAGAGAAATCAATTATTGGATGATGATAATTAATTATTTAAGGCCTAATGTATGTGGGACAATTAATTAGGAATTAATTATGATTTATCAGTAAATTAAAATTTATTAAAACTAGATAATTTAACAAATGATGTAGGACCTATTAAATAATTAGGGCATTTGATAGGTCTAGAATAATGAGGAATTTATTGTAGTTATGGTGGTATGTTCAAAATAATTTTTGGTGTTGAGGAGATATTTATTCGGATACGATGTATGTTAATAAATGACGAAACGACAAATGAAATGGAATTAAAAGAAAATGCAAATTTCCTTTTTCCTCTCTTCCATTGTCATGAGCATTTTTCCTCCCTCTTTTTACTCTTTTGTCCATTGGACAGAGAGGTTTTGAAAGCCATTGGGAAAAAGCAAAAGGTGGACTATGGATCATTAGGTAATACCCAATTTTGGCATTTTCTCTCTCCTCCCTTCCCCAATTTCTGTGTGGCCTTTCTCCTTCCTCTCCATTCTTATTTTTTCACCTTCTTTCTCCCTCTCCCTTGAGCAAAACCGTCCATACCCCTTCCATGACCATTTTCCACTAAAATCAACACTTAAGTTTGGATTTGTGAAGTACAAATGGGATATTAAAGCTTATCTTGGATCATTTTCTCCTTTATCACTCTCATTTTCATTTTTGGTGAAGCTTTGGGCTTGAGGTAAGGGTTCATAATTTTAATGGCTTCTAATGGGTGTTTTGATGTTGTTAGAGCTTGACAAAGGTTGATTGGATGTTGTTATATTGAGAAATGCATATGGAACTTAAACCATAGGTTAGGAGACCATTCGGATTTGTTGATTGTTGTTGATGATTTGAATATGAAATTATTGGCTTAAGGATGCTTAAAATGATGCAAAGAAGTGATTGGAATTGATGTTTGGTGATTATTATTGGAACCCTAGAATTTGGAAGTTTGGGAGGTTTTGGAAAATTTTGAGAAAATTATGATCAATTGATGTTGAAGTGATTGTTGAGTTTGGAAATGAGTTTTGAATGGTTTGATATTCATTATTGGTATTGGAAGATTATGGAATCAAGGAAATGTATTAAGGCACTAAGTTGATAAAATTGGTAGAAGTGGTATTTGGTGAGGTTGGCATGAATGGATTGGTATAATGTGTTTTGAAACCTTGGAAACTCATTATGGATGATGGGTAAGGCATTTGGTGTATTGGTATTTTGAGGAGTTTATGTTGTAATCATTACATTATAGAAAATATATGACATCCTGGCGCTGTTGAGGGCGGGGAGTGATCGCCGGTGCATGGGCACGGACAAGGAACGGCTCCTGGCAGGCTTCCAGCAGGGAATGTGGCATCCCGGGCACTGTTGAGGGCGGGGAGTGATCGTCGGTGCATAGGCACGGACAAGGAGTGGCTCCTGGTAGGCTTCCAGTGTGAGGGACACATGAATGAATCGAATACATACCAGAATGAGAGGGATCTAAAGACTGTATAGGTATGGGACTATACAGTCGAGGATAGCTTAAAGAAATGAATTCGTACTACCTATACCAACAAATGCATTAGCCTTTTCGGTAGCCTATCACTTAAGAACTCCAAAGTTAAGCGTGCTTAACTTGGAGTAATTCTGGGATGGGTGACCTCCTGGGAAGTTCTCAGGAAATGTGTGAGTGAGGACAAAAGCACATTGGAAAGGTCTCGTGTTGGTCTGTGGGGCGAGTCATTCATTCCTGAAAAGCGGCTGGGGCGTTATAGTGGTATCAGAGCCTAGCCTCTCTTAGTACGGTATGGTTCAGGGATGAACCAGGCGGAAGCTGGTGGACATGTGATATCCTGGCATTGTTAAGGGCGGGGAGTGATCGCCGGTGCATGTGCACAGATAAGGAGCGGCTCCTGGCAGGCTTTCAGTGGGGAATGTGGTATCCCGGGCACTGTTGAGGGCGGGGAGTGATCGTCGGTGCATAGGCACGGACAAGGAGTGGCTCCTGGTAGGCTTCCAGTGGGAGGGACACATGAACGAATCGAATACATACCAGAATAAGAGGGATCTAAAGACTGTATAGGTATGGGACTATACAGTCGAGGATAGCTTAAAGAAATGAATTCGTACTACCTATACCAACAAATGCATTAGCCTTTTCGGTAGCCTATCACTTAAGAACTCCAAAGTTAAGCGTGCTT
Source organism: Clitoria ternatea (assembly GCA_037962975.1). Classification (NCBI taxonomy): domain Eukaryota; kingdom Viridiplantae; phylum Streptophyta; class Magnoliopsida; order Fabales; family Fabaceae; genus Clitoria; species Clitoria ternatea. The sequence goes on from CM075669.1 coordinate 258,005,121, forward strand.
AACTTGGAGTAATTCTGGGATGGGTGACCTCCTGGGAAGTTCTCAGGAAATGTGTGAGTGAGGACAAAAGCACATTGGAAAGGTCTCGTGTTGGTCTGTGGGGCGAGTCATTCATTCCTGAAAAGCGGCTGGGGCGTTATAGTGGTATCAGAGCCTAGCCTCTCCTAGTACGGTATGGTTCAGGGATGAACCAGGCGGAAGCTGGTGGACATGTGATATCCTGGCGTTGTTGAGGGCGGGGAGTGATCGCCGGTGCATGTGCACAGATAAGGAGCGGCTCCTGGCAGGCTTCCAGTGGGGAATGTGGCATCCCGGGCACTGTGAGTGATCGTCGGTGCATAGGCACGGACAAGGAGTGGCTCCTGGCAGGCTTCCAGTGGGAGGGACACATGAACGAACCGAATACATACCAGAATGAGAGGGATCTAAAGACTGTATAGGTATGAGACTATACAGTCGAGGATAGCTTAAAGAAATGAATTCCTACTACCTATACCAACAAATGCATTAGCCTTTTCGGTAGCCTATCACTTAAGAACTCCAAAGTTAAGCGTGCTTAACTTGGAGTAATTCTGGGATGGCTGACCTCCTGGGAAGTTCTCAGGAAATGTGTGAGTGAGGACAAAAGCACATTGGAAAGGTCTCGTGTTGGTCTGTGAGGCGAGTCATTCATTCCTGAAAAGCGGCCGGGGCGTTACAGTGGTATCAGAGCCTAGCCTCTCCTAGTACGGTATGGTTCAGGGACGAACCAGGCGGAAGCTGGTGGGCATGTGACATCTTGGCGCTGTTGAGGGCGGGGAGTGTTCGCTGGTGCATAGGCACGGACAAGGAGCGGCTCCTGGCAGGCTTCCAGTGGGGAATGTGGCATCCCGGACACTGTTGAGGGCAGGGAGTGATCACCGGTGCATAGGCACGGACAAGGAGCGGCTCCTGGCAGGCTTCCAGTGGGAGGGACACATGAACGAACCGAATACATACCAGAATGAGAGGGATCTAAAGACTGTATAGGTATGAGACTATACAGTCGAGGATAGCTTAAAGAAATGAATTCCTACTACCTATACCAACAAATGCATTAGCCTTTTCGGTATCCTATCACTTAAGAACTCTAAAGTTAAGCGTGCTTAACTTGGAGTAATTCTGGGATGGTGACCTCTTGGGAAGTTCTCAGGAAATATGTAAGTGAGGACAAAAGCACATTGGATAGGTCTCGTGTTGGTCTGTGGGGCGAGTCATTCATTCCTGAAGAGCAATCGGGGCGTTACAAAATATGGATTAATGGGAAGGAATTCTTGAAACCTAATGAAATAAGAGAATAAAGCCTATGTGATATTTAAAACATGATAAGAATTATGTATGTATATATATATATATATATATATATATTTGTATAGTGAGAATTGAGAATGATGTTTGAATGGAAAATTGATTGCATTATGTATGTATTAAATGTAGGATCAAATCCAAAAACGACATTGGACAATTTAATCGCTCAGATTACTTCTCTTAAGGTAGGAGAGGAGTTATATATTCTAAATGCATGAATTAGAAATTTGATGATTCTTGTATGATGATATAGATCATATTTGCCTTGCATTAATTCTTGTGTTGTGATGTAATGAATGTTTGATGATTGTTGGATGAAAAATATGTTTTATGCATTTGGAATACATGTATAGTGTGTTGTGGTGGTAAAAATGTATGTGTAATGTTATGTATGGCCATGCGTGTGCCTATGAACTAGTATATGATACTTTGTATTTCACCACTAATGATGAAGATGATGTTTGTTAATGAGAATGATGAAAACTTATTGTGCAGCACACCTATGAATATTATTGAAAGTTAATATATGTTGTTGTGACACCATTGTGATGATGAATGGAATTGAATTATTAAAGATGATATAAATGTCATATGAAGCTTTTGAAACAATGGCAATACTCGAATAATTTAAAATCCACTAAATAAAGGTGGTGGTGGTGGTGATGATGATGATGATGATGGTGATGGATGATTGATGAGTGGCATGGTAAGATGTATAGTGTGAGATTGTATATGATTCGCATCTACATTGCATCCATGACATATCTATATAGCTGCCGGTGTGGAATGTTAAGGGTTTCTCTGGTTGGCCTAGTGGGAGGGGCAGCTCTATACACGAGCATTTATTTACCCTAGTGATTTAGTGGTGGAATCACGAAGCTACCCATGCTTAATCATAAGGGATTGCATGTGGTTGACCCTTGTGAGGGGTGGGTCTTTAAGGAGCAGTTGTCCCCAGTGGTCTTGTTGGATCACGACTGCCATGGCATGGTTCATGGTTGGCCCGTATCACCATTTTGTTGTTGATGTTGTTACCGTTTTCATGGTGAAAATGTCAGGTGTTGCATGTTGGGCGATGCGGTTTGGTACCAGTAAAACTCTTATTTGTGAATATAAGTGTATACATTTTACTAGTGCAGTAGGGGCATGATTGTATATCTATGCTTGAACGCACATTGGTGTTTATTTTCCTATAGTTAGATCCGTAGTGCATTGTTGCAAATTGTTGTGTATATTCCTTTATATATATGCATTAGCCTAAGAGCATTCACATATAGCCTTGAAATATGCCAGAAAGATAATGAGATATTGAAATAGTGATGATTAATGAAAAGGTGAAACCTTATGAAGAGACAAAATTATTAATGATGAAAACTATATGATAAAATCCATGACAAATGGTAATAATCCACAACGAGTGGTGTTTGGGAATTGATTGTGAATGTGTATATGTCGGCTTTGTAGGCCTATGATGATTAGTGATGATGCATGTCTTTGGTGCTTGTGATGAAAAGCATATGGTGATTTGTATGCATATGCACATGATCACAAATGTTTCGTTTTTGTCATTTCAAATATGATGACCCACCCTCCCATGTTGTCTCTTTTTAAGCCATTTGATACAGGACTATCATGGGATATGATGATCTTTCGAAAAGTGAAGTGTTTTGGTATGAAGGTAAAATAGCTGTAAGTGAATGCTTTAGCCGGCAATAGGTTGAAATTTAGGCAATATATGTATTTTGAAATCAATGACATTGTTATTGATGTAGTGACAATGACTTAAGTCCTTGAATGTGTGAAATTTTAATCTTTTGGAGCATACTTGTGTATATATTGGTCAATTATTTTGTAAATGCCCATGTTGATATTGAACAACATATATTTGATAGCCATTGTTATGGTATTAAAGTTTATGATAATGGGAAATCCATGGAATTGATGATATGTTGAGTTTTGGGGTTCACTTTATGGCCAATGAATGGTTTGATGATTAATATGATGAATGGGTTTTGAAAGAATATGAATTTTTGATATCGACATGTTATATTTAACCTTGTTTATTGATTTTGCCCTATTTTAATCGATTAAAGGTCTCTATTAATTGATTAAATGCATTCTGGAATCCAAGTTAATTGATTATCATGTTAAGGTAATCGATTAACTATTGTGTTATAATTGATTAATGACTACAAGTAATTGATTAAGATGATTCTGTTTGGGTATTAATCAACTATTGTGGTATCTGAATCGATTAAGACAATAGACTAACATGGTGTCCTAATCGATTAAGAGATTTCTGTTTCAACCTTAATCGAATAACATGGTTGTCTAATCGATTAAGAGGTTTCTGTTTTCGATCTTAATCGATTAACAGGGTGTGCAAATCGATTAAGAGGTTTCTATTTCAGTCTTAATCGATTAGCAAGGTGGTTTAATCGATTAACTAGTCTCTAACTTCATGTTAATCAATTAACAAGGTGTTGTAATCGATTAATAGGATCAAAATACCAAAATTGCTTTATTTTCTTTGGATATCTTCTCATATCTTCATATATGGGATGAGATGGTTACCCTTACATACATGTTTCTATTCCTCTGTTACTAAACTCTATCCCGTGTGTAATTTTATAAGGGTTTTTCTTTATCGATCCACTTTTTTTCTTATTTCTTTAAATTATGGCCTCCGGTTTTCCGTGGTTTGAATCTTGATGTAAGAAAGGTTGATGCGAAGCTTTTAAACTATGAAAAATTTATTTGTATTTTCATTAATTATTTGTATTTACATCGGGTTTCGGATGTGGGGAATCGGGGCGCCACAATGTTCATGTTGGTATTGAGGAGACTGGTCAACAACAAATACGGTAGAACATAAAGGGAAATAAGATAGGGAATAAGATATCCATTAAAATGGAATTACATTTTATTTTTAAATCATAGTAATATAGTCATGCATTTTACTTAAAAGAACTACATGTAAATTGTAATATAGAAAATGCCTAACTATTTGTTTTTTGTTTATTACTAGAATAATAGGTAGTCTTTCATTTAACACTCTATATCTATATTTTGTTTTGTAATTTCAACATTTTTGTAATAATTGATGGTTCAGAGTCTGACTTAAAAGGGAGGGTTGAATAGGTCACGGACTCTTTTCACGGAATGAACCAAATAAAAAATAGATAATCGGACTTATAAAAGAAGGAGGGAGAAAGCAACATAAGAGGTTTATACTGGTTTACTTTTAACACAGAAGCTACATCCAGTCCCTTCTAACTTGAAGGATTTCCACTATTGTAAAATCTCCTTTACAATAACAGCACCAGACCAGTGCACTTAGTATTCTTGACTCCATCCACTTCTGCCTTTAACCCAAGTATTCTTCTAAAAGGAAATTCCTAGCTCAATAACCTAAGTATTCTTTCAAAAGCCTCTTCAGGCCAACAGTAGTTCCCACATAAAAAATGAAGCTTGGTAACAAACCAGACTTTACAAATTGAGATTGAAAGAATGAATAAGAGTGTCTCACAAAACTTAGTGTTTAAAGATACACACTCAATAGAGTATACACTAAGTTGAAAAGACACAAGATCAAGGTCTGTTAGAGGCAGAACATACAAAGAAAATCTTTGTCTTTTGAGAGACTTAAAGACTGATCGAAAAGAAAGATAAGGCAATGATCTTTTTCAAATATAACTTTTATAAGTTTCCTACTTGTTTGTATTGCATCAATCTACTGAAGAGTATTTATAAGAAGCAAATGGCAATCATTGCTACCTTTTGAAAAGAGACAAAACCATTGGAAATCCTATAAAGAGTTATGCTTTGAGCTTTGGGAGGTACTAGACTTTTATTGATACAATATTTCTAAAGAGTCTGATACCCAGGTTCTTATGTTCTTTCATGAAAATAGTTCCTTGAGCAACATTAACAAATATAGTTGTTTTCTTACTTTATTTGATTGGAACAAAGAGAAGAAGATAAAGTTGTAATCCTCTGAAACTAAGCTAACACAAATGCTGACTTATTCTAGCTTTTTGTACCTACACAGAAGATTATATTGGGATCTTCGAGCACTAATTTGGTTGTTTTGCTGATTTGTCTCTTGTTTTTTTAGTGATGAGCACATTTGTCTTGATAAGTGCATGAGTTCTAAGGCATTATGAAAATAGATTTAAAAGCGTTAAGGTTTAATGTTGTTCTCTGAGAAAGATTGAGGATGCCTAAAAGTCTGCTTCTTGATAATTATCAGAGAAGGGAACTAATCAAGTTGGCATCATACTTTTTGAGGTCTAATAATTTGTTACATCAGACTTTGGTTGATAACAACCCCCTTATGTTTTGCAACCTGTGTAGTTCCTGAAATACTTGGACAAAAAGGATAGATTACATGAGACCATACTTTATTTGACCAACCATTGATGTTTGTTATTAGTATATCCAAGGTCTAATGATTGTGCATATTTTGAGGTTTGATCAAGTAATGACCTATTGTGTCTTTTCAAATCAGACTTTGCTTCAACAATCTTCCCCTATTTGTTGATAGTAAACATCGGGTCTTTTTTATAAATGAATTCTATTAATAAATCAGAATATGGTTATGCAAAACATGAGAGTAAGCATTTTTGAATGTTCTTTAAAATTTTAGATAATTTAAATTTTTCAATGAGATAATCATAAGCATCAAAGTTTAAAAGCCAATTACTGATTACTTGAATTGAGAAAATTAAAGCAATCAGATTTATATCAAAGCAATTAGATATATCAGAACAGATAAATTGAAACAAAGTATTTGTCATTGATAATTTTAAGCAACATACGTTAGACTTGTTATTATAACAACAAACGAAAATTTTCTAACAAGTCTCCCCCAACACAAAAGACTTCTAACATATCTCCACCTTTTGATATAAACAAAAGAGGGGCATCAAAGAGAACCTAACAATAAATCACGGGTGTAACATCCTAAAAACTTCATTCTCATGTATAATCATTTTGATTTAGACTATCAATGATATTATCCATTTTATCTCAACTTTCTACATAAATTTTGGTTAGTACAACATCTTCAATTTAACCTTTTACCATGGTAAATAATTTTAACTTTATACCTTAGGTAAAAGTTAATCAAATAACTTATTACCTATTTCCTTAGTTATTAATTTCTTTGGCTTTTCCAATTACTCTCATCAAATTACCACATACTCCACTCAAAATATGTCATCTTGTACACATTTTAATTTTTAGTTAGATTCTGAATTTGGAAATGTAGTCAACTACAAAGTTGTTCCTCTTTTTCTGAGCTTTCCAACAAGACCAAATTTGTTAAAATCCATTAAGATATGAGAGAGATATGCCCAAAATACCAAAACAGTGTTAGAATTGATATTTTACTTCAATCATATGATCTTGTACATATTTTAATGCCTAATTAGAGTCCGAATTTGAAAACATGGTAAACTACAAAGTTGTTCCTCGTTGTCTTAGCTTTCCAACAAGACCAAATTTGTTAACATCAATTAAGATATGAGAGAGATATGCCTAAAATACTAAAATAGTGTCAGAATTAATATTTACTTCAATCAAATAAGCTACATTATGTAGGCTGCGGAAATGGTCAACAATCCAGCCCATTTTTCTCACCTAAAACATCTATTATCACCATAATTAATCAACCTAACATCCCACTACAATCCCATTATAAAAAGCTTGTCCCCCACTTGTCATTTGCATCATTAAATTAACACTACATCTTGTTCCTAAGTCTGAATTCTTAGAACAAGCTAAAGTTAGTGAAGTCTCTCTCTTATTTTCTTTCATTTTCTCCATCAAGTTCACTCTTGATCTGAAGCTAGGACAATAATACAACACTTTCAACTACTTTAGGAACCTCCATTAAGGTAAGAGAGGATAGGGTTATGAATAAATATGGAATGGGTAGAATTGTATGCTATTCTAGGATTTCCAGATTTATTTTTGTAACTTGTTACTTAATTTCGAAGCTGAAAATGTGTGAATTTGACTTTTACTTCTTCATAAAAGTTGTAGATCTTTTTGTTATAGCATGAGTTATTAGATATGTATAGCATGAGTTATAGTCAAAATACTATAGTATGTCTGTTCTGAAATATGTACCTTCTATTTCGTGTAAATATTAAAATTCTTGGAATTATACGTATATATTTAGACTTTGATGTCTTCATAAAAGTTGTAGATATTTATGTTATGGATCTATAGAAAGTAATTTCAAGTTAAAAGGATATTTTTAGTTCTAGTTATACCTAAAATACAGAAGTATGTTCAAGCTGAAAATCTGCTGACGTGAATCATTGTTTGTATTTTTAAAACTGGGAATTTTGTGATGAGAATTAATGTTTAGGGTCTTAATAAAGGTTTTAGATATTTGTGTTATGAGTAATTTAGAACTGGTCTCATGCCAAAATTATTTTTGTAGCTCCAGAAACGTTGAATTTACCAACATATGTACGTTTTGTTACTTTCTTTGAGATAGTTTAGTATACTATGAATTTGTGATATTTCTATTTGGATTTGGAACTTTTGGTCTTCATAAAAATTATAGATAATGGAATTATTGAAATACATAACTTGGTCTCATTCAAAAATTATTTTTATACCATGAGTTATAGCTAATTCACTAAAGATTGTCAAACCAGTAAATTTTCTAGCAATTGGTGATAATGAAAAATGATAACTTATTGACTATTATGTGATTATGTGATGTTTCTGTTTGGAATTTAAAATTGTGGTCTTCATGAATATTGTAGATAATTTTGTTATGGAACTACAAAAAGTAGAATTACTTAAAAAGGATTTGATTTGCTCATGTTATGGTCTTGTTACTAATGTATGTTGCTGTTGTAAATTTCTGAAATTTACCTATGATGATTATTATGGATGAAAATGATATTTTCTATGGGGGTAATGATTTATTTATGAATTATTGAGAGATTATTGATTATTATGGATGTTATTGAGTGTCCTATGGATGTCATACAGTATATATTTATGATGAATAATTATGAATGACTAAATTAATGTATACATGAATGCCTTGTGGTTTATTGAGATATGTTGTTGAACTGTAAATCCATGATTTTAAGAATTGATATATGTGATGTGTCCTTTGAGGACTTATGGCTTTCAAGTGATTATGGAAGTATTGATATCATGGTATGTTAAATTGATAAAGAGAATTAAAGGCATTCATGCATCATAAGCATTTGGACGCACCATGGAATTTAAGGGTTCCATGATTGCCGATCCTGGTGGGGGGTTTACTCTATGATGAGTTAAAGCCTTATTTTCGTTGAGCGCCATAAAGTATAGGGATTCATGGTTTATGCTAAGTCCTACTTGTGTACTTCGGTACTTGAGCGCCATGAAGGGTAGGGATTCATGGTATATGCTAAGTCCTACTTGTGTACTTTGGTACTTGAGCGCTACGAAGGGTAGGGATTCGTGGCATTATGCTAAGTCCTACTTGAGTCTCTATGAGACTTTTTACTGCAGTATTCCCACTAAATCAAAATGGATCCAGCATGACATCATTTAACTAAATTAAAGATTATTAAATGTAAATGACCTTGTTTGGCATATTCATTATATCATAATTGTTTGTTGATTGTGTTTGTGCAATTTTACTTATTTTATATTTATTCTATATTTTATCTAACTCTTACATTATTTTTATAGTGCACGCTTCACAAAATGATGAGTGGTGCAATTAATGAAGTTTTTATGTTTTATTGCTTGGACTTTGATTTCATTTGAGATTTAATGTGTTGTAATAATATTATATACCTCATACTGCAATCTTATTTATCATTTCTGCTATGTAAATGTATTATGTTTTATTCGTTTACGACTAGTATGCATGATAATATTCCGCATTTATCAATTTTTACATGACCTCAGAATTTAAATTACGAATTTCAAAATGATTCTTTAAACGTGAAAAATTTATTTCAAAAATTTGGGTTAATTAATTGGAATTTGTAATTTGGGTTTTGGGTGTCACAATGGTGGTATCAGATCATTTTCAAAAATTCAGGGCCAATTGCTATGACATGTATTGTTTTCTTTGATATACTACGTGAATTGTTTGATTACTTGCTTGATAATATGTTAAGTGTGTACTATATGACTTATTGCCTAACTGATAAATTATAAAATACTTATAGTTATGTTATAATCTTGTAATTGTATACGATATACTTTCCCTTAGAATTAGTATAAACCAAACTACGTATGTAGGATGGCAAGAAACAATAACGACGCTATGGCAGCCGCTTTCAACCACTTGGCTGAGGTCTTGGAGAGGCAAAATCAACTAAGAAATATTGGAGGACTTCACGGATTGGATCACTTCTTAAAAAGGAAGCCATCAAAGTTTAAAGGAGACTATAATCCAGAGGTAGCATACCTATGGATTAAGGAAATGGAACGCATTTTTCGATCCTTACCCTGCACAGAATTTGAAAAGGTGGAGTATGCCACCTACATGATGATTGAGGAAGCAGAAAACTGGTGGATTCATGCCAGGATTCGTATGACTGAGACTGACAGACCATTGGATTGGGCTAACTTCAGAGACTGTTTTCTGGAGAAATATTTTCCAGCAAGTGTGAAGAGCCGAAAAGAGCTGGAATTCTTGGAGCTGAAACAAGGCTCAATGTCTGTTGGTGAGTATGCTGCTAAATTTACCCTCCTTTCCAACAGGCAGGTGCTGAAGCCTCAAAGTGCATCAAGTTTGAGAATGGTTTGAATCTTGAAATCAAAGAGGCTATCTGTTATCAAGAAATTCAGAGCTTCTCAATCCTGATCAATAAATACCGAATTTTTGAAGAAAACCACCAAGCCAGATTGGCTCAAGAAAAGATCAATAGACAACTGAGACCTCAACTAGTTACCTTCAAAAGGAAAGGATCATTCTATCCAAATCGTTTAAAGGGGGATCATCATCATCTTCTGAGAGACGCAACAATCATGTGAATATAAAGTGTCATAAGTGTGGAGGTAATAACTATATACGTGACTGCAACAGACGCCTAGAAGATGTCACTTGCTTTCGATGTAATCAGAACGGTCACATCAGCCCAAATTGTCCACAGAATCATCAAATCAACAATAACAATAACAACAATAACACCATGAATAATCAAAGAAGTTCTAGTTTTTAGGGAGGCCATGGAGGAAACACGCTTGCTGTTTAACCTCTAAGACAAAATGAGGAGTCAATAGACAAAATATTACAACCAGCAACATGAAGAGTCTTTGCCATCAGCGGTTCGGAGGCAGACCAAGCAGACGACCTTGTACAAAGTAAGTGTGAGATCAATGGTACCATTTTATCTGTATTGTTTGATTCTAGTGCTACACATTCTTTTATTTCTGAGAAGTGTGTTAGACGTCTTTAATTACCTGTAAAGTCTATGATGTATGACCTGATTGTTTCCACTCCCACCGGTACATAACTTAGGACTACTAAGGTGTGTAACGATTGTTCTATGCTCGTAGAAGGTAGAAACTTTCTTGTCAATCTTGTTTGTTTACCTTTGAAGGATCTGGAAGTAATTCTAGGGATGAACTGGTTATCGATGAATCGAGTCTTGGTGGACTGTCATAACAAGACCGTGATATTTCCATCAGAAGGAAACACTATTTCTGACAATCCCAAGATCTTTGCTTTAAAAGGAGAAATTCAATTGTTTGCCTTGTTTACTCTTTCCAAAGGAGATGGTGAATCTGAAGTAATTGAGGTGCCAGTTGTCTCTGAATTCCCTGAAGTATTTCTAGAAAATGTCTTAAGTTTACCTCTAGAACATGAAATAGAATTCTCAATTGACTTAATTCCAGGAGCAGAACCAGTGTCTATGGCTCCATATCGTATGTCACCTATTGATCTGGCAGAACTGAAAAAGCAAATTGAAGAGTTGTTGGAGAAGCATTTCATCAGGCCTAGTGTGTCGCCATGGGGAGCACCGGTATTGGTCATCAAGAAGAAAGATGGAAGCATGAGATTATGTGTAGATTATCGTCAGTTGAATAAATTGACAGTGAAGAATAAATATCCTTTGCCCAGAATTGATGATCTAATAGACCAATTGAGAGGTGCTACAGTATTTTCCAAGATTGATCTACGATCGGTTATCATCAGATTCGTGTCAAGTCTGAGGATGTTCCAAAGACAGCCTTTAGAACACGCTATGGTCATTACGAGTATCTGGTGATGCCTTTCGGAGTGACCAATGCCCTAGCTGTATTCATGGATTACATGAATCGAGTGTTTCATCCATACTTAGATCAATTTGTTATTATCTTCATTGATGACATTCTGATTTATTCTAAGACTTGGAAGGAGCATGAAAAGCATCTTCGAGTGGTATTGCAGATTCTGAAAGAGAAGCAGTTGTATGCTAAGTTATCTAAATGTGAGTTCTGGTTGAAAGAGGTAAAGTTCCTAGGCCATGTGATCTAAAATAGAATCTGTAACAAACTGGGAGAGACCTAATTCAGTTACTGAGATACGAAGCTTCCTAGGATTAGCTGGTTATTATCGGAGATTTATTGAGGGGTTTTCTCGAATTGCCTTACCAATGACTCGTCTGACCTGGAAGAATCAACCTTTTGCTTGGACACCAGAATGTGAGAAAAGTTTCCAGGAACTAAAATCAAAGCTTACATCTGCTCCAGTCTTAACTTTGCCTAATTCACAAGAAGACTTTGTGGTTTATTGTGATGCTTCTAAGATGGGTTTAGGTTGTGTTTTAATGCATCAACAAAAGGTGCTTGCCTATGCTTCTAGGCAGTTGAGGTCGCATGAAATGAACTATCCGACGCATGATCTAGAATTGGCAGTGGTGGTATTCGCTTTGAAAATCTGAAGACACCATTTGTACGGAGTCAAGTTTGAGGTGTTCAGTGAGTATAAGAGCTTAAAGTATTTGTTCGATCAGAAGAAATTGAACATGAGACAGCGAAGGTGGATGGAGTTTCTTAAAGATTATGATTTTGATTTGAAGTACCATCCAGGAAAAGCAAATGTGGTAGCAGATGCACTTAGCAGGAAATCCATTCATATGGCATCTTTAATGGTAAAAGAGATGGAAATGATAGAACAGTTCAGAGATATGAACTTGGGTGTGGAGACGAAATCTTCAAGAAGTATGACCTTGGGAACTTTGAAGATCACCAATGATTTTCTGAAGCTGATAGGTGAGAGGCAGAGAAAAGACTTGCAATTGCAAGAATTAAGAGAGACTCAGGCAAATGGAAAAGATATGGGATTACAAGAAGGATCAGATGGAATTTAGAGGATTAGAAGCAAAATTTATGTACCAGATGATGTTGATCTAAGAAGGACAATCCTAGAAGAAGCACATAAAAGTATGTTAAGCATTCATCCTCGATCAACTAAGATGTATCAAGACCTGAAGAAAAGTTTTTGGTGGCCAAGGATGAAGAAAGAAATAGCGGAATATATGTCTTCATGTCTGGTATGTCAAAAAGCTAAGATGGAACACCAGAAGCCATCTGGTGAACTGCAACCATTGGAGATTCCTGTCTGGAAATGGGATGACATTACGATGGACTTTGTGTCAGAATTGCCAAGAACACGTTCAGGTAATGATGCAATCTGGGTTATTGTAGACAGATTGACTAAGTCTGCTCACTTTCTCCTAATGAATATGAAGAATTCTCTACAAAAGTTGGCATAATTATATGTGAAAGAGATCGTGAGACTACATGGTGTACCATCCAGTATTGTGTCAGATAGAGATCCGAGGTTCACTTCCCGATTCTGGGGAAGCTTGCATCAGGAGTTGGGTTCAAGACTTTGATTAAGTTCAGCTTATCATCCTTAAACAGATGGACAGTCAGAACGTACCATACAAAGTTTGGAAGACTTACTGCGATCTTATGTGCTTGAGCATGGTGGTAGTTGGGAGCAGTTTCTTCCACTGATTGAATTCACGTATAACAATAGCTACCATAGCAGTATTGGTATGGCTCCATTCGAAGCATTGTATGGCAGAAAGTGTCGAACACCCTTTTGTTGGTTAGAAACTGGTGAAAGTTTGGCGTTAGGGCCTGAAATTGTACAACAGACTACTGAACAAATAGAAATAATCAGAGAAAAGATGAAGGCATCCCAAGATAAACAAAAGTACTATTACGATAAAAGGAGAAAACCACTTGAGTTCAAAGTTGGTGATCATGTGTTTTTGAAGGTTTCGCCTCACAAGGTCATTGGCCGAGCACTGAAAAGTAAAAAGTTAAGCCCAAGGTTCATTGGACCATATGAAATTCTAAGAAGATTGGCCCAGTGGCTTATGAGATTGCACTTCCTCCTCATCTTGCAAATTTTCACAATGTGTTCCATGTATCACAATTAAGGAAGTATGTACAGGATCCCACTCATGTGATTGCTACTAATGATATTGAAGTTAGAGAAAATTTGACCATCCCTACAGAACCTATGCAGATTATGGAAAGGTCGATTAAACGCCTGAGAAGCAAGGATGTACCATTAGTGAAGGTGGCATGGAAACAAGGAAATAATGTAACTTTAACTTGGGAGCGTGAAGGTGCTTTGAGGACACAATGCCCAGAATTGCTCCACTGAGAGATGTGTTGTATTAAATTTTGAGGACGAAATTTTTATTAGGGTGGGAGAATTGTAACATCCTAAAAACTTCATTCTCATGTATAATCATTTTGATTTAGACCATCAATGATATTATCCATTTTATCTATACTTTCTACATAAATTTTGGTTAGGACAACATCTTCAATTTAACCTTTTACCATGGTAAATAATTTTAACTTTATACCTTAGGTAAAGTTAATCAAATAACTTATTACCTATTTCCTTAGTTATTAATTTCTTTGGCTTTTCCAATTACTCTCATCAAATTACCACATACTCCACTCAAAATGCGCCATCTTGTACACATTTTAATTGTTAGTTAGATTCTGAATTTGGAAATGTAGTCAACTACAAAGTTGTTCCTGTTTTTCTTATCTTTCCAACAAGACCAAATTTGTTAAAATCCATTAATATATGAGAGAGAAATGCCCAAAATACCGAAGTAGTGTCAGAATTGATATTTTACTTCAATCATATCATCTTGTACATACTTTAATGCATTGTTAGAATCCGAATTTGAAAAAGTGGTAAACTAAAAAGTTGTTCCTCGTAATCATAGCTTTCCAACAAGACCAAATTTGTTAAAATTCATTACGATATGAGAGAGATATGCCTAAAATACAGAAATAGTGTCAGAATTGATATTTACTTCAATCAAATAAGCTACATTATATAGGCTGCGGAAATGGTCAACAATCCAGCCCATTTTTCTCACCAAAAAGCTCCATTATCACCACAATTAATGCACCTAACATCCCACTACAATCCCATTATGAAAAGCTTGTCCCCCACTTGTCATTTGCATCATTAAATTAACACTACATCTTGTTCCTAAGTCTGAATTCTTAGAACAAGCTAAAGTTAGTGAAGTCTCTCTCTTATTTTCTTTCATTTTCTCCATCAACTTCACTCTTGATCTGAAGCTAGGACAATAATACAACACTTTCAACTACTTTAGGAACCTCCATTAAGGTAAGAAGGGATAGGGTTGTGAATAAATATGGAATGGGTAGAATTGTATGCTATTCTAAGATTTTCAGATTTATTTTCGTAACTTGTTACTTAATTTAAAAGCTCAAAATATATGAATTTGACTTTGACTTCTTCATAAAAGTTGTAGATCTTTTTGTTAAGTGAAGTTTGAGACTTGAATCAACTGATTTGGATATGTATAGCATGAGTTATAGTCAAAATACTACAATATGTCTGTTCTAGAATATGTACCTTCTATTTCGTGTAAATATTAAAATTCTTGGAATTATACATACATATTTAGACTTTTATGTCTTTATAAACGTTGTATATATTCATGTTATGGATCTATAAAAAGTGGTTTCAAGTTAAAAGGATATTTTTAGCTCCAGTTATACCTAAAATACAGAAGTATGTTCAAGTTGAAAATCTGCTGACATGAATCATTGTTTGTATTTTTAAAACTAGGAATTTTGTGATGAGAATTAAAGTTCAGGGTCTTCATAAAGGGTTTAGATATTTGTGTTATGAGTAATTTAAAACTGGTCTCATGCCAAAATTATTTTTGTAGCTCCAGAAAAGTTGAACTTACCAACATATGTACGTTTTGTTACTTTCTTTGAGATAGTTTAGTATACTATGAATTTGTGATATTTCTGTTTGGATTTGGAACTTTTGGTCTTCATAAAAATTATAGATAATGGAATTATTGAAACACAGAACTTGGTCTCATTCAAAAATTATTTTTATACCATGAGTTATAGCTAATTTACTAAAGATTGCCAAACCAGTAAATTTTCCAGCAATTGGTGATAATGAAAAATGATAACCTATTTACTATTATGTGATTATGTGATGTTTCTGTTTGGAATTTAAAATTATAGTCTTCATGAATATGGTAGATAATTTTGTTATGGAACTAAATAAAGTGGAATTACTTACAAAGGATTTGATTTGCTCATGTTATGGTCTTGTTACTAACGTATGTTGCTGTTGTAAATTTCTGAAATTTACCTATGATGATTATTATGGATGAAAATGATATTTTCCATGGGGGTAATGATTTATTTATAAATTATTGAGGGATTATTGATTATTATGGATGTTATTGAGTGTCCTATGGATGTCATACAGTATATATTTATGATGAATAATTATGAATGTCTAAATTAATGTATACATGAATGTCTTGTGGTTTATTGAGATATGTTGTTGAACTGTAAATCCATGATTTTAAGAATTGATATATGTGATGTGTCCTTTGAGGACTTATGGCTTTCAAGTAATTATGGAAGTATTGATATCATGGTATGTTAAATTGATAAAGAGAATTAAAGGCATTCATGCATCATAAGCATTTGGACGCACCATGGAATTTAAGGGTTCCATGATTGTCGGCCCTGGTGGAGGGTTTACTCTATGAAGAGTTAAAGCCTTATTTTCATTGAGCGCCATGAAGTGTAGGGATTCATGGTTTATGCTAAGTCCTACTTGTGTACTTCGGTACTTGAGCGCCATGAAGGGTAGGGATTCATGGTATATGCTAAGTCCTACTTGTGTACTTTGGTACTTGAGCGCTATGAAGGGTAGGGATTCATGACATTATGCTAAGTCCTACTTGAGTCTCTATGAGACTTTTTACTGCAGTATTCCCACTAAATCAAAATAGATCCAGCATGACATCATTTAACTAAATTAAATATTATTAAATGTAAATGACCTTGTTTAGCATATTCATCATATCATAATTGTTTGTTGATTGTGTTTGTGTAATTTTACTTATTTTATATTTATTCTATATTTTATCTCACTCTTACATTATTTTTACAGTGCACGCTTCACAGAATGACGAGTGGTGCAATTAATGAAGTTTTTATGTTTTATTGTTTGGACTTTGATTTTATTTGAGATTTAATGTGTTGTAATAATATTATGTACCTCGTACTGCAATCTTATTTATCATTTCCGCTATGTAAATGTATTATGTTTTATTCGTTTATGACTAGTATGCATGATAATATTCCGCATTTATCAATTTTTACATGACCTTAGAATTTAAATTACGAATTTTAAAATGATTCTTGAAACACGAAAAATTTATTTCAAAAATTTGGGTTAATTAATTGGAATTTGTAATTTAGGTTTTGGGTGTCACAACGGGTGAGGGAACAAATGAAAATAGGAGATGCTACAGACGAGATAAGAATAAAATAATGAGTCTGAATAATGAAAATAAAAGGGGAATTGAAATAAATAACGCAAGGACGATATTGAAAAAGAGGGTTTGAAGGAAATGAGTCAAAAGAGGAAGATCCTTCATTCGGATTGGGAGTAGAGAGAATGCTATGAAGGTTAGGTTTAGGGAGCTGTTAAGGTCTGGGAGGACCTTTGTAGAGAGGCTTGAACTTGGGAGGCATAGCCTTCTTCAATCTGCCCAAGTTTATCCATGTCTCCTTAGCCTAAATTTTGTCTATACAAACCAAAATCTTTTTCCAAGAAAGAGCAATGGGTCTGTTCTTCATAAAATAGAGTCAAGTGTAACAGTTTTAAACCTTAGATCTCTAGCAATAAAGACCTATTTAGCTACCAGAACTTGGTGTAAGGCAATATCATCTGGTGAAAGAAGGCCAGCATAGGGTAGCAGTCTTTCGATAGGCATGTAAGGGACAAATTTATGTGCATTGGGTAAGATACAGAGTCTACGACAATCAAAATTTGGGTTGCTGACAATGGCAAGATTATACGGGTTTCTGTAGCCAGGGTCTGATGGGTCAAGGATGGGTTTGTAAAAAGTGAAGGTGGGTAAACCATAGAGGGTATGAACTAGAGAGGGTTGTTAAGAGGGAAGGCTAGTAGTGGAGGGTTCAAAAGGGGGAACAATAGCAACGTAGGGATTTGATGTGATCTAGGTATGATGGGAAGGAATCATAGAGAACAGGATAGGCTAAAAAGGTTGATGAGAGACAATAGGGTCAGAGGGAATAGAAGAGGTGGAGAAGAAGAGGTCATGGCTACTTACAGAATTAGACCTTGCTTTCTTTGCACTTGGATTAGGAGAAGAGTCTGATCTCTTCTTTTTTAGGGAGGCCCTGAAGCTTGACTAATCACTTTGAAAAGTTCCAACCGTCTCAGAGAACTTATTCATCCTATCAATGTGACCTAATTTTTGCATACCGGGTTCAGATCCTTACTTCAAATAACTAAAAATGAATCTTAAATAAGAGAGGAACCCAGGGTAACCACCATATTTCATCAATTCATCATGGTTTGCTTTCATGATCATCTGGTAGTCATTTCTCATTTCTTCATATTGTGCATATTCTCCAACACAAAAACCTTCATGAGCACAGTTGGATATGGAATCTTGTTCGGTTTCTTTCTAATAGAAAAGATTAAGTAAGTCATAATAACATTTAAGTTACCTTTTCCTTCATAAGCATGTGGTACATGCAGAATCTATCCAACTTGCTTATTGTATCCCTAGCTCCTTTGCGAGGGCAGAAAACTTGCTTCATCACTAGGTGAAGCATCTTGACCTTCGGTAGCAGATTTTTAGATATAGCTTTGGTAGGACGCTCAATGCCATAGAGCATCTCATTTATCTCAAAAGAGGACATAACCTCATACTCGAAATGATATAGGATGGGGGAGAATCTAGCTATCTTTCTTCAAATTGTTAGGGAAAATGTTACCCTAAACCTAACAAAAATAATCAGAAGTATGGAAACATGGAAGATGGATGGAGGTTGATGGAAGGGATGGAAGAAGATGAAGGAGACGCCATCAATGACTTGGATAAGTCTCTACTCGCCACTCTAGGGATGGTCACCTAGTGATAAGAGCTTGAAAGTGTTAGGGAAGCCTAGTAGGGTCAGGCAGCGGAAACACAAAGGATTCCCAAGAAAGAATTGCAAACACGTATGTCTCAAAGCATTATGCTAAATTAAAATTTTTAATTAGGGTTTACCTCTTGTAGACGCAGAACAAGATCCTCGATCGAAGCAATTGTAGCTTCGCCCTTAAGAGTCCACACGAGCACTCCCACCAGAAAACTAACGATCCGATTGCTAGTACGGAATTTTAGTGTAATCTAATTTCTGAGCAATAGCCTATGAGCATCTCATGCTCTATATATAGGCTTAGGTCTTGACCTGAGCTCTCATTAAACATTGGGCTCCTTACTCATTCTAAATGAGTTAGGCCCAAATAGTTTTATTTTCAGTCCAACTAAAATAAAGCTATCCTCTGGTGAGTTTACTCTATGTGTGTGACCCTATAGGTAAAATATTCGGTTATATTAATAATAAACTATTTTATTATTAATATAAAATAAGAGCGATATGTAGCAACACATCATTATGTCCGAATATTATTTATCATCGACATGACCTATAAGTGATAATTATTTTATATATCTATTCCTTTTGTCACGATATCTAATTGGGCCCAAGGCATGGTCGTCGTCATCCTTGTATGGCCCAATTCATTTTACTTGATACCAAAGTAGACTTTATCGAATAAATATCTAATATTTATTTATCCTAGCATGGCCATGCATTTCATTAGTCTCACTCCATCAAGTGGCCCATAGATATCACTCCTGTTACATAGGAGAGACAAATTCCATCTACATCACTCACATCCCTTTGCATAATTTATCTATTGCCTAATCACAATCTTTATGGTCATCTTATTATAGATAACGTTTGATTGTATTAAAACAATAAACTCCTTATGTAGGAATCGTAGTGACTTCAGGTCGAAGGACTATATACCATTATCACATTGAGAACCGTTTATGACACTCATGTAACGATCCATGCAACGTTCTCATGGTGGGTCTGTCCAGTACTACATTACTCTTAATGTGTACCCGTGTAAAGACTTGATATCATATATCCATGATTTGTGAGATCAAATCATCAGTACATTCACACACTAATCTTAATGTATTTACATGTCCCCATGTAAATACTTGATTAAGGACGTTTTAGGAATAATTCTCATATGACCTATTATTCCAGGATAAATAGCATTAGTCTAAAACTGAAAATACTAATTTTATTGATAACTTAAAATTAATACATTAATAGCTCGTAGTGCATACACCAACAGAAAGGGGTTAGACTTTCTCTAACCTAAAGGAGAGAGTTTGCACTCAAATCTCACAAAGTGTAAATTTCATTCAAAACTAATGGTGTGGAAATACATGGAGAGGTAATCCTTATATAGGCAAGGAAGAGTGGTGGCCAAGCTAGGCAACTTAGGCTTCCCACTCTTCCTTAGGCCCAAAATCAACTAAACTAGGAAATGTGGCCAACTACAAGGCCCAAATGATGTACAAGGTCCAAAAGTGACCCAACAATAAACCTAAACTATTTTAAGTACAATTAAAATTATTTATAGACTACATACGCATCACAAAATCTTCAACATATACCTCACCAACAGCGGAACAACTAGTAACCGTAGCCAGAACATCCTCTGAAATTTCTATAGCTTTCCCTTTTAGCTTGCGCAACATAATGAACTTGGACTTATCAACAGTTACTGATTTCTAGAGCTCCAAGACCAAGGAAGGTGAATAGGGCTCTCTATCCACACAGAACTTGGTCCAACTAATGCCACTGATTTCCTTAAAAATGTCTCTACCATCCATTTTATGCTGCTTGGGGTTAAAGAACAAAGACTCAACAATGTTTAAACTTTGAATGCCATTGCTCAGTGAAGAAGATGGAGGTGTTTCAAAAAGTTTAGGATTAAGGGAAATGAAGAGGTTTTTCAAAAAAGAGATGAAGGGGTTTTAGCAAAATGGTGAGAAAATACAAATAAAAAGTGCAATACTTAAAGAGTAAAAACTAACCACGAAAGAGGAGAAAGAAAACATGTTCAGGTGGCAGTTACACAAATAGACAATAATTGCTGCCACATTGGACGTTTCAAGATAAAGGATAATGAAAATGTGAAATGATTTGACAGTTAACACGAATCCCAAAAGACTAAGTTATTTTCTCTCAAAAATATGATAGAAGTAAGTGTAGGTTTAGACATATCAAGCATCAAATATTATACGCATCAGACCTTTATGCACCAGACATATCATGCATCAGACTTTTTAGATTTAAATTAAGCTTAATGAAAGCAAACTTGGCCTTAGCCAGAGGCTTTGTAAATATATCTGCCCACTGGTGATCTATATCAATGAACTTTATCTCCAGGATTCCCTTTTACATGTAATCTCTGATAAAGTAATATTTTACTTCTATGTGTTTTGGCTTTGAATGTTGAATGGGGTTCTTTGATAATTTTATTGCACTTGTATTATCACAGAATACAGGGATCTTTTCTTCTTTGATAAAGTAATCTTCACATTGATATTTTATCCAAAGAAGTTGAGAATAATAGCCCACTGTTGACATTTACTCAACTCCTACTGCTGAGAGTGTACTGAATTTTTCTTTTTGCTTCCCTATGATATCAGACTTCTTCCAAAGAAGTGGCACCCATCACTTGTACTTTTTCTGTCCACTCTACCACTTATAAAATCTGCATCATAGAATCCATACAGGGAATGAGTCTGTTCTCTTATAGAACAGCCCAAGGTTAGTTGGGCCAACAAGATATCTTAGAATCTTCTTCACTGTAGACAGATGAGATTCCTTGGGTTCTAATTGATATCTTGGACATATGCGAACACTAAACATTATGTTAGGTCTACTGGATGTGAGGTACAAGAGAGAACCTATCATTCCTCTATATAAGGTCTGATCCCTTGATGTACCAGAATCATCTTTATTGATTATGCAGTTCAGATGCATAAGGGTGCTCATAGGTTTGGCATTATCCATGTTAAACTTTTTAAGCAACTCTTTGGTGTACTTCTGTTGATGGATGAAAATACCATCATTGGTCTGTTTAATTTGCAAGCCTAGGAAAAATTTAAGTTCTCCAATCATGCCCATTTCAAATTCAGCTTGCATTATTTTAGAAAATCTTTGCATAAACTTTCATCAGTAGCACCAAAAATAATATCATCCACATAAATGTGCACAATAATAAAGTGTTTCTGAGAGCTTTTTCTCAACAGAGTTGTGTCTACTTTTTCTCTTGTAAAGACTTTTAACAAGAGAAAAGAGCTAAGTTTTTCATACCAAGCTCTGGGAGCTTGTTTTAGACCGTATAGTGTTTTACTAAGTTTGAAAACATAGTTAAGAAAGACATATCTTCAAAACCAAGGGGTTGTTTTACATAAACTTCTTCCTCAATAAAACCATTCAGAAAAGCACTCTCCACATCCATATGATATAATGTAATTCCTTTAAATGTAGCAATTCCTGATAGCCTCAAGTCTGGCTACAAGCGCAAAGGTTTCAGTAAAGTTTATACCTTCTTGCTGATTGTAGCCTTGAGCTACAAGTTTGGCTTTATTTCTGATCACTTTTCCATTTTCATCAAGCATATTCCTCAAGACCCATTTTGTTCCAATGATACTTTTATTTTTGGGGGTCTAGGAACAAGATTCTAGACTTTGTTTCTATCAAATTGATTTAACTCCTCTTGCATGACAATGATCCAATCAATGTCTTCTAATGCTTGTGACACATTCTTTGGTTATATCTCTAAAACCAAAGCAGTTGTGGATTGGTCTTAAATTCTAGATCTTGTTTTAACTTCAGCTACCTGGTCTCCAATTATGAGATCTGGAGGATGATAAGCTTTGAATTTCCAATCTCCAGGTTTCTCTGGTTTAGATGATGATTAATTCTATTCACGCTCTATCTCTTTAGATGTAGTTGCTCCTGATTGATTATGGTCTCTTACTTGCTCTTCTGGTTCAACTTGTTGTTGTAGTGTACCTGCATCATCAGAATCTAGATCTGCCAGTTTCCTGTCAGTCTTTTAACAATTATCAAATCTTACATGCATAGATTCCTCAATGATTTAAGTTCGAGTATTGAATACTTTGTAAGATTTTGATGAGGTTGAATAGCCCATGGATATTCCTTTGTCACATTTAGAATCAAATTTTCCAAGATAGTCCTTAGTATTAAGAATGTAACAGGTGTATCCAAATGGATGAAAATATGACATGTTTGGTTTTCTTCCTTTCCACAATTCATAGGGATTCTTATTCAGTATTGGTTTGATAATGATCTTGTTTTGTATATAACAAAAGGTGCTCACTGCTTCTGCCCAAAAGTATTTTGGAAGACTATTTTTACAAAGCATTGTTCTGGCCATATCCTGCAGTGATCTATTTTTCCTTTCCACAACACTGTTTTGTTGAGGTGTTCTTGGAGAAGAAAAACTGTGAGTTATGTCAGACTTATTACAAAATTTTTCAAAATTTTCATTTTCAAATTCTCTGCCAGGATCACTTCTTATTGTACCAATATAGAAACCTTTCTCATTCTAGATTTTCTTATAGAAAATCCTGAATTCCTTTAGAGACTCATCCTTGTGAGTTAGAAAGTATACCTATGTCATTCTTTTGTAGTCATCAACAATGACAAATCCATACTTCTTTCCTGCTAGACTTTGTATCTGAGATAGACCAAATAAATCTAAATGTAACAGTTCTAAAGGTTTGACAATGGAAACAACATTTTTATTTTTAAAAGATGTTTTATGTTGTTTCCTTCTTTGGCATGCTTCATGTAACATCCCATTTTCTACTCAAATAGAAAATAGATATTAATATATCTTTAATGAGAAATACTTACTATTAGTTAGTTTATTATTATTTTTTTATAAAATTTTAGTATTTATATTTAATTATTTTGTTTAAAATAAAAATAAAATAATAATAATAAAATAAAAATATATATGTATTTTGAATAAGAATTTTAAAATGACTTAATTAGTATTCATTGATTAATGAAATTATATTAAGAATTTTAAATATCTTTATTATTCACAACTTTTATTTTATGTTTTTATATTTATGTTTTTACATATTTGGGATTTGATTCTTATTAGAATAGTAAAATAAAATTTTAAAGGAATTAGACTATGGTTCTTCAAAACTTTTTGATCTAAATAATATTTATGATTTTTTGAAATTTTTTGAAAATTTTGAAATATTTTAATAAAATAATATATGTTAAATAAAAATCACATAAAGTTACTTAAAACTAAAAATATTTACAAGAAAGTGAAGTTAAATTATAAGAAAATTTTTTAAAATCCATTTCAAGTAGACTTATCTAAAAATTATCGGTTTGAGTAAAATCTTGATTTTTACCAATCGTAAAAAAAATAAAAAACGTACCAATAAATTTTTATTAACAGAAAATTTTAGATTTCTAAAATTTAAACTTTATATTACTTATCATAAAATTAGTGAGAACTGATATAATATCGCTAAATTTTGAAAAAGGATCGATTTTGAATATTTAAAACATACCGAGTGAATGGTTACTATTTAGCATAATAATTCAGCGGACATTTACTATGCAAAACACTGCGCATGAACGAAAATTTCAAACTTGCACAGTAAGCAGAAACAAAAATTTCAGAAATTACACAATACTTTTATATTAAAATAAATGCATAATGAAATATTTTCCTATAAATAGCCGAGGTTTCTAACGAAGGAAATCACATATTCAAATTAAATTTTCTTAATATAGTGGTGTTAGAAAGATAGTGGTAGGAGTAAGAGAGAGAAATAAAATTTTTGGAAGGAGGTTTTACCAAAATCATAAAGTAAGAATAACTCTCTTTTATACTTTTTAGGTTTATTTTCATATCGTTTTAGAAATCTATTATTATACTGGATATAATATTATTTTAAGTTACTATTCTGAATAGTAAATTACTATGTCAATAGTAAATTACTATTGAGAATAGTGAATTACTATTCCAATAGTGAATTACTATTTACTATTACTATTTACAATTTACTATTTACTGTTACTATTTATATTTTACTATTTATGATTACTATTCATGTTTTACTATTTACTATTCACTATTCACTATTCACTATTCAAAATTTATCATTTTTGTTTTACATAGTAATCTTAATTTTCATCTTATGCCTATAATGAAATAAATTGGTATTAATATTTCTAGAATCGGAGACGCAAAGTGAACTATCTTTTGGTAACAATTCAAGGTAAGGGGGAGTGAGATAAGAATATAATATGAAAAGACATAAGAATAATGGGAGGAGTCCTCTACTCCTTTTAAATTTAATAATATTATTATAATAACTTTTCAACTTAAAATTAATAATAAATTTAGTATCTTTTGTAAATTATTCTTAAATACCTATGCAAGGATC
This sequence comes from Clitoria ternatea, assembly GCA_037962975.1. NCBI lineage: Eukaryota > Viridiplantae > Streptophyta > Magnoliopsida > Fabales > Fabaceae > Clitoria > Clitoria ternatea. Next base: position 258,030,377 of record CM075669.1, read on the forward strand.
TGGACTATTATAATATGAACTGAACTAAACCTATGCTAGGATCTGGACTATTATAACCTATATGGACTAGACTAAATTATGCAAGGATCTGAACTTTTATAACTTATATGGACTGAACTAAACCTATACAAGGACTTGAAGTTTTATGACCTATATGGACTTACATAGACCTGTGCGAGGAATGGACTATAAGGATTTCAGATTAAGTTTACTAAATTAAATAACTATTAAACTTTAAATTATGATATTCATGAATGATATTTATTTTATTTGATTATGATTGATAATATTTATGATTGATGATATTTGATTGTGATTGATGATATTACAATACTTGATTGTGATTGATGATCTTATGATGTAGAGTTTGAGCATATAACAAGGATGACGGGAAGCTAAAACTCAGTAAGAATATACTTATACCTTACTCTTTAAAGTAATACTTTAAAAGAAATTATTTATAATAATTTCTCATTGTTTATTCAGATTATTGTAAAAAAAATTTCTTAAATTTTCAATAAAAGTATATAATTTAAATAACTTACTTTTATCTTTCAAAATAAAATATTTAATTAAATTTTAGAATAATTTTTAGTTATAAAAAAATATTGTTTTATGAAAATAATATATTCATATATATATATATATATATATATATATATATGAAAATATTTGATTCTCAAATGGAAATAAGATACTTCAATAATATTTCATTTTAAACCTATAAGAGTTTTAAATTTCAAAAGTGTTTTATTATATATTTCTTCAAGTATTATAATTAAAGATGAAAAAAGATCAATAATTCAAATTTGTGTCTAAAATAAATTAATTTCCTATAAATGCTCTAAAGAAGGTTTGGAATATATATTAAGACTTTGAAACTCAAATCATAATAATATTAATTTGTGAATGATAAAGAAAACTGTACTGAAATTCTTCTGCGTGTGGCAGAACTTATTTAAGAGTTTGGAAATGTGCAGTTTATCAGGGTGGCTATGTTGTGAATTGTAGGTCCCGAAGATATAACTTATACTTGAGTTTCTAAAAGTCTTAACTAACTCAATACGCGAGTAGTTCATGCATCATGAATCATTAAAGAGAAATGAGATGTGATATTTTCTGGGGACGGATTATAGAAACCGAGGATACATTAGATGATGCTTAATTGTGAGCCTTGGGATGAGAGGGTATGAAAGGGTGCTTTAGGGGACCTGGGGTAGCTCCCTAGTATCGGGTACTTTCACAATAAAAACCTTCTCAATCTGACTAGTCTCTAAGTGTTTCCATGTCAGTTGAGCTATTCATACGCCATGAAGGCATTTATGTTATTATTATACGGAATTATGGAACAGTGTAAACTCCTGGTTGGCCCAGTGCAAACTAAAACTTTAAGGGCTCACATGCATAAAATGAATGAGATAGTAGTATTAAAAATATTGTATGACATTCATGTGATTGTGACATTTTATGTGGGTGGTTGTGAATAAAAGTATAATCATTGTGTTTATGAAAACCCTACATTCATAATTGATTATGTATATGATTATGATTGATATTATTATATTTGATTGTGAAAACCCATATGCTTATTTTTAACCTATAAAGTATTATATTATGTTTCTCACTCCTTGTTTGAATTTCTGTGTTTAAAATATATGTGATGTATAGCTAGCAGCTCAAGATGAAAGGATGTAATTACAAAAGGGTAAAGGGGTCTCATCAGGTGAAGAGATATGACAAGAGTAGGATTCCAAAACCCTATGGTTCAAGTACTAGGAAATGATTGGTCATGGTTATAGTAGAGGTATAATTTAGTTTTAGTTTACCTTATTACAATATCAAGTTAGATAATTGTAACAAGGTGAAGGTTAAACTTTGATAAACCTTATCATTCAGATATAATACTATAAATCTTTTATCACTTATGATTTCTATAAATTATTTTTGTCATTATAGATAAATATTGAAAGATGATATTTTTTTACTTTCAATATTCAAAGGAAATCAGATGTATATATGTCCTTGTATACGTGAAATAAAGAGTGATAAATATGTATATCTTTCTTAAAGTTTTTTTTAAGCAAGAAGAATATATATATATCTTGTGTATATAAGGGGGTGTTACACTTCACAAGGCAAGGAACTATTGAAGGAGATTTTTGGCAATCCCTTAACAAGACCTTTTTTGTGAAGTTTTGAAATATGCTTCAGACTTACGTGCCCAAGCTTTTTATGCCAGATCCATCTCTCTTCAGAGTTGGAAAATAAACATGTTACATTCTAATCATTTAGCTCATCTAGGTCAACCTTGTATAGGTTGTGATGTCTATTTGCATTAAAGAGTATGGTTCCATCATAGTTGATGATAGTACACTTATCTTTATCAAAAGAGATTTTATACCCACTGTCAATAAATTGACTAATGCTCAACAGATTATGTCTCAAACCCTCAACCAGAATTACATTTCAATAAAAGGTGAAGGAAATTTACCCACTCTACCAGACCCTATGATTCTTTCAGTCTAGTTTCCTCCAAAGGTTATTGTTCCTCCTATAAACGGTTCCAGGTCTAGGAACATAGATCTTCTTCCTATTATATGATACAAGTATCCACTATCCAGATACCAGTACAGGGGCTTTGACTTTGTTTTCAAGTACATCTGTAATTGGAATGATTAATAACTTTGGTACCCAAATCTTTTGGGGTCCTGCATTGTTAGTGATTTTCTTATTTCTCTTCTTTCTTTTTTTACAATCATTTATTGAGTGACCATGTTCTTGCAGTAATTACATTACATATCCTAGGCCTGGTCTTTTATGATTTCTATAAGACTTTCCTAATAGCAAATTCAAATTTTCAGTATTGTTTATAAACTTGCTCAGGTCTAAGGTAAGAGAGCTAACTTGCTTTTGCAGCTTAATGATTTCTTTATTCTGAGAATTGTAGTAGAACTTAGACTTTTCAAAATCAGTTTTCAAAGTAACATTTTCTTTTGAGTCTGCTTAGCTCTTCTAAGTGCATCCTTTCATTTTCTTCCATTTCTTTCAAAGCATTTTAGTCAAAATTTTCTTTTGTTAGTTTTGAAATTTGATTTCCAAAATCAGTAATCATGTCAACATGCTTTAATTTTAGCATTTTGAAAATTTTTTAAAAGTTTAGAAAAATCATTAAACAATGCATCATAATTTTGTTTCAATTCAGAATAACTTATATCTTTAGAGTCTGAATCACTAGATCTTTCTTCAGAGTCTGGTTGTTCATTTGCCATCACTGATTCTGTTTCCTCACAGACTCTTAAGAACTAGATGATTCTTCATCATCCCATGTTATCAAATCTTTCTGTTTCTTAGGAAACTTCTTCTTCTCTTTTGTCTTTCTTTTCTTTATTTAGAAGAGGGCACTCTGCTTTCATATGGCCTGGTTTTCTACAATTGAAACATCTAGAGTAGACTTGTCAGTTTTAAACTTAAATTGATTTTTACCTTTATTTTTCTTTTGAAACCTGTCAGGTCTAAACTTCTTTTTAAATAGTCTATGGAATCTCTTAGTAACAAGGGTCAATTCATCATCACTATCAGCTTCAGATTCATCAGAGTCTGGTCAGAACTTATGGACTCTTCTACTTTTAGTGCTTTGGATTTTCTACTTGACTCATCAAACTTCAAGGCGATACTCTTGGAGGAGAAAGGTTTGCTAATTTCTTTTAGCTTCAAATTCAATTCATGCACTCTAAGTAAACCAAGCAATTCATCTAAGAAGAAAGTGCTTAGGTCATTAGCTTCTTCAAGAGCTGAGCATTTTGTATCAAACTTTTCAGGTAAACTTCCCAAAAGTTTTACATTGACATCTTCAGTGAAAGGTGCGGTTCCAAGAGCTTTGAGCTTATTTAGCAGAGTCTAAAATATTCCAAACATCTGATCCATAGTTTCATGTTCCTCCATTTTAAAAGTGTCATACTGTTTGGTTAACAGTATCTTTTTGACTTTTTTTGCGTTGAAGAACATTCCAAACTTTTTTTCCTAACTTGTAACTGAACACCTTATTGTACTCAAATTTGTTGAGAACACAAGTAAGAAGGAATCTGGCCTTGACATTCATTTCTATCTTTCTTACTTTGAAAGTACTCCAATCTTCTTCAGATTTGGGATTTCCATCTCCATCAACAGGTGCCTCATAGTCTCCATTTGTGATGACAGTCCATAGACTGTATTGGGTGGATTTTATGAACATCTCCATTTTATCCTTCCAGTATGGATAGTCTTATCCAAATAAGGCTGGAGGCCTGTTGATTGAGGATTCCTTCTGTGATCAGCTAATTTCCTTGAGCAATTGCCATAGATTTTTATCCTTTTCACTCAAGAGAGTGATCAACCCAAAGGACAAGCTCTGATACCAATTGATGGTTCAGAGTCTGACTTAGAAGGGGGGTTGAATAAGTCACAAAGTCTGTTCGCAGAATGAACCAAATAAAACGTAGATAATTAAATTTATAAAAACAGGAGGAAGAAAGCAACACAGGAGGTTTATAGTACTTCACTTCTAACACAGAAGCTACATCCAGTTCCTTCTAACTTGAAGGATTTCCACTATTGTAACAGCACCAGACCAATACACTTAGTATTCTTGACTCCAGCCACTTCTAGCTTAACCCAAGTATTCTTTCAAAAGGCCAGTCCTAACTCAATAGCCCAAGTATTCTTCTAAAAGCCTCTTCAGGCCAACAATATTTCCCACATGAAAAACTAAGGCTGGTAATACACCAGGCTTTACAAATTGAGATTAAAAGAGTGTATGAGAGTGTCTCATAAAACATAGTGCTTAAGATATACACTCAACAGAGTATACACTAAGTTGAAAAGACGCAAGATCAATGTCTGCTAGAGGTAGAACATACAAAGAAGACCTTTATCTTTTGAGATACTTAAAAACTGATGGCAAAGAAAGATAAGGCAATGATCTTTTTCAAATACATCTCTTATAAGTTTTCTATTTGTATGTATTGCATCAATCTACTGAAGAGTATTTATAAGAAGAAAATGGTAATTGTTGCTGCCTTTTGAAAAGAGATATAGCCGTTGAAAATCTTGTGAAGGAGTTGTGTAACATCCAGGATATTTGTAGAAAAATTATGTGTAGTGGAAAATATTAATAATTATTTTAGGAATTTATTTGATATTTTTATGAATTATTGAGTAATTATAAGTAATTAAATATTGTGAGTGTAAATAATTTTATTGATTGGTTAATTATAAAAGGGTTGAATGAGGTGTGATTAGAAGAAGAGAAAAGTTTAATTATAACTTTTAATGAAATTGTAAAGGAAATGAGAAGTGACCGGTTGGGGAAGTGACCGGTTACCCCTGGGTTTTAAATAAAGGTTTCTTTCTCTTTCCTCAATCATTCACTCTTTTACGAGAATCTTCTTCTTCTTCATCTGTTTCTTTTCTTCTTCTTCTTCCTCCATCGCTGCGAGCTGTATGCTCTAAGGGGAGGTCCATTTTGCATCAAAACCTTGAAATAATTGCATTTCTGTGACAGTGGTTTCAAGGTGAGTCCATTGAACCGTTTAAATTTGTTACCTCGTCTCTTTTGTTTCCTTCTCTGGACCGAATGGTCAAGCATGGTGAGGTAAGTCCAGATCTCCACTCCTCTTGGGTGTGTGAGCCTGAGAATGGTCTTTTGACTATGAGGATGGTACGATGTTAATGTGTTTCACATTCCAACTCCGTAGGTAGCAGAACGAACACCGAAAGGCTGATTGACGGAGCTGGTGCTGGATCCGTAGGTGGAACTGTAAACCCAACGATTGTTGAAGCTTAGAACCGAGGTAAGGGGGTGTTCGGGTTATAATTAGTTAGAATAGGACAAGTCTGAGTCGTTGAACTGATTGTGAACATGGTAAGAATTGATGCTGATGAAAGTTGTATGTGAATGAGTTGTATGTAAACGAGTGTGTATAAATGTATGTGTGAATATGGACACCGATCGGTTTAGGATCATGTGTGTGTAGCTTAAGCTGATATTGAGCTTGAAATATTTGATGTTGTGATAGTCGGTGTATAGTGGCAATGTGATGCCAGGCTTGACAAGCAGGTCGCTCGAGTGATGAGTATGTTATTGATGGCCACTTGATGTGATATGAGAAATGTGAATATATATGATTGTGTGGTATGGGACGGCCGACGGTATGTATAGCCTCTCATTTCCGGCTCCCGTGGTTTTTGTGCCCAGTTGAGCTACCCAGTGGCCAAGCAGGACCCAGTGGTCGAGGTGGAGAGTCAAGCAGGACTCGGTGAACCAAGCAGGGTTCACGGGGTGTTAAGTAGGACCCCCAGCTGAAGGCTGATCCTTTAGTATCCGGATACTAGGCGTCTATTTTGTCTGAGAGTCAGTGGTGACAATTGATGAATTATTAGTTGTGATGTGTATGTGATTAATCATATTTGCCGAGTGCAATTTGCCATATTTGCCGAGTGCAATTTGTTATATTTGCCGAGTGTGAATTGTTATACTTGCCGAGTGAGGATTGTTATATTTGTCGAGTGTGATTGGCTATGTTTGTAGAGTGTGAATTGCTATAATTGCCGAGTGTGACTTGCATTCTGATGATAAAGCAATCAGACGGAGTTTATACTCGTATTTTGTTATTTAAATTCCGTTCTAGATTAATTATGATGCTAAACACTCACCCTTGCTGTGGTTTTCAATTTAGTAACCAGTGACAGGGAAGAGGTCGGAGCCCTGGAGGTACGCCAAGCGGAGGATTGATGCCAAGGCACCGAGTGATTTTGAATGAATTATGTGTGTAATATATATTTTGAGTTTTTTGTGTGATGCTACATCATGATTGTATTGAACTAAATTTGAATCGGTATGCTAATTAATTTGATGTGAATTTATGTTGTTATATGATCGGTATTAATTTTCACGAGTGTGTTTGCTGTAGCAAAGTCGATTACCGGGCGAATCTTGCCCGAGCAGATTCATTCTTGTCCGAGCGAGGGCCGATTGATTTGGTGTCTGTTTCGCTCAAGCGAGTATCCCTTGTCTCTTTCCGAGTAAAGATTAAAATGCTTCCGAGTGGTTAGAATGTCTTCCGAGTGATGAATGGCTGAGAGAACCTTTTCCGAGTGCAAGAAGGTCAGATTGTTTCCGAGTGATGTATACCCGAGCGAACTTCTTCTGAGTGGAAGGTTGGGACGTTCCCGAGTGAACTATGGCCGAGCAAACTATTTCTGAGTGAAGGTTAGGAATGTTTTCGAGTGAGGTATACCAGAGGGAACCTCTTTCGAGTGAAGTAAGGTTAGCGTGTTTTTCGAGTGATACATGGCCGAGAGAACTCTTTTCTGAGTGAAGGTTAAGGGTTTCCTGAGTGTGAGATGACCGAGTGGACCCATTTTCGAGTGAAACCCGACTTGTTAATTTTCCTTGTAAGTCTTGTTCGCTCAGGTTTAAAGTGTAGCATTCGCTCAAGTGAGTCGGAACTCACCTAAGCGACTTACTCGGGTTTCGCCTAAGCGAATCAGGGTCTCGCTTAGGCGAATGACTCCTGTCTCTGTCTTTCTTCTTCCGCTTATTTAATTGATTCAATTTTTTTATTTGATTTATTTCCTATCGGTTAGTATTTTGAGTCGGTTTAAGAAGAATTAATGTGATTTTACATTCGGATTTAATTAACTATCAGTAAACGTGAAAAAAAATCTATTGTGAAAAATAATTAAACGGTTGTAATTAAATAGAAAATTGACGCGGGTCGTCACAAGTTATGCTTTGAGCTTTGGGAAGTACCAGACTTTTGTTGATACAAGATTTCTGAAGAGTCTGATATCTAGGTTTTTCTGTTCTTTCATGAAAATAGTTCCTTGAGCAGCGTTGACAAATAAACTTATTTTCTTGCTTTATTTGATTGGAACAAAGAGAAGAAGATAAAGTTGTAATCCTCTAAAACTGAGTTGACACAAATGCTGACTTGTTCTAGCTTTTTGTACATGTATAGAAGATTGTATTGGGATCTTCGAGCACTGATTTGTCTCTTGTTCTTTTTGGTGATGAGCACAGTTGTCTTGATAAGTGCATGAGTTTCAAGGCATCATGAAAATAGATCTAAGAGCGTTGAGGTTTAACGTTCTTCTATGAGAAAGATTGAGGATGCCTAAAATTCAATTTCTTGATAATTAGAGAAGGGAACTGATCAAGTTGGCAATAAACTTTTTGAGATCTAACAATTTGTTACATCAGACTTTTGTTGATAACAACTCCCCCTATGTTTTGTAACCTGTGTAGTTACTGAAATACTTGGACAAACATGTTAGATTACATGAGACCAAACTTCATTTGATCAACCATTGATGTTTATTATTAGCAAATCCATGGTCTGATGATCGCACATATTTTAAGGTCTGATCAAGTAATGACTTATTATTTCTTTTCCAATCAGAATTTGCTTCAACAATAATGAATCATTTTTTCTTTAAATTTGAACTATAAAATTTAATGTTGTTCTTCTTCTTTATTTTCTATTTTATTCTCATAAGTTAAGTCGGTTTTAGTTGGTGGTGTGGTGCGTTTGTAGAATTGTTTGTGTGGGTGTTGATAGGATGTTAGACTGAATGAATCTAATTCATAAGGATGGTGAATGGATAAATACACCACGACACGACAAGGGTGATACGAAGATGAATGAAGAAAATTGGTGAAATTAGGATTCAGGATTTAAAGGTAAATGTTTTTTAGACAATAGTCAATCCTACTTAGAAAAACAAAAATATTTTAAAGGTTAACATGGTAATCCCATAGGCATTACATGTGTCAACATAGGTGAGAGACAAGCTAAAGTTAACAATTTTACTAGAGTTAACGTCAAAAAACTTATTAACCAGACATAAGTAATATGTGATAGGCCACAAGATAATTTTTAATACGTAAATAACCTATTAACTAGTCATGACAAAATGAATGACCAAGTAACATATTAATTCATAAGACAAAGGTCACCCATCTAAAATTATTTAGTGTTTTTTCTCACGTTTACCTTTGCTAGGGAAAATGTCAATATTAATATTAAAGTAAAATTTGAACTTAAATAAGGATAAAATTGGTCTAAATTTTCTAATAAATAGAAACATAGAGAATACTACTATGAGAGATAAAAAAGTGTATATGGCTTAAAAAAGTGTATTAAGAATATTCCTCTAATTAGAGCCACTTTTTGTTTTTATTTTTATTCTTACTTTTTTGTGCGGCTCAAATTAGATTAGGTTGAGTTTTGATTATTGGTTTTGGAAATGGTTATACTTCCTTCGGTTATTTTTATAAGATTCTATTTTTGAGTTTTTTTGGTCATTTTTATAAGTATATTTGTAATTTTCTATGAGCATTTAATTTTTTTTAAAAAACATATGCCTTTATTAAATGCATATTCTCCTTTTTGCTATCAATAGAATTTAAAAAGTTTAGCAAAAATATTTGACACATTGTAAACACCTCTTTTTGTTTGGGCACCGCTTATTTTGATACAAAAAATAATAATAATAAAAATGATGATAAAACAAAAAAGGGGTTTATTTTTTTATTATTCATGTTTTAGTTTTTTATCCTATCTTATCTTCTTTTTGTTATAAATAAAATAAAATAAATACATTGTTTTTATTTTAAAATTTTTTATTTCTCTTCCCAACACTTGGTTATTTTGTTTCTTTTGTTAAACATTGAAGAAAGGTTTTGTTTCCCTTAAGAAACCCTAAAGCATAATATTGGAAGCTTGAAAACAATTTATCATAGAGTTAAATGGCAAAAGTTTGCTCCTGAAAATTTTTCAAATTAAAGAAAATAGAAATGGCAAATGCAATTAATGGAAACTAGAGAAAACTTTGAATTTGGAAATAAAATATGGAATTTACAATGACACATTTTTACAACACCCCATGAGCATCAATATAAGGACCAAAATTAGAAAATGCAAGGGGATTTTTACTGCAACAATTTTTAGATACAAAACCAAGCAATTTGTAATCTAGCAAAAGAAAAAAAACAACATAATTATTTTTTTCATCTTCATCTTCCTCACCATCTTCATCATCTTCCTCCGCACAACCATCATCACTTCACCACCCACCACCACTAACATCATATTTTCTATCTCCAATAACAACCTACTATAACCAACATTATATTTTCCATCACCAACAATAACCCCTTTCATTTCCAATATAACCCACCACCTCCAACACCATCTTCTTCACCACTAACAACAACCCACTTTATCACCAACAATAACCCACCACCACCATCTTTTCCATCACCAACAACCCACCACCTTTAATATAACGTTCTGCCTAATCATTAGATTCAAAATCATGTATTTAAACTCAATTTAAGTATAATTCACTTTAATTATTATGATGGATATCTAAAAATTTGAACCATAGAATGAAAAAGTATGAAGAAAATTTTTCAACACGTTGACCCCTTGTGCACTATTCGGTAAAACACGTTGAAATGAAGCTACAAAACTCTAATTGAGGTAATTCTAAATGATACACCTTCACAACATAATTATCTATAATTGTCCTGCAGAAGTAGAGGGCCAATTATTCCCCCAAGATTGCCAAATTCACGAAAAGATGGAACTAATCAGCATGAATTTGAGCCTGAACACCTGATAGTATTTTGTGCATAACTTGATCTATGAACCTCCGATTGAGGTGAATCTAGCAGAAAAACGTTCATGACTCAATTATTTATAACTTTTATACGGAAAGTGAAAGCTGATTTGATTCCCCATTGAGCGAAAATTGGCTCGCTTAAGCGAGAGCTTAATTTTCACTGGAGCAAGAAATGTCTTGCTTGAGCAAAAATTCACCAGAATCTCCCCTGTGAACCTCGCTCAAGCGAAAATACCCTCGCTTAAGTAAAAATCCATTAGAAAACACCGTTCATTACACTCACAAGTGAGCTCAAGCGAGCTTAATCTCGCTTGAGTGAAAATACCAATATTTTAACCTCCAAACCAAGTTCTTTGCCTCATATCTTACTCGTTTGGAATCTAAATGCCACCAAATCTTAACCTAAGCTATTTCTCATTAATTATGACCTGTGGCCATTAGCCCCACCTTAAAATTCCTAAAAATGAGTAAGTTATACGCGAAAATGCAATTTGACGAAACCTTTACAAAGCAACTCGACCTATTAAATCCTATTAAAATTGGACCATTCCAATTCTCACAAACTTTAAGTACCAAATATAAGCTATTAAGCCTATCCAAAGGTTCCTGAACCTTTCAAATCTTATTTTAACTTGCTTAATTCCTAATTATGCATAATTCACCATATGCTAACATGCCGTTAAGCAGTGTCAATAATGTTTATCCATTCCTACATCATTAAGTCATCATATGTTTATCCATCTGTGAACACCATTTTCTTATCTTATCAGAATTTTATTAAAAAACAAAACAAAAAAGAAGATATTTTTTAAAAAAATAAAAAAGGGCATCACCCATTTCCCTCTGTCCCACATGGTCAAAAGCAAAATTCCAACTACCAATTATTTTAATGAAACCAAAGCCATGCTCCATTGTCAATAATTCCCATAGCCAAAACTAGCATTCTATGCCCATTATTTTATTCAAACTTTCCACCATTATCTCTTACCCCATGTGCCATTATTTTAATTCCTTCCAATCACCATTATTTTATTACAACCATTCTCCATTGTCTGAAGCAATTCACGACTAAGCATTGCAATCTTCCATGAGCTTTTTACGTTAAAGGCAAAGCAAGGATCATGTGCCTAATATTTTATTGCCATCCATTATCTCTAAAAAGCTCACGACTGCAACAAAGAAAAGCCCCATTGAGTCCATTATTTTATTCAAAACCACTCTCCATGGTCTCATAGAATTCATGACAATATGGAAGAATAATTGGCCACTTCAAATTGTTTAAATGACATGATATCCACTTGAAGCATGGGTTGGAGGAAAAGCTAATTGAAAAGCAAGTATAAAAGGAGAGGAAAAGCATGCAAACAGCAGGCCATGAGTGCCAAGAAAAGGGGAGAGCTACGGATTGGCACCAAGAGAAGAGAAAGAAATTTCATTGGCTAAGAGTAAAAAAAGAAAAACAAAGAGAGTTTGGCCATGAAATTTAGAATAAGAGAGTGAAAAATATAGAGAGTAGGCAGAAATTAGAGAAGGCAAGAGGAGAAAGCAAGAAATTAGGAGAGAGTAAGAAATTAGGAGAAGGCACAAGATAGAAGAAGGAGAGCACGTAGGAAGCTAAAAATTAGGAGGAGCAAGGATTGGTCAAAGAGAAAAACAAAGAGCAAAGATTGGCCAGGAAATTTAGAAGAAGAAAGGGAGAAGAGACCATGACATTACTCTTGAGTTTTAGGAGGTAGTTCTGAAATTTTACAATAAAACATTGCAACAGCAGCAACAAAAATTGCAATAGCAACAACAGCCACAGCAACAGCAACACAACAAGAGCAAAATACAACAATCAGAATATAGTAGAAACAGTAAAGAAAAATAGTGCAGTAAAAATAGAAGGTGAGGTGATACAAAGCTTGAAATAGTGACCCGATTAGTAATCAAGAGTGTTGTTTTTATTTTCAGTGAAACAAGTGTTCATTTTAAAAAAACTAGAACTACGTGACCCTGATTTCTCAATACACTTGAGAATACGTAGGAGCGAGAATAATTCCTGTCGGGCCCACTTTCATTTTAATAATTTTGTGTTTGTATAATCTCTATAAATTTCTAATACTTAATTTTAGAAATTTTTTTTATCACGAGAAGGTCAATTTAGATGAAACGTCTTGTTAACCTTTTCAAACTTTCAATCTGGTGTCATTTGTTAAACAATAATATTTTAATAAAAAGATTAATTTAGACACGACATTTTTTTGATCTCATTATATTTTCAATGTATTTTGGGTAATGATATTTCTTAAGGAGGGGGATTAATTTAGACGAGACGTTTTATTAATCTTCTTAAGTTTTTCAATATATTTTATTCAATAATAACATCTCTGGTAAAAGAAGAGGTTAATTTGGATGAGACATCCTATTAATCTTTTGTTTTGATTAATCAACTTATTTTATCTCATTTTATTTAATTTTATGTTAGTATCTAATTTGTGTTACAATTTAAGGTTAATTCAGACGGGACGTCCTGTTAATCCTTATTGTCACTGTTTGGTTTCTCGCTGTCATTGTTTGGTTTTTACTGACACTGTCTGGTTTCTCACTATCATTGTTCAATCTTCTACTGTCATTATTTGGTCTTTACTGTCACTGTTTAGTCTTCTACTATTATTGTTTGGATTCTTACTCTATTTGGTTTCTTACTGTCATGTTTAGTCCCTTATTGTCAATCTTTGATATTTTATTGTAATTGTTTAGTCAAGTTGTTTGGTTTAAGATTGATTTGGATAAGACATCCTGTTAATCTTATTTCAAAACTTCCACGTCTGTTTTGTCTGTTCCTTTTCTAAAGAAGTTAAAATAATTTCTAGGCTACTTATAATGTGCGCTATCAACTTGAGGTAACCGTTTTATAACGAACAGTTATGAGGTGCTAATACCTTCCTCACCTGTAATTCGACTCCCGAACTTAGAATTTCACTGTTGTGACCAGTGTTTTAAAAGAGGTTTTTCCAATATTTTACCTAAAAAATATTGGTGGTGACTCCCTATTTTCTATGTTTTCTTTACCGTTACTCCCTGTTTTCTTTTCAAAGGATTTCAATCCGCCAAGTTGTTTTTAAGGGTCGGTCATCCCGCCGCGATCCCGGTCACGACATCATCATAACATTACAAGCTCAATGCCAACACATAAGACCTACCTATATGCCATTTAATTACAATTTATCATCAAATACAGTTCATGGGGATGAATAATAATTCATTCATATGATTAATCTCATAATGGCATATTGACACATAACATCATCAAAACTCACAAGTCATCATCAAGATCAAGTCTATAACACTTGTCCATTATAAAAAGTATACAAGTATCAAAAGGAGCTGGCCAAGGCTTACTACGTCAAAATTATGCAATTAGCTATACACACACACAAATGCATCCACTAGCGGTTCCATGACCATAATGGCTTCCATATGGCAAATCACCATTCATCGCCTTGGTCCAATTCCACTGAAAAATCAACAACACTTAGTGGTAAGCATATATATGCTAAATGATAGGTATTGAACTGGATTACACCACACATATACCATCACCTATCTAGTTCTAAAATTATCATATAAATGCATCAATCATTACAAGTCGTCATCATACACCTTGCCATTTAACATAAATCATCGCAATCACAATGGTACCAAACACAATTAATGCTTATCAAAAGTTATTCAACAACATCTCAATCTTAATATATATATCGTAAAGCATATGCATATGGATTCAACTTTATTGATAGGATACTACAGTATATAAATTTTCTCAACATATAGTCATAATCCTTTTTACTGGTACTGAATCATTCGCCTATAATACAACATCGGTCACTCAGTGACAATGGCAACTCAACTGGGTATTGTGGGTAGCCTTGAACCCAATCCAAGGCGGCTGTGGAATCCCAAAGGAAACCACACAGGCTCCTTGTCTATCTAAAGGCTGCCCTCCCATCTAGATCGACATCACAGGCCACCTACAATCCTGTACATCTGAAATGTAAATACTATGTCCACAACAAATCATAATTATCATGAACCACCTGATTACCATTATCAGGGGCCACCACTTAGTTACCATCACCATGGGTTCTCATTTCAATTTATCCATAAGCATAACATGCAACAACCAACCATAACCATTCCACAATCTCAATTCCTCTCGTTATTATCATCAATACAACATACACAATAATGGCAACCTCATGCCTAATTTTCAGTGATCAACAACCGATATCATATCCATTCATTGCAACCCCATGCAATTAAATTCATAATCATCGATTCAACATTAATATATATGAACAACATCCAAACATGTTTGAGAATCACTAATCAAATTAGTAATAACAACCAAAGGGATATATTGCCAATATCATCAAATAACAACATCACATCATCATGAAATTTCATCAAAACATCAATACATTATCAAACATAAACATAGACATATACCTCTATCCATTCATAATCTATACATTTAAAATATAATGCTCCCCTACCTAGAATTGACGATTCCCCAAATGCCAAACACACTTTCCAAACTCTTTACGAGCTTAATCCTATATAGGAATAACATTGATAATCTTTAATTAATTAATCAACTACCAAAACCATGTAATTTAATCAAACTTCATACAACAATACCTCAACACACCATGATAATTAAGAATTCAACCAAATGGCACTAGCTCGGAAGGTTACAAGTTACCAAGCTTCACCGATGGGTTCCGACACTTGATTCTACAAAATCCCAATGTTGCCCGCAATTCAAAACTGTTGGAAATATGCACTAAAAGCCTATATAGGTTCTCATCATTTTGAATAAGTCATTTTTGTTAAATAGTTTAACAACCTTTATTTATCCTTGGAGTAATAGGTCATATGAGAGTTATTCCTAAAATGTCCCTAGTCAAGTATTTACGTGGGGACATGTAAATACATTAAGACTAGTGTGTGAGTGTACTGATGATCTGATCTCATAGATCATGGATATAAATGATATCAAGTCTTCATACGGGTACACATTAAGAGTAATGATGTACTGGACAGACCCACCATGAGAACGTTGCATGGATCGTTACATGAATGTCATAAACGATTCTCAATGTGATAATAGTATATGTAGTCCTTTGACCTGAAGTCACTACGATTCCTACATAAAGAGTTTATTGTTTTAATACAATCAAATGTCTTCTGTAATAAGAGGACTATAAAGGTTATGGTTAGGCAATGTACAAATTATGCAGAGGGATGTGAGTGATGTAGATGAGATTTGTCTCTCCTATATGACAGGAGTGATATCTATAGGCCACTTGATGGAGTGAGACTAAGGAAATGCATGGCCATGCTAGAAAGAATAAATATTGGATATTTATTCAGATAAAGTCTACTCTAGTATCAAGTAAAATAAATTGGACCGTACAAGGATGACACGACCATGCCTTGGGCCCAATTAGGATATCGTGACAAAATGAACAAACATATAAAATAATTATCACTTATAGGTTATGTTGTTAATAAATAATATTCAGACATAATGATGCATTGCTAGATGCCGCTCTTATTTTATATTAATAATAAAATAGTTTATTATTAATATAACCGAGTATTTTACCTATAGGGTCACACACATAGAGTAGCCCATCAGAAAATAGCTTTTTATTTTAGTTGGATTAAAATAAGAGTATTGGGCCTAACTCATTTAGAATGAGTAAGGAGCCCACTCTTTAGAGAGCAAATTAGGTCAAACCTAAGCTTATAAATAGAGCATAAGATGCTCATAGGCGGCTACCCAAAAGAGACACAAAAATACACAAAAGTTGCAAAAGCTACACGCCGTTAAACTAGCATTTGGAAGGTGTAGCATTTCTGGTGGGAGTACTCGTGTGGACTCCTAAAGGACAAGGCTACGATTGCTTCGATATTCTTCAAGAGGTAATCCTAAAACGCAATTTTTTTTGTGTTTGTCTTATGCTTTGAAACACGGCGCTTTGCAAATCTTATGGGAATCCTTGTATTTCGCTGCTCATACACTAGGGATTCCTAACAGTGGATCAGAGCCAGGTTGCAAAACCATGTTTTGGGCAAACATTTGTTTAAAGAACATGAAAAAATAAAAATAAAATTTCTTTTATGAAAAGAATTGTAAGGGTTGAATCCTTTTCCAAAGGTTGCATCTTTTATTAGATATGTTGCAAAGGTTGCATTTTTAATGAGATATTATGTAAAGGTTGCATTTTTATGAGATATGTTGCAAAGGTTGCACCTTTTGAAAGCTAATATCAATATATTTTTGCTTTATGTATATTGATTTCTTTTCTCAACATTTTAATTAAAGAACATGTTTTTAGGATGTGCTTTATTATATGAACATGTTGTATGTTGCAATGGTGATTATTTTATATGTGTTCTAATTATAAGGCATGTTTTATGTTTATTTAATTAACTTGAAATCAAGGGTTGTATGCAATGACGTCTATATGCTTTCTCTTTTCTAATATGAATTGTTCATGTGAGATTGTGTTTAGAAAGTTTAAGAGTTAAACCCTAGCCGTAATGAAAACTAAGATTTAAAAGTTTAAACCTAGCCGTAATGGTATTTTATTTATTTGTAAATGTTACAAATAAAATATTTGATTTTAATATTATATTTTAAATTTGATTTATAAAAGTTACAAATCAAATTGTTAATTATTTGTTAAAATTAAAGTTTGTAAGAGTTATAAATTTAAATAATTTATTCTTATTAATTTTAATAAGATTTGCATTGTTTGTAATCCTTTTAAAATTAATGTGATTTTTAAGAGTTACAAATTTAAATAATTTATTCTTATTAATTTTAATAGAATTTGCATCATATGTGATCTTTTTACAATTAATGTGATTTGTAGGAGTTACAAATTGATTCATATTTATTAAATTTAATATAATTTGTAATTGTTATAAATAGAAGATAAGATCTTTATTAAATTTAATAATTTTAAAATCAAATATTTAATCCTTAATAAATTTGATAGGATTTGTAAAAGTTACAAATTAAAGATAAGATCTTTATCAAATTTAATAGGATTCAAAATAAAATATCTTGAACTCTAGAGATAAGGTCTAAAATTTAAACCTTGATCGTTCCTAAAAATTACGATGATTGTTGAGACTCTAGAGATAAGGTTTAAAAGTTAAATTTTGACTATTCCTATTTTAGGATAATTGTAAGGGTCAAAAGATAAGGTTTAAAAGTTAAATCTTGGCCATTTCAAAATTAAAGATTTCAAATTGTTTGAAATCATAACCGAATATTTTGAGCTGTTAATGGTCAATGGGACGTTCTGGCTAGGAAAGACTTGGTACTTAAGCGGTCACTCCGGACCCACCTCTCTTTCCTGGGAACTAACCTGATTACAGTACTAAATTTTTGGGTTGGAACACCCCTTGACCCTGTCTATTGAATGGTCAACAGAGCCGCCAAACTTCTCTGTGTAGTTTTCCTTTTATGACCCCACGTGTTTAATTATGTGATTTAAAATTTATTTTATTTTAAATACAATTGATTACTCTATTAATTGATTAATTAACACATCCAGCGGTGAATGGTTATGGTCTTAGATTTGTTTTATTTAATTTTAAATACAGCCTGCGTGCTGTGCCTTTCTCTATTCTTAAATTTCTTCTCTCAACCCTTCATTCATATGTAAAATGAGTTTTCTTTATTACATTGTGAACTGGTCTGAACCGGGGTCTAGGATCCGGTGTGGGACCAACCACAAGAATATAGGTGTTTTTAGGGTTTGCACACCGGAACAGTGAGTATCCGATGTATTAATCCTGTCTCTCAGTGGGAGAAGCCGGTCTTGTTGTCCTGGAGATCCTTCACACCAGCGTTTCGCGTTGCAAGGGGGGCGAAATGTGGTGCCACCTGCGAAGATTCTCCAACGCTCAAGTTAGAAGAGTGTAAGAACTCAGTGAATGCTCAAGCGATGTAATAGTAAAGTGTAAGTTAGAACAACATAACCTTGCATGTGTCTTGAAATAAGCTATTTATAGTTGAACGTAGGAAATGAATCGTTGGGTGCAAGTGGGCCCCTTGGTTCTGATAGCTTGTGAAGTGTGTCAATCAAAGTGGCTCAGTACTCAGAGTGTGTCAGGGGGTAGGTCAATTATCAGAGTACGATCCCATAGGAAGAAGAGAGGATAATCACCTTTCCGCATAATCTGCTGACACATGTACTTGCTTTCTGAGGCCATTGACGTGACATATTTTGCTACATTCAGTATCTTCGCTGATAAGTTATTAGGGGCTCTTATCTCGCTGTGACTGAGAAACTAACAGTTATATAAGTGTTCTGTGAAAATGAACAATGATCCGCTATAGAGAAAATAAGTGGGGCGGTTGTGAGATGAGAACGGAAGGCCAGACATCGGATATTCGGTGTGGTAATGTTGAACCAAGACACCGGTTTTCCTTATATGAGGTCACTCTGACGTCACAAGATCGGGGCCGGTATCCAGACCGGATCACATTGTAATCTTGAAAAAGCCAACAAGGTGAAAACCTAGAAGAAACCTAGAGTGGTGATGGATATGACCTTGAAAGAAACAAAGGAGTGGTGACTCTAGGAGGATGGTGGTTTCAAGAAGTAGGACTTCATGAAGTCAAGACACCATAGTTCCTTTAGGTTTATTTTATTTTATTTTATTTTCTAGGAAGACCATAACCATCTCACAATTTTTGACTGCATGTTTTGGGGTTTTATTTTACGTTAAAGCGTTTAATGAAAGTTGGTAATGAACAATAAGAAAATTGAAATCCCTCAAGCCCGACAATCATACCTTCCAATAAGTAATAACGTCTAACTTGATATAAATAAAGTGTAGGTCACGTCATAGTTGGGTGCCTTTATTTATGTTTAGTAGGACATGATTGGATAATTGGATTATCCAAGTATTATTTAGTTTTATTCAAATAGACTTTTTTCAATTGGATTGGAAAAGCCTAAAGGTATGAACAGTCTAAAACACGTTCTAATAAACAACAGTCATCAATGCTAGTTTCAATAAAGTGTAGGTTTTGTCAAAGCAGGGTGCTTTTATTGATATTAGTAAAGGATGATGGATAATTGGATTATCCAACCATTTGTTATTGGACTTATCTAGGTAACTTTAATCAGATTGAAGAACCTAGAAGCGTTAATATTAAGTTTAAACGCCTTCTAATAAGTAACACTCGTCGAGACTAATGTCAATAAATAGTGGGTCTGCCAAAGCAGGGTGCATTCATTTATATTAGTAAGGCGTGATGGGATAATTGTAATATCCAAATTGTTTTTATTAGGCCTAAACTTAACTAAGTTTTTCAATTGGATTGAAAATAACTTAGAGGCGTAAGGATTGAGCTTAAATTCATAAGATGAATAAGGGTAAAGAGTTACCCACTCAATCATCCAAGAGTTGCATGAGATGAAATTAGAAATGTGTTTCCTACCTAAATAACCAAGGGTTGGGCGATCAGCCAAAGCTGACTCAACATTAGGCTAAATATGGATCTTGGCCCACTAGAAAAATCTTCCAATGGGATTTTTTTATGATTCAGTGAGGGTATTTGTTTTGAATCAAAATAGTGGGAGATAACATATTTATTTAATGACCAAAATTTAAATGTTTTAAATAGAAGTGATAGATTTGCATGTAATTTGTTTTAGAATAACCATGATATACTAAATATTGTTTTGTTGCAATCTGTCCTTTGGAAGGACACTTTATCTAAAAAAATGCCTAGATAGGTATTGAGACTTGAGAATTATCTACATTAAAGATGAAGCGGCAGTGTGTCATGTTTGGCTTATATATCATCTATGGTTGGGTCTTGAATACCCTATGGAGTCTGCATAAACTCTGAGCTATAAAAGGCAACATGAATATATGGGAGATATACGATATGATCATATACAGACTTTATTAAGGCCAAGTTAGTCTGGAAGTCTAAAAGGTGATCAAGAAAGGAAATTGTTTCCAGTTTTAGCCAAAATAAGACATTGAAATAATTTGTCTAAAGAACTTGAAGGAGTTCAAAAGAAAGGGAAGTAAGACTTCCACTACAGGTCATGTTATAGAAGTCAAGTTATTTTACTTCACTAACATTAGTATCAAATACTAGTAGTAGATCTTAAATTTTGAAAGATCAAGGAAGTAGATCACTTGTTAAGGGTGGAGAAATCTGTATAAAATTGAGCAAAAGTTGCTACAATAAAGATAAGATCTTTACCTATTGGGCTAGTTAGTGAATTAGACATTGTGCATATTATTTCTTGTTAGACAAGAAATGTTTTTCTTATTATAAAATAACTTTATTTCTTTAAATGGATATTGATGCACAATTGAGTAATGGATTCCACATCCTAAATCTAAAAACACCCATTTATAACAACTGCCAAAGTAGGTTAAAATAAGTGATTTTGAACCTTACTTACATGGTATTGTCTCCTAAGGCAAATGGATAAGAAACACATTTTTTAAATACCATTAATGTGGTTATATGGACTCTTTTTGATTTTGGAATCAATGGAGACATGTAAATCTTATTTATTGGAGAGATAATTGAAACCTCATTCATTGAAAAGATAAGTAATCTATTATGTAATACATAACGATGTATGTGGGCCAATTGGAACAATAACTAGATATGTTTTTCAATACTTCAACATACTAATTGAAAAGTCAATGAGTATGGATTTATGTAACATAAGTTAGAAAGTCTTTGAAAAGTTTAAAGAATTCATAATGAAGTGAAAAACCAAATTGGCAAGACAATTAAAGCTCTTGATTAGATCAAGATAGCAAATAATTTTTAAGTTATAAGTTTGATAACTAACTAATAGAGTGAGAGATTACCTCTTAACTCATTCCTCATGGAATGCCTTAATAGTATCTCTACAGAGAAAAGTCAAACCTTATTGGATATAGTTTGATTATTGATTATTATCAAACATCTCTAACTCCTTCAACGTTTCTTTATTAACAAAATTTCCATACTTAACCATGTTCCATCTTAGACTTTCTTAAAGAAACCATATATGATATGGAATAGGAAGAAACCTAGTATGTCTTTACTAATAATTTGGAACTATGATGCTTCTATAGAGCATCCAACTCTGACAAGGTCGGATCCAAATTAGATAAATGTCTTCTGTGAAATACCCAAAGAAAGCTAAGGGTTATCAATTCTACAATCCATCTGAGAATAAAAGGCTTGTTGCTTAGAATGTTGTATTCTTGAATAAGAGTACATCCCTTAAATAATCAGTGGGAGGATGGTAGAACTAAAGAAATTCAAGTATCACAAAGCATTTAAAAGTCAAGGATGGACTTGGAGCAGAAATCACAAAGTGTTGTGAAATCCTTAGCTCCGGTAGCACAAGACTTGTGTAAGATCAAATAGGATATGTCACCAAACCTGAAAGATATGGATATCTTATAAATCAGGAAGGAGGCATATTGCTAAATGACCAAGCTTCTTATAAAGAGGCCAATGCAAGTTTAGATTCTAAGACATGGCATAAGACCATGGGATTTGAAATGGGTTCCATGTATATTAACAAGGTATGAACCTTGGCTGACGCACCTAAAAGGTAAAACCTATAGGATGCAAGCGGGTTTTCAAAAGGAAAACTAAACATGGATGGTAATAAAAGTACCTTTAAAAGCAAGATTGACAAAATTCAATTAGCTTAAAACCATTTAGATCCTGTTTATTGTAGCAGTATACCACCATTATGAGATATGGTAGATAGATGTCAAGATGGAAATCATCTTGAGGATGTGTATGTGACACAACCTAAAGGCCTTTTATGCCTAAACCATGTAGGAAGGTATGTGAACTGCAAATGTTCTATTTATGGACTAAAGCAAGCTTTTAGAAGCTAGAATCTTCATTAAAGAATGAAGATAAATCTTGTGACTATAAAAGGGTTAGTAACTGCACAATTATAGTTCTAGTATTACATGCAGAAGACATGCTTCTTCTAGAACTAATAATATTCTCATTCTATAGTCAAGAGTATCCTTAAACACTTGAGAAGGACTAAGGATTTAATCTTGATAAATGGAAGATGAGCTCGTTGTAAAGGTTACATCGATGTCAATTTTTGATTAATTTGAAAGACTTAAGATTGCAATCAAAATATATGTGTTGTCAAGATGGTTACGATGTATGCTTGAAAGGTTCAAAGCAAGAAACAATCGTTGGTTCTACTAACAAATCTAAGTATTTTGCTATGTTAAATTACAAAAGAAGTCAATTTACATTTAATCATTCCAAATGTTTTGTATCCTATGAGTTTCCACTGTGATGACAATGGAACCATAGAACAATAAAAGGAAGTGGATTAATCCAAGCATATACTTAAATAGTTCCATCTTTAGAAGATGTGAAAATATACAATGTGTATACCAACAAAATTGTTAGGAACCCACTAGTAAAACCGCTTATGTAGTAAAAGCATAAGGGCACTGTAGACGTCATTGGGCATTAACCTTATCGGCTCTAAGTGCAAGTGGGAGATTGTTGGAAATATGCACTAAAAGCCTATATAGGTTCGCATAATTTTGAATAAGTTATTTTTTGTTAAATAGTTTAACAACCTTTATTTATCCTTGGAGTAATAGGTCATATGAGAGTTATTCCTAAAATGTCCCTAGTCAAGTATTTACGTGGGGACATGTAAATACATTAAGACTAGTGTGTGAGTGTACTAATGATCTGATCTCATAGATCATGGATATAAATGATATCAAGTCTTCACACGGGTACACATTAAGAGTAATGATGTACTGGACAGACCCACCATGAGAACGTTGCATGGATCGTTACATGAATGTCATAAACGATTCTCAATGTGATAATGATATATGTAGTCCTTTGACCTGAAGTCACTACGATTCCTACATAAGGAGTTTATTGTTTTAATACAATCAAACGTCTTCTATAATAAGAGGACTATAAAGGTTATGGTTAGGCAATGTACAAATTATGCAGAGGGATGTGAGTGATGTAGATGGGATTTGTCTCTCCTATATGACAGGAGTGATATCTATAGGCCACTTGATGGAGTAAGACTAAGGAAATGCATGGCCATGCTAGAAAGAATAAATATTGGATATTTATTCAGATAAAGTCTACTCCGGTATCAAGTAAAATAAATTGGACCGTACAAGGATGACACGACCATGCCTTGGGCCCAATTAGGATATCGTGACAAAAGGAACAAACATATAAAATAATTATCACTTATAGGTTATGTTGTTAATAAATAATATTCGGACATAATGATGCATTGCTAGATGCCGCTCTTATTTTATATTAATAATAAAATAGTTTATTATTAATATAACCGAGTATTTTACCTATAGGGTCACACACATAGAGTAGCCCATCAGAAAATAGCTTTTTATTTTAGTTGGACTAAAATAAGAGTATTGGGCCTAACTCATTTAGAATGAGTAAGGATCCCACTCTTTAGAGAGCAAATTAGGTCAAACCTAAGCCTATAAATAGAGCATAAGATGCTCATAGGTGGCTACTGTGAACACCTATTTCGTTCCAGTCAATTTTCACTAGGAATGGGAATTCACAAGGCAAAAAAAAAAAAAAAGAACAGGATAGAAAAAAAAAAGAAAGAAAAAAGTTATATAAAGAAAAGAAAGAATAAATTAAAAAAAAAACCTGACTCGGAAATGATCATTTCCGAGTGAAAGGACTCGGAACGATCATTTCCGAGTGAAGGAGCCTCCAAGTGGACCTTAAGTGTCAAGGAAGGACACAAAGAGGGCTGGACCCGAGTGCGGAAGCCAATTTCTAACCTCTGAGTGGAAAGAAGACCAGAATCCGAGTGAAAAACAGTTAAATTCCAACCTCTGAGTGGAAAAGAGATAGTTTCCGAGTGACAAACGTCCAATTTCCATGTTCTGATTGAAAAACAGGCAGATTCCGAGTGAAAATGTCAAGCTTCCAAATTCTGAGTAATAAGAAGGCAATTTCCGAGTGCAAATAGCTGAACTTCTAATTTCCGAGTGCAAAGAAAGACGATGCCGATTGATGAAGACTAAGTTTTTGATTCTGATTGAAGCATGAGGTCGACTCCGAGTGACTTGGAGAACAAGCATGTGTTTTGTGAAGAACTTCTAAGGAAATGCATCGAATACCTGATTGTCGAGTGAAGGCCATTCCTGAGTGACGAATGAAAGCCAATTACCGATTGGAAAATAAGTAAAAAGGTCAGATTTTCAAGTGGATGAAATGAGGGACGACTGAAAGAAATTCCGAGTAAAAATCCACTCGGAACCGAGGGAAGAAGGAGTATTCCGAGTGATGTTCTTCAATCAGTACCAAGTAAAGGTTATCCACTCAGAACCGAGTGAGGTATTTCCAGTCTGCACCGAGTCCCCTTCCACTTTCAGTAGGCTCCGAGCCATCACCCTTCATTCCATTTATTTCCCAGCCATATTTAAACATCACTGAGCTCCTTTTCACCAAACCCGAACCACCAATTTTCACCCAAAGCTGGCTCACTACTCTCACTTAAGTCCGAACCAATGCTCACTCGGAACCGACTGGCAATTTAGCTAGTTAATCCTCCTCAAGCCAATTCCGAGCGTATCGTGAAGGGAGAAAGAATCTATTAAATGGCTCAAAATCCACTTGGAACCGAGGGAAGAAGGAGTCTGCCGAGTGATGTTCTTCAATCAGTACCAAGTAAAGGCTTTCCATTCAGAACCGAGTGAGGTATTTCCAGTCTGCACCGAGTCATTCCCTTCCATTTCAGTCGGTTCCGAGTCATTTGCCATTCGGTTCCGATTGAGTGTCTCACAGCAACCTCATACCGAGCAAAATCACTCGGCTTTCTATGGGAAACGCCTCATTCCACTCGGAATTAACTCCCAATGTGGATGAATACTGACTGAGAAGCTGATCCGAGTCATTTTCACTCGGAATTCTGTCTTTCTCACTCGGATTTTCATCACTTTCTCTCAGATTTTCATCTTGCTGAGTTGGATGTCCATTATCCAAGTGGATCCTTGAATTACGGAGGGTAGTTGGCAATAAGACAAGGTGGAAAATGATAAAAAATTGCCACCAGCCTTCATTGTCAAAGATCCAGGCTGTTTCCAACACCACCATGCAAGTTGTTTGACAATCTCGTAGGGCGGCTGGCAACAAGACAATGTGGAAATATTAAAAAATCCTCACCAATTGGCAGCCAGGCTGGTCACGGGTCTGTTCAAGCAATCATCATGCTCCTCAAATGTTCTATAAATACCGTAAGTGAAGGAAGAAGAATGCATCGATCCCCTGGAAGATTCATTGAAAGAGAAGAAAAAAAAAAGCTTTTCCACTCACCCCTGTACCGCATACACACTGCCCCAAACCGACCTCACAAACCTCTCCATTCACCCCCATACCGTCCTTAAGACTTCCTTCCCAGTCCGTTCACCATACCGCCCCCTGCCTCACTACCCTCTCAACACCGCCCATACACACACTCTCCACACTGCCCACACTGTCCTCACTCCACACCGCCCCTCACTGCCTCCACACCGCCCACATTGTCCTCACTCCACACCGCCCCTCACTGCCTACACACCGCCCAACACCCTCCTTAACACCGCCCCAAGACCGTCCTCATAGCCCTTTCCAACATCTCCTCACTCAACCGACCTCACTACTCACATCAACCGACCTCACTCTCACTCAATACCGCCCACACACACACTCTCCACAACCGTCCTCTCCACACCGCCTACACACTCTCCACAACCGTCCTCTTCACACTAACCGTCCTCTCCACAACCGTCCTTCTCTCCCTACACACTATCCTGCTCCACACCGCCCCAAACCGTACTCTCCTTCACCTCACCTCATTCTGTCCCCTTCCTCCTCTCACTCTCCAGCCCCCTCTCTCCATAACACCGTATATCAATAGTCCATCTTTCTCTACACAGCCCTCACCATACTATTTCCCCTCTCCTTCCAACCCACATATATACCACACGGCTCTTTTTCTTCACCCAAAACTATACAGCTCCCTACCTTGCCCCACACCGTCCCCTTCTCTCCTCACTCAACATCTCACTGCCCTTGTTTCCTTCTCCAAACACCGTCCCCCTCCACTAAAAAAAACACATCATTTCTTAAAAAAATCCCTCCTTTCCTCTCTGTCCAAGACCTCAAGCCCACAACACTATCCAACTCCTTTCTCACCACACCGGTCCCACTCTTCACCTTATCCTTAATACTTGTATTTATTTTATCTTCTGCTAAATTAATTATTATTCGGTGATTTTGTCTTCTTTTTTTTTCAATTATCAATTAATCTTTATTAATTGATAAATATTAATAAAATGAGTGCTTCACACATTTTATTTAAATTAGCATAAAAGGTGTGACTATTGTTATTATCATTATTATTGCAATTTTTATTTCTTTTATTCTTTATTCTTTTTATTTTAAAAAGGAGGAGCGAGTTTAATTCGGACGAGACGTCCTGTTAATCTCATTTTTTAAAGGGTGGAGCGAGTTTAATTTGGATGAGACGTCCTGTTAATCTCATGTAAATATTCTGTGTTTATTTCTGTTTATTTTTATATATTTTGTCGTTTCGCATATTTTCTTTTCATGGAAAAGTTAAAATAATTATTGGGTTAATTATAATGCGCGTTATTAAATTGAGGTAACCGTTTTTATAACGGACAGCTGTGAGGTGCTATTACCTTCCTCACCTGTAATTAGACTCCCGGATCTGGAATCTCATTTTTTGACCAATGCTTTAATTAAAGGTTTTCCCAGTATTTTATCCTAAAAATATTGGTGGCGACTCCCTGTTCATTCATTTTAAAAAAAAAATCGTTTTGAGGGTCGGCCGTGCCGTCGCGATCCTGGTCGCGACAGATGGCGACTCCGCTGGGGACTTAGAGAGTCAAGCCAGTCAATCTGATAGCGCATATTTTAATTAGCATATTAATTATTTGACTTTTTCCTTTATTTTATTTGGTCTCTATTTTATTTGTATCTTATCCTTTATGTTCTGTAAATATATGTGTGATCATTGAACCCTAGGGTAGTCGACTTTATTTTGTTGCTCTGTGTTTGTTCTATGTGCAGGATGAGTAAGGTACAGGTATTGAATGCCTCTTTCACACACTACACTCACAACTTGCACACACTTTTGAGTGGGACCCTATACCCGGGCCCAAATAAAACTTAAGAATAGGGGAGATTGATAGCGGAGCCATTTGGGATGTACTTCCTATCTGGTTACTGTGAGAATCTCAGCTAGAGTTCGACTTATTCGTGGTGCCCACACTTAGTAGACTTCCTGCTATTTATGGCCAACATCATGAGTAGGATCTTGGCTCTAGTGCCCTTTAGAAATTTTAGAATAAACCACCCAATGTGAGACATCACTGATAAATAAACCTTAGAACCATTAAGGCATCTTCAGAAAAACCCGACTTAAGGCACAAAGAGGCAAACTTTACTTATACCTTTTCTCATTCTCGTTTTCTCTTCCAATCCAAACTAATGGACCGCTTGCCTGTTTAGAGGATTACTTTTTCAAAGAATGACCTATTTTTTAACCTGTGATCCTCTAATGGGCAACTGGACCTTTCTTTTTATATTTGCTTAAGTCTTAGGATCTGGAGTTATGAACTTTCTAAAAAAAAAAGAAGAAAAAATAATCAAAAAATTCATAGCCCGTGTGATCCTTGATTTATTGCAAGTTTCGACAAATTGTAACTTCCCTAAATCCTAAAATGTTTTCAAGAAAATTATTAGGGGAGTATCAATTTGCAAAGCATGTCAGTGATTGATTTTTCTTTTCTTTATGTCCCTACAGGAAGCTATTAAGGGCTTGGCCAGTATCTTTGAGTGAAATATGGAAATTAACATGAGGTCAGATAGTTGTGGTGGAAATGTACCCGAGTTGAAAAGATTACTGCATGTTAAGGTTAGGAAAGTTGATACAACCAGTCTACAAGCATTAGGGAAGAAATTGGACATGAATCAGAAGATGGTTTTCTCAAGGAAATATGGGAGGATCCTAAAACTGCTAGAAGTGGAAGTACAAGTTGAGGCAATTACCGCTTTGACTCAATTCTATGACCCACCTCTCCGTTGTTTTACCTTCCGGGACTTCCAATTAGCTCCGTCAGTTGAGGAGTTTGAACAAATTCTAGGGATGCCATTAGAAGGACAAATACCTTACCGTCATCTTGGACGTCAAGCAAATATTGTTACTGTTGCTAATATCCTAAAGATTCACCCGGAAGTGTTAAGGAGTGCACGACTGAATAGAAATCAGATCCTGGGATTTGATCGAGAGTATTTTGAAAAGCACATGCACTTGCTAGCTGAGAAAGGAGATTGGGAAGCCTTCATGGATACTCTAGCTCTCACCATTTATGGAGTTATCTTATTTCCTAATATCGACAATTATGTGGACTATGATGCTATTGGCGTTTTCCTTGCCCATAGGTTCAAGTCTGAAAATCCTGTCACTGCTATATTGGCAAATATATACTGCACCATGGACTTCTGTTGTACACGAGGTGGAAAGAGAATCATTTGCTGTTTACCTGCTCTATATGTATGGCTTACATCACATGTCTTCCATCAAGTCAGCAAAATTGAATGTCCAATCTCAGATCTGAAGTTATGTCAGCTAGTAGCGAAGAATAGGCGTGAATGGGCCAATCACCTGGTAGGACTCACAGCTGATAAAGTAAGGTGGTACCCGCAATGGTTGAAGGTTGATACCATAATTCACCATTGTGGAAACTACCCAAATGTTCCTCTCATGGGTACTCAGGGATGTATCAATTACAACCCTGTCATAGCCAAACGTCAGCTAGCTTATCCCTTACTTGGGTCACCCGATGGAGAATCCCTTACTTCTTTCATCGTTTATTTCTCAGAGGGGGATTGCACGTCTGTCATTCGGGATATAGCAAATGCATGGAAGAAAGTCCACAAACAAAGGAAAGAATTAGGAAGTCGAAGCCACGCCGTGAAGGAAGAGTACTACCAATGGGTCTTAAACAGAGTTTCCATTGTCAAGCTACCTTTCAAAAGTCCCTCCTATCTCCCGACAGGCGCACATGTTACCTCTCCTACCCTTGAAGAAGAGGCAATGAGAGCCAAAATAAAAAAGCTAACCGCCAAAAATGAGGATTTGGAAAAAGAATTGCTGATATCTCAGCAAGAATGTGCCCTTCAGAAAAGGGAGAATTTAGAAAGCAAACAAACCATCAGGAAGATTGGAAAGAAAAGAAAAATTGAAAGGGACTACCTGAGGAAAAAAAGCCAATGCCTCCGAACGGCTAATGCTCAACTAAAAGCGAAGAACAAGCAAAGAGATACCATGTTGACTGATAAGCAGCTTCTAAGGGACATGTTGGTAAGAGCCAAAGAGCGCGAGCAAAATGTCTTGGTACAGAAAGAACTTCTGCAATTGCAAGTTTGCCGATTAGAGCATCAGCTTGATGAGATGGTAGAAGCTTACCAGCATGAGATAAATGGTGAGTGACGGCGCGTGATAGATGCTGAACGAGAATGTGGAGAAGCTATCCGAGTTTTGAAAGATGAACTAACACAGCAAAATGAAGATATTCATTCATGGATGAATCGCTTTGCCCACTTGGCATATTTGGCTAATGGAGTTTTGGAAGACCTCCCGCTCCTACTCAAGCAAGCTGAGGGGATGGTTAATCCTCTTAACACTCCAAGAGAAATTGTAACCTTCCTTGATTATTGTAGAGAAAGGATTTGTAAAATGAGGGCCATGATTGCCCGAGCTAGGAATGGCTGATTTACTTTTTCTGCATAAAAATAGGCTGGCAGCAGTAATGTATTTCGAAAAAGGGGGGTTTCTTCATGTCTCCACAACTATCTCATGTTAATTTCCACTTATCACTTTTGAATGTAGTTCTGAAAAAAGTCAAAAGATACTGGCTGAATTCCGCGATTGCTTCACGTATCATTTGTTTTTCTTTTGCTGTTTTTCTTTTTTTTACTTTCTTTTTAACAATTTCTTGTTGACTTCCCAGAAATAACGGGTAAACATCCTTACGCGACTCGGCTTAATACCAGACTCATGGCTGAAATAGAACAAGAAAATGAGAGTTTGAGAGCTGAAGTCAATCAACTGAAACAGCAAATGGCTGAAATGGCCAAACTTCTTGAGAGAAGGGTCACAGAAAGGGATTCTTCAGCAGGAATTGAAGATAATAGACAACGACCGTCCACTCAGGGTCCCACCGGGGGACCAAGTTCGAACCCAGCTGCGCCTCCCCTAACCATTCATGTTAGGAAACCAAACACTGCTGAAACCCAGCAACCCATCTTTGTAGATGCAGAAGGTAACGTCATACCTTACGGATTGCCACAGGGTTATTTCCCACCGCTTCAAGAAGAACCTGATTATCAAGAGGCGATTTTACATACGGCCCAGGCAAGTGTCCCGCCCGTCCGAGACCCTCAAGCAAATCCAATCCTTGCATAAGTTACGCAACCACAAGCTACCCAGACGACAGCCAGACCCCACATCTCAATGCCTGATGCAAACCCGGCACATGTCGACCAACCAGTTAGGGATACCAGTCATCATGCTACTGCGGGTCCAAATACTGCTGCTACTACCCAGGAGGGAAGACTAGAATTCCTGGAAAGGCGATTCTGAGAAATGGAGAGAACAAACAGGTTTGGAATGGGCAGTGCTGCACAACTCTGTCTGATTCCTGATGTTGTCATTCCCCCCAAATTCAAAATGCCAGAGTTTGACAAATATCGGGGGCTAACCTGTCCAAAGAACCATCTAACCATGTACTGTCGGAAAATGGCCTCTCATGCTTCTAATGACCCTTTGCTCATTCATTGTTTCCGGGATAGTTTAGCGGGAGCACCTCTTACCTGGTACAACCACCTTGAACGATCTCATGTACGTTGTTGGGAGGATTTGGCAGATGCTTTCATACAACAGTACAAGTATAATCTGGATATGGCGCCAGATAGAGTACAGTTGCAAAACATGGCCAAGAAAGATAATGAGACGTTTAAAGAATATGCCCAAAGGTGGCGAGAAGTAGCAGCACAAGTCGATCCACCTCTATCAGAAAAAGAGGTGATTTCTATATTTATTGATACACTCCAGTCACCTTTCTATGACAAGATGATTGGAAGCATTTCCTTTCACTTCTCCGACATCGTCACTATCGGAGAAAGAATAGAGAATGGCTTGAGAACGGGGAAGATTACTCGTAGCCCATCTGGGGCTGGGACAGCAAGAAAACCTTCTTTTGGAGAAAGAAAAAGAAGAGAGGGAGAGACTAACCTGGTCTCTCACAACCAAAGAAGGAACCAGCTCAGACCACCTACTCCCGTCACCTTTCCGTCAACTTACCATAACACACCACAGCCATATGTAGCTACAATTCCAAATCCAAACCCACCACATTTTCGACCACCTGTCATGCGACCACCTGCACCACCACAAACACCATATCAACCACCACAAGTAAACCCACCAAATCCAAACATAAGGAGACAGAATGATGACCGCACTCAAGTACAATTTGATCCAATTCCCATGACCTATACAGAGCTTCTTCCCCATCTTATTGAAAACACCTTAGTGGCACCTTGTCCTTTAAAACCGCTTCAACCACCTTATCCCAGGGGGTATGACCCAAATGCGCGATGTGATTACCATGCCGGTGCACCGGGACATTCCACCGAAAATTGCCTGGCATTGAAGTTTAAGGTAAGAGATTTAATCAGAGCTGATTGGATAAGCTTCAAGGAAGGAAGCCCGAATGTGACCACCAATCCTTTGCCTAACCATGGGAGACCAGGCATTAACGCTGTGGAAAAAGATGAGGAATGTATTTCCAAAGTTCAGGACATCCAAATGCCGTTGGAAACCATTCATTCCCATATGCTTAAGATGGGATTGATAGAAGGATCATGGGATAAAGAGTGCAATGACCTCCTGTCTGCAAAGCGAAGAGACTTCCAGAAAACCCTTCAGGGATTTATGGACAGTCACGTCATAGAAGTTTGTCGACGTCGTGAAGACATAATAAATATGATACAAGAGCAAGGCCGTGTTCGAGCTCCAAAACCTCTAGTCATATTTTACAATAAAAATGCACCTGTGGCTTCAACCCCTGTTAAAACTATCATCACGGTAAACACTCCAACCCCATTCCCTTACAAGGATTCGCGAGCTGTACCATGGAAGTATGGTACTGATGTGATTGTTACTAGTTCTGAGGCCGTTGAGCCTACCCCATCATCCCCTGTCACGAATATTGCCGGAATCGGGGGTGTCACCCGAAGTGGAAGAATATATGCTTCCCCAGAACCAAAACTTGACAAAGCCACAGGGAATGTTAGACCTGGGAAGGGAGAATCCTCCGGTGAAGCAAAAAAGGTAGTAACCGAAGAGGAAGCCCAAGAATTTCTTAGGTTCATTCGTCATAGTGACTACCAGGTGTTGGACCAACTAAACCACACCCCGGCAAAAATTTCTCTGTTGTCCTTACTAATGAGTTCTGAACCACACCGGAACACGCTGATGAAAGTTTTGAGTGAGGCGCATGTGAAACATGATTTGCCGATAGATAAATTCGAGGGCATAGTGGGACACATTGTGGCCAACAACTATCTAACTTTTACAGATGATGAGACACCAGCGGAAGGAAGAGGACACAACAAAGCCCTTCATATCTCCGTAAAATGTCAAGATCATATCATGGCGAAGGTGCTGGTTGACAATGGATCGTCCTTGAATGTAATGCCAAAATCTACGTTGGCAAAGTTGCCTTTTGATGGGACCCATATGAGACCCAGTTCCATGGTAGTCCGGGCTTTTGACGGAACTCACCGAGAAGTCATGGGAGAAATTGAATTGCCTATACAAGTTGGGCCATGCACCTTTCAAATCCTTTTTCAAGTCATGGATATTACGCCCGCATACAGTTGTTTGCTGGGACGGCCGTGGATCCATTCGGTTGGGGTAGTTCCTTCTACTCTACATCAAAAGTTGAAGTTCATCATTGACAACAAGTTGGTGATTGTCTCTGGAGAAGAAGACTTGTTGGTTAGTAAGCCTGCCAGCACCCCATACATTGAAGCGACTGAGGAAGCTCTTGAAACCTTATTTCAGGCTTTATAGGTGGCCAATGCAACGAGCATTACAAAGAAATCCTTCCCAAACGTGCCTCTGATGGTTGCAAAGACAATGTTGAGAGAAGGATACAAGCTGGGAAAGGGGTTAGGACGAGAATTGGAAGGGAGAACCCAACCTATACATCTCCCAGAAAACAGGGATAGGTATGGTCTGGGATACAAGCCTACGGCAGCTGATAGAAAAAGGATGGGAGAAGAAAGAAGGGAGAGAAGGATCGCTCGCCTTACCGGTCAAAAGTTTGATACTGCTAGAATCCCTATCTGTGACCTCTATCAAAGCTTCAGAAGCGCCAGGATTATATATCCGGGTCAGGTGGCTATGGTTGGAGACGGACACAGCCCTGATATGAAATTAGTGCACGCTTGCTTACCCGGTCAAGAACTGGACAACTGGGAAATCATGGAGTTCCCCATAACTATCAATCCTCAGCCAAAGTAATTGTTGTTTTCAAAACTTGTCGATCCTATTGCTATGCCTAAGGCTTTAGGATCTGTTTTGTAATAAAGGCAAAAACTTGCTTGTTTATTAAATTAAATGAATGTAGTCTGATTTCATACCTCATATTTGTTCAAACTCTTTCTTTTAAACCTTCTATTTGCTTGCCTTTCTTTGTTTTCATTCATTATGATATAACACTAAATGCAGATCTGAAAGCGATTCTTCTAAGAGCAATGAAAACTCGGTTCTATTTCATGACTCTGATAATCCAAATGATTATGCCTATGAGGATAGTGAGGAAGACTTTGAACCTTCACTTGAATTGACAAAGTTAATGGAACAAGAAGATAAAGAAATTCAACCTCATCAGGAAAAGATTGAGACCATTAACCTGGGAGATGAAGGAGAAAATAAAGAAGTCAAGATAGGCACCCTCTTGAGCAAACAACGGCAGAGTGAATTGATTAGACTACTCCGGGAATTTCGAGACATTTTTGCATGGTCGTATCAAGATATGCCAGGTCTGGATAATAACATTGTGGAACACAAGTTGCCTTTAAAGCCGGAATGTCCACCGATCAAGCAAAAGTTACGATGAATGAAACCAGAAATGCTTCTTAAGGTCAAAGAAGAAGTCAAGAAACAATTTGACGCTGGTTTTTTAGCCATAGCTAAGTATCCGCAATGGGTAGCCAATATAGTTCCCGTTCCAAAGAAAGATGGGAGGCTAAGGATGTGTGTGGACTACCGAGACTTGAATCGGATGAGTCCTAAGCATGATTTTCCTTTACCTCAGATTGACGTATTGGTTGATAACACAGCTCAGCATTCCATCTTCTCATTTATGGATGGATTTTCGGGATATAACCAGATCAAGATGGCACCAGAAGATATGGAAAAGACCACGTTCATCACTCTGTGGGGCACCTTTTGTTACAAAGTAATGTCTTTCGGATTAAAGAATGCAATAGCCACCTATCAAAGGGCAATGGTGACTCTCTTCCATAACATGATGCACAAGGAAATAGAGGTCTATGTGGATGACATAATTGCCAAGTCCAGGTCTGAGGAGGAGCATATTGCTGACCTGAGAAAACTTTTTGAAAGGTTGAGGAAATTCAAGCTTAGATTGAATCCCGCCAAGTGTACTTTTGGCGCAAGATCTGGCAAATTGTTAGGGTTCATTGTGAATGAGAAGGGGATAGAAGTTGATCCTGACAAAGTCAAGGCAATTCTGGAAATGCCTCCTCCTCGTACTGAAAAAGAAGTCCGAGGATTCTTGGGAAGATTGAATTACATCGCCCGATTCATTTCCCAAATGACGGCAACTTGTGAGCCAATTTTCAAGTTGCTTCGCAAGAATTAGCCTGGACAGTGGAATGAGGATTGCCAGATTGCATTTGAAAAAATAAAACAGTACTTATTGGAGCCACCAGTCTTGGTGCCACCCGTTCATGGGAGACCATTAATCCTATACCTGACTGTGTTGAATGAATCCATGGGATGTGTATTGGGTCAACATGATGAGACTGGAAGGAAGGAATGCGCCATCTACTACTTGAGCAAGAGATTTACCGAATGTGAGATGAGGTATTCATCTCTTGAAAGAACGTGTTGTGCATTGGCTTGGGCTGCCCGACGCTTACGGCAATACATGCTTAATCATACTACTTGGCTGGTGTCTAAGATGGATCCCATCAAGTATATCTTTGAAAAACCCGCTTTGACTGGAAGGATTGCCCGTTGGCAAGTGTTACTGACGGAATATGACATAACATATGTCACCCAAAAGGCAATTAAAGGGAGTGCGCTGGCAGATTACTTGGCATACCAACCTATTGAAGCTTATCAACCAATACGGCATGATTTCCCAGATGAGGATATCTTGGCTCTTTCCAAAGAAGAAGATGGCCTGGAAACCAGATGGATCATGAGATTCGATGGAGCATCCAATGCACTAGGACATGGAATTGGGGTTATCTTAATCTCACCTGATAAGGAATTCATCCCTATTTGCGCTCGGCTGTGTTTTGACTGCACCAATAATATTGCGGAATATGAAGCATGTTCTCTAGGAATACAAGCGGCTCTAAATGTGGAAATAAAGGTTCTGGAGGTTTATGGAGATTCTGCTTTAGTTATCCATCAACTAAAGGATGAATGGGAGACTAGAGATAATAAACTAGTTCCCTATCATGCTCATATCAAAGAGATGATCAAAAGGTTCGATGAAGTTACCTTCCATCATGTTCCACGGGAGGACAACCAAATCGCAGATGCTTTAGCCACCCTAGCTGCTATGTTCGAGGTCAGCAATGATTACGAAGTGCCTCTCATTGAGGTAAAGAAACAGCAAGAACCTGCCCATTGCCAGGCCATAGAAGAAGAACCGGATGGCAAGCCCTGGTATCATGACATCAAAAGATACCTCCAATGCCAAGAATACCGTGAAGGTATCACGGACAATGACAAACGAACTTTGAGAAGGCTAGCCATGGGATACCTATTGAGTGGTAACATGCTTTATAAGAGGAATTATGATTCCATTCTCCTCCGGTGTGTTGATACCGTTGAAGCAAACCAGATCATGAAAGATATCCACAAAGGATCTTTCGGAACTCATACAAATGGGCATGCTATGTCAAGAAAAATACAGAGAGCTGGGTATTATTGGATGACTATGGAAGCCGATTGTTTTGCTTACGTACGGAGGTGTCATAAATGTCAGATTTATGCTGATCACATTCATGCTCCTCCCTCATCCCTAAATGTCTTGTCAGCACCATGGCCTTTTCCAATGTGGGGTATGGATGTAATTGGGCCCATTGAACCAAAAGCCTCGAATGGTCATCGTTTCATTTTGGTTGCTATCGATTATTTCACCAAGTGGGTAGAAGCAGCTTCATACGCCAATGTGACAAAAAATGTTGTGGTCAAATTCATCAAGCGTGAGCTGATATGCCGGTATGGCCTACCAAACCAAATCATCACGGACAATGGTACAAATTTAAACAACAAAATGATGAAGGAGCTTTGTGAGAGTTTTAAAATCTCCCATCACAACTCCTCTCCATATCGTCCGAAAATGAATGGAGCGGTTAACGCAGCCAACAAAAATATAAAGAAGATAGTGCAAAAGATGGTAGTAACCTACAAAGACTGGCATGAAATGCTCCCTTTCGCGCTACATGGATACCGAACCTCGGTGCGAACCTCAACTGGGGCAACCCCATTTTCTTTGGTTTACGGAATGGAAGCTGTACTACCGTTCGAAGTGGAAATTCCATCCCTTAGGGTGATCATGGAGGCTAAATTGCAAGAAGCTGAATGGGTCCAGGCCAAATATGACCAATTGAATTTAATTGATGGGAAGAGATTAACTGCCCTTTGCCAGGGACAATTGTATCAAAGACGCATGAAGCGGGCATACGAAAAGAAAGTACGCCCCCGACAATTCCAAGAGGGTGATTTGGTCCTCAAGAAGATTTTGCCAATTCAAAGGGATGTCCGAGGGAAATGGACACCTAATTATGAGGGACCATATGTTATAAAGAAGGCTTTCTCCGGAGGAGCCCTTATACTCACTAATATGGATGGAGACGACCTGCCAATGCCTGTCAATACCGATGCAGTGAAAAGATACTTTGCATAATAAAAGAAAAAAAAAGGGAAAAAGAGCTCGCTAGGTTGAAAACCTGGAAAGGCGACCTAGGCAAAAGTTAGAGCAGCAAGATGAGCCGAAAACCTAAAAAGGCGGTTCTACAAATTCTACTCCACAACATAAACCCTTCAAGCCAAAGTCAAAGGAGGTCAAAACGGGTATTAGGGTCATTGTCAAATTACACCCTCAGAAGCAAAATCAAAAGACGAACACAAAGTCATGATATGGGATCAAGTTTCTCATTGCTCGCGGAGGATCATTTGAGGATATATGAGCCTTTTCCTTTTATTTTGCCTTCAATTCTTTATATACCTTGTCACATCACTGTGTTTAATATTATCGCTGTACATATCTGATGTTTATAAAATCTCCCTTCATCCTACATGTGTTCATTTTTTATGAATAAACAAGTTTTTGCCTAAAATTTTTGAAATTGGAAACAACAGAGCATAAAGTTATTGGGGATGAAATGTTTCCTAGCGCCAAACTTCGCTTGGTATAAGCATGACCATTTCCGCTAAATACTCTCGCCAAAAGTCGGAGGATGTTTCTGTTTCATCCATGAGTTATCTTAAAGAGCCAGTCGCCAAGGAAAATTTACCTGTAAGTCTTTTTATACTAACTCATTCTTTTGTCAGCGGGACGCCAAATCCATCATCCAAAAGCAGGTATTTGCCAAAGTTTTCTCTCAGCGAGACCTATAGACTGAAGATCTCTCCCAAGGAGTTCCATAAAAATGGGACCCATTCCCTCAATCAGGATGTTTCTTTGATCAGGCTTAAGAGGACTTATCTTTCCCCAGTGAGCTCACCATTACCAAACTAGCATCCATCATACTCCTCTCACTAAAAAGCTCAAACTGGGGCATCTCCCCAGATTTCTCTCAAGGAACAACCTTCAGTTATGTCAAACTGGGGCATCTCCCCAGATTTCTTTCAAAGGGGCAGTCCCCCAACAACCTTCAGTTATGTCAAACTGGGGCATCTCCCCAGATTTCTTTCAAGGGGCAGTCCCCCAACAACCTTCAGTTATGTCAAACAGGGGCATCTCCCCAGATTTCTTTCAAGGGGCAGTCCCCCAACAACCTTCAGTTATGTCAAACTGGGGCATCTCCCCAGATTTCTTTCAAGGGGCAGTCCCCCAACAACCTTCAGTTATGTCAAACTGGGGCATCTCCCCAGATTTCTTTCAAGGGGCAGTCCCCCAACAACCTTCAATTATGTCAAACAGAGGCATCTCCCCAGATTTCTTTCAAGGAGCAGTCCCCCAACAACCTTCAATTATATCAAACTGAGGCATCTCCCCAGATTTCATTCTCTTTCCTTCAAAGGGCAGTTCCCCAACAACCTTCAGTCATATCAAACTGGGGCATCTCCCCAGATTTCATTCTCTTTCCTTAGAAGGACAGTTCCCCGACAACCCCCAGATTACTCTGTCCCAACTCACCTAATACTTCCCCAGTGGTACCGTGAAGGTTACCAGGAGGACTTATCCTTCCACAGTGGAGCTACACTTCCTAAACAATTCCAACAGGAGCATCACTCCAGGCTTCCCTTTAGACAAAAGGCAATACCCCAAGAATTCTTTCAGACTACCCCAAACTGGGGCATTACCCCCAGATTTACTCCCTTTCAATCCAGGGCCTCAGTCATGACAAACCGAGAGGCAACACCCTCATCCTTTTACTTTTCTAGTCAACCGAGAGGCAACACCCTCATCCTTTTACTTTTCCAGTCAACCGAGAGGCAACACCCTCATCCTTTTACTTTTCTAGTCAACCGAGAGGCAACACCCTCATCCTTTTACTTTTTCAGTCAACCGAGAGACAACACCCTCATCCTTTTACTTTTCCAGTCAACCGAGAGGCAACACCCTCATCCTTTTACTTTTCCAGTCAACCGAGAGGCAACACCCTCATCCTTTTACTTTTCCAGTTAATCGAGAGGCAACATCCTCATCCTTTTACTTTTTCAGTTAATCAAGAGGCAACACCCTCATCCTTTTACCTTTGTTGTCAACCTAGAGACAACATCCTCATCATTCCTGTTAATCAAGAAGTAACACCTTCACTTTCTACTTTTCCAATGGTGTTCACGTCTTTACTCCCTTTCCATTTCAAAAAAAAGCAAGAAGAAACTTCATGCTTTTTCCTCATGAAAAAGAAGTAAAGAGGGGCATCTGTGAGCACCTATTTCGTTCCAGTCAATTTTCACCAGGAATGGGAATTCACAAGGCAAAAAAAAAAAGGATAGAAAAAAAAAAGAAAAAAGTTATATAAAGAAAAGAAAGAATAAATTTAAAAAAAAATGACTCAGAAATGATCATTTTCGAGTGAAAGGACTCGGAACGATCATTTCCGAGTGAAGGAGCCTCCAAGTGGACCTTAAGTGTCAAGGAAGGACACAAAGAGGGTTGGACCCGAGTGCGGAAGCCAATTTCTAACCTCTGAGTGGAAAGAAGACCAGAATCCGAGTGAAAAACAGTTAAATTCCAACCTCTGAGTGGAAAAGAGACAGTTTCCGAGTGACAAACGTCCAATTTCCATGTTCTGATTGAAAAACAGGCAGATTCCGAGTGAAAATGTCAAGCTTCCAAATTCTGAGTAATAAGAAGGCAATTTCCGAGTGCAAATAGTTGAACTTCTAATTTCCGAGTGCAAAGAAAGACGATGCCGATTGATGAAGACTAAGTTTTTGATTCTGATTGAAGCATGAGGTCGACTCCGAGTGACTTGGAGAACAAGCATGTGTTTTGTGAAGAACTTCTAAGGAAATGCATCGAATACCTGATTGCCGAGTGAAGGCCATTCCTGAGTTACGAATGAAAGCCAATTACCGATTGGAAAATAAGTAAAAAGGTCAGATTTTCAAGTGGATGAAATGAGGGACGACTGAAAGAAATTCCGAGTAAAAATCCACTCGGAACCGAGGGAAGAAGGAGTATTCCGAGTGATGTTCTTCAATCAGTACCAAGTAAAGGTTATCCACTCAGAACCGAGTGAGGTATTTCCAGTCTACACCGAGTCCCCTTCCATTTTCAGTCGGCTCCGAGCCATCACCCTTCATTCCATTTATTTCCCAGCCATATTTAAACATCACTGAGCTCCTTTTCACCAAACCCGAACCACCAATTTTCACCCAAAGCTGGCTCACTACTCTCACTTAAGTCCGAACCAATGCTCACTCGGAACCGACTGGCAATTTAGCTAGTTAATCCTCCTCAAGCCAATTCTGAGCGTATCGTGAAGGGAGAAAGAATCTATTAAATGGCTCAAAATCCACTCGGAACCGAGGGAAGAAGGAGTCTGCCGAGTGATGTTCTTTAATCAGTACCAAGTAAAGGCTTTCCATTCAGAACCGAGTGAGGTATTTCCAGTCTGCACCGAGTCATTCCCTTCCATTTCAGTCGGTTCCGAGTCATTTGCCATTCGGTTCCAATTGAGTGTCTCATAGCAACCTCATACCGAGCAAAATCACTCGGCTTTCTATGGGAAACGCCTCATTCCACTCGGAATTAACTCCCAATGTGGATGAATACTGACTGAGAAGCTGATCCGAGTCATTTTCACTCGGAATTCTGTCTTTCTCACTCAGATTTTCATCACTTTCTCTCGGATTTTCATCTTGCTGAGTTGGATGTCCACTATCCAAGTGGATCCTTGAATTACGGAGGGTAGTTGGCAATAAGACAAGGTGGAAAATGATAAAAAATTGCCACCAGCCTTCATTGTCAAAGATCCAGGCTGTTTCCAACACCACCATGCAAGTTGTTTGACAATCTCGTAGGGCGGCTGGCAACAAGACAATGTGGAAATATTAAAAAATCCTCACCAATTGGCAGCCAGGCTGGTCACGGGTCTGTTCAAGCAATCATCATGCTCCTCAAATGTTCTATAAATACCGCAAGTGAAGGAAGAAGAATGCATCGATCCCCTGGAAGATTCATTGAAAGAGAAGAAAAAAAAAAGCTTTTCCACTCACCCCCGTACCGCATACACACTGCCCCAAACCGACCTCACAAACCTCTCCATTCACCCCCATACCGTCCTTAAGACTTCCTTCCCAGTCCGTTCTCCATACCGCCCCCTGCCTCACTACCCTCTCAACACCGCCCACACACACACTCTCCACACCGCCCACACTGTCCTCACTCCACACCGCCCCTCACTGCCTCCACACCGCCCACACTGTCCTCACTCCACACCGCCCCTCACTGCCTACACACCGCCCAACACCCTCCTTAACACCGCCCCAAGACCGTCCTCATAGCCCTTTCCAACATCTCCTCACTCAACCGACCTTACTACTCACATCAACCGACCTCACTCTCACTCAATACCGCCCACACACACTCTCCACAACCGTCCTCTCCACACCGCCTACACACTCTCTACAACCGTCCTCTTCACACTAACCGTCCTCTCCACAACCGTCCTTCTCTCCCTACACACTATCCTGCTCCACACCGCCCCAAACCGTACTCTCCCTCACCTCACCTTATTCTGTCCCCTTCCTCCTCTCACCCTTCAGCCCCCTCTCTCCACAACACCGTATATCAATAGTCCATCTTTCTCTACACAGCCCTCACCATACTATTTCCCCTCTCCTTCCAACCCACATATATACCTCACGGCTCTTTTTATTCACCCAAAACTATACAGCTCCCTACCTTGCCCCATACCGTCCCCTTCTCTCCTCACTCAACATCTCACTGCCCTTGTTTCCTTCTCCAAACATCGTCCCCCTCCACTAAAAAAAACACATCATTTCTTAAAAAAATCCCTCCTTTCCTCTCTGTCCAGGACCTCAAGCCCACAACACCATCCAACTCCTTTCTCACCACACCGGTCCCACTCTTCACCTTATCCTTAATACTTGTATTTATTTTATCTTCTGCTAAATTAATTATTATTCGGTGATTTTGTCTTCTTTTTTTTTCAATTATCAATTAATCTTTATTAATTGATAAATATTAATAAAATGAGTGCTTCACACATTTTATTTAAATTAGCATAAAAGGTGTGACTATTGTTATTATCATTATTATTGCAATTTTTATTTCTTTTATTCTTTATTCTTTTTATTTTAAAAAGGAGGAGCGAGTTTAATTCGGACGAGACGTCCTGTTAATCTCATTTTTTAAAGGGTGGAGCGAGTTTAATTTGGATGAGACGTCCTGTTAATCTCATGTAAATATTCTGTGTTTATTTCTGTTTATTTTTATATATTTTGTCGTTTCACATATTTTTTTTTCATGGAAAAGTTAAAATAATTATTGGGTTAATTATAATGCGCGCTATTAAATTGAGGTAACCGTTTTTATAACGGACAGCTGTGAGGTGCTAATACCTTCCTCACCTGAATTAGACTCCCGGATCTGGAATCTCATTTTTTGACCAATGCTTTAATTAAAGGTTTTCCCGGTATTTTATCCTAAAAATATTGGTTACGACTCCCTGTTCATTCATTTTTTAAAAAAAAAATCGTTTTGAGGGTCGGTCGTGCCGTCGCGATCCCGGTCGCGACAGCTACCCAAAAGAGACATAAAAATATGCAAAAGTTGCAAAAGCTACACGCCGTCAAACTAGCATTTGGAAGGTGTAGCATTTCTGGTGGGAGTACTAGTGTGGACTCCTAAAGGACGAGGGTACAATTGCTTCAATATTCTTCAAGAGGTAATCCTAAAACATAATTTTTTTTTGTGTTTGTCTTATGCTTTGAAACACAGCGCTTTGCAAATCCTATGGGAATCCTTGTATTTCTGCTGCTCATACACTAGGGATTCCTAACAAAAACAATCACAAAATAGTTTCTAAGCCATGGAAATAGCAAAATCAAGGCAAGAATTTACGGAACAGAACCAAAATAAGGCAATGGACCGTTCTGACATACCGGTATGGAGAAGATCAAGAAACCTCAATAATATCAAATCCGCCCATACAAAAATTACACTTGAAATAACTTATTTTCCATGGATTTAAAGAATCAAGAAATAAGGTTTAAAAATGCAAGCCAATAGTGAAAATAGGGTCGGTGCCATACCTTAAAAGCTAAGAAATTCAGGAACTCCCATGCCTTACCATGGCTGCCCGTGGGAAAGAGAAAGAAGATAAGCTTATTTTCAACCTTGCCTTAGCTTGAATTGATGGAGAAAAAGAAGGAAATAGGGAGGTGGAGTCGTAGGTGAGATGAGGGAGACAATGGCACCTTGTTTCCCTTTCAATGCATGTATAGGAAAATGAAAATGAGGGAGTGTGAAATTGAGAGAAAGAGTAAAAGTTAGTTTTATTACTAGAGGCAAAAAGGTCATTTCCAATTTTTGAAACTAATCGGGTAACTTCAGGTTACCTAAAACTTACCTTGATAAATTTTAGAAATTAACTTAACTGCCTATAATTAATTTAACCTTCTCGATTTAACTCTTGATTAATAAAATTAACCCAATAATTAAATCAAGGATGCCACATCCAACATCATCTCCCTCACCACTAACAATAACCCACCATCTCCAACATCACTCACTCTATCATTGACAATGACCCACCTTTTTCCATCTTCACCATTTTTAAACCCACCATAACTCAAAACTATCATCTCCCTCACCAAGCTTACAACCCCTTTCATCACCAACAACAACACACCCTCCTCCATCACCACTATTTTCAAACCCACAACAACCCCAAA
Source organism: Clitoria ternatea (assembly GCA_037962975.1). Lineage (NCBI taxonomy): Eukaryota > Viridiplantae > Streptophyta > Magnoliopsida > Fabales > Fabaceae > Clitoria > Clitoria ternatea. Next base: position 258,075,100 of record CM075669.1, read on the forward strand.
ATCATCATATCCTTCACCAAACCAATAACCTCCCATTACTACCCACAACAACCCAAACCCACCATCAACTATAAAACCATCATCTTCCTCATCAAACCAACATCCCCTTTCTCATCACCCACAATAATCCAAACCTCATCATCCCTACCAAAACCCATAAGAAAAAAACCAAGTAAAAGAAAGAAAGTAAAGAGAAAAAAAAGATCCCATAATCACCACTGCCGACCGCCTTCATTGCTTCGACCACCTTCACCGTATGACCGCAGTTGCCACCAGTCATCACCGCATGTCGCTATCGCTACTATATCATCTTTGTCGCGAGCTCTGATGCCAATTCACTCTTTCTTGGTCTCATTAGTTCTCTTTCCCTTTCTAGATCTATTTTCTTCTCTCTAACTTTCCTTTCCCTTCTCCATAATTTCAAATTATGGTTTCTAGTTTTAGGGTTTCCCCTTTTGTTTCTGGTTATGGGCCCTTTTTTTAAAAAAAAATCAATTTATGATTTGTGTTTGAACGTTTTTTAACAAAACTACGATGGTTTAGGGGTAAGCTTGCGTTTTAAGTATAAAAATTGGACGAGTTTGATGTAAGCACCTTATGCTGTGATACCATTAAAGTATAACACTTATTTAATAAAAATATGAGGGAAATTTTTTTATTTTTCCAACCCAATATGGTCACTTGAATATCCCAAAATCTAGTTAAATTCACCTAAAAGTTTGGTAATCAATCCAGACACCCAATCTACAGAATTGCAAAATTTTAGCCATCAGGCTAACTTTTGTATACCCTATCATTCCCATTTGACCTCTGAATGCTACCAGACTTTAACACAAGCTAATTTACATCAATTATAACCTATGGCCACTATCCATACTTCAAAATGCTTAAAAATAAAAGAGATATGTGTAAAATTGCATTTAGGTCATTTCTAGCAACCTAATTACTCAATTCTTAAATTGGACCATTCCAATTCTCACACATTTCAAATGCTATATATAAACTATCCAGCCCATCCGGAGGTTCCAAAACCTCACTGGTTAAAATCATGTCCAGTTCCTTAATTATGGATAACTCTTAATAGTTTAGCATGCCTTTTCATCAAATTCAATACACATGTCAAACCTATATTATCCTTTCATTCTTATATATAACTTATCATACACAACACTTGTCCATAACATGTGTTCAAAACTATCATCGTTATATGGTCAATTTCTTGGCATATCAAGCATTAGTTCATCCACATTATGCATATGGTCACTAAATCATTATCAATCTCCACAAAGTAGGTACCGAAACAAATTCTAAACCTTTAGTGAGGTTATCAGATACCTAATCCACCATATAAATATATACATAATTTAAAAGGGTCGGCCAAGGCATATAACATCAAAACTATAAAAATATGTACATATATCATCCATTTATTTTGAATTTAAAGTATAGGCTGTAACATCCCGGGTATTTAATTTAATTATTGGCAATAAATGGAAATTAATAAATAAATAAATTAGAATTAATTTGGATTTTCTAAAATTATTATAAATTAATTAACAATTATTTAAGAAGATGAAAATTAAATAAAATAAATTGATTGGATGATTATTAAATTTAAAGTAAATTAAATTAAATGGGTGAAAAGTAAAAAGGTTTTATTAAAAAGGTTATAAAAGAAAATAGAAAAGGTGAAAAGTCTAAAATGCCCCTAAGGCATTAAAAATCAAATTCTCATCTTTCTTCTTCACTTAATGCATATGAGAGAAAGAGAGCAGAACTTTCCATTTCCTTTTCTTCTTGGTCGTGGCTTTAAGGCTCAAATCGAAGGTCTATTTCACTTCAAAACTTGAAATTGATCGGGTTTCTGGGATCATGGTATCAAGGTGAGTAAATGGGTTCCTTCAATTTCATGTTTTCCTCACTCCCTCCTTCTTTCTCTCTAGTCCAATTTCAGTTTTGCATGGGGGAGGTTCTCATTTTCATTTTTATGGTGATTTCGGAGCTTGAGTATAACTTCTGTGGCAACGGGTATGGCGAATGACTCACAAGTTTTGTGTTTCAGTGGTCGTAGGTGTCGAAGCGAGCTTCAACAAGTCATTAAGTGAAGTGGGAGTTGTAATTAGAACCGGAGCAGTGAATCGTCAAGTTGTAAGACATAACTAGCACCAAGAACAACTAATGGAAGCTTAGAATCGAGGTAAGGGGTGTCTGAAGTTATAATTAATTAGAATTGGGTATCGACCCTAAGTGGGTTCAAAAAGAAATTAATGTGATCAATGGGAAATTAAGAGTTAGTTATTTTTATGCAATTAACAGCGATATGAAAATTTATTGAATTGACGAATAATTATACGATGCGAATTATGAATAAAGAATAATGGTTTAAAAGAATATGTGAATTAAAATGGTGATTTATCATGCATAAATCCTGAGCCATTAACTTGGCGTGTAACTTTCGGAGGATTTATATTCTTTTGGCAAGCGCGCTAATCGTTAAATTTGTAATATATTTGATCGTCCCACAAGGATTGAGGTAATTACCACAATCTTGGACTAGCATAAGCTGAACCAGAACAACGCAATGAAGAATTCATTTTGTTTTTATTGTTTTTATACTTTCTATGATTTTGTATTTTCAGCAACAATAAAAGAGATGAAATGTAATTGATAGAAGATAGGTTAGGATTACTTCAGCTTACAACTTCATCAAGAAAGATGCAATTGAGGTTCAATCAAGCTTCAGATGCAAGAGGACAATTAACAGTTGGTTAATCCCTAATTCCTTAGGTTAATAACATTAATTCCTAAGCATTAACCCCTAATCCCTTATGTGTTTAGTGATAGAGAAATCTAATGTGAAATTGAGGGTTGAACCCTAACTATTTACCTAATTACTAGGCCTGAATTAGTCAGGAAGCCAAAAGTTACCTAAGCCTCAACCATGATTCCTCACTGGTGAGATTCTTCATTTGGACCTGAATTTGTCAATTCAGCAGAGTAGATCCACTTCTCAACTTGTTCTCCTCTTACTTCAGAAGATAATTTCCTCAATGCAGCTTCAAGATTCCATCGGAAGCTTCAGTAATCCCAACCCTAGGGGTTTAGAAACCCATGGGAATGGAGACATGGACGAGAGTTTAGAGAGAGAAAAGAATTAGAGAGAGATTAGAAATGAGAAAATGAATCGTGTTATTGCTTCTGTGTATTCCCGTCCTCCTTATTACAGAGTAACTACCACTATATATAGATAACTTAAAGCTAACTAACTAACTCTTAATTAATTACAAAGTAATAACTAATTAAATAATTACAAGGAAATGACTAATTATAAGACATCACTTAAATTACTCATATACAAAAAAATAAACAGCAGCTGACAAAATAATTAATAGGATCTACTGCAACGCTTCACTTGGAGGGAAAATAGCAATCTGGGAAAGATAGACTCCACGCTTGAGCGTGGTTGATGCACGCTTGAGCGTGATCCATAAGTTAATGAATTCTATGACATCACGCTTGAGCGTGATTCTTTGTCGCTTGAGCGTGATCGCTATCTTGCTGCATGTTGTGTCTCTCTATTTACGTGAATGCATGGTTACCTCACGCTTAAGCGTAAAGTCTATTCACTTGAGTGTCCTGCATAAATACTTAACTTCACGCTTAAGCATGGAACTCTCTCGCTTGAGCGTGATCGAGCCCTTGCTGATTCTTTTCTTTATTTGATTCTGTTGTGCGTGTATGTACGCTGGGATTCTAGCGTATGTACGCTAGATCTCCTACACTTGATACTGCAAAATAGAACATATAAATGCCTAGTGTATGTACGCTGGCTTTCTAGCGTATGTACACTAGGTTAATAAATCTCTCAATAAACAAATTTCTTTATATACTTATCTTTTTAAACATTTTCTTACACAATTTAAACACTTTTGAATTAAATAACTAAAACAAGAAAGAATGATAATTTATTACATAATAATGCTAAACTTAACAATATTTAATAGATTAAGTTAAATTAAAGATGGATTTATTAAGTCTTTTCAAGACTTATCACATCCCCAAACTTAAAGCTTGTTTATCCTCAAGCAAGGACTGAGATTAATTAAATCAATTGCACTTACTCAAGACAATCAACATTTTCTTAACTTAATTCATACCATAATTATTGAAGACTATTCATGCTTTCTTTTCGTAAATTCTGAAAATATAATTACTCACACTTCCCTTAGGAACAAGCTGGTGATGCTTTCCTCACAAGGATTAGTGTTTCACTCTTCTCTCAGTGTATAAGGTTAATTGCATGCACTCATCACCTGCATAATTGCAAGATCAACATAGGCTTGTAACAGTTCTAAACATCATGACATATGCTACCACAATTGGATCAATAAGGGCTTTTTAAGCTTGTAATGGGGTTAGGCTACAGGCTCCATTTTTGTTTTTCTAGTCAATGTTGGGTTAAAAGATGTACCCACTGATGCCTTGCCTCAATCTTAACTTAAATGCCTTTACTAACCAGCTCTTTTGCTTTTTTTTTCAGATGAAGGATAACTCAACTACTTATGGTGCTTTGCACCTTCTTCTCTTTCAGTCCTTTGGACTCTTTTTTTTTTCAATACCATTTTTCTTTTCTTATAAGAATTGCTTTGCTGATTTTTCACTTTTCTTTTGCTTTTTACTGTTTTTCCTTTCATTTTTTTTTAAATCCTTATCTAAAATTAAGGTCAGAGTGTACCCTTTAATTGATGTTAGGCATACTCTTCATCCCCAAACTTAGAACTTGCTAGTCCCTAGCAATAAGATAAGACTCAGAAGTTCATCAGTGGTATATCCAGGGATGATTCACTTGGTTTTTCTCAAATAAATAGGCTTGTAAAGTTAGGTACATAATTAGAATGAAAGGGTCTCAGGCTCAAACATAATTATTGGGTCAAAGGATAATTAATAATATTAAGGATGGCTAAATTTGGCCCTGGCTAATTAACAAAGAAGGCCTTCATCATTTCCAATTGGCAAACATATCATTATTTAGCAAGCACTGAAGCAAATTCTGTCTCACTAAGCAATAATACAAACACACTCGAAAAAGAATTAATAAGGGCTCAAAAGCTAATAAATAACAGGTAATCAGCCAATCATGTCCCCAAACTTAATGCGAGATTATAAATTCAGATTGCTAACTAGCATGATGAATATACAAATAATACAAGATTGAAATAGTTATGAACAGGGATCATGAATCAAGCAATGCGAATCAATTAATTTATCCAATTGATGCCTGAGAATCAGCAAGATTTAAATAATTAAGATGGATTCTAAATTAAACACAGTTAACACATTTCACAAATTAATGAGATAAGAGGATAGATTACTTCCCTTTTTACCTATATGGTAAGGATTTGGTGAGTGATGGCGTGCACAAATTAGATAATACAAATCAGAAAAGAAAAAAATAACAACAACAACTTAACAAGGAAAATATAATTTCATTACAACTGAAAAGGGAATACATTATTCAAGAAAAGATACTACAATAAAGTTATTACAACCCAAAAATAACGTAACAGAAATATAAGCAAAGTAAAATATCAGTCATCCTCTTCTTCACTTTCTTTATCCATAGGCTCATTATTATCTTGCTCAGGATGGGGTGGAAATTCAGTTGCTAAAGGTGTGTCATCAGGGGGAATGGTGAATCCAATAGAAGCCAACCATAAGTCTCTCTTAGGTGGAACTCCCATTTCTTTAGTGTGGTCCATATTCAGTGCAATGGCAATCTTCCTCAGCATCAGATCATGGTTCATGACCAGATCATAGGTTCCTAGCTACATCTTCTTCATGACCTGCAGTTCTTGCATTACCATGGAGAGGTCAAAAAAAGTACCTATACTTAATAGGGGTGGTGGTGCAAAGATGTTGGTTTGGGTTGTCTCTGACGCTTTGGCTGTTAGGCATAAAATGGTCAATGTGGTCTATCACCCAGTACTTGTCCATAATCCTTTTGGGCTTCACCTTTGTCAATTCTTCATAGTTCAACCTAGCCTGATTCTTTTGGGCCAACAAAGTGATAATATAGCAATATGGTAGTTGGAGATTTTTTTTCAATGGCTTTCATCATCTCCTCCAGTATTAACTCACCCAAGTTAACATACAGGCCACTTATTAAACAGTGAATCAACACCAACCTCTTAATGGCAACCTCAGTAGCATGAACCACAGGTTGCAGGGATGAAAGGACATAGTGGCACCATAAGAGGGGAAGATGATTCAAACAACTTTTCCTGACACTTTTTGGTGCACCACTTACTTTTGTTATATATACAGCTCCTTGTTCACAGCCTTCCTCTAAAATTTCTTTCCTAAGATTCTCATTTTCAGCCCTATGAAAGATATCCACTTTCCAAGTGTAGTGATATCCTTCATCATCTAAAATAGGTACTTTCAAAAGCTTATTCAGTATGTGACCAGATAGAGGAATGGTGACTCCTCTCAAGAAGGAAGAAAAAGGAAACTTATCCTCCATAGAATTGGCCCTTAGGTTGGCATAAAATTCCCTAGTGAGTTCTTGATAACCATTGTCTAAGCTCTCAATAAATACTGTCATCCCCTTTCAAACATAGCAGCCTTTACATCAATATCAGAGCAATTATCTTCATCAAGGACTAGAGCCCTTTCCCATATTCTTAAGCAACCTTGAAGTCCCTAAACCTATGCCCATCAAAATCCTCATTTCTCTTGGAGTTCTTTTCCTCCTCAAGGCTTTTACTCTTTTTGCTTGATGGAGAAACAGGGGTGCTTACAGTAGCCACCCCTTTTCCTTTCTCTTTTGGGGTTGTCCTCACACTTTCCTTTTCAACAACTCTTTTTTATTTTCTAAAAAGTCTTTATGATCTCGTGAACATAGTGAGTATTAAGGATGGTATTTATAAAGCCTAAATGAGTGCAAATGCATAGAGAACACAACCACAGCAAAATGAAAATGTAAGATGAAAAGATATGATGGATGTAAGAAATTTAAGATTGAAACACTGAAATATAAGAATTCTAACCATTAACTAAAATGAAGAAGTGAAAAGATGTTACCTTTCAAAGGAATCCAGAGATTGTGCCTTTTCCTCTTCAAAACCCAAGTTTCCAACGTAAAGAGTTAGGGTTTGTATGCTGAGAGGGTTTTTATACTACTGACCCCAATGCCTGAGGTACGCGTAGGTACTTTGAATCTTGGGTGTACATACGCCCACATTAATTCATAATAGGTGGTATAGATGTGAATCACGCTGCAAGCGTACCATTATTCGCTTAAGCGAATGATATACAAAGGAGGGTCACGCTCAAGCACGCACTAGTTCGCTTAAGCGACAAGCTTGGAATTTTGTTGAGAGTTACGAGCACGCTCAAGCGTGAGCAACTTCGCTTAAGTGTGGAGAAAGCATCATGGGGCGTGCTCAAGCACCAGAGGACCATGCTCAAGCACGACGAAGTAACTAGGATTAGGAGCTCTTCACACTTGGGCGCCCAACCTTTCGCTTAAGCGTCAACTTAGAAAAACAAGCTTCCAACTATTTCCAAACTCGAGCACGCTCAAGCACGCCTTACTACGCTCAAGCGTGGAGATCTTTTTAGTATCAGTGACCTGCACACTAAATCACGCTTAAGCGTGAGAGGTTCACGCTCAAGCGTCAGATACTTAAGGACATCACGCTTAAAGCGTGAAAGAATCACGCTTAAGCGCCAGGACAGAATATGGTCATGTTTAGTACAGGCACAATCACGCTTAAGCGTGATATTCCTCACTCAAGCGCGAGTTCCAGCGTGAAGGGTCACGCTTAAGCGTGAACCCGAGCTCACTTAAGCTCACAATAATCAAGCTTAAGCGTGAAGGCACATTTGTGTCCACGCTTGAGCACCAAAAGTTCTCGTTTGAGTGCCAGTAAGGGTTTGATGCTTATTTAATTCTGCGTAAGAACACCCAGTTTGGAAAGTATGTACGCGTACTTCCTGATCCACAATTTTATTATTTTGGTGAAGTGCGTATGTACACTAGAATTCAAAGTTTATAAACTCAAACCTTATTCAAAATTTTTACAATTTTAATCATACTTTATTCATACCTTTTTGGTTTTCTTTTATTGTTTTAAAACACCAAACACAAACTATGACAATTAAAATGTAGGGTTCCCTCCCTCAAGCGCTTCTTTAAGGACACTAGCTTGACCTTTGACACCTAAGAAGATGCCTGTAAAAGCATGGAGGATTTCTGCCTATCAAACTCTTCTCCAAAGTAGAGCTTGAGTCTTTGGCCATTTACTTTAAAACTTCTTCCAGTGGCTGGTTCCTTCAACTCAATTGCACCATGAGGGAAAATCTCATTCACAATAAAAGGTCCAGACCATTTGGATCTGAGTTTTCCTGGAAAGAGTCTCAGTTTAGAATTAAACAATAAGACCTTATCATCCTTCTGAAACTCTTTTCTATTAATCCACTTATCATGCCACCTCTTAGTTTTCTCTTTATAAATTGAGGCACTCTGATAAGCATTGGGTCTGAACTCCTCAAGTTCATGGAGCTTTAGGACTCTTTCCTTTTGAGATTGGTCACAATCCATGTTTAACAGCTTTGTGGCCTACCATGCCTTATGCTCTAACTCCACAGGGAAATGGCAAGCCTTACCATATACCAATTGATAAGGTGACATGCCAATTGGAGTCTTAAATACTGTCCTATAGGCCCACAATGCATCATCTAATCTTACTGACCAGTCCTTCCTAGATTTCCCTACCACCTTCTCTAATATTCTCTTAATTTCTCTATTGGAAAGCTCAACTTGTCCATAAGTTTGTGGATGGTATGGAGTAGACACCTTATACAGTACCTCATAATGTCTCAGGGCTTTTCCCATGATTCTATTACAGAAATGTGACCCTCCATCACCAATGAGGACTCTAGGGACTCTAAATCTAGAGAAAATATTCTTCTTTATAAACCTAAGCACCACATGTGCATCATTGGTCCTGGTAAGGATTGCCTCTACCCACTTGGAGACATAATCCATAACAACAAGGATATACTCATTGGAGAATAACTTTGGGAATGGTCCCATGAAGTCAATGCCCCAAACATCAAATAGCTCTATAACTAAAATATTTGTCAAAGGCATGCCAACTTTAGCAGAGAGGCCTCCACTTCTTTGGCACTTATCATACCTTTGCACATACACTCTAGCATCCTGAAAAATTGTTGGCCAATAAAAGCCACATTGCAATACTTGTGCTGCTGTTCTGGAGGCACTATGGTGTCCTCCATAATAGGAGTCATGGCAGTGCCATAAGAGTCTTTCTTGCTCTGATTCAGGCACACATCTCCTGATAATTCCATCTACACCTATCTTATAAAGAAATGGATCATCCCATAGAAAAGTTTTACTATCATGAAAGAATTTTTTCTTCATTTGGGATGTCCACTCTTCTGGTACCACAGAGGCACTTTTAAAGTTAGCCATATCAACATACCATGGCCCTGTAGTAATTGCCATCAGCCTCTCATCTGGGAATTTCTCTTTAATCAAGATAAAATCTGATTCACCTTCTAGATAAGAGAGTTGATCAGCTACTGAGTTCTCTACTCCCTTTTTATCTCTTATTTCCAAATCAAACTCTTGGAGTAATAGAACCCATCTGATCAATCTTGGCTTTGATTCTTTTTTAGCTAACAAGTACTTGATTGTTGAATGATCTGTATAAACAATGACCTTAGCACCAATCAAGTAAGCTTTGAATTTATCAAATGCATATACCACGACAAGCATTTCTTTTTCAGTAGTAGTGTAGTTTATTTGATTCTCATTCAGCACCTTACTAGTATAATAAATAACATGTGTTAATTTTTCTTTTTTCTGTCCTAACACAGCTCCTATAGCAAAATCACTTGCATCACACATGAGTTCAAATGGGAAGGACCAATCAGGTGCTGCAAGGATTGGAGCTGAAATTAATCTTTGTTTGAAATTTTCAAAAGCCTTGACACAGTTTTCATCAAAAACAAAAGCATGATCTTTCACCAGCAAATCAGTCAAAGGCTTTGCTATTTTTGAAAAATCTTTTATAAATCTCCTATAGAATCCAGCATCCTAAGAAACTCCTCACTCCTTTCACATTGATTGGAGGAGGAAGTTTTTCAATGATATCAATCTTGGCTCTATCTACTTGAATGCCCTCAGCAGAGATTTTGTGGCCAAAGACTATCCCTCCTCTTACCATAAAATGACACTTTTCCCAGTTAAGGACAAGATTAGTCTCTTGACATCTCACCAGCACCTTGGATAGGTTACTGAGGCATATATCAAAGCTGTTTCCAAACACAGAGAAGTCATCCATGAACACTTCAATGAACTTCTCTACCATATCCCTAAAAATTGCCAGCATACACCTTTGAAAGGTTGCTAGTGCATTGCACAAACCAAATAGTATGCGCCTATATGCAAAGATTCCATATAAAAAGGTAAAGGATGTCTTCTCTTAATCTTTTGGATCAACCACAATTTAGTTGTAACCAGAATATCCATCAAGGAAGCAATAATACTCATGAACTGACAGCCTCTCAAGCATTTGGTCTACAAATGGTAAAGGAAAATGCTCTTTTCTAGTGGAGGTCATTTAACCTTCTATAGTCTATGCACATCCTCCAACCTGTAGTTGGTCTAGTGGTAATGACTTCACCTTCTTCATTTTTAACAGTGGTCATCCCTCCTTTCTTAGGCACCACTTAGACTGGACTGATCCAAGCGTTGTCCGAGATAGGATAGATAATTCCTGCATCAAGGAGTTTAACCACTTCTTTTCTTATAGCTTCTTTCATTATGGGGTTTAATCTTCTTTGTGGCTAAACAACAGGGGAATAGTCATCCTCCATCAAAATTTTATGCATACAAAATGTTGGACTAATTCCCTTTAAATCAGAAATATTCTAACCAATGGTAGATTCATGTTTTCTTAGAACCCCTATCAGTTTTTCTACATCCTTCTCATTTAATTCAGCATTAATGATTACAGGATGTGATTCATTATTTCCCAAGAAAACATATTTCAAATGAGAAGGCAAAGGTTTCAAATCATGTTTTTCTTCAAACACTTCCTTACTTTTCTCAGTTGTAGCATTATTTAATTTTTCTTTCTTTTTATTTTCTAATTGCCCTACTTCACATGCTTCTAGTAGGTTCAGCAACTCATTATATGAGTCATCTAACTCCTCAGTCTCGGAGTCAAAATCATCCTCAAGAAAGGCTTGTAAAGCCTCTTCTTCAATTGTTAACAACATAGGAGTCTTATAACTTTTAATTTCTTCAAGCATAAAATAATCCATCTTCTCAGCTGGATGTTTCATAACATTAAAGACATTAAAATTTACCTGCTCCTCTTGAACTCTCAGCATGAGTTCTCCATTCTCTACATCAATTAAAGCTCCTCTAGTAGCTAAGAAGGGTCTTCCTAAGATTAAAGGAATCTCTCTATCAGCTTCTATATCCAAAACTATAAAAACTGCTGGAAAGATGAACTTATCTACCGTAACTAACAAGTCTTCCAGCATCCCATGAGGATAATTGATAGACCTATCAGCTAACTACAAGGACATGCGAGTTGGTTACGGGTCATTAATTCCTAATTTTCTCATTAAGAACAAAGGCATGAGGTTTATACTAGCTCCTAGGTCACATAAAGCACTTCCAACTTGAACATCCCCTATTGCACAAGGTATTGTAAAAGATCCAGGATCTTCTAGCTTTTGAGGGAGTTTCTTCTGAATAATTGTACTACATTCTTAAGTAAGGGCAATCATTTCATCTTCCTTAAGCTTTCTCTTCTTAGATAGAAGTTCTTTAAAAAATTTAGCATATGAAGGCATCTCTTGCAATGCCTTAGCAAAGGGAATATTTATGTGAAGCTTTTTGAACACATCTAAGAACTTAGCAAACCTTTTCTCCTCCATCTGTTTCTTGAATCTATGTGGAAATAGAGCATTCTTTAATTTCTCAAGAGTCAGCTTGACAGCTTCATCCAAGATCAAATCAATCTTTTTCTTTTTCTTTTGATGAACTTGATTTTCTTTCTCTTTTTCTGTTTCAACTTTATTTTCAGTTTTATCATTAACTTGTTCATTTTCCTGCTCTTTTTCTTTTTCTGTATCTTTTTCTGAATTATTTTCCTAACTTGGAGCAGGGAGAAAAATTTTCCCTCTCCTTATGGTTATTGCCTTGCAATGTTCCCTTGGATTTACCTCGGTATCTCCAGGAAAATTGCCAGACTGTCTCTCAGCTAACTGTCCAACCTGATTTTCTAGATTTCGGATGGATACTTCTTGATTTTTAAAGCTGTCCTGAGTGGCCTGAATGAACTGAGATAGAATATTCCTCAAGTTCAGACTTCTCTTTAGGAGGAGGGGGAGATGGTTGTTGTGATCTAGTTGTGGGTTGATTTTGTGGCATGTTTTGATTCAAATATGGACCTTTTTGCCATGAGAAATTGGGGTGGTTCCTATAGTTAGGATTAAAGGAATTAAAAGGGTAATTCCTTTGAAATTGTTGCCCCATGAAATTAACTTGTTCAGCAAGCACATTTGGATCACACATGCCATTTTCATGGTCTCCACCACAAAAGTCACAACTCATCATACAAACTTGACTAGGCTTTTGAAGTTCTGAAATCTGTATACTTAGTTTCTTTAAAGCCTGAGTCATCAACTTAGTTTGAGCCAAATAAGCATCTTGTGCTTCTAATTCTAATATCCTTCTCTTAGGGATTTAGCTCCTTTCACTAACTAAACATTCATTTGAAGTCATTACATCAATCAACTCTATAGCTTCTTCTATAGTTTTTGTAGTTAGTGAACCTCTAACTGAGGCATCAATCAAGACTTTAGTTGCTTGTCTTACACCATTATAGAATATGGTAACTTGTTATATATCAGGAATCCTATGGTGAGGACATTTTCTCAAGCTCTCCTTGTACCTATCACATGCTTCCATCAGAGATTCACCCTCTCTCTGGTGGAAACAAGTGATTTCTGTACGTAATTTGGCATACTTGGAAGGAGGGAAATATTTAATCAGAAATTTTCTTTGTAAATCCTCCCAAGTGGATATACTACCTCTTGGTTAGCTTTGCAACTAAGCTTTTGCACAGTCCCATAGAGAAAAAGAAAATAATCTCAATCTTGTTGCCTCATCAGGGACACCATTTATTTTTACTGTATCACAGATTTGGAGGAAGGTTGCTAGATGCAAATTTGGATCCTCAACCTCACTTCCTCCGAATTGATCATTTCTAACCAACTGCAGCAAAACCGGTTTAAGTTCAAAATTATTAGCTGCAATCGAAGGCCTAAGGATGCTAGATTGCGATCCTTCTTCAGTAGGCCTAGAGTAGTCACCTAGTGTAACTCTACTCTGTTCTATTTCTTGTTGTTCTTTTTGCTTTTTCTCCTTTCTAAGTCTATGCTCTAACAAATCAATATCAGGATCAAAGAAGAAAGGCTCTCCTCTGTTTCTTGACTACATACACCAAATATTAGACACAAAAAAAACAATTCACAGCTACTGCTACTACTACACACAAACTACTGCTATACTAAAAACAAGAATTAAACTACTACTAAATGCAAAACAAAATTAAATGGTTCAGTCTAGTACCAGTCCAAGGATTGTTGATATTACTCAACAATCCCTGGCAACGGCGCCATTAACTTGATGCATAAATCCTGAGCCATTAACTTGGTGTGTAACTCTCAGAGGATTTATATTCTTTTGGCAAAAGCACCAATCATTAAATTTGTAATATATTTGATCATCCTACAGGGATTGAGGTAATTACCATAATCTTGGACTAGCATAAGCTGAACTACAACAACGCAGTGAAGAATTCATTCTGTTTTTGTTTTTTTATATTTTCTATGTTTTTGTATTTTCAGCAACAATAAAAGAGATGAAATGTCATTGATGGAAGATAGGTTAGGATTACTTCAACTTATAACTTCATCAAGAAATATGCAATTGAGGTTCAATAAAGCTTCAGATGCAAGAGGACAATTCACAGTTGGTTAATCCCTAATTCCTTAGGTGAATAACACTAATTCCTAAGCATTAACCCCTAATCCCTTAGGTGTTTAGTGATAGAGAAATCTAATGCGAAATTGGGGGTTGAACCCTAACTATTCACCTAATTACTAGGCCTAAATTAGTTAGGAAGTCAGAAGTTACCTAAGCCTCAACCATGATTCCTCACTGGTGAGATTCTTCATTTAGATCTAAATTTTTTAATTCAGCAGAGTAGATCCACTTCTCAGCTTGTTCTCCTCTTGCTTCAGAAGATAATTTCCTTAATGCAGCTTCAAGATTCCATCGGAAGCTTCAGCAATCCCAACCCTAGGGGTTTAGAAACCCATGGGAATGGATTCAGTCGAAGGAATATGAAGAGACATGGACGAGAGAGTTTAGATAGAGAAAAGAATTAGAGAGATTAGAAATGAGAAAATGAATCATGTTATTGCTTCTGTGTATTCCCTTCCTCCTTATTACAGAGTAACTACCACTATATATAGATAACTTAAAGCTAACTAACTAACTCTTAATTAATTACAAAGTAATAACTAATTAAATAATTACAAGGAAATAACTAATTATAAGACATCACTTAAATTACTTGTATACAAAAAAAATAAACAGCAACTGACAAAATAATTAAGAAGATCTACTGCAGCGCTTCACTTGGAGGGAAAATAGCAATCTGGGAAAAATATACTCCACGCTTGAGCGTGGTCGATGCACGCTTGAGGGTGATCTATAAGTTAATGAATTCTATGACATCATGCTTGAGTGTGATTCTTTGTCGCTTGAGCCTAATCGCTATCTTGCTGCATGTTATGTCTCTCTATTTACGTGAATGCATGGTTACCTCACGCTTAAGCGTAAAGTCTATTCGCTTGAGTGTCCTGCATAAATACTTAACTTCACGCTTAAACGTGGAACTCTCTTGCTTGAGCGTGATCGAGCCCTTGCTGATTCTTTTCTTTATTTGATTCTGTTGTGCGCGTACATACGCTGGGATTCCAACGTATGTACTCTAGATCTCCTGCACCTGATCCTACAAAATAGAACATATAAATTCCTAGCGTATGTACGCTGGCTTTCTAGCGTATGTACGCTAGGTTAATAAATCTCTCAATAAACAAATTTCTTTATATACTTATCTTTTTAACCATTTTCTTACACAATTTAAACACTTTTGAATTAAATAACTAAAACAAGAAAGAATGACAATTTATTACATAATAATGCTAAACTTAACAATATTTAATAGATTAAGTTAAATTAAAGATGGATTTATTAAGTCTTTTCAAGACTTACCAATTTAGTATGTGATGGATATAGAATTGAATTTATGTGATTATTGGATTAAGATAATGATGTTTATTGTGCCTTTGTGTGGTTGTGTGTATATGATTGATTGTACAGATTGGGGGTCTATAACATCCCAGTTAATTAAACTAATTAATGAAGTGATGAGCAGTTAAATTATAAATTATTGGCAGGTTAATGGAAATTAAAAAAATAATTATGAGGTTTAGTATAAGTAAAAATTTAATTATGAAAGAGGAGTTTTATTATAAAAGGAAATTTATTATGTTAAAGTTCAATTAAGAAGAAAATGAGAAAAAGGATTAAGGAATTAAAGAAAAAGAGAAAAGAAAAGAAAACAGAGTGAAATTATTGGTTTTCCCTTGAATTAAATTAATGTCTCTAATTCATTTCCCATCTTCTTCTTCGAGAAAGAGAGCGAAAAATCGAGAGAAAGAGAGAGAGAGAGAAAGAGTCCATGGTTATACGTCTTTAAGCTTCAAGTTGGAAGTTGATTTGTTGACGGAATTTCATATTGGAAGTGTTTCTTGAACCCCGAGAGCGAGACCTTTATAAAGGTACCTTCAATTTTACATTTCAATATCATTTCTCTTCTTCTTCATTCTTGGCCGAGATGGGGTTCTATAGTGGGGTCTTTGTTTACACCATTTATGGTCCATAGAAGCTTGTAAATGATGATACGTATAGTGGGTGGTCCCAATTTTGCAATTCCTCCTCTTTCTTCTCTTGGCCGAGCATGGGTTTCATGGGGAGAGTCAGTTTTTATTGTACAGCTTTTGGGGACTTATAAATGACTTTGTTGGTGATGGGTGTTTCGAATTCATTAATTAAGTGTGATTTCAGTATTTATAGAGTTCAAAACAAAGATTGGCAGAGTAATCAATGAGATGGGACTTAGAACAAAGGTCGAAGGATGTCGGGGTAAGTTCCTAAATCGTTTAGAACATCCTAAAGTTATTTTGATGAATTAGATTATAGTTTTGGAGGCCGACGCTAATTTCAATAGTAAATTCCTTAAAATTAGATATTTGAAGCGGTTTGTGAACTTGGTGATTGATTCAACATTGTGAAGGCTCAGAGTTAAGGTAAAGGGGTGTATCGGCTGTATATATTAATAGAAATATGAATTAAAGTCGCTTGACGAGTACGGGAAAAAGGTAGCATAGTTAGGTAAGTTAAAATGTATATATGTATATGTATCGAGGTATGGAATATAATTACGTTGTATAAATGAATTTAAGTGAGTGGTAGTGATGAAAATATAATTAATAGTGAATTGTGATATTGAGAAATGAGTTAAATGATGAATTGTTATTTATTGACATAAAGCATATTGGTGATTATGCATTGCATGATGTTGCTGATGATATATATATATATAAGTGATCGATATTGTAATATTGATAGCTAAATGCTTGATAGTATGGTAGTTGATTATGTGATAAAAATATGATATGATGACGATATTTGATATCAATACATGAGGGTGAATTTAAATGGGGATGAAATATGAAGCGTTGATTGATGAATTAAAATTGTAGAGCTATGTCGATGGATTGAGAAATATAAATGTATAGGTGGTAACTTTTGAGAAGTTAGTGATGAAGTACTTATTATGTATATATGGTATATATGCTTATGTTGTTAATGAATAGGATCATGTGAATTTTGATGGCTTATGCTTAGCATTGATGTTGTGGTTATTATGTTAAAGAAGGAATATGATGATGTCTAAGTTATGTTTGTGTGAATGGGCATTGAGCCCTTGATGATGATTATATGTGTTAATGGGTAGGTTTTGTGACATATGTGGCATTGAGCCATTGGTTGCTGTGTGTATTGAACGAGTATTGATAAGTATTATGTTGTATACGTGTTACACATGTACATGAGGTTAGCCAGGATTCAAAGGCATGTAGTCAGTAAAGTTGACATGTGAAATAGGAAGTCATTGGTATGAAATTAGGTGAATTATTATCAACTAGATACGTGATTTAGAGTTCCGCGAGTGTAGAAACCCCTGGAAGAAATGGGTAGACTCTTTATGATATTTGATAGTTGTTTGAAGTGTTAAGTTATGATTTGTATTACAATTAACATGAGTTATGCATTATAATTGCTAGAAATTGAGTTTAATGCATTTTAGCATATAAGTTAGTCATATGAAGAAATTTTTGCGAACGGACTGTGCCAACAAGTCTGAAATAGGAGAAATATAGAGCCCATGAAGTTTTGGAGCAATTCGAATCCAAACGGGCAAGTTAGGGGAGAGGGAGTTGGTTTTGAGATATACTTGTTGAAATTTTTTGCTCAAGCGAGACCATTCTTGTTCAAGTGAGATCCAAAATGAAATTCAGGGTGGTTTTTATGATTCTCGCTTAAGCGAGACCTAGAGGGGAGATTCTGGTGAATTTTTGCTCAAGCGAAGCATTTCTTGCTCAAGTGAAAATCGGGCTCTCGCTCAAGCGAGATTGGAATTTGCTATTGCTTCCTTTATGAAATTATAGAGAGTTGAGTCACAGACATTTTTCCGCTAGAATCGTCTCAATTGAAGGTTTGTAGCTCCAGTTATGCCTAAAATACTATAGGGTGTTCAGTCTAAAATTTTATGCGGACTGGTTCCACTTTTCTATGAATTGGGCAATCTTAGGGGCATAGTTGGCCCTTGTCCTCTTCATAACATTTATAGATAATTGAATTGTGGAGGTGTACTAATTGGATTCACCTTGATTGAAGTCTTATAGCCCCAATTAGACATAAATTACTGAGCAATGCACAGGAAACTAGCCTGTTGAAAAAAATTTCTTAAACTTTTTCACATGGTTTAAATTTTTTATATTCACCACATTATTTAAAGTTATATTGAGTTAAATTGGGTATAAATACATGATTTAAAATCTAATAATTAGGCAAAACGTTATATCTTTGGGTCTATGTGACGCACCCTTTTATATGAAAATTGGTGTTCCATTGATCGATGATAATATGTGTAACATCCTAAATTAGGATTTAATTGGCAAAGTAGGATTAAGGGGGAAATTAAAATTAAAATGGCTGATTAATTAAAATAAATATAAAAATTACCCATATGCCCTTAATTACTTAAATTGATACTTTCCTTCTCCTTTTTCTTTTATGTTCACGTATGCAACAGAGGGAGGAATTCACTTCTTCTTTCTTCTTTTTCTCTTCCATTCGGCACCACCATCTTTCTTCTTCTCCAATTTTCTCTTAAATTCATCAAATCAAAGTGATATCCAAGCACTTCTTCTCCCTCCTTTACACTCACAACCATGATTTTGGGGGAAAGGCTTTGAATTCTTCAATTTGAGGTAAGTTGAAGAACACCCACTTTGGGTTTTGATTTATTCTTGCCTCCACCCTTTAATTCTTTCAATTTTGTGAATTTTGAAGCAATTGGGAGCTATTGGCACATGTGGATAGCTTGGGGTTTTCATGGACCCTGAGCTTTTCATGAAAAAGTGAGTTGAAATGGCTTCTAGATTGCTATTCCTATAAGATAAGATCTTAATAATTGTTGTTTCAATGAAATAAGGTAGTTTCGAAGAGTTTCGGAGTGATTCAGAGCTTGAAGCTTGATTCGGGGGCGACTTTGAAAGTTGACGACTTAGTTCGGTGAGTTATATCTTACTGAAATAGTCATAATTTAATGATTCCTAACTTGGCAAGCGATGTTTGTATCGATTATGGTATTAAAATCAATTATTATGAATTTTAGGAAGTTGTTTGATTTTGAGAAATTGAGATCGGAGCTTGCGATTAGTGGTTCATTAGTATTCGATTGGTCGAGGAGCTTCTGGAATTCTCCATTCCAGGTAGGGGAAGCTTTTACATTTTAAATGTATGGTTTATGGACGGATTTGAGGTATATTAATATATTGAATTGTGAATGATGTGTTTTGTGAACTATGATGATTATGTTGTTTGCCATCCATGAAAATTATGTTAGAATGCATAAGATGTAAATTATAATTAGTATTGTTGTATGATATATATTACATGAGGTGCAATGGTTGATTGGATAGTAGTTATGCGTGAGATGCTTATTGAGGATATGGAGATGTTGCATGAAATGCACTTGAATGAATTGTCTAATGTCAACTATAGCATGAGATGCATTGTGTGATGATTTAACATGAAATGAGATTTCTATGTTTTATGGTTTTGAGGATTCCACAAAAGACCTTGAGTGGAACTCAAGGCAATGCCTACTGAGTAGGACTCGGGGCTTCCCGTAACACTGCCATTGTCGTTGAGAGTGATTGTGTTACGTGGGGGAGGGGGGGTTAAACAGTTTGGTACTAGTAAAACGGCCGAATCAGCTGAGAGTTGAATATATGGTTGAGAGCTAGTGTTGTAACACAAAATTTAATGATGAATAATTGGATCCAATTGAATAAGAATTGTGTGTGCACATATGTATTCCATTGAGAATAACATGATGATGTAGCATGGTGATGTGAATGGATAATGTTAAATGGTAGTTTATGTATTGTTTGATTGTGATATCTCATTGTATGATAGAGAATTGGACAAATGAATCTGTTCTATAACTGTTATTTATCATGTATAATGCCCACCCTTATTTGTGGATTTATTTACAGTGGACTTAGGACATGATGGAGAATGGTGAGAGGTCACCGAGGTCGAGCGTGGCGCATTGTATATACCTTGTATATAATGCACATAGTAGTTTTGTAGTAGCCTTGGCCGGCTCCTGTGTATACCTATTTTGATGATTATATATATGTATATATAAATGCTTAGTGGACTAAGTAACTGAGTAGAATCATTTTGAACATATACTTGCTGTTGTGATGAATGATGATGTTTAGTTGATGATGTTGGCATGCGGAGACCATGGATGGTCCCACCATATACATAAGAGGTTTAACATATCCAGGAATTGTGGACATGTATGTGATGCAATGTTGATGCATGAAATGCCCAGGGACTGTTAATTTTATGAAGAATGACATTAGTTATGTGTTAGAGCCATGAATGTGTGACAATTATATAGTTTTCATGCATAATTGGGCAATTGAGATAGTCAAATAGAAATTTATGAGGTATGAAAGGCATAAGACAGTTTCAATAGCATTTATGCATGATTTGTGACTTGTAGAAACGGGAATGAGCCAATTCTATTTAGAAATGACCCCTAAGTTGCATCAAAAAGCCTCAAAATGAGTCAAACGCAATTATGCACATAAGTCTCTCGTTTTTAGGAATTTTTGAGTGTGGCCAGTGGCTACGCATCACAAATAACGTATTTTAACTAGTGTCAAAGTTTGGTAGTCATTGGATTTGAAATGAAAAAGATATGGTAGATAGAAGTTGAAAATTTTAACATTTACTACTGAGTTTCTGTCCAGAACTTATATATAACAGGTGTGAATCGATTCCCCTGTTACATGAATCGATTCACAGTGTAAATTTTCTTGCATGTATCGATTCCCCTGATTACATGAATCGATTCCCAGTAAAAATTTTATTCATGAATCGATTCCCCATATTGATGAATCGATTCACAAGCCTGTTTTATGAAATCCTGGACGCGTGAATCGATTCACAGGGGAGGGTGAATCGATTCATCCCCGTGTTTCACCCTGTTTTTGCAAAAATTAAATCCATTAATTGATTCATGCATCTCTAAATTGATTCATGCCCCTGTTTCTTAAAAAAAATTATGCTTTACTGTTGTTGGGTACCACAGAGCCAGGCATGAGTATTTAATATTATGTAAATGTATCTACCATATCTTGGTAATTAATTTTAGTACTTTTAAATCCTTATTCTAGTTTCGAGTTAAATCACAAAAAAAAAATTCTTACGTTTTCGGGTTTGTTTTTATTAATTTTAGTTGTTTCAATATGAGATTTTATTATTAGGCTGGATCTGTGTGGCTTCCTATTATTTAAAATATGGGTTGGGTCTAAGTGGTCGCCCTGGTGTTTTAATATATGGGATGGGTGTGTGTGGCCGCCTGAAGTAATTAAGAAAAGGCCCTTGTGCTAATTAATAAAGAGAAAGAGAATTTAAAATGAACTTATGTGGTTTATGTGGTTGGGGATGACCGACGGTATATTTCACCTCTCGTTTTTGGCTCATGTGGTCAAGTAGGATCCAGTTGAGCTACCTATTGGTCAAGTAAGACCCAATGGTTGAGGTGGAGAGTCAAGTAAGGCTGGATAAACCAAGTCGAGTTCACAGGGTGTCAAGTAGGACCCTAGTTAAAGATCGATCCATTTAGTATCCTGATACTAGCGAGTCTTTATACTTGTTTGAGAGTCAGTTATGCCTTGCATGATTTGAACTCATATTGGTAATGAATGATGATTATTATTATATTGAGTAATATGTTGAAATGAGATGAATTCATATATGTAAATATGAGATAATGGTGGCCTTATGGGCTCGTGGTAATATTTATAAAATGGTGTCTTTGAGAATGTTTGATTTAGATTATGTAATTGAAAGTAAATTAAATTAGATTTGTATGCATGTTGTTTATTATAACCCGATGGGCTTGGGATAAGTTTGATATGGCGAGGTGTCCTTCATGATGGAAATTGGAGGTATTTATGGATCATGTTGAATCCGATAGAGTGTTGGCAATGGATGATGTATATTATATATATATATATATATATATATATATATATATCGTTCTAGATTAATTATCATTTTCAGCAGTTCTCACCCTTGTTATCATTTATTTTCTTTTTAGTAACTAATGATAGGGAGATCACGGATGCCCCGGAGACAAGCACCAAATGAAGAGCGGATGTCAAAGAAGGAAATGGAGGCTACGTAATTGTTGAGTGATGAACTTTAGTGAATTTGATAAATTTTATTGTGGTGTATAACTCTTGAATTTAATTGCATTGTGATGATCTTGATGAAATTTATATTCCTAGCAATGCGTGTTGCATGTTTGATTTTAAAATTATAGTGATGATGAATATTTAAATTATGTATGGTGAATGGACTAGGTGAATTTAATACCTTGGATTAATATAGAGGTGAGTAAAATCGAGATTATGTGTTAAATGGCACAAAGTCATCTTTGATTGTGTATATATCCATGGCCTTGTTCTCTGTGTGGATAGTTTGATGATGATGTTGGAATTGATTAATTAATGGTATATAGATAGGAATGATGCATAAGTCATGAAATAGGAAGATCTAAAAACTAAAGGTGTCAGATGGTGATCCAATGGGAATTAGAACCCTAACGGTGACCAATAGGTCCCTACAATCATTTAGAACTTGTGTGCATGGTCCTTGATTGAGTTGAAGTCCATTTACTAAGTTTAGTGCATGGTGTTGCTGTAAGTTTGGTTGAAATGCATTTCATCTCATATCTTTGTTATATGTGGGAATTTTTTAGTACAGACTGCGCCAACAGGTCTGAAAAGGTCAAATATAGTGTTTACCAATTTTCCTACTATTCAGAGTTAAGTTTTGCAATACAAGGGTATTAGAAGTTGGAACAGTTGGAAAATGCAGCAAAATTTGCTAGTTTTAGTGCTGCCCCATGCGTACATATGCCCAGGCTCTGTCCCATGGTTTCCCTCATGCGCGTGGTTACGCTGCACCAACGTGCCTACGCTGGTGCTCTGTGCTAGTCCAAGTTGTGCCTGATGTGCCTACGCTGGGAGCTACGCGCACAAGTCATGTTGCTTGGTAATACCCTAGTGTGCCTACACCCAGGCCTTGCCCTCTCCCTTGCATGTTGGCGTCCATACGCCCAGGTTCTGCTCCTCCATGTGTGCTTGGCATGCCTACGCCCACCCTGGGTGTACCTACGCCTAGGTGTTGTTCCCATGTGTTGTGTTTTCACATTTTTTGATGTTTTGGATAGTTAATTTGCATTTCTTTTAAAATACTCTAAAATATAAAATTAATTAATCATGAAAGGTCTTATATTTGTGAAAAATTTCTTGTAAAATCTATGAATTGAGGGAAGGATTTAATTAAAACGCGATAGGACGTTACATAGGTCATCGAGAGAAAAGTGTAAAACTATAAAAACGAAAATAAGATAGCTGGAATGTGGTCACATGTATATTATTGCACACTTGAATGAACCAAACATAATCATTGAGTTAAAAGATGTTAAATGTGTTTAGTAGGGGTGTTCATTCAACTCATTCTGATCCTCAACCTCGACCCTTAACCTTAATACTCATATTGTTATATTGTTATGTGATACTTTTTACAAATTGCTTGTTTTGATCTAATCTAGATTAACACCTAGACTTACCCATTTCATTGCCCTTAACTGAGGACTCAAACTTATTCAAATTGGATCAAATGCGTTCCATACTTGGCTATTTTTTACTAGATGCAGTTTAACACATCACATCTAATTATAAACCTTTATATTTTTGGAGTTTATTTAGTTTAAACAAAATTTAAAATTTGCTTAAATAAAGGTTTTGCCCTTTAAAGATTCACATTTTATTCACTTATTTAAACATTTTTGCATTGCGCGAATTACAAACAAACTTTTATAATATTGGAGACTAAATTTACCTGTACTTATAATTTCAAAAAGATTAATTTAGTAGAAATATTGTTGAACGCGTAAAGTTGCAGGAGGGATTTTGTTCCATTTTCTTCCCTCCTTTCACTAATATTTTCCCCTTTACCAATTTTTCTCTTTTTTGTGGTTTTCTCTTCCATTGTTTCACCTTCTATTGATCTCCAATAACATGTGCCAACCTTCTTTGGTTGAGGTTTAGTGATCCTCAAATGCTTTAAACTATTGTTTGAAGTTTCGACTGACAAAAGGTGTAAATAGTGTTGAATGAAATAAAGAAAAAATAAAAGAAAATAAGAAAATCTTAAAACAAAATTTGTGGATTTCAATATTAGTGGTGAGTTTTTAAGGTTTTTTTCCCTTTGTTGATCTATGTATGTTGATAGGATTTTAAGAAAACATGTATAAACATTATAATGTTTGTCTTGATTCACATTTTGTATTGCTCTTCTTGAAATTTTTATTCTATTTGAGGTAAGTATCATTAATGTTACTTATATTACCAAAACAACAAAAGAAAGAAATATGTTAATCATCACTTAATGTTGACTAATGTGGTCTAGTATTACTTCTAAAGATTTTCTTATAAATAAACTACGAGCCACTTTATCATATAGTTTATCGGTATTTATTAAAATTAGTTCTATCATTAACCATGTTAAGATAATAGGCTGATGAGTCAATAATTGAACCTACAAGTCATTGGTCCTTAAAGGTGACCATGGGGAAGAAGATAGATCTGTTTGAGGGAGTTAAAAAGTAGAATAAGTTGAAGATGGGGCAAATGAGCTAGTGTTTGTGTTTTGTGAGTTAATAGTTAATGTGTTACATTTTAATGATCAATTTTAATGTATTAAATACCATAAAGACTAAGAGGGTGTTTGTTTAAATATTGGGGTTAGTCAAACCAACTCTAAAAAAAATCCTACGGTCAAATAAAGTTTTAATTGTCTCAAACGACATAAAAGATCAATATTAACTTTTAAATTTTTCCATTTACATAACTTCTTTTCCCCAATTACATACCAAATGGACACCAAAACCAATAAAAAAACTTAATAACCAAACAAAAAACTAATTAAAACAAAGAGACAAAAACTTATTTAATCCATAATTTATTATATTTTTTTAAAAGAAAATGAGATGCATTAACCAACATCAACCAAATGAGTTACATGAAAGATAACCAAAGATTAATATTCACTAGGGATTTGATGAACCCAATATCCCCCTTAACCTCAAAAGCAAACTTTGCCAAACTACCGGCCACTTTATTAGCATCTCTCTTAACATGGGACAATTTAGAACTTTGAAATTGTAGAAAAATATCTACTAACATGAATTTATCATAACATATGAAAATTTGTTTCTTTACGGTGTAAATTAACATTTTATCATAAATTTTACGATGATAAATGATTTAAAATAAATTAAGACATGAAACTTTACATTTAGATGAAATTATTATCAAATCATAAGTATGTCCAAGTAACTGATTATATTACTTTGTATCATTTTATATTTACTAATTACTGCAACAATTAATTTTAACAAACACTCTAAATTCAATTAGTTATCTTTCAGCTAATTATTTTAATTGTCATTCAATTTTATTTATTTTTTGCTAATTTTTCAAAATGTTCCCCGGGTCGATATTCCTTCCATCGTTGTTTTCTTTCTTTGTTTATTCTTCGTCGTCAAAACAATAAAAGAAAAAATTACCCTTTTTTAACATTTTCTCTTAGTGTTTTCTTTTTTGAGATGTTCCCCTCCCCCGACCTATTTTCTCTCTTTAGAAACTAATAGTTGGTTTTAATTATGAAAATATTTTTTGTTTTTATTTTTTATTTTTAATTATAAAACTATTATTTTTTTAAAAAAATTGTATAAGAAACACTAAAAATAATTTTTTATTTTATTTTTTCGATATAAATTTTTATGAACATAAAACATAATAACAAATTTATAATTAAAATTAAAAACAAAAAATAAAAACATATTTTCAGAGTCAAAATAAGATCTAAGGAACGCGTTAACTCATTTTGTTTTGTAATATGTTCACAATCGCAACTGGTTATTGGTCCAAGTTAGGAACAATGTGTTGATGGATGAACCCAAAATAACGAACTCAAGTCAATCCTCACATTATATCATAGAACGACCAAGAAGTACATTATATTATAGTATAGTATATAAAAGTTAATTATATATTAAAAATAATTTAAAACTAAAAATTTTTAAAAAATATTTCCACTCATCTAAATTTTTGTTGATTAAAAAAATTAAAGTTGTTCGTCCATACACCTTGAGACAGTCTTAATTAACTTGATAATTTTCACTAACGTGTCAATTTAAAATTACTTGACTGTACAAAACATTACATTATTATATAATTCATAAAAACGATATATATACTCATATGAATACAGAAAGGACTAAACTTATGTTTAGTTTTTATAAGTTATTTATGTACTTACAATATTTTAATCAAGTTTCAATATTAATCGTTTCTTGTTAATATTGTTACAAAAGATGATATTATTCAATTCACATTATCGCAGATGTAAAAATACTAGTATATATAGATTAAGGGTTATTTGATTCTCCGTTTGAGTTAGTTAAACTAAAGTTTTAGTTGTCGTAAACGATGTAAATGATGAATATTAATCTTTAAATTTTTTTTATTTTCATAACTTCGTTTTCCTAACTTTATACTAAACGGACATTAATAATAAGTTATCGTGATGATTATGACAAAAAAATTGATTGCTAAATATATATGTCGATTATTATTATTATTATTATATATTTATTAATAAAAACAATACCGTATTATATCATTAATATATTAATATAGTGATTAATTGTTTGAGAATATTTCTCTATGTTTTGTTAGAATAAGGGAAAGAAATAGAGATATTTGATGAGACCATTCAAATGGGGGGCACATGACCCCACCACACCACACCCACTGCGTAGACTTGCGATGTGTGTGCATGAGTCTTTGACTACTTGCAACATTTTTGCTCTTCCGTTTTCACCACTTCAATTTTCTTCTATGTTCTGTCAATTACAATCAATTTGTCTAAACTAGTTAATACAGTAAATGTTGGAAGCAAATAAAAGAAAGGTCTAATAAAGTTAGGGAAAGAAAAAAGAATAAGAAAATTTGTTAGGTGGCATTGGACTTGTCAAAATGGCGACTGGTATCAACTACTTCAAATTTCAGTCACATTCGATCTCGACTTGAAAATTATGTTTATCTATTCATATCACTATCTTCATATATCAAATCTATAATCTCTTCCATCATCCAAAGGGAGAGGGTCTCACTTGTACTCTTCTTTTTTCTATTGAATTTTACGACTTTACCACAAGGAATATACCTACACTTAATTAGGTACAATTTACAAAAGAGGAAGACGAATCACTGAAAATTCAATTCTTCAGTTCACCCTCACGACTCTTTGTACCATGAATATTATATCAACACAAAGACACACATCCAATGCATTTCTCTAAGCTTTTCTTTTCTTTAATCAAAGCCTTTCGTTCCTTTACAAATATTCCTTCGTTTTAACATCACTTTTAATTGCCATTTCATATATAACAACCCTAAATACATTCCATAACCCAAAATATTTAAGTCTATACTCCGTAAATTTTAATGAATTTTATAGTATTATAATATAAGTAAAAATATACAATTTTTAATATCATTAAATATTTATCTATCAAATGATACGGTAACTAATTATTTATATAATAAATAACAATTATTTTAATAATAAATAATATTAAAGATATTTTTAATATATATAAAATTAGTTATTTTTAAAAAAAAATTAGTACCGGAAAAGTAACCCGTACGTTTGTAATTTTCTTTTTAAGATATAGGTTTGTGGGTTTTAAAACCGACACATCGTTTGATTACCACGATTTTGTTTTTTCTAAGCATAATTGATCATGTTGCTTGCATGTGAACCAACAAGTTGCGACTGGCTGACTTATAGCAAAAATGTTTTTTTTATTTATTTATCTAGCTCATGGTTTCTTTCATAAGAAAAAAAAAATACCATATTCAAACTCAAATAAGAAAGAATCATATCAATATAAAGTTCTCTTACCAAAATGTAAAACATTGCCATGACTCAAATTCAATATCACACGTTAATTTACCTGATTGGTAATAATTAATAGAGTAATGTTTTTTTATTCTTTGAAACAATGGAAGCAGAAAAGTGTGTGATAAAAGTTTAAATTCTACTCATCAATTATAACTCAATTGGGGATGTGAATTAGGATTGTAAAAAAATCTTAAGTTCATTCTTTTTTAAGGGACGAAAGTCTTAACTATTATGATTAAACCTCTAAACATAATTAATTTTAAAGAAGGATATTTAGTTAAAAAAATTCAAACCCTACTCCTAATATTTTATATTTATATCAAATATCTATAGTGCTTGCTCTAATTAGTAATTTGTAGGACATTAATAAACAGAAGAGATAGGTAGTGTAGGTTATTTGGAATGAATTTAATTTGAAATGTAATTATCTAGTTTTTTTTACAAAGAAAGGCTAAACATTCTATTAAAAAAAATAAGATTCTAAGGATAATTCCACTTATTACAAAGTTTAGGGTTTAAGTTCTAAAGGCTTTATAATATCTCATTTTAGAAACATGGGAAAGTGAATGATTTTGGGGTCAAGAGGAAAAAAAATACTCGGGAGTGAATGTTTAGATAGAGGAGAATTTTATTTTATTAGAAAGAGGTTTTGCCTGCTAACCATATTTATAGCTTGCAAAATTGCTCTTCAAAAATTGGGTTGCGGGATTCCAAGGTTTGGAGGCATGATCCATCTGGGTTCTATACTGTAAGATCACAATATCTTACAGAAGCGAGATCAACATAATGTTGAACCCTATGTCAACAAAATCTGGAATAACTTTACTCCATCAAAGATCTTAGCTCTATGTTGTAAACTAATGTTGAATAGGATACCAACAGTCGAAAATCTCAATAGAAGGAGACTTACAAGCTACACTACATCTCCTTCATATGCATTGTGTGGGGGCATTTGAAAGAAATATGCACTTTTGTTCTTCTCATGCAGGATGACCTAACTTATTTGGAATGAACTATACAATTGATTTGACTTGATCACTTTTAGCCAAAGGACACCTATTGTAACATGGTGGGTATCTTTGGAGACAAAACTTGAGTCAATATAGCGAAGCTGTGTGGATGCCTGTGATGGTTTCTATTTGACAGAAAAGAAATAATAGATTATTCAAAAGTAAAGTTTGCTCAGTGATGGAGGTTATAGATAGTATTAAGATAAAAACATGGTATTAGATAAAATCCAAGGAGGGATAGTGCTTTTACTCATATTTTGAATGGGCAAATGAATCTCAAACTTATCTATTTACCATTTAATGAAATATTGTTGGGTTTACTTTTTTACTTCTATACATTATTTAAGAATAAGACACTTAAGAGGTTAAATCTATAACTTCTTTTTATATATATAGGGTATGTGAATGTGAGAGTATTGGGTCGTATAACCGTACAATACATGGTTGAGATTAAAAGTTTTTTAAACTTAAAAAGTTACATGACTTTTTTAAAAATTCACATAATTAATTTAACCATTTATTATAGTTGTACGACCTAGATTTATTTATCTCATTCTCTTATAAGAAAGTCTTTCTCATACTATACATCATATATATAACCACCGCAAAGTTTCCTTCTCCAAAAAGTGAAAACAAAATCAAACAAACACAAACGAAGAAATTGAATAACTATTCTTCGATACTAATTTAAAATAATAGTATGATTCGAAATAATTTCATTTTCATTATGGTCTTTATTGAATTACTTAAAAAGTTATAATCCACTTAGTAATAATATAAATAAGATGGTACGAAGAGTTTTTATATTTAATTTCCATTTAATATACACTTTAAGGAAATGATGTTAATTATAATAATTCTTAAATACAATTGTCTTCAATCATACAGATAATATATATTCAGCCAACAGAAAACATTATTACCTTTGTATTGAATAGTTGCCTAATGGGAATGCCTAAACCTATACCTTTCTACATCCGTTCAATTCTTGGCTGTAGCAGTTTACGTACAGCTTGATCGCACCTCAGAAAACAACACGAAATAAATAGAAATATAATATATATTTTTTTGTTGGGCTGTTATTGTTTTCAAAATTTCTTAAATCTTAACCTTTGATTTGTGTTGTTTTTCTCATCATCCATATATCTTTTTCAGCTATTCTGGTATCCATCTATTTAGTTATTTTGATTGATTGTTGACAGATGGTGGAGAATAATATCAGAGAGGAAAACCACCGAAAAGGGGACGAGAGCCAGAGGCAATAATATATTCGTGTACGTGTTGCTGAATGCTGAAAAACTCAACAGAGAAAAAGGCATTGCGATTTGGGGAATATATTGGGGGTAACTGGAATGTAATTTGTCGACCCCTTTAATCAATTATCATCTCACCACTATAATTAAAGATATACAGAATCCCCTCAGTGTCAACAAGTGGTATATATCTTAAAAGAGTTGTTGAGTCTAATCCATATATAGTGTTAACCAAGGTAAACCACTACCACTCTACTTGCCACTGGAAAAATATGTTAATTTGATTAATAAAAATGTTGTTTTTTTGGAACAGTAAAAAAATAATAAAAATGTTCATTTGTTCGACCTATTACATCTCTGCCTGAAATGGATAGATTTGGGCTTTAAATAAAGAGTTATAATTAAAGTCGGGTCAACTTAACATGGTCCGGTAAAAACTTATGTCAAATTAGGCTAAGTTAAACCTGAGTTGATTTAGATATTGTAGTTAATTTAGAATATTCATAAATCTTTGTATATTATTATGGGTTGTATCTTTTTTTAATCAAAAAATACAAAAAATAATACAGGCTTGCAAGAAGCCCGCCAAAGCCTGCACAGGTCATTAATGTGGGTGGCCTGCCAAGTTCACAGGCCGAGCCCTAAAATTAAGAGCTTGATTTTATAACAAACCTTTTAGGCCTAACCCAAGAAAAGCTGGAGCCTACCACAGACTGGGTCGAACTAGATAACTTGTTTTGACGACTATACATATAGAGAATGTATCATATGAGAAAGACTTTCTAATGTGAGAGTGAGATGAACAAATTTGGGTCGTACAACCATACAATATTAGATGATTGAGATTAATCATGTAAGTTTTTTAAAAAGTCATGTGACCTTTTAAGTGATCACGTGACTTTGAAAAACTTTTAATCACAACCATCCATTGTATAATTATACGGTTCGGATTTGCTTCTCCCATTCTCACATAAGACAACCTATATATATATATATATATATATATATATATATATATATATATATATATGGTTAAGAAAATTGAATAATTTGAGTAAATTTCATAAAATAAAATAATGTTAAATGTGAATGAATGTTGACGTGATGTTGGTTTGATTGGAAGCAAAAAGAAATAAAATTTACTACCAAACAATCTTTGAAATTCATGAAATTGAGGGAATTAAAGAGTAGGGGTTCAAGAATAACCAAAAATCAGAGTGGGTCATGGCTTCATACCTTTTGAAGTGAGAAAATGAAGAAATCTAACTCTTGCCAAGGTTGCTCAAGGAAGTAAAAGAAAAATTAAGTGTGAAGTTTGCCTTAGCTTGATGAGAATTAAAGAAGAAGATAAGGTTGATGGAGATGAAGCCCGCAAAAGGACAAGGAAGCAATGGCCTTTGTTTCACCTTCCAACATGCATGGGAGAAGAGTGTGAGAAAGTGAGGAAAATAATGAAATTGAGTTTAATGAAGCAAGGGCAATCTTGTCCTTTAGCACTTTAGTTAATTTATAAAACTGAACTAGCCTGAACCGGGGTCAAGGATCCGGTGTGGGGCCAACCACAAATATTCTCCTCTGAGTGTTTATACACCGGTCCAACAGGGATCCGGTATTATAACCTCTATTCCAGTAGGGAAATAGAAGTCTTGGAGTCCCTGAGATCCTTCACACCAAGCTTTCACGTGTTGGGGGCAAAAGGAGGTGCCACCTACAAAGACACTCTAACGCTCAAGTCAATAAACAGTTAAGGAATCAATTCTTGAGCTTAAGTTAGAGAATGAAGAAAACGTACCATTGTTGAGAAATCTTTGATATTTATATGCATGCAAGGAGCGTAAGAGTCCTTTAGGGCTGGGGGGACATTCCATACATTGTGTCAATACGATTTTGTAAGAATCTGACACACGACGCGAATACCCCTGCGTCTCCCATGAACGTTGCTCCCTACAGCTGTACCTTGTATTGTTTGTCGGGGGTAGCAGGTTACTTTCCGATGTGCCTTGGTGATGACCTGGATTACCTGGTATAAAGGATGACTCATGCGGCTATTAAGTCTGGAGGTTCACCTGTGATACCAGTTGATGAATGAAAGCGAATGTAATTACCCTCTTGTCCATGCGCCAGTATCTAGACCGTATCATAAACTAATCAGGTAACTTCAGATTTACCTGAAACGTACCCGATAAATTTCTAAAATTAACGCAACTACCCTTAGTTAATTTAACATTCCTCACTACTAAAAAAACCCTAAATAGCTACCTGACATTAGCGACCACCGAATACCGTCGCTAATTAGCCACCGTATTAGCGACCGATTTACAACAAAAGGGACCTAAAATATGTTAGTCACTCGCTTAGCGACCGGAACAATTTGCGGTCGCTACCAATTGTAAAAACCGTCGCTAGTACGGTCGCTATCTTCACCTACACCTTGTTTTGGTTTCCCGCCAGGATGTTCTGTTGGCGCCAAATAGTAGCGACGGCAAATGTCGTCGCTAATGTTCCCTCCAATACAGCGACGGCGTATATCCGTCGCTACGGTTTGTAACAGTGACGGAGGTTGGTTGCCGTCGCTAATGTTTTGACTTCCTTTTCTTTTCATCATGAAAGGTAGTGACGGTACGCACACACCGTCGCTACGTTTCTGGAGGTTAGTGACGGAGTAGAGTATCCGTCGCTAACATTTTCGTCTTCCCTCCATGTTTTCTTTAAGTTAGTGACGGTGGGGCGGAACCGTCACTAATATTCAGGAGTTTAGTGACGGAAGTATCATACCGTCGCTAAGTTTCAGGAATTTAGGGACGGATTTTTTGTGCCGTCGCTAAGTGTTAAGTTTATTTCGAACAGCCCCTTCTCCCCAATCATTTGCCCTAAAACAAACTTCCCTCCCTCCCTCCCCCATCTCTCTCCCTCCCTCTGACTTTTTTCATCTCCGACAATCTCCCCCCTCCCTCTGTATCCCTCCCCCTCTCTGTCTGCTCTATATCCCTCCCCCTCTCCGACTCCCTCCATCTCCGCCCGTCTCCGTAAGTTCCCCTCTCCCGACAAGGTTTTCGCTCTTCTCCGGTGAGCCTCTAATTGGACGACAAGGTTTTCGTTTCTCCCGACTTCCCTTTCTCAGTTCTCGGTCTTCTGTCTCGTCTCTGTGGAGGACGTCGTCTACTAGGCACGGTGTGTGGCTTTCATTGGTCTTCTCCGTCGGCTCCGTCGTGCGCCACCGCAGGTAATGGACATTATAGTTGCGTTTGTTTTTCTTGGTCTGTCTGTGTTGGCTTGCCTGTTGTCACTGTGTTGAATGTGACTGTGTTGTCACTGTGTTGAATGTGACTGTGTTGTCAATGTGTTTTTTTTTCATCTCGCGACTAGTTCTGACTCCCGAGCCATAAGTAGGTTCGGTTAAATTTTAAAAAATTTAATTAGACTAAGATTCGTTCAGTTAATTTTTAAAAGTAAGTTTAGAAACAAGGTTGAATGACTTATCTTTGATAAATATTAATTAAATTAATACCGCATTTTACTGTTAGAGAATTATGTGTTGGTGTCATTCGACCCTTGTGTTGTGAGTCGTGGATGAGTTCTCATTCGCTCTCAACTCTCATTTTCTTTTCATCCCCACTTTCCTGCAGTGAAGTTGCACACCAAGTGTTTGGTGATATGTTTCTTGTAGTTGTTTAGCCTCACGTGCCTTCATCTTAACTTCTTCTTGCCTGTTTAGATTATTAAACATTTGATTTTTTATTTTAGCTTTTGTTAAATGGTTAAGCCTTGAGTTACGGCCTCAGCTCAATGGTTTGAGCTTATGCAGTGTCTTTATTTAGGCAAACTTTTGCCTATAAGATGGTTTAGACTTTGTTGTAGTTTTTGTTTTGAGTGGTTAAATATTATATTCAGCTACTGTTATTAATGCTTAAGCCTTGTTTACATTCATGGTCTGTGTACCTTCTATTTTGCCAAGGTATTTCTAGCATTTCATATTGTATTTTGCTTGATTTCATTTGAGTTGGTATTAATTGTTCATCTTAAGCTTGAAGTGTTGGGCACCTTCAACTTTGGGGAAGGTTAGGTATGTAACTAGTTAGGAGGGTTGTTATTAGTTTGTAATAGTTAGATGAATATATAGGTTATATAAAGCCACACTTATATTATGTAAAATCAAGTCCTACCATTTTAATAGAATCTAATTTCACATATTTCTAAATTCTCTCCTCTCTTGAAATTAATTTGTCGTGTTTTCTAATAGTGAAAATTAACTTTGTTATAATATAAATATTTCCTACTCAAATAGAATTAGCTTTGACAGAGTGTACATGTGATTAAAAAACTTATATGTTGTATGACTTGTGTTAAATTTCTACAAAAGGTACAATAGCCAAAAAGAAAATTCTGCAGAGGTGTAAAGCGATCATGGCCTGCTCAATATGTGTAAACTTAGAACAAATTCAAAGATAGTTCAATGTATAAAGAGCCTCATTTTTTTAAAGATAAAAATCCTTCTTCTAAGGTGATTAGTTCAAAATGTAGATATAATATATTAACTCGGTTAAAAGGGAATAGAGTTAATATACCATGGAGAGAACAATTTCAGTTGTAGACTTAAATTTAAAACTCCAATTTAACCGAGCTTATATCTCATTTCTCAACTAATGTGTTTTACGCTTTAATGAAAAAAATCTTGTCGATCTTTATTCTTTGATTTATACGGAAAAAGCTGAGCCTATAAGTAAAAAAATGGCGCACACCTAAAGCTTTAACACAACCTAATATCTTCAATTATACTTGTTCACAAAATGTCATATGATATGATAGCTAAATGGAAAACACAACCTATACATCGAATCATGATGCACTGAGAAATGAAGTACATTTTTCAACAATAAATAAAAATAAAAAACTGGTACAATACAAAAAGCAAATGAGAGAATCTCCTGTGATTTTGTCTCATGGTAGAAGGTTTTCTCGAGAGGTCTATCCATTCCTATCTATGGCGTTGACTGGATGAAAACAAAGAAAGAAGAAAGGTAATATTCAAAAAGAGTACAAGAAAGTTTTGGGGCATGAATGATATGAAAATTTAGTACATCATTACATTAGTTTTTGGGTCTTAACATCAAAGAAGACTCAGTGTTAAAGTCCCAAATAGAACTTTGAAATGTATAAAACTATTATGCCTCTAGGATGATCATCATATCCCCGTCTGATTAAATAGACCAAAGGAACAATTTTCATTAGTTTGGCAAGTACATATGATCTGTCCCACCAGACCAGTTCAGGACTGCTACTTCGGATTTTCGCATTGATGAGTTCATTTTAATTAGTTGAACACCTTAGCATAATTCAAATGCCAGGCTAGGCATACTGAAAATAAAAGTGCCAGGCAAATAGAAGTAGAAGCAAACATAATCATGAAGTAAAAGCCTCACCTGACCAGGTTCCCAGGTTAAGTAGAAGTTGCCACGACTTGAGACTGCAACATACCTTCCATCTGGAGAGCGATTGACAGTATTGAAAGTTCCAGTGTAATAGCTGGCACCGCTAATACCACTAGAAACTGTTCTGAAGAAGCAACACAGATAGATAAACATCTTGATGTTTGAAACACACAAAATTAAAATAATAATTGCATTATTGATAATCTGAGAAGAAGACAAAATAAAATAAATCAGTTTTTGCCCAACAAGTTATGATATAAACAAGAAGCATAACATGTTCTTGAATAGCATAACATGTTAATATTCAATAACATTAATACAAAAAAAACTACTTCCAACTACTATTCTTAATATGTGTCAAATTAGTTATTTAAGTTGATATAAACTTAGTCAGTTGTAAAGCTAAAAGTTATTACATTCTTATCTATTACATCTTTAGAAACTTCATTATGGAAACCAGTTGAATGTTGGGAACTTTGATTAACACTGTTAACAATCAACTTTGTCATGCAGACCAATACACTTTACGCGTGGTCTGTGTTTGGCTCTCATCAGCTTTGTCTCCATCGCTATCTCTCTTTCGACGGTAATCCCCTAACGCTAACTTATCCGGCTATGTGTGTTGTATGTGTTGAAGTGTATGTATGTTGATTGTTGTTTGTTAGTGGAGAGCTGAGCTCATTAGGCAGTGATTGTGTGTGCTGATAACCTTTTCTTTTATGCATGTGTAATGTTGTTTGTTAGTGGAGAGCAGAGCTCATTAGGCATTGGTTTTGTGTGCTGATAACATGATTTACGATGCATGTGTAATGTTGTTTGTTAGTGGAGAGCAGAGCTCATTAGCCGTTGATGACATATATTGATAACATGATTTTGTGTTCATAACTGTGAATATCATATACAATGCGTATGATATGTTTATTTATCTATACTGGGAAGTTTTCTATATGTAACAGGCCATTTGTAAATTTGGGAAATGTCTAGTTTACAGGGGAGACTCTGCCAAAATTTCGGCAGGCTCCCTTTATTAGGGAACTTAAAAAATGAAACACAACGTTAATAATGTAGGGTTTAGTCGTGTGTGTACCCATTAGATTCCCGTTCAAGTTTCAAAACAACCGGTCGATGTACCGTGTTGTGTTGGATCTTGAATTGTCCCGGTTTGGACAGTTTGGTATGAATTTGTAACCTGTAGGGCGTAACCCATCAATGTTGTATGTGGTCTATCTTGAGAATTTGAATGAATGTTGGTATGAAATTTCGGTTATGGTGTTTCGTATTGTCCCCAGGGTGCATGTCTGCGTGTGGTGTTTCATACTGTACGTATCTCTGTGTACTCGGGGACCAATGCGAAATGCTGCCAAAATTTCAAATGAACATTCATTCAACTCAAGATAGACCACATACAATTATGGGATGGGTTACGGATGGTTGCATATTCATCCCGAATGGGATAGGGCCCCACCAATTTGCAACATCAAAGAGATAGAGTGATTCACAACCGATAGTTAAATAAAAATTTAAACGTGTAAGGTAACAGAAATCGTGCTTGTTAGATATTGTAAATGGAGGTACCGGCAAATCGGCGATGGATGTACAACCGACTAGATAGCAATCGGCGAGTGACTGAGGAGTTTATGATGGGGCTATTGGAGTTCATTCCGTTCGCTACGGCAAACACGCCTGCATTTGAAGCAACTCAAAAGATTCGTTGTCCGTGCTCAAAGTGCAAATGCATGAGTTTTGAATACGCGGATGATGTCATGTGCCACCTAACTGAGAAAGGGTTCATGGAAACATACCACTGCTGGTACAACCATGGTGAGCAGTTACCGCGTAGACCATCAGATGACACCCTGCAACAGTCTTACTACGAGGTTGGAGGAAACAGGGATACGTACAACAACATAGAACAAATGGTGATGGATCATGTTGGACCCTCCACCGGGCGTATACTGGAACATAATGACCAAGCAGGTCATGGGGACTCTAACAATGTAGAGGAGGATCCTAATCCGGAGGTGAAGAGATTTTATGATTTGTTGGCGGCGGCTCAGACTCCATTGTGGGACGGGTGCAACAGTCACACTGAGTTATCCGCCTCCCTAGCTGCTTTAAGCCTAAAGGCAGATTATAATCTTTCTGGAGGTTGTTTTGATAGGATGGTCAATCTGATGGGTTCCACCATGCCTAGTAATCACAGAATGCCAGCAAACCTGTACCGTGCTAAGAAACAAGTGGCAAACTTGGGGTTGGGTTGTGTGAAGATAGAGTGTTGTGTTGGTGGATGTATGATGTTCAGAAATGAGTTTGCAGACGAGAGTGTCACAAAATGTCTGCATTGTAATGAGGAACGCTACAAGACCGTTAAAAGGAGAGGGAAGGTAACCCGGACAGCCAGGAAGAAAATGTGGTACTTCCCTATAACACCGCGTCTTCAACGCCTGTATGCCTCATTGTCCACGGCAAAACACATGCGTTGGCATGCTCTGAACCGAACACAAGAGGGGTTTCTTTGCCATCCTTCCGACGGGAAAGCATGAAAGTGTTTGGATGAGCTATATCCGGACTTTTCTGGCGAGCCGCGAAATGTAAGACTTGGCTTATGTACTGATGGGTTTAACCCTTTCGGTCAATACGGAAGGGCTTACTCTTGTTGGCCAGTCATCCTGACCCCATACAATCAGCCGCCTGATATGTGTATGAAGAGGGAGGTCATGTTTCTATCTATACTGGTTCCAGGACCCAAAAATCCAAAGGCGAACATAGACGTGTTTTTGCAACCGTTGGTTGAAGAGTTATCACAGTTATGGGATGTCGGGGTAATGACATACGATGTGTCTTTGAAGAACAACTTTATGATGCGTGCTGTTTTGATGTGGACTATTAACGACTTCCCGGCCTATGGTATGCTTTCTGGATGGTCCACGTCTAGGAAGCTTGCTTGCCCTGTATGCATGGAACATACCGGGGGGGAATCACTCCCTGTTAGTGGCAAGACAAGTTTCTTTGACTGTCATAGAAAGTTTCTACCGTTGGATCACCCGTTTAGGAGGAACAAAACCGCTTTTAAGAAGAACAAGGTTGTTAATGAACCTCCACCCCGTAGGCTATCTGGTGCACGGGTTTGGCAGAGGGTCGAAGAGTATCCTTACATCTGGGACAAGAGTGTTAAGGAGTTTGCGGGTTACGGTAAGGAACACCACTGGGTGAAGCAGAGTGTGTTGTGGGATTTGCCATATTGGAAAGACTTGTTGTTAAGACACAACATTGATGTGATGCACACTGAACGTAATGTTTTCATGAATATTTTTGACACTGTTATGGACATCAAAGGGAGAACAAAGGACAACGAGAAGAGTCGTCTAGACCTTCCGATTTGGTGTTCCAGAAAGGAGTTGGAGTTGAGGGATGCGGGACGTGGAAGAATGTTTAAACCCCATGCAAAATATGCTTTAACTACCACCACCACCCCAGGATCCCCCACCACCTTGATTGTAGTTCTTTTATTTATACACATTGTATTTTTGATTTTTAGTTATGTTATATTTTCATTCAGTATTTATTTTGTCATTCTTTATTTATTATGTCAATATTTATTGGTAATTACATTCAAATCACAAAGCCTTATTCTACCTATCATTAATAATTCAACCTATTTGATAAATTAATTTAATCTATTATTTTGTTTTTAATAATAATTTATTACTTCAAATAAATTATTTTAATTTAATTATAAAATTTTATCAGCCAATACAAAATACAGAATATTAACATATTTTTAAAGTTAAATTAACAAAACCAGTCAATATTGAATTAATTTTAAAAAATTTAAAAATTACCGTTAGCGACGGTACACGTCCGTCGCTGACTTATTAACACTAGCGACGGACGATTTGGTCGCTACATCACAACCACTAGCGACGGATACAGTGGTCGCTACATCACAACCACTAGCGACGGACCGCGTGGTCGCTAACTGACAACAACTAGCGACGGACAACATCGTCGCTAAATTGCAACCACTAGCGACGGATACTGTGGTCGCTACATCACAACCGCTAGCGAACTAGCGACGGACAATATCGTCGCTAAATTGCAACCACTAGCGACGGACACATCGTCGCTAAATTGCAACCTATAGTGACGGCATGCGGTGGTCGCTGGTGGCTGTTAGTAGCGACGGGCCTCGAGGTCGCTGTATGGCAACACTTAGCGACGGCTGGAGTTATTGGGGCAGAGACGATTTTAGTGACGGCCTTTCGCCGTCGATATGGTAGCGACGGCAGGTGTGTGGTCGCTGACGTGTTTTCGACGAGGGTTTTAGCGACGTCCTCTTGCCCGTCTGCGATGCCGTCGCTAATGGTTTTAGCGACGGGAATTCCATTGATTAGCGACCAATTACTTCCGTCGCTAACAGTTGTTTTTTTAGTGGTGCCTAATTTAATTATTTGATTAATAAATTAACTCAATAATTAAATTCAAGATGTTACACCTAAAATTTAAATGTCATGATTTTTAAGATATTGTTAACTTATTTATTACACTTTTATTTTTATTTTTATGATGAAATGATAGCATTAATCTCAATAAATTAGGGATGTCCATCGGTCGGATTCGGTTACTTTTGAGTCCACCCGTTGTTATCCATAAAACACAAACAATAACCCATTTTCACCCAATACTATGGTCGGTTTGGTCGGGTTCGGTTAATTGCGGTTCTTGATTTTTTTGGTCGGGTTTTTCGGTTAAGTTTCTTAGGAAAATTTAATTTTTATTTTTTGCCAAACACCTTTTACGTATAAAATGATGTATTTCATGTTTTAGAATCAACGCCTTATGAAATATGAAAGTGACATAACATTGAAGCAGTAGGAATGAATTCTATTAGATTATTTTTTTAATCATAGATTGTACTAATACCAGAAAAGAACTTAAAAGTTATTAAGTGTTCAGATCTAACACATGCATTTAGAATATAATGATTTGATGATAAACTCATGTATGACTTCAAGTTGACCACACAAAGACCAATCATAAAAAAAGTATCGTCAATATATCTAGAAATCAGTAAAGAGAAATAACTACATGATATTCCTAATAGCAGTCGGTCAGGTATTGGTATCTTCGGATTTAATTTTTTTAACCTGAACTCGTCCGTTCTTAGTCACAATAAACCACTTAAATGACCCGTTTTTATCCCAAAACCCGTTACAAACTGACCCATTCTTATCTTTAAAATCGAGATAGCTCTGGTTCGCACGGATAACGTCAAAATTGGACACCCCTACAATAAGTACTTATTACTTTTAGTGATATAAACTCAATTCTTAAGTTTCCTTTTGCATAAACTCGGTTCTTAAGTTGACAAAATAAATACTATTTAATATTATAATAAATTCGGGAAAAAATATATTTAGATTTATCTGATAGTGTAAATTTTACGATATAAATAATTCAAATTATTTATTAAAAATTATAGTAAATTTTAACTTGAAATTGACGTAAAACTATAATAATTTGATTTTTAAATACAATTATTTTTTATTTTTTATT
This sequence comes from Clitoria ternatea, assembly GCA_037962975.1. Lineage (NCBI taxonomy): Eukaryota > Viridiplantae > Streptophyta > Magnoliopsida > Fabales > Fabaceae > Clitoria > Clitoria ternatea. The sequence continues at coordinate 258,116,450 of CM075669.1, forward strand.
TTTTATCTGATGGAAGGCCGTGTGTGTACATATATACATATTAAAAAACCCGTATTTAGAAACAAATTCTATAAAACCCTACTACAAATAAAATACGAATCCGGAGTATATGTTATACACATTAGAAAGCTCATTAAATGGATCGTTAAGGTACAAGCAAAGAAAGAAAAAAGGCCACGTGGCATTTGTAAACAGAAATAAATGGAAATGGTTATAACTCAGCTAATAGTATAACCATCGACGGTAAAATTAATTAAAAGTTTTGACTTCTACTATTTGTATATTTTTTAATAGTTTTATTAATAATGTAAGAGAAGGCATAACAAATAGAAGACAAAAATATTTATTTAAGTATAAATAAAGTTTGTTGTATATCCAATAGTATCGTTAGAAAATAATTGCATTTTACTATAAATTTTATGACTTAACAATCATTTCATAACTTATAGCTTAGGTTTGTAATTTATTTTTCTAGGAACATGTGTTAGAATTATTAAAATACCGTAGTTATATAAAAGATGAAATGTTGGATAACAGGGGCATTATAGAATTTTTTAAAAAAAAAATCTAAGAATCCAGCATTCTCGTCCCTCTCCGACGGCAATAAAAAGTGATCGAACATAAGAATAATTTTTAATAACTCCTAAATAACAAACATGTTTCCAACTTTAGGAGCGTAATTTCATAACCATGAAACAGATGACTTTAAGTGTTTTAAATACTTATTTTTTAAATTTAAACCGTATCTTTCTAATTTATACTAGAATCAAGATTAAAATTATAAAAAGTTGTTTATATTTATGATGCGGGTTTTAAGCCTAATTTGATATTTAATTTTAAGACATGTAGCTTGACATAGGTAATTTTTAAAGTCCAAATTAACATATTTAAAAGTTTGTTTTAGCGATAACATATATGCAAGTTCAATTTAAATTATTGTCAATAAAATAACAAAACGAGTCTATCTTAAATAAACAATATGTCTCTAAAAGGTTAACAATCTACCTACATTATACATTTAATTAACAATTTTACATATTAAAAATGATTTTAATTTTATATATAATTCTTAATATAAATTATAATATATAACAAATTAAATTCTTTATAAAATTATATATAAAAGCCTAAAAAGATTGACCCCACAAACTAGTCAAAAGTTTAAACTTAATCTATTTAATTAAAATAGTTTTTTAAAAAGTCTTAACCTATTCTTTATATTAAATATGGTAGATCAAATTAGATCTTAAATAGATTAAATTATAGATTCTAAATAGACGATTTAACGTATTCTTATTCCTAATTTACATATTTTAAAATTTTTTAATTCTAACTAATTTAAATAAAATTGGATACTTAATTTGAATTTTTGAACGAATGACAGCCACTAACAATTACTCAAACTATAAATTGTATGAACTTAAATTCTTCCATGAATTAAATTTAATATTAAAATGTCGTAGCTAGTTTGAATTTGTAAATCCTTACATACAGAACAGAATATGTTGATGAAGGTGAAGAAGAATCGAAGGGGCACATCATGATCAGACAGATTAGAGGTCCCATCAATATATCATTTCGAAAGTTTTCTTTGATTCATCGATGGCTTTCTTGTACATGGAGGGGACGACGATGACCATATCTTGTAATACAAATTAAAGTAGTTTTACAACTTCAAGCAACACATACGTGTTCGTTTGATTTTTAGTTTGGGAAAAAAAATTTGAAAAATATAAAAATTTAAGAATTGATATTGATTATTTACGCCGTTCGAAACAGCTAAAATTTCATACTATTTATTTTTTGGATTGGTCAAACTTTATTTTTTGGGTTGGTCAATCCCCAAACCCAATTTGACCAACCAAGTTGAGAACCAAACAACCCCATAATTAGTTCAACTAATGGAGGGCCACGTTTGCATGTCTCATGTTCTTAAAGGACTAATCAAAATTCATCCTATCTATACATGTAACTATTTTGGACCCATCCATGTATAGTGTATTAATATTAACATTTTTGGAGGTAGGAAACTGCACAATACCTATATCTAACACAAATATTAAAGAAAAGTAAGCAGAATAAAGGACAACATAAAATATAAGTAGCGTAGTATGACCGTATGGCATCTCCTTCATTAGATACTTACACTTATTAATCACTTCCTTCGTATTTAACTAATTAATAGATAAATATATAAAAATTAAAAATACTACCACCAAATTTGATGGTTAAATATCTTCTATCTAATAACTTACTTTTACTTTCTCAAATAATATTACACTAATTAATCCGAACAATGAAGTTTGGTGGTATAATAATATTATTGAAGTATTTAAGTTTCATAAAAAAAAATACTACTAAAATTTGGATTCTTTTGATTGATTTGATGGGTGTTGTTCCCGTTTATGAAATCATCAAATTTTCTCAATAAAGACATCAATATTATCATGACTTCATGCTGAGTATATTAATTTTATTAGATATTAAAATTGGTGTAATGTGTATATCGGGTTTTCTTTAAATTTTTGAAAGCTCTATTTTAATTGTAAAAGAATAGGTTATTTAATTTTTAGCATTTAAAAATAAAGTAAAAGATGAATGTAAAGTTTTAAAATTTAAAAACCTTGAATAAAGAAGGTATAAATATAGTTTACATGTAGAAATGGTTAAGGATGAAAGCAAATTAATTATTTTGATCTAGATTTGTTGTTGAACGGCTTGCCATTCCCGAAACACACACAAAACTCAAAAGCGAGCGTCTTTGTTTTTTCTTGGTTCATATATAGTTCGTTGGTTGGAGCAAACTTGAATGTTGTTGAACTGACACCTGGTAATAACATTGTAATTTTTTACCCATTCTTCTTACTTAACAGCCAGTAGCAGCAAACTAACATAGAATCATTAGCGCACACAAAATTAAATATGTCACATGAGAAAAAGTCTAAAATTATATAAAAATAAAATATAATGATTCAAGTCAACTAAATATATCACAGGTAACATTAATTTTTAATCAAATTTTATTTTAATTTTCTTTGTACTCGTTCGGGGGTAGTATAAGACATTATTAGGTATGAATTTAAAAATCAAGACATTATGCGTGATTACTATTTTCTTTTAGCAGAGGAAGGCCGTGGAAGATTCTATCAGATATTAATATACAGATTATTAATTTAAAAATTCTGACTGGGTCAAAACTATTGGAAACTTAATTAAGTCAGAAATTTCAAAAAAAAATTTAGAGATGGCATAATAAATTGTTAAATTATATATGGATGCACATTTATTCGTTTCTTGACGCAATTCGGAAAGGTAAATATGGTTGATCTCTTTCCTTTTCCTTTATGCAATTCAACAACCATCACTCTAATTTGGTTGCTTGCACACCTCATTATGCCGCAAAATACAAAGATGCACATTTCATTAAATAACTATTTTGACAACATGTATCGCGCAAATCAGAACCACAAATCTCGCATACATTACTACCCCACTCTGATATTTTCCCATTTAAACCACGTACTACCACCCATCACAAGCACCCTCTCTTTTTTTATAGCAGAAAAAGGCTACACAACTATCCTTTTCTTTTCTTTTTCTTCTTCTTCTTCTTTTTTATCCTTGAAACCCTAATCCAAAACCCAGGACAAACTGTTAAGATCATAGAGCTAGCTATCAAACGCTTCACTTACCTCCCCCCAAACCCAAACAGAGTAACACATGTTCTGCTAGTGTTAAATACACGATCATCCGTGGGCTGTTTATTCCCTTGTTTACGTAACACCCCTTTTGCACAAACACAGGTTAAGTAAAAGTGAAAACACCAACCACTGTGTGCTTCTTGCAGAAAGCTAGTTAAGCTACCAATATAGCTACCTTTTTCTCCCTTTTGTTTCCTCCCATACTTCATTCCTCCGCACCACCCCTCTTAAATGTGTAAGTAATCAAACTTCAAAAACACCTCTCTCTCTCTCTCTCTCTCTCTCTCTCTCTCTCTCTCTCTCTTCTCTTCTACACGTCTTTCCATTTTCTCTGCTTTCTCTCTCATGGATTCGGGTAACAGTAGTGGGAGTATCCAATCCTCAAGCGGTGGTGAAGAAGAGTACGATTCACGCGCCGAATCATCATCATCACTCTCTGCTTTCTTAAACAACCAAGTTGTGAACCAACCGCCACTTGTTCCTTTCACCACCAGCACCACTCCACTTATTCTTCCACAACACCACCACATGTTCGACCCACCTTTGTCCAATTACTTGGATCCAATAAGATCAATTACCAACCCAAACTCGATCCTTAATATTGACACCATGTGGCCCAAACCGGTTAGATCCGAACCCAACCAAACCGAACTTGTTCACCGCTTGATACCTTGTTCTTCGTCTTCACCACTTAACCAACAACAACAAGCTTTTGTGTCAAGTCAAACAAGGGGTGGTGCTAACAACAACACCACTGTCAACACACATCAAAACCTGCCTCCAGAAAGTGGTTCCCGAGGATTAATGCTTTCGGTGTCAGGTACCAGCAATGATCAAACCCACAGCAACAACACCAACACGGTTCGAAACCCGAAGAAACGGTCCAGAGCTTCTAGGCGTGCACCTACCACTGTTCTAACCACAGACACCACCAATTTCAGAGCCATGGTTCAGGAATTCACTGGCATACCAGCACCACCCTTCACATCCTCGTCTTTTCCGAGAACCAGGTTTGATCTATTTGCCTCTGCTGCTGCTGCTGCTACATCAACCTTGAGATCCAACAACCCTTTGGATCCTCCAACGGCTCCTCCTTATCTTCTTCGCCCTTTTGCACAGAAACTTCGAAATTTTCAATCTTTTCCTCCCTCCTCCTTCGACACCTTGTTACCCTCTAACAACTCTACTAATAACTCTACAACTAATTCAACTTCCATTAACTACCAACAGCAACAACTACCTGAACATCTTGACCTGATGAAACAATATCCTCTCAACTTCAGCAACCCGGTTCTTGGCTTTCAGAATCAGAACACTCTACAACCGAAATACCCTCTTGGTGATTCTCCTGTCCTTGTCTCCAAAACACAAACTTCCTTGGAAATTCCGCCGAATCTCAAAATGGGGGTGTTTGAGGAATTGGGATTGAGGCACGACCATGTTAACACCGACCTCAACTGTCCTCATCAGCACAACATGGTTTCATCAACATCGGTTGGAGTGGGAGCATTGTCAAGTGGCACCAACAACAATAACAACAACAACTTGAGTATTGCATCTTCAACGGAATGGGCCCAGAGAACAGGCACCATTACCAACAATGATTGTGATCACAACGGAGAGGGAGGAGGGTCTCTCAGTGGCACTGTCAACTACAGTGATATTGCAGAAAGAGTCACTAATGGCAAAGTACACTACTTAGCAGCTTCTTCATCTGATTTTCATGGAGAGAAGGGACTAGAGTTCACTGTAGGAGCATCAAGAAGCCAAGGTATGGTGGAATCATGGATTAATTGTTCTTCTGATTAAAGTATTGGACCATGAAACAGAATAAGATTGATATATTTGTGATTTCGTTATAAAGTTTACAGCAACTAAGGGTACTATGCTGCTAGTATAATTCTAATGCATGAAAGACAGAATCTTGATATACTCATATCTTAACCATGACCATCAAATTAATTAAACACTTTTGTTAATTTTCCTTTTTTCATTGTATTTTGGGTCCCTCAAATTATGTGTAAATAAGTAGCAGCTAGCTTGTCTTACTCTCTCTCTCATTCTCTCTCTACTATTTTTTTATCTCAAATTTTGAGATGTGCTTCTTTAATCATATATATATATATATATATATATATATATATATATATATATATATATATATATATATATATATATGTATGTACCTATATACTAAAAGATCCTGATGGTTTCAAAATGTTTATCATCACTTTATTTGTGTCCGAGCTATGTCAATTGGTATTAGATTATTATACATTGATCTTGGTTTTGACTTGCTTGAATTTGCCCAAAAAAATCATAGAATATGGTGGGTTTGATTGAACACTGTTATGTTTTTTTTTTTTTAAAATGTGCATCTCTATGTCTCTTTGTTTTAATACGCCTTGAATTCATTTGGTATCTAATGTCTGCAAAGATCTCCTTTTCGTCTTTTTCAATCTTTAATTTAACACCGATTATAAAGGTGTGAGTAATTGGGGGCGAGATTTCGGGAATTCATAGCCGCCGCATTCTTGTTTTATGGAAATCAAAGACATGTTCATATGTGTTTCAACTTTTCAAGATTATGATATAAAACACATTACACATGGGCATGTATGCTTGGGTCCATACATTCCCGTCTTCCACTTATTCTTTGTTTTTCAAAACAAAAAGGAAGACAATACAATAATTGACCCCCAACATTTCATGCCTGTGCATTTTGTTTTTCACGACTAAAAATTCATATTATTTTTTCTCGAACATGTTTCTTTTTTTTTTACAGATTTTAGGATTAGTTACATTATGGCTTACGTGTGCATGTAAACACTTCAAAACATGCTCTCATATGGAACCATGATGTGCTATAATAAGATTTCAATAGTGACCAGTTGAGCCAATTATCTTGGTACTAATGTGTATAAAATCATTATACGCTGGAAAAAAAATGGTAAAGGAAAAGTTTCTAATTTGAATGATGGAATTATCTCTCCACTATTGTTCCTCGTAAGGAGAAGAAAAGTGCTGCGCGTGCATGCTCTATTAGGCTCATAAATGAGACTTTTTCTCTAGATGGATTTAAGAAATGTGGGGTCTAGATGGGAAGTCGGTGATGTGTGGTCGTTGAGAAGTGTTAATGGAAAGAAGAACAAAACCCACACATGGTCAAATAGTTCCACGGGCACAGTGAGTGATATATATATATATACTTCAGATAAGAAAAAACAGCATATGAAAATGGGATGATTAGTCTGATCACATTACGGTATAATGTATGTTTAGACAACACTACAGGAATTCAGTTAGTTAGCATATCCTTTAGAAACTCTTCTTAAATAAATGTTGCATCGGCTCAACCGCCACTAAAGCTTCCATGGGTTGGCCAATGCAGAAATTGCACAAACTTTAAGCTTTGGAAGACGTTGTTGTAATGACGGATGCTAATGTTAACTAATTATATAAGTTTTCTTAGTTTGATGTATGTTAAATTTAAATATGAAATATTAAATAAAAGAAAACATAAATATCATATATATAATACTAAATAATATATCCAAAATTTATAAAGGAAAATCCCACAACAAAACATTCTAAATAATATATATCCTCTAGACTATAGCTTGGTGGTTTGTTCCATTCGGTTTCTGTATTTGGAGCCAACCCAGTGATCTACTTCTGATATGCTTGCTGCATAAAAAAAGTTGCATGAATATATAAAAAAAAATAAAAGAAAAACACATAATAAAAAATTTATAAGAAATAGTGCGTTGTTAGGTGTGCATAAGGAGAAATATGTGATGAAGCTTCAACTAGCAACCCGTCTCCTGCGCCTACAAAATAAAACAATAAAATTCATTGATTTTTAATTTTAACAAAGAATAAATAATTCAAAATATTTGAAATAAGTAAAAAGAAAAACTACACTCACCAGTCTCAACGCTATCTCAAAGCGTGCGGGGCACATATGAGCTGCATCAATTACTAAAATTTTCAGTAATATTATTGTATTATTATTTATTTGATATTTCAATCTTTTAAACTTAATAGGCTATATTAAATTTATTAGCCACCATATCAGTATGAGTCAATTAATTCATTTAGAGTTATATATTTATATGTTTATTTAACATGTTTTATTACAGACAATTTTCAAATAAACCTTTGGGGTCATATCAAACTTTTAATAAAGTTGAATTAGACCTCAATTATATATATATATATATATAATCATGTAAAAAAAATTCGGACATTTAATTTTAAAATTAGCTAAGATTCATTTAAAAACTTCATTTACTTACAAATAATTTTGTCTGTATAAAAAATCATACACTATTAATGCATCATATTTTCAATATAATATATTTTTATTGTTAATAGACTTAAAAGTGATTAGTATAATCATAAATAATGATTTAAATTAGTTTATAATTTATTTTAGTAATTAAAAAATTTGTTAGACAAAACAACTTTATTTAGTAAAGAGATTTAGTTTAGTAAGTTATATTGCTTTTCAAAAAGTTGTTTAAAATAGCTTGAGTTTATAAACTCTAAGTTTATTTTATTTTTTATATTTTTATCATTGTTAATATATTTTTTAAACCACTCATTTATTGTTAAAAATGATACATCTTTAAAGTTATTTTTATATTTAACATATAATTTTACATAACATATTTTAATTTAATTAACAAGCATATCAACTAACTTTCAACCAACTTACAAGTTTTAAACTAACTTTTTAGTTTTTAATGTTAGTTAATTTTTTAAAACATACTTAATTTTTGTGAAAGACTTATAATAGTTTTTACATCAAGCTGATTCAATTGAGTTAAAGGTTGTTGATATTAACAAAGAAAAGAAAGATAAAAAGGGTTGGGAAATGAAATTAACTAACATTAAAAAATTAACTAACATTAAACATAACTAGGTATAATTCAACTATTTCGACCCTATAATTAATTATGGTTTTATGTTAGGTAAGAATTTAAAAAAGTGAAGTCATATGCTTAAAAAAGACATATATTAGATGAATTGAATTCAAGTCTTAAATTGAAGAGGTTAGAGTCAAATGTATTTAAGTTACTTAATATATCGCGAAGGGATGCTTGGTAGGTGTAGGTACGTCCATTCTACATGGTTTAAAGTATGGTGGGATCTAACTATGCGGTTCTAATTAAACTGCTACAATAATTTCTGAAGAACTTGCCCAATGAACCTCTAAAATTATCATAACAATAACAAAAAGGGATGCAACTGTTATAATTAAATTTGTCTTTTGCATGAAGACATAAATAGTAGTCCACTCCAAAAGTTAAATATCTTTTTGATTTCTTTGATTGATGGATCATCATCATTTTTCATCTCACATTTATAAGGATAAGAGGGAGATATCGATGCGTATTCTGTTTTCAAAGAAAGGGAAACGAATCATAGAAAACCATCCCAAAAGGTAATTAAGTGGTAAAGACTATAGAATTTGAAATATATGTATTGATTAATAAAACTCTTATCAAATGATTACATTACATGTGTGGGACTTTTACGGTGGCCCATTGGGCAGTGAACAAGCCTTTGCTTTTGTGCACTTTTAACAGTGATGGCTTTTTGCCTTTATCACACACCCATACATACAGTGCCCTATAATTTTGAGCCTAAACTAAAAAAAGATGAACAACTTTTCCCCTTCCCTTATGAAAAAGGCTGCACTCCTTCGCTTCAATTCATTTCTTCTCCCCGCAAAGCATCAATTCAAGTACCTGATTCCACAAAAAGACAACGTATGCTATATATATCACTTAAATGAAATTCACTCTTCATTTTTAATTTTTCTTTCCAATATTACTTAATTATTGCATTACATTTTTACATATTCTACAAACTTTAATTTGTTCCTATGATCCCGCAGCATTCAAATTCATATATACTCACATAATTAATCTAAATTATTCATTGGTTGTATGGTTTAGATTTACTTTTCTCACTCTCATTTAAAAAAACTTTTTTCATATAGGATCCGTTTGTTTAAATTTATTTTTAAGTGCTCTTTAAAAAAACACTTTCTTTAGAAGTACTATTTTAATAAACAAATCAGAGTTGTTTCTTAAAATAAATAAAAATCAGCTTATTTTTAATTTTTGTTTATTTTAAAACTTTAAACGAACACATTAAAATTTAAAGTAAGTATTTTTTTAATTGAAAAATATTTATCTTTTAAAATAAGTTTAAACAAATGAACACAATATTTTACATTAATTTAATCTCAAATAACACATAGATATTAATTATGAAATAATTTTATTTTCGTAATTGATTGGTGAATAAAAAACTAAAAAAAATGAATGAAAGAATGAAGTAAGAATTTGGAGAAAGCCTGATTCTTCTCCAAGGCATACGGATACTGCCGCTAGTTTGGATTGCAGCTAGAGCCTAATGCCATTTTCTCTCTCATGGTGATGATTGTTCTTTCTTTTTTCTTTCACTCTTAATGTTTATAGCCATTTCTCAAATGCATCCATCCTAATAAGCAAAGCAATATCCCAAACTGATTCCAAGAAATTAATTTTTTAAATATATAAGGTCGAGTCACGTGTCATGTATAATGAATCAGTCCAATGTTAAAATATATTTCAACGTCAGTTCGATTGTGCAACGTGCATTTCATTTTAACGAATTAATGCTTTGTCTCCCAAAGTTAAAATCCAAACCGTTTTCTAAATCAAGTGGTGTCCATTCATGGCCAAGGCAGAATCACGAGTAGTTAGTGGGAACTTTGATCGAAATCGTGGGGCTGAGATATCATCACCTAATTAAGATTCCCAAAGGAATAGCGATAAGCAGAGAATCCCCCAGAGCGTCCTAGACAATTTTTTTGTGTGTTTCATGTTAATTTCTTTATTATTTTTGAAATTAATTTGTTGAATATATGATTTACACACACATTATCAACTCCAACATCATCAATCAGTTTCATCAGGTTCATTCCAAATTGCTCAACTGAATTATATTTTGACCAATTTGAATTTTCTTTCTTTCTCATATCATATGTGCTCCAAAAGGGGAGAGAGGACAGTGCCTTATTCTAGTCGGCACGGGTTATCTAACCTATGTGTATATTAGTTTAGTGAGAATGTAATTTTATATTTTTAAATTCAATAAGGATCAAGAGGTTTTGGTGAGCTTTATTTAATTTGGGATGCTTCTTGCTATAGGGTAAATTTGAGTGTCACCTATAAAGATATTTTAACATTCAAGTCAATACGGTATAAGTTATCAAAACTCAAGCCTGAGGTTAGATTGTTGAACGTATTTGCATTCAATGAATGTTAAGTATCTATAGAGTTTATGATAGTTCTTTGTAATGATGGTATTGTGCCAATACATTTCCACAAGGTACGAGAAAAACGAACACATACGCGGTATTTCCCGACACATTTGCAAGCACTCTCTGGTATATGCCATTAGTATTAGTTATTAACCTCTTAGTGATACCACTAAATACTTCATACTAAATATCATAGGTTGTCATTGGGAAAATCAATAGTTGTATATTCATGTAATTTGGGATAGTATCTTTAGTTCCTGCAATATCTCCTGTGTATATTTATCATGTCATATTCTGCATATATTTAGCATATTAGATACATAATCAGTGGCTGACCTTTAGGCAAATGATTAAGAAAATATGTTGTATATAATCCTTTGAATATTGACGTTAATGACAGAGCTGATTATGTATCTGATATGCTAAATATATACAGAATATGACATGATAAATATACACAGGAGATATATTCCTCGTTATTAGACCTCAACCCTTCACAACCTACCCCACAAATTGAGATGCCTTTCACTGTACCTACTGAACCAACATATACTTTGACTTCATCATCTAGTGGGACCGATGGGTTAGCTAACGAGGCTTTGGAAGTAAGGGGGAGCGAATCTATTGAGTTGGAAGCTTCTGCTACTACTTCTCTTGATTGTACAGTATAACACCCCGGCCGCTTTTCAGGAATGAACGACTCTCCCCACAGACCAACACGAGACCTTTCCAATGTGCTTTTGTCCTCACTCACACACTTCCCGAGAACTTCTTAGGAGGTCACCCATCCCAGAATTACTCCAAGTTAAGCACGCTTAACTTTGGAGTTCTTAAGTGATAGGCCACCGAAAAGGCTAATGCATTTGTTGGTATAGGTAGTACGAATTCATTTCTTTAAGCTATCCTCGACTGTATAGTCCCATACCTATACAGTCTTTGGATCCCTCTCATTCTCGTATGTATTCGGTTCGTTCATGTGTCCCTCCCATTGGAAGCCTGCCAGGAGTCGCTCCTTGTCCGTGCCCATGCACCGGCGATCACTCCCCGCCCTCAACAGCGCCGGGATGTCACATGCCCATCAGCTTCCGCCTGGTTCGTCCCCGAACCATACCGTACTAGGAGAGGCTAGGCTCTGATACCATTATAACGCGCCGGCCACTTTTCAGGAATGAACGACTCTCCCCACAGACCAACACAAGAATGTGCTTTTGTCCTCACTCACACACTTCCCGAGAACTTCCCAGGAGGTCACCCATCCCAGAATTACTCCAAGTTAAGCATGCTTAACTTTGGAGTTCTTAAGTGATAGGCCACCGAAAAGGCTAATGCATTTGTTGGTATAGGTAGCACGAATTCATTTCTTTAAGCTATCCTCGACTGTATAGTCTCATACCTATACAGTCTTTGGATCCCTCTCATTCTGGTATGTATTTGGTTCGTTCATATGCCCCTCCCACTGGAAGCCTGCCAGGAGCCGCTCCTTGTCCGTGCCCATGCACCGGCGATCACTCCCCGCCCTCAACAACACCGGGATGTCACATACAGCAAATCCATCTTCTTCATCTGATGGTCAAATCTGACGCAATTCCAGAGATCGCCAACCATCAGTATTGCTGTGTGACTACGTTTTCCGATCGGTACGATGCCCGGACCTCCCCTCTTCCTCATCTACTCGATCCCCATCTTCAGGTATGCCTTATCCAATTGTTAATTATGTAACTTGCAATAATTTCTCTGCTTCCCATGCTCGTTTTTTAGCTGCAGTCATTACAGGACATGAACCAACTTGTTTTTCTGAAGTTGTTCATTCTCCATCGTGGCGTGACGCCATGCGCAAGGAAATCGAGGCTCTTGAAAAAATGGGTACCTGGACCCTTGAAGATTTACCTCCAAAAAAGAAAACTATTGGATGTAAATGGGTGTACTAAATCAAATACAACTCTGATGGAACTATAGAACGACGTAAAGCACGTCTTGTTACTCTTAGCAATAATTAGGTTACGGGTTTGAACACTATTTTTTTTCTTTTTCCTGATTATTCTTTTATTATTATTATTATCCCAAACTGTCACTGTTCATGATCATCATCACTCTAGCCCCTTAGCCCTCTTCCCTATTTTCTGCACTAAAGAAGTGACCATGGAGGAGCTTTCAAGAAGGATCTAAAAGGGAGATCTCATCAGAGATCTGGTTTAGATTTATAGGCAAAAATGCTAAGATTGCAAAGCACAAAAATAGAATACCAAATTTAATAAATAAACCAGATTACAACAGTAACAACACAAGACTCTTCTCTGGAAAAATAAAAAAAAACCTCTCCCTCTTCTCTCTCTGTTCCAACAGCCATCAGTAGCAAAAATCAAAAGGCAACAACCCAAATCCCTACCCCTCCAAAACAGTAAAAGGAAACAACATCAAACCAGAAATAGTAAACATAAACAGTAAAGGGGAAGCCTTCCTCCGGTCGTCTTCTTCCTCAGACCGACTACCACCAGCCTGGCCTAGACCACAACCACCTCCACCGGCCTCTGCGAGCTTAACGTCGCCCAGCAGACCTGCACCGGCCCGAGCTGCTGGACCTGAGCGCGACCTCCTCCGGAATCGGCTCCAACCGACCTCCTCCGATCAGCCTTCTCCAGATTCGGTGTAACACCCCCTTATATACACGAGATATGTATATTCTTATTTGCTTTTAAAAACTTTATAAAGATATATATATATCATTTCTTATCTCGCGTATATAACGACATATATACATATGATTTCCTTTGAATATTGAAAGTAAAAAAAAAATATTGTCTCTTAATATTTGTCCATAATGACAAAATAAATTTATAGAAATCATAAGTGATAAAAGATTACAGTATCAAAGTTTAACATTCACCTTGTTACAATTGTCCAACTTGATATTGTAATAAGGTGAACTAAAATTAAATTATACCTCTACTACGATTGTGATCAATCATTTCCTAGCCCTCGAACCATAGTTTTTTTGGAATCTTACTCTTGCCATATCTCTTCACCCATCCGACGAGGATAAGGCCATTTTACCCTCTTGTAATTACATTCTTTCATCCTGGACTGCTAGCTATATATCACAACATTTATTTTGGACACAGAAATTCAAACAAGAAGGAGTAAGAAACAAAATATAATATCTTACAGATAAGACATAAGCATAAGGGTTTTCACAAACTAATATAATAATATCTGTCATAGTCTCATACACAATCAATTATGAATATAGGGTTTCCACATACATAACAATTATATTTTCATTCACAACCACCCACATAGAATGTCTCAATCACATGAATGTTATGTAATGCTTTTAATGCCACTATCTCATTCAATTTATGCATGTGGGCCCTTAAAGTTTTAATTTGCACTGGGCCAACCAGGAGTTTACACTGTTTCATAATTCCAGATAATAATAACATAAATGCCTTCATGGCATATGAACAACTCAACTGGCATGGAAACACTTAGAGACTAGTCAGATTGAGAAGGTTTTTATTGTGAAAGTACCCAACACCAGGGAGCGACCCCAGGTCACCTGAAGCACCCTTTCACACTCTCTCATCCCAAGGCTCGCAATTAAGCCTCCTCTAATGTATCCTCGGTTCCTATAATCCGTCCCCAGGAAATATTATATCTCATTTCTCTTTAATGATTCATGATGCATGAACTACTCGTGTATTTGAGTTGGTTAATACTTTTAGAAACTCAAGTATAAATTATATCTTCGGGACCTACAAATAACAACATAGCCACCCCGATAAACTGCATATTTCCAAACTCTTAAACAAGTTCTGCCACACGTAGAAGAATCTCAGTACAGTTTTCTTTATCATTCACAAATCAATATTATTGTGATTTGAGTTTCAAAGTCTTAATATATATCCCAAACCTTCTTTAAAGCATTGATAGAAAATTAATTTACTTTAGACACAAGTTTGAATTATCGATCTTTTTCCATCTTTAATTATAATACTTGAAAAATATATAATAAAACACTTTTGAAATTAAAACTCTTATTTTCAAAAGTTTAAAATGAAATATTATTGAAGTATCTTATTTCCATTTGAGAATCAAATATTTTCATACATATACATATATGAATATATTATTTTCATAAAACAATTTCTTTTTCTTTATTTTTATAACTAAAAATTATTCTAAAATTTAATTAAATAATTTATTTTGAAATAAAAAGGTAAGTTATGGAAATTATATACTTTTATTGAAAATTAAGAAAAATTTCTTAATAATAATTCTGAATAAATATTGAGAAATTATCATAAATAATTTCTTTTAAAGTAATACTGTAAAGAGTAAGGAATAAGTATATTCTTACTGAGTTTTAGCTTCCCGTCATGTTTGCTATATGCTCAAACTCCACATCACAAGATTATCAATCACTCATCAATCACAATCAAGATTGTAATATCGTCAATCATAATCAAATATTATCAATCACTAATATTATCAATCATAATCAAATCAAATAAATATCATTCATAAATATCATAATTTAAAGTTTAATAGTTATTTAATTTAATAAACTTAATTCCAAACCCTTGTAGTTTATTCCTCGTATAGGTCTATGCAAGTCCATATAATCCAATCCTTGCATAGGTTTAGTTTAGTCCATATAGGTCATAATACTTCAAGTCCTTGCATAGGTTTAGTCCAGTTCGTATAGGTTATAAAAGTCCAGATCCTTGCATATGTATTTCAGAGTAAGTTACACAAGATACTTAATTTAAAATTTATTATTTTAAAATAATAATATTATTAAATTTAAAGGAGTAGGGGACTCCTCCCATTATTCTTATATCTTTCCATATTATATTCTTATCCCACTCTCCCTTACCTGGAATTGCTACCAAAAGTGAATTCACTCTGTGCCTCCGAGTTCTAAAAAAAATATTAATACTAATTTATTTCAGTATATGCATACGATGAAAATTAAGATTACTATCAGAAATGATAATTAGTAATTATGCATAATAATAGTAAATAGTAACGGTAAATAGTAAATCATCAGTAGTAACGGTAAATAGTAATTTTTCAATAGTAACAGTAAATAGTAAATCGTAAATAGTAAATTTTGAATAGTAGTGGTAAATGGCAAATCATGAATAATAATAGTAAATAGTAAATTTTGAATAGTAACAGTAAATAGTAAATTTTGAATAGTAATGGTAAATAGTAAATTTTAAATAGTAACGATAAATAGTAAATTTTAAATAATAACAGTAACTAATAAATTTTGAATAATAACGGTAAATGATAAATTTTGAATAATAACAGTAAATGGTAAATTGAGAATAGTAATAGTAAATAGTAACAGTAAATTGTAAAAATAAGATAATGGTAATTTATTTTTACCGTATTAACTTATTTATAATAGTACTAGTATATTAATGGTTTAAGAGTGCTAAAACGAATAAACTAAATAATCATAAAAAGAATTTAGAAAAAAATATTATTACCTTACACTTCTGACAGAATCTCTTTTTACCAAAAGAATTTACTCTCTGCTAATTTCTTAAGCACTATCTCTCTAGATTCTCTCTTTAATTTTGGTATGCAAATGTTGTAAATGAGCCATCTATTTATAAGAAGAGAATTTTACCATTTAAGATTACTTAATTATTTATTTTACTATTCACGATATAAGTATTTACCAATCGGTCACTATTCATGATGTAAGTATTTACCCACCGGTCACTATTCATGATGTAAGTATTTACCAACTGGTCACTATTCATGATGTAAGTATTTACCCACCGGTCACTATTCATGATATAAGTATTTACCCACCGGTCATTATTCATGATGTAAGTATTTACCAACCGATGATGTAAGTAATAAGTAAGCGATGATGTCGGCAGTGGCATTTTGGTTATTAGATAAAAGGTTAAGGGTATTTTGGTCATTTTCTCAAAAATTTAAAAAATTTAAAAAATTCCAGAAAATCATAAATAATGCATAGATGAAAAAGTTCTAAAGAATCATATTCTAATTCCTTCAAATTTTTATTTTAAAATTCTAATAAAAGTTAAATCTTAAATATGTAAAAACATAAATATAAGAACATAAAATAAAAATTATGAATAATAAAGATATTAAAAATTCTTAATATAATTTTCTTAATTAGTGAATACTATTAAGTCGTTTTAAAATATTCATTCAATATATATATATATATTTATTTTATTTTTATTTTATTTTATTTTAAAAAATAATTAAATATAAGTACCAAAATTTTATAAAAATATTAATTAGTTAAAAATCAACTAACTAATAGTAAGTATTTTCTCATTAAAAAGATATTAATATCTATTTTCTATTTGAGTAAAAAAAATAGGATGTTACATCCGACCCCTCCTCGACAGAACTGTCCGGCGCGACCCCGAGCACGAGCGACCTCCTCTGACCCGCAATCGTTGCCTCACTGACGTCGTCTCTCTCCCTCTCTACCGTCGGTTTCCCTCTTTCTCTCTTCTCTCTTTTCTCACTCACTCCCGCTCTCTCTCCCAAACTCACCCACTCCCCCCCTCTCTCTCTCTCTCTCGAACTCACTCAGTCACTCTCTCTGTCTTCCGAACTCACTCACTCTCTCTCCCTCTGTTTCTTCTGTTTCTGCCCCCTCTTCCCTCTCTTCCCTTTCTCTTTGTTTAGCTTTTGTTCTCAATAAACCCTAATGGGTTATTCTTTTGTCTTGTTTAAAAGTGGGCTTCATAAAGGAGGTTCCTTTTTTATTTTGAGTAAAAAGCCTTTGTTTGTTATTGTTATCAAATTAGGAATTTATGTTTTAAGTTCTTTCAAGAAAAAAGTGAGTATTTTGTTTGTTTAGGGATGATTATTGGTTTTCTCTTAAAACCTCCTTTTTTTTAAAAAATATAATAAATAAATTCTCATCTAAAAGTAATAATGATAATGAATAAATCTTTGGTAGAGATATCAAATTTAAATATCCTTTTGAATAATAGTAGATAGCTTTTATTTATGAAAAATATCTTAAATCAAATCCCTGTTTAAAAGTAATAATAAGATGAATAAGTTTTTAATAGAAATATCGAATCTATATCTTTTTGAATAATTGTAGATAGCTTCTCTATTTATATCAAAATTAGAAAAATGAAAATATTAAAAATCTAAATGTTCCTTTTTTTAAAATAAAAGTAGATAGTTCTTATTTATGTCAACTATA
This sequence comes from Clitoria ternatea, assembly GCA_037962975.1. Taxonomy (NCBI): domain Eukaryota; kingdom Viridiplantae; phylum Streptophyta; class Magnoliopsida; order Fabales; family Fabaceae; genus Clitoria; species Clitoria ternatea. The sequence continues at coordinate 258,134,694 of CM075669.1, forward strand.
AGAAAATAAAAAATATTATAATCTAAATGTCTTTTTAAAGATAAAAGTAACTAGTTTATTCTATGTTAAATCTAAAAAATATTAAGTGTGTATTTCTTGTTAGAATAAATGTCTTAAAATCTTATGAGCAATGTCATGCAAAATTACTTTTGCCTACATTCGCGATATAAGACTTTGAAGGTTGATACACGTGCGAATTACTTCGCCTTGTATTTTTCCTTCCACATAGAATTTCTCTCATTATTAAAAATTAAATCTATTTAATAATTTTAATATAATTTTAATATTTTCTCAAATTAATCCAAAGAACTACGTAACCTTGATTTCTCAGAAGTTCGAGAATACGTAGGAGCGGGAATTAGTTCCTGTCGGGCCCACTTTCTTCTGTTTAATTTTTATGTCTCTGTCACTATCTCAATCAATTTTATCTATTTAATATTTTATTTAAAATAGTAATTTCCATAAAATAAGGTTAATTTAGACGCGACATGTTGTTAATCTCATATTTTTAATATTTTATTTAAAATAGTAATTTCTTTAAAATGAGGTTAATTTAGACGCGACGTCTTGTTAATCTCATGTTTTTAATATTTTATTTAAAATACTATCTTCTTAAAAATGAGGTTAATTTGGACGAGACGTTCTGTTGACCTTTGATCTTTATTTTGTTTTGTTTCTTAACTATTGTTTTCCACTGTTTAGTTACGTCATTGATTTAAGATTAATTTGGACGAGACGTCCTGTTGATCTTGTCTCGAAGACTTTGTTGTCAATGTTTCTGGTTTCCTTCTTGAGAAGTTAAACTAATTTTTTAGGCTATTTAATATGTACGTAATTAATTTGAGGTAACCGTTTTATAACGGACAGTGTAAGGTGCTAATAACTTCCTCACCTGTAATTAGACTTCTGAACTTGGAATTTCATTTTTGTGACCAATGCTTTAACAAAAGGTTTTTCTGCTATTTTATCCTTAAAAATATTGGTGGCGACTCCTGTAACATCCTGCTTTTAATAATAGTCTTATTTTGTAAATTATGAGGTATTGAAGATCTGTTAGTAATAATCGACGAATAAGAAATCCAGTGGATGGCTTGTAGTACTTCAAAAATTCCATTTTTTAGTATAATTATGGAATTTATATAGACCTTTAGTTATAATATTCTTTTTCCGAGTATAATATGCCTTAGAAAGGACTGTCTGAGTGAAAAGGGACTCTGTTCCGGGTGAAGAATGAAAATTCTGAGCGACAAAGAGGAATTCCGAGCGAAGGTTGTGTTTTCCGAGTGGAACATGGCTGAGAGGGTTTATTTCGAGTAAAACACCTTCAAATGACTCATTTCCGAGTCAAATACCCCAGAAAGACTCAATTCTGAGTCAAGTATTTTCCAATGACTCAATTCTGAGTCATACATTGTTAGGCGTTTCCATCTCTGAATAAAAGTTTCCCGAATGCTTCATTTCCGAGAGGAGAGCAAAGGAAAATTCGTTTTCGAATGGAGCTTATGCATATGGCTTCTTTTCTGGTGAAAGCCTTAAAGGGTTCCGAGTGAAGAGCAATTCAAGGAAGGTTAGTCTGTGATGCCAAGAGATGAATAACCAAGTGAGTCTCATGTATACAAGCCAAATTCTGAGTGAGACTCGTATGTATGGGCCTTTTTCCGAGTGGTAATGGCCCTGATGGACTCTGAGTGAAACGTAGTTGAAGAAGTTGGTCTGATCTTGGCTATGTAATGATTAACCGAGTGAAACCCGAGTGGGAAATACTTCTATATTCCTAAGTGTTGATATCCGAGCGAAAGATATTATACATATTCCGAGTGAATCATGTAACCCGTATTCTGAGTGACTAAGTAATGGCTGTGTCCGAGTGAGACTTGACTGTGATGCTTGTCTCTGATGAATGAATGGTTAAGTTATTCCTCAGATGAGAAAAGGTATGAATACCGAGTGAAGATTGAATGGGCGTTGGTCGGTGTTGGAGTTAGTTACCGAGTGAGGTTTGACTCTGGGAGTCGGTATACCGAGTGATGAACGTGTAAAACTCCTGAATGAATAAGTTATCATATGCTGAGTGGATTTGGCTGGAATATTCCGAGTAATGTATGCATGTGGAAGACCCCTTTTGAGTAAAGGAAGGTCTATGTGTTCTCCGAGTGCATAAGGTGATAATATACCGAGTGGTGAAAGTGTAATGTAATCCCGATTGTGTTGTGGTTGGAATACACCGAGTGGTGTTTGATTGGGAAATAATCCAGGTGAGGAAGGATTATGGATTCCGAGTGGGACGCTGTTTTTATTTTTATTTTTCACGCTGCTGGTGGAATTCCAGTCGGTTTATAGGCTGACCAAGTGGAATTCCAGTCGGTATTCAGTGTCAGGAGTAACATTTTGACTCCAATTTTGTCTCTTATGCTTATTTTAATATAACTAAACCCATTATTCACCCCTAGTACGTAGGACTGCCAGTAATGGGCATTAAGATAGCCACTTTATTAATTAAACCTCCATTATTTCCACTAATCAACCCACTAGCAGCCCACTACGATCCACTCACAAAGAGCTTGTCTCCCACTGCTTTTACATTATTAAACAAACCACTATCCCTTCAGAAACTCTTAGAAAACAGAAAAGACAGTATACCATCTTCCTCTCTTTTACTCTTCTTCCTCAATACACCTTCGAACAGGAGCAAGGACAGCAAGGAGGCCATTTTTTTCAGTCAGCAAACCAAGTAAGAGGGGACAGGGTTGTGAATGATTATGAAATAGGTAGAATTGTATGCTGTCCTAGGATTCCAGTTTTACTTTCATATTTTGTTGCTCAATTTTGAAGCTGAAAACGTATGAATTTGATTCTGACTTCTTCATCAAAGTTGTAGATCTTTTTGTTATGTAAATTTTGAGACTTAAATCAATTGATTTGAATATGTATAGCAAAAGTTATAGCCAAAATACTACAGCATGTCCGTGTGGAATATTTATCCTATGTTTTATGTATATATTAAAATTCTGGGACTTATACATGCATAATCAGCCTTTGATATCTTCATGAAAGTTGTAGATATTTATGTTTTGGTTCTACAGAAAGTGGTTTCAAGTTAAAAGGATGTTTGTAGCTCTAGATATGCCCAAAATACAGAAGTATGTTCATGCTGAAAATCTGTTAACAATGAAATACGAATCTTATTTTTAAAACTGGGAATTTTGTGGTGAGAATTGGTGATCGGTGTCTCCATAAAAGTTGTAGATATTTGTATTAGGAGTAATTTAGAACTGGTCCCATGCCAAAATTGTTTTTGTATCTCCAGAAACGTTGAAAATACTAACCTGTGTACATTTTAAAAATTCTCTTTGAGGCAGTTATGTATTCTGTGAATAAAAGGTGTTTTTGTTTAGAATTTGAATTTATGTTTCATGAAAGTTGTAGATAATTATATTATTGAGCTATAGAAAGTGGAATCACATAAAAAAGATTTGATTTGCTCATGTTATGGCTGTTTTACTAACGTATGTCGCTGTTGAAAATACTGAAATTTACTTACAATGGTTATTATGGATGAAAATGATATTTTCTCTATGGGTAACAATTTATTATTGAATTCTTGAGAGATCATGAAGTATTATGGATGTTGATGAGTGTCTAATGAGTATTATACAGTTTGTGTATTTTGGTGGTGAATAATTATGAATGACTAAATTAATATATATACATGAATGCCTTGCGGTTATTGATACATGTGGTTGAAACAGTAAATCCATGATTTTGAAAATTATTATATATAATGTGTCCCTTTGAGGACTTGTGGTTTTTTTTCCAAGAGGTTTTGGAAATGTTGATATCATGGTATGTTAAATGGTAAAAAAAATTAAAGGCATTCATGCATCATAAGCATTTGGACGCACCATGGAATTTAGGGGTTCCATGATTGCCTACCCTGGTGGGGGGTTACTCTATGATGAGTTTAAGCCCTATTTTTGCAGGAGCCATGGAGTGTAGGGATTCATGGTTATGCTAAGTCCTACTTGTGTACTTCGGTACTGCAGGAGCCATGAAAGTGTAGGGATTCATGGTTATGCTAATTCCTACTTGTGCACTTATTTTCGCAGGAGCCATGAAGGTGTAGGGATTCATGGTTATGCTAATTCCTACTGGTGTCTCTATGAGACTTTTTACTGCAGTATTCCCACCAAACCTAATGGATCCAGCATGACATCATTTAACTAATTTAAGATTTATTAATTATAATTGAACTTGTTTGGCATATTCATCATATCATTATGCCTTGTTGGTTGTGTTTGTGCAATTTTATTTATTTTATATTTATTCTATATTCTGTCTCACTCTTACATTAATTTTTACAGTGAATGCTACACAGAATGAAGAGTGATGCCATGAATGGAGTTTACGTGAATTATTGCTTGGAATTTGACTTTATTTTAATTTGATGGGTTGTAATAATATAATGTTTCATGTACTGTATTTTTCTAAATCGTTTCCGCTATATAAATATTTCATGACTTTAATTATTCGCGACTAGTATGATAATAATCCGCGTTTATCAACTTTTACATGACTTATTACAAATTTCAAAAATGATGTTTTTAAAACGTGAAAAATTTATTCGGAAAATTACTAAGGATGTCACATTGGTGGTATCAGAGCATTTTCAAAAATTCAGGACCAATTACTATGACATGTATTCATTCTTGATATACTATATGAATTGTTTGATTACTTGTTTGAAACTATGTTAAGTATGTGCTATATGATTTGCCTAACTGATAAATTACAAAATGATTTGTTTGATTACTGTTTGGTAATATGATAAATGTGTTATACAATTTATTGCTTAACTGATAAACTGTAGAATACTTATAGTTATGTTATAATACAATATATTTTCCCTTAGAATTAGTATAAACCAAACTACGAATGTAGGATGGCAAGAAACAACAACAACAACAACAACAACAACGATATGACAGCTGCATTCAACCGCTTGGCTGAAGCCATAGAAAGACAAAATCAACCGAGAAGTGTTGGAGGACTTCATGGGTTAGATCACTTCCTAAAAAGGAAGCCATCAAAATTCAAAAGAGGTTATAATCCGGAGGTAGCATACCTATGGGTTAAGGAAATGGAGCACATCTTTAGAGCCTTGCCCTGCACAGAATTCGAAAAGGTGGAGTATGCCACTTATATTATGGTTGAGGAAGCAGAAAACTGGTGGATACATGCCAGAACTCGTATGATTGAAACCGACAGACCTTTGGACTGGATCAACTTCAAAGACTGTTTCCTGGAGAAATATTTTCCAGCGAGTGTGAAAAGCTGAAAAAAGCTGGAATTTATGGAGCTGAAACAAGACTCAATGTCTGTTGGTGAGTATGCTGCAAAATTTGAAGAATTATCTCTCTTTTACCCTCCTTTTCAACAGGCTGGTGCTGAAGCCTTAAAATGTGTCAAATTCGAGAACGGGCTGAATCTTGAAATCCAAGAGGCTATCAGATATCAAGAAATTCAGAGTTTCCCCATCTTGATTAATAAATGCCAAATTTTTGAAGAAAATCACCAAGCCAGGTTGGCACAAGAAAAGGCCAATAGACAACTGAGACCTCAACCCGTTGCTTTCAAAAGGAGAGGATCGTTCTATCCAAGTCATTTCAAGGGAGGATCATCATCATCATCTTCTGAAAGACGTAACAATATGAGATGTCTAAAGTGCGGAGGTAACCATCATATACGTGATTGTAACAGACGTCTTGAAGATGTCACTTGCTATCGTTGTAATCAGAAGGGTCACATCAGTCCAAATTGCCCCCAGAACCGCCAAAACAACAACACTATGAATCATCAAAGAGGTTCCGATTATCAGGGAGGTCATGGAGGAAACACGCGTGCTGATCAACCTCCAAAACAGAATAGAGGGTCAACAGACCAAAGATTACAACCGGCAACAGGAAGAGTCTTTGCCATCAGTGGTTCAGAGGCAGACCAAGCTGATGACCTCGTGCAAAGTAAGTGTGAGATCAATGGTACAATCTTATCTGTGTTATTTGATTCTGGTGCTAGACATTCATTTATTTCTGATGAGTGTGTTGGACGTCTTCAATTACCTGTGAATCCTATGAGATATGATCTGATTGTTTCCACTCTCATCGGTACACAACTTAGGACTACTAAGGTGTGTAACGATTGTTCTGTGCTCATAGAAGGTAAAAACTTTCTTGTCGATCTTGTTTGTTTACCTTTGAAGGATCTGGAAGTAATCCTAGGGATGAATTGGTTATCAGCGAATCGAGTCTTGGTGGATTGTCATAACAAGACCGTGATATTTCCATCAGAAGAAAATCTTATTTCTGACAACCTCAAGGTCTTTACCTTACAAGGTGAAATTCAATTATTTTCCTTGTTTACTCTTTCCAAAGGAGATGGTGAATCTAAAGCAATTGAGATGCCAGTTGTTTCTGAATTCCCTGAAGTATTTCCCGAGGATGTCTCAAGTTTACCTCCAGAACGCGAGATAGAATTCTCAATTGACTTAATTCCAGGAGCAGAACCAGTATCTAAGGCCCCATATCGTATGTCACCTATTGAACTGGCAGAACTGAAGAAGCAAATTGAGGAGTTATTAGAGAAACATTTCATCAGGCCTAGTGTGTCACCATGGGGAGCGCCAATATTACTTGTCAAGAAGAAAGATAGAAGCATGAGATTATGTATAGATTATCGTCATTTGAACAAATTGATGGTGAAGAATAGATATCCTTTGCCTAGAATTGATGATTTGATAGATCAATTGAGAGGTGCTACTGTATTTTCCAACATTGATCTACGATCGGGATACCATTATATTCGTGTTAAGTCTAAGGATATTCCGAAGACAGCCTTTAGAACTCGCTATGGTCATTACGAGTATCTTGTGATGCCTTTCGGAGTAACCAATGCCCCAGCTGTATTCATGGATTACATGAATCAAGTGTTTCATTCATACTTAGATCAGTTTGTTATTATCTTCATTGATGACATTCTGATTTATTCTAAGACATGGGAGGAACATGAAAAGCATCTTCGAGTGGTATTACAGATTCTGAAAGAGAAGCAGTTGTATGCCAAGTCGTCTAAATGTGAATTCTGGTTGAAGGAGGTAAAGTTTCTAGGCCATGTAATCTCAAGCGAAGGAGTGTCTGTGGATCCTTCTAAAATAGAAGCTATAACAAACTAGGAGAGACCTACTTCAGTCACTGAAATACGAAGCTTCCTAGGGTTAGCTGGTTATTATCGGAGATTCATCGAGGGGTTTTCTCGAATTGCCCTACCAATGACTCGTCTAACCCGGAAGAATCAACCTTTTGATTGGACTCCAGAGTGTGAGAAAAGTTTCCAGGAACTAAAAATGAAGCCTACATCTGCTCCAGTCTTAACTTTGCCTAATCCACAAGAAGACTTTGTGGCTTATTGTGATGCTTCTAAGATGGGCTTAGGTTGTGTTTTGATGCAGCAACGGAAGGTGGTTGCCTATGCTTCTAGACAGTTGAGACCACATGAAATGAACTACCCGACGCATGATCTAGAATTGGCAGCGGTGGTATTTGCTTTGAAAATCTAGAGACACCATTTGTATGGAGTCAAGTTTGAAGTGTTCAGTGACCACAAGAGCTTAAAGTATTTGTTCGATCAGAAGGAATTGAACATGAGACAGCGTAGGTGGATGGAGTTTCTTAAAGATTATGATTTTGATTTGAAGTACCATCCAGGAAAAGCAAATGTGGTAGCAGATGCACTTAGCAGGAAATCCATTCATATGGCATCCTTAATGGTAAAAGAGATGGAGATGATAGAACAGTTTAGAGATATGAACTTGGGTGTGGAGTTAAAATCTTCAAAAAGTATGACTTTGGGAACTTTGAAAATAACCAATGATTTTCTGAAGCTGATAGGTGAAATGCAGACAGAGGACTTGCAACTACAGGAGTTAAGAGAGTTGCAGGCGAATGGAAATGATATGAGATTACAAGAAGGATCAGATGGAATTTGGAGAATCAGAAGCAGAATTTGTGTACCAGATGATGTTGATCTGAGAAGGACAATTCTAGAAGAAGCGCATAAAAGTATGTTGAGCATTCATCCTGGATCAACTAAGATGTATCAAGATCTGAAGAAAAGCTTTTGGTGGCCAAGGATGAAGAAAGAAATAGCTGAATATGTGTCTTCATGTCTGGTGTGTCAAAAAGCCAAAGTGGAACATCAAAAGCCATCTGGTGAACTACAACCATTGGAGATTCCTGTCTGGAAATGGGATGACATTTCAATGGACTTTGTGTCAGGATTACCAAGGACTCGTTCAGGAAACGATGCAATCTGGGTTATTGTAGACAGATTGACTAAGTCAGCTCACTTCCTTCCAATGAATATGAAGAATTCTCTACAAAAGTTGGCACAATTATATATGAAAGTGGTCGTGAGACTTCATGGTGTACCATCTAGTATTGTGTCAGATAGAGATCCGAGGTTCACTTCCCGATTCTAGGGAAGCTTGCATCAGGAGTTGGGTTCGAGACTTCGATTAAGTTCAGCTTATCATCCCTAAACAGATGGACAGTCAGAGCGTACCATACAAAGTTTGGAAGACTTACTGCGATCTTGTGTGCTTGAACATGGTGGTAGTTGGGAGCAGTTTCTTCCACTGATTGAATTCACGTATAACAATAGTTACCATAACAGTATTGGTATGGCTCCATTTGAAGCATTGTATGGTAGAAAGTGTCAAACGCCCCTTTGTTGGTTAGAAACTGGTGAAAGTTTGGCGTTAGGACCTGAAATTGTGCAGCAGACTACTAAACAAATAGAAGTAATCAGAGAGAAGATGAAGGCATCCCAAGATAGACAGAAGCACTATTATGATAAAAGGAGGAAACCACTTGAATTCCAAGTTGGTGATCATGTATTTTTGAAGGTTTCACCTCACAAGGGGATTGGCCGAGCATTGAAGAGTAAGAAATTAAGTCCAAGGTTCATTGGACCATATGAGATTCTAAAGAGGATTGGTACAGTGGCGTATCAGATTGCACTTCCTCCTCATCTTGCAAATTTACACAATGTGTTTCATGTATCACAATTGAGGAAGTATGTACAAGACCCCACTCATATGATTGCTAATGATGATGTTGAAGTTAGAGAAAATCTGACCATCTCTACAGAACCCATACAGATCATAGAAAGGTCGATTAAACGCCTGAGAAACAAGAATGTACCATTGGTGAAGGTTGCATGGAAACAAGGAAACGATGTAACTCTGACTTGGGAGCGTGAAGATGCTATGAGAACGCAATATCCAGGACTGTTTCACTGAGGAGTGCGTTAAGTTAAATTTCAAGGACGAAATTTTTATTAGGGTGGGAGAAATGTAACATCCTGCTTTTAATAATAGTCTTATTTTGTAAATTATGAGGTATTGAAGATATGTAAGTAATAATTGACGAATAAGACATCCAGTGGATGGCTTGAGTACTTCAAAAATTCCATTTTTTAGTATAATTATGGAATTTATATAGACCTTTAGTTATAATATTCTTTTTCCGAGTATAATATGCCTTAGAAAGGACTGTCTGAGTGAAAAGGGACTCTGTTCCGGGTGAAGAATGAAAATTCCGAGCGACAAAGAGGAATTCCGAGCGAAGGTTGTGTTTTCCGAGTGGAACATGGCTGAGAGGGTTTATTCCGAGTAAAACACCTTCAAATGACTCATTTCCGAGTCAAATACCCCAGAAAGACTCAATTCCGAGTCAAGTATTTTCCAATGACTCAATTCTGAGTCATACATTGTTAGGCGTTTCCATCTCTGAATAAAAGTTTCCCGAATGCTTCATTTCCGAGAGGAGAGCAAAGGAAAATTCGTTTTCGAATGGAGCTTATGCATATGGCTTCTTTTCTGGTGAAAGCCTTAAAGGGTTCCGAGTGAAGAGCAATTCAAGGAAGGTTAGTCTGTGATGCCAAGAGATGAATAACCGAGTGAGTCTCATGTATACAAGCCAAATTCTGAGTGAGACTCGTATGTATGGGCCTTTTTCCGAGTGGTAATGGCCCTGATGGACTCTGAGTGAAACGTAGTTGAAGAAGTTGGTCTGATCTTGGCTAAGTAATGATTAACCGAGTGAAACCCGAGTGGGAAATACTTCTATATTCCTAAGTGTTGATATCCGAGCGAAAGATATTATACATATTCCGAGTGAATCATGTAACCCGTATTCTGAGTGACTAAGTAATGGCTGTGTCCGAGTGAGACTTGACTGTGATGCTTGTCTCTGATGAATGAATGGTTAAGTTATTCCTCAGATGAGAAAAGGTATGAATACCGAGTGAAGATTGAATGGGCGTTGGTCGGTGTTGGAGTTAGTTACCGAGTGAGGTTTGACTCTGGGAGTCGGTATACCGAGTGATGAACGTGTAAAACTCCTGAATGAATAAGTTATCATATGCTGAGTGGATTTGGCTGGAATATTCTGAGTAATGTATGCATGTGGAAGACCCCTTTTGAGTAAAGGAAGGTCTATGTGTTCTCCGAGTGCATAAGGTGATAATATACCGAGTGGTGAAAGTGTAATGTAATCCCGATTGTGTTGTGGTTGGAATACACCGAGTGGTGTTTGATTGGGAAATAATCCAGGTGAGGAAGGATTATGGATTTCGAGTGGGACGCTGTTTTTATTTTTATTTTTCACGCTGCTGGTGGAATTCCAGTCGGTTTATAGGCTGACCAAGTGGAATTCCAGTCGGTATTCAGTGTCAGGAGTAACATTTTGACTCCAATTTTGTCTCTTATGCTTATTTTAATATAACTAAACCCATTATTCACCCCTAGTACGTAGGACTGCCAGTAATGGGCATTAAGATAGCCACTTTATTAATTAAACCTCCATTATTTCCACTAATCAACCCACTAGCAGCCCACTACGATCCACTCACAAAGAGCTTGTCTCCCACTGCTTTTACATTATTAAACAAACCACTATCCCTTCAGAAACTCTTAGAAAACAGAAAAGACAGTATACCATCTTCCTCTCTTTTACTCTTCTTCCTCAATACACCTTCGAACAGGAGCAAGGACAGCAAGGAGGCCATTTTTTTCAGTCAGCAAACCAAGTAAGAGGGGACAGGGTTGTGAATGATTATGAAATAGGTAGAATTGTATGCTGTCCTAGGATTCCAGTTTTACTTTCATATTTTGTTACTCAATTTTGAAGCTGAAAACGTATGAATTTGATTCTGACTTCTTCATCAAAGTTGTAGATATTTTTGTTATGTAAATTTTGAGACTTAAATCAATTGATTTGAATATGTATAGCAAAAGTTATAGCCAAAATACTACAGCATGTCCGTGTGGAATATTTATCCTATGTTTTGTGTATATATTAAAATTCTGGGACTTATACATGCATAATCAGCCTTTGATGTCTTCATTAAAGTTGTAGATATTTATGTTGTGGTTCTATAGAAAGTGGTTTCAAGTTAAAAGGATGTTTGTAGCTCTAGATATGCCCAAAATACAGAAGTATGTTCATGCTGAAAATCTGTTAATAATGAAATACGAATCTTATTTTTAAAACTGGGAATTTTGTGGTGAGAATTGGTGATCGGTGTCTCCATAAAAGTTGTAGATATTTGTATTAGGAGTAATTTAGAACTGGTCCCATGCCAAAATTGTTTTTGTATCTCCAGAAACGTTGAAAATACTAACCTGTGTACATTTTAAAAATTCTCTTTGAGGCAGTTATGTATTCTGTGAATAAAAGGTGTTTTTGTTTAGAATTTGAATTTATGTTTCATGAAAGTTGTAGATAATTATATTATTGAGCTATAGAAAGTGGAATCACATAAAAAAGATTTGATTTGCTCATGTTATGGCTGTTTTACTAACGTATGTCGTTGTTGGAAATGCTGAAATTTACTTACAATGGTTATTATGGATGAAAATGATATTTTCTCTATGGGTAACAATTTATTATTGAATTCTTGAGAAATCATGAAGTATTATGGATGTTGATGAGTGTCTAATGAGTATTATATAGTTTGTGGATTTTGGTGGTGAATAATTATGAATGACTAAATTAATATATATACATGAATGCCTTGCGGTTATTGATACATGTGGTTGAAACAGTAAATCCATGATTTTGAAAATTATTATTGATCTATCCTGGACCGGGGTCGAGAGATCCGATCTCAAGCCAGTCACGAACAGTATGTTAATACTGTATAGGAGACCGGATGTATGAGTATCCGGTGTAGGTATCCGTTGTCCTTGAGCGGAGAGAGCGGATTAGGCGTCCTGGAGGTCCTTCACACCGACCTAACGCGTTGAAGTGGGCGAATGATGGTGTCACCTGCAAAGATTCTCCGACGCTCAAGTCAGTGATTATATTCCCAGTAAGGAATGTATTCAGAGAGGAATCAGTCGTAAAAGAGCTGAAGAAGATCCCCCACTCCAATCATGAAGTGAGTTCATATACCTGATTGGCTCGATTAACGAGGATTCGTTGGTGGGGAACCACTAACTCCCATTAGCATTATTATATTGCGCACTTACCTGCATGATTGGGTCAAGTGGCTATTTTATATTGAGCATAGAGAATGTAGACTAGGATTAGGGAACAAGTTGACCACTCCCGTGAGTAGAATTTGGCTCATAGTGCAGGGAATTATTGATCGATCCCTGTAGCAACAATCCTTGTCTTTTGCACAGTGACGTGTGTGTTATCCGATGTCATGGTGTTATCCTGAACAACCGGTATAGGGAGAACGCCTGATACGGAATTACAGTCCAGATGTATACCGATGACACCGGTTACACGTAGATGTCTCATCAAAGACGTTGAAATATATATAGCAGATCGGATACCGGTATTGAGACCGGATCATATGTCCCTTAGCTTGTGTGAGGGACCGAATGGTTGTTCACATAAGCTACTCAACCTGCGAGAGGTCTTAATATCGGTAAGCTTACGTGTGTAACAGTTCCTTAGCATCTGTTGTCATTCGCAAAGAACCGTTCTAAAATTAATAGATCCGACCTGTTGGTGCGGTCACAACGGATTCAGACAAAGATTCGTTGTGTGTGAGAACTTCAAGAGTTTATTGGAATTGAAAGCTCTTGAAGTTCGTGTAACGGCTGTAAAACGTGAATTGCGCTGCATGATTAGACATTAATGCTTTTAATCACGTGGGCAAACAATTATTGTGTCTGAGATGAAGATCTCATTAACCGTCGTTTTGGGCTTAATGGGCCTGAAGTTTTCGAAACTTTTGGGCCTAGTGGATAGCCCTTCACTGAGTCGCTATCGTTTTGGCGCCCAAGAATTTGGAACGGTTGTGTCGTTTCGCTTGTGAACGAATGCGTTTTATCGAGAACGACACAACTTCAAGAGGGGGTAGCCGAACCTCTTCGTTTCCTATAAAAGGAATACTTAGTGGATTTTGGGTTCCACTTGCTTTTGTTTTCTCAACGAAACTCTGCAGAAATTTTGCAAGGAAGTTTACTGCCTACATTGCGAGGGTTTCTTCGTTCCTCAAATTCATCACTGTCATCTGAGGTAACTATCTCTTCCTTGTCGCTCTAGTTTTGCTTTGGTTTGCTACTCTTAGTTATAGAAAGTAGGCTTCATCTAGGGGGGGAATCAGTTTCCCGCAACCCTAATAGTCGTGGGGAAGAATTCTTATAATTCTTCCTAAGACTAAATCACGTCGCTCAGAAAGGGGATCTTACTCACTGTGGGAAGTGACCTTTCCCTTCTCAGAGTCGCCCTCTGATTGTAATTGCTTTTAAAATGCAGTGAGTAATGATTGTAACTTTCTGACGACATTTTATTTCTTATCGTAGATTAAGGAGTTCGATTCAGAAAATCTAAATGGCCACTGGAGAAGGAACCTCTGGAAATAGTGCTATTTCGAGGACAACTGAAGGTCTCTATAGCGTTGTTGCTTCGAGGCTAAATTGGGAGGAGGTTCAGGCTAAATGGCCTTTCTGTTGGGTGTCCAGCGAGTTTAAGGACCTGGCCTCTCGTCATGCGGATGAGGAGGGATCTCGGATTCAACCGAGGTTCACGCTGAGTACGGATGAAGAGACGAAAAAGTGGTATAGGGTTTACGCACCACTTCCGACGGAGCGGATATGCCATGTCGTCCCTAATGACCGCTCTGTATATATGTATGACTTTATTTTTCATTATCTGGGAGTTCGTTTTCCTCTATCCGAACTCCAGATGGGCGTCTTGAAGTTCCTGAACTGTGCACCCTCCCAACTTCATCCCAACGGTTGGGGCCTCGTCCGAGCTTTGGAGGTCTTGGGTGAACATTTCAATTTCACCCCAACTGTTGCGATGCTGTTCTACTTGTTGGTGTATGCACTATGAGCCTTTATGCTTTTTCATTTGTATCATTTTTCTACTTATCAATTGAATAAATATTTCAGTTTAAAGTTGTTTTAAACATATTTATCCTTGGAGTAATAGGTCATATAAAAATTATTCCTAAAATGTCCCTAGTTAAGTATTTACATGGGGACATGTAAATACACTGAGACTAGTGTGTGAGTGTACTGATGACCTGATCTCACAGATCATAGATATAGATGATATCGAGTCTTCACACGGGTACACATTAAGAGTAATGATGTACTGGACAGACCCACCATGAGAACGTTGCATGGATCGTTACATGATTGTCATAAACGATTCTCAATGTGATAATGGTATATGTAGTCCTTCGACCTGAAGTCACTACGATTCCTACATGAGGAGTTTATTGTTTTAATACAATTAAACGTCTTCTGTAACAAGAGGACTATAAAGGTTGTGATTAGGCAATGAACAAATTATGCAGAGGGATGTGAGTGATGTAGATGGGATTTGTCTCTCCTATGTGACAGGAGTGATATCCATAGGCCACTTGATGGAGTAAGACTAAGAAAACGCATGGCCATGCTAGAAAGAATAAATATTAGATATTTATTCGGATCCAGTCTACTCCGGTATCAAGTAAAATAAATTGGGCCGTACAAGGATGACGCGACCATGCCTTGGGCCCAATTAGGATATCGTGACAAAAGGAATAAACGTATTAAATAATTATCACTTATAGGTTATGTTAATAATATTCGGACATAATGATGCATTGCTAGATGCCGCTCTTATTTTATATTAATAATAAAATAGTTTATTATTAATATGACCGGGTATTTTACCTATAGGGTCACACACATAGAGTAAGCCCATCAGAAAATGTTGTCTTATTTTAGTTGGACTAAAATAAAGCTATTGGGCCTAACTCATTTGGAATGAGTAAGGAGCCCACTTTTAGAGAGAACAAATTAGGTCAAACCTAAGCCTATAAATAGAGCATAAGATGCTCATAGGCCGTTTACTCAAGTGAGACACAAAATTCGCAAAAAGTTGCAAGAGCTACACGCCGTCAACCTAGCAGTTGGCAAGTGTTGCGATTCTGGTGGGAGTGCTCGTGTGGACTCCTAAAGGACGAGGCTACGACTGCTTCGGAGTTCTTCAAGAGGTAACCTGAATAATTTCGAAATTGGTTTTTTTGTGCTTTGAAACACGGAACCTTTGCAAATCCTATGGAATCCCTTTAATTTTTCCGCTGCTCATGCTTAGGGATTTCCTAACAGTGGTATCAAAGCCTAGGTTGCAAAACCGTGTTTTGGGCATTTGTTTATATTTTATGATGATATGTTTTCGTTTGCAAGAGCTTTTGGAAAATATGATTTGCGAAATCGTTTCGTTGTTTAAAGCTTTGCAATTTTGTTTTGCGAAAATGTTTTGTGAAACTAGGATTCGAAAATAAACATGCATGATTATGTTGCTATTTTGAGTTATCGCATATGATGCATATTATTACAATGATTAATCATGTATATGGTATGACCTCTGTTTTGGCATGATACATATAATTTTGAGTTATTCTTTATAAATTGTATATGATGCATGTTATAAAGTTTCTTAATTTTAGTATGTATGTTGTTGCCGTTTAAATTTGTATGATGTATGAGTTTATGCAATTTTGATATGTGTTTTACTCATATGATTGTCATCGTACAAACTTTGAATCAATTGAGTTGATCTTCGAACATGAATGGTTCATGTTATGGGGCGTTAAGTGATAAGGTTTAAGTGTTAAACCATGGCCGTTCCTTAATCTAGGGTTCAAGAGTTGAAACCTAGACGGCCGTCATGGAAAGGCATTGCATGTTGGCATTAGCGCAAATTGAATTCTAGGTTTTGAAACCCTAGACGGCGCTGCCTCCATGTGCCTTGACGGCTGCGTTGTGAAGTGTTCGCAATAAGGAATTAGGGTTTCAAAGTGGTTGAAACCCTAGCCAAAATTTTAGAGCTGTTAATGGTTAGTGGGACGTTCTGGCTAGGAAAGATTTGGTACTTAAGCGGTCACACCGGACCCACCTCTCTTTCCTGGGAACCAACCTGACTACAGTACTAAAATTTTGGGCCGGGGCGCTGCCCCGCACCCCGCAAGGGGCGGCCCCCCCTTGACCCCCGCCCGCTAACCGGGTAGCGGGACCCCCGTACATTCTCTGCGTAGCGCCTTATTACCGACCCACGTGTTTAATGGCCCGTTTAAAATTTATTTTTTTTTAAAATTATTTCAAATGGGTTATAATTAATTAATTAACACGTTGCATGGTGAATGGTTATGGTCTTAGTTATTTTATTTAAATACAGCCTGCGTGCTGTGCCTCTCTTCATTCTGTTGTATTTCTTTTCTCAACCCTTCACTCGTATGTAAAGCGAGTTTCTTTAAAAATCTTGTAATCTTGATCGAGGCAACAAAGTAGAGATCTAGAAGAAAACTAGAGTGGTGACTCTAAGCGCTTTTGTCTTTGAAAGGAACCAAGGAGTGGTGACTCCAAGAGGATGGTGGGTTCAAGAAGTAGGACTTCATGAAGCCTTGGCTATATAGTTCCTCTAGGTTTATTCATTTTTTTTTTTTTTTCTTCTAGGAAGACCATAACCATCTCACAATTTCGTTTGCATGTTTTGGGGATAATTTTATTACGTTAAAGCGTTTAACAAAGACGGTAATTTTAAAATAAATTAAAATCCCTCAAAATAATATTAAGTTATAAACGCCTTCCAATAAGTACACTCGTCAACACTAATGTCAATAAATAGTGGGTCTGCCAAAGCAGGGCACTATTATTTATATTAGTAAGACGCGATGGGATAATGGTAGTATCCAAACTGTTTTATTGGGCTTTAACTTAACTAAGTTTTCAATTGGATTGAATATAACTTAGAGGCGTAAACATTGGGCTAAATATTCATAAGATGAATAATAAGTAATGGTTACTTAACCCAATGACTAAGAGTTGTATAAAGATACAATTGGAAAAAGTTTCCTACCTAAATAACCAAGTATTAGGTGATCAGCCAAAGCTGACTTAACGCTTGGCAAAATATGGATCTTAGCCCACTAGAAAATCTTCCAACGGGATTTTCTGATTCGTGGAGGGTATTTTTGTTTTGAATCAAAATAGTGGGAGACATATTTAATTTAAATGACCATAATTTAAATATGTTTTGAAAATGATACTTACTACATATTTTCTGTTTTAGATAACCATGACGTCAAACACACCTTCAAACCTTTCGTTGCGATCAATCCTAGACAAAGAAAAATTGTCTGGTTCTAACTTCCTTGACTGGTATAGAAATTTGAGGATTGTCCTCAAACAAGAGAAAAAGCAGTATGTCCTGGAAGGTCCGATTCCGGAACCACCCGCGAACAATGCCTCTAAAGCTGACAAGGATGCTTACAAGAAGCATCAGGATGACGCTTTAGATGTCCAATGCCTTATGCTGGCAACTATGTCTCCTGAGCTTCAGAAGCAACATGAGCATATGGAGGCTTTCGATATGATCGAAAACCTAAGGAAACTATATCAAGGTCAAGCTGACCAAGAAAGATATGAAGTTTCTTCAGCCCTATTTAGCTGCAGACTTGAAGAGGGAGGTTCTGTAGGACCTCATGTGCTCAAAATGATTGGGTACTTGGAGAATCTAGCTAGGCTAGGATTCCCCTTCCCTCAGAAGTTGGCTACCGATCTCATTTTGAAATCATTACCTGACAGTTTTAAGCCAGTCATCATGAATTACAACATGAATGCATTGGACAAAACATTGCCAGAGCTACTCAATATGTTGAGGACTGCTGAGCCCAATATTTCTAAAGGA
Source organism: Clitoria ternatea (assembly GCA_037962975.1). Taxonomy (NCBI): domain Eukaryota; kingdom Viridiplantae; phylum Streptophyta; class Magnoliopsida; order Fabales; family Fabaceae; genus Clitoria; species Clitoria ternatea. The sequence goes on from CM075669.1 coordinate 258,152,951, forward strand.
AAGGGCAAGGCCATAATGATGGTCAATTCTGGCAAAGGTAAAGGAAAGGGCATGTATAAAGGCAAAGGAAAGGGTATTGTAGGAAATGGCAAGAAGATTTGGAAAGGCAAGGATAAGCCAAGTACATCAGCCTTAAAACCTGTGGGCGGGGTGGCTAAGGAAGGTAAATGTCACCATTGTGGACAAAAGGGACACTGGAAGAGAAACTGTCCAAAGTACCTAGAAGAGCTTAAGAAGAAGGGAAGTGAGACTTCCACTTCAGGTATTTTTGTTATAGAAATTAACATGTCAACTTCAACATCATGGGTATTAGATACTGGATGTGGATCTCACATTTGTCTTAATGTGCAGGATCTAAGAAGGAGTAGGCAGTTGATGAAGGGCGAGGTAGACCTACGCGTTGGAAATGGAGCAAGAGTTGCTGCATTAGCTGTAGGGACTTATTTTTTATCCTTGCCCTCAGGGTTAGTCCTTGAATTGGACAATTGTTATTTTGTTCCGGCAATAAGGAGAAACATTATTTCTGTTTCTTGTCTTGATAAGAAAGGATTTTCCTTTACAATAAAGAACAATAGTTGTTCGGTTTATTTAAAAGACATGTTTTATTGTTGTGCAAATTTGAGTAATGGACTTTATGTTCTAGATCTCGAAACCCCTATCTATAACATTAATACTAAAAGGGTTAAAACAAATGATTTAAACCCAACTTATCTTTGGCATTGTCGCCTAGGACATATAAATGAGAAACGCATTTCTAAACTCCATCAAGATGGATATTTAGAATCTTTTGATTTTGAATCAATAGATACATGTGAATCTTGTTTATTAGGGAAGATGACCAAGACCCCTTTTACCGGAAAAGGTGAAAGGGCGAGTGATCTTCTTGGCTTGATACATAGTGATGTATGTGGGCCCATAGGGACAATGGCTAGGGGAGGTTTTAGTTACTTCATCACTTTTACTGATGATTTCAGTAGATATGGATTTGTGTTTCTCATGAAACATAAATCAGAATCCTTTGAAAAGTTCAAGGAGTTTAAACATGAAGTAGAGAACCAACTTGGCAAGACAATTAAAGCACTTCGATCTGATCGAGGTGGTGAATATTTGAGCCTAGAGTTTGATGAATATCTTAAAGAGTGTGGGATTATATCTCAACTTACTCCCCCTGGAACACCAGAATGGAATGGGGTTTCTGAGCGGAGAAATAGAACCTTGTTGGACATGGTTCGATCAATGATGAGTCAAACTGACCTCCCTAACTCATTCTGGGGACATGCTTTGTTGACAGCAACTTTCACACTTAACCGTGTTCCATCAAAGGCTATCATAAACACACCATATGAGATATGGACTGGGAAACGACCTAGTATGTCTTTTCTTAAGATTTGGGGCTGTGAAGCTTATGTTAAACGCCAAAGTTCTGATAAACTTGGGCCCAAGTCAGATAAATGTCTTTTTGTGGGATACCCAAAAGAAACTAAGGGTTATTATTTTTACAATCCTACTGAGGGCAAAGTGTTTGTTGCTCGGAATGCTGTATTCTTAGAAAGGGAATTCATCTCTACAAGAATCAGTGGGAGGAAAGTAGAACTTGAAGAAATTCAAGACTCACAAGGCATTGAAGAGCCAATGGTGGAAGTGGAGCAGGACCCACAAAATGTTGTGATAACACCAGCTCCAGTAGCACAAGACTTGCGTAGATCAGGTAGAATACGTCAACAACCTGAAAGATATGGATTTCTTGTAACTCAGGAAGGAGATGTATTCCTAATGGATCAAAATGAGCCAACATCTTATGAAGAGGCCATTGCAAGTTCAGAATCTGAGAAATGGCTAGAAGCCATGGAATCTGAAATGGACTCCATGTACACTAATCAAGTTTGGAACTTGGTTGATGCACCTGAAGGGGTAAAACCTATAGGATGCAAGTGGGTTTTCAAAAAGAAAACTGACATGGATGGTAATATAAGTACCTTTAAAGCAAGGTTGGTGGCTAAAGGTTTCAAGCAAATACATGGTATAGACTATGATGAAACTTTTTCCCCAGTTGCTATGCTAAAGTCTGTTCGGATTCTGCTTGCTATTGCTGCATACCATGATTATGAGATATGGCAAATGGATGTCAAGACTGCTTTCCTTAATGGAAATCTTCTTGAGGAAGTGTACATGACACAACCTGAAGGCTTTGTTAAGCCTGAAGCATCCAGGAAGGTGTGCAAGCTACAACGTTCTATATATGGACTTAAGCAAGCTTCCAGAAGCTGGAATCTTCGTTTTGATGAAGCTGTTAAACAATTTGGCTTTACTAAAAATGAGGATGAACCTTGTGTCTACAAGAAGGTTAGTGACTGCACAATTGTTTTTCTGGTCCTGTATGTTGATGACATACTACTTATTGGAAATGACGTTCCTACTCTTCAATCTGTGAAGAGTTGGTTGGGAAGCTGTTTTTCTATGAAAGACTTAGGTGAAGCAACCTACGTGTTGGGAATTAAGATCTATAGAGATAGATCAAGAAAACTTCTTGGCCTAAGTCAGAATACATACATAGACAAAGTGTTAAAAAGGTTTAACATGCAAGATTCCAAGAAAGGAACTTTGCCTATGGCTCATGGCATAAGCTTATCAAAAGCTCAATCTCCTTCCACTAAAGAAGAAAGAGAACGGATGAATAAGATTCCATATGCATCTGCTATTGGATCAATCATGTATGCCATGATATGTACCCGACCAGATGTCTCGTACGCTTTAAGCATGACGAGCAGATACCAGTCTGATCCCGGTGAAAGTCACTGGACTGCTGTCAAGAATATCCTGAAGTACTTAAGAAAAACTAAGGATGCATTCTTGATATATGGAGGGGAAGAAGAGCTCATTGTAAAAGGTTACACTGATGCTAGCTTCCAAACTGATAAGGATGACTCAAGATCGCAATCTGGGTACGTGTTTTGTCTAAATGGTGGCGCTGTAAGCTGGAAGAGTTCAAAGCAAGAGACAGTTGCTGATTCTACTACAGAGTCTGAGTATATTGCTGCCTCAAATACTGCAAAAGAGGCAGTATGGATCAAGAAGTTCATAACAGAACTTGGGATTGTTCCTAGCATTGTGGACCCTATAAGTCTCTACTGTGATAATAGTGGAGCAATCGCACAAGCTAAGGAACCTAGATCACATCAACGATCCAAGCATATACTTAGGCGATTTCATCTCATTCGAGAGATCCTTGACCGAGGAGATGTAAAGATATGTAAGGTGCATACTGATGAGAATATTGCTGACCCACTCACAAAACCTCTTACACAACAAAAACATGAGGGGCACACTAGATCATTAGGCATTAGGCAAATGTCTGATTGGCTCTAGTGCAAGTGGGAGATTGTTGGTGTATGCACTATGAGCCTTTATGCTTTTTCATTTGTATCATTTTTCTACTTATCAATTGAATAAATATTTCAGTTTAAAGTTGTTTTAAACATATTTATCCTTGGAGTAATAGGTCATATAAAAATTATTCCTAAAATGTCCCTAGTTAAGTATTTACATGGGGACATGTAAATACACTGAGACTAGTGTGTGAGTGTACTGATGACCTGATCTCACAGATCATAGATATAGATGATATCGAGTCTTCACACGGGTACACATTAAGAGTAATGATGTACTGGACAGACCCACCATGAGAACGTTGCATGGATCGTTACATGATTGTCATAAACGATTCTCAATGTGATAATGGTATATGTAGTCCTTCGACCTGAAGTCACTACGATTCCTACATGAGGAGTTTATTGTTTTAATACAATTAAACGTCTTCTGTAACAAGAGGACTATAAAGGTTGTGATTAGGCAATGAACAAATTATGCAGAGGGATGTGAGTGATGTAGATGGGATTTGTCTCTCCTATGTGACAGGAGTGATATCCATAGGCCACTTGATGGAGTAAGACTAAGAAAACGCATGGCCATGCTAGAAAGAATAAATATTAGATATTTATTCGGATCCAGTCTACTCCGGTATCAAGTAAAATAAATTGGGCCGTACAAGGATGACGCGACCATGCCTTGGGCCCAATTAGGATATCGTGACAAAAGGAATAAACGTATTAAATAATTATCACTTATAGGTTATGTTAATAATATTCGGACATAATGATGCATTGCTAGATGCCGCTCTTATTTTATATTAATAATAAAATAGTTTATTATTAATATGACCGGGTATTTTACCTATAGGGTCACACACATAGAGTAAGCCCATCAGAAAATGTTGTCTTATTTTAGTTGGACTAAAATAAAGCTATTGGGCCTAACTCATTTGGAATGAGTAAGGAGCCCACTTTTAGAGAGAACAAATTAGGTCAAACCTAAGCCTATAAATAGAGCATAAGATGCTCATAGGCCGTTTACTCAAGTGAGACACAAAATTCGCAAAAAGTTGCAAGAGCTACACGCCGTCAACCTAGCAGTTGGCAAGTGTTGCGATTCTGGTGGGAGTGCTCGTGTGGACTCCTAAAGGACGAGGCTACGACTGCTTCGGAGTTCTTCAAGAGGTAACCTGAATAATTTCGAAATTGGTTTTTTTGTGCTTTGAAACACGGAACCTTTGCAAATCCTATGGAATCCCTTTAATTTTTCCGCTGCTCATGCTTAGGGATTTCCTAACACTACTACACTCAGGTAGTTCGAAGGGCAAACAAGCAGGGTGGAGTTGGTCTGGTGACTCTCCGGACTCTCTGTTCCTTTGTGAACTTTGAGTCTTATACGGATTCTGCCAAGGTTGATGGGAAGTCCTTCAAGACTTATTTCACTCGCATATCCATCAAGAAGGGCAAACCAATATTTTGGAAGGATGAAGAGGGCGTAGACAAATTTCCCCTGAGTTGGACACACAAACATTTTCTCTTGAGCTCACACGCGTACTATACTGATCAATCCGATCTGTCTCGTGAGACGTTGAGAGTGTTGTTCGCACTTGAATCACACACTACACGTCGTCACGTCTTTTCGTGTAGGCGTTTGCTAAGTAGCTCAAGCGGAGTCCGGGAGGAATATTTGCGTACTTCTCGTTTTGTTTCACCTTTTCTCCTTTACCAAATATATATAGAATATTTGTAGTTGCTAACATCTTGTGTTTATTCATGTAGGTGAAATAGAACAAGAAACTCCAGAGATGGATAAGTTAAAGAAATTCAAGGCGGCGGGTAAGTCCGTTGCCCATGAAAATGAAGTGAAGCCCAGGCCCTCAACTAAGGATCGTCCTGAGGTAATCATCCTGACCTCGGATGCTGAAGGGGACATCCCACTGGTTAAGGGCGGCTCATCCGATGTTGGCGCGGCCTCGGGTCAGCCTCCAGTTACTGAGAGGAGAAGAAAGATCCAGAATGATCCTGCAAGGCGTCAGTCCAAGAAGCAAAGGACTTCGGAGGATCCTGCTGCTGGGGTTTCTGGATCAGAGCCGACCTCCTTCCCAACTACCTCGTTTCTCACCCCCTTCCTCTCCTACGAGGGTTCTACTCCAGCCGCTCTTCCTCCACCGATGTACAAACTCCGGCCTACACTCAGTCCTAAAGAAATTAAGGAAGTGTGTGAGGCCGGAAGGTGGCAGTTAGCCGAACTTGCTGGAATGCTTTCTTCAGTCAGCGAGTTGGCTAACAACGTCGATAAGGTTGAAGAATTGAGTGACGAGTTGAAAGAACTCAAGCTTTCCTCGGAAAAAGATAAAGCCGCCTTGAAGTTAATGGAAGATCGTCTTAGCAAGTCTAAGGAGTTTGGAGATATCATGACTAAAGAGAATCTCAAGCTCAAAGACGATCTTAAAAACTTGGAAGGCAAAGTGGCAGAGAAGGAGGAAGAACTCCGTAGCAGCCAGGATAAAAATAAGGCTGATGCTGAGGAGTGGTCTCAAAGGGAGAAGAAGCTCCTTCTTGAGATAGAGGGACTGAAGGCTAGGAAAGCGGAGCCCGAGGTATCCAGTGAGGAGCTGTCCAAGTTGCGGGGAGAATTGGCTACGGCGAAAGCTGAGAGAGAAGAAGCTGTTGACATATGCAGCCGAGCTGTTGAAGAGTCCTTCGGCCTAGCCATACGCCAAGTCTTCTACCGCAACCCCACTGCGAAACTTAACCTTTATGGAATGGATCCGTACTATGAATTCCATGGGGGAAAGTTAGTCGCAGTGGTGGATGGTCGTCACGAAGATCCTCCGACGTCCTTGTACGGTTTGCCTCCTCTTCCTGAGGGTCAAACCATGGGACCTGATTACGTCTTTCCTGTGTCCGAGGTTCCCTCTTCTGAAGAAAGGGCTGATGCTCCTGGAGGTGAGACTCCTGTGGAGGTTCCAAAGGAAGGAGCACGAGAGCCCGGTGCTGAGGAGGCACCAAAAACTGAAGAGCAGATTCCTCCTCCGTAGTATTCTTTTCATTCACATGTATAGTTGTGTACCGGGATCAACTCTGGATTTTGAACTATTGTATGTAATTTCATTTTAATGAATGAGTTTTGACTGAAGAAATTTGTCTTCGTCGTTTCATGTATATATAAATCGTTGCTAATCCGTTCTGTATAATTAATCGTAAGGCCAGATTGAAATAACTGCCTCAGAAGATTAAACAATAAATAAAATTTAGAACGGATAAATATATACATGTCCCCAAGTGCGTATTAAGAAAAAGATGCCTGTCTTTGGGGCATGATCCTTAATTCTCTTAATTCTCTTGGGGAAAGATGGGTCGATCCGCTGTTCAGTAGAGTAATGTAACAGGACGGATGACTGTATTTTATTCATGTTATTCTCACTGGAGAAACTTATGTCGTTCATTGCAAGAGTATTGTTCCATGTTTGGGGAACTGCAAAGGTGTAAGGAAGTGGTGCTTGAGTCCTCCATCATAAGGATGATGATGGGAGTTTTTCTACGCCAGGGGTTACGTCATTGTATCACAGAATAGGTGAAAAAGAGTATCCGACCTGGGAGAATACCACTTGAAAGTGAAAGTGCGGACTGACTTTCAGAATTTTCCGTCATAGGAATGATTGTATGAATTGATCATGCCAGGTGTTTTGTCATTAAATCACTTCATAAGTGATTGAGATCATCCGTCTCGGGGATGTGTACAGCACCAGAAGTTATATCGTCGGATCACATAATAGGTGATTGAGATCATCCGTCCTTGAGGTGTGTTATGGCGCCAGGAGTTACATCGTCATATCACAGAATAGGTGATTGAGATCATCCGTCCTGGGCAGGTACACCATGTCAAGGAGTTACATCGTCATATCACGTAATGGGTGATTGAGATTATCCGTTCTGGAAGAGTACACAACACCAAGAGTTACATCGTCAGATCACAGATTAAGTGATTTAGATAATCCATCCTGGAGACATTTTTCAATCGTAGGAGTACGGATTGAGTGAATACTTCTCAGAATGATGATGAGAATTGTTCATACCAGGAGTTACATCGTCGAATCACTTTATAGGTGATTGAGATCATCCGTCCTGGAATGATTAGTGGGGCTCTTCGTGCCAGGAGTTACATCATCGAATCACAAAATAGGTGATTGAGATCATCCGTCCTGGTGAATTCTTTCCAATCATGGGAGTGCGGATTAGGCAATTTTCGCATCCATCCGAAATCCGAGTAATACCTCTACTAGCCCCCTAGCTGATGTGAGGAAGCAGTTGACTTGCTCATATGAGCTATATTGATCATAGTACGTTTGGGATTTCGGAACTACATCGAAGTGTATATGTCCGCTCTGGGAACAAGGTTCCGTAGTGATGAATCTCTTAAGGGCGGATTCGACAATGAGAATATCAGGAGTTTATCGAATTTCGCAACCCTTGGTATTCGGGTAATGGCGGCCACGTTTCTAATGATTGGACATTTAATGCCTTAATTCACGTGGGCGAGCCATTATTGTGTTAAGTGCGCATGTCTTAGTAACTGTCACGCATAGTCTTGTTGGGCCTAGTATTCGGTTTTAATAGGCCCATTTCGATGGCTCTGTGACAAAACGAAGGCATTTTCGCGCCTTGAGGTATTAAATGACAATTTTGGTCCACTAAACGGGGAGTCGTTTGGGGGTAAACGACAGGTTGTGTTTAGTGGGTATTTGAAAAATTTTCGTGCCCCGAAAAAGGCATATCTGGCAATCTCAGTTACCATTTCTTCTTGCTCCCTTGTCGAACCTCTGCAAAAGTTTCAAGAAGTTCTTCGTGTCCGCCTCTGTGAATTTTAATTCACTATCCTTAGGTAACCACTTTCCCTTTGTTTTCTGTATCTCTTTTCAATATTTGAGAATGCCTAGGAAGGGTGTTAGCTTTAGTGGCGTTAGCCCTAGAGGACGAGGAGGGAGGGCTTTGACTCAAAACCCTAGTGTTCGTGGTGGGAGGATCCCAGTGATCCTTCAGTCGAGGCCACGGAATACAGAGAGGGAGGAGTCGCAATATCAAAGGCGAAGGGTGATTATACCCTCTTCAGAGTCTTCCTCCTCCAGTGAGAGTGTCAAGAGTGGGGATTTGTATCTCTCTGATGATGTGAAATTTTATCGCAGCATCAAAGCTTTCACAATGGTGACAAAGAAAGCTACTGGGAGGAAATCGTCTGAAGGGGAATCTCCTTCTGAGAAATATATCTTGAAGACCCAATCCGGCCTATGCAATGTGGTTGCACACCGGATAGACTGGGTGAAATTCCAACAGAAACGCCCATTCAGCTGGGTGGCTGAGGAGTTTCGTGAAATAGCATCAGTTCACGCTCGAGAGGGGGGAGCGGAGTTGGAGCCGCGTTTCACGGTCTTCAAGAAGGACAAATACAAGAAGTGCTTCTTGGTGATAGCTCTGTTGCCATCCGATCGAATTTGTCATACTCCGGACGAAAGGTCCTTGTATATGTATGACTTTTTATTTTTGAACCTTGGTGTGCGGTTTCCCCTTTCGAAGTTTCAGATGGGGGTTCTGAGATTCCTGGACTACGCTCCTTCGCAGCTTCACCCCAACGGATGGGGATTAGTCCGTTCTCTTGAAGTGCTTGGGGAGCACTTCAACTTCAAGCCGACGGTGGCCATGCTCTTTTATTTTGCCCAAGTGGTCCGTCGTGCAAATAAAGAGAAGGGGGGAGTGAGCTTGATATCCCTCCGGACTCTCTCAAAGGTTATCAACTTTGAGGCGTACACTGACTCCGCCAAAGTTGATGGACATTCATTCAAGTCCTATTTCACGAAGATTAGCGTTCACCCTGATGAGTCAGTTTTTTGGTTAACTGAAGATGGGATTCCGAAGTTCCCAGTGGCTTGGACGCATGAACACTTTTTGCTGACCTCCCAGGCGTACTACACTGAGGAGGATGAACTAAGCCCATCTTCAGTTTCTGTTCTTTCCGCTCTTCAATCCTACACCGCCTCGCATCAATTTTTCTCTTGCAGGCGTTTGTTAGGATCGTGGTCTACCCGCGAGGAATATCTGCGTAATTTTCCTGCTAATTTTCATATTTTATCGTATCATGCCTTGAAGTATTTGATTTCTAACCGTGTTGTTTGGTTTTGCAGTTGAAATTGAAGCTGTGTCACCAGAGATGGAAAAATTGAAGGGGCTCAAAGCTGGAGTGAATTCCGTGGCAGCTGAAAATGACATTCAAGTGAAACGGAATTCGAAGAAAGCTACAGCTGAGACCATCATTTTAACCTCATCTGCTGGTGACGACATTCCCTTGCTAGAGGGCGGATCTGAGGGGGTTGCGGTCGAGAAGGTCAGAGAGAAGAAGAAAACGATAAAACGCGGTTCCTCAAGGACCTCGGATCATCAACCCTCTCCGAAAAAATAAAAAATTTCAAGTGAGGGTGCTGATCCGGAGCTTTCAAAGGGAAAGAAAGTGGAAAGATCCGCTCTGGATGCAGGATCCACTCCGGATGCTCCCGGCGACGGGATCACTTATGGTGCAAAGCCAATAACGACTTACTTTGCACCAAAAGTTACTCGCCCTCTTCAAAGTAACTCCGGTCTTGCACAATATCTGGTATACGAGGGTTCTGTTCCTGAGGGCGTTCCTGAGACTCCGTACAAGTTGAAGCCCTCATTGATGAGCGATGAAGTAACCAAAGCTTGCGATGCCGGACAGAAGCACCTGGCAGAATTATCCGGGCTCTTAAGATCGGTTCGCAAGCTTTCAGAAGAGAATGAGAGGCTGAGTTTGTTGGTTGGCAAGGTTAATGACCTTAGCGTTGCTGCTGCTAAGGATAAGGCAACCATCCTTCGTCTAGAAGGTAAATTAGAAGCTTCTAAAGAGGAAGGATATAAGAAGGATGAAGAAATTGCCAGGCTGAAATATCTTGCCAAGGAGTTAGAGGCCCAAGTAGCTGACCAAAAGAAAATCAATTCCGACCTCCACTCCGGTTTTTGTGCGGAGAAGGAACGCTCTTCAAAGCTGGAAGAGGAGCTTAAGGAAGTTAAAGTTGTTTATTCTCGAGGAACCGAAGATTGGTCGCGTAAGGAGAAGGAGCTGCTCTCAAAGTTGGCGGACACAAAAGCAGAATTTGACAAGGCTGTGGATATGTGCGATCAAGCAGTCAAGGAATCCTTTGGGTTGGCTGTTCGTCAAATTCAATACCGGAATCCCAAGGTGAAACTTAATCTGAATGGTATTGATCCGTTCTATGAGTTTCATCAAGGGAAACTGGTGGCCATAGTTGATAAGCGTCAGGAAAGTCCGCCTAACACTCCTTATAAGTTCGCTCCTTTACCTGCAGGCCAATCAATGGGACCTTCACTCCTGAAGCCCATAAGTACAGGAACAAGCTCTCGCACTGAAGAAGGCAAGACCGGAGGCAAAGGCAAAGGGAAAGAAGGAGATTCAAGCCAGAGAAAGTAGCGCTTTCCCTGTTTCCTTTTCCATTTTATTGATTCTAATTCGTTGTGTTCCGGGATCAGCTCCGGATTATTACACGAATTGTAATCCTCATTAAATCAATAAAAGAGTTTTTTACCTCCATTCCCGTTTAGTGAAAAACAACTTTAATAGAGGGATTGCATGTGTATTGTATCATTCCGGATTTGAGTAATAAAGATCGGATTGTAAAACAAAATCTCCATACCGGACATATACATGCGAGATGAATTTCATAATAAGATCACCGCTTGTGAGGGAACACATCATCGTCACAAGAACGGCTTAAGGGGAATGATTGTGAGATCGTTTAGACGAGAGTTCATTCCTCAAGATATCCGTTAAATCGTTGATGCTGTCCCCCAGTTTTATTGGGTGATTATCACTTTGAATAAACTCTGAGTGAGATTTTCTCGTGAGAGCTTTTGAGAGTGAGGATTTAAAATAGAAATTCCTCTTCCAATATTTCCGACTGAGAGATTTCGGGTGAATATGCCTTAGATTGTGGTGTACCCGAGTGAATTGTTTGTGTCGGAGTTCATGAGTCAGGTCTCAATTGAAGAATTGATAACTCAGAATTATAGGCTATAAAACTTCCAAATAAAGAACTTCATAAGAGAGTATTAATCTGGAGTTCAGTATAACTTACTTGTTGTGTTTGGAGTTCGGTTTGATCCTACTGTCCATGTCATATTTGGCGTTCGGTTTAATCCTACTAGCCGTTCTTCAATTGGTCTTTGGTATTATCCAATGACAATTCTTCACCGACGTTCGGTTAATCCTACTAGTCGTACTCAGAGTTCGGTTTAATCCTACAATCCGAGCCTTCGATACGGGGTTCAGATCAGGGCTAATCCTGAACCTACTGCGCCCGTTACTTGGGGTTCAGTGTGGTCTTGAAGAAGAACCAGCTTACTGCGCCCAAGCCTTCGCATGGGGTTCGGTTTGTGGCCTTGAAAAAGGACCAGCCCTACAACCCATGTAGTCTTCGAATGGGGTTCGGTTTGTGGCCTTGAAAAAGGACCAGCCCTACCACCCATGCCCTGAGGTTCGGTTTAATCCTACAACTCAGGTCTTCACCGACGTTCGGTTAATCCTACTAGTCGTACTCAGAGTTCGGTTTAATCCTACAATCCGAGCCTTCACCGGTGTTCAGCCAAACTTACTAACCGTACCCAGAGTTCGGTTTAATCCTACAATCCGGGCCTTCAATCAATTAAACACACTCGAGGAGTTACATCGTCAATTACAGAATGGGTAATTGAGATCATCCGTCCTGAGTATGCTCTTGTGTGTTGCGCATATTCGAGAAGTTACATCGTCAGCTACAGAACAAGTAGCTGAGATCATCCGTTCTGAATACGTTTCTGTACACCGGATAAACTGAAAATCACAGCATGAGAAAAACTCGAAAGAGTTAAATTGTTGTGAGAGATTCTTATTAAATCAAAAATAAGAATTACAATGAGAGCGTAGCTGTGAAAATAAATTCTCCAGTATTCAATCCAAGATAAGGATAGGAGAGTGTGGATGGTTTCAACAGCTAGCTATAGTAGATGCGCAAGTTTTGGGTGTTCCACTTATTTTGGATTGGAGTGCCATCAAGGTTTTCAAGGCGGTAAGAGCCTTTGCCAGTGACCTCGGATACCCTATATGGGCCTTCCCAGTTTGGGGCTAATTTGCCTTGATGAGCGAATTTGTTCCCTATACTTGCTTTCCTCAAAACCAAATCTCCAATGTTGAAAGTCCTTGATTGGACTCGTTTGTTGTACCGGAGAGCAACTTTGGCTTTGATGGCTTGATCTCTGATGAAAGCGTCTTCTCTGAGTTCTTGTATGACATCCATTTCGGATGCCAAGTTAGCATTGTTGGTTTCTTCAGAGAAGTACTTTACCCTTGTGGAAGCAATTTGCAGTTCCACAGGTATCATTGCCTCGACCCCGTATGTTAGGCGATATGGGGATTCATTGGTGGATGAATGAGGCGTTGTCCGATATGCCCATAGGACATGACACAGCTGGTCTGTCCATCCGCCCTTGGCTTCACCAAGGCGTTTCTTTAGTCCCTTCAGCACCTCCCTGTTGGCCACTTCAGCTTGACCATTAGTTTGGGGATGTTCGACGGATGAGAATATTTGGGTTATTCCTAACCCTTCAAGCAAATCTGTGAATTTTCTATCCGTGAACTGGGTGCCATTATCTGTGACAATCCGTGCTGGGACCCCGAACCGTGTTATGATGTTTTCGTACATGAAACGACGAGTTCGGGCTGAAGTAATATGCACCACCGGCTCTGCTTCTATCCACTTAGTGAAATAATCGACCCCTACAATGAGATATTTGATACCCCCAGGAGCAGTTGGAAAGGGGCCCAGAATATCTAATCCCCATTGGTAGAAGGGCCATGGAACAGCGGATGTGAAGAGTTCTTCCACCGGTGTGTGGTGAAGGTTAGAGAATTTTTGGCAAGCATCACATTTTTTGACGAAGTCAATGGAGTCTTGCTTCATCGTGGGCCACCAGTATCCAGCTCTGAGGATTTTTCGCATTAAGCTTCTTCCTCCGGCGTGGTGTCCACATTGTCCTCCATGCACTTCCTCCATTACATCTTGCACCTCATCCTCTTTGAGACAAATCAAATAGGGCACTGAGAGTGCCCTTCTGTAAAGATTACCATCAATCATAGTGAAATACGGTAATTCTCTCCTTAGCCTCGTCTTTTCCTTCTCATCCGTAGGCAGCTGTCCATCAGCCAAGTAACGGATGTAAGGAGCCATCCATGTATCTCCGTACAGGGAGTTAGTCATTATGGCGTTTAGAGAAGGGAAAAGAGGAATACTGGGTGACGTTAGCGTGCTTTGAACCAACGTAGTGGTGCTACCTGGTCGTTTAGTGCTTGCTAACCTAGAGAGTATATCCGCTCTCATATTCTCTTCACGTGGAACATGCTTGAATTCCACCTTTGAGAATTTCTCAGTCAACTCCTTGACACAGTTCAAGTATAATTGGAGTTGAGGTTCGAGAGCTTGATAATCTCCTAAGATCTGCGAAATCACCAGCTGTGAATCGCTGCAGAATGTCGCCTCAGAAGCTCCGATGTCAACTGCAGCTCTTAGTCCGGCCAAGCAAGCTTCGTACTCAGCTTGGTTGTTGGATGTTTTAAAATTGAAACGAAGGGAGATCTCCAGGTGTACTCCGTCGTCACTTTCTAGAACTACACCTGCTCCCGAGCCTCTTTGGTTTGATGAACCATCAACGTAAATGGTCCAATGGACTCGAGGGTAATCTGGATCAGTCCCTGTCATTTCCACAATAAAGTCAGCCAGGACTTGAGCTTTAATAGCGCTGCGGGGTTCGTAGGATATATCAAACTCAGAGAGTTCAATAGACCATTTGATCATCCTCCCAGCGAGATCGGGCTTGATTAAGACAGAACGGAGTGGTAAATCCGTTCTTACTATGATCGGATGGGCGTGAAAGTACGGACGCAACCGTCGTGAGGCCCAAACAACAGCGAGGGCGGCCTTTTCAATTTTCTGATACCGGATCTCAGCTCCTTGCAAGGTCTTGCTAGTGAAATAGACCGGTCTTTGTCCATCAGGAGTTTCTTTTATCAAGGCAACGCCCAAAGCTTCATCTGAAATAGCCAAGTACAGAATGAGTGTGTCTTCAGGATCAGGCTTTGTGAGAATGGGAGGTTTGGACAACACCTCCTTAAGCTCTTGGAAAGCTTTTTCTTGCTCCTGTCCCCACTCGAATTTCTTGGACTTTTTCAGTATTTTGTACAGGGGGAGCGACCTGTGAGCCATCTTTGGCATGAATCGTGCCAAAGCTGCTACCTTGCCATTCAGGGATTGGACTTCTTTGAGATTCTTAGGACTCTGCATGTCTAGAATCGTTTGGCACTTCCCTGGATTGGCTTCAATACCACGTTGAGTTAACATGAAACCCAAAAATTTCCCAGCAGGGACAGCAAACGTGCACTTCATTGGGTTCAGCCTCATGTTAAATTGTCTTAATCGGGTGAATACTTGGCGTAGGTCCTCAATATGATCGCCACCAACCGGTGTCTTTGCTATTATGTCGTCAATGTATACTTCAACAAGTTTGGTGTGCATACCTTCGAAAACCTTGTTGATCATGCGCTGATACGTCGCCCCAGCGTTTTTCAGGCCAAAGGGCATGACTGTATAGCAAAAGACACCACGATCATTTATGAAGGCCGTCTTCTCTTGATCCTCTTCACACATCGGAATTTGGTTGTAACCAGAATAAGCGTCTATGAAGCTCAGGTATTGATAACCAGAGGAATCATCCACCATCCGATCTATATTAGGAAGAGGATAAGGATCTTTCGGACAGCAGCGGTTGAGGTCCACGTAGTCAATGCACATTCTCCATTTACCATTGGATTTAGGGACCATCACCACATTCGAAAGCCAAGAGGAATATCGGATTTCCCTGATAAATCCGGCCTTTAGCAATTCCTCAGTTTGCTGGCAAGCTGCCTTCTGTTTCTCTGGGCCCAATCGTCTTTTCTTTTGGGCCACAGGTTTCGTCTCTGGATATACGGATAGTTTATGACAGTAGAATTCTGGGTTTATGCCTGGCATATCGGCTGCAGTCCATGCAAAGAGGTCTTTAAACTCTTGCAAGAGAGCCAGCAGTCGCTGCTCTATTTCAGTATCTAGCTTGTCATTGATATGGGTGATCTTTTCTAGAGAATCTCCCAAGACGATGTCCCTGGAACTTCCATCCGGTGTGGGCTTTGATGGGTTGAACGGATCAATGTTCAAATCCGCTCTGGGGTCCAGGTCGACAAGGCTTACAGATCCAGCCGATGTTCCAGCATCATTAAGTTTCCTCTTTTTATTGGAGGCGTCCAGCTTTGTCATGTTGAGGCTAAGGTTGTAGCAGTACCTAGCCATCTCTTGATCACCCCGGATAGATGACACAGCATTATCCTTGTCAATGAACTTGATAAGGAGATGTGGGGTTGATACAAATGCCTCCATTGCATTCAGAGTGGGACGGCCTATGATGCCATTAAATGGTGATTTGACATCAATCACTAGCACCCGAGACCTAACCGTCCTGGCTCCTGGCTCGCCTTCAAACGAGATAAGGGTGTCAAGATACCCTTTAGTTGGTTGCTTTGCGCCATTGAAAGCTGTTAGTTCCTGCGTGTAAGGCTGTAAGTCTGAGTCTTTAAAACCCATTCTTTCAAAGCAATTATAGAAAATAACATCGCAGGAACTTCCCTGGTCAACAAGGATTCTTCGGACGTCCTTGTTGGCGATCACAGCAGTGATGACTACAGCATCGTCACCACCAGGAATGGTTGGGCCAAAATCTTCGTCAGAGAAAGAGATTGTGGGAGCTTCAATCCCACCTCTGCAAGGGCGATTGTCTTTGACTTTCCCTTGCACAGATAGAATCATTCTGTGATGATTCTTACGGGCTGTAATTGAAGCTCCTCCTCCAGCGAACCCTCCAGCAATCATGTCAATAACTTCACGTCGGCCCTGACGTTGTTGCTGGGGTATGCTGTCTTTCTGTGCTGCATTGTCAGTCATCACACCTTTTTGCTTCTCTGCAGCAGAGAACTTTCGAACCGGACTGGGGTTATTGTCATCCCCATCGTCTGGATCTCTTTCTCTTTTCTCATTACGTTCTGCCCTGTCAAAGGATTTTTCTTTGAACAGGTACTGTTTCAATTTGCCTTCTCTAATTAGCGTCTCAACCGCGTTCTTTAGAGCTTGGCATTCATCAGTGGAATGACCATTTTGTTCATGAAAATCGCAGTACTTACGGGAATTTCCTGGTCTTTTCATAGGGGCTGGTCTTTTGATGCCATATGTGCTGAAAACTGGCCATCCGACCTCTCTTAAAATCTGAGACGGTCTGGCAGACAACTGTGCATAATGGCTGAAGGAATTGACGTGCCTTTCTCGAGGTCGAGGAGGGTGGTTATTAACCTTAGGATTTGTAAATGGCCTCTCCATGCGTTCTGACCTCGTCTTCTCCTTACCCTTCTGGGTTTGAGGAAGTGGTGCTGGGGGCTTTTTCTTTGCAGCTATCGCCTCCAAATGCATCTCTATACTCACGTATTTTGAGGCTTTCTTTCTGAACTCCTCAAAAGTTGCTGGAGGGCTCTTTGCTAATGAAAGAGCGAAAGCTGAACCTGGCTGCAATGCCTCAATAACGATATGCAGCTTGATAGATTCTGTGAGGTTAGGAACCAGGGCTGCTTCCTTATAAAACCTCTTCAAGAAATCTTTTAAGCCCTCTGTTTCACCTTGCTTAATCTGAGCTAAGGTATGGGACGTCTTGGGCACGTCTCTGGAGATGACAAAGTGTGTTTCAAAGGTAGCTGCCATTTCCGCCCAAGAATCTATAGATCCAGAAGGCAGGCCTTTAAACCACCCGAGGGCCTCCTCAGACAATGTTCGAGGGAACATTCGGCACATCACGTCTTCATCAGCCCCCAAGTACATGGCTTCAAACACATAAGCATCAAGGTGCTTAGTTGGATCAGTTTCACCATTATACTTTCCGATGGAAAGTGGTTGAGTAGTTTGAAGGTGCTTGGGGATGCTGACGCCCATAAGTCTCCTTGAAAAAGGAACCTTCAGATTGTAAGACAATGGGGGTGCTGCTGTTGAATCTCTCTTCCTTCGGGAAGCTGCATCCTCAGAGTCGCGAGTCTGTTCTCCCCCCTCAAACGTTGGGATATTTGAGTACTGAAGAGTGGTGGACTTTTCACCATCAGTTGTGTGGGGAGTGTTTCGCGTGCGAGATGACTCTTTATCCTCGCTTTGCCTTTTTTCTCTTCGCAATTCAGCGAGTTCTCTCTGAAGTTGTTTGATCAACTCATCACGAGGATCAGGATCAGACACTGTTACTATCTTCTTTGAGCTGCCCCCATGAGAATCAAAGTTGAGTTTTCTGAAGGCGTTAGGATTGGTTCTGCCTTCAGCTTGATTCTCCATAAAGTCTTGTGCTTCGCCTTCCATTGTGGATTACCTGCTCTGTCAAAGGATATGGGAATAACTTTATCGTGTCCCACCGGGCGTGCCAATGATCTATCCTGGACCGGGGTCGAGAGATCCGATCTCAAGCCAGTCACGAACAGTATGTTAATACTGTATAGGAGACCGGATGTATGAGTATCCGGTGTAGGTATCCGTTGTCCTTGAGCGGAGAGAGCGGATTAGGCGTCCTGGAGGTCCTTCACACCGACCTAACACGTTGAAGTGGGCGAATGATGGTGTCACCTGCAAAGATTCTCCGACGCTCAAGTCAGTGATTATATTCCCAGTAAGGAATGTATTCAGAGAGGAATCAGTCGTAAAAGAGCTGAAGAAGATCCCCCACTCCAATCATGAAGTGAGTTCATATACCTGATTGGCTCGATTAACGAGGATTCATTGGTGGGGAACCACCAACTCCCATTAGCATTATTATATTGCGCACTTACCTGCATGATTGGGTCAAGTGGCTATTTTATATTGAGCATAGAGAATGTAGACTAGGATTAGGGAACAAGTTGACCACTCCCGTGAGCAGAATTTGGCTCATAGTGCAGGGAATTATTGATCGATCCCTGTAGCAACAATCCTTGTCTTTTGCACAGTGACGTGTGTGTTATCCGATGTCATGGTGTTATCCTGAACAACCGGTATAGGGAGAACGCCTGATACGGAATTACAGTCCGGATGTATACCGATGACACCGGTTACACGTAGATGTCTCATCAAAGACGTTGAAATATATATAGCAGATCGGATACCGGTATTGAGACCGGATCAATTATATATAATGTGTCCCTTTGAGGACTTGTGGTTTTTTTTCCAAGAGGTTTTGAAAATGTTGATATCATGGTATGTTAAATGGTAAAAAAAATTAAAGGCATTCATGCATCATAAGCATTTGGACACACCATGGAATTTAAGGGTTCCATGATTGCCTACCCTGGTGGAGGGTTACTCTATGATGAGTTTAAGCCCTATTTTTGCAGGAGCCATGGAGTGTAGGGATTCATGGTTATGCTAAGTCCTACTTGTGTACTTCGGTACTGCAGGAGCCATGAAAGTGTAGGGATTCATGGTTATGCTAATTCCTACTTGTGCACTTATTTTCGCAGGAGCCATGAAGGTGTAGGGATTCATGGTTATGCTAATTCCTACTGGTGTCTCTATGAGACTTTTTACTGCAGTATTCCCACCAAACCTAATAGATCCAGCATGACATCATTTAACTAATTTAAGATTTATTAATTATAATTGAACTTGTTTGGCATATTCATCATATCATTATGCCTTGTTGGTTGTGTTTGTGCAATTTTATTTATTTTATATTTATTCTATATTCTGTCTCACTCTTACATTAATTTTTACAGTGAATACTACATAGAATGAAGAGTGATGCCATGAATAGAGTTTACGTGAATTATTGCTTGGAATTTGACTTTATTTTAATTTGATGGGTTGTAATAATATAATGTTTCATGTACTATATTTTTCTAAATCGTTTCCGCTATATAAATATTTTATGACTTTAATTATTCGCGACTAGTATAATAATAATCGGCGTTTATCAACTTTTACATGACTTATTACAAATTTCAAAAATTATTTTTTTAAAACGCGAAAAATTTATTCGGAAAATTACTAAGGACGTCACAACTCCCTATTTTTTGAAAGGATTTTGAAACGGTTTAATCATTTTAAGGGTCGGCCTCCCGCCGCGATCCCGGTCGCGATAGTAGGTATTGACTTCAATGTGTTTCTTGCAGTTGCCGTTGTTCGTGGTTGGGAACTTCATCAAATGGATGTTCACAATGCCTTTCTTCATGGTGACCTTGATGAAGAAGTATATATGTCACTTCCTCTTGGGTTTTCTGGTGCTTCTCCCGGGAAGGTTTATAAATTATGAAAATCTCTATATGGTCTTCATTAGGCTCCTCGTAATTAGTTCTCTAAGCTTGCTTTCGCCTTGAAGGCGTTTGGCTTTGTTCAATCCTATGTTGATTATTCATTGTTCTCCCTTGAACAACATGGTATCATTATTCATACTCTTGTGTATGTTGATGATCTTGTCATCACTGGAAATGATTCTGCAACAATTGCTAATTTCAAAGCCTATCTTCATACTTGCTTTCACATGAAAGATTTGGGAGTGTTGAAATATTTTCTTGGCATTGAAATCGCTCGCAGACATAACGGTTTATTTCTTTCTCAACGTAAATATGCACTTGATATTATTTCTGAAGCTGGTTTGCTTGGTGCGAAGCCTTGTGATTTTCCCATTGAACAAAATCATCAATTAGCTCTTGATACAGGTCCTGATTTTGACCATCCAAATCGCTATAGAAGACTAGTTGGTCATTTGATTTATTTAACCATTACTCATCCGGAACTTTGTTATGTTGTTCACACTCAGGCTCAGTTTATGTAAATTCCCAAAGAATCCCATTGGAATGCTGCTTTACAAGTTCTACATTATTTAAAAGGCAATCCTGGGTAGGGTCTTTTCCTTTCCAAGGACAGTGCCTTACATCTTACTGCTTATTGTGACTCAAATTGGGCCACTTGTCCATTAACTTGTCGTTCTCTTACTGGCTACTTTATTATGTTAGGCGTCTCTCCTGTTTCTTGAAAGACTAAGAAGCAGCCGACTGTTTCATGATCCTTTGCAGAGGTTGAATATCGCTCTATGGCCACAGCCAATTGCGAGCTTACTTGGCTTCGGTCATTGCTTAAGTCTCTTGGTGTTCATCATTCAACACCTATGTGTCTTTTTTGTGATAATCAAGCGGCCCTCCACATTGCCTAAATCCTATTTTTCATGAACACACCAAACATATTAAGATTGATTGTCACTTTGTTCGTGATCAAATTCAAGCTGGCAACATTGCTACCTTTCATGTTCGTACCAACCTACAGCTAGCAGATATTTTTACAAAGGCCCTCGGGAAACAACAATTTCAATTTCTTCTTCGCAAGTTAGGCATTCAGAATCTTCATGCTCCAACTTGAGGGGGAGTATTGGGAAAATTAATAGTTGTATATTCATGTAATTTGGGATAGAATCTTTAGTCCTTGCAATATGTCCTATGTATATTTATTATATCATATTCTGCATATATTTAGCATATCAGATACATAATCAACGACTGACTTTTAGGCAAACGATTAGGAAAATATGTTGTATATAATCCTTTGAATATTGACGTAAATGATAAAGCTGATTTCATATTCTTTCTCTAGTTGTGATAACTCTACTATTCTAGAGGCTTTAAGAATACTACATAACATCGGTTAAGTGTTGGTATGATGTCATAAAACACCTACAACGAATATAAAGATATCTAAAACCAATTACATAAAGAAACAAAGTTGTTATAACCTTCTATAGATCACCTACAAACATTTCAAGCACAAAGTAGGCTCCCTTTCCTGATCATTAAAAGAGGAAACAAACTCAGCCATATTTGCCTTAATCCAAGACCATGACCTGTATTTTACCAAAGCAAAAACAGTATATTCATCACTGTGCATATTGTTAAAAATTGTAGCATTCCTACAAAGGCAAATGGACCATAAAACTGAAGCTCACGCAGTGGCCCATGCTTTTCTCCTTTCTTTCCCATGGGTCCAAAACAAAAACTGTTGAAAGTGTGCACACGCCAAGCCACCGGCAGCACTTGCTCCAAATATGATGAGCACACCTGCACAAGAAAAATGAGTGTTAAATAGTTTGTGGTTCAGATTTACATAAAGGGCATGGTGTGTTGGCAAGTGCAAGAACAATGCCTTTTCTTTCCAATTCAGTTTTCACTGATGTGCCATCCTCCATACACTTTCTAAATGTTCTCGAAAAACCATGCTTTCGAACATTTGATAGGGAATACGCCACCTGAAAAAACATTCAGAAAGCATCCATTCATCTATTTTATCTACAGTGAACCCTTTTTTTTAGAAATGCTATATACTCTACCAAATTCATTTAACACTATACATTATGAAATTATAGCATTATATTAGATAAGCACTTTCTCATTAGAGTTATACACTTCATTTTTGGATTTGATCCCAGCGATTGTAGAATATTCGCGCGCAACTAGCTTTGAATTCGTTTCTTGTTTTTTGTTCTCTTTTCATTGCTTCTTACAAAAACAAGAATCTTAGCAAACACATAGCACACGTGACATGTCCAATTGTCCACTCCAGCCTCTAGCTAGCTAGATCGAATTGATGCATCGTACATTTCCCATTCCCTATCTTCCACTGTCACTGATTTTAGTGGCGTTTGGTAGAGATATCTAAAACAGCTTTTTTCTAAAATGAAATTTTTTAACATAAAAAAGATGCTTAAACAAAAAGATATCATGTTTACTCAATTTACTTTTTTTAAGACAACATGCTTACACTTAGTTTTGTGTGTGTCTATATATATATATATCATATTTATATTTAAATCGAATAAAAACATAATTGATTAAAAATAAAACTTATAGCAAACTTTAAAGGGGTGTGTGGTAATCAGGTATTTTTTTAAAATCCTATAATTTATGTTTTTTAAAAAATATATTATTTATGAATTATATTTTTCAGAAATAGATATTTATAAAATATTTTCAATTATAGTGAATGCATATCTTGGTACGGTGGTGCAATTATATATATATATATATATATATATATATATATATATATATATATATATATATATATATATATAAAGTTTGGTTTACATGTGTTTTAAATAGCCAACTAAGTCTCTTTAAGCAAAAAAGACAAAATTCACTATAATAATAATCTATGTAAATGGTTTAGTGAGATTAGTTTCTGATTTCACTTCATGTGTAAAAAAATTGAATAACAATACCCTTATCCCAATTATATTTTATTGCATGTATATATTTTAATTTTATTTAATGTATTTATATTCTTTCATTTAGATAAATGATAAAAATATACATTTTTTCATATTCCATTTATTCTTCTTATTGCCGTCTTAATTCGAAGAAAACATTAAAGTAAACAAAGTGATTTACCAAAATGAAGACACAAGTTTTGAACTCTATTTGAATTGGTTAACTTAAGATCTTGATCATGTCTTAGATGTAAATTGGAAGGGTTCTTTTTTTCATCCTATGATTGGGATAGGAGGCCGAGAGGATGCATTAACAACTATCATGCTAAATGCTGGCCAAAAAACCTATATTGGATTGGGGTATCCTTATACCTCTAACTTAATAATCTCATTTCTTTCTTAAAATATAAGATTTTTTTTATTTAATTTATGTGTATTAAGACAATTGATTAATTTAATTAAAATTATTGAATATATTTAAAATTTATAATAGTTTTTTAAAATTGTTTTTAAAGTGGTTATCATTCATCATTTAATTTTTTTCACTTATTATCTAATTAATATTGGAAAATAAATAATTAAATTGATGTATGCTATCAATTATTATATTAATTTCAATAAAAGTTATACATTAATAAGGATATTTCGGTTAAAAAATAATTAATAACATAGAAATTTAAAAAATAGTTTTATATTGAGGGAGAATTTATTCTAAAAATAATAATTTGAATTATAGTATGTATATATCATTTAAGTTATATTTAGTTTTTATTTAAAATACAATTGAATTTAAAAGAATATGTGCACATTGAATATTTTATAAAACTTAACCCATTAATGAGCGACTTAATACACAATAAAAACAATTGTTGCGTTAGAAATTAAAAGTAAGTTTTTAAACATTAAAAATTTAGCATCATTATTATCGTATTAAAAACAAAAACAATCAAATTAAATGAAATAAAGTTATAGCACCCGATCGATTCATGTAATTTGAGGTTTTATGTTTTAAAAAATCATGTTAGATACCTGAACAGCTAATTAATGTCAGAGAACAATTTCTAGCGTGTAGTTTTATGAAAACAGCTAACTCACTGACGTCATTTCTTAGTCATGCAAACATCTTAAACAAGTTTATTTATATTTTTATGTTTCATAACCTCCTAGCATGGGTTGTTATTATTACACTGATGGTGCAACTTTATCGGATATCAAAGTTAACCTTTTCATTTAAAGTTAACATAAATACAATTCAAAGTGAAAAGTATTATTGTTAAGGTGAGGAGGGTGTAGAAGCATGAGGTGTTATTATTAGAATTTAGAAGAGTTACTTCACATCCAAATCATCTTCATCATCATTATAAATTCACTATCGAGCAAATAATCAGTAATCATCAAACTTTATCTTCCTTATTATGGCTTTCCTTTATTGTCAATTGGGCCTGTGAAGTCTGATCGGGCTAATGATGATTCTTGTGTAACAATCATAGTCCTTAATATTATTATTTTAAAATGTAATGATATGAGATGGATGTCCATGTCAGAGACTTAGAGTGGGCCACTATCTCAAATGATCCAAAGTGGTCTGAACCCTTCGTACTGTTTCACCAGGCCCATCAACCCTCCATCATGTCACACTGATACGTGTATCATTATGCTGCATGTGATCATATTTAGAGCCCAAAAATTGAATAAGTTCACTCAGTTTTCATCCATTTTTTTTCCATTCAAAAATAAGTGTGCCTTTAGTGTGGTTTGTTTGAAAAAAAAATTAATCTAAATTATTATGGTTTGAATTTATTTAATTTGATCATTTTAAACTTTTATTTTAAATGTTCCTCCTAAGATTGGGGGACCTACAAGTCCCCCGTAATCCTGACAAGGAATGGATTAGTGTTAGTTATAATTTAATTGGCCTGGGCCCCTATTTTCTGACCTAGGTATAAATGTATCTTTTAGACGAACAATATAGGCTAAGTGACACATAATTGAGAAATAATAAACCTAATCTCAAGGGGAATTCTCTAAGGTTTTATGCTTTCTAACATTAAATATAAAACTTTTAGATATAAATACATAAATATAAAATATATAATCAATATTAAAAGTACAAGAAATAAAAGTAAAATGTAATTTATCATTTTGCTATTTTTTAAGAGCAATATATTTTATTTTATAATTTATATGTTATAGTTATATAAAAAGGTCATAATAAGAGCACTAACTCAAGTTACTAGTGTATGTTTGAAGTCCTATAAAATCATAACACAAATGACACGTGATCATTAATTAAATAGTAGAATTACTTTAAGACACGAATAGTATAGGAATTTTAAAACATCGATTTGGTTTAACTCAATTTTATAAATAGGAACCATAGGCCGAATTGAACCACGCTTGGAGGTGTAGTTTTTTTGTAATTGCAAATAGTGATTTTCATGGCTTAAGATTTAGATCGATATGACTTTGTGGTTAGTTGAGGATTGATTCATTTCCTCAATACTCCTAGATTTTTGTATGAATTAGTCAATGTAGTGCATAAAAATTTTATTTTAAATTAAATATATATTATCATCATTTATCATTTTTTAATTAAGTTTTTATAAATTATAAAATAAAGAATAAAATTGTTAGATTTAACAAATATATATTTAATTATACATTTATTTAAAAATAAAATTTAAATCATGATATAGTCAAAGTTTGCTTTATTTTAAAATAAAAATAAAACATTTTATATAATTCTTTCGTAATTTGTTTATGGATTTCTTTAAATTATAAATAAAAAATATTTTAAATTGATCATTTAACAAATTTAAAATTATAATTTTTACACATAAATGTATACATCATCAATACAATCATTATATAGTTTTAAAATAATGGTAGTAGGAAAAAAAGTATGATGCACCACTTTCACTCTCTCTATAGAGTGTGAAATATTCCTTCAATTTTTGTCAAAAGAGAAAATAATGTTGACACTCAAGAGTAATGTAGCCTTCGAATAGAGAAACTAAATTCACTGTCTATTTTACCTTCAAGAATCATAACTTAAAAATATATAATAAGGTTGATCAATTTTAATTTAAGAGTCAAGTTCATCTAAATTTACAGAATTCTTCTTCTGATCCATTTTACTTTTTATTTGAAGTTTTTATACAAGAATTAAGAAATCAAATTAATATGATTGTTTTCATCAAAATTGTTAGGGTGTTCTTGTTTTCACCCTTCAATACTCATGTACTAGGTATCAGTTAGTTCTACAAATGTCTTGACGCAAGCTATATAGTAGAACACGGTATTAAGAATGAATATTTAGAAACTAGACTTTCCTTGTGTTTGATTAGTATTTAATAGTATTATACATAAACTAACAAGCAAATATGGAACATTTCTTTTCCTTCTAAAGTGGCAAGTAAAATAGAATAGGGGGAGTCCTAGATTCACTTCCCCGGAAGTTTTTGACTTCATAATAAGTCTTCATGCAAACACAAAGGTAGGGCATTTTGTTTGGATAAAATATAAATTCATCCGTGTAAAATATAAGATTGAGGGAAAATACTTTATAAGAAAATAAACATTTTTAGTTTCTATCATTCATGTTTATAGATTCAACGCTTGCAATAATATGGGTGGTACTTTTAATAATGAATGGCAAAAATGTTTTTTAGCCACCTCTAAAAATTTAAAGGGTTAAATGTGGTCATTTTTCTTATGGACAATTTATCCTAAATCTTATATTTTATTGAGTGTGAATTTGTATTTTAATTATTTTTACACAACTACATAATATCATAATGGAACTTTGCTAACCAAAAAAAATACTAAGAAATGAGAAATAAAATTTTTTTATTGAAAATTTGATCAATTTACCTCACCATGAAATTTAATACTATTTAATTTTAAAAAATTTTATTTGTTATCTTTTAATTTGTGTTTATATAGTAAAACCTTTTCTTTTACACGACTGAAGAAAAATGTTTATGTGTTTGTGCCTTACTTTTAGATGAAATGTTGTTCATTCTTGATGCCTTCAACTCTTAACATTATGTGAATGTGTCATTTATTAGGAGGAGAATTCAAATTCTACTTCATATTACATGGTATATGCCTAATGGGTCGGTCAAAAGTCGGTTGAATAGATTCATGTGTTCTCATCAGTAATTACAGGCATATCCACACTGTACTCGATTGGATTTGAACAGAAACCTATCTTATCATTGCCTAGTGTTATATATTAAAGATGGTGGATGTGGATTGGGGGCCGAGACCGTTTAGAGTACTAGATTATTGGTTGCAGCAGCCTAGGTTCAAAGCTAGACATAGAATAATTTGAAAGTTGAGGGGGGTGGAGCCTTTGTGTTGAAAGAAAAATTTAAGAAATTAAAGATGTCATTGAAGGAGTGGAATCAAAAAAGTTCTAGCATGTTGGGAGTGAGACTAAGGGAGGTGGAGAATAAAATAAAGGCTTTGGATTTACAGGAGGAAAATGGTGGGTTGAATGAGGAGGGTGTGATGGCTCATAAGAATCTTGTGGCATAATGGTGGGAGGTTGCTAGAATGGAGGATTCTATTTTTTACAAAAATCTAGAGTGAAGTGGTTACAAGATAGAGACTCAAATTTTAAGTATTGATATGTTGTTATAAATAAGATGAGGCAATTCATGGCTTATGGTTGGATGGGAAATGGGAGGAGGATCCGACAAGGGTTAAACGGGGTGTTAAATCTTTTTTCGAGATGAAATTCAGTAGAGATACTTGGAATAGGCCTATGTTGGATGAGGTTGAATTTTTGGTGTAAGGGGAGGATCTTAATAATAAAATTAATAAGAAGTTTACTAAGGAAGAGATTCGGTTGGTTGTCTAGGAGTGTGATGGATCAAAAAGCCCTGGGCTTAATGGGTTTAATTTCAATTTTATTAAATCTTTTTGGGACATGTTGAAATCAAATGTGTGTATAATGATGGAGGAATTTTATGAAAATAGGGTTTTTCCAGTGGGCTCAAATTCATCCTTCTTAGCATTAATTCTAAAAGGTCTTACTCAGGCGGGGTCAGGTGATTATAGGCCTATATCATTGGTAGAGCTGGGTATATGGGCCAGCCCGCCTCGCAATAGGCTTGCCCACATAGGCCCGCCCCGCAACGGGCTAGCCTACGAAACTCACTTTCTAAATAGGTTAATTTTTTTGAGCTTGCAACACGACCGCGAACCCGCGGACCAACCCGCTTATGAGATTTTTTTTGCTTCTTTTTTTATTCCTGGACTCATTTAAAATTAATTATTAGTTAATATAACATAAATTATCCAATAATAATTTGTGTGCATATGGAATCAGTGTGCGAGATATGGAATAATGTGGAATAATGGAATAATATGCAAACAGTTTGCGATGGAATAATGGAATAATATGGAAAAATGGAATAAGGAATTATCCAGTAACAGTTTGCGTCCATATATGGAATAATGGAATAACTACTATTTTATGCAACCAATAACAAAACAGATATGGAATAATGGAATAATGAATAACTACTAGTTAGTTACGAGCACATATGGAATAATGGAAAACATCCTAACAGTGTCCGATGCGAGAGCAGCTTTGGAAATGGGATCAGTGTGTGACGTCAACACGAGCAGATATAGAACCTCGATGTGATGCAAGAGTAGAGAGTGTGCGAGATCAAGATGCGAGCAGATGAGGATGGGTGTGGCACGCGACTGAAGAGATTTAGGGAAAAAAAATAAACTTTAGCTTTGGATTAGAGTTTTTAGTTTTTTGGTTTCTATTTTTAATTTATTTTTAATATATTTTTTATTTTTATTTGGCTCGCTGGTTAGCCTACGAATCCACGAGCCAAACCTGTTTTAACCTGTGGGGTTACACGGTCCTAGCTTGTGAGCTCACTTTTTAAATGGTCTAGTTTTGACCTACAACCTGCATAACAAGTAACTAAATGGGCCAGCCCGTAGCCCGGACCCGTTTACCCATCTCTAATCAATGGTGGATTGCGTTTATAAAATTACTTCTAAGGTTTTAACTCATCGGTTGAGGATGTTGTTGGTGGGATTGTTAGTGAGAATCAGTCAGCTTTCGTAGGCGGGAGAAATATGCTACATGGCGTGGTTATTGCAAATGACTTAATTGATGATGTGAAAAGGAGTCGTAAATCTTAATTTTTAAAGTGGAGTTTGAGAAGACGTATGATTCAATTTGTTGTGATTTTCTATTTTATATGATGAGAAGGTTGGGTTTTACTAATAGATGGATTTGGTGGATCAGAAGTTGTTTAATGTCTTGTATGTTCTTGTGAATGAGAGTCCAACTTCAGAGTTCCCTATGAGGCGGGGTATAAGGAATGAGTGATCTTATGGCCCCATTCTTATTTCTTTTTGTTGTTGAGGGAATTAATAGGCTAATGAGAAAGGCAGTGAAGAAGAACATATTTCAAAGAACATTCTCACTTACACTTTGCTGATGATACTTTATTTTTTTACGAATTGTCTTAGAGGAACGTTATGACATTCAAAAGTGTGTTGAGATGTTTTGAATTAGCTTTTGGCCTAAAGGTTAATTTTTTTAAAGAGTAAATTAGGAGCTGTTTTGGGTAAAGAGGAGGAAGTGGGTCAGTATGCAGACTTGTTACAATGTGATATTATAAGGTTACCATTTTTGTATCTTGGTATCCCTTTGGGGGCGAATCCTGGGAGAAAATGTACTTGGGATACTATTGTCTTAAAATTTTAGAAAAAGTTATCCGTTTGGAACTAGCGTCATCTATCCTTTGGTGGTCGTCTCCGTCTTCTTAAATTGGTACTTTCCTCACTACCTCTTTTTTTTTTCTTTTTTTAAGGCACCTATTTCTGTTTTAAAATTACCAACTTCTTTGTAAAGGTCCTTCTTGTAGGGTGAGATGAGGAAAAAAATATGTTGGGTTAAATGGGATCAAGTGTGTATGAGTAAGAAGGTAGGTGGGTTGGGTATGAAGGATTTGGAAAAATTTAATGTTGCTTTGTTAGGAAAGTGGGTGTGGAGGTTGCCGGGAGATCATGAGTGTTTGTGGGGGTAGAGTATTAGAATCAAAATATGGGAGTGGTGTATGATCTAGGCATTGAGAGGTTTTTAGGAAAGGTTTAAAATGGTAGAGGGATTTGGGAGTGTTCTGAAAATGTCTGATAAGTTTGAGTGGTTTTGGTCTAGAATGAGGAGGGTAGTGGGTGATGGGTTAAAAACAAGGTTTTGGTTTGACTATTGGTTTGGGGAAACAATGTTAAAATCTAAGTATCACAGGTCTTTCTTAATTTCGTCACGGCATCATGCTTCTGTAGCTGATATGGGTGTGTCGGTGGATAATGTGTAGGTCTGGGATCTTAAATAGTGTAGGAAGTTTTTCGTCTGGGAATGTGAATTGTTGTCATATCTTATTCATGATCTTGGAAGTTTTGCTTGCATGCGTGTGGATACACTTGATTCTTTGGTTACGGTTGGAATCTTCCTCCGGCCAGTTCTCTATGAAGTCGGCTTACAATGTTTTGCTTCAACAATCTAACTAGTGGGATTCATATTTTATGCACTTTTTCTGGAATAATGTGATGCCTCTTAAAGTGGAAGGCTTTGGATGGAGATTAATACTTGGCCGCATTTAATCTAAAAATAATTTAGCTACACGTGGGACTATGTTTGATAATTCTTCTGTCCCATGTGTCTTCTGCGGAAAGTGCGAGGAGAATTATTCTTTATGTAAGCTATTTTGATTGATTAGGGTTTTGCTCTGTTTTACATTATTATGGTAAGGAACATTTTGAATGTACCATGGGATATGGATTTGACAATGGGACTAAACTTGGATTGATTGTGATGTGGTTTACTACTATTTGGACTATTTGGGTTGTGAGGAATGAGGTAATTTTTTAGGCAGGGAATGTGTCTGTTGTGAGGAATTAGGTAATTTGGTTAAGATTTCAACTGAATGAGCTTTTTAGAAGTCATGTTGAATGGTATAGGGAATCTCTTTTATGCTTATCAGGGTTGTGATCAATATCTTTTTGTATATGGGTTAGGATACTCCTTGTACCTTTTCTAATATATTTTTCCTTTTGCTGATAAAAATATATGCTTCTACCTATTTGTTTTACCTATTCTAAATGATCCAAAAAAATATTATTGAATGGTTTTTTGTAATCCTTTATACACTGGTCTAGTGTGTGTGTGTGTATATATATATGAATGAATAATGAATTTAATTTATCTGTTGAATTCAATTATCGAAATCAAATCAATTAAGCTGGATTAAATTTTTTAATTGAATTAAAACTGATCTAATTTAATTAAGAACTAATTGAACATCGAATTTCAATAACGTAAGCTCAAGTACTCAATTACCACAAGATCTAAATTTATATTATTTATTATTATTTTCTTATTTTTTTCACACTTTAACCTAACCTAAGAGTAAGTTCACTTACACAAAATCTTACCACTCTCATTCCTAAATAATTAGATCTAAAAACATTACTTCTTTCTTGAGTTTCTTCTTTTCCCAAACACATCGTCACCTACCAATCCAACTTTGTTTCATGTGATCCCGCTTGGTTTCAATACTTTAATTTGTAATGTTGCTTGATCATGAATGTGTTATGTTTGATCATGGATTAAAGTTTTAAATTTAAATATTTGATCATTGATTCGATCAATTATGATTTAGATTTTATTAAATTTCTATTTTCTTAAAATTTGTAACAGGTAATAAACTAATCGAATATCTAATTATGCAAACAAAATTGAACCAACTAAAGTAAAACCAAATTAGATTGGATTAAAAAAACACAAATTTGATATAATCCAATTCACTTCAATTGGTTTAGATTTATGTTTGTTCAAACCGAATCTAACTCAATCCTAACAATCACTAGTATATATTATGCTTATTGTGTGAGTTTGATCAAACATCATTTATCTTACCAAGTTTTGAATTTAATCAAATCTCCAAGCTGATCTACTTCCATCTTTTCATTTGAAGTACATGTTATTTCTTTCATGTGATCTAAATTTTCCAACATATGTACATACCACATCTATTATTATTAATAATTACCCGTCTCTTATGTATTTATATGTTGATGTGGGTTTTGACAATAAACAACAAATGAAGATTTAAGTTCAAATACACAAATCAATAATGATTAACAAATGATTGCCAAAATAGTCAAAATAAATCTTGAAGAAACTTGGTTGTTAAATCATCCTGGAAAAGCCATTACAAGTATGCAATAAAATGAAGGAAGCTTAAGCAAAGGAATGAAGAATCAGGGACTTGCACACTCTAAGCGTGAGTCAGCGTGGAAGTATGGGCTTGAAAGTAATGAATCAGGGGCTACAATTGAAGCTCGCTTAAGCGCTGGACCAGCTCGCTTAAGCGCTGGACAAGCTCGCTTAAGCGTGAAGCTATGGAGCTTAAGCGTGAGCGTTGAGCAAAGCGTGATGCATCAGGAGCCCAAAATCACAAGTCTCGCTTAAGCGCTGGACTAGCTCGCTTAAGCGCTAGACAAGCTCGCTTAAGCGTGAAGCTATGGAGCTTAAGCGTGAGAGTGGAGCAAAGCGTGATGCATCAGGAGCCCAAAATCACAAGTCTCGCTTAAGCGTTGGACCAGCTCGCTTAAGCGCTGGACAAGCTTGCTTAAGCGTAAAGCTATGGAGCTTAAGCGTGAGCATGGAGCAAAGCATGATGCATCAGGAGCCCAAAATCACAAGTCACTCTTAAGCGTAAACAAGGTTCGCTTGAGCGTGATAGCACGCTTGAGCGTGGATTCGAGCATGATGCAAGCGTGAAAAGGAAATCAAGGGAAATATACCTGTACGCTTAAGCGTGATTAAACTTGCTTGAGCGAGGATGCTACAAAATTAATTACAGCATGTGTTTATGATGTGCAGTGGAATATCAGAAGTTCCAAGAAGCTAATTCAAACATCATGCTACTCTCAGATGATTAAACTACGTCACCATGAGTCAAATAAGTTTACTTAATTCAAATGAATTATGTGAATTTGAATTTGAATCTCTATTGAATATATGACAGCCTTGCATCGCACTTGGACAAACTGAATCACACTATGAATTAGCCAAATACAGCGTTCCAACATTCTCTGAGCAGATTGCATTCTCCAGGTCTCCACTATGCAAGTTGCAATTTAAGTAACTAAAAATAGACATACGCTCCACTGTTCCACCTTATCGTGGAAATTAAATACACTGCTCCACCATAAAATGACCATGTTGCTCCATGTCATTAAAGGAAGTTAAAGATACAAGGAACCATACTACACTATCCTCGGGTGAATATTTTAATTGCAATCCCCATACTTCCATCTACTATAAATAGGGAAGGCAATTGAATTTGCAATTCGTGTAACATTCCTGGTATTTGAATAAAAATTTTTGGGGAGTGGAAAATATTAGCAAATGTTTTAGAGATTTATTTAACATTTGATCTGCCTAAACCGGGGTCAGGGAATCTGGTGTCGGGCCGGTCTCAATTGTGAGGGTCAAACGGTGTTGAAGATCGGTTGTGCAGAGAAGAACGGTTAAAGACGTACTGACCTGTGGCAGACGCTTATCCGGCGTGCTTGGGGTGGTCTTGGACTAACCGACGTGTGGAAAACGCCCGACTCGGAATCATAGTCCGGGTCAACCTCTTGTAATAGCTAGGACAATCGGATGTGCATAACAAAGATGTAAGGACGGATGAAGTATCCGACCTCTCAAGCGTTAGCTCAGATTACCGATGTATGGACACTACGCCTGGACACCGGTTGTCCGGTATCCAGCTCGGATCGATACTCTTGTGAAGTATTGGTCAGTTTCGAATAATTAAGCATTGTGAAAGCAAATCAGAGTAGAATTCCAATGTGATGAAATTGATTAAAAAACTTTTAATGGGAATGTAAATGAACTGGGAAAAGGCTGTCTTGCCCCTGAGTTCTATATAAAAGGAAATTTTCTCTCTCCCCTATTCACTATTTACGAACTTCTTCTTCTCTTGATCTGTTCCTTCTTCTTTGATCTCTTTGCTTGTCGCTAAGTTGCATGCGCTGGGGGAGGACTCCGTTTGTGTTAAAGCCTTAATCCAACCTCGTTCCTGTGATCGTGGCCTCAAGGTGAGTCCACTGATCCGTTTTATTATGGCTCCTTGTTCCCTTTCATTTCTCTGGTAGCCAAGGGCTATGCATGGCTATATTCGAGCCCGTTCTCCACTCCTTAGGTGAGTATGAGCTTAAATATGGCCTAAAAGCTGAGGGGTTGAGTTAATGGGTGTTGCATTCTGACCCGTAGGTGGTAGATTAGACAGCGAAAGGCTGAGCGTCGAAGCTGAGACTGCGAATCCAGTACTCAGAGGAAGGGATCGACACTGAGAGCAGATCTTCATAGCGCGGAATCGAGGTAAGGGGGTGTTCAGGTTATGATTAATTAGAATAGGATCTATTTCCTATCTGAGTTAAGGTAAGAAAGTGTTCTCGAATATTGTGGTGTACCTATGTTGTGCATGTATGACATATAGATATATATATATATATATATATCGATCAGCTGAAGATCGGGTGTGTAGTGGAGTTAACCTTGTCATGAGCTTGATATATTTAATGCTGAGAAAATGTGGATCATTTATGTGTGGATGTATGTGTGTACACCTTGCAATGACATGAAATACGTAATGCTTGAGATAATCAGTATGTTATATTGAAGGGCTTGACGAGTTGGTCGCCCTACGCTGTGAGCACTGGTCAGTTTCTGACAGTTGTAAGTGATAATCAGAATGATATGTTTATGTGTATGTGATTGAATGTGATTATGTGGTGGAGGACGTCCAACGGTATGAATTACCCTGTTTTGGCTTCAGTGGTCAAGTCGGACCCAGTTAAGCTACCCAGAGGTCTTTGACCTAGTGGTTGAAAGGGGAGCCAAGTCGGGCTCGGTGAACCAAGTCGGACTTCCAACTGAAGGTCGATCCTTTTAGTATCTGGATACTAGGTGTCAAATTTTATATGAGAGTCAGTTGTGATAATTGATGAATTCTGGGTGGTGATGTGCATAATTGCTGAGTGACATTTGTTACATTTGCTGAGTAAAATTATTAATATTGCCGGGTGACTTATGTTATGTTTCCGAGTGGAGTTTGTCATATTGACCGAGTGTGATTTGTAAAGTCATAAGAATGCAGCTGGATGGAGCTTATTTATAATTATAACTTGTTGATTTTGTTCTATATTAATTATGATTCCAAACACTCACCCTTACTACTGTTTTCAATTTAGTAACCAGTGACAGGGAGGAAGCCGGAGCCATGGAGTCGCGCCAAGGGGGAGATCGATGCCAAGGCCCGAATGTTTTTGAGTAGCTGTCGAATATAATTATGTATAAGGAATTTTCCTAGCGTGTAATGTTGTTGCTTGTATGCTGGATTAAATTAAATCTGGTGTGAAATGACATTGTGTTATGCTTAGTTTACATTTTCACGAGTTCACCGTGACAGAATTTTACCGAGCGAGGCTTGCCCGAGTCGATTCATCCATGGTTGAGCAAGGGCCCGCCAGCTTAATGTTAGCTTCACCACTAGGTGAATTTTCCACCCATGTCCGAGTGAGATTGGTTGGGAGAGAGTTCCGAGTGATAAGGATTTGAAAGTGTCCGAGTGAAAATCTGAGTTCCTCCCGAGGGAAGCAAGAGTAGGGTATTCACTGAGTGAAGGCATTCGAAGAGGCTATAACCGAGGGGTGGAGGTTAAATTATCAACGAAAGAGTTGGGACCGAGCGAAATCGTCTGAGTAAAGGGTAGTAAAGAGTCAAGTGAGGAATGTCCGAGTAAACAGAAGTTGAGCGTTTCCTGAGTGAAACCCTTGAGCCAAGTGAAACATTTTGTCGAGTGAAACCCCATGTGGGTCCGCGTGTATGCTTGTTCACCCAGTCTCTAAATATGGCATTCGCTCAAGCATTTCGCTGCCTCGCTTAGGAAAGAAATGTGTCTCTCGCTCAAGCGGATTGGGTTTCGCTTCAGCGAAGACTTCTGATCTCGCTCAAGCGAATCTGGCTTCACTCAAGCGAGTGGGCTTTGACTTCATATTTCTCTTCTTACTTACTTTAACTAAAATTCCTTTTCTTATTTTATTTAATTAATTAAATTGTTACTGTTTGTTACTTTAAATACGTGTATTGAAAAATAAATAGCATTTTGAAACGGGGCTTGATTAATTATTTGTAAACGTGAAAATTGATTGTAATGTTAATCAAATGAATATAAATATATGTAAAATGACCTAGGATGTTACAGTTGGTATCAGAGCGTTTCTTTCTAGAGCCGGGTGCATCGGCCGATTCAGTGATTGTATGAGTCCGGTGAGGGCTGATAGCATTCAATGGGGTTGTGTTTTGCTTGTGCAGCTTGGCAATCATTCCCTTGGCACTCCATCGGCATGGCATTCTATGGGTGTAAGGTAAATTTCTGACTCCCTGACGACATTGGTTATTAATGGTGATGTGTTTACTTATTGTAGAATTACAATATGACCCAAGGAACCAGTTCCGGTGGAGGGGGCGATTTCTTCTCCAAGTTTACCCAGTTGATGAGTAAGACCGAGTCCGGTCCCACTCTGGATAAATTCCTAAAAAGGAATCCCCCGGCTTACAAGGGAGGACACGATTATGACGGGGCATACATTTGGGTCAGGGACATAGAGCAAGTCTTTGAATACTTCGAGTGCTCAGAAGAGCAAAAAGTTTTGTTTGCTACCTATCAATTAAAGGACGAGGCTAGAGTATGGTGGTCTCGGATGAAGGTACAGATGAACGCGGCAAATGAGCCGCTAGTGTGGGCAAATTTTTGAAGGAGATTCCTTGTTAAGTACTTCCCGGATAATTACAAATGGAATTCCTGAAGTTGGAGCAAGGCTGAATAACTGTGGCCGAGTACACCAGCAAGTTTGACGAGCTGTGTGATTTTTACCATCCTTTTTCACTGGAAGGGACTGAGGGCAGCAAGTGTGCTAAATACGAGGCTGGATTACGGATTGAACTCCGTAGTGTAGTTGTGCCTATGGAGATTCGGGACTACCCGACCCTAGTAAACAAAGCTAGACTGACTGAAGAGGTGCAGTTACAAAGGACGTCCCAGCCGAGAGACAAGAAGCCACTGAAAGCAAAGGGCTTCAGCTTCAAGAAGATGGGCCAATTCTTTCGAGGCGGCAAGTCTTCTGCTACTTCTTCATCTTCTTCCGGTCGGGGCTCTACTGGCCGATCGGGTAATCTCTCTGGTAGCCATGCGTGCTACAATTGTGGCCAAGAAGGCCATATTTTAAAACACTGTCTAGCCAATCAGATTGTATGCTTTCAGTGTGGACAGCCGGGGCACCTCAGGCCCAATTGCCCATAGAGGCAGCAGCAGAGCAGGCCAGGCAATCGAACTAACCCTTCTGGGACTCGGGGTGCTAACTTTCAGAGGGGAGGCAGGCATGGTGCTGGTCAGGGAGGTCAGCAATCGGGAAGATCTGATGCCCAGTCCAGTGGTGCCCAGAATGCTATGACCGGACGGGTGTTCACGTTTGATGCCTCGGAAGCCACGAGGAATGACAACTTGGTGCAGGGTAAGTGCCTCATCTGTGGTTATCTTGTTGATGTAATTTATGATTTGGGCGTGACCCATTCATTTATTTCCGAGAGTTGTGCGCGGCAGCTTGGTTTGCCGATCGGTTTAATGGAGAATGCCCTTATTGTTTCCACTCCAACCGATTCCACTTTTCGTGCGACCACCGTGTGTAGAGATATGCCGATGCAAATTGAAGACCGTACTTTTCGGGTGAACTTTATCTATATGCCCTTGAGGAACTTAGATGTTATTCTAGTTCTCGATTGGCTAGCTGCTAATCATGTGATGGTCGACTGCTATCGGAAGAGTATTGTTTTCTCTCAGGAACTTGACGCGAAGGATGTGGTGAGTGATGTCTCAGCCACGTATGTTATTTTATTTGCTTCGGAGGGTCGGTATAGCCTTCTACCGAGTGATATTCCAATTGTTTGTGAATTCCCTAATGTTTTCCCGGAAGAAATTCTGGAGTTGCCTCCCAGTCGGGAGATTGATTTCTCTATTGACTTAATTCCCGGGGCAGAGCCTGTGTCCCGAGCGCCATATAGAATATCTTCGGTGGAGTTGGCCGAGGTAAAGAAACAAGTAAATGAATTACTGGAAAAGGGCTTTATTCGACCGAGTG
The DNA here is from genome assembly GCA_037962975.1 of Clitoria ternatea. Taxonomy (NCBI): domain Eukaryota; kingdom Viridiplantae; phylum Streptophyta; class Magnoliopsida; order Fabales; family Fabaceae; genus Clitoria; species Clitoria ternatea. The sequence goes on from CM075669.1 coordinate 258,190,966, forward strand.
CTTCACCATGGGGCGCTCCGGTGTTACTGGTAAAGAAGAAGGACGGTAGCATGTGAATGTGTTGACAATTAAAAATAAGTATCCATTGCCTCGGATTGATGACTTGCTGGACCAACTGAGGGGCGCTGTTGTGTTTTCTAAAATTGATTTAAGGTCGGGATACCACCAGATCCGAGTGAAGTCGGAAGATATTCCGAAGATAGCGTTTTGGACTCGGTATGGGCACTTCGAGTACATTGTAATGCCCTTTGGAGTGACAAATGCCCCCGCCATCTTCATGGACTATATGAATCAGATTTTTCAACCATACTTGGATAAGTTTGTAGTGGTATTCATTGATGACATCCTGGTATATTCGAGGTCGGTTGAAGAGCATGCTCAACACCTTCAGATCGTTCTACAGATACTCTGAGAGAAAAAGCTGTATGCTAAACTATCTCTGTGATTTTTGGGAAAGTAGTGTGTAATTCCTAGGACATGTAATTTCCCGAGAGGGCGTCTCGGTTGATCCGATAAAAATTGAGGCGGTTATAGCTTGGGAGAGACCGAGGTCGGTAACGGAAATCAGAAGTTTCCTCGGGTTAGCTGGATACTATCGACGTTTTATTGAAGGATTCTCTCGGATAGCACTCCCTCTGACTAGGTTAACAAGGAAAGAGAGCCCTTTTGTGTGGTTGGAGAAGTACGAGCTGAGTTTTCAGACTCTCAAACGGTGTTTGACGACTGCCCCGGTGCTTGCGTTGCCTGATGTAACACGGGAGTTTGTGGTGTATTGTGATGCATCCAAGTACGGTTTGGGTTGTATGCTGATGTAATCCGACCGGGTGATTGCCTATGCTTCCAGGCAATTGAGGCCGCACGAATCAAATTATCCAACCCATGATTTGGAATTGGTAGCAGTAGTATATGCATTAAAAATTTGGCGTCATTACCTTTATGGATCCCGTTTTGTGGTGTTCAGTGACCACAAAAGCTTGAAATATTTATTCGATCAAAAAGAGCTAAACATGAGGCAGAGAAGGTGGGTGGGGTACTTGAAAGATTATGACTTCGATTTGAGGTGCCACCCGGGTAAGGCGAATATTATGGCCGATGCACTGAGTAGGAAGGTGTTGCACGCGGCTTATTTGATGGGCAGAGAACAGGAACTGCTGGAGAGCTTTAGGAATATGAATATTGGAGTTGTTATGGACGCTCCAAACCGAATGACGGTCGGAATATTAAAGATCTCCAACGAATTTCTGGAGTCTATTGTTGCGGCTCAGAAAGACGATGAGGAGTTGCTGAAAATGATTGACACTCAGGCTCGAGGCAAAGATATGGAGTTAACTCGGGGTAATGATAGAATATGGAGATTCCGGAACCGAGTGGTGGTGCCTGCACATGGAGATTTCAGGAAAGCTGTACTAGCTGAGGCACATAAAAGCTCCCTGAGTATTCATCCCGGTGTGACGAAAATGTATCATGACTTGAAGAAGGAATTCTGGTGGTCGGGCATGAAGAAAGCAATAATTGAATACGTAAGGTCCTGCGTGATATGCCAAAAGTGCAAAGTCGAACATCAACGACCCCCAGGTTTGCTTCAGCCCCCAGAAATTCCGGTCTGGAAGTGGGAAAGCATCACCATGGACTTCGTATCCGGGCTACCTCGCACCCGAACTGGGTGCAACGCGATTTGGGTAATTGTTGACCGACTAATCAAGAGCGCCCACTTCCTAGCGATGAATATGAAATGGTCACTGGACCGATTGGCTAAGTTGTATGTTGCTGAGATTGTATGACTGTACGGTGTTCCCTCAAGCATTATTTTTGATCGGGATCCCCGATTTACTTCAACATTTTGGGGAAGCTTGCAACAAGAACTGGGTACTGAGCTCAGGTTGAGCTCGGCGTACCATCCCCAGACCGATGGCCAGTCGGAATGAACAATACAAACTCTCGAGGATATGCTGAGGGCATGTGTGTTAGAGCAGGGCGGATCATGGGAAAAATACTTGCCTTTGGTGGAGTTTGCATATAATAACAGTTATCATAGCAGCATTGGGATGGCTCCCTATGAAGCCCTTTACGGTCAAAAATGTCGTACTCCATTATGCTGGAATGAGAATGGCGATGCCATTCATCTGGGGCCTGAACTGATTCAAGAGATGAACGAACAAGTTGCCTTAATCCGAGAGAAGATAAAAATTGCCCAAGACCGACAAAAGAGCTATTACGACAATCGGCATAGGCCGCTTGAGTTTCAGGTAGGCGATTGGGTGTTCTTGAGGATTTCACCGACTAAAGGTGTACGTCAGATTTTGAAGAGCCAAAAACTTAATCCGAAATACATTGGACCCTACCGAATACTGGAATGGATTGGTGAAGTTGCTTACCGACTGGATCTTCCCCAGTCGTTGACTAATATCCACAACGTGTTTCACGTATTACAGCTCCGAGCCTACATTCCGTGTGATACAATGATTGTACCCAGTGACTTCATTGAATTGAAAGAAGACCTGACGGTGGAAGCGGTACCGATCTGTATTGAGGAGTATCAAACGAAATGGTTAAGGAGCAAGGAGGTGCCGTTGGTGAAGGTGAAATGGCAGAATTTGAACTGGATAAACTACACTTGGGAATTAGAATCAGATATGAGGCGGATATACCCCCATCTTTTTCAATCGGAACACTGATTTCGGGGATGAAAATAAAAATTTTTGGAGAGTGGAAAATATTAGCAAATGTTTTAGAGATTTATTTAACATTTGATCTGCCTAAACCGGGGTCAGGGAATCTGGTGTCAGGCTGGTCTCAATTGTGAGGGTCAAACGGTGTTGAAGATCGGTTGTGCAGAGAAAAACGGTCAAAGACGTACTGAGCTGTGGCAGACGCTTATCCGGCATGCCTGGGGTGGTCTTGGACTAACCGATGTGCGGAAAACACCCAACTCGGAATCATAGTCTGGGTCAACCTCTTGTAATGGCTGGGACAATCGGATGTTTATAACAAAGATGTAAGGACGGATGAAGTATCCGACCTCTCAAGCTTTAGCTCGGATTACCGATGTGTGGACACTACGCTGGACACCGGTTGTCCGATATCCAGCTCGGATCGATACTCTGGTGAAGTATTGGTCAGTTTCGAATAATTAAGCATTGTGAAAGCAAATCAGAGTAGAATCCCAATGTGATGAAATTGATTAAAAACTTTTATTGGGAATGTAAATGAACTAGGAAAAGGCTGTCTTGCCCCTGAGTTCTATATAAAAGGAAATTCTCTCTCTTCCCTTTTCACTATTTATGAACTTCTTCTTCTCTTAATCTGTTCCTTCTTCTTTGATCTCTTCGCTTGTCGCTAAGTTGCATGCGCTGGGAGAGGACTCCGTTTGTGTTAAAGCCTCAATCCAACCTCATTCCTATGATCGTGGCCTCAAGGTGAGTCCACTGATCTGTTTTATTGTGGCTCCTTGTTCCCTTTCGTTTCTTTGGTAGCCAAGGGCCATGCATGGCTATATTTGAGCCCGTTCTCCACTCCTTAGGTGAGTATGAGCTCAAATGTGGCCTAAAAGCTGAGGGGTTGAGTTAATGGGTGTTGCATTCTGACCCGTAGGTGGTAGATTAGACAGCGAAAGGCTGAGCGTCGGAGCTGAGACTACGAATCCAGTACTCAGAGGAAGGGATCGACACCGAGAGCAGATCATCGAAGCGTGGAATCGAGGTAAGGGGGTGTTCGGGTTATGATTAGATAGAATAGGATCTGTTTCCTATCTGAGTCAAGGTAAGAAAGTGTTCTCGAATATTATGGTGTACCTATGTTGTGCATGTGTGACATATAGATATATATATCGATCAGCTGAAGATCGGGTGTGTAGTGGAGTTAACCTTGTCATGAGCTTGATATATTTAATGTTGAGAAAATGTGGATCATTTATGTGTGGATGTATGTGTGTACACCTTGCAATGACATGAAATACGTAATGCTTGAGATAATCAGTATGTTATATTGAAGGGCTTGACGAGTCGGTCGCCCTACGCTGTGAGCACTGGTCAGTTTCTGACAGTTGTAAGTGATAATCAGAATGATATGTTTATGTGTATGTGATTGAATGTGATTATGTGGTGGAGGATGACCAACGGTATGAATTACCCTGTTTTGGCTTCAGTTGTCAAGTCAGACCCAGTTAAGCTACCCAGAGGTCTTTGACCTAGTGGTTGAAAGGGGAGCCAAGTCGGGCTCGGTGAACCAAGTCGGGTTCACGGGATGTCAAGTCGGACTCCCAGCTGAAGGTCGATCCTTTTAGTATCTGGATACTAGGTGTCAAATTTTATATGAGAGTCAGTTGTGATAATTGATGAATTTTGGGTGGTGATGTGCATAATTGCTGAGTGACATTTGTTACATTTGCTGAGTAAAATTATTAATATTGCCGGGTGACTTATGTTATGTTTCCAAGTGGAGTTTGTCATATTGGCCGAGTGTGATTTGTAAAGTCATGAGAATGCAGCTGGACGGAGCTTATTTATAATTATAACTTGTTGATTTTGTTCTATATTAATTATGATTCCAAACACTCACCCTTGCTACTGTTTTCAATTTAGTAACCAGTGACAGGGAGGAAGCCGGAGCCATGGAGTCGCGCCAAAGGGGAGAACGATGCCAAGGCCTGAATGTTTTTGAGTAGCTGTCGAATATAATTATGTATAAGGAATTTTCCGAGCGTGTAATATTGTTGCTTGTATGCTGGATTAAATTAAATCTGGTGTGAAATGACATTGTGTTGTGCTTAGTTTACGTTTTCACGAGTTCGCCGTGACAGAATTTTACCGAGCGAGGCTTGCCCGAGTCGATTCATCCATGCTTGAGCAAGGGCCCGCCAGCTTAATGTTAGCTTCACCACTAGGTGAAGTTTCCACCCATGTCTGAGTGAGATTGGTTGGGAGAGAGTTCCGAGTGATAAGGATTTGAAAGTGTCCGAGTGAAAATCTGAGTTCCTCCCGAGGGAAGCAAGAGTAGGGTATTCACCGAGTGAAGGCATTCGAAGAGGCTATAATCGAGGGGTGGAGGTTAAATTATCGACGAAAGAGTTGGGACCGAGCGAAATCGTCTGAGTGAAGGGTAGTAAAGAGTCAAGTGAGGAATGTCCGAGTAAACGGAAGTTGAGTGTTTCCTGAGTGAAACCCTTGAGCCAAGTGAAACATTTTACCGAGTGAAACCCCATGTGGGTCCGCGTGTGTGCTTGTTCACCCAGTCTCTAAATGTGGCATTCGCTCAAGCATTTTGTTGCCTCGCTTAGGAAAGAAATGTGTCTCTCGCTCAAGCGGATTGGGTTTCGCTTCAGCGAAGACTTCTGATCTCGCTCAAGTGAATCCGGCTTCGCTCAAGCGAGTGGGCTTTGACTTCATATTTCTCTTCTTACTTACTTTAACTAAAATTCATTTTCTTATTTTATTTAATTAATTAAATTGTTACCGTTTGTTACTTTAAATACGTGTATTGAAAGATAAATAGCATTTTGAAACGGGGCTTGATTAATTATTTGTAAACGTGAAAATTGATTGTAATGTTAATCAAATGAATATAAATATATGTAAAATGACCTAGGATGTTACAATTCGTACCAAAGCATTTGAAGTATTTCCATTTGCTTTCTTCCCCTTCCATTCTCTTGCTGTTCTTCTTGCTCTCTTTATTCTTTGATTGGCATATTTCTTGAAGTTATTTTTTTAGAGTTAATTTGTGGGGAAATTATATTGTGTACTTATTTTGCATATCCTCTCTTTGAGAGTTATTACTTTGTGAAAGCTTTAACTTGTATATCCACTCTATTGGAGAGTTTCCTTGTATGCCCAAACACCGAACATCTTAAAATCTTTGGGTTGGGGTTTCAACCTTGTAATTGTGAGATTGAGAGATTGGGTGGAGTGCCCTTGTACTTGTGAGGATTGGATTCTTGAGTGTGGGACACTAAGAAGTCGCAGTTGCTCAAAGTTGTATCTCTAATCTCCAATAGTGGAAATCCTCTAAGTGGGTTGCTTAGAGGCGAGACGTACACCGGTGTGGTGGAACTCGTATATATCGGTTTGTAAATCTCTTCCCTAAACTTATTTAATTTGTGCACTTAACTTGCTTGCTTGATTTATTATATTATTTCCAATTAATTTGGACTAAGTGCATGTTATATTAAGTTATAAATTATTTCGATTAACATTGTTGAAATTAGCCTTAAGTAATATTCTTGAATTATTTTGAAATCTTTCTAAGTACCATAAATAGTGTTGAGATTAATTTGATTCCATTTCTTGAATATTGCTTAGACCTTTTAAGTGCTAACTATTTTGTCTATGTATAAATTGTTACTATTTACCATTAAGTTTATCATCTTTATCAAACATAGTAACTAAAGAATCAACTTCAAAAGCATTCAAAGTAAAATTTTTTAATACTCAATTCACCCCCCCTCTTGAGTACTTGAGGCCACTTGGTTAACAAGTGGTATCAGAGCTTGACTCTTGGTAGATCAAGCTTAACAGCTTCAAGAGAACAAATGGCCTCAAATTCTCTAAACCTTTTTCCCGAGGATGGTGCCACAAATAGACCTCCCGCTTTCAATGGTGAGGGCTACGCTTTTTGGAAAGCAAGGATGAAAATTTTTGTGAAATCAATTGACTTGAAAGTATGGAATGCTATTGAAAATGGTCCTTTTGTACCTATGCATACTGTTAATGATAAACAAGTTGAAAAACCTATGGATGATTGGACTAGTGAGGAAGAGAAGAAAGTACAATATAATTATAAAGCAAAAAATCTTATCACTTTAGCCTTAGGTCCCGATGAGTTCTTTAGAGTAGTTACATGTAAATCTGCTAAGGATATGTGGGATACCCTTCAAGTAACTCATGAAGGAACTAGCGATATTAAGGACTCTAAGATTAGTACTTTAACTAGTCAATATGAAAGTTTTAGAATGAATTCCAATGAATCTATTTTAGAACTTCAAAAGAGATTTACTTTGATTATTAATCATCTTATTACACTTGGTAAATCTTATACTAACAAGGAACTTATCTATAAAGTTCTAAAAAGTCTTACTAGGGAATGGTAACCTCTTGTTACGGCCATCAAACAATCTCCCAATATAAATGATATGTCTCTTGCCACTTTGTTTGGTAAACTCCAAGAACAAGAACAAGAATTGAAAGACTTGAAACAAGCGGAGGAAGAAGAAAAAGTCTCTAAGAAGAAAGGGCTAGCTCTCAAAGCCACCTCAATTGTTGAAGATGAATCCGAGAGTGATCTTGACGAGGATGAAGAGTTAAGCCTATTCGTGAAACGTTTTGGAAAGCTTATGAAGAGCAAACGCTTCCAAAGGAACTTCAAATCACAAGGTAAGAAATCTAATCCTAAAGAAAATTCTACTTCACCTACTTGCTTTGAATGTGGAAAGGAAGGACACTTCAAGATAGATTGTCCAAACCTAAAGAAGAAAAACAAAGAAAGAAAAGAAAGGAGAAGAACATATATCGCATGGGATGAAAATGAGATAAGTAGCTCGGACGATTCAGAAAATGAAGAAGCAAACCTCTGTCTTATGGCCAATCACCAAGATGAAGAAGATGAGGTAAACTTTCATGACTTAGATAAGGAAGAACTACTTGATGCTATTGAAGAATTGTATGATAAACTTATGAAAGTGTCTAATAAGCATAAATTATCTAGAAAAACCATTGACACTCTTGAGATGCATCTTATGGAAGTTTGTAAAGAAAATGAATGTTTGAAAAATGAGTTAGTAAATGTTCAAGCATGCTCTAGGACTAAACCTTGTGAATTTGTAAAGAAATGTGACATGCTAGAAACTAAGGTTTTGGACTTGAATAGAACTCTAGAAAAATTTACAAATAGTAGAGACAACTTAAATGTTTTACTTGGTAAACAACGGTGTATGTTTGATAAAACGGGTTTAGGTTTCAATGCCATTAAGAAACAAAAGAATTATAAGAACTTCTTTATACCACCTAGTAAAACTTCATCACCTTTCATGAAATGTAATCATTGTGGTTTTAAAGGACATAATGCATCAATTGGTTAGAAAACTAGGGCCAAAGGTTGTGAGAAAAGTATGGGTTCCTAAAGGAACATTACCTCAAACTAACCTACAAGGACCCAACATAAAATGGGTACCAAGTTCTCTAACTTGACATGTTTTGTAGGTATGCTTTAAAAGGAATAGCACCCATCGGTATTTGGATAGTGGGTGTTCAAAACACATGACGGGAGACAAAAGTAAGTTCATATCATTTACTCCACGAAATAAAGGATTCGTTACTTATGGAGATAACACGAAGGGAAGAATACTAAGAATCGGAAATGTTGGTAAAAATTCTTCAACTTCTATAAACGATGTATTATATGTTGAAGGACTTAAACATAACTTGCTTAGCATTAGTCAATTATGTGATAAGGGCTATAAAATTGTTTTTGAATCAAATGGTTGCATAATTGAAAATAAGCTAAACAAGGAAATAAAATTTGTTGGTCAAAAAGTTGATAATATTTATATGATTAATCTTGATTGTCTTGCTTCAAATGATGTGCAATGCTTCATAACTAAAGAGGATGAATCATGGCTATGGCATAGAATAATTGCTCACATGCATATAGACCATTTAAATAAACTTGTTTCGAAATATTTAGTAATTAGTTTACCAAAATTGAAATTCGAAAATAAATTTTATGACGCTTGTCAAAAGGGAAAACAAGTAAAGGTTTCTTTTCAAGCAAAAAATATTGTTTCAACAACTAGACCTTTACAACTTTTACATATGGATTTGTTTGGACCTTCAAAAATTAAAAGTTTTGGTGGAAACTATTATGGTCTTGTGATTGTGGACGATTATTCTAGATATACATGGACATTGTTTCTTACTCATAAACATGAAGCATATCATGCATTTAAGAAACTTGCCAAGATCATCCAAAATGAACAAAACTTGAAAATTGCATCTATTCAAACTGATCATGGGGGAGAATTTGAAAACCAATCTTTTGAAAAGTTTTGTGAAAAATTTGGCATTGATCATAATTTTTTGGCTCCAAGAACTCCACAACAAAATGGAGTAGTTGAAAGGAAAAATCGATCTTTAGCGGAGCTCGCAAGAACTATGTTAAATGAAAGTAACATTTCAAAACATTTTTGGGCTGATGTGGTAAATACTGCTTGCCATGTTATGAACCGATGTTTGATAAGGCCTATATTAAAGAAAACCCCCTATGAGCTTTATAAAGGAAGAAAACCAAATATTTCTTATTTTCATATATTTGGATGCAAATGCTTTGTTTTAAATAATGGAAAGGATAATCTCGGTAAATTCGATGCAAAATTTGATGAAGTAATATTCTTAGGTTATTCATCTACTAGTAAAGCTTATCGACTCTTTAACAAACGAACATGTACAATTGAAGAGTCTATACATGTCAAATTTAATGAACTTAACCAAAATCCTCCGAGAAAGGAAATTGATGATCTTGTAGGTACCTTCCAAGAAATGAACTTGGAAGACAAAGAAGGAAATAAAAATGAAGGAGATACAACACAAAACGGCGAACCTCAACAAAAGGAATGGATCACCTTAAAGAATCACCCCTTGGACAATGTTATAGGAGAAATAACAAAAGGTGTAAGTACTCAAAACGCTATTAGAAATGCAAGCAATCACTTAGCTTTTGTATCACAAATAGAACCCAAAAATATCAATGAAGCTATTATTGATGAACATTGGATGTTGGCCATGCAAGAAGAATTGAATCAATTTGAAAGAAATGAAGTTTGGGAACTTGTGCCAAGACCCAATGACCATATAATAATAGGTACTAAATGGGTTTTTAGAAATAAGCTAGATGAAAATGGAATAATAACAAGAAACAAAGCTAGATTAGTTGCTAAAGGATATAATCAAGAAGAGGGAATAGACTATGAAGAAATGTATGCTCCCGTAGCTAGATTAGAAGCCATAAGATTACTGTTAGCTTTTGCTTGTTGTATGAATTTTAAGCTTTATCAAATGGATGTCAAAAGCACTTTTCTAAACGGCTATATTCAAGAAGAAATCTATGTAGATCAACCTCCTGGTTTTGAAAATCACAAATTTCCAGACCATGTTTTTAAATTGAGAAAAACTTTATATGGTTTGAAACAAGCTCCAAGAGCTTGGTATGAAAGACTTAGTAAATTTCTTTTAGAAAATAATTTTGAAAGAAGAAAGGTTGATACTACGCTGTTTATAAAACATAAAAACAATGACATTCTTTTGGTACAAGTTTATGTTGATGACATAATATTTGGTGCTACTAACGAAATTCTTTGTCAAGAGTTTGCCAAGATTATGCAAGATGAATTCGAAATGTCCATGATGGGAGAACTCACCTTCTTCCTTGGATTACAAATCAAACAAACAAATGAAGGAACGTTCATTAGTCAAACAAAATATTGTAAAGAACTACTCAAAAGGTTTGAAATGGACAAAGCAAACGAAATAGCTACACCCATGAGTACATCTTGCTACTTAGACAAAGATGAGAAGGGTAAGGACTTTGAAATAACTAAATACCGAGGTATGATTGGTTCCTTACTTTACTTAACAGCTAGTAGGCCTGATATTATGTTTGCTGTGTGCATGTGTGCTAGATATCAAGCATGTCCTAAAGAATCATATCTCATTGCTGTAAAAAGAATTTTGAAATATCTTGTTGGTACTCAAAATGTTGGTTTATGGTATCCCAAAGGCGTTGAATGTATTCTCATAGGATATTCTGATTCTGACTTTGCTGATTGTAAACTTGATAGAAAGAGTACCAGTGGCACATGTCATTTACTTGGTAGTTTCCTTGTTTCTTGGCATAGCAAGAAGTAAGTAAGTATTGCTTTATCGACAGCTGAGGCAGAATATGTAGCAGCTGGCAGTTGTTGTGCTCAAATTCTTTGGATGAGACAACAACTTCTTGACTTTGGTGTTGTTTTAAACAAAGTGCCTATTAAATGTGATAACACTAGCACCATAAATATCTCAAAAAATCCTGTCATGCATTCTAGGACTAAACATATTGAAATAAGACATCATTTTATAAGAGACCATGTTTTGAAAGGAGATTGTGTTCTTGAATATGTTGAAACTTCAAAACAATTGGCGGATATTTTTACAAAACCCCTTCCAAAAGAACAATTTATAAATATTAGAAGAGAATCAGGAATTTTGGAAATTGTTTAAATTGATGTTTATCATTTTCTTTACTCCTTGAACATAATTTTGAAAGCCTTTAACTAAAAGATTTTAAATTTTTTCCATTTCTTTGAAGATAGTACTTTACTTTGTGATATACATACAATTCTTGAAGTCAATACATACTTCACAAAACTCTTATTTTATTTTAAGTTCTCAGGAAGAATATACTTAATTAAACATATCTTGACACAAAAATAATCTCCTATGTACCACATGGTTCTCAAAAATAATTGGCAAATGACCTTGATTTTCTTGACTCTCTTGTGAAATAAAAATCATTGGTAAATTGCGAAATTTTAATCCTGTATAACCTCTAACTTTGCATATCCAAAAGAAAGAGAAAACATCATTATGATTGCTTACATGCTTATATATATTCTTAGATGTTTTTTTGATGATGCCAAAGGGGGAGAAAATAAATATATACTTTCTAAGTGACATAAAGTATCTCACAAAGGGGGATAGAATATCATGACGCTATAATGGTATCAAATTATACGTGTAAGGGGGAGTCATTTTTGCAATGTATTTAAACTGTTATGATACTAACATCCTAAGAGACAAACATTTGTTGTCATCATCAAAAAGGGGGGAGAATGTATTTATATGTTGATGTAGGTTTTGACAATAAACAACAAATGAAGATTTAAGTTCAAATACACAAATCAATAATGATTAACAAATGATTGCTAAAATAGTCAAAATAAATCTTGAAGAAACTTGGTTGTTAAATCATCCTGGAAAAGCCATTACAAGTATGCAATAAAATGAAGGAAGCTAAAGCAAAAGAATGAAGAATCAGGGACTTGCACACTCTAAGCGTAAGTCAGCGTGGAAGTATAGGCTTGAAAGTAATGAATCAGGGGCTACAATTGAAGCTCGCTTCAGCGCTGGACCAGCTCGCTTAAGCGCTGGACAAGCTCGCTTAAGCGTGAAGCTATGGAGCTTAAGCGTGAGCGTGGAGTAAAGCGTGATGCATCAGGAGCCCAAAATCACAAGTCTCGCTTAAGCGCTAGACCAGCTCGCTTAAGCGCTGGACCAGCTCGCTTTAGCGTGAAGCTATGGAGCTTAAGCGTGAGCGTGGAGCAAAGCGTGATGCATCAGGAGCCCAAAATCACAAGTCTCGCTTAAGCGCTGGACCAATTCGCTTAAGCGCTGGACAAGCTCGCTTAAGCGTAAAGCTATGGAGCTTAAGCGTGAGCGTGGAGCAAAGCGTGATGCATCAGGAGCCCAAAATCACAAGTCTCGCTTAAGCGTAAACAAGGTTCGCTTGAGCGTGATAGCACGCTTGAGCGTGGATTTGAGCATGATGCAAGCGTGAAAAGGAAATCAAGGGAAATATACCTGTACGCTTAAGCGTGATTAAACTCGCTTGAGCGAGGATGCTACAAAATTAATTACAGCATGTGTTTATGATGTGCAGTGGAATATCAAAAGTTCCAAGAAGCTAATTCAAACATCATGCTACTCTCAGATGATTAAACTACGTCACCATGAGTCAGATAAGTTTAATTAATTCAAATGAATTATGTGAATTTGAATTTGAATCTCTATTGAATATATGACAGCCTTGCATCGCACTTGGACAAACTGAATCACACTATGAATTAGCCAAATACAGCGTTCCAACATTCTCTGAGCAGATTGCATTCTCCAGGTCTCCACTATGCAAGTTGCAATTTAAGTAACTAAAAATAGACATACGCTCCACTGTTCCACCTTGTCGTGGAAATTAAATACACTGCTCCACCATAAAATGACCATGTTGCTCCATGTCATCAAAGGAAGTTAAAGATACAAGGAACCATACTACACTATTCTCGGGTGAATATTTTAATTACAATCACCATGCTTCCATCTACTATAAATAGGGAAGGCAATTGAATTTTCAATTCGTACCAAAGCATTTGAAGCATTTCCATTTGCTTTCTTCCCCCTCCATTCTCTTGCTCTTCTTCTTGCTCTCTTTATTCTTTGATTGGCATATTTCTTGAATTTATTTTTTTTTGAGAGTTAATTTGTGGGGAAATTATATTGTGTACTTATTTTGCATATCCTCTTTTTGAGAGTTATTACTTTGTGAAAGCTTTAACTTGTATATCCACTCTATTGGAGAGTTTCCTTGTATGCTCAAACACCAAACCTCTTAAAATCTTTGGGTTGGGGTTTCAACTTTGTATTTGTGAGATTGAGAGATTGGGTGGAGTGCCCTCGTACTTGTGAGGATTGGATTCTTGAGTGTGGGACACTAGGAAGTCGCAGTTGCTCAAAGTTGTATCTCTAATCTCCAATAGTGGAAATCCTCTAAGTGGGTTGCTTAGAGGCGAGACGTACACTGGTGTGGTGGAACTCGTATATATCAGTTTACAAATCTCTTCCCTAAACTCATTTAATTTGTGCACTTAACTTGCTCGCTTGATTTATTATATTATTTCCAATTAATTTGGACTAAGTGCATGTTATATTAAGTTATAAATTATTTCGATTAACATTGTTGAAATTAGCCTTAAGTAATATTCTTGAATTATTTTGAAATCTTTCTAAGTACCATAAATAGTGTTAAGATTAATTTGATTCCATTTCTTGAATATTACTTAGACCTTTTAAGTGCTAACTATTTTGTCTGTGTATAAATTGTTACTATTTACCATTAAGTTTATCATCTTTATCAAACATAGTAACTAAAGAATCAACTTCAAAAGCATTCAAAGTAAAATTTTTTAATACTCAATTCACCCCCCTCTTGAGTACTTGAGGCCACTTGGTTAACATCTTACTCCAATTATCCTTAGTTAGAATTCTATTTTTCAGTGCTTTTCAACCAGATGGAAGAATAAAGAATGTTAAGTAGATATGGGTAATATACAAGTGTGTGTATGTATATATACATGTCTATATATATAGAGAGAGAAATAATGTATGTTATGAGAAAGTTCTCTTACGTGAGAGTGGGATAAACAAATCTGGGTTGTATAATCATACAATGGATGATTGAGATTAAAAGTTTTTTAAAGTCATGTGATCACTTAAAATGTCACGCGACTTTTCTAAAAACTCATATAATTAATCTTAACCATCTATTGTATGGTTGTACAACAACCTAGATCCGCTCCTTCCACTCTCACATAAGAGAGTCATTTTCATATTGATTTATTTATGGAAATTCGAGTCAATTTTAATTTATTCTTCCAGTTGAAGCATTAGTAAATAATAAAGGTAAAAGTTAAACATATTGATTTATTCCAGACATATTTTGATTAATTTGAAATGGTTGTCATTAATTCTTGTTGCTTAAAAAGTCTGGAGTCTGATTGATGAAGTAAGTACGCGTGTTAAGTACTTGACAGTCCAAAGGTTTAGACGAGCGTACTTAAATCAGACATTTCTTAAGCAAGGTTCTAGGATTAGACTTTTCTAGACTTTTTAATTTATGGACTCCCCTTTTCATTTGTAACCTGTGTACGTTATATTTGTATCCTATAATACTTAATTGAACAGATTAGATAACACATGAGAATACTTTATTTAATTTAAATGTCTTGATGTGTGTTATTGACAAATCTTGGGGTCTGATGATCAATAATTTTCTTTTACAAACCAGACTTGGTTCCAATAATTAAGAATAAAATTGTTAGATTAACAAATAAATATTTAATTATAACTTTATTTAAAAATAAAATTTAAATCACAATATAGTAAAAGTTTATTTTATTTTAAAATAAAAATAAAAATAAAACATTTTATATAATTCTTTCATAATTTGTTTATGCATTTCTTTAAATTATAAAAAAAATATTTTAAATTAATCATTTAACAAATTTAAAATTATAATTTTTACACATAAATGTATACATCATTATATAGTTTTAAAAGAATGGTACTAGGAAAAATGAGCATGATGCACCATTCTCACTCTTTCTAAAGAGTGTGAAATATTCCTTTAATTTTTGTCAAAGGAGAAAATAGTGTTGACACTTAAGAGTAATGTAGCTTTCTTAATAGAGAAACTAAATTCATTGTCTATTTTACCTTTAAGAGTCATAACTTAAAAATATATAATAACGTTGATCAATTTTAATTTAAGAGTCAAGTTGTAACATCCCAAAATTTACATAAATACTTAATTGAGAGGAATAAATAGAAAATAATTAAATAAGAATTGATTAATATCCTGAAAATATTGAAATAATTAAATTGGAAATTTTTATGATTTTTCATAATTTATGGTGGCTTAAACAGTTGAAAATAATGTCCGATTAAAATATGGGTGTCGGACCAAGTATCTCCGATTGAGGTACCGTTGGTCAGGGATATTAAGAATATTATTGGGAATTTGAATATGTATTCAGAATAATTTTTAGATAAAGTATTGAGCCCGAACAGAGATCCTATTTGATTTAAAACGGAGAAGTTTAATGATGGGTTAAAATTAAAAGACTAAAACCCCATTTTCCTTCTACATTCCCGTAGCTCTCCTTTTTCCTTTCCCATTCTCTTTTCTTTTCATATTTCCCCTTCCACTCTTCATCTTCTTCTTCCTCTAAAACCCATCAAGTAGTGTGTGTGTATCTTCTTTCTCCTTCCATTTCGTTTTCTTCTAGCTTAGGTGGAGAAGCTTGTGGTGTTTGGAAACTTTCCCTCTCCCTCTTGCGTTTTCGTGCTCTCTCTCCCCTTCTTAAAGCTTTCTCTTTTGTTGGCTTGAGGTAAGTTTCTCACCATTTTATTGAGCTTAAACCCTAGGTTATGGGTTATGGTTGTTGGGAGAGTATTTGGTTGCATGTGGGTTACTTTAAAGAGGCATTTATGGTGAGAGACCCTAAGGTGGGGGTGCTTTTAATGTGAGTTTTATGAGGGCCTTGAGGGGTACACAAAAATGGCATTGAATGTGATGGGAAATGATGGACATTGATGATGGTTGTTGGGTTTTTAATGAAACCTTAACCCTATGATTTAGGGGAAATAAGAAATGTAGGTAGAAAAATATTTATTAATGTTAGGAGAATGTATTTAGTGATGTATAATGGTAACTTTGATGGTGGATGGCCATTAATGAGGTTAGATGATTGGTAGTGGTGGTTGAAAAACAATTAGTATGGAAACCGATGAATGGGTTTAGCTTTAATTGTATGATAAATAAATTTGGGCACCTAACCCATGGTGGTTATGGTGGATGAAATGAAATAAATGAGGTTGATATTGAAATGGTATGAAACACCGAGAAATAAATATGAGCACTTGAATCTTGGTAGTTTGAATAAAAATTGATTGTGTGGTATATTGTATAATATAGGAAACAACCTATCGACGAGGCGGGATCTTCAGACCGCGTTGATTTCTACTTCTCTTGAGGTAGGAGGGGGTAACAATTCTAAATGCTTGATTTCATCCATTAGTGATGTGTGCATATGATTGTGTTATGGTAACTTGGCTTGGATGAATGATTTGATGAATATATGATTAAAATACATTTAGAGTGATTGGTGTTATGTGGCGTATGTTATTTGGATGATGAATATGATGTGATATTAACTCATGATAATGAGGTTTGTTGTGAATGGCTCTTGAGTTGTTGAATAGATACCATGATTGTAATTTTGGTGAAAGGTGAATGTATGAACATCTCATGGTATGAAAAATCTATGACAATGTGTATGGATATGTTTGCCACTAACTATTGAATGTGTATGAAATCCAATGGCAATTGGTGATGGTGGAGAATGATGAGAATATAGAGTTCCACTAGGTGTTGCTGGTGAATTATTGATTGTGGAGTGGCATTTAGGATGCATAGTATGAGAAATGCATTGATTGACATTTGCATCCATGGCATATCATTTGCTGTCTATGTGGAATGTTAGGGGTTCCAATAGGCGGGCCCAAGAGGAGGGTGGCCTAGTGCACGGGTAAAATTATATGTTTTTTCCCTAGTGATTCTTGGAATCATGAAGCTGCTCATAGTTTGGTGGCGAGGCACCCTATGTGGCAGGCCCAATGGGTGGGCGGCTCTTTGGTGAGTGAGTGACCTCGGTGTCCCTATGGGGCACGGCTCTCTTGATATATGTTCGGGAAGGGCCCGTAGCACTTATGGCAAGTGAGGCCATGTTGTTGAATCCGCAAGTCATGGGGTGACTAGTGCTTCATATAGGCGATAGCGGTTTGGTTCCAATAAAAAAGTAATGTATTGCATGCATGATTTGAGATATAAGTGTACATATTTACTACTGCAGTAGGGGCATAGTAGCACACTTATGCTTGACCCACACTTGATTATGATGTTATTTTCCCATAGTCGATCTGTAAATTGTTAATGATTTCGTATTGCATATGCATAGTTGATAGCCCGTGGTGGCGATGGATGATTGATAAATACAAAGGAAAGAAGTTGTGGTACTAACATTGAGTGTATGATGGCTTTTGTTAAAAATGCCAATGATTTTGATATATGTATATATATGTATATGTGTTGTGGATATAGTGATTTGAACATGTGTTATGTTGGAATAGAATGGTATGATATGTAAATGAAGCTTAGGATGCTTATTGAGAATTGTATGTCATGTACACATGTATATTATCATCATAATGTATGACTTTGATTCATTTGGTATATGTTACTCATCTCTTAGTTGCCATTTTAAAGGTTGATGTAGGTATGTTAAGCATCCTACTCTTTTTGGAGGTTACACAGAGTGGAGGTAAATACCGAAATGAAAGCCTGAAAGCCTTGTCCGGTACCCCTTTGTAAAACCTTTTGATATATGTACATGCATATTTTGTTTCATGGATATTGAATGATGACATGTATTCTTTTGAGGGTCACTTTGGAAAATTAGGCCTTGTGTATTTTGAAAGGCTAATTTTTGGTAGTGACCTTAACAAGTGTTTGATGGTAACTAAGATACAATGATTTTCCTTGTTGCAATGATGAATGATTATTGATTATGAAGATCATGTCCAATTGATGACATTGTGGTGCATGATTGATTGATGAATATATTAAATTATGAAGTTGTGTATGGAATTTATGCATAATTGAGGAACCAATAGGGTCAAAATGATTTTTATGAGTTTTGGATAGTATGTGATGGTTCCAATAGCTTAAATATATGATTTGTGATTTGTAGAAACTAGAATGGACCAATTCCATTGAGAAGTGATCCCTAAGTTGCATCAAAATGCCTCAAAATGGGTTAATCGTATTTATGCGTATAAATCCCTCGTTTTTAGGAATTTTTGAGTGCGGCCAATGGCTACATGTCACAAATAATGTATTTTAGTTGGTGTTAAAATTTGCTGGCAATTGGAATTCATATGAAAAAGATAGGGTATTTAGAAGTTGTGAAATTTGACAATTTCTACTGAGTTACTGATACACTGCAGGTGGGAATTGGTTCCCTTGTGCATGAATCGATTCATTTGCTACTGGAATTACTGTTCATTGCAAGCGTTTATGTGTGAATCGATTCACTATGGGGATGAATCGATTCAAGGACCTGAATTGGGGAATTCTGAGTGGGTGAATCGATTCCCAGGGGAGGGTGAATCGATTCACTCCGCTATTACACTTGTTTGGCCAATTTGTGATGCATGAATCAATTCCTAGGGAGGGTGAATTGATTCATCTACCTGTTATACTTGTTTTTAGGCCATTGGGACACATGAATCGATTCATGCTCCTGATTCTTTAAATTTTTATATGTTTTGCTGTATGTTGGGTCCCAATTAGCCATTGCATGATCATGTATCAATGTGTAAGCGTGTCTAACATATTTTGGCAATTAATTTGAGTATCTTTAAGCCTCTTTTCATACCCTTCCTTAACTCTTGAAATAAATTATATTCCACTATTCCTTGTTGATGATCATGTAATTGATTGTCCAAGGAGCATTCTTGATTTAAACCATACGCCATCTTATATCTTCATATATGAGATAAGTTCTTTTATATGATCCGAGGTTACTTATTAAAGTTTTATCTTGCGGTTATTTTCATCCTTTAATTATTTTAAAAATCACAAAAAATTTACCTTCATTTCTATTATTTCTATTGATATGATTTGGGGTTGTGTCACAAGTTCATCTAAATTTAGAGATTTCTTCTTCTGATCCATTTTACTTTTTATTTGAATTTTTATACAAGAATGAAGAAATCAAATTAATATGATTGTTTTCATAAGGTGTTCTTGTTTTTACCCTTCAATACTCATGTACTAGGTATCGGTTGGTTCTACAAATGTCTTGATGCAAGCTACATAGTAAAACACAGTATTAAGAATGAATATTTAGAAACTAGGCTTCCCTTGTGTTTGATTAGTATTTAATAGTATTATACATAAACTGACAAGCAAATATGGAACATTTCCTTTCCTTCTAAAGTGGCAAGTAAAATAGAATAGGGGAAGTCCTAGATTCACTTCCTTAAAAGTTTTTGACTTCGTAAGTCTTCATGCAAACACAAAGGTTAGGCATTTTGTTTGGTTAAAATATTAATTTATCCATGTAAAGTATAACATTGAGGGAAAATACTTTATAAAAGTGGTCATTTCTTCATGAATAATTTATCCTAAATCTTATATATTGTTCGGGTGAATTTGTATTTTAATTTGTTTTACACAACTACATAATATCATAATGGAACTTTGCTTGCCAGAAAATACTAAGAAATGATAAATGAAATTTTTTTATTGAAAATTTTATCAATTTACCTCACCATGATATTTAATACTGTTTAATTAAAAAACTTTTATTTGTTATCTTTTAATTTGTGCCTTGTTTTTAAACCAAATGTTGTTCATTCTTGATGCCTCCAACTCCTAACATTATGTGAATGTGTCATTTATTAGGAGAATTCAAATTCTACTTCATATGCTTCTGCCCATTTGTTTTACTGCTATTCTAAATGATCCAAAAAATATTATTTAATGGTTTTTCCTATTCTTTTTTGCACCAGTCTAGTGTCTATATATATAGAATTTGATTTAACTGTTCAATTCAATTATCTAAATCAAGTCAACTAAGTTGGATTAATTTCATTAAGAACTAATTGAATATCAAATTTCAATAGCGTAAGTTCAATTACTCAGACTACTACAAGATCTAAATTTATATTATTTACTATTTTTTATATTTCTTCATAATTTAACCTAACCTAAAAGTAAGTTCACTTACACATAACCTTACCACACTCATTCCTAAATAATTAAACCTAAAAACATTACTTCCTCCTTGAGTTTCTTCTTTTCCCAAACACATCGTCACCTGCCAATCCAACTTTGTTTCATGTGATCCCACTTGGTTTCAATATTTTAGTTTGTAATGTTGCTTGGTCATAAACGTGGTATGTTTGATCATGGATTAAAGTTTTAAATTTAAATGTTTGATGGTATATTCAAACAATTGTGATTTAGATTTTATTAAATTTCTATTTTCTTAAAATTTGTAAAAGGTAATAAACTAATCGAATATCTGATTATGCAAACAAAATCAAACCAACTAAGATGAGATTAAATTGGATTGGATTAAAAAACACAAATATGATATAATCTTAAACTGGTCTGATCCAGGGTCAAAGATCCGGCGTTGGACCAGTCACGAAAGTCAATTACAAAGAGTGTCTATACATTGGTACATTAGGTATCTGGTATTTTAATTTGATATCTCAATGGGAGATGTCGGTCTTGAAGTCCTGGAGATCAAACACCAAGCTTTCGCGTTGAAGGAAGGCAAAAGGTGGTGTTACCTATGAAGATTCTCCAACGCTCAAGTTAGCAAAACAAGAATAAGAATTCTAGTTTTTTGAGCTTAAGTTATGGATGTATCTATCATACCAGAGTATGAGAAAATGGCTATTTATAAGCGTGCATGGAGAATGAAGGGTCAGGTTGGGCCAGGGGACAAATAGTACACTGTACAATGTACAATTCCGACAAGCAACGCAGGAGAAGCCGCATCTTCGACGAACATCCCCTGTAGCTGTACCTTGTACCTTTTATAGGGTAACGTGGATGCTTTCCAGTGTGCGAGGTTCTGACCTGGACATACCTTTTACCTGCAACGCCGGTAGCATAGTGACAACGGATGAAATTATATCCTTGTCCATGTGCCAGTATCGAGACCGGATCATTTATCCCTTAGCTTGTGTGAGGGACTAAGTAAGTTGCTCATACGAGCTACATCGCCTTGCTGAGTTACGAATGCAGATACCGGGCCCCAATAGCTTTTCTCCGGGGTCCTCCTTTGTTGGTATAGACACCGGCTTTAGACATGGCTTTGCTTTCACATAAATAACTTAGAAAATCTTTTAGGCCTCGTAAGCCTTGGCGTTTGAAAGTTATAACTCCCAAGCATTGAAATACTGCTAATAATGAGCAGTTATTGCTATTTACACATGAGTAGTGCTGGTTACAGTTGTGAGGATAGTCAACCGTCGCAGTTTATGGGTCGTGGGCCTCAAATTCAAAGGTTTCAGCCCATTGGATTTAAGCTTTTCACGAACTGACGCTCCCTTTACGCCCCCTGGCTTGAAACGACGTCGTCGTTTCATCCCTGAGGCATTGCGTTTTCCTAACGAATAACGTGTCTCCTGTCTGGTGGTTGTCCCCCTTCGATAGCTATAAAAGGGGGACTTGGGAATTTGTGGAAACCACATTGCTTTGAGACTTAAGAAACCTCTGCCGAAATTTTCTTCTGAGAGAGCTGCTGCTAAGATTTTTACAAAGTTACTCTTCCTTAATCAATCTCACCACTTTTCTTAGGTAACCAAACTCTTACTTCTTCTTAATTTCTTCTACATTCTATAATTTCACCATGCGCTTTAGGCAAGGCTGCGCTGGTCCTACTTATAGAGGGGGAAGAGTTCCTGCAAGGCCCTCCGATTACCAAGGAGGAAGAATCTCCGTGAATCCTCCGAGAGCTGGGTCTCACCATTCAGGAAAGGAGTGAAACCTTTTACTTAAGGTGGAGGGTGGTATTACCCCTATCTGACTCCTACTCTAGCTCTAGGGCTAGCCGTTCTTCTAAGAGCGAGGTGAGTATTGAGTGTTACCTTTATGATGACATAACTTTTTACAGCAACACAGATGCCTTCAATCTTGTAATCAACAAAATGGCCATCGAAGGTACTTCTAGAAATCCCCCCATTCTCAAGACTGTCGAAGGATGCGTCAACGTAGTAGCACACCAGCTGGATTGAGTGAAGGTCAACCCAAGGTATCCTTACTGCTGGGTGGAAAAGGAGATTTGTGAGACAACATCCCAGCATGCCAAAGATTACAAAAGAAGATTATCCCTAAACTTCAGGGTTTACTCAGAAGAACGTTTGAAGAAGCGGTTTATGGTGCTAGCACCCCGGCCAACTGATAGAATTTGCCACCTCCTGCCAGATGAATGATCCGTATACATGTAAGATTATCTTTTTCTCTACCTTGGAGTCTGCTTTCCTCTTACAGAATTCCAAATGGGAGTGATGAGATTCTTAGACTGTGCCCCTCTCAAGTACACCCAAACGAATGGGGCTTGATCCGTGCACTAGAGGTCTTGGGTGAGCACTTCAACTTCAAATCCACCGTGGCGATGATCTTTTATTACTGCCAGGTGGTACGCCGGACAAATAAAAAAGGCGGCATGAGTCTTGTTACCCTCCGTGTGACTCAAACTTGGTTAACTTTGAGGCCTTCACTGAATCAACAAAGGTGAATTAAAGGTCTTTCAAACACTATTATACCAGGATCTGCGTCTAGCCCAACAAACCGGTCTTATGGAAGACTAGAGAGGGTCTCACAAAATTTCCCGTGGAGTGGATCCACGAGCACTTTCTCCTAACCTCCAAGGCATACTTCACGGAAGAGAGTGAACTATTTCCTTATTCTGTGATGGTTGTGGCTGCTCTGGAGGCATACAAGAAGTTTTCTT
The DNA here is from genome assembly GCA_037962975.1 of Clitoria ternatea. Classification (NCBI taxonomy): domain Eukaryota; kingdom Viridiplantae; phylum Streptophyta; class Magnoliopsida; order Fabales; family Fabaceae; genus Clitoria; species Clitoria ternatea. The sequence goes on from CM075669.1 coordinate 258,214,136, forward strand.
GTAAACACCTTTTAGGATCCACCTCTATATGCAACAAATATTTAAGTAAAATTTTGTTGTCATCTCTCATTATTTTGAAACCGGTATGCATTGCATCTGACCCTAACACCTTTCTCTTGTTTGTACAAAGGAAATAGAAGGTTGCTCAACTATGGACAAATTGAAAGGCTTACTGGCGGATGAGGACTCTTCCAGCGAGGAGAATAATATTCAGCTCCAAAGGAACACCGTTAAGGCACGAGTTAAGACTATCCCCCTGACATCTACTATTACCGGTGAGGTGCCACTACTGGAGAACACCGGGCAAGCTGGCGGGGCGTAGCCTTAAACTAAGAAATGAAAAGGAAACAGAGAAGGAGAGGAAGAAAAAGAAGAGGCATCACCGGGATGCTGAAGCGGCAAAGTCACCTTCTCCCAAACCGGTTAGGAAATAGAAAACCCTGGAGGAAGCGGGGATGACAAACACCCAGAAGGGGAAAAAGGTTGTCGCTGTCGTAGAGACCTTTTTAATTCTAAGGTTGAGACCAATTCGACTCCCAATGTGGGTATTACCATACCGGTTGTGACTTACTCTCCCCCAAAAACCTTCTTCCTCTCGCCCTTCTTGAAGTATAAGGGGCCTATGCCGGCTACACTTCCCCAACCAATGTACAAACTCTACCATACCTTAGAGGTATCTAAGATTGAGGAGGCTTGCAGGCCGGTCGATGGCAACTGGCTGAACTATCTGGTCTCCTTTACTCCCTAAGTAAGACAGTCGATAACATCGGTAAGGTTGACAAGCTGAGCGCTTGGGTCGAATAACTCACCATATCTTCAGCTAAGGATAGGGCAAATCTGAAAACTACAGAGGAAAAGCTGAAGAAGAACAAAAAAGAGAACGCTGAACAATTTGGTAAGATTTTTGCCCTGGAGATAGCCGTAAGGGTGCTGGAGGAGAAAATATCGTAGCTAAAGGAGGAAGTGAATGAGGTCCCTCAGCTGAATGGGGGACTAAAAAAGGAGAGGGAACATTCTGCCAATCTTTCTAATGAGTTGTAGGCTCTCGAGGCCGGACGCTCGAAGCAAACCAAAAAATGGGCTTCGAGGGATAAGGATATGCTTCGACAGACTAAGGAGCTTAAGCAGGGGAGTGCCGACGTTGGGTCACTAGAGGAAGAGAACACCAAACTGATAAAGGGCCTCACTAAAGCAAAAGCTAAAGCTAAGAAAGCTATGGAAATATACACCTAAGTTACTCATGATTCCTTCAGTTTGGCAATCAACTGGGTCTTTTATTGCAACTCCGACGTGAAGCTTAATTTATATGGGATCCACCCATTCTACGTGTTTCACGGAGGGAAATTAGTTGCTGCAAAAGATGGCCAGTATAAGGAACCTATTAATTCTTTATACGAATTACCACCTCCCCCGATGGCCAAAGTATGGGGACTTCTCCAGATACTCCTGGTCCTGAAGGCGCTGTAGAGGAAAAGGTGAAAGGGGGTGACACCGGAGGTGATAGAACCTCGAAGGCCGAAGAAGAAGGCAAGACTCCCGAGGACGGCCAAACACACGAAGAAACTCATGAAGATGTTCCACTCTCTTGACCTTAAATTTTCACTTTATAATTCTTAAAGCTGTGTTCCGGGATCAGCTCCGGTGTTAAACTTTTAAATATACACACAGGACCCTTGTAATTTTCCCACTTCTGTTAATGAAACTTTTGTTTTTCCTTAACATTCCCTTCGATATATATTACTCGCATTTCAATACGATACTTTACCTTTTAAGTTCTTCATAGGGGCTTTTTAACTTTAAGTTGTGATAGTTGTTAGCCGCTCTTTGAACTTAGACTTAGAATAGACTAATATGGTCATACTGTCTGAAGGTGTCTATTGTCAAACACATATCACCTTGTATTTGTGTTGATTGCTTACTTAATTAATGTCTTTCTCATGAGGTTATGTCGTCATCTTCAGGAATGAATGACTGAGACTATCCTCCCAGAGGGTTGATCTTCACACCCAATTGTAAAATGGGCAATTGGGATGATCTTCAATGGGGTTCGGTACGGCCTTGGAGAAGGTCTGATTCTATAGCCCGTCGAACCGCTCAAGGAGTTACATCGTCAATTACAGAATGGGTAATTGAGATGATCCTTCCTGAGGGTAAGTCTACTTACACCGCTCGTTGGGGTCCGGTATGCCCTTGAAAAAGGTCCACCCTCACCAGTCATTGGGGCCAAGTAGCCAATTACTTTGTAGGTCATTAGGGTGCCACTCGTTGGGGTCCGGGTGGGCTTGAAAAAAGTCCACCTTCGCCACTCATTGGGGCAACTTTCCACGCCGTTCGTAAGGCATTGTCGTCAGTTAGCAAAAATAACTAAGACATCACTTCAACTTGCACCACACTTTGGGGTTCGGTATGGCCTTAGAGAAAGTTCAATCCTACAACCTAAGTCTTCAGTGGGGTTCGGTATGGCCTTGAAAAAGGTCCAATCCTACAACCCACGTATCCACTCATGGAGTTACATCATCAATTACAGAATAGGTAATTGAGATTATCCGTCTAGAGGGTCGTCTTGTACACCATGCATAAAGCTTAAAATCACAGACACGAAAGAAAAGTGAAAATATCTTGTCAATTTTTTCATTAAATTGAATGTGTACAAATGAAGCGTCGCTGGAGTCATGCCTCGTTAAAACCTTCTTGAGAAAACCCAATGAGAAAAACTCAAGTTAGGAAAAAAAGTACATGCCGTCTTACCAACAAGCTATAATAAATGTGTAAATTCTGAGTATTTCACTTGTATCGGATAGGTGTGCCGTCGAGGTTCTCCAGGTGGTATGAGCCTTTGCCAGCCACCTCGGATACCTTGTAAGTTCCTTCCCATATCGGAGCCATTTTGCCTTGGTGAGCAATCATGTTACCCACGTTGGCCTTCCTTAAAACAAGATCTCTTACATTGACAGCTTTGTGTTCAACACGTTTATTGTACTAGAGGGTGGCTTTTGCTTTGATAGTCTGGTCTCTGATGAAAGCTTCTTCTCTGAGTTCTTGGGGAACATCCAACTCTAATGTCAAATTGGCATTCTTATTTTCTTCAGAGAAATACTCTACCCTTGTTGACGCAGTCTGAAGCTCTACCGGTATCATCGCCTCAACACCATAAGTGAGGCAGTATAGGGATTCGTTTGTTGATGAATGGGGTGTGGTAAGATATGCCCACAAGACATGGCACAGCTGGTCCGTCCAGCCACTTTTAGCTTCACCCAGGCGCTTCTCAAGTCCTTTCAGTACTTCTCTATTAGCCACTCCAACTTGACTGTTCATTTACGGATGTTCAACAGATGAGAAAACCTGGACTATCCCCAGTCCTTCAAGCAACTCTGTAAAATTCCTGTCAGTGAATTACATGCCGTTATCAGTAACTATCCATGTTGGTACTCTAAACCATGCTTTGATATTCTCGTAGATAAAACAACGAGTCCAGGTTGAGGTGATGTGCACAACAGGCTCAACTTCTATCCACTTTGTAAAATAATCCACCCCAATAATGAGGTATTTGATGCCCCCAAGGACTGTTGGGAATGGGCCTAAGATGTCCAAACCCCATTGGTGAAAGGCCCATGGCACTGCGAACGTGCAGAGCTCCTCAGCCGGTGTGTGATGCAGGTTAGAGAACCTCTGGCACGGATCACACTTCTTAACATACTTCGTGGAATCCTTCTTTATTATGGGCCACCAATAGCCAACTCTTAAAATCTTCTTCATTAAACTCCTGCCACCAGAGTGGTACCCACATTGCACCTCATGCACCTTTTCCATAACCCCTTGTACCTCGTTTTCATTCAAAAAACAGAGGTAGGGTACAGAAAAACCTCTTCGATAAAGCATCCCGTCTACCATCATAAAATAGGGCAATTCCCCCTTATTCTCCTCTTCTCCAAATCATCAGTGGGTAATTATCCATTGACCAAGTATCGTACATAAGGAACTACCCATGAATCCTCATTGAAGGCCTGATACATAGCGTTCAGCGACGGGGCTAAGGGAATACTGGGAGATGTCAAAGTAACCACAGTAGTAGTGCTCCCTGGGTGCTTTATACTCGTAAGTCTTGAGAGGATATCTGCCCTAGTGTTTTCCTCTCTAGGGGCATGCTTAAATTCTAACATTAAGAACCTTTCCTTCAGCTCATTCACACAATTCAAATATAACTAGAGCTGGGGTTCATAGACTTGATATTCATCATGGATCTACAAAACCACCAGCTGTGAATCGCTGCAAAGGGTTACTTTAGAAGCTCCAATGTCAATTGCTGCTTTGAGTCTGACGAGACAGACCTCATACTCAGCTTGGTTGTTGGAGGTTTTGAAGTTGAGGTGCAAAGAAATCTCCAAGTGCGCGTCGTCATCGCTGTCAACCACTACATCTACACCACATCCCTTGCTATTAGATGAACCATCCACATAGGCTGCCAATGAGTACGTGGTGCGGTCGGATCTGCCCCAGTCATCTCTACAATGAAGTCTGCAGGCACTTGTGCCTTGATGGCACCTTGAGGCTCATAAGACACATCAAACTCTGACATTTTGATAAACCATTTAATTATTCTCTCTACGAGGTCCAGCTTGCTCAGCACAGAACGAAGTGGAAGATATACATATTTCTCACTCTTTAAAAAAAACTTTTAGAAAGATATACATATTTATCACTCTTTATCTCGCGTATACAAGGACATATATAAATCTGATTTCCTTTGAATATTGAAAGTAAAAAAAATATCGTCTTTCAATATTTATCCATAATGACAAAAATAATTTATAAAAATCATAAGTGATAAATTATTACAGTATTATATCCGAATGAGAAAGTTTATCAAAGTTTAACATTTACCTTGTTACAATTATCTAACTTGATATTATAATAAGGCAAAGTAAAACTAAAGTATACCTCTACTACAACTATGACCAATCATTTCCTAGTCCTTGAATCATCGAGTTTTGGAATCCTACTCTTGTCTTATCTCTTCATCTATCTGATTGAGGATGAGACCACTTTACCCTCTTGTAATTACATATCCTTCCATCTTGGACTGCTAGCTATATATCACATAATATATATTTTGTACCCAAAATTCAAACAAGAAGAAGTGAGAAACAGAATATAATACTTTACAGATAAGACATAAGCATAAAGGTTTTCACAATATAATATAATAATATTAATCACAATCATATACATAATCAATTATGAATGTAGTGTTTTTATAAACATAACAATTATACTTTCATTCACAACCACCTACATAGAATGTCACAATCACGTGAATGTCATGCAATGTTTTTAATACTACTATCTCATTCATTTTATGCATGTAGGCCCTTAAAGTTTTAATTTACACTGGGCCAACCAGGAGTTTACACTGTTTCATAATTCTGGATAATAATAACATAAATGCCTTCATGGCATATGAACAGCTCAACTGGCATGGAAACACTTAGAGACTAGTTAGATTGAGAAAGTTTTTATTATGAAAGTACCGGACACTAGGGAGTAACCCTAGGTCCCCTGAAGCACCCTTTCACACCCTCTCATCCTAAGGCTCGCAATTAAGCCTCCTTTAATGCATCATCGGTTTCTATAATCCGTCCCCGGGCAATATCACATCTCATTTCTCTTTAATAATTCATGATGCATGAATTACTCACGTATTGAGTTGGTTAAGACTTTTAGAAACTCAATTAATAAATACCATAAAGGTTTTCAACATCATTCCAATAAACTGTACATTTCCATGATCTCTCTTCTGAATTCGTTATACAGAAATAATTTTAGTATAACTTTCGAATTCAAATCTCACCAAAAATTGAGTTTCCAAGCCTTAAATATCTCAAAAGTTTCTCATAGAAAACTTAACATATTTACATAATCTTTCTCAAATTGAACAAAATCAAGCTGAGAAATCTTAATTATATCAAAATATCCTTTAGTTATTACCTTGGGAAAAATCAAAATAATTTACTTTAAAATTCTAATTTACTAAAAGAATTTAATTCTTAAAATCATTAAAAAATACTTAAAACTATAAATTTTTCTTTCATTCAAGAAATAACTATCTCAACCTTTTTATAAATTAATTTTCATAAAATAGTTTCTTTCTAAAATGAATATTAGATTTTTATCCTAAATATTAAAAGTAAGGTTGATGAAAATAATTTAATTTAATTTTATTATTGTTTTTGAAGAAATAAAAGACTAACGCAATTATAAAATACTTTTTTCTTAGAATAAAAACTTAAAATGTAAGGTAAGAATATTCTTACTGGGTTTTTAGCTTTTCGTCATGCTTACTATATGCTCCAACTCCACATTTTAATATCATCAACCACTCATTAATTCACGCCTCAATCACAACCAAATGTTGTCAATCACAATTAAAGATTATCATTCACAATCAAAATTTTTTATCACAAATAAATATCATCAATCATAAATACATATTATCAATCAAATCAATTAAATATTATTCATAAAAATCATAATTCAAAGTTTAATAGTTATATAAATTAATAAACTTAATTTTCAAGTCCTTATAGTCTATTCCTCGCATAGGTCTATGTAAGTCCACATAATTCAATCCTTGCATAGGTTTAGTTTAGTCCATATAGGTCATAATAATCCAAGTCCTTGCATAGGTTTAGTCCGGTTCGCATAGGTTATCCAGATCTTTGCATAGGTATTTCAGATCAAGTTACACAAGATACTTAATTTAAATTTTATATAAATTTTAAGTTAAATAATTATTATTTTGAAATAATAATATTATTCTTAAACTTAAAAGGAGTAAGGGACTCCTCCTATTATTCTTATGTCTTTTCATATTATAATCATATCCCACTCCCCTTACCTTGAATTGTTACCAAAAGATAGTTCGCTTTGCGCCTCCGATTTCTAAAAATATTAATACCAATTTATTTCAGTATAGGCATAAGATGAAAATTAAGATTACTACGTAAAACAGAAATGGTAAATTTTGAATAGTTAATAATGAATAGTAAAATATGAATAGTAATAGTAAATAGTAAAATGTGAATAGTAACTGTAAATAGTAAAACATAAATAGTAACAGTAAATAGTAAATCATAAATAGTAACAGTAAATAGTAATTCACTATTTGAATAGTAATTTACTATTCAGAATAGTAACTTAAAATAATATTATATCCAGTATAATAATAGATTTCTAAAACGATATGAAAATAAACCTAAAAAGTATAAAAGAGAATTATTCTTACCTTTTGATTTTGGTAGAACCTCCTTTCAAAAATTTTATTTCTATCTCTTACTCCTACCACTATCTTTCTAACACTGCTATATTAAGAAAATTTAATCTAAAAATGTGATTTCCTTCGTTAGAAACCTCGGCTTTATAGGAAAATTTTTCACTATGCATTTCATTATTTTAATATAAAAGTACTGTGTAATTTCTGAAATTTTTGTTTTTGGTTATTGTGCAAGTTTGAAATTTTCGTTCATGTACAGTGTTTTGCATAGTAAATGTCGGCTGAATTATTAAGCCAAATAGTAACCATTCACTCGATATATTTTAAATATTCAAAATCGATCCTTTTCGAAATTTTGCGATATTATATCAGTTCTCACTAATTTTATGATAAGTAATATAAAGTTCAAATTTTAAAAATCTAATATTTTCTGTTAATAAAAATTTATTGGTACATTTTCGATTTTTTTACGATTGGTAAAAATCAAGATTTTACTCAAACCGATAATTTTTAGATAAGTCTACTTGAAATGGATTTTAGAAATTTTTCTTATAATTTAACTTCACTTTCTTGTAAATATTTTTAATTTTAAGTAACTTTATATGAATTTAAAATTATTTAAAATATATTATTTTATTAAAATATTTCAAAATTTTCAAAAAAATCCAGAAAATCATAAATATTATGTAGATCAAAAAGTTATAAAGAACCATAGTCTAATTTCTTCAAAATTTTATTTTAATATTCTAATAAGAGTCAAATCACAAACATGTAAAAACAGAAATATAAAAACATAAAATAAAAGTTGTGAATAATAAAGATATTCAAAATTCTTAATATAATTTCATTAATCAATGAATACTAATTAAGTTATTTTAAAATTCTTATTCAAAATACATATATATTTTTATTATTATTATTATTATTATTATTATTTTATTTTTATTTTTTAAAAAATAATTATATATAAATACCAAAATTTCATAAAAAATAATAAACTAACTAATAGTAAGTATTTCTCATTAAATATATATTAATATTTATTTTCTATTTGAGTAGAAAATTGGATGTTACACTGTGCGCTATTTTGGGCATGAATCGTGTTATGACTGCTACTTTTTCATTCAAAGACTAGACTTCCCTTAGGTTTTTGGGACTCTGCATGTCCTGAATCGTCTGACACTTGCCCGGATGGGCCTCATGCCTCGCTGAATCAACATGAAACGCAGAAACCTTCCGACGGAACAGTAAAAGTACACTTCAGCGGGTTTAACCTCATGTTGTACTGCTTTAAGTGCATGAATACCTGGCGCAAATCCTCAATGTGATCACCCCCAGCTGGGGTTTTGGCGATAATATCGTCAATATATACCTCCACCAATCTGGTGTGCACGCCTTCAAAAACCTTGTTGATCATACGCTGGTATGTAGCCCCAGCATTCTTCAAACCAAAGGGCATGACGATATAGCAGAAAACACTGTGGTCATTGACGAATATAACACCCCTGATTTTTTGGACTCGAATCCCGATGTAATCATCATAATTAAATAATAAAAACATGAGTAAATTTTTCGCGTTCAAAAATAGTTTCTAAACACCATCTCGACTACACCAAGACTCAAACCACAGAAAACCAAAGAGTGAGATTTAGTAACCTATGACTGGATCGATAAATAGTTTGCCCATGATTGTATACAAAAATAGTAGAGTTTATAGCGGAAGAAGAATATGTATACAAGGCACACGCCTAGTCCCATATATGAAGATATAAGAAAAGGCTCGGCAAAGCATGCAACCATACAACACTAGCCTATTAGGCCACAACCAATCTTATACATAAATCATAAACATACAATGCTTAATATATATATATATATATACATATATTTATAAGGTCATGCATCATACATCCTCAATGTCCACAATTTCATAATTGATCACATTCGATTCAACCTTAAGGTCGTAAATCTTCAACACATATACATTCCCAAAGTGGCTACATAATCAACACCATTATATTCATCTATCGGGTATGAATCCCAATACCCCCAATATTCATACATCATCTGTATTGGTACATATTCACAAATTCATCCATCAACATCAATAAATAATAACATCACCGTACCTATTATATACACGACACATTAAATTACAATGCTGCCGGCCAAGGCATTCCATTACTACTATTTACCTTCATAAAAGCTTTACTTTAAAACCATCCTCATCCCATGACATTCCTGCATCAATACTAAAAAGTAGACCACATGGGAGAGTGAGTTATACATTTCAAATAACGATATGAATACAATTGAAATTATGTGCATATGCATATCAACATCATGTATGCTTTGCTAAACATATCAATGATCATCATAAATTGTTAATTCAACAATATATACATATTTCATATTCATTAACTAAGTCATAGCAAAGCAGGCATATACACATCTATTCCAACGCCACAACAGGCTAACATCATCAACATCGACCATTCCGGTCTTTTCTCAAAGCCACCACAGGCTAACATCATTATTATCAATCAGAAGCAAATACACCCTTCATTACATTGGGGCATAACATACATATCGTCATATTCGATATCATTTTGTATATTCATATCATTTATTACTTTTCTGTGGTCTTTTAGGTATATTAATTACCCATTTCACCAACACCACACCACAATCTCAATCATCATCAATCATCATCACCACCTGACATATCTCCATGCTATATGCAAATGCTCTTAGGCTAATGCATATGCACAATGGAATTAATAACAACAATTGCGGATCCGACTGTGGGAATAAATACCAAATTGTGGGTCAAGCATAGGTGTGCTACTATGCCCCTACTGCAGTAGTAAAAGTGTACACTTATATCTCAATTCATGCATGCTCAACATCATATTTTACTGGTACCAAACTGCTATCGCCCATCTGTAGCACTAGTCACCCTGTGACTTGCGGATCAACATGGCTTTACTTGCCAAAAGTGCTACGGGCCCCTCCCGAACACACATCGAGAGAGTCGTGCCCCGTCGGGCACCGAGGTAACTTGCTCACCATAGAGCCGCCCGCCCACTGGGCCCGCCACATAGGGTGCCTCGTCACCAAACTATGGACAGCTTCGTGACTCACACACCGAGTCACAGGGGAAACAACAAGAATGCTCGTGCACTGAGCCGCCCTCCCACTGGGCCTTCCTAGTGGAACCCCCTAATATTCCACATAGACAGTGATCGATATGCCATGGATGTAATGCAATGCAAATCAAATGCATTTCTCACACTGTGCATCCTAAATGCCACTCATCAACCATCATCATCATAATCACCAACACCACCATATACATCTTAGTGGATTTTATCACAGTTGGTTTTAGCCATTGTTTTCAAGTTTTAAGTGTGGCATTTTCATCTCAATATATTTTACATATTTTTCATATCATACATGAAAGTCAATACTTGCGATCAACCACAATGGCATCACATCATTACATATCATTCATAAATATTACCACACATTCATTTTGTGGATTTTCATCTCATTATTCATAACCATTGTCTTACATATTAGTGTGGTATTCACAATAATTTACAAATATAATTCAACCCACACATATAAGATCACATTTGTATCAACACAGTAGTATTCAACAAATCATCAATATTAACAACCATCCTCTATTCATTGAATGATTAACAATCTCACCCATCATCATTCATTATCGATATCGTCTCCAATTCATCGACTTGTAAGAAATATATTGTCGTACAATTATCCCTCATTAGTTTCATCACCATACAAGGTGTGTTATACATCAACCATCATTTAATATCATTATCACCTAGACTCACCATCATCATATACCCCTACCATAATCTCTTACTTTTACATAATAAAGGGGGTTTTAGGTAATAACAAGCTCATATTAACTTTCAATACTAAGACATGAGAAAATCTCACTTTTAGTCTTAATAATAGTGGGACATACCACAAATATCACCTATTAGTCCCAATTTGACCACCATAAAAAGTTGGGTTCAAAACCCTCTTAAACTTGTATTTTCAATGCAGTAGGTTCGGTATTTTACGTCTAATAAGAGTTAGAAAACTCTAATTAAAGTGAGACTAATTCTCACACCTCCGTAACACAATTATCTACAACGTTCATGAAGAAGTCGGAGGCCAAAAATGTCATTAAGGTGCCCAAACGGGCCCAAAAACAACAAAGGACACTTATCGGGCAGTCCTGTCGTAATCGATTACGCCACTCCTGTAATCGATTACACCCTAAAATAGAATGTCTGTAATCGATTACGCTCACCCTCGTAATCGATTATGACACACCAGAATGAAAAAATTATGCAGAAAATGCATAATTTTAGAACTTCTAACCCTCCTAACTTTTTCACATTAACTCCAAATGCTACCAAATTTTGACACCAACTAAATTACACCATTTGTGACACGTGGCCACTGGTCTCACTTAAAAATTCTTAAAAATGAGAGACTTATGCATATAAATGTGTTTTACCCATTTTAAGCCACTTTATTGCAACTCAAGGGTCATTTCTCACTTAAATTGACCCATTCCAATTTCCATAAGTTTTAATTCATACATGAAAGCTATTGGAACTACACTATGTCATCAGAACCACATAAAACTCTATTTGACCCTTTTACTTCCATGATTTTGCTTTAAAATGCACTTTATGAACTACAATATGACTTAAATCATCTATCATTCATTTTATTATGGGTCTTTCATTACAATACATCAATTCCCATTAAGGGATCACTAGCCATTCATCACCATCTCATATATATATATATATATATGAAATTTCCAAAATTCAATAATTTGCCAAGCCTATCATTCATCTCATCATCAATTCAACATTCAACATAATTTATGGCAAGGCAATGCATGAGTTCATACATATACATAATTCAACAATTATTCACTCATGCAAATTTAAAATGCAAACTCCTCTCCTACCTCGAGAGAAGAGCCGCAATCCAAGTGCTCTGATTGCCTTGATCGTTCCGCATCATCATCCGGAACACAATCCTATCACAAACATACATATACATGTTATTAATATACCATCATAAGGCATCATCCCCTAAAACTCATTATCAAGTCCTAGACTTGTCTAAATCCCATTTATACGCTCATGTTAGGCTTCGGGAATTCCTCTCCCAAAACCAAGATTCTTTAAATCTTAAAGGGCTAACCACACCTAACAACAACAATACTATGACCCTTAGCCTTAAGACTTCCACATCATCACATGAATCATTCAACCATCACCAAAATTTATTCAAACTCATTATAAGCCTCTTGGCTCCATCTAAGACCATCACCAATTCAACTATTTCAAAATGGCATACCTACTCATCAACTCAAGTATCTATTTCCTTAATCCACTATCAATAGCTTGCAACCATTTTTAACATCATCATAAGCATCAAAAATCTAAATTAATTCCTCCAACCACATACATACTCACATATACTCCTCTCCCAATCCTTAATAATCAACACCAATGCTTCAAACATTCATTTTCTCATATAAAATCATTCTACAGTATTCAAAGCCATTAAAATCATCAATTTAGCCAAAATCCCCAAATCACTACACTTAGGGTTTTTCATCAAAACTCAATAACTGATCCGGTCTGGATACCGGCCCATAATTGGTGACATCAGCGTGACTATTTAGAGGGACAACCGGTATCTCAGGGCAGTGTTCTCACACCGGTTATCTGGCCTCACACATTCTGCTCTCACCTATCCGGATACTGCATCCATCCTTACTCCCCCGTCCCGTATAACCGTTTGCCACAGTGTCACAATGAGATAAAGGGGTTATAGCTTATTAGCTTGGATACTCTGCATAGCAGAATATGTCACTGTCACTCGCAGAAAGAAGTAGGTACAATTGCAGGCGTGGCGTATGGAAAAGGAGATTATCCTCCATCTCTGTGTCAGAATTATACACTGATAATTGACCTACCCCCCTGCCAAGCTCTGATTACTGAGCCATTCTGATTGACACTCTATACACGTTATCAGAGCCTACGGGCCCACCTGCATCTAACGATTCATTTTCCACGACCAACTATAAATAGCAGATTCTAATATACATGCAAGATTACGTTGTTCTATCTCACATCTTACTATTGCATCGTTTAAGCCTTCATTGAGTTCACTTACACTCTTCTAACTTGAGCATCGGAGAATCTTCACAGGTGACACCACCTCTCGCCCACTCCAACGTGAAACTTTGGTGTGAAGGATCTCCTGGACAACGAGACCAGTTTCTCCCACTGAGAGGCCATATTACAATACCGGATACCCACTGTACCGGTGTACAAATTCTAAAATATACATACTTTTGTGGCTGGTCCCATACCGGATCCTAGACCCCGGTCCAGACCAGTTCAATAACCATTTCTAATAACCACCAATCTCCATCATTAACAACACCCACACATACATTATCATGGGTTTTCACTAAAATCATCTTTCATGACATTATTACTCATTTCCCCAAAATCCTAGAGTTAGGGTTCCACTAAAATCAAACAATCACCACTAACCACCATCATCTTCCATCTCTAATCTTACAATTTTCGTATACCCTTTCACACCCATTTAAAAACACACATAAATCACATCCCACCTTTGGGTTTTACATGAAAATGGCTTCTAATCCATAACCCATACATATTTTACACTCTCCTAACAAATCATTAACCAAAAATACTTAAAATTATAAAATTTTTCTTTAATTCAAGATTTAATTATCTCAATTTGTTATAAATTAATTTTCCTAAAATGTCTTCTTTCTAAAATAAATACTAATTTTTTTTATTCTAAATATTGAAAGTAAAGTTAATAAAAATAACTTCTAAGAAGAAAAGATTTAAAGTAATAAAAATTTAAAGAGTAAGGTAAGAAAATTCTTACTGAGTTTTATCTTTCCGTCATGCTCGCTATATGCTCAAACTCCACATCATAAAATCATCAATCAAAATCAAGCATTATCAATCATAACTAAATATCATCAATCACATCAAATATTATTAATCACAATTAAATATCAATCAAAATCAAATATTATCAATTATAAATAATTCAAATAAATTAAATATCACTTATAAATGTAATTCAATTCTTAATGGTTATTTAGATTAATAAGATTGATTTTGAGTCTTTATAGTCCATTCCTCGCATGGGTCTATGTAGGTCCATATAATCCAATCCTCGTATAGGTATAGTTCAGTCTATACAGGTCATAATAATCCAAGTCCTTGCATAGGTTCAGTCCAGTTCGCATAGGTTATCCAGGTATTTGCATACGTATTTTAGAGTTAGTTACATCAGATATTTAATTTAAATGTTATTATAAATTTTAAGTTAAAAATTTAATATTTTAAAATAATAATATTATTAAATTTAAAAGGAGTAGGGGACTCCTCCCATTATTCTTATGTCTTTTCATATTATATTCTTATCTCACTCTCCCTTACCTCTTGTATCCTGATTCGTTATTGAAGATCCGTACGCGTCTCGTATAACACCCCTGATTTTCTGTACTCGAAACCTGATGTAATCGTCAAAAGTAAATAATAAAAACATGAGTAAATTTTTCATGTTTCAAAAGTGGTTTCAAAACACCATCGCGACTACACCAAGATTCGAACCACAGAAAACCAAAGAGTGAGATTTAGTAAGCTATAACTGGATCGATAAATAGTTTGCCCATACAGGTATACAAAATAACAGAATTTACAGCGGAAGAAGAATGTGTATACCGGGCATACGCCTAGTCCCATATATGAAGATATGAGAAAAGGCTCGATAAAGCATGCATTGGCATATCATAAGCCTAATAGACAACCATCATCATTTCACATAATCACATAAGCATGCGATGCCCAAGATATAAGTATATACTTATCTATATGGTCATGCGTCATACATCTCCAATATTCATATTCATAATAGACCATAACTAGTCCAACCTCAAATTCATATATCTCCACTATTAGTATATCATCCAAGTGTATATTTATATTCATAGTTCATCCATCAAAATCAATAATTAACAACATCATACTGTTCATCATATACATAACACGCTAAATTACAATACTGCCGGCCAAGGCATTCCTCTACAACTATTTACCTTCCCAAAAGCTTTACTTCGTAAACGTCCTCATCCCATGGTTTTACTGCATCAATACTAAAAAGTAGACCACATGGGAGAGTAAGTTATACATTTCAAATGACGATATGAATACAATTGAAATTATGTGCATATGCATATCAACATCATGTATGCTTTGCTAAACACATCAACGATCATCATAGATTATTAATTCAATAATGTATACTTATTTCATACATATTATCAAATCATAGCAAAGCAAGCATATACACATCTATCACACCGCCACATTGGGCCAACACGTCAACATAGACCATTCTGGTCTTTCATCAAAGCCACCACGGGCTAACATCATCATTATCAATCATAAACAAATACGCCCTTCATTACATTAGGCCATAACATACATATCGTCATATTCACATCATTTCATTTATTCATATCATTTATTACTTTTATGTGGTCTGTCGGTATATTAATTTCTCATCTCATCAACACCAATACCACTATCTCAATCATCATCAATCATCATCATATTCTGACATATCTCCATGCTATATGCAAATGCTCTTATGGCTAATGCATATGCACAATGGGATAGACAATAAATACGGATCTGACTGTGGGAAAAACACCAAGTTGTGGGTCGAGCATAGGTGTGCTACTATGCCCCTACTGCAGTAGAAAAATGTGTACACATATCTCAAAGCATGCATGCATCTCAACAACATCTTTTACTGTACCAAACCGCTATCGCTCATCTGTAGCACTAGTCACCCCGTGACTTGTGGATCAACAACATGGCCTCAACTGCCACAAGTGCTACGGGCCCCTCCCGAACACACATCGAGAGAGCCGTGCCCCGTCGGACACCGAGGTACTTACTCATCACAGAGCCTCCCACCCACTGGGCCAGCCACATAGGGTGCCTCGTCACCAACTAAGGGCAACTTCGTGAGTCATACACCGAGTCACAGGGGAACAACAATAATGCTCGTGCACTGAGGTGCCCTCCCACTGGGGCAACCGGGGGAACCCCCTTATATTCCTTACCGGCAGCGTATGATATGCCATGGATGCAATACAATGCAAATCAAATGCATTCTCGCTCTGTGCATCCTAAATGCCACTCATTAAACATCATCATTATAATCACCAACACCACCATACACCTTAGTGGATTTCATCATTGTTGGATTCTTAGTCATTGTTTTCAAGTTTTAATGTGGCATTTTCATCATAATATATTTCACAATATTTAACATCATACACGCAAGTCAATACTTGCAATCAACCGCAATGGCATTTCAATATTATACAATATTCATCAATATTGTCACACTTTCGTTTAGTGGATTTTCATCTCATTATTCATTACCATTATCTCGCACATACATATATATGTACATATTCGTGTGGCATTCACAACATTTCATTATTATATTTCAATCCACATATACAAGATCACACTTGTATCACACCCAATGGTACACAACATTTCATCAATAATAATATACACCTCTTTGTGCAAGAGAGTGCTCACATCATCATCTAACATTATTTTGTATCATATTTTCTCTAATTCATCAATTTATATCGTATACCATGTCATTCCATTATCCCTTTATTAATTTCAAATTCGCCCAAGGATATCTCTCAAAATCCTATCATAAGGTTCTCAATATTATCCTTTCATTACTCCATCTTAGTGGTGATTATATCACAATTAATTCACCCCTAATTGCATTAATTAATTCCAGCCAATACCATGCTTTAACATCATGGCATATCCCCATATTATCTCTTAAATATCTTATACATTAAGAAATGGGGTCCAACATAAGCCCACCATAAATAAAATAGGGCAAATTCAATTCTGGGGAGAACTCGCTTAGGCAACATCAGCATAGAGCGCTTAAGCGAGCCCCCAATTTCCTCAAGCAAGAAAACTTTAAGCATCAGACCCGATTCTCGCTTGAGCGGATCACTCTCACTCGAGCGAGAATTATTCAGTAACTAATTCCCCATGCTTTCGCTCGTGCGAGGCACCCTTCAACTAGCCACTCGCTCGGGCGAGATTTGTCAAGTAACGAATTCCACTGGCACTCGCTTGAGCAAGGTACCTACTCGCTTAGGCGAAATCCGACCAGAGGTCGTCCTTCCCTTCCACACTCGCTTGCTCGGGCAAGACTTCCCAGCACTCAGTTTTTCACTCGGCAAATTATTCCAAAACTGACTCATTTCTTGCTCGGTTTTTCACTCGGCAAAATCATTCCAAAACCGACTCATCTCTCGCTCAGTTTTCCACTCGGCAAAATCATTCCAAAACTGACTCATCTCTCGCTCGGTTTTCCACTTGGCAAACTGATTACAAAGCCGACTCCTCTCTCATTTGGTCGAGGCTTCCTAGTACTCGGTTTTTCACTCGGTGGAATTATTCCAGAACCAACTCCTTTCTCGCTCGACTCGCCTGGGCGAGTAACTCATTCGCCTGGGTGAATTTGGGCCAGAGGCCAATTCTCTGAAGTAGGGGACTCTCGCTTGGGCGAGATCCCATCTCGCTTGAGGGAGATTACCAGAACTTATGCAGCAATGAAAATTTTCACAATCCAACACACGAAATCTCATTCTAGGCCAACTTAATCACCACCAATACATCATAACATCACATGGGGCACATAAAACTCTCTCTACCCATTAATACTCAAAAATCCTCATCCCAACTTATCAATTATTCTTACCTATTTAATCTTACGAGGGGAAGATTTTAACTACACCCCACATCACTCCCTCATTCATCTTTCCATATAACCACTTCAAAACAATTCTCTACAATTCATGTAGTTCATCCATTCATAATTTATCACCATCATTTAGTTCATGTCCAACCAAGGGACCATCAAACACTTATCATCAACATTATATAAATACATTCATTTTCATAACAATCAACATAAGCCAAGTCATTATTCATCACTTCATCAAATCAATCATATAAGACATTTATAGCAAGGCATTGCATGAGTTCATAAATTTACATAATTTTCAATTAATCACTCATGTAATTGAAATGTAAACTCCTCTCCTACCTCGAGAGAAGAACCGCCACGCAGTTACATCGATCATTCTGCATCATCGTCCGGAATGCAATCCTATCAACAATTACACACACACTTGAAATCAATAAACCTTGACAAGGTATCATATCTCTTAAACTCATGATCAAGTCCTAGACTTGTCTATACTCCAAATTCATATGTCCATGTTAACCTTCAGGAATTCCTTTCCCCAAAGCCAAGATTCTCCAAGTCTTAAGGGTTAAACAAATCCAACAACATCAACATCAATATTCAACTCCTATCCTTCAAATATTCATTTCTATGTATAACATCATTCCAAGGCACCAAAATTATCAAGATCATTAAGTGGTTCAAAATCCCCAAATTATTAATACTTAGGGTTTTATCTCCAAACATTCAAGCCTAGGGTTTCCATTTCCACCCACATGCAAGGTTTCTAACATTTACAACTTCAACTCAACAACCCAAAACCATAAATAAAACAAGGTGGAGGTAAGAAATCTTTACCTTAAGCTTAAGCTCCACCAAAACAAAAATGAGAGTGAATAAGAGAAAGGAGATGATCCTTCAAGCTCCCAAGCTCTATAAATGCTTCACAAATCCAAGCTTAGCTTTTGTTTTTGGCAAGGGAAAGAAGAAGAATGGAGGTGGGCGGTTTTAGGATGAAGAGAATATGAAGAAGAAGAAAACGAAGAGTGAATGGAGGGAGAGAGATGGCTGCCAAAAATGAGAGAAAGAGAGAGAGGAAAAAGGTGACCAAAGTTGGTCATTACCCAAGAGATAAAGCAATGCCACCTTCTACTTTTACCATTGGTCCATATTTGTTTTGTCCATTATGTAAAGGAGGGTATAAAGTGTGTAAAACTCACACGGTTAAGAAAAGAAGAGAAGAGGAGATTTCACATTTTCTTTTTAATCCCATTTGGTTCGTATTTTCCCCGTTTTGTATCATACGTCGTGTCCAATTAATTATTTTCTTAACACCAAAAATTATTCTAACTATACCACCTTAATCACAATAATTTTCCAAACATTCTAGACCCATCAATTATTTGATTTGACCAAGTGGGTCCCACGTCACCAGTTAATTCATCCGTTTTTGGTAAATCTTAGTTTACCGATAATTTATCTCTAATGTCTAACAACATCTCCCATAATTATTTGACCATAAACAATCAATTATCGTCATCCAATAAATTTATTTTCCTTAAAATCCAGGATGTTACATCTCGTCTTCGAGTTCTAAAACATACCAATTTCATTTTAATATAGTTACAAGATGAAAATTAAGATTACTACTTAAAGCAGAAATGGTAAATTTTGAATAGTGAATAGTGAATAATGAATAGTAAATCATGAATAGTAACAGTAAATAGTAAATCGTGAATAGTAAAGGTAAATAGTAACAGTAAATAGTAATTTACTATTTAAATAATAATTTACTATTGAAATAGTATTTTACTATTAAGAATAGTAACTTAAAATAATATTATTTCCAGTATAATAATAGATTTCTAAAAATGATATAAAAATAACCCTAAAAATATAAAAGAAAGGTATTCTTACCTTAGAATTTTAGCAGAACCTCTTTCCTTTGAAAAATATCTTCCTCTCTTCACTTAGCACTCTCCTCCCAATACTACCAAGTTTTCAATTTTGGATGAAAAACACGGTGCCTCGCCCCTTTATTTATAGCAAAATAAGTTACTGTGCATTTGAATATTTTATTATAAAGGTACTGTGCAAAACTTGAAATTTTCATATAGGTTACTGTGCAAAGTTTAAAAATTTCAGAAACGCACAGTGAATTTCACGTGAAGTAATATGAAAAATTATGAGGGGGTGTGAATAGTAATTTTGGAGGTGTGAATAGCAATTTAGGGGTGGTGCAAATAGTAATTTAAGGGGGTACAAATAGTAATTTTATGTTTTTTTAAATAATTTTTTTAAAAATAAATTCTGAAAAATATACTTATCAAAAACTTCTAAAGGTCTATGGTTAAATTCCATCCAGATTTTAATATAAAATTTTCTGAATTAATAAAATTAAAATAAGGGTGTTATAACTATACTCCCCTAAAAAAAATTTCGTCCTCGAAATTTACATTAATCAGTAAAACAAATGGGGATGAGACTCTTTCATCTCAATTTCTAGTTCCCATGTAGCATATTCTCCTCTTGTTTCACCCTAAATGACCTTTACGAGTAAAATTGTCTTGTCCCTTAGCTTTTTTATTCTTCTATCAGTTATTCTGACAGGTGGTGCATCATACGTAAGATTATCTTTAACTTGTATGACATTAGGTTCAATAACATGTGTAAGATCAGATATATACTTTTGTAAGTTTGACACATGAAAAACGTTATGGATATTAGAAAGAAAAAGGTGGTAATGCTATTTGGTAGGCAAGAGGACTAACTTTATGAATTATTTGGTATGGACCAATAAATCTAGGAGTTAGTTTTCGAGATTTCATTGTTCGACCGACCCCAGTCATAGGCGTGACTTTCAAGAATACATGATCGCCTTCTTGAAATTCGAGCAGCTTCCTTCTTTTGTCATAGTAGCTTTTCTGCCTGCTCTGTGCAGCCTTCATCTTTTCCCGAACCATTTTTATTTTATTCGTGGTTTGTTGTACCAACTCTGGTCCTAGCATCAAGTTTTCACCAGTCTCAAACCAACATAGTGGAGTCCTACATTTTCTTCCATATAATGCATCAAAAGGTGCCATGCCAATGCTAGCATGGAAACTGTTATTGTAGGTGAATTCCATATATGGTAAGAATTGATTCCAACTTCCTTTATGCTCTAACACACAAGCTCATAACAAGGCCTCTAGAGATTGAATTGTTCTTTCTGATTGTCCATCTGTCTGAGGATATACTGAACTCAGACGAAGTCTTGTTCCCAAAGCCTTTTGCAAACTCTTCCAGAATTGTGACGTAAAACAAGGGTCCTGATTAGAAATGATATTTGAAGAATTCCATGCAATCTCACAATCTCCTCGATGTATAATTGGTAGGGGTTTTTTTTTTGCTTGTATTGAGTTTGCTGAAAGAAAATCAAGTTTGTATAATATGAACTCAATGAAATAGATGTGCCAAGTTTAAACACAGAAGTTGTAATATAGTATAGTTGTCGTTCCACTGAGGAGGTGTTAGAATGAAGATCTTAGTTTGAATTGATTTGGCAGAAAGTTTTTGTTTGGGTTTGTTGTGAATGTTGTTGAATGAAAAACAGTAAGTAACAAATAACAGAAAATAATACTTTGTAGAAGATAACAGTAAATGATATTGGAGAAATCAGTTTTGTAAAACAGGGATTGGCTTCATCACATCTTCACCTCTGTAAGCTGCATAAGTTTCCATATAAGTAAATTGAAAAGATAAGTTCTACGTCACAATCAAAGTCATTTGCATCGATCCCTCGACTACAAAATTCATAAGAATGATTTCCAAACCGCTGATCCCTCAGTCACTTTGGAAACCATTCCAGCATTATCGATCGATTGTTTTGACGTTTGTTGCGTTAGACTCCATCCCTGGCTACCTACTCACAACAAGCATTTCTTTCAGGGTCTGCTTTCAAAAGTCACTTCCCAGCATACTCAAGAAAACTTAGAACAAGAAAATAGTGATCAAGTACTTTCAGGCATTAAACGCAGAAGGAAATACAGAAACTTTATCAAATCTCATTACTCAATGAAAACTTACGACAGCATTACTTCAGTGTTGAATGGATTACAGCCAATCCCATAAGGGAAATTAGTTACTCATGCCTTGCATTTTCACCATCAAAGAAATGAATACAGAAAATGGAAAGTATGAAATGAAAAATACAGAGGATGAAATGATGTATGATGTGATAGGAGATTGATGATCCTGATGCCCTGTTTGCAGCTTGCTTTATAGGAGTTTTTGGCTCAGCTTCTCTTACCCACTTGCGTAGAACCCATGCGGCATCTCTCAGAGACTGGTGGAAATAGCAGAAAGTGGATGAGTTTGCATCGCATTACGGGTGAATAAAGAATTAAGAAACCCATGTTGTCTGAGTCACGCTTGAGCTTGATGGTCGCGCTTAAGCGTGAAGGGTTCTGATGCTTACTGATGGTCGCACGCTCAAGCTGAAATAACCACGCTCAAGCGAGACCTTAATATCCATTCCTCACGCTCAAGCGTGTAAAGCCTACGCTCAAGCGCCCTTCATGTGCCTAGTCACGCTCAAGCTTCCTTTAGTCACGCTCAAGCGTGCCTCATGCGCAGGGTCACGCTCACGCTCACGCTTGATCCCTTTCAGCCGCGCTCAAGCGCTCTTGTGTTCACGCTCGAGCGTCCCCTTCTCACGCTCAAGCGTGGGTAAGTCTGATGCTGCTTGTTGTCCTTCAATCCACGCTCAGGGTCACGCTTGCTCCTCGCTTGGGCGCTTTAGTCTCACGCTCAAGCGACGCGTTCTCCCGCTTGAGCGTGAGAGGGTCCTGAAGCTTCTCTGTTTTCTTTAGTCCTTCAACAAGGTTGCGCTCAAGCGTGCTCGAGGTTACCCTTAAGCGTGGGGTTCTGATGATGCTGAATCCTCTTGAATTTCTTTCAAGCTTTTGGAACCTGTCTTCAATATTTTTCAGAGCAAGCTTATTTACTTAACACATTATTATTTATAATAAAAATCATGCTCAATTTTATCAATCTAGTTAAGTATTTCAGGAAATGGATCCAATTGAGTCATGAATTTAATCACAAAATAAGCACTTATCAAACTCTCCCCAACCTAGATTTTTGCTTGCCCTCAAGTAAAAAGAAGTTTAGGAAAGGGAATCAAGCGTTCCAAAATCTAAGTTTCTGTTGCAGACAACAAGTTTAAAAGACAGTAATCTGAGTTGATGTCTAGGCAAATGATTTTCTTAATACCAATTCCTTGAAATGTAATGCACCATTACCTTGTTCATAAAGCATGTAACCCATTGCTGTAAGAATATAGAACTCTCATTATTTCTTACCATGTGTCTGTTTCACTCATCCATCATTAGAACTGCTCCGTTAACATTGGCCGTCATTTCTAGTAAAACCAAAATTCAAATGAATAGCAAGGATCAAAAGGTCTTTTAAGGATGTAATGAGGCTGGGCTAACAAGAATCTTTGGTTTTTCTTGGTTTCAAAACGCATGTTTAAAGAAGAGCATAAGTGTTTTTGGTTAATTTATTTAACAAATTAGAAGGCTCCTTCTTTGCATTGAAACTTCAGAATTTTCTTTTGTTTTCCTCCAGCTCTTTTATACATTTTTGGAGAGCTTACTATTCTATTTGCATTTTCTTCTACTGCCTCCATTTGTTTCATCTCCTTTTGAGAAAAATATTTTATGCTCTTTTTCAAGATGAACATGCAGGTAAGATAGAATTTTTGCTTTTATGCTTAGCTCAGGGCAGCGAAAAATTTTCATGCTTTTATGGCTCAAAGATGGGCTGCGAAAAAATCGGATCTTTTTATCGAGGTAGCTTTTTGGCTCTTGGCTAACTATGTTTTCAAAATTGCCTTATCATTTCCTTGCTTGTTTCTTAAGAAAAAGGTTTAATTAGAAAATCAGTCAATGCCAATTTAACAAATTCAAATGAGGCTCTCAAGTGTTTAGATTTTCTCACTTCTCATCAAGATATCAGGCTTACTTCCTTATTCTAACAGAAAAGGGTTCACGTCATGTAATCAAGCAACAATACATGCATTCCAGTTCCTTGGTTCTTAATTAAGTCATTTTGCCAAAAAAAAAAAAAAAAAGAATCAGTGTTATTGCCTAAAAACATTCTGTTGCTTAGAAACTTTTCTTGTTCAAAAAGTAAAATCTTTGGTTGGGGTTTTCAAAATTGGTACAACTGCAAGCATGTAATGGTATATCCAAACAATCAACCAAAAGCATCAAAATTTTAAAAATTTTCAAAGCATGCTGTAGCAATGTTAGACAAAACTAACTGAAAATAAACTAAAGCAATAAAAACTAAAGCAGTAAACTCATCACTCATCCTTAGAAGAGTCATCCTCTGTCTCATGTTTCCTTGCTGGAGGCCCTTGTGAGGAGGGTCTTGGTCTAGCCTATGAAGTCTCACCCCTCCTAAGAAAGAAGGCCTGTCCCCAGGCTAAACAATGTGGGATGCAAACTTACTTTCGGATAATAAGTGGGATGAATTTGATGAGCTGCCTGCAAAATAAAAGGAAAATTCAATCTTAGGATAAAATTTACTTAAAGTAAAATCAACAGAAAAGAAAAATAAAAGATTGGGTTGCCTCCCAATAAGCGCTTGTTTAACGTCATTAGCTTGACGCCTGATTTTTTTTTTTTCAAGTTGGGTCATGGAGCTGGTGAATGAGAGTGTTGAGTTTTTCCACTTCCTTGCCTAAGTCAGGCCTTGGCTTTCTTCCTTTCTGTTTTTCAAGTGCACCTTCAATAGCAAAATCAGCTTGTTCTTTTTGCACTCGAATTTTTACTTTTCTGTCATCCACATCTATGATGACTTTGGCTGCTTTCAAGAATGGTCTCCCCAGTATTAGAGGAACTTCAGGATCTTCCTCCATATCTATGACAACAAAATTCTCATGAAATTCAAATTGATCAACTTTGACCTCAACATTTTCAGCAATACCATAAGGGGTTTTTATTGATTGATCTGCCATTTTTAAAGACATGTTTGTTGGCTTGACTGAAAAATCCCCTATACTTTTAAGTGTGGATAGTGGCATCAAATTTACACTAGCACCAAGATCTAATAAAGCTTTACTTTTTGAAAGATTTCCAATAGTGACAGGAATAAAAAAACTCCCTGGATCTTTGGTGTTATAAGGTACTGCTTCAGGTGTGATAGCATTATGTCCATCTTCTTCCTCAGTTATTTCCTCAGTCAGTGTGGTTACAGCCTTGCAATGCTCTATTGGGTTTGTTTCAGTGTTTGCTCCATACTGAGGCTTCTGTTTCTCAACAAGTTGTTGGGTTAGTTGTCCCAATTGTGTTTCCAAGTTCCTGAGTGATGCCTCATTGTTCTTTTGACTTGCTAAAGAAGTTTGCATAAATTTTTCCAAGGTGTCCTCTAATCTAGAAGTTCTCTCCACCAAAGTAGGACCATTATTTTGATATGGTTTATTTGAAGAGCTGGGCTCTTGCTTCCATCCTTGGTTTTGGTTACTTCTCCATCCCTGAAACGGTTGGTTAGAAAAATTTGAATTGAAATTACCAGACCTTCCTTGGTTGTTCATGAAGTATACAGTTGCTTCTTGTGAGCCACAGTTCTCATTGAGATGATCTCCTCCACAAAAGTTACATTTTGTAGGCATTTGTTGTTGCCCTGGTTGTGATGATTGTACTGCATGTAATTGTTGTGGAAGATTGGCTATCTTTTTGGTCAATGCTTCTAATTGTTGGGTCAGAATTTTGTTCTGTGCTAAGATGGCATCTGTGGTGTTTAAGTCAAGAACTCCTTTCCTTTGAACTTGCTGACGATCATGTTGAGCTTGGTAGTCTGTTGAGGATAAAGCTTCTATTATCCTTGTGGCTTGGTCAGCATCCACTGTCATCATTGTTCCTCCTGCTGCTGCATCTAAAATCATTTTAGTGTCAGCCCTTAAACCACTGTAAAAAATATTAAGTTGTGCAATATCTTCAAGTCCATGGTTTGGGCATTTTCTGAGCAGTGATTTAAAGCGTTCCCATGCCTCACAAAAAGGTTCATCTTGGCCTTGTCTAAATGTTGTAATATCTGATTTGGCCTTGATGAATCTAGATGGAGGAAAGAACCTTTGTAGAAATTTTTCTTCAACTATGTTCCAGCTATTTAAACTTTGATTTGGATGAGATTGTAACCACTCCTTTGCTTTTCCTGCTAAAGAGAAAGGAAATAGTCTTAAATATGCAGCATCAATAATATCTTGGTCAAATCCCATGGTTCCAACCAATTCATAGAATGTGGCCAAGTGAGTGTACGGATCTTCACTGGACATTCCATGGAATTGATGTGAACTAATCAAACTCAAAAATGCTGGTTTCATTTCTAGTGCTCTGACAGTGTTTGGAATTGCAATGCTTGAGAAATGTCTTGGCCCTTGCTGTAAAGCATAGTCTCCAAGTGTTCTCCTTGGTGGGTTTTGATTATTGCTGTTGTCATCCATTGTACCAGAGGAAGTTTGTCCTTCTTGAAAGTTCTGCTTTGCTTTCTTGATTTTCTTGAGGAACCTGTCTATCTCAGGATCAAACGCAAATTGTTCTTTTGTGCCTTGTCCTCTCAAGATCATAAATCAAGAACTCACAGTAGCAAGGTTAAAAAAAATAAAAAACAAATTACAAACAAGTTTATTTACACTGTCTTGTCAATTCAATGCTAAAATATTCAAACTTAAATCACCTCCCCGGCAACGGCGCCAAAACTTGGTAGGGGTTTTTTTTTTGCTTGTATTGAGTTTGCTGAAAGAAAATCAAGTTTGTATAATATGAACTCAATGAAATAGATGTGCCAAGTTTAAACACAGAAGTTGTAATATAGTATAGTTGTCGTTCCACTGAGGAGGTGCTAGAATGAAGATCTTAGTTTGAATTGATTTGGCAGAAAGTTTTTGTTTGGGTTTGTTGTGAATGTTGTTGAATGAAAAACAGTAAGTAACAAATAACAGAAAATAATACTTTGCAGAAGATAACAGTAAATGATATTGGAGAAATCAGTTTTGTAAAACAGGGATTGGCTTCATCACATCTTCACCTCTGTAAGCTGCATAAGTTTCCATATAAGTAAATTGAAAAGATAAGTTCTACGTCACAATCAAAGTCATTTGCATCGATCCCTCGACTACAAAATTCATAAGAATGATTTCCAAACCGCTGATCCCTCAGTCACTTTGGAAACCATTCCAGCATTATCGATCGATTGTTTTGACGTTTGTTGCGTTAGACTCCATCCCTGGCTACCTACTCACAACAAGCATTTCTTTCAGGGTCTGCTTTCAAAAGTCACTTCCCAGCATACTCAAGAAAACTTAGAACAAGAAAATAGTGATCAAGTACTTTCAGGCATTAAACGCAGAAGGAAATACAGAAACTTTATCAAATCTCATTACTCAATGAAAACTTACGACAGCATTACTTCAGTGTTGAATGGATTACAGCCAATCCCATAAGGGAAATTAGTTACTCATGCCTTGCATTTTCACCATCAAAGAAATGAATACAGAAAATGGAAAGTATGAAATGAAAAATACAGAGGATGAAATGATGTATGATGTGATAGGAGATTGATGATCCTGATGCCCTGTTTGTAGCTTGCTTTATAGGAGTTTTTGGCTCAGCTTCTCTTACCCACTTACGTAGAACCCATGCGGCATCTCTCAGAGACTGGTGGAAACAGCAGAAAGTGGATGAGTTTGCATCGCATTACGGGTGAATAAAGAATTAAGAAACCCATGTTGTCTGAGTCACGCTTGAGCTTGATGGTCGCGCTTAAGCGTGAAAGGTTCTGATGCTTACTGATGGTCGCACGCTCAAGCTGAAATAACCACGCTCAAGCGAGACCTTAATATCCATTCCTCACGCTCAAGCGTGTAAAGCCTACGCTCAAGCGCCCTTCATGTGCCTAGTCACGCTCAAGCTTCCTTTAGTCACGCTCAAGCGTGCCTCATGCGCAGGGTCACGCTCACGCTCACGCTTGATCCCTTTCAGCCGCGCTCAAGCGCTCTTGTGTTCACGCTCGAGCGTCCCCTTCTCACGCTCAAGCGTGGGTAAGTCTGATGCTGCTTGTTGTCCTTCAATCCACGCTCAGGGTCACGCTTGCTCCTCGCTTGGGCGCTTTAGTCTCACGCTCAAGTGACGCGTTCTCCCGCTTGAGCGTGAGAGGGTCCTGAAGCTTCTCTGTTTTCTTTAGTCCTTCAACAAGGTTGCGCTCAAGCGTGCTCGAGGTTACCCTTAAGCGTGGGGTTCTGATGATGCTGAATCCTCTTGAATTTCTTTCAAGCTTTTGGAACCTGTCTTCAATATTTTTCAGAGCAAGCTTATTTACTTAACACATTATTATTTATAATAAAAATCATGCTCAATTTTATCAATCTAGTTAAGTATTTCAGGAAATGGATCCAATTGAGTCATGAATTTAATCACAAAATAAGCACTTATCAATAATATCACCAGCTTCTCCATAGAGTAACGAATATTGATCGAAATAAAATGGGCAGACTTTGTTAGTCTATCAACTATTACCCATATTGAATCATGTCCTAATGGAGTTTTGGGTAAAGAAGTCACAAAATCCATGGTAATGCTATCCCATTTCCATTCTGGTATTTCTATTGATTGTAGCATTCCCGGAGGCTTTTGATGTTCCACTTTAACCTTTTGACAAATTAGACATGCACCACATACTCAGCCACCGCTTTCTTCATTCCAGGCCACCAAAATAGCTTCTTCAAATCTTGATACATTTTAGTAGCTCCGGGATGAATGCTCATATAACTTTTGTGGCCTTCTTCTAAAATTACTTTCCTCAATTCCTCTTGATCAGGGATACATACTCGATCCTTATACCTCAACAATTAGTCGTTCCTCACATTAAACTTGACTTCTTTTCCTTGTTTCAAGAGTTATTTCTTCTCTTGCAGGAATTTATCCTCTCGTTGAGCCTCTAAAACTTGCCTCAAGAATTCACTTGTCACTTGCAATGCCCCTAATTTGTAGCTGTTAGCATTAACCTTTGCTGCTAGGTTAAGATCTCTGAAGTTCTCTATCAATTCCAGCTCTTTAATCATCATTATGGACGCATGTAAAGATTTTCGACTCAAAGCATCAGCTACTACATTCGCTTTTCTAGGATGGTATTGCAACTCAAAGTCGTAGTCCTTTAAGAACTCCATCCATCTCCGTTGCCTCATGTTCAACTCCTTTTGGTCGAATAAATACTTGAGACTCTTATGATCGCTATGTTAGGGAATCCTATTAGGGTCAGGCAGCGGAAACACAAAGGATTCCCAAAAGAATTGCAAACACGTATGTCTCAAAGCATTATGCTAAATTAAAATTTTTAATTAGGGTTTACCTCTTGTAGACGCAGAACAAGATCCTCGATCGAAGCAATTATAGCTTCGCCCTTAGGAGTTCACACGAGCACTCTCACCAGAAAAACAGAGCTCCGAATGCTAGTACGGAACTTTTGTTTTGGTCTAATTTCTGAGCAGCAGCCTATGAGCATCTCATGCTCTATATATAGGCTTAGGTCTTGACCTGAGCTCTCATTAAACATTGGGCTCCTTACTCATTCTAAATGAGTTAGGCCCAAATAGTTTTATTTTCAGTCCAACTAAAATAAAACTATCCTCTGATGGGCTTACTCTATGTGTGTGACCCTATAGGTAAAATATTCGGTTATATTAATAATAAACTATTTTATTATTAATATAAAATAAGAGCGGTATCTAGCAATACATCATTATGTCCGAATATTATTTATCATCGACATGACCTATAAGTGATAATTATTTTATATATCTATTCCTTTTGTCACGATATCTAATTGGGCCCAAGGCATGGTCGTCGTCATCCTTGTATGGCGTAATTCATTTTACTTGATACCAGAGTAGACTTTACCGAATAAATATCTAATATTTATTCATCCTAGCATGGCCATGCATTTCATTAGTCTCACTCCATCAAGTGGCCCATAGATATCACTCCTGTCACATAGGAGAGACAAATTCCTTCTACATCACTCACATACCTCTACATAATTTATCTATTGCCTAATCACAATCTTTATGGTCATCTTATTACAAATAACGTTTGATTGTATTAAAACAATAAACTCCTTATGTAGGAATCGTAGTGACTTTAGGTCGAAGGACTATATACCATTATCACATTGAGAACCGTTTATGACACTCATGTAACGATCCATGCAACATTCTCATGGTGGGTCTGTCCAGTACAACATTACTCTTAATGTGTACCCGTGTAAAGACTTGATATCATATATCCATGATTTGTGAGATCAAATCATCAGTACATTCACACACTAATCTTAATGTATTTACATGTCCCCATGTAAATACTTGATTAGGGACATTTTAGGAATAATTCTCATATGACCTATTATTCCAGGATAAATAGCATTAGTCTAAAACTAAAAATACTAATTTTATTGATAAGTTAAAATTGATACATTAATAGCTCGTAGTGCGTACACCAACACGCTAAACACATCGAATGTTGCACCGTATGGATAATGCCTCCAAATCTTTAAGGCAAAAACTATAGCGGCTAACTCTAAGCCATGGGTAGGGTAGTTAATCTCATGTTGCCTTAATTGGCGCGACACATAGGCTACAACCTTCTTGTCTTGCATGAGTACACTTTCTAGTCCTTGCTTAGACGTATCACAGTAAACTTCAAAACTTCGATCTGGATCAGGGAGTACTAGCACCGGCGCAGAAGTAAGTCGATCTTTCAGCTCTTGGAAACTATTCTTGCATTGTGTTGTCCACACAAAAGGTTGTCCTTTCTGTGTTAGCTTGGTCAGTGAGTATCCTAACTTTGAAAATCCTTCAATGAATCTCCTATAGTATTCAGCCAAGCCCAAGAAACTTCTAATCTCAGTGATTATGGTTGGTCTCTCCTATTTTAAAACTACTTCCACCTTGGAAGGGTCTATAGTTATTCCTCATTGACTAATTACATGTCCTAAAAAGTTCACTTCTTCCAACCAGAATTCACACTTCGATAGCTTTGCATACAGTTGTTTCTTTTTCAGGATTTCCAACACAATCTTCAAGTGTTCAACATGTTCTTCTCTACTTTTAGAGTACACTAATATATCATCAATGAACACCACTACAAATTTATCTAGATATGGATAAAAAATCCTATTCATGTAATCCATGAATACGGCTGGTGCATTAGTTACACCAAAAGGCATTACTAGATATTTGTAATGGCCAAAGCGTGTTATAAAAGCAGTTTTTGGTACATCTTCTTTCTTCACCCTTATTTGATGGTATCCAGACCTCAAATCAATTTTGGAGAACACCGTGGCACCACGCAGTTAATCCATCAAGTCGTCTATCCTTGGCAGAGGATATCTGTTCTTGATCGTCACCTTGTTCAGTTACTGATAATCCACACACAACCTCATGCTACCATCCTTTTTCTTAACCAATAACACTGGTGCACCCCAAGGGGATACACTGGGTCGTATAAACTGCTTCTCTATCATTTCTTCAAGTTGTTTCTTCAAGTCTGCTAATTCTAGAGGTGACATTTGGTATGGTGCAATTGAAATGGGTCCAACTCTAGGAACTAGATCAATGGCGAATTCCACATCTCTTTCTGGGGGTAAACCAGGGATATCTTCAGGAAAAACGTCAAGAAATTCACACACAACCGGCAGATTTTTGATTTTTGATTCTTGCTCTCCTTTGATTGAAAGCAATAGCATGAATCCTTGAGCCCCTCCTTTTAAAGAGGGACTCACTTGGTTGGCGATTAGAAATCTCGAATCCTCATGATTCAAATTCACTAGTTCTTTAAACATTATGGTTTTATTATAACAATCTATTAGAACATGATTGTCAGACAACCAATCTAGTCTAATAATAACTTCTAAGCCAGAAAGGGGTAAGAAAAAGAGATTAGCCTTAAAGTCCCTACCATCTATGACAATAGGGTATTTCCAACAGGCTTTAGAAGTGACAATGGGATTGTTTCCAGGAGTATGTATAGATAAGTCAAATGGCAGTTCTATCACAGGTAATTTTAGTTTTTCTACACAGTCATTGGCAATAAAGGAATGTGATGCACCTGAATCATACATAACAGTTAAAGGAATCTTATTAATGATACACTTACCTTCCACCATGGAATCAGAATGAGATGCTTCTTCTCCGGTGATTGCAAAAACCTTTCCTTTCGCCTTCGGCCTTCTGACTGCACTGTGTGCGCCTCCCTAAGTATTTATGCTTGTACTCACACCTTCAGGGTTTTCCCTCATCATCTCCGGAGAATCCTTGATGTGATGACCTGGTTTGTTACACTTAAAGCAAACATAAGTGTTTTTAGGACAATCCTTTTTTCAAATAGGGTCCTCCATAGATAAAACATTTAAAATTTGGTGTAGATGTCGGGTAATAGCTTCCAGTTGAAGCTTGGGGTCTGTTAGGAACAGATACTGCTCCAAACCGGTGAAATGGCGCTTGGTAAGACTTATTTCTCCTGAAGTCTCTTCTTTAGTGATGGTGAGGTCCTCCACTTCTCATTTCTCTCGCCTTGTGAATGGGCTCACGACTTTTGGGCATTCTATCCTTATGATCCTCTTCAAAGATCCTGCAACGATTTACTAATACAGAAAGTTCACGGATTTCCTGTATTCGTATAGCTTCTTTAATTTCAGGCCGTAATTCATTTACAAACTTTGCGCACCGATCACCTTCGTTAATAGCATCATTATAATGAGAATGAAACTTAGACAGCTGATGATGCATGATTTATCCTTAATTCCTCAATTTAAATGTGTATAATTTGCCATCACTTAGTGTGTAATATACTGCACTTTAACACATTTTCATCATTTGAGCTTTATTTAATATTTAATTTTAAAATGAATTAAGGATAAATTTTTAATAAAAGTTGGTTTTCTCTTGTTTTGTAGTGTGTGATTAAGCCTGTAATTAAAAAATAATTACCACAGGTCAAACGAAAGAAGCCACGACTCAAGAAATGGTCAAAAATGCGAGAAAAACACCAGAACAGGTCTGGGAATCGATTCACCAATGTGGGAATCGATTCCCACACAAAAGAACAGCAAGGAATCGATTCAAGCACCCTGGGAATCAATTCATACAGCTAGGAATCGATTCCCCACCCCTGTGAATCGATTCATATGCATTATAAAGGCCTGGGAATCGATTCAAACAAGCATGAATCGATTCATGTGCTTGGGAATCGATTCCCACCCCTGAGGAATCGATTCCTATGTGTAAAATTGCCCAATTTGCCTAGATGAATCGATTCAGGCACAGATTCATCAGTGGAAACATCAGATAACGCATTATCAAAGTGGAAACAACACTGAAGCTGATAATGGAGCACTGAAGCTGATAATGGAGCACTGAAGCATCATAATGGAGCACCATTGAATTGAAAATTAAGAGTGCATATTCCATTACAAATTAATTAAGGCATTAGCTTTGCTTTTGAGCTCCTATAAATAGGAAGCAAGGCAAGGGGCAGGACACCATTCATTCTTCATCAGAAGACATCAATTCCTCCTTCATACGTTCTTCCTCTTCTCTTCTCCGTTGGAATTTTTCCAGCAAGTTCTTCATTTCCGGGTTAGTTTTGTTGTTTGTAGTTGTAATTATGGAGGGCTAAAACCCCTAGATTGATTTTCTTGGAGAATGTTGTAATGTAATTTTGAGGTCATTAATTTTAATATAGTATGCTTTTATTATTGTTATTTCTTCATAATCATTCTCTACTTATTTAATTCCATTTTGTTTAATTGAATTTGTATGCTTAATCGGTTTAATTATTCAATTGGAATAAAATAAGGTTTCAAATTAGAATGGATGAAGGAAATATGCATGCTTAATGAATATTTTCATAATCACTTTTAATAATTATGGTTTGCTTAATTCCATAATTTGAGAATAGATTATGTATATAGGCGATGTTCTTATGTATGCTCAATAATTCCTAGATTTTACGATCTTGACTCCTTTTGCTTAATTAGGATGCTTGATTAAAATATTCATTTTTAAATGAAAGTAAAGGAATTGTGAATTGAAAAAGACGCTTAGTTGATCAATTCAAATTGAGCTAAGAAATTAACATTAATAAGTATACAAATTATTTTTAATGAACCAAGGATAAATTTATTTACAATACTCCAAGAAAATCAATCGCTTGTTATTTATTGTTTTAAATCCTTTATTTACTTTGTTTTGATTTTATTTGTGACAACAAAAATCAATCAAAACCCCCCCAATTGTATGTTTGTTGAACTTATGTTTGTAAAAAAATTTTAAGTTGTTAAGTTTTTATTTTTAATTGTTAAAAATTAGTTTAAGACTTGATTTTTCCTAAATTTTTGTGTTGATCCTTGAGAGAACGACCTAGGTTGACACCCTAGTACTACGTTAATTAATTTTAATGTACTAATTTGACGGAATCACGACTGTAAAAATAACCACGTTAACAGCTCTTCAAACCTGGATGCGTACTCTCCAACGGTCATATTTCCTTGGGTCAGCGATAGGAATTCGAATTGTCTTTTCTCTTTAACATTAGCTGGAAAGTATTTCTCCAGAAACATATCCTTAAAATGATCCCAAGTGATCTCCATGTCGTTGAATTTGAATTGTCTATGCATGCTATCCCACCAATGTTCGGCATCCTCAGATAAAGCATAAGTAGCGAAGATTATCTTATCAGTTTTATTACATTGCAATGCTTGAAAGATCTTTTCTATCTCTCGAATCCAGATTTGCGCTCTATCGGTGTTATATCCTCCCTTGAAACGAGGTGGATTATGCTTTTCAAAAACGTCCAACCTTCTCAAGGCATCATTACCTTGACCTTCACGTGCTCCCATTGCATTGATTAAGCGTTCTACAACTCCAACAAGATCGTTTCCGGCTATTAGTTTCCTGTTTCACAATAACTGAGATTTGTCACATCAATCATAGTTACTACCAACTCATATGTTCTATTTTCTATTACCTACACAGAGTTTACAGATAAAGCAAGATAGACATTTTCCCCAGGCCTACAGGATTAACTGCTCTGATACCACTTTGTAACGCCCTCAGTTACACCTTAATAAATACTAGGAAAATTCGTAAATTTTTTTTTTACTAAAGATATGATTGTTAAAAAGAAACCATCAGAATAAATTACATACATCATTTCTGAAATACCTCATAAATATTATTAAAACTTTGTAAAGTAATTTTACATTCATCCGAAGAAAATAAATATTAAACATTATAAGAAAGAGAGGAAACTCTATGGCCCAGAAGCAGTTACTTAATAACATTATTTATTCATTGGACCACGATATTCATACCAAGCTCCCTTTCTAGAACGCACTATATTTACTGTCGAGATTCTTCGATCCTTCCCTCTGAACCATCAATTTAAAACATATGAAACAAAAACACAGAGAAAGGAGTGAGAAATAGAATATAATATTCTCAAATAAGACATAAGCAACAAAGGGTTTTCACAAACCAATACATAATAATATCAGTCACAATCACATACACAATCAATTATGAATGCATGAATGTTATGCAATATCTTCATCATAACTTACCTATATATGTGGGCCCTTAAATTTTAATTTACACTGGGCCAATAAGGAGTTTACGCTGTTCCATAAATTCGGATAATAATAATAATATGAACAGCTCAATTGGGATGGAAACACTTAGAGACTAGTCAGATTGAGAAAGTTTTTATTGTGAAAGTACCCGACACTAGGGAGCTACCCCAGGTCCCCTGAGGCATCCTTTCACACCCTCTGATCTCAAGGCTCGTAATTAAGCCTCCTCTAATGTATCCTCGGTTTCTATAATCCGTCCCCAGACAATATCATTTTGTTTCACTTTAATGATTTATGATGCATGAACTACTCGCGTATTTAATTGGTTAAGACTTTTAAAAACTCAATTATTAAATACCTTAAAGGTTTACAACATCATTTCAATAAACTGTATATTTTCTCAATTCTCTAAATTTCTGTCCCACAGAAATAAATTTGGTACAGTTTTCGAATCTCATTGAAATTGAGTTTCTAAGCCTTAAATATCTCAAAACTTTCCCATATAAAACTTTACATAATCTTTCTCAAATTGAAACTTAACAAGATCAGATTCTCAATTATTTCCAAATATCTTTAGTTATTAAGTTGGAAAAATAAAATAATTTTCTTTCAAAAATTTTATTTTATTAAAAGAGAATAATCTTTAAATCATTAACCAAAAATACTTAAAATTATAAAATTTTTCTTTAATTCAAGATTTAATTATCTTAATTTGTTATAAATTAATTTTCATAAAATATCTTCTTTCTAAAATAAATACTAATTTTTTATTCTAAATATTGAAAGTAAAGTTAATAAAAATAATTTCTAAGAAGAAAAGATTTAAAGTAATAAAAATTTAAAGAGTAAGGTAAGAAAATTCTTACTGAGTTTTAGCTTTCCATTATGCTCGCTATATGCTCAAACTCCACATCACAAAATCATCAATCAAAATCAAACATTATCAATCATAACTAAATATCATCAATCACATCAAATATTATTAATCACAATTAAATATCAATCAAAATCAAATATTATCAATTATAAACAATTCAAATAAATTAAATATCACTCATACATGTAATTCAATTCTTAATGGTTATTTAGATTAATAAGATTGATTTTGAGTCTTTATAGTCCATTCCTCGCATGGGTCTATGTAGGTCCATATAATCCAATCCTCGTATAGGTATAGTTCAGTCTATACAGGTCATAATAATCCAAGTCCTTGCATAGGTTCAGTCCAGTTCGCATAGGTTATCCAGGTATTTGCATAGGTATTTTAGAGTTAGTTACATCAGATATTTAATTTAAATTTTATTATAAATTTTAAGTTAAAAAGTTAATATTTTAAAATAATAATATTATTAAATTTAAAAGGAGTAGGGGACTCCTCCCATTATTCTTATGTCTTTTTATATTATATTACTATCTCACTCCCCCTTACCTCTTGTATCCTGATTCGTTATTGAAGATCCGTACGCGTCTCGTCTTCGAGTTCTAAAACATACCAATTTCATTTTAATATAGTTACAAGATGAAAATTAACATTACTACTTAAAACAGAAATAGTAAATTTTGAATAGTGAATAGTAAATAGTGAAAGTGAGTAGTAAATCGTGAATAATAACAGTAAATAGTAAAACATAAATAGTAACGGTAAATAGTAAATCGTGAATAGTAACAGTAAATAGTAAATCGTGAATAGTAACAGTAAATAGTAAAATATGAATAGTAAAGGTAAATAGTAACAGTAAATAGTGTTTTACTATTTGAATAGTAATTTACTATTGAAATAGTATTTTACTATTCAGAATAGTAACTTAAAATAATATTATTTCCAGTATAATAATAAATTTCTAAAAATGATATAAAATAACCCTAAAAAATATAAAAGAAAGGTATTCTTACCTTAGAATTTTAGTAGAACCTCTTTCCTTTGGAAAATATCTTCCTCTCTTCACTTAGCACTCTCATCCGAACACTACCAAGTTTTCAATTTTGGATGAAAAACACGGTGCCTCGCCCCTCTATGTATAGCAAAATAAGTTACTGTGCATTTGAATATTTTATTATAAAAGTATTGTGCAAAACTTGAAATTTTCATATAGGCTACTGTGCAAAGTTTGAAAATAGCAATTTTAGAGGTGCGAATAGCAATTTAGGGGTGGTGCAAATAGTAATTTAAGGG
This sequence comes from Clitoria ternatea, assembly GCA_037962975.1. Classification (NCBI taxonomy): domain Eukaryota; kingdom Viridiplantae; phylum Streptophyta; class Magnoliopsida; order Fabales; family Fabaceae; genus Clitoria; species Clitoria ternatea. The sequence continues at coordinate 258,252,166 of CM075669.1, forward strand.
GTGCAAATAGTGATTTTTCATTTTTTTAAAAATAATTTTTTTAAAAATAAATTCTAAAAAATATACTGATCAAAAACTTCTAAAGGTCTATGATCAAATTCCATCCAGATTTTAATATAAAATTTTCTAAATTAATAAAATTAAAATAGGGGCGTTACATGTCCTATTATTTAATTTTATTTTATGTCTGTTTATATTTTTTCAAAATATCCTTATTATTATTTTGTTCATGTGTATATTGTCTGTGAATAACATCTATCATGGTTGTATTCTTTATGAAGGATGAAATATTTAATAATCATTTTTTTAAAAAAATTATACATGATCAAATTGGGTAACTATTTTAAGACGGACAGTGTGGGGTGCTAATACCTTCCCTATCTGTAATTCGACTCTTAAACCAAACAGAATCTCATTTTAAAAACCAGTGTCATTTAAAGGTTTTCCTGATATTTTCCTTAATAAATATTAGTGACGACTCCCTGAACCCTTTAGTTTTTTGTTTCATTTTTCTTTTTTATTACATTCTCCCAGTCTACGTCATGACCCGGGACCCCAGTCACAACATTAATGATATAAAAAATGGGAACTTTAACAAAATTATTGGTTTTGAAATCGCAATAGTTAACCCTAAACCCTAAACCTATACATAAGAAATAAAAATAAACAACTTAAACACGAGATATTAAAAACTGAGATTTATTACAAGAAAACTTACAAGACACAAGCAACATATGGAGAGGATTTCGGTAGAGAGGCTTATTTGATTTCTCGCTCTGCCTCAAACTGAAGCCTGTAACTCCTATTTATACACGAAAATCGCACTATTGGCAATAAGATTACATGGCTAAAAAGTAGATTACACTGTCCTTTTCATATAAGGGTTAAGATTAAAGATAAGATTACATTGTCCTTTCTTTCTGTTGAAAGATGCTTGCTATCTTCTTCTGACAGCTTTGTCTGATAAAAATCTTGCTTTAACTTGGTTGAGTCCTATCGACATTTTTTAATCAAACATGCTGAGACACATGTCTTCATTTGATTGTTCAAAGTCTTGAGAAAATTCTAAATTGGTTAAATCTTTTGGAGAGGAGGATGAAGAATATTCTGATGATGGTGATTTTTGTAACACCCCCTTATATACACGAGACATATATCTATTCTTCTTACTTTTTTTAGAAAGATATACATATTTATCACTTCCTATCTCGTGTATACAAGGACATATATACATCTGATTTTCTTTGAATTTTGAAAGTAAAAAGTTTCAAATTATTCATAATGATAAAATAAACTTTTAGAAAATTATAAGTGATCAAAGATTACAGTATCATATCCAAAGAATAAGGTTTATTAAAGTTTAACCTTTACATTGATTTATAATCATCCAACTTAGTATTGTATTAAGGTAAACTAAAACTAAAGATTTAATACCTCTACTTCGACTGTAACCAATTATTTCCTTATCTTCAAACCATGTGATTTTGAATCCTATTCTTGTCACATCTCTTCTCCTATCTGATTGAGGATGAGACCAATTTACCCTCTTGTAATTTCATCCTTTCATCTTGAACTGCTAGCTATATATCATATAACATATATTTTGGACACAAAATTCAAACAAGAAGGAGTGAGAAACAGAATATAATACTTTATAGATAAGACATAAGCATAAGGATTTTCACAATCTAATATAATAATTTCAATCACAATCATATACATAATCAATTATAAATGTAGAGTTTTCATAACATAACAATTATATTTTCATTCATAACCACCCACATAGAATGTCACAATCACATGAATGTCATGCAATATTTTTTAATACTATCATCTCATTCATTCTATGCATGTGGGCCCTTAAAGTTTTAGTTTGCATTAGGCCAACCAGGAGTTTACATTGTTCTATAATTCCATATAATAATAACATAAATGCCTTCATGGCATATGAACAGCTCAACTGGCATGGAAACACTTAGAGACTAGTCAGACTGAGAAAGTTTTTATTGTGAAAGTACCCGACACTAAAGAGCGACCCCAGGTCACCTGAAGCACCCTTTCACACCCTCTCATCCTAAGGCTCGCAATTAAGCCTCCTCTAATGTATCCTCGGTTTCTATAATTCGTCCCCAGGCAATATTACATCTCATTTCTCTTTAATGATTCATGATGCATGAACTACTCAGATATTTAGTTGGTTAAGACTTTTCGAAACTCAATTATTAAATACCATAAAGGTTCACAAAATAAATTGTACATTCCTATAAGTTCTTCTTTGAACTTCTGTTATACAGAAACAAATTTAGTACAGTCTTCAAATTCAGATCTCACCAAAATTGAGTTTCCAAGCCTTGAATATCTCAAAACTTCCTCTTAGAAAAACTTCACATATTTACATAATCTTTCCAAATTTGAATCTTAACTAGATTGAGTTTAGAAATCTTGATTATAACAAAATATCCTTTAGTTATTTCATTAAGGAAAACCAATTTAAATTTCTGATTTCTAAAAGAAAATATTTTTTTTTAAAATCATTAATTAAGAATACTTAAAACTATAAAAATTTTCTTTAATTCAATAATTAATTATCTCAACCTCTGATTTTCATAAAATAGCTTCTTTCTAATACTAGATTTTATTCTATAGATTAAAAATAAAGTTAATGAAAATTATTTCTAAGAAGAAATAAAAGACTAAATAATTATAAAATACTTTCTCTTAGAATAAAAATTTAAAAAGTAAGGTAAGAAAATTCTTACTGGGTTTTAACTTTTCGTCATGCTTGCTATATGCTCAAACTCCATATCACAAGGTCATCAATCATTCATCAATCACAATCAAGTATTGTAATATCATCAATCACAATCAAATATCATCAAATCGCAAAAATTATTAATCACAGTCTAGTATTATAAATCACAATATCATTAATCAAAATCAAATATTATTAATTATAATCAAATCAAATCAACTAAATATCAGTCATAAATATAATTTAAATTTTATTAGTTATTTAGACTAATAAGATTAATTTTAAGTCTTTATAGTCCATTCCTCGTAAAGGTCTATGTAGGTCCATATAGTCCAATCCTTGCATAGGTATAATTCAGTCCATACAGGTTATAATAGTCCAAGTCTTTGCATAGGTTCAGTCCAGTTCGCATAGGTTATCCAGGTATTTGCATAGGTATTCAGATCAAGTTACACAAGATACTCAATTTAAAATTTATTATAAATTTTTAAGTTAAATAGTTATTATTTTAAAATAATATTAAATTTTAAAGGAGTAGGGGACTCCTCCCATTATTCTTGCGTCTTTTCATATTATATTCCTATCCCACTCCCCCTTACCTCTTGTATCTTGGTTCGTTATGGAAATTCCGTGTGCGCCTTGTCTCCGAGTTCTAAAATATACCAATTTCACTTTAATATAGTTATAAGATGAAAATTAAGATTACCACTCAAAGCAGAAATGGTAAATTTTGAATAGTGAATAGTGAATAGTAAATCATGAATAGTAATAATAAACAGTAAAATGTGAATAGTAATGATAAATAGTAAATCATAAATAGTAACAGTAAATAGTAAAACGTGAATAGTAAAGGTAAATAGTAACAGTAATCGTAACATCCTGATTTTTAATTAATTTCCAATTAAGGTTAAATTCAGGATTAAGGTTATGGATTGATTATGTTAATGGTTAATTAGAATTTAATGGCCAATTAAGCTAAATATGGAATAATGATAATTATAATAAGAAGTGACCATTGTGCCCTTGGTGGTGTTTAGAGGAACTCTGGTTCCTTCTCCCTCTCTCTTTATTAATGCATACTGGTGATGATTTGATGGCTGAAGGACTTGCATTAAATGAGGATGGGATGTGGAGTTGATGGTGAGTGAACGCTGATGGGGCTGAATGAGAGCTGATGGGGCTGTGTTGATAAGCCTCGGTTGCACATTTCCCCTTCTCACTCTCTCATTTTCCTCTTGGTTGCATGCTCTGTTGGGGAGAGGAAATGCTCCTCCTTCTCTCTAGAACTCGTTAAGGCTTCTGCTTCTTTGTCTTCACCTTCGCCTCCTTCATCTTCTTCTTCCACTCACTCCCTGTGTTGAGCTGAGTGGAACGGTGTGGCTGTGAGAGGACAGCGTGGTTGAGAGAAACAACATGGTGCTGTGTGTTGTGGAGGCATGGATCCTCCTCTGTTCAGCCTGAATGTGAGGATGCTTGGCTGCTTGGTGGTCCTCCATTGTTGGTGGGGACTGAGTTGTTCTTGTGGTGGAAACAGCTTCTGGAGTAATTTAACCTTCAATGAGTTGCGTAAGGACTGTGTTGTGCCTTGGAGGCTCGGAACTCTCCACTATCTTGCAAGGAGAGCATAAAGTGCTATGGAGGAGCGCTTTCCAAGAGTGATGGCTCGGTGCTCCTCCAAAACAGACCAGCGTGTTGTTGAAAGAAAGGAGGACAAGTCGTTCTGTTGAGAACGTGTGACCGAGTGGGGATCGGTCTGTGCTGTAAGCTCCATGAGCTTCTGGAAGCTTCATTCCAGTAGGGGGGCTGACTTGTATCTTAAATGTATGGTTTATGGACGGTTTCTAGGTGGTTTTGCTTAAATATTGTTGTATTTTGTTTGAAATATGTTGATTTATGTGTGGTAATTGATTATTGATGCATGAAACACCCGGATATTTGTGATAGTTATTAATTGTGAAATGTTGTGATGATTTCCCGTCTGAGAGATGTATATATATATATATATATATGCTATTGAGAATGTCGAGTGGCTTATGCTGTGAGTCAGCAGATAAGAGTTGTTTGTGATTTATAATGAAATGCATCAGCGTTGGACGCTTAATACTGAGTGGGCAATCAGATGAATACGTGTGTATGTTGAGGATTCAGAGATTAATCCTAATATAATGGAAGACCTCAGAGTTGGACTCGAGGCCATGCTGAGAGGATGAGCATTGGATGCTTAATGGAAGTCCTTGGGTTGGACTCAAGGCAAATGCCGAGTGCGTTGGAGTTGGACTCCTGACGAATAAATCATATGCATCTGATTCACCGACTGGATGAATGCATGTGTATTGACACTGATGCCGAGTGCAATACGAGAGCATGCCTGTGGTATATGTTGAGAGTATATGAAATATGTATAGCCATGTGTGACTTGATTAATACCGATCGGGAGATGTTGTGTGAATGTCCATATTGAATGGCAGTGTATGTTATTGTTGAATTGAAATGTGTTTCATATGTTTGAGGATTGAGAATAATCCGAGTCAGTAACTGTCATTTAATATGTAAAGCTCACCCCCTACACCATTTTTCAGTATGTGCAGGTCGGACTGGAATGATGTGATGGCCTTAAACCCGAGTGTTGGGTGTTTGTGATGAGGCTGTGTACATAGTGTAATGTACCGAGTATATTTTGATGTATTAAAACCTTGGCCGGCTCATAACAATGATGTATAATGAATACAGATATATATGTATGGAATCCGAGTGCATGAATATATTTATGTATATGGTTTACATTGATAACTTGTATTTGTAACAGATCATAAGTGTTGGTGAATGAAAAATATAAAGACAATAAGTATCCGAGTGTATGTTATATGTACATAGGTGTGGTGATATGGGTAACTTACACGGTTTTGATTGAGAAGTGGTGTTAAGTTACTTGGTGTAGTATTGATGGATAGAATGATGCCAAGTCTATGAATTCCGAGTAGAATATTATGGTGAGAACCCATTCTGAGTGGAATATAAGAGGCTTAGTTACTTTTTCGAGTGAGTCTTATGTATATGACTCCATATCCGAGTGAGACTCATATGTATGGGCCTTTTTCTGAGTGGTGGTGGCTTTAGTGGATTCTAAGTGAAAAATGTTATAAATATTTCGAGTGAATGGTATTATATACATATCGAGTGAATGTAGGTACCTATTCCGAATGAATAATATAATATGTATTCTGAGTGACTAAGTAATGACTTGTGAATTTCTCTGAGTGTTGAGGAGGTTGAGTAATCCTGATTGGATTTGTGGACAAGTTTATATTTATGTGAATATATATATATATATATATATATATATGTATAAGTGTTTTATGTTGATTTGATGCTTCTTACCGACAGGAATGTGTTGTTAAATTATTTGAGAAGTGTTGATGGATGAAATAGTGGTAAGATTAATGATTCCGAGTGAGGCTATGATGTTTGGCTTTCCTTTTCCGAGTGAAGAACACTTAAATGAATTCGAGAGAACTTCCCTTTGATGAACTTATTCTGTGTAGGCTTTGATGGGAGAATTTCCCGAGTGAGCATGCGCCTAAATATTACCGAGTGAAAAATATGAGTAAACCTGAGTGGGGAAGAGATTGGGTATTTCCGAGTGGAAATCCGAGTGATCCTCTTCCGAGGAAAGAGTTGTTGTAATGGTTGAGATTGGAATATATTCTAAGTATGATATAGGTATAATCCGAGTGAAGGAGATTCTATATTCCGAGTGGTTAGGATCTGAGCAAGTCCGAGTGGGACTTAACTTAATGGTTTCTCCGATTGAATAAGATATCAATTGCCGAGTGAAAGACTGATTGAGATGACTCGGATTTGGAGTGAAATTACCGAGTGGAACCCTGTGTGAGTGGAGACTCGGATTTAGAATGAGTATTCCGAGTGGAGTAGGATTGTAGAGACCCCTTCTAAGTGAAGGAAGGTCTATGTGTTTTCTGAGTAGGAGATGTAAGTTTATACCGAGTGATGAATGTGAAGTACATTCCTGATTGTGTTGAAGATAAGTACACCGAGTGGTGTTTGATTGGGAAACATTCCGAGTGAGGGAGGTTTATGGATTCCGAGTGGGATAACTCTCATTTACCGAGTGGATTATATATGTGAGACCCTTGTGGATAAAAATAAATGACTAAGTATAATATGTTGGGTCAATCCCGAGTGAGTGGAACCCCAGATACCAAGTGATGGGAATACCGAGTGGGGCTTCTCGCTTTAGCGATCAAGGCATTCGCTCCAGCGAGTGTGTGTGCTTTGGAAGGCTTTTGGGTTGGCTTCGCTTAAACGAATGGATGCTTCGCCCGAGCGAGTTGGCTGTCTCGCCCAAGCGTGCTGGATCTCGCCTGAGCGAGTGGACGCTGTTTTGTGGGCTTCGCTTGAGCGCTTCTGTAACTTCCGTTGTATGCCTTTGGTCGGCTTTTATTCTTCCCTTGCCTTCCTTTGCCTTCTTCTGTTTTACCCGGTTTCCATTGGTTTATTTTGGGAAAAATTTCCCCGTTTTGGGTTTTATTCATTTATTAAAGTAAGGGTGTTTCATTTTGGTATCAGAGCAGACCAAAAGGTCCATGGCCAAGGTTTGCCTACTGTGTGTGGGCGGTCTTGTGCAATATGACCGATTGTCATTATTGCTTGTGGTATTCTGTTAGAATTGATGCATGTTTAATCATGATTTGTATGGCTATGTACCTGTGTATTTTGTTGGGGGACAGTAGTGAAAGATACTACTGTTGTGATGTTGATTGGGGGATAGAAGACTTGATGCTACCCTGACTCTGTTGTTCATAAAATACTTGAGGTTGTTCTAAGCCTAGGTTGATTAGAAAGGAATAAAATGATATATGTTGTGACCCTTATACAGGTGGAGGTCGGATTAATCGGTTTGGGCTCTTGTGCATGCCATGCTAATGGTTCTTGGCCGAGTCATGCTTGTTGATTGGATTAGAACTCATATGTTGAGTTAGCTGAGTGAATAATATTGAAGGAATTCTTTAGTGGGTTGAATTTAGATTCTGTGATTGGTTGTGCCATTTTTTTAAAGGATGTTTTATACCCTTGGCACGAGAATCCTATATGGTATATGATGTAATTGATTGGGTGCAGATTTCTTGGTTGGAAATCTGAATATGTAATGAATGAATAAATGTGAAATCAGGTATATGTTAAATTGGGATTATGTCTCGGTTTCTAATGTGTGAAAACCGAGTGAATGGTTGGTGGATGTTAGGCCACTAGGCATGTGACCCTGTTGATTAGGCACGGATTGCTAAAATCGAGTGATGTGATTGTGTAATAAATTCTGAGGCTTGAATTATTGTATGAGGAAATGCAAATACCGAATGGTAATATTGAATTCTGAGTGTACTATGGTATTGAATATGATGATAATGGGAAAATATATTGTAACCCGGAACTGTATATCCCAGTGAGTGTAGTGAACTATTTGGCTTAAGGCTGAGTTATGGTCGGTAATGAATGATGGCATTAAGGGCTATTAGGCTGTTGAACCATGATTTTGTGATGAATAAGATTTAAAGAAGAGATATTTACTCGGTCTGGGCTGAAAATCGATTGCTTTTATGCTATTTTATGGTGAGTGTGGTTGGCATTTGATGATTGTTATCCTGTAATTTACCCTAGAATATGTATAAGGACAAGGTATATGCCCTGTATGGGTCGGAAATCTATTGATAATATGCATTTTACTGTGATGATGATTGATGTTTACTGACTGTTGGCATGTGATGCATCATGGTTGGTGCGTAGTGATGATATTGGTATAGGAATATTACTTATAAAATTGTAAGAATTACCATTAATTCTCATATAGATTAGTATTATCTGAGTGAGTTTGGTCAGTATAAGTAAAAAGGGTACGGGGATGCTGTTCTGAGGTGACTCTACATGCCATAGGTATTGTGGCAGTGTACATTTTTGCATCGACTCTATGCAATTGTGGTGACCCTATAGGAATGAGGCATCATCCTATAAGTTGGATGCAGCAGTTCATAGGTCGGGCAAGTGAGACTGTAGCTGCTTATGGGGATGGTTTGAGTCTATCGGGCTGCTCCGAGCAAGGATGGGATTGTACTGAGTGGATAAGTAAGTGTTAATATGTCAGAATGAAGATGAGTGAATGAAAGGAATGTAATTCCGAGTGAAATCTTTCTGGGAGAAAGAATTATGTTGTGATTATTCTGAGTCAATAGTGACACTTCCGAGTGGAAAGGTGTTATGAGAGATGTCTCGGTTTTCTGGGTGGAGCGGTCGGTAAACCGTTTTGGAAGCCAATTATACCGATTGGAATTTAAGCTATTGGTGAATACTTGAGACGCATCAATGTGTAATTGCTTATAGTGTTATGCCGAGTGGTTCATTGAGGCTATGCATGTGTTTGAATTTCGAGGACGAAATTCTTTAAAGGAGGGGAGAAATGTAACATCCTGATTTTTAATTAATTGCCAATTAAGGTTAAATTCAGGATTAAGGTTATGGATTGATTAAGTTAATGGTTAATTAGAATTTAATGGCCAATTAAGCTAAATATGGAATAATGATAATTATAATAAGAAGTGACCATTGTGCCCTTGGTGGTGTTTAGAGGAACTCTGGTTCCTTCTCCCTCTCTCTTCATTAATGCATGCTGGTGGTGATTTCATGGCTGAAGGACTTGCATTAAATGAGGATGGGATGTGGAGTTGATGGTGAGTGGACGCTGATGGGGCCGAATGAGAGCTGATGGGGCTGTGTTGATAAGCCTCGGTTGCACATTTCCCCTTCTCACTCTCTCATTTTCCTCTTGGTTGCATGCTCTGTTGGGGAGAGGAAATGCTCCTCCTTCTCTCTAGAACTCGTTGAGGCTTCTGTTTCTTCGTCTTCACCTTCGCCTCCTTCATCTTCTTCTTCCACTCACTCCCTGTGTTGATCCGAGTGGAACGGTGTGGCTGTGAGAGGAAAGCGTGGTTGAGAGAAACAACATGGTGCTGTGTGTTGTGGAGGCATGGATCCTCCTCTGTTCAGCCTGAACGTGAGGATGCTTGGCTGCTTGGTGGTCCTCCATTGTTGGTGAGGACTGAGCTGTTCTTGTGGTGGAAACAGCGTCTGGAGTCCTTCAACCTTCACTGGGTTACGTAAGGACTGTGTTGTGCCTTGGAGGCTCGGAACTCTCCACTATCTTGCAAGGAGAGCATGGAGTGCTATGGAGGAGAGCTTTCCAAGAGTGATGGCTCGGTGCTCCTCCAAAACAGACCAGCGTGTTATTGAAAGAAAGGAGGACAAGTCGTTCTGTTGAGAACGTGTGACCGAGTGGGGATCGGTCTGTGCTGTAAGCTCCATGAGCTTCTGGAAGCTTCATTCCAGGTAGGGGGGCTGACTTGCATCTTAAATGTATGGTTTATGGACGGGTTCCGGGTGGTTTTGCTTAAATGTTGTTGTATTTTGTTTGAAATATGTTGATTTATGTGTGGTGATTGATTATTGATGCATGAAACACCCAGATATTTGTGATAGTTATTAATTGTGAAATGTTGTGATGATTTCCCATCTGAGAGATGTATATATATATATATATATATATATATATGCTATTGAGAATGCCGAGTGGCTTATGCTGTGAGTCAGCAGATAAGAGTTGTTTGTGATTTATAATGAAATGCATCAGCGTTGGACGCTTAATACCGAGTGGGTAATCAGATGAATACGTGTGTATGTTGAGGATTCAGAGATTAATCCTAATATAATGGAAGACCTCAGAGTTGGACTCGAGGCCATGCTGAGAGCATGAGCATTGGATGCTTAATGGAAGTCCTTGGGTTGGACTCAAGGCAAATGCCGAGTGCGTTGGAGTTGGACTCCTGATGAATAAATCATATGCATCTGATTCACCGACTGGATGAATGCATGTGTATTGACACTGATGCCGAGTGCAATACGAGAGCATGGCTGTGGTATATGTTGAGAGTATATGAAATATGTATAGCCATGTGTGACTTGATTAATACCGATCGGGAGATGTTGTGTGAATGTCCATATTGAATGGCAGTGTATGTTATTGTTGAATTGAAATGTGTTTCATATGTTTGAGGATTGAGAATAATCCGAGTCAGTAACTGTCATTTAATATGTAAAGCTCACCCCCTACACCATTTTTCAGTATGTGCAGGTCGGACTGGAATGATGTGATGGCCTTAAACCCGAGTGTTGGGTGTTTATGATGAGGCTATGTACATAGTGTAATGTACCGAGTATATTTTGATGTATTAAAGCCTTGGCCGGCTCATAACAATGATGTATAATGAATACAGATATATATGTATGGAATTCGAGTGCATGAATATATTTATGTATATGGTTTACATTGATAACTTGTATTTGTAACAGATCATAAGTGTTGGTGAATGAAAAATATAAAGACAATAAGTATCCGAGTGTATGTTATATGTACATAGGTGTGGTGATATGGGTAACTTACACGGTTTTGATTGAGAAGTGGTGTTAAGTTACTTGGTGTAGTATTGATGGATAGAATGATGCCAAGTCTATGAATTCCGAGTAGAATATTGTGGTGAGAACCCATTCTGAGTGGAATATAAGAGGCTTAGTTACTTTTTCGAGTGAGTCTTATGTATATGACTCCATATCCGAGTGAGACTCATATGTATGGGCCTTTTTCTGAGTGGTGGTGGCTTTAGTGGATTCTAAGTGAAAAATGTTATAAATATTTCGAGTGAATGGTATTATATACATATCGAGTGAATGTAGGTACCTATTCCGAATGAATAATATAATATGTATTCTGAGTGACTAAGTAATGACTTGGTGAATTTCTCCGAGTGTTGAGGAGGTTGAGTAATCCTGATTAGATTTGTGAACAAGTTTATATTTATATGACTATATATATATAAGTGTTTTATGTTGATTTGATGTTTCTTACCGACAGGAATGTGTTGTTGAATTATTTGAGAAGTGTTGATGGATGAAATAGTGGTAAGATTAATGATTCCGAGTGAGGCTATGATGTTTGGCTTTCCTTTTCTGAGTGAAGAACACTTAAATGGATTCGAGAGAACTTCCCTTTGATGAACTTATTCTATGTAGGCTTTGATGGGAGAATTTCCCGAGTGGGCATGGGCCTAAATATTACCGAGTGAAAAATATGAGTAAACCTGAGTGGGGAAGAGATTGGGTATTTCCGAGTGGAAATCCGAGTGATCCTCTTCCGAGGAAAGAGTTGTTGTAATGGTTGAGATTGGAATATATTCTAAGTATGATACAGGTATAATCTGAGTGAAGGAGATTCTATATTCCGAGTGGTTAGGATCTAAGCAAGTCCAAGTGGGACTTAACTTAATGGTTTCTCCGATTGAATAAGATATCAATTGCCGAGTGAAAGACTGATTGAGATGACACGGATTTGGAGTGAAATTACCGAGTGGAACCTTGTGTGAGTGGAGACTCGGATTTAGAATGAATATTCCGAGTGGAGTAGGATACTAGAGACCCCTTCTGAGTGAAGGAAGGTCTATGTGTCTTCCGAGTAGGAGATGTAAGTTTATACCGAGTGATGAATGTGAAGTGCATTCCCGATTGTGTTGAAGATAAGTACACCGAGTGGTGTTTGATTGGGAAACATTCCGAGTGAGGGAGGTTTATGGATTCCGAGTGGGATAACCCTCATTTACCGAGTGGATTGTATATGTGAGACCCTTGTGGATAAAAATAAATGACTAAGTATAATATGTTGGGTCAATCCCGAGTGAGTGGAACCCCAGATACCGAGTGATGGGAATACCAAGTGGGGCTTCTCGCTTTAGCGATCAAGGCATTCGCTCCAGCGAGTGTGTGTGCTTTGGAAGGCTTTTGGGTTGGCTTCGCTTAAGCGAATGGATGCTTCGCCCGAGCGAGTTGGCTGTCTCGCCCTAGCGTGCTGGATCTCGCCTGAACGAGTGGACGCTGTTTTGTGGGCTTCGCTTGAGCGCTTCTGTAACTTCTGTTGTATGCCTTTGGTCGGCTTTTATTCTTCCCTTGCCTTCCTTTGCCTTCTTCTGTTTTACCCGGTTTCCATTGGTTTATTTTGGGAAAAGTTTCCCCTGTTTTGGGTTTTATTCATTTATTAAAGTAAGGGTGTTTCAGTAATAGTAATTTACTATTTGAATAGTAATTTACTATTAAAATAGTATTTTACTATTCAGAATAGTAACTTAAAATAATATTATTTCGAGTATAATAATAGATTTCTAAAAACGATATAAAAATAACCCTAAAAAATATAAAAGAGAGGTATTCTTACCTTAGGATTTTAGCAGAACCTTCTTCCAAAAAAATTTATTTCTCTCTCTTACTTCCACCACTATCTCACTAGCACTACTATATTAAGAAAACTTAATCTGAAATTGTGAATTCTAAAGAAGAATTCCTTCGGTATTTATAGGAAGGAAAATTATTATGCATTCCATTATTTTAATATAAAAGTACTGTGTATTTTTTAAAAATTCAATCTTGGTTACTATGCACCTTTTGAAAATTTCGTACATGCACAGTATTTTGTATAGTAAATATCGGCTGAATTATTAAGCCAAATAGTAACCTTTCACTCGGTATATTTTAAATATTCAAAATCAGTCCTTTTTGAAATTTAACGATATTATATCAGTCCTCACTAATTTTATAATAAGTAATATAAAGTTTAAATTTTAAAAATCTAAAATTTTCTGTTAATAAAAATTTATTGATACGTTTCCAATTTTTTTACAATTGGTAAAAATCAAGATTTTACTCAAACTGATAATTTTTAGATAAGTCTACTTGAAATGGATTTTAGAAAATTTTCTTAGAATTTAAATTCATTTTCTTGTAAATTTTTTTAATTTTAAGTAACTTTATATGAATTTAAAATTATTTAAAATATTATTTTATTAAAATATTTCAAAAAAATTTAAAAAATTCCAAAAAATCATAAATATTATGTAGATCAAAAAGTTCTAAAGAACCATAGTCTAATTCCTTCAAACGTTTATTTTAAAATTCTAATAAGAGTTAAATCATAAATATATAAAAACATAAACATAAAATAAAATTTATGAATAATAAAGATATTAAAAATTTTTAATATAATTTCATTAATCAATGAATACTAATTAAGTTATTTAAAATTCTCATTCATAAATATTTTCATTTTATTATTATTATTGATCCGGTCTCAATACCGGTATCTGATCTGCAGGACATATTTCAACGTCTTTGTCAAGACATCTACGTGTAACCGGTGTCATCGGTATACATCCGGACTGTAATTCCGTATCAGGCGTTCTCCCTATACCGGTTGTTCAGGATAACACCATGACACCGGACAACACACACGTCACTGCGCTAAAGACAAGGATTATTGCTATAGGGATCGATCAATAATTCCCTGCACTACGAGCCAAATTTTGCTCACGGGGATGGTCAACTTATTCCCTAATCCTAGTCTATATTCTCCATGCTCAATATAAAATAGCCACTTGACCCAATCATGCTGGTAAGTGCGCAATAAAATAATGCTAATGGGAGTTAGTGGTTCCCCACTAATGAGTCCTCGTAAAACGAGCCAATCAGGTATATGAATTCATTTCATTAATGAAGTGGGGATCTTCAACTGAATCTATGAACGATTACTCCCTAAAATACATTCCTTACTTGGAATATCATCACTGACTTGAGCGTCGGAGAATCTTTGCAGGTGACACCACCATTCGCCCACTTCAACGCGTTAGGTCGGTGTGAAGGATCTCCAGGACGCCCAATCCGCTCTCCTCATTCAAGGACAACGGATATTTACACCGGATACTCATACATCCGGTCTTCTGCACAGTATTTGCATACTATTTGTGATTGACTTGAGTCCGGATCTCTAGACCCCGGTTCAGGACAGATCATTGGCACGCCCAGTGGGACTCGTTAAAGTTATTCCCACTTCTCGTTTAAGAAGTCTGGTCTCTTATTATGGAAGGCAATGGGAGAAACCAACCAGATGGGCACGTGGAAGACATCACTACCCAGGAACAACCAGTGAACAGGCACTTAGCTCTCGAGTCACCTGTGGAAAGTTCAAGAAGAATGGTGCAGGTTTCAGCACCAAATCTAAAGGATGAGATGATAAGAAAGTTGATGGAGGAACTGATGGAATTAAAACGTGAAAGAAAGAGCGTGGAGGAGAGAGCCATGTCTTTGATCAAGGGGACACATCACACAACCGAGGGAGAAAAATCCTCTACCCCCCAGTATTCAAATATCCCCACATTTGAAGGGAAGGAACAGATCCACGATTCTGATAAGAGAGTTGTTAAAGGGAAGAGGAGGCTGATGACAGCCTCTCTAGTAACTTATAAGCTCACAGTCCCTTTTTCAAGGAGACTTATGAGTGTACGCATCCCTAAGCACCTACAGACTACTCAACCTCTCTCTATAGAAAAATATAGTGGTGAAACTGATCCTACTAAGCATCTTGATGCTTATACACTCGAAGCCATGTACCTGGGGGCAGATGAAGATGTCATGTGCAGGATGTTCCCTCGGACTCTTGTTGATGATACCCTTAGCTGGTTCAGGAAGCTACCATCAGGTTCCATTGACTCATGGGAAGAAATGGCAACAGCGTTTGTGGACCACTTTGTCATTTCCAGTGATATTCCCAGAACATCTCATACCTTGGCTCAGATTAGGCAGGGGGAACATGAAACTCTCAAGGACTTCTTGAAGAGGTTTCATAAGGAAGCAGCTGCTGTTCCAAACTTGGCAGAAGCACTACAATTGCACATAGCAATAGAAGCTTTGCAACCAAGCTCTGCTTTTGCCCTGTCGTTGGCAAAGAATCCTCCAGTGAATTTCGAAGAATTCAGGAGGAAAGCATCCAAGTATGTGAGCATTGAAATACACTTGGAAGCAACAGTGGCGAGAGGGAAATCCCCAACGTTACAACGGAGTGATAAGAACAGATCCAGATCGGATCCCATGGAAGGACCGTGCCGTGGCGATGCCTTCGATAGCTCCGCTCCACAACGTTAAGCAGAACGGATGCATGCATTCGACAATTATGCTCCGCTAAATTCTGAACGATCTCAAATTCTTAGGGAGATCGGATGGCCAACCCTTATTGCGTACGGGGTCAGGACTCCGCCTCAGCTTCGCAAATAGGGTGACCCTCGAAAATACTACGAATTCCATGAGCAAGAGGGCCATTCAACAGACGAATGTCAGGCTCTGATGAATACTATTAAGACCCTGATCCGAGAGGGTAAACTCAAACAATACCTTCTCAAAGAAAGGTCTACTGATCAACTGGACCAGATTGAGAAAAGGGGAGGAGATTATGAGGAAGACGATGACGATCATCCCACTTCGATCAGAAGGTTTACTGCTTCTGAAAAACAAAAGGAAGTTGTGATTGGTGAGCCTGTACAGCAAAACACTATGCCCCGACAACAACATCAAGGCCGTCGAGAGGTCATTGATTAGGGATCAGGCCAGCAAAATTAATAGGGCCTTCTGTTGATACAGCTAGTCGGTAAGACGGTGTGCACTCCACTCCTTTTCCTTACTTAGGTTTTTCTTGATCGGGTTTTACCAAGAAGGTCTAATGAGTCATAACCCTGACTCATCTCTCTTTCTCTCTTTTGTAATTCATAATTAATGAAATACTCTAAATGATTCACCCATTGTCTTTATGATTTTATTCGATGCACAACACTGTTGTGACAAGATACTTTCAGGACGGATGATCCTAACAATGTATCCGTTGTTAGCGATGAACCTCTTCGAAGGTACAACTGGGTGAACCACCCCATTCGAAGGCCCAGATTGTAGGATTAAACCGAACTCTGGGTACGGTTAGTAAGTTTGGCTGAACACCGGTGAAGGCTCGGATTGTAGGATTGAACCGAACTCCGAGTACGACTAGTAGGTTTGGCCGAACGTCGGTGAAGACCTGAGTTGTAGGATTAAACCGAACCTCAGGAAATGGGTTGTAGGATTGAACCGAACCCCATTCTAAGAACGGTAAAAGGGTAGAACCCAACACCGTATTGAAGGCTTGGGCGCAGTAAGCTGGTTCTTCTTCAAGACCACGCTGAACCCCAAGTAACGGGCGCAGTAGGTTCAGGATTAGCCCTGATCTAAACCCCGTGTTGAAGGCTCGGATTGTAGGATTAAACTGAACTCTAAGTACGACTAGTAGGATTGACCGAACGTTGGTGAAGAATCGTCATTGGGTAAAACCAAAGACTGATTGAAGAACGGTTAGTAGGATTAAACCGAACGCCAAATATGACATGGATTGTAGGATCAAACCAAACTCCAAACACAACAAGTAAGTTATACTGAACTCCAAATTAATACTCTCTTTTGAAGTTCTTTATTTGGAAGTTTTATAGCTTTAAATTCTGAGTTATCAATTCTTCAATTGAAACCTGACTCATAAACTCCGACCCAAAAATAATTCATTCGGGTACGCCACAATCTTAGGCATATTCACCCGAAACCTTTCAGTCGGAAATATTTACATTCGAAATTATCAAATAGAGGAATTTCTATCCGAAGTCCTCACTCTTAAGAACTCACGTGAAAGTATCACTCAGAGTTCGTTCAAAGTCTGATCACCCAATAATACTTGGGGACAGTATCAAGAATTTAACTAATATCTTAAGGAATGAACTCTTAATGAAACGTTTTCACAATTACCCTCAGGATTAGCATTACAAGCCGTTCCCATGACAATAACATGTTCACTTACAACGGCGATCCCTATTATGATATTTACAACCAAAAGGCCTGATCTTTAAGAAGCAACATACGCTTTTTACCAGGCTTTTATATCAAACTATCTATACTTGACAAAAGATACTCCATCTTTTCTGTCAAATCAAGTCTTTGGCTATCAAAATGCCTATGCATGAAAACGATAGTTATACGTCTCTATCCGTTCTTCATCTTGCATGTAAAAATCCGGAATGAAGGTTCTACGTTCATACCCAATCTTCACTACTTAAGTCCGGAATGATTCAATACACATGCAATCCCTCTATTAAAGCTGTTTTCTACTAAACGTACTACGATCGATATAGCTCATATGAGCAAATCTACTAACTCCTGGTATTAACAATTCCCATCATTATTCTTATGATGGAAGCTTTTGAAAATTGAGAAGCATTCACAAAATCCGTACTCCTACGATTGAAAAAAATGTCTCCAGGACGGGTTATCTCAATCACTTAATCTGTGATCTGACGATGTAACTCTTGGCGTTGTGTACTCTTCCAGAACGGATAATCTCAATCACTCATTATGTGATCTGACGATGTAACTCCTGACATTGTGTACTTGTCCAGGACGGATGATCTCAATCACCTATTCTGTGATCTGACGATGTAACTCCTGGCGCCGTACACATCCCAAGGACGGATGATCTCAATCACCTATTATGTGATCTGACGATGTAACTCCTGGTGCCGTACACATCCCCAAGACGGACGATCTCAATCACCTATAAAGTGATTCGATGATGTAACTCCTGATACAAACAATCCCCATCATCATTTTTATGATGGAAGATTTTGAAAGTTAATCCGCACTTTCACTCTCAAGTGGTATTCTCCCAGGACGGATACTCTTTATCACCTATTCTGTGGTACAATGACGTAACTCCTGGCATAGACAAACTCCCATCATCATCCTTATGATGGAAGGCTCAAACACCACTTTCTTACACCTTTGCAGTTCCCCAAACTTGGAACAATATTCTTACAATGGACGACATTGTTTTCTCCAGTGAGAATAACATGAATTAAGAACAGTCATCCGTCCTGTTACACTATTTTACTAAACAACGGATCGACCCCTCTTTTCCCCAAAAGAATTAAGGATCATGCCTTAAAGACAGGCACCTTCTTCTTAACACGCACTTGGGGACATGTATATATATTTATCCGTTCTAAATTCATTTGTTGTTTAATCTTCCGAGGCAATGATTTCAATTCGACCTCAAGGTTAATCATACAGAACGGATTAACAACGACTTAAATATACATGAAATGTTGAAGACAAATTTCTTAAATGAATTTTATTCATAAAGGACGAAATTACACAATTGTTCAAAATCGGAGTTGATTCCGGTACACAACTTTACATATAAATGAAAACAAGACTACGAGGGAGGAATTTGCTCTTCAGCTTTCTGTGCCTCCTCAACACCAGGCTCTTGTGTCCCTTCCTTTGGGACTTCCTCAGGAATATCCCCTCCGGGAGCCTCGGTTCCTTCCGCAGATGAAGGAACCTCAGACGTAGGAAAGACGAAATCCGGTCCCATACTTTGACCCTCAGGAAGAGGAGGCAAACCGTATAAGGACGTCGGAGGATCTTCATGACGACTATCAACCACTGCGACTAACTTTCCTCCATGGAATTCATAGAACGGATCCATTCCATGGAATTCATAGAACGGATCTTTTAATCTGAGAACGGTTCTTTGCAAAATAATAATAAATGCCAAGGAACTGTTATACGCGTAAGCTTACCGATATTCAGACCTCTCACAGGTTGAGTAGCTTATGTGAACAACCACTCAGTCCCTCACACAAGCTAGGGGACATATGATCCGGTCTCAATACCGGTATCCGATCTGCAGGACATATTTCAACGTCTTTGTCAAGACATCTACGTGTAACCGGTGTCATCGGTATACATCCGGACTGTAATTCCGTATCAGGCGTTCTCCCTATACCGGTTGTTCAGGATAACACCATGACACCGGACAACACACACGTCACTGTGCTAAAGACAAGGATTATTGCTACAGGGATCGATCAATAATTCCCTGCACTACGAGCCAAATTCTGCTCACGGGGATGGTCAACTTGTTCCCTAATCCTAGTCTATATTCTCCATGCTCAATATAAAATAGCCACTTGACCCAATCATGCTGGTAAGTGCGCAATAAAATAATGCTAATGGGAGTTAGTGGTTCCCCACTAATGAGTCCTCGTAAAACGAGCCAATCAGGTATATGAACTCATTTCATTAATGAAGTGGGGATCTTCAACTGAATCTATGAACGATTACTCCCTAAAATACATTCCTTACTTGGAATATCATCACTGACTTGAGCGTCGGAGAATCTTTGCAGGTGACACCACCATTCGCCCACTTCAACGCGTTAGGTCGGTGTGAAGGATCTCCAGGACGCCCAATCCGCTCTCCTCATTCAAGGACAACGGATATTTACACTGGATACTCATACATCCGGTCTTCTGCACAGTATTTGCATACTATTTGTGATTGACTTGAGTCCGGATCTCTAGACCCCGGTTCAGGACAGATCAATTATTATTTTATTTTATTTTAAAAACAATTAATTAAATATAAATACCAAAATTTCATAAAAAATGATAATAATAAACTAACTTATAGTAAGTATTTCTCATGAAAGATATATTAATATCTATTTTTTATTTGTGTTGAAAATGGGATGTTACAATTTTATTTTGTCTAATTTTTTATCATTCTTCTTCAAAAGATATCGCAGCTAATACAACCATTATCTTTTGTTTTTCAGCTAAAAATAATAAAGTCTTGTGAGTTATTGCAGGCTCTTGAGGGATAGGTTCCGATACTTGTTGATTTACCCATTGATCTATTCTGGCTTTTGAAATCAAATTATTATTGAATTTATTCCATCATTTGATTCTGATGGTTCTAGTGAGAGAATGAAGTTTAAGAGTCTCATGAGTAGGACTTATTGAATAATCTCAAGATAATATCCAAGTAATTGACTGACTTGCAGTAAAATAGAGATACAGATCTTGAACTGGTTTTAGAAATAACTGAGCAATCGGTCCCATCTCATAAAACCATTGGATGAACTATTTAGGAAACTTTAAATAGATTCCTCTTCGAAACCAAATAAACCAGGAATGGGTATAGGGTCTCAGATATAACATATTGTATCATGCCTCCATGTAATCAAAGTAGTTATACGAAGGAGGATCTTGAAAATTCTTTAGTAACTATTAGGGATTTACCCCATTCTTGAGGAGAAATGATATTACAAATTTTTATTTTTGAGAAAGCAATGGTATTTGTATTGTCCTTTTGATAATGATGTTCTAATTGTATTAAGTCAGTATCTACCAAAATAAACTCATAAAAGAAACGAATTTTTCTAAGATCTTTTGGTATATATTAAAATGAAGAGAGTAATTGTATTGCAAGTTCTCTGAGATTTTGTTTTATCCATTCTTTTTCTAGTACAGTAATGGGTAGTTTTTTGGGTTTTTTCAAGATACCCATCTTGAGCTATGTAAGGAACATTTTTGGTTAAGTTAGAGGGTTTTACTAAAGTATTAACATATTGAAGAAGAGAGTATAAATTCTTTTGAGAAGGTGTTTAAACTACTTGAGAAATAGTTTTTTGTGGAGTTTGAGGGGAAAGGGTAATTAAGGATGAAGAGAAAGATAATGGTAAGACATGTTTAGAAGTACCATATTGGTCCTTTGAAACTGCTTTTCCTTTATCACTCATGATGATCCCTGTAAAAATTCTCGGGTTAAATAATCTGGGAGGGCATTCTTCTCTCCTTTTATATGCTCAATGTCAAACTTAAAACAAGATAATAAAGATTGCCATCTGGCGAGAATGTGTTTAGAAATGAGATTTTCAACATCTTTATTTAAAACACTTGAAGTAGCTTTACAGTTAGTTTGTATTAAAAATTTCTTGCTAAATAGATTATCTTGAAACTTCAAAATGCATAAAACTATTGATAAAATTTCTTTTTTAACGGTAGAATATTTTTGTTGTGCCTAATGCCAAATGCCAGAATGAAATCTTATGATTTGTTCTTTGGAAGCGTCAAAAACCTTTTGTTTTAATACTCCTCCATATCCCAAATCAGATGCATTAGTTTAGAATTAGGAAGGTTGTTGGATTTGGAATTCCAAAACAAGGAAGCTTCTTGGTTAAAGATTTTACTTGTATTACTGTTTGAGTCATTCGATCATTCCAAGAAGGGGGATCTTTTCTAAGTTTTTTTAAAGAGGTGCATAAATAGTTCTGATATTAGGCATAAATTCAGCTATATAATTAATACATCCTAAAAATCTTTGTAACTGTTTTTTATCTTTAATTAATTGTTTCTTGATATATTTCATAACCTAAAAATCTTATTTTTCTTTGAAATAATTTTATTTTTCTTGTTGGTACTACAAGTCCATTGTCTTTTATAATTTTTATACATTTTTCTAAATGAGAAATATGTTGATTAATTCCTTTTGAGAAAATTAAAACATCATCTAAGTATACAATTAAAGATTCTATATAGGGATAAAATATATTGTTCATTATATTTTGAAATTCACTTGGAGCATTTTTTAGTCCTTGAGGCATTACATTCCATTCATAATGTCCAAAAGGTACTGATCCAGTCTAGATACCGGTACCAGGGCAAGGGTGTCATTTTCTCTATTTTCCACATGCTACCGAAGTTGCAAGTTAGTCACCGGACTACTAGACCGTATACATGTTCTTCCTATACCGGTATTGTAACATCCCATTTTCAACATAAATAGAAAATAGATATTAATATATCTTTCATGAGAAATACTTACTATAAGTT
Source organism: Clitoria ternatea (assembly GCA_037962975.1). Lineage (NCBI taxonomy): Eukaryota > Viridiplantae > Streptophyta > Magnoliopsida > Fabales > Fabaceae > Clitoria > Clitoria ternatea. The sequence goes on from CM075669.1 coordinate 258,274,600, forward strand.
AGTTTATTATTATCATTTTTTAATGAAATTTTGGTATTTATATTTAATTATTTGTTTTTTAAAATAAAATAAAATAATAATAATAATAAAATGAAAATATTTATGAATGAAAATTTTAAAATGATTTAATTAGTATTCATTGATTAATGAAATTATATTAAGAATTTTAAATATCTTTATTATTCACAACTTTTATTTTATGTTTATGTTTTTACATATTTATGATTTAACTCTTATTAGATTTTTAAAATACAATTTTGAAGGAATTAGACTATGGTTCTTTAGAACTTTTTGATCTACATAATATTTATGATTTTCTGGAATTTTTTGAAATATTTTGAAATATTTTAATAAAATAATATTTTAAATAATTTTAAATTCATATAAAGTTACTTAAAATTAAAAATATTTACAAGAAAGTGAATTTAAATTATAAGAAAATTTTCTAAAATCCATTTCAAGTAGACTTATCTAAAAATTATCGGTTTGAGTAAAATCTTGATTTTTACCAATCGTAAAAAAAATTGGAAACGTATCAATAAATCTTTATTAACAGAAAATTTTAGATTTTTAAAATTTAAAATTTATATTACTTATTATAAAATTAGTGAGGACTGATATAATATCGTTAAATTTTAAAAAAGATTGATTTTGAATATTTAAAATATACCGAGTGAAAATTTACTATTTGACTTAATAATTCAGCCGATATTTACTATGCAAAACACTGTACATGTATGAAATTTTCAAAAAGTGCACAATAACCAGGATTGAATTTTCAAAAAATACACAGTACTTTTATATTAAAATAATGGAATGCATAGTAATTTTCCTTCCTATAAATACCGAAGGAATTCTTCTTTAGAATTCACAATTTCAGATTAAGTTTTCTTAATATAGTAGTGCTAGTGAGATAGTGGTGGAAGTAATAGAGAGAAATAAATTTTTTTGGAAGAAGGTTCTACTAAAATCCTAAGGTAAGAATACCTCTCTTTTATATTTTTTAGAGTTATTTTCAAATCGTTTTTAGAAATCTATACAGGAAATAATATTATTTTAAGTTACTATTCTAAATAGTAAAATACTATTTCAATAGTAAATTACTATTTCAATAGTAAATTACTATTTCAATAGTAAATTACTATTCAAATAGTAAATTATTATTTACTGTTACTATTTACCTTTACTATTTACATTTTACTATTTACCATTACTATTCACGATTTACTATTTACTGTTTCTATTTACGATTTACTATTTACCGTTACTATTTACTATTTACTATTCACTATTTAAAATTTACCATTTCTGCTTTAAGTAGTAATCTTAATTTTCATCTTATAACTATATTAAAGTGAAATTGGTATATTTTAGAACTCGGAGACAAGGCGCGCACGGACTTTCCATAACGAACCAAGATACAAGAGGTAAGGGGGAATGAGATAGGAATATAATATGAAAAGACATAAGAATAATGGGAGGAGTCCCCTGCTCCTTTAAAATTTAATAATGTTATTTTAAAATAATAACTATTTAACTTAAAAATTTATAATATATTTTAAATTGAGTATCTTATGTAACTTGATCTGAATACCTATGCAAATACCTGGATAACCTATGCGAACTGGACTGAACCTATGCAAAGACTTGGACTATTATGACCTGTATGGACTGAATTATACCTATGCGAGGATTGGACTATATGGACCTACATAGACCTATACGAGGAATGGACTATAGAGACTTAAAATTAATCTTATTAATCTAAATAACTAATAAAATTTGAATTATATTTATGATTGATATTTAGTTGATTTGATTTGATTATAATTAATAATATTTGATTTTGATTAATGATATTATGATTTATAATACTAGACTGTGATTAATAATATTTGTGATTTGATGATATTTGATTGTGATTGATGATATTACAATACTTGATTGTGATTGATGAATGATTGATGACCTTGTGATATGGAGTTTGAGCATATAGCAAGCATGACGGAAAATTAAAACTCAGTGAGAATTTTCTTACCTTACTCTTTAAATTTTTATTCTAAGAGAAAGTATTTTATATTTATTTAGTCTTATATTTCTTCTTAGAAATAATTTTCATTAACTTTATTTTTAATCTCTAGAATAAAATCTAGTATTAGAAAGAAGCTATTTTATGAAAATTAGAGGTTGAGATAATTAATTCTTGAATTAAAGAAAATTTTTATAGTTTTAAGTATTCTTAGTTAATGATTTAAAAAAATTTCTTTTAGAAATCAGAAATTTAAATTGGTTTTCCTTAATGAAATAACTAAAGGATATTTTGTTATAGTCGAGATTTCTAAACTCAATCTAGTTAAGATTCAAATTTGGAAAGATTATGTAAATATGTGAAGTTTTTTAAGAGAATGTTTTGAGATATTTAAGGCTTGGAAACTCAATTTTGGTGAGATCTGAATTTGAAGACTGTACTAAATTTGTTTCTGTATAACAGAAGTTCAAAGAAGAACTTATGGGAATGTACAGTTTATTGAGATGATTTTGTGAACCTTTATGGTATTTAATAATTGAGTTTCTAAAAGTCTTAACCAACTAAATATACGAGTAGTTCATGCATCATGAATCATTAAAGAGAAATGAGATGTGATATTGCCTGGGGACGGATTATAGAAACCGAGGATACATTAGAGGAGGCTTAATTGCGAGCCTTTGGATGAGAGGGTGTGAAAGGGTGCTTCAGGTGACCTGGGGTCGCTCCCTAGTGTCGGGTACTTTCACAATAAAAACTTTCTTAGTCTAACTAGTCTCTAAGTGTTTCCACGCTAGTTGAGCTGTTCATATGCCATGAAGGCATTTATGTTATTATTATCCGAAATTATGGAATAATGTAAACTCCTGGTTGGCCCAGTGCAAACTAAAAATTTAAGGGCCCACATGCATAGAATGAATGAAATGATAGTGTTAAAAACATTGCATGACATTCATGTGATTGTGACATTCTATGTGGGTGGTTGTGAATGAAAATATAATTGTTATGTTATGAAAACTCTACATTCATAATTGATTATGTATATGATTGTGATTGAAATTATTATATTAGATTATGAAAACCCTTATGCTTATGTCTTATCTGTAAAGTATTATATTCTGTTTCTCACTCCTTCTTGTTTGAATTTTGTGTCCAAAATATATGTTATATGATATATAGCTAACAATTCAAGATGAAAGGATGAAATTACAAGAGGGTAATTGGTCTCATCCTCAATCAGATAGGAGAAGAGATGTGACAAGAATAGGATTCAAAATCATATGGTTTGAAGATAAGGAAATAATTGGTTACAGTCGAAGTAGAGGTATTAAATCTTTAGTTTTAATTTACCTTAATACAATACTAAGTTGGATGATTATAAATCAATGTAAAGGTTAAACTTTAATAAACCTTATTCTTTGGATATGATACTGTAATCTTTGATCACTTATGATTTTCTGAAAGTTCATTTTATCATTATGAATAATTTGAAACTTTTTACTTTCAAAATTCAAAGAAAATCAGATGTATATATGTCCTTGTATATACGAGATAGGAAGTGATAAATATGTATATCTTTCTAAAAAAAGCAAGAAGAATAGATATATGTCTCGTGTATATAAGGAGGTGTTACAGGTATGTCCAAGACAACACCTCACATACCGGATATGATCCGTTTTGTGGTCACAAGGACATTGGCAAAGACACCGTTCTTCCCATACCATGTGTCAGAAGCATGCTCTACGCAACGCACTTTCTATCTCCTGACCCAACATTTACACTCTCCCTATTTTATTATACATAACCATTCGCCCATACTTTGAGAGGATAAGTGGCTGCTCCACTACCCAAATCCTTGTTACTTGAAGTGGACCAAGTGCTCAAACCGGTGTGCACATATTGATACCCTGCATACCAGAAAGTATCCACGTCACTCGACAGAAGGTACAAGGTACAGCCACAGGAGTGATACACAAGAAATGCGGCTCCCTCCTGCGTCTCGTGTCAGAATCGTACACTGAGCATTGTACTATTTGTCTCCTGACCCCACCTGTGCCTAACGGTTCATTCTCCATGATCATCTATATATATTCGATTTTCACACTCACAAAAGGTTACGTTGTTCTGACTCTTAATATATTATTGCATTGCTCAAGTTTCCTCTGAGTTTCTATTCTCTTCACTAACTTAAGCGTCGGAGAATCTTCACAGGTGACACCACCTTTCGCCCCCCATCAACGCGAAAGCTTGGTGTGAAGGATCTTCAGGACAACAAGACCGGATTCTCCCACTGAGAGTTCAGATTACAATACCGGATACCCACTATACCAGTGTATAAACACTTCAATCATTGACTTTTGTGGCTGGTCCCCAGTCCGGATCCTTGACCCCAGACTAGACCAGTTCAGGTACTATAAAAGTTGTTTTATATTTATCTTCTTCTTTTACAGAAATTTGATAATATCCAGATTTCATGTCAAATTTTCAAAATATAGTTGCATTATGTAATCTTTTAATTAGATCTGATTTATTCGGTAATGGATATCTTATCCATTTTAATACCTTATTTAATAGTTTATAATTAATTACTAATCTTGGAGCTCCTCTTTCCTTTTTAGAGGCATTCATTACATAAAAGCCTGAGCAACTCCAAAGTGATTTTGAAGGTCTAATTAATCCTTTGTTTAAGTATTCTTGAATTTCTTTTTTACAATATTCTAACTAATATTGATTCATTGGTGTTGTTCTAGCTTTTGTAGGTATCTTTGTTTCATCAAAAACTATCTTCATATGGTAATGCAATTTCATATTTCTTTCTATTCCAAAAGGCTATTGGGTTTGTTTTACAAATATCTTTTTCTATTCTTTCTTGAAAATTTTAAGTAGTTTGTTGAATTTTTGGGTTTTTTAATTGTTCTTCAATTCTCTTATACTGTATTTCTTTATTTAACATTTTGATTTGTTTAGTTTTTCTTTCTAAAAGATTTACACTTTTTATCAAATTTTCTTTTAATAAGTCTAACTCTCTTAATCTAGGAGGTTTTATAAATTTGAAACAAATTTCTTGACCCATAGCTTTAGAGACAATTCATATTTCTGTTACTTCAAATAAATGTAAGAAGAGTTAAAAATAGAGTTCCTAATATTAAAGGAGGAGTCATGTTTTTTACTAATTCCAAAGAAGTTTGATAACATATTTTACTTTTACAAAATTTGATAGTTTATATTGAATATTCTTTTTTGATCCATTAGCGCTACTTACTGTTTCATTAGTTTTTTCATAGTATTTAGTGGGTACTAATCCCTCTTGAATACAATTTATATCTGCCTCAGAATTGACTAGGGCTATCATGTCAAAAATTTCTCCTTTTATTACTAATGAAATTTCTACCAACCATTTGTGTGAGGTTATAAGACTTAACAAATTTATATAACTTTCACTTGATTCGCCATTGCCATTTTCTCTAGATTTTTCTTGAGCTTCAATTATTTTCTTTCCCTCTAGTTCTATGAGTCTGTATTCTAGAGAAATATCATTTTGTTTTAATTCTTGAATTTCTCTTTTTAACTCTTTTATTTCTTCTTGCAAATCTTTAATAGTTACTAAATTAGTGGGTTGTTTAAATCGCCTTAAAATATCTTTTATTTATATTGCTTCTATGATTTAAGATTTATTTTGTTCTTCTTTTATAATTAAGTCATTTAGTTGGTGTAAGAATTCGGTTTTTAGTGGAGAATCTTCCATCTTGTCAATTATTGATATTAAAGTAGATGTTTGATCTTTGGTTATCATATTAAATGTTAAGCAGTTTGAATAAGAACATAATCTTGGTCCTAGACAATAATTATCTTCTTCTTCCTCTAATTCTTCTTCAGAAGAGGAAGTTTGATTTAATTGATATATTTCATTTTCAGATTCTATGTGTTCTTCCGATTTAGTTTCTTCTTTAGGTTCAGAATTAATTAGAACATTTAATAAGCTTTCTTTTAGTTTTTCATCTATTTCTAAGGCATTTATTTTTTCTTGTAATCTATAGTTTTTAGCAATATGACCTTTTCTTCCATATTTCCAACAAGTAACTCTTCTTTTTCCTTAAGTGTTATTGCTCGTCCTAAGGGTTATTCCTATAGGTTGATTTTGTGGGACTGAGTTTTTATTATAGTTTTTTCTACTATTATTAGTTTTTACATAGCTATTAGTTTTTTGTGCTTATTGTTCTTTCTTTTTCCTTCTTTTCCTTTGGGTGCTAGGAGTTGCTATACTCTCTATCCCATATTTAGCACAAAATGTTCCAACTTCCCTTTTATCTACAATACTTTCTTTTCTTATTCTATTTTACAATTTATAATCAATACAAACATTTATTCTAGTATCTATTATACAGTTATGTAATTGCTCATAAGTTAAGTTTCTATAATTCACTTCAGGTCCGTAAGTTTTTTGTAAATTTATTTTACCTTTTCTGAAAACAAGCCCGGGTAATTTGGCTATAAATTTTCTTTCCAAAAACTTTCATTACCATCTTTTCTCATGGGTACTTTTGCTAAAAAATTATCTTTATACCATTGATAATCAGACATAGTTGGGCAATGTAGATTTGTTAACTGAGTTGAAAGTCTATCTTTAAACATATATGGATTTCTTATAAAACTTTTAATAATAAAATATGCTAGTATAGCTACAACATCTGACTCATTATTTTCATTTTTTACACTATCAAGTATTATACTTCTTTCAAGAGAAGTTAATAAATTATCTCACCGTCCTTTCAATTGACCAGTAAACCCTTGAATTAATAATATTGCAATATCTTTTTCAGACATCTTTTTTTGTTTTATATGTACCTGTACACATAGTCATATGGGTTACTACATCTAAAATAGTTTGTTCACTTAATCCATCTATATTACATTCTACAATATCATGTCCTGAATAATTTACATTAGTTAATTCCCCTCTTTATTCAAATTATACATCAGCAAAGGTTGGTCTTGGATAGTAATTTCTTAATACCGGATAATTCTTAGGTTAAGCTCTTATTTTGTTTAGAGTAAAATTGTCTTTTTCTAATACATTAACAGAGTTTCCAATATTGATATTTTTTAATTTTTCTTTGATTTCTTCTATATCTATTTCAAAATTAGTTTGAAGTCTTAGAGAACTTAAATCTTTTTGTGGTATATTATTAAATTTGTAAATAGGACTTTCTAAAGGGAGTTTAGAGCTATGGTTATTATTATCTAACTTATTTTCTATTCTCACTAATTGTTTACTCATAGTGTCTAATATAGTATTTGAAAAGTTTAGCTGTTCATGAATTTTCTTTATATCTTTCTTTTCTACAGGTGCTTCTTCATTGTCTATATGTTTATATGGAGTGGCTTCTATTTCAAGATCTTTGGGAGCTAGAATTTTTATTCCTTCCACAGGAGGATATTCAGACTCTATATTTTTATCATTAATAGTTTTCCATGTACTAGTAGTTTTTGTTAAAGGTTGTATTAATTTGTCTATTATAAAAGGATTATATATGTTGTTTTCTTGAGAATATTTAGCAAATCAGTCAAAGAAATATCTATTTAATTCATTTTCCTTTATATTTTTATAAAATAAGTTTTTATATCTTATTGTTTCTTCTTTTGAAAATTTAGAAAAATATCAATCTCTTTTTTCTTTATTATAGGAGGTTTCAAAATCTTGACAAATCCAATTTTTATCCATTTCAAAGGGTAATTCTCTAGTTAGGGTATTTAGAACTTGAGATCGAGTTGGAGAGTATTAACGTGATTCTGATTTATGAGTTTCTTGATAGACCGTGATAGTTTGGAGAACAGACTTAGAAGGGGGTTGAATAAGTCTATTCACTTTTTCAAACCAAGAAGTGATATTTGAATGTTTAAAGCGTTATGCAGCGGACCAAATTTTTGAAGAGACAGAGAGCGTGATACTTTGATTGAGTAAACGTATTTTAGCCAGACTTTTACTATCGATTTTAACAATCATAATGCACTAGACTTTTGATAGTAAAGAGTAAGAGAACAAATGACAATACATAAGAGATTTATATTGGTTCACCTCCAACTCAGAGACTACATCTAGTACCTTCAAATCTGAAGGATTTCCGCTATGTAAAAATATTTTACATGAAAAGCCCAGACTGAGCCTACAAGTATTACTGACTCCAGCCACTCCTGGCTTAAGCACAACCCGTGCTTCAAGTATTCTTGACATCAGCCACTCCTGGCCCCTGAGTATTCTTGAGTCCAACTACTCCTGGCCTAAGCACACTTCGTGCTTAGGAGTATTCTTAACACCGGCCACTCCTGGCCCCCTGGGTATTCTTGACTCCAGCCACTCCTAGCCTAAGCACACTCTGTGCTTCCCAGTATTCTTAACACCGGTCACTCTTGGCCCCTGAGTATTATTGAGTCCAGCTACTCCTGGCCTAAACACACCTTGTGCTTCAACACACCTTGTGCTTCAACACACCAGACCCCTCTGGATTCCCATGAATATTCTTTTACAGTACTTACTACTGGGACAGACTCAAGTATTCTTTCATGAGCCATTTCTGGCTCAAACCCCAAGTATTCTTTCCAAAGCCTCTCCAGGCCAATAGTGTTTCCCACACTAACAGAGTCTGGCAGCATACCAGACCTGTACTACTAGAGGATTGGAAGAATTAGCTCAAATAAAGTAAGCTCCTTAACTTAGTAGAGCTAAGTGATAAACCACGAAAATGGGTTTGTAAAAAAGGATAAGGCTTGATAATGGGAAAAAGTACTAAGCCAGAAAGCATGACTTGGGATAATGTGCATTTAAGTGCACTAAGGCATATCCCAAGTTACTATGGCATTTAAGAAGAGAGGTAAGGGCACATAGCGAGCTTTCTTTGTCTTCATGGCAGATCTTCCAGGTAGAGTTACTTGTTGTTAAGTAAACTGTCATTTCTTCATTTCATATGAGCTTGAATGCATGAACGTCTGATGGTTGTTCATGATTTTCTTCTTCTTCCATTACACTTGTATGGTGTATTCTAGCTCATCTTTTTCTTTTTACAAGCTCTCTCTCTTTTTCATTTTTCTCTCTCGTATTTATTTTCATCCTTAATTCTCAATCAATGATTTTTCTCTCCTCATATTTTTCTCTTATATTTTTTAAGAGGCTTCACACTTGAAGAGAAGATCAATTCTATTTAATATAGAATCAGTCTGTTAAGTTTAGGAAGAGGCTTGTTAATTATATAGCCATTGAGAGAGTTATTGTATATAAGACAAAAGTCTTTCTTGGTGAAGTTAACAAAGGGTAAGAACTTTTGTTGTCAGACAGAGAGAAAGACGTTCTGCACAAGTAATGTAGATGTAGGAGCTTTCAGGATTTATACAGTCATAGGTGGAGTAGATGTAGCAATAGTTTCACCAAGAAGGAAATCTTTGATTCAGAGAATCTCTGAATGCATGAGATAGAGGTGAAATATAGTTGCTTTTCAAACTAAATTAAAAACCACCTTGTTTAGCCAATCTTCCTTTTTGTGAATCTTTTCAATAAGCTTTTGATGAAGATGACTTGTGACCATTAATGCTTCATGTATCAGACCACTTCTAAAGGTTTGAAGGGAGATAGCAGAGTTTGATGCTTTTAAGTTTTCTAAAGCTTAAAGTGATACTGTTTGAGTTTGGGTCTGGTAAGTTTTTCTATACAATAGTTTCTTCTGAAGCGAGTTACCAGACTTTTGACTCTTCCATTTGTCTTGGATTGAAGAGTTCAAGTTATGATTAAGTCTTCTAGACTTTTGATGCGTAAACTTTCTATGCATGGGCTCCCCTTTCTTTTGTAGCTTAGGTCTTTTCCTGAAACACATAAAATACCCACATCAAGTGATACTAAACATCTTCGTTTAAGTTAGAATTTCTAATGTTAGTTATCAACAAATCTCGTGTTTCCAAACTTTTCTTTAACAGACTAGTATAGCTATATGTGGTAAATCATTTCTTAATCCCTTTAGTAAAATTATCTATAGAATGTCTTGAGGATTCTGATTTAATTATTTGTGGCCTATTGATTTTAAAAGAAGATCTATTAAACCTTAATCTTACATCATTTCCTTATCTGATAATATCTCTTACCTTAGTATTATAGATTTCTTCTTCTTCTAATATATCTTTTAATACCCATTCTTCAGGGATTCTTTTCATTACTTATGAGATAGTCTTTTGGGAACAATAACTTGTAATTTTCTTAAATTTGCTTCTACTAATACAGTTTTATCTTTTGGTGAGGACCTAAGAGCTCTAAAATTATTATTTTACTTTAGTAATTTTGTAATATATTCTGTAAATAAGATTATAAGGACTTGTGTAAGATCCTTCATTTATTTTTCTTTTATTTCAAGCATTTAAATAAAAATCTCAATAATTTTTTTGTAAAAATGTTTAATTAACAGTCCATTTAATTATCAAACCTTTATTTAGCCTCAAAGGTCTCAAAATTACCCTCCATACAGCAACTACAAAGCCTAAATTTCATTTACAAACATAAAATCAGTTTAGGAAAAACATAGTAGCAGCAATGCTACTGTCATGACATTTTATACTATAATTCCAACTTCTTAATGTCCTATCTTGCCCAATTCAATTCCAAACCTTGCAAAACTTTAAGGGCGCTATATAACACTCATTCCGGAGCTGCTGGTGTAGTCCATTCCTAAAATTCCAATCCAGTAATAAAATATGCATCAAAATGCAATTAGACCAATTTATACTCATATCACCACACTAAAATCACTTTCATACCATTTAAAATACAAGTAAAATATGCAAATAGCTTCTAAATGTTCATATGAATCTATTGAGCGCTTTCGGGGATACTAAATCCCACCGGACATGCATTTTACCTCTCCAGTTCCTTGATTTCATTTCTAAATTCACTAATCAATCAATCCAACTTCAAAATTTCATTTCTTATCTTAATAAATCATCCACCTCATTCTTTTCACATATTCACACAACAATCAAGCAATACATTTCTTGTCAATAATGCATGATAGTACATACTATTTGGCTTTGTGCTACAATCATATGTATGTAAACAATTCCTGGTCATAATGCATGAATATTATCTAATGGCTTAATGTCATCACACAATTAGACTGGATATATCACATATATAAACATTAATAGCTCAATACCATTAGCTATCTTACAACAATCTACATACGTAACTACACATATATCACACAGGCATACATAGCATTAAAACACATAATAAAACCACATCCTTACATGAAAATATATAAATTATACATTCCATAATTATAAATGTCCTGGCATTGCTCCACTGCTCACCCATGCTAATCTTCATGGCATCCGTAATGTCACTTCCTTATTCTCTATAAAAATAATTGTAAGGGTGAGTATCTAACATTAGGATATAATACAATTAACTAAAACAAAAATGATATCACCTAGAGGATTACATGTAATACCCTCGGTTAGATAGGGCAGACCCTTTTATCTAGGATCATCCTATTTAACCGAGAGGTCACAAGTTTTCGGAAAAAGTGAATATTTTTTTTTATAAAATAATGGCAGATCAGTGGAAGCAAATAATATGTAATTCACATAGTCATTCATAAACTGTAAGTAATTGTACTCATAACAGAATGGGGCACGTAGGCACCCTTAATATTTATACAGTCATCCATGGTCTTATTATTCAACTATAGATATCCTACTTTTAATGAGTACTCTCAGTAAGTCCAACGTATTGCTGTTTCCTCGAACTCCGATTCTTGGTTTCCTAGTTCCTCTGTTAATATTCAACAGTAAGGGTGAGTATAACCCAAGACCCTGAAGGTTACCCGGTGCGGATATAATCCAGTTAACAGATAATATCACATAAATCATGCAATTGACATATTTATAGCTTATAATAAACAAATATTGTCATGGAAATGCATGAGTAGGGTTTATTATGATTTATCTTAATTGTCTCATGATGCATGTGGGCCCAATAAATCAATTCATTATCTCCTCATTCTTTCTAGAGCGATCGGAGTCCGCCCAAGCCCCTATTTATTTTCATAAGGTACGAATGAACTCACAGGTTCTCATCAATATATATATTATTTTGGGGCTTGGATCTCCGCGATCATAGTTACACTCTGTCATTTAGTCAAAGTACACCAGAATTGCATCGTCTCACCCGGCTTCAGGCGCGACTTTGATGCCATTGGGTTTTCGTTCCGGTTGTACTCCCAAGATTCTTCATGGAGATCGAACGTGAGTGTCCTCCACTGTACCAAGTGTATGCTCTAGATATTTTTCTCCTTCACAAATATTTTCATGATGCGAAATGCATTCTTTTTATCATTTGGTCCTTGGGTATCTTATGTGTTTCCAGTCTCATACTATTTATTCACAAGCTCTTGGATCCCATCAACCATTCAAACATTGTAAGTTATTCATTCTTATTCTAGAAAATATATCGGTTATATCTTGGCTAAATAATACTTTGTTTAAAGAGTAAAATAATATATTCCTTATTTCATTACTCGTAATTAAAACAATAATAATATCTATAACAATAATAATAGTTAATAATAATAATAAGAATAATAATAATGATAATAATAATAGAAATAAGAACAATAATGATAATTGTAACGTCCTAATAATTTAAAAAAAATTAAAGAAGAGTTTCTGAATGAAAATCCAAATGAAAAATGTCAAAAACCAGGTTTTCTGAGTAAAAAGAGTTGTTTCCGAGTGAAAATGTGTTTTCTGAGTAAAATAAGTTGTTTCTGAGTGAAAATGTTGAAAACCAGATTTTTCCGAGTAAAATGAGTTTGATTCCGAGTTAAAATGAGTTTTCCGTGTGAATTAACCATGATTCCGAGTGGAATCAAACTGAGAAGAGTTTTCTGAGTGAAAATAACTATGTTTCCGTGTGAAATCACTGAAAAGAGTTTTTTGAGTGAAAATAACTATGTTTCCGTGTGAAATCACTGAAAAGAGTTTTTTGAGTGAAAATAACTATGTTTTCGTGTGAAATCACTGAAAAGAGTTTTCTGAGTGAAGTTAAAATGTTTTCCGAGTGAAATATGTTTGAGGAAGAGTTTTACGAGTAAAATATTTGATTCCGAATAAAATCAAGCTGAGAAGATGTTTTCCGAGTAAAAGCAGACTGGGAAAAGTTTTCTGAGTGAAATAAGATGTTTTCCGAGTGAAATCAGTCTAAGAAGCGTTTTCTGAGTGAAATAATGAAGATACCGAGAAGAATAAACATCCAAGTAGTCCTTTCAAGAAGAATGATCGGATCGGTTTATGTATAAGTAAAGTTATGTATTTGTATATCTTAGATGATCCGGTCGGTTTGATAAAAACTGAGCTTGTTATTATAGAATCCGACTTCTGTTTATAATTCTTCACTGGAATTCACATAGACACCCATGATTCTTAGTATTTTCACAGTCCAATACAGTTCATATCTATTCACAATTCAACACTGAGTATATCCACTTAGCAGCAAATATATATATATACAAATAGTAACAATTAAAGCATTTAATTCACAACAACACTGAATCTGTCCTGGAAAGGTGAGGACCAAAGGTACCTTAACCCTTTCCTTTCACTCGAATTTCCCCAGAATACCCGAGAATATACCCCCTTACCTTAATGGAGTTGCAAATGTTCCCTTCACTGTCCTTGCTTCAGCTCACAGTGAGGAAGAAAGGAAATTGAGAGAGGAAGAAGCTTGCACGAAGAGAAAGTAATAAAAAGGGTGTGTCTGTTGCTAAGTTTCGTGTGTGTGTGTTCTAAGAGTTGTAGTATTGGGTTAATAATGAGAAAGACAAGTGGGAGACACGATTTCCCTTGATTGGAAGATTAGGTGAGAATAATGGAGACTTTTGAGCTATTTCCACTGTCAGCTTTGACCATTTTAGCCACTTACGTATAAGAGTTGGTAAGATTGAAGAGAATATATATTAAAATATGTAAAAGGTGCTCTGATTGGACGGAAAGGTGTTTCATATGAGTGGAGGAGCTTGGGTGTGAAAAGAAAAGGGAATCAGAAGTCCTTCTCGCTCAAGCGGATCCCGACTCGCTTGAGCGAGTCATGCTGTCCTCGCTTGGGTGTAGTGAAGAAAACTAAGTGAAATAAAGGATTTATGCATCAGGGGTTCTTCTCGCTAAAGCGAAATCCGACTCGCTTGAGTGAGGCACAAGGCTCGCTTGGGCGAAGTAGAGAAAGGGCTGATTGAAAGGAGGAATTATGCATCATGGGGTCCATCTCGCTCAAGCGAAGTCCGACTCGCTTGAGCGAGTCATCCAATTCTCGCTCGGAATTCCTCTGAAACCGACTCAAGTACTCCTCGTCTCACTCAGTAGAACCTATCCAGACTGAGTTCTTTCTCTCACTCAGACTTTCTGCTTGGTAAATTTATTCCGAATCTGAGTCTTAACTCACTCGGAGTTCCACTCAGTTATGCCTTTCAGAAACCGACTTTCCATCTATTGGTTACTCACTCGGAACTGATTCTTCTCGAAACACCCTATCGGATTTTCCTTCCTTGGAGGTGACTCAGTCGGAGTTGCCTCACTTGGACTCAAAGTATCTCACTCAGCCGAATCTCCCAGAAACTGGCTCAAGGCACAAAGGTTTTCCACTCAGTAAGATAATCCTGACCGACCCATTATTCATTCAACCAAATCATTCCAGAGCTGACTCACACCCACATAGTCTATCACTCGGCCAACTACTCCAAAACTGACACAACTCCTGACCGGTCCTCACTCGGTGAATTATTTCAAAACCTAGTCTTTTCTCACTTGGTAATTTACTTCAAAAACCGACTCCCTTTTTATTTTCTCACGAGGGAAGTTATTCCAGAATACTTCTGGACAACACATCATAAATCCCCATAGGTGCCAATCCCCCACTCGGAGTTACACCCTCAGACTCCACCATCAAGTTCCATTCGGCATTACTCTGACCTCTCATTTCTCGGAGGAATTCACTAAACTGTCTCACTCAGACCTAATGAAATCTTGTCCACTCGAATTTATTCAAACTCCAAATCACTCGGAGGGATTCACTAAGGGAAGTCTTACTCGAACTTATTTCATACTTAGCCACTCGGAATAGGTACCCTTAATCAATCGGAATATACATATAACATCGTTCACTCGTAATATGACTCCTAGAGTATGCCTCAATCAAAACCATCACAACCCTTCTTCCCTCAGAAGAGGTTCACTCGGCTTTCACCACTAAGGAACATTTAAGTCCTTCCAACTCGGGGTTCACTCAGCTATTCATCTCTTAGCAACACATAGACTAACCTTTCTTAAAATACATTTCACCCGGAATCCTTTAAGGCTTTCACCACTCGGAAAAGGAGTCATAAACATAAGCCTTACTCAAAAATTGGTTCTAAGCCTTATATATATTCTACTCGGAATGGGTTTCCATCATTATATTCCACTCGGCATTTAATATTCGGGGCATGCCACCCAGGACAGGTTACACTGGGCTCAGATATGCCCCTACTCGGAACTCCACTGCCCAAAATACCACACTTGGAGATCTTTCTACCCGGAATGCTATCCCCTTCCTCACTAGGGAGGTCCTGATTTGGACAAACTTACTCAGATTGAACTCGGATATATCCCTGACTGAGTCCCTTTACTCGGAATGCTGCAATCAGAGAAGTTTCATTCGAAAAAGGAAGCACTTGGCAAGGTTTGACTCGGAAACAAGTCATTCAAGGGTGTTTTGACTCGGAATTTTCACCCAGAAGTGGTTCTCTTGAACACACTAGTAACCCTCTCGGTCATATGTTACTCGGACAACATAACCTTACACTTGGAATTTCATCTTTCAGTCAGAATTTCTAATCCTTCACTCGGAATTTCTCTCTGTCACTCGGAACAGAGCCCTTTTTAATCGGAATTTGAATAATTGCTTTATTGGTCTATATAAATTCCATAATTACACACAAAAATGAAATTCTTGTGATATTACAGACCATCTACAGAGTATTTATTTACCAATTCTCACTTACAGACCTTTCATGCTTCAAAATTTACCAAATAAGACTGCTACTAAAAACAGGGATGTTACACTCTCCTCCCCTTTTGGGAATTTCGTCTCGAAATTCAAGGTTGGAATAATTGAGGGTACAATTCTCTAATCTTTTCCTCAATTTCCCAAGTAGCGTCCCCATCATCTGACTGACTCAAAACTACTTTGACCAAAGAGATTTCCTTGCCTCTTAGCTATTCCAGACATCGGTCAACAATCTTAACCGGTGATGCTTCAAAGGTAAGGTTTTCTTTCAGAACAAACTGATTAGGACTCAGAACATGATCAGAGCTTGGTACATATTTGCAGAGTTGAGAGACATGAAAGACATTATGAAGGTTTGTTAACTCGGGTGGCAGAGCAATACGGTACGCATTGGTTCCTATCTTTTGCAGAATCTGATAGGGTCCTACGTATCTGGGACTATCTTCTTGGCCTTTAGAGCTCCTCCTATACTAGTGGTAGGGGTAATTTTGAGAAATACATGCTATTAATATACCATCATAAGGCATCATTCCCCAAAACTCATTGTCCAGTCCTAGACTTGTTTTAGTCCAATTTACACGCTCGTATTAGGCTTCAGGAATTCCTCTCCCAAAACCAAGATTCTTTAAATCTTAAAGAGTTAACCATACCTAACAACAACAATACTATGATCCTTAGCCTTAAGACTTCCGAATCATCACATGAATCATTCAACCATCACCCAAAATTTATTCAAACTCATTATAAACCTCTTGGTTTCATCTAAGATCATTACCAATTCAACTATTTCAAAATGGCATACCTATTCATTAACTCAAGTATCTTAATCCACTATCACTGGCTTGCAATCATTTTTAACATCACTATAAACATCAACAATCTAAATTAGTTCCTCAATACACATATACACTCCTCTCCCAATCCTCAATAATCAACACCTAATGCTTCAAACATTCATATAATCATTCTAGAGTATTCAAAGTCATCAAAATCATCAATTTGGTCAAAATCCCTCAAATTACTACACTTAGGGTTTTTCATCAAAATTCAATAATCATTTCTAATAACCACTAATCTTCATCATTAATAACATCTACATACACATTATCATGGGTTTTCGCTAAAAATCATCTCACATGACATTATTATTCATTTCCCTTAAATCCTAAAGTTAAAGTTCCACTAGAATCAAACAATCACCATTAACAACCATCATCTTCCATCTCTAATCTTGAAATTTTTGTATACCACTTCACATCCATCCTAAAACACACATAAGTACATCCCATCTTTGGGTTTTGCATGAAAATGATCCCTATTCTTAAATCCATTCATAAAGCATTTTCCTAACCACATAGAAATCAAAACCTAGGGCCAAAAACATCAAAAAAGTAGAGAAATTTACCTCAAGCTCCAAGCTATCTCAAGTCCTAGCATGTACACGAAAATGAAGGGAGAATAGGGAAATAAATTATATCTTAGTCCATCATTAAAATGTTTCCCATTTTATAACAAACAGGGTCTTCATTCGGGCTTAATACTAAATCCAAAAATTATTCCGAATATAGATTCGGATTCCCATTAATATTCTTAATAGCCCTGACCAATGGTATCTCATTCGGAGATACTTGGTCCGACACCCAGATTCTAACCGGGTCTTATTTTAACTCTTAAAGTCCCAATAATATTTGACGGATTTCCTGTCGTAGCCCTCCTTTGAATTATGTAAGATTGTCCCGCTGAAAGTTAGCCAGTCCTTGGCTCTGCCTAGTAGAGGTATCGGGTAATTCTTGTTGTTCTATC
Organism: Clitoria ternatea; assembly: GCA_037962975.1. Classification (NCBI taxonomy): domain Eukaryota; kingdom Viridiplantae; phylum Streptophyta; class Magnoliopsida; order Fabales; family Fabaceae; genus Clitoria; species Clitoria ternatea. Next base: position 258,292,503 of record CM075669.1, read on the forward strand.
GTCTCCACGTTTTGAGTAAGAAGTTCCTCCATGTCATGATCATTGTTTCGGCGAGTCATTAGGAAATTATTGATGGAATATCAACAAAAGATTCAGGGTATATGTTCTGTGGAGAATTCCACATAGGAAATCTAGTCTTAGGTGTTTTATGGACTGTTCAATATTTCTATCAGAGTACGTGGAAACCTAATGGTCCACTCCCCAAGCTTAATGAATCAACCAGGCTCTGATACCACCAATGTAACACCCTCAGTTAGATAGGACAGACCCTTTTATCTAGGATCATCCTATTTAACCGAGAGGTCACAAGTTTTCAGAAAAAGTGAATATTTTTTTATATAAAATAATGGCAGATCAGTGAAAGCAAATAGTATGTAATTCACATAGTCATTCACAAACTGTAAGTAATTGTACTCATAATAGAATGGGGCACGCAGGCACCCTTAATATTTATACAGTCATCCATGGTCTTATTATTCAACTACAGATATCCTACTTTTAATGAGTACTCTCAATAAGTCCAACGTATTGTTGTTTCCTCGAACTCCGATTCTTGGTTTCCTAGTTCCTCTGTTAATATTCAACAGTAAGGGTGAGTATAACCCAAGACCCTGAAGGTTACCCGGTGCGGACATAATCCAGTTAACAGATAATATCACATAAATCATGCAATTAACATATTTATAGCTTATAATAAACAAATATTGTCATGGAAATGCATGAGTAGGGTTTATTATGATTTATCTTAATTAAGTCTCATGATGCATATGGGCCCAATAAATCAATTCATTATCTCCTCATTCTTTCTAGAGCGATCGGAGTCCGCCCAAGCCCCCATTTATTTTCATAAGGTACGAATGAACTCACAGGTTCTCATCAATATATATATTATTTTGGGGCTTGGATCTCTGCGATCATAGTTACACTCCGTCATTTAGTCAAAGTACACCAGAATTGCATCGTCTCACCTGGATTCAGGCGCGACTCTGATGCCATTGGGTTTCCGTTCCGGTTGTACTCCCAAGATTCTTCATGGAGATCGAACGTGAGTGTCCTCCACTGTACCAAGTGTATGCTCTAGATATTTTTCTCCTTCACAAATATTTTCATGATGCGAAATGCATTCTTTTTATCATTTGGTCCTTGGGTATCTTATGTGTTTCCAGTCTCATACTATTTATTCACAAGCTCTTGGATCCCATCAATCATTCAAACGTTGTAAGTTATTCATTCTTATTCTAGAAAATATATCGGTTATATCTTGGCTAAATAATACTTTGTTTAAAGAGTAAAATAATATATTCCTTATTTCATTACTCATAATTAAAACAATAATAATATCTATAACAATAATAATAGTTAATAATAATAATAAGAATAATAATAATAATGATAATAATAATAGAAATAAGAACAATAATGATAATTGTAACGTCCCAATAATTTAAAAAAAATTAAAAAAGAGTTTCTGAATGAAAATCTGAATGAAAAATGTCAAAAACCAGGTTTTCCGAGTAAAAAGAGTTGTTTCCGAGTAAAAATGTGTTTTCCGAGTAAAATAAGTTGTTTCCGAGTGAAAATGTTGAAAACCAGATTTTTCTGAGTAAAATGAGTTTGATTCCGAGTTAAAATGAGTTTTCCGTGTGAATTAACCATGATTCCGAGTGGAATCAAACTGAGAAGAGTTTTCTGAGTGAAAATAACTATGTTTCCATGTGAAATCACTGAAAAGAGTTTTCTGAGTGAAAATAACTATGTTTCCGTGTGAAATCACTGAAAAGAGTTTTCTGAGTGAAAATAACTATGTTTCCATGTGAAATCACTAAAAAAAGTTTTCTAAGTGAAGTTAAAATGTTTTCCGAGTGAAATATGTTTGAGGAAGAGTTTTCCGAGTAAAATATTTGATTCCGAATAAAATCAAACTGAGAAGATGCTTTCCGAGTGAAAGCAGACTGGGAAAAGTTTTTTGAGTGAAATAAGATGTTTTCCGAGTGAAATCAGTCTAAGAAGCGTTTTCTGAGTGAAATAATGAAGATACCGAGAAGAATAAACATCCAAGTAGTCCTTTCAAGAAGAATGATCGGATCGGTTTATGTATAAGTAAAGTTATGTATTTGTATATCTTAGATGATCTGGTCGGTTTGATAAAAACCGAGCTTGTTATTATAGAATCCGACTTCTGTTTATAATTCTTCACTGGAATTCACATAGACACCCATGATTCTTAGTATTTTCACAGTCCAATACAGTTCATATCTATTCACAATTCAACACTGAGTATATCCACTTAGCAGCAAATATATATATACAAATAGTAACAATTAAAGCATTTAATTCACAATAACACCGAATTTGTCCTGGAAAGGTGAGGACCAAAGGTACCTTAACCCCTTCCTTTCACTCGAATTTCCCCAGAATACCCGAGAATATACCCCCTTACCTTAATGGAGTTGCAAACGTTCCCTTCACTATCCTTGCTTCAGCTCACAGTGAGGAAGAAAGTAAATTGAGAAAGGAAGAAGCTTGCACGAAGAGAAAGTAATAAAAAGGGTGTGTCTGTTGCTAAGTTTCGTGTGTGTGTGTTCTAAGAGTTGTAGTATTGGGTTAATAATGAGAAAGGCAAGTGGGAGACACGATTTCCCTTGATTGGAGGATTAGGTGAGAATAATGGAGACTTTTGAGCTGTTTCCACCGTCAGCTTTGACCATTTCAGCCACTTACGTACAAGAGTTGGTAAGATTGAAGAGAATATATATTAAAATATGTAAAAGGTGCTCTGATTGGACGGAAAGGTGTTTCACGTGAGTGGAGAAGCTTGGGTGTGAAAAGAAAAGGGAATCAGAAGTCCTTCTCGCTCAAGCAGATCCCGACTCGCTTGAGCGAGTCATGCTGTCCTCGCTTGGGCGTAGTGAAGAAAACTAAGTGAAATGAAGGATTTATGCATCAGGGGTTCTTCTCGCTAAAGCAAAATCCGACTCGCTTGAGCGAGGCACAAGGCTCGCTTGGGTGAAGTAGAGAAATGGCTGATTGAAAGGAGGAATTATGCATCAGGGGGTCCATCTCGCTCAAGCGAAGTCCGACTCGCTTGAGCGAGTCATCCAATTCTCGCTCGGAATTCCTCTGAAACCGACTCAAGTACTCCTCGTCTCACTCAGTAGAACCTATCCAGACTGAGTTCTTACTCTCACTCAGACTTCTTGCTTGGTAAATTTATTCCGAATCTGAGTCTTAACTCACTCGGAGTTCCACTCGGTTATGCCTTTCAGAAACCGACTTTCCACCTATTGGTTACTCACTCGGAACTGATTCTTCTCGAAACACCCTGTCGGATTTTCCTTCCTTGGAGGTGACTCAGTCGGAGTTGCCTCACTTGGACTCAAAGTATCTCACTCGGCCGAATCTCCCAGAAACCGGCTCAAGGCACAAAGGTTTTCCACTCAGCAAGATAATCCTGACCGACCCATTATTCATTCAACCAAATCATTCCAGGGCCGACTCACACCCACATAGTCTATCACTCGGCCAACTACTCCAAAACCGACTCAACTCCTGACCGGTCCTCACTCGGTGAATTATTTCAAAACCTAGTCTTTTCTCACTCGGTAATTTACTTCAAAAACTGACTCCCTTTTTATTTTCTCACGAGGGAAGTTATTCCAGAATACTTCTGGACAACACATCATAAATCCCCATAGGTGCCAATCCCCCACTCGGAGTTACACCCTCGGACTCCACCATCAAGTTCCATTCGGCATTACTCTGACCTCTCATTGCTTAGAGGAATTCACTAAACTGTCTCACTCAGACCTAATGAAATCTTGTCCACTCAGATTTATTCAAGCTCCACATCACTCAGAGGGATTCACTAAGGGAAGTCTTACTCGAACTTATTTCAACTTAGCCACTCGGAATAGGTACCCTTAATCAATCAGAATATACATATAACATCGTTCACTCATAATATGACTCCTAGAGTATGCCTCAATCAAAACCATCACAACCCTTCTTCCCTCAGAAGAGGTTCACTCGGCTTTTACCACTAAGGAACATTTAAGTCCTTCTAACTCGGGGTTCACTCGGCTATTCATCTCTTAGCAACACATAGACTAACCTTTCTTAAAATACGTTTCACTCGGAATCCTTTAAGGCTTTCACCACTCAGAAAAGGAGTCATAAACATAAGCCTCACTCAAAAATTGGTTCTAAACCTTATATATATTCTACTCGGAATGGGTTACCATCACTATATTCCACTCGGCATTTAATATTCGGGGCATGCCACTCAGGACAGGTTACACTGGGCTCAGATATGCCCCTACTCGGAGCTCCACTGCCCAAAATACCACACTTGGAGATCTTTCTACCCGGAATGCTATCCCCTTCCTCACTAGGGAGGTCCTGACTTGGACAAACTTACTTGGATTGAACTCGGATATATCCCTGACTGAGTCCCTTTACTCGGAATACTGCAATCAGAGAAGTTTCATTCGGAAAAGGAAGCACTTGGCAAGGTTTGACTCGGAAACAAGTCATTCAAGGGTGTTTTGACTCGGAATTTTCACCCAGAAGTGGTTCTCTTGAACACACTTCACTCCAAATGTCTCCGAAGCCAGGATTCCACTTGGTAGTAACCCTATCGGTCATATGTTACTTGGACAACATAACCTTACACTCAGAATTTCATCCTTCAGTCAGAATTTCTAATCCTTCACTCGGAATTTCTCTCTGTCACTCAGAACAGAGCCCTTTTTCACTCGGAATTTGAATAATTGCTTTATTGGTCTATATAAATTCCATAATTACACACAAAAATGAAATTCTTGTGATATTACAGACCATCTACAGAGTATTTATTTACCAATTCTCACTTACAGACCTTTCATACTTCAAAATTTACCAAATAAGACTGCTACTAAAAACAGGGATGTTACATCACACACCTCCCTCACTAATCTATCCTCTAACTCTTTGTTTTAACAACTTCTCAATATGCTCATTACTCATCAAATTCATCATCAATCATAATTATTTTAGAATACCTCTAGTATATCAATTAATATCATCATCATAAATTATTCACAATTTCATAAATCAATCATCATTATTAATCAATTATAATATCATAAATCATTCATCATTATCAACATAAACCAGTCACGATATCATAAACCAATCATCATTATCATAAATCAATCGCAATATCATGAATCAATCACAATCCAAAGCTCAATATTAATTGTCATCATCATTATTGAAACATCCCGACTTAAATAAAAGTAATCCGAGACTAGGGGAAAATTTTTCACGTTCAGAATAGGAGTCGGGATAAAATAAAACAAACCCGAAGTCGAGGGAAACAGAAAACGGGTCAGGGTGTCACTCGCTTGGCAAGGCCCTGATTTGGCTAAGCGTAGCCAATACAAATCGCTGGAGCGAGCTTTATTCGCTGGAGCGAGTCCTTATTCGCTGAAGCGAGTCCTTACACTCGGTGTATTCCATCACTCGGAATCGGGACCTCCGTTCACTCGGGAACGGTCCCCTCGGTTCATACCTCATTCGAAATTCTTATTCAAAATCAGACCCTTATCCTTATTTTGGAAGGTCTCCTCATAGACATGTTTCACTCGGAAGCGCTTTAATCTCCACTCGAGAAATGGTTCCCTCGGTTATTCCGCTCAGAGTCTATAAACCTTCCTTCACCCGAAAGTATTTTCCCCAGTCATACATCACTCGAAGGCACTTCAACCTCAATTTACTCGGAAGTGTCTTACATAATCTTCACTCAGGAATACTCTAACCTCTCTTCACTCAGAAGATTTCACTAGGTTAAGTCCTGCATGAAAATATTTGAACCTTATCCCCCTCGGGATAGGTTTACTAAGATGGGTTTCACTCAGAACCATTTGACCGCTCTTCCCTCAGAAGAAATTCTATCGGTCAATTCTCATTCAGAAGTGTTTAAATCTTTCTCCCAATCGGAAGAGATTCACTCAGCTGTTTTTCACTCGATAACATATTGACTAGCCCCCCCTCGTAAGTAGTCCACTCGAGCACATCTCACTCAGAGCTGTTTTAAGCTTTCATCACTCGGAACAGGCTCTCACAACTATATTCCACTCAGAAACTTATTGACTTTAGCATTATTCTTACAACGCCCCCTAATGGACAATTCAGGTAACTTCTTAGCAATGTAAATATATATACACTTGTCCACAACCCAGTTAATTCAATTTCATATATATATATATATATATCCAAAACAATCGTCATACATAAGAACCGGCCAAGGCTACATCAACTATATATAATATGTACGATATGTACACTACAACAGTATAAATACTCATCATTCGGACTTGAGGATCTCTCGTCATTCACCATCCCGACTGATTTCCGCTGAAAATATAGCCACAGTAGGGGTGAACATTTTACATATTAAATGACAGTTATTGACTCGGATTAATCCTCAAATTCTCAATTATGCAATTACATATCTCAAACAACAATAGCATACTCTTCCATTCAATATGAATATTCACACAACATCATCCAATCGGGATTATTCAATTCATTCAGGGCTAGATAATTCACATTATTCTCAATAACATATACTCACACCCATACCATCACATTGCACTCGGCAACAGTATCAATGTACATACATTCATTCAGTCGGAATTCACTCAAATCATTCAGGGCTATATTAATCATGTTACGGGCAGCCCCGAGTCCCACTCGGTAGGCTTGCCTTGAGTCCCACCCAAGGTCTTTCATTGTATCTCATACATATTCATCTGATTACCATTTGTATATTAAGCGTCTCATGCTATATGCTCCCAGCATTTTCAATGGTGAATCAGATGCATATGGTGTTAACCATCAAGAGTCCCACGCTATATGCACTCGGCAATCACAATAATATCCACATGCATCTCATGCATTTTAATATAACACCACAAGCAGAAATCACCCAACTGTCTCACAGTTCATACGCTCGGTAATCACATTAATATCCATATGCATCGCATGCATTTTAATATAACACCACAAACAGAAATCACCCAACTGTCTCACAGTTCATACACTCAGTAATCACATTAATATCCACATGCATCTCATGCATTTTAATATAAAACAACACACGAAAATCATCATAGCAGACTCATACTATATACACTTGGCTTTCTCATTAACAGCACAAGCATCTCTTGCAATTAGTATTAAAACACAAACGGAACTCAACACGATAGTCCCACCTCACGTACACTCGGCATTCGGATTTACAGTAATAAGCATCTCATGCTATCTCATATAAAATCCCACACGGGAATCGACAAACAGTCCCTCAACTCATGCACTCGGCATACACAATAATATCAACATTTACATGCATCTCATGCATTCACTCAGCATTCTCATGATTATCAACATGCATCTCATGGACGGAAATCAACATGCACTACACAATTCATAGTCGTCACACATCCGGGCGTTACATAAGCTATCACTCAATCGGAATACAACAATCAACACATTTCAAGTCATAAACAATCAAAATGGAAATTTCACCCGGAACCCGTCCATAAACCATGCATTTGAAATGTAAAGCACCCCCTACCTGGAATAAAGATTCCAGAAGCTCCTCGAGCTTTCAACGCTGACCGATCGCCCTTCGGTCACTCTTCCTCAGCCAAACGACCTTCAAGTCCAGTCGTTAAACTCTGCACTCCGCTGTGGAAAAACCAAAAGCTGTCTTCTCCCACGAGCAGCTCCGCCTCACCAACAGTGGACTATTTCCATATCTCTGAGGCACCCCACGCTGCAAATTCTCCCCACTCGAGATTCTAATCAGCTTTTAAGTGGAAGAAGAAGAAGAAGGAGAAGAAGACGAAGAGGAAGCAAAGACAGTGCTTCTGCATGCACGAAGGAGAAATGCTCCACTCTCACCTCCTTTTCCCAACTCAGCGTAAATGAAGGAGTGAGAGAAAGACCGAATCACTTATACCTGCCCAGAGGGCACATGCGTAACTTTCCAAGCCACTTTTAGCCAATCAGCAAATGACTCTAATTTGCCCACTAACTCTCGGTCAGGATGTTACAATTCTCCCCTCCATCAAAGAATTTCATCCTTGAAATTCAATATAAGTCTACTTCAATAAAACAGCTCAGAATATTGCTGCCTCAACTAATTGCATGTCTTTGCTTCTCAAGCGGTTCACCGATCGCTCCACAATTCCAGTCGGCATAGCCACTGAAGTCAGATCCTCTCTGATCTCAACCTCATCATCCGGCCTCACATAAGTGGAGTCGGGTAAGTATTTCCTTAATTGAAACACATAAAATACACTGTGTAAATTTGATAGATGAGTCGGCAACGCAATCCGACAGGCTACAGGGCCGACCCGATCCAACACATCATAGGGTCCAATATGTCTGGGGTTCAATTTCCCACGTATAAGTTACCCCATTCAATTTTTGTCAGTTCACCATAACCAATGGCACTTCCTGGTTCCTTGGTCGTTCAGCCTTATATTTCTCAATGCCGATCGGTGTACTTCCACCGTCAGATCCTCAAATTCAAAAGAGTCACTCAGCGTAATCATGGTCTCACACAGAATATAGGCTCAGAATTGTGACACATGAGACACATTATAGATGTTAGTTAACGAGCTGGGAAGATCCAGTCGGTAAGCAACATTACCGATTCTCTCCAATATTCAATATTGTCCCATATATCTCGGATTAAGCCCTTGGCTCTCCAATATCTGCCCACTAGGATTTCTTCTTCAAACTGTGATACCTCTTGGAAATACCGGGACGAATGCTCAAAAGAGCTCCCATGTGCTTCAGTTAGCACGGTTTGCCTGGATTCACCTTTTACAGGCACCACCACTCGGTCTCGAAATCACCAAATTCCACCAATGCTTTTGGTTAATCCCATGTCTACCTCTTGAGAATGTCACTCGGAAGCTTCTCATTCGAGAAGATTATTCGGAGTCTTAAAGGCAATTCTCTCCCGGAAATCTTTTCACCCGAAAGAATCACTCAGAATCAAAGACCATTTCGAAGACAAACCCTAGTTTAAATTCAGCAGCTCTAAACATCGACCTGAGCCTGAATTAAACGAATTCACCACTCGGATATCTACTCCCCTCGGGAGCCATTTGTAACATCCCTGTTTTTAGAAACAATTTTACCCTTGTAAATTTTAATTATGGAGGGTTTGTAAGCAAGAATAAGTCAATATATACCCTGTTGATGGTCTGAAGTACCTAAAAAATGTCATTTTTGCACGTAATAATAGAATTTATATGGAATATTAGTGAAATTATGCAAAAACCGAGTGAAAAGGGCTCTGTTCCGAGTGACAGAGAAGAATTCTGAGTGAAGGATTAGAAATTCCGAGTGAAGGAGAGAATTCCGAGTCAGTATCATGTTTTCCGAGTAAAACATGACTGAGAAGGCTACCACCGAGTGGAGTCCTGACTTGAGAAGCAATTCTGAGTGAAGAGTGTTCAAAAGAATCAATTCTGAGTGAAAATCCGAGTCAAAACACCCTAGAAAGGCTCGGTTCCGAGTTGAATGTTTCCTTTTCTGAAGGAAATTACTGTGGTTGGAGCATTCCGAGTGAAAGAATGCATAAATACTTCTATTTATGTTGATTTGATGCTTCCTTTTTGACTAAAGTATGTTGTGGAAACAATTAGGAAGGCTTCCGAATGGTTTTGCTTAGGAAACCGAGTGAAAATGGTGGAGGGAGCCAATTCCGAGTGAGATACACTCCACTGGACCAAAACCGAGTGAGACTCGTACGTGTATGCCTTGTTCCGAGAGCTAATGGTTGAAATAAACCTTAATTTGAAATATAATTGAAGAAATTGGCCTAAACCGAGTGAATAAAGTGAGGAAGACTCGGATTTCCGAGTGAAGATTCTGAGAAAGAGAGGACTCGGTCTGAAGAGGTATTACCGAGTGATAAACCGAGTGAAGAATTGAAGCTTCAAGCTTCGCTCAAGCGAGCAAGCCACGCTCAAGCGAGCCTTGAAATTGTTGACTCGGAAGTAGGAATTCCAGTCGGTATTCACTCGGTATTCACTCGGTATTCACTAACAGAAGTGCGTATTGACTTCAATTTTGTCTTTTGATGATATTTAAATTCAATCGTGCGCATTATGGATAGTGGACGACCAGAAATGGACACTGACTCAGCATATATTTTATTTAATCCCTAGTGACCCTTCCATTAGCAATCCACTCACAGCCCACTCAGAAAAGCTGTTCCCTACTTGTTTTTCCACTCACTCTCTCCCTATTTAAACCAGCTCAAGGTCCTCAGAACTCACACCACACACACGACCCAAACACCTTTCATCACTCTCCTTCCCAGCAAGTTTCTTTCTCTCTTTTCCCTTCTATTTCACTCGGATTTGAAGTAGGACAGTGAAGGGAACCTCTTTCTTCTCCTCCAGGAACTTCATTGAGGTAAGGGGGTATATTCTTGGGTGCCTTGTGGGAAAACCGAGTGAAGGACAGATTCAGTGTGTATGAATTAAATGCTTTATATTGTTATCTGTATATGCATGTATATATATATATATCTGTTACCGAGTGTATATAATCAGTGATGAATTGTGAAATGACATGTACTTATTGGACTGAAAATACTAAGAATCATGGGTACCGTGTGATTTCCAGTGAAAAACTATGAATAAAAGATGAGTTTAATGATAACACGTTCTGTTTTAGGCCAATCCGATCGGTTTTGGTATCATTTCAATCGGATTCTTTATATTACCAACTCATTTTCATTCGGATATAACATATTTCACTCGGAAAACACTCTATTTCTCTCGGACAGCATCTTCCAAGTCCTATTTTACTCGGAAATCTCTTTCTTACATTATTTCACTCGGAACTTGACTTAATTTCACTCAGAAAATATAATTATCTTTTACTCAGAACCCTTTTTCAGTAAATTCACTCGGAAAACATCATATTTCACTCGGACAGTAGCTTCCCAGTCTTATTTCACTCGGCAAACACTTTATTTTACTCAGCAAGCAGTTATTCAACTCGGATTTGTTTTATTTCATTCAGACAGAACTCTTTTCAACTAATTTCACTCGGTAAACTCATGTTTCACTCGGAATTGATCTTATTTTTACTCAGGAAACTCTTTTCCTACTGATTCTACTCGGAATCATACTTGATTTCATTCAGGAACTCATTTTCACTCAGAATTTAAGTAGCTTCACTCATGAAAACCTTTTCCAGTGATTTTAACTCGGTAAACACCTTAATTTCGCTCAGAAAACTCCTTTTTGACTGAATACCACTCGGAAATATACTTTATTTCACTTAGAGACTCATTTTCACTCGGATTTACAAACAATGCTACTCAGGAAACCATTTTCCTACTGACTTCACACGGATTTATATTTTAATTCACTCAGAAATTTGTTTCACTTAGAATTCAAGATATTTAGTTAAGAAAATTATCTTTCAACTTCTGTTTCACTCGGATTACTTATTAATTTCAGTTAGAAAACTCTGCTCAGTTTATTTCATTCGGATTCATAGCTATCTCATGCGAAAAACTTATTTTTCACTCGGATTCAAGCTGTTCCAGTCGGAAAACAGCATTCCACTTCATTTCACTCGGATCCAAACTTATTTCAGTCGGAAAACAGCTTTTCCAGTGTCATTTCACTCGGATTTTTAGCCAGAACATTTGGAGAACCCTTCTCAGTATGATTCCACTCGGAATCATACATATTTCACTCGGTTTTACCCCTGTTCCACTCAGAAAACTCTGTTTTTAGTGTTTTTCACTTGAATTTTCAATTGAAAACTAATCTTCATTATTTTTAAGTTATTGGTAAATTATAATTATCATTCTTATTCTATTATTATCATTATTTATTGTCAAACTTAATATTGTTATCATTATTATTAGTTTTATTATTATTATACATTGATATTATGCGTAATTACATAAAGAATATATTATTTTACTCTTTATGAAAGAATATATATAATAGATATATTTCTAAAAATTAATAAACGAATATCTTACAAGGTTTAAATGATTGATGGAATTCAAAGAACTTGAGAATGATATGATGAGACTGGAAACACATAAGATACCCAGGGATCTAATGATAAAAATAAATGCATTTTGCATCATGAAAATATTTTTGAAGAAGAAAAACCTCTAGAGCATACACTTGGTACAGTGAAGGACACTCACGTTCGATCTCCATGAAGAATCTTGGGAGTACAACTGGAACGGCAACCCAATGGCATCAGAGTCGCGCCTGATAGCCGGGTGAGACGATGCAATTCTAGTGTACTTTGACTAAATGACGGAGTGTAACTATGATCGTAGGGATCCAAGTTCCAAAAATATTTAAATCAATGATAAGAACCAATGAGTTCATTTGTACCACATGGAACTTGGGCGGACCCTGATCGCTCTAGATGATTGGAATGGTGATATTCCACAGAATGAGAAGAAGATGAAACGATTTATTGGGCCCACATGCATCATGAGACTTAACCAAAGATAAATCATAATAAATCCGAACTCATGCATTCATTACAGCATATTTGATTGTTATAATTGTGAATATGTTATATGTACGATTTATTTCATGATAATATGCTTGATTGTTATAATTGTGAACATGCTAAATATACGATTATGTGATGACAACATGCTTGATTGTTATAAATATGCTAAATGTATGATCTATATGACATTGTATGTTAACTGGATTATGTCCGCACCGGATGAACCAATCAGGGTCTTGGGTTATACTCACCCTTACTGTTGAACATTTTTCAGAGGAATTAGAAACTCAAGAACCCGAGTGTGAAGATCAGCAATACGCTGAACCCATTGAGAATAATCATTAAGGATAGAATATTTATAATCAGACACCGGATGACTGTATAATATTTAAGGGTGCCTGCGTGCCCCATTCTGTTAAGAGTACAATTATTTACAGTTTGTCAATGACTATGTGATATATACAATATTACTTCCACTGATCTGCCACGTATTTATTTTAAAAAAAAATATTCACTTTTTCTAAAAACTGTTAACACTCTCAGTTAAATAGGATGAACCTACAGAAGGATTTGTCTTATCTAACCGAGGGTGTTACACCATTCACTCGGAAACTTACTCATTCAAGGTTCCTCTTTCCGTCCAGAAGTACTTTTCCCTGGAAAAAGGCTAATTGGTGGCACATCCCACGGACTTAGAAATTTCTCACTTGACGTCTTTCCACTTGGAACCATCTCACTCGGTACCATTCTACTCGAAAGTGTCACACTCAGAGACACTTCACTCGAAAAGTCACACGACTTGTAGATACTCCACTCGGTCTCTATTCAAAAAAAAATTCAGCCTGAGAAGTACTAATTCAAATTCAAGCTTTTCCTTATTCGAAAGTACTTCTTTCTGAATAACCCATTCAGAAACGTTTCACCCGGAGACATTTCACTCGGATTTTGCCTTACTCAAAAGTGTCACATTCGGACACAGTTTTTTTTTAACTTAGTAATGACTCTTAATGATGTTTCACTCGGAAGCATCATAACTTTACTTCACTCAGTAGTTCTTTCTCCCAGAAAGATTTTACACGGAATTATATTCCTTTTCTTCACTCGAAATTATCTCCACTTTCTCACACTCTGAAATATATTAATCTTCCTTGAGCGAATTCTCGCTTCATCCATTATCTCAGCTCAAGTCATGATCCTTCACTAAATCCTCGGCAATAACCGGCTAGCCCCATAAAACTTCTAATTTTAGTGACAGATTAGGTCTCACATATGCCATCACTACTCCCACCTTAGATGGACCGACAGCCACGCCATCTTTGGGGATAACGTGTCCCAGAAATTGGATCCCATCCAACCAAAAGTCATACACCGATAACTTGGCAATTAATTGCTTCCTTCCCAGTACCTGCAGTACTATGTGGAGATGTTCTTCATGCTCCTAGCATGACTCGGAATAAATCTGAATATTATCATGAATACTTTCATGAACCGATCTAGGTAAGGATGGAAAAGATTGTTCATATAGTTCATGAACACCGCCTGAACATTTACCACACCAAACGGCATTACCACATTTCCAAAGTGGCCATAACAGGTCCTAAACGCCGTTCTAGGATATCAGAAGCCTTGACCTGATTTGATGGTATCTGGACTGTAAATTGATCTTAGAAAAATTGAAGCACCCCACAATTGATCAATCAGATCATCAGTCCTCGGTAGTGGGTAGTTATTCTCTATAATTAGCTTATCCAATCGGTGGCAATCAATGCATAACCGCTTACCACCATCACTCTTCTTGACCAGTAACATCGGGGCACCCTTGTCGGAAAGGTTACCTTTCTATTTGACAATCTACCATCACCTTAATAACCAGATCATACCAAAAATAACCTCTAATCCTTCAAAGGTAAGCACGCAGGGGTTAGAATAAATCTTCTACCCATTCAACACAACTCCCATCTTTATCCAGAACAGCCAGATAGACTCAGATCATCACCATAAGTAGTTACAGCCTCACCTGCTTAACCTATGAATCGCTGCATCCGACATACAGGATGACGTCTCATTCCCATAGGGGTTACAACAAATACATAAAGTCAATGCAAAAGTGTACGCCGTCACAATACCTATGGTGTGTAGAGTCATATCAGAACAAAATACCTTATATCCTTATCGCTCACATCTATCATACTTACTCAAATAATACTAATCTACATGAGAATTAGTGGCAATTCACATAAGTCTATAATCAACACACTTATATCAACATCGTCATCATGCATAATCTAGGGTACATCACGTAATAACAATCGTCAAATATCAGTCACCATCACTGTAAAATAGTATAATAACGATAGACTTCCAGCCCTCACAGGGCATATGCCTCGTCATTGGATCTCATCCATCATAAAACCATAATCCGACAGTCTATTAATCCTTCATTTCATTACACATCACCGGCCATAACTCAACTTGAGCCTAGATGATTCACTAAACTCTCTTCAAGTATGCAACTCAAGGCTACAATATAATTTTCAATCACATTCGTGGTCTGCATTTCATCTTATGGCGGTTCTAGCCTCAATGATTTATTACACAATTATTTTTGTTATGGCTCGAACATTCACAAGATCCGATCAATCACTAGACTTAGTAAGTCTAAGGGTTACCTAGAGCCCGTTGTGGAACACTACCCCAACATCCGTCGTTAAGTAGGACTCATAAATAGTATAGAGTTTAGACCATCATAGGGTCCAATTACATCAATTCCCCGCAACATCTGATCATACAAGATCATGCCAAATCAACGGGGTCACCACGCCTAGTGGCCTAACATCAAATCAATCATTCACTCAGTTTTCACACACCAAAAACCGAGGCACGACCCCAATCTAACACGTATCCGATTTCACATTTAATCACTTATCGCATACTCAAATTCCCAATCTAGGGAACTGCGACAAATCACTTATATCATATATCATATAGGGTTCTTGTGCCAAAGGATATAAAACTCATCCCTTACAAATGGCACAACCGATCATTTGAATTTGAAAACACCATACTAGGGGATTCCTTCAATATTATTCGTTTAATCAACTCAAACATGTGAGTTCCATTTCATTCAACAAGCATGCCTCGGCTATGAGCCACTAGCATGGCTTATACAAGAGACCGAACCAATTAATTCAACTCAATATATAAGAAGGTCTCAACATCCATCATTTTATTTGCTCCCAGTCGACCCATGCTTGAATTAACCTCTAAGCATTTCATGAACAATCAGACCAGGGTAGTAACAAATCTTCTACCCCAAGGTAACATTCCAACAGTAATACCTTTCATTACCGTCCTCACATAAAGGCTCGTAGGCATGTAGCCCACAAATCATGCTTAGGCATGTGTCAAATCTAACAGGATAATTATGACAACCGGTCATATTGCACATAACCGCTTACTCACAGTAAGCATACCTTGGCCTTGGACCTTTTAAGTCCGCTCTGATACCAAAATGAAACATCCCGACTTAAATAAAAGTAATCCGAGACTAGGGGAAAATTTTTCACATTCAGAATAGGAGTCGGGATAAAATAAAACAAACCCGAAGTCGAGGGAAACAGAAAACGGGTCAGGGTGCCACTCGCTTGGCCAGGCCCTGATTTGGCTAAGCGTAGCCAATACAAATCGCTGGAGCG
Source organism: Clitoria ternatea (assembly GCA_037962975.1). NCBI lineage: Eukaryota > Viridiplantae > Streptophyta > Magnoliopsida > Fabales > Fabaceae > Clitoria > Clitoria ternatea. Next base: position 258,308,771 of record CM075669.1, read on the forward strand.
AGCTTCATTCGCTGGAGCGAGTCCTTATTCGCTGAAGTGAGTCCTTACACTCGGTGTATTCCATCACTCGGAATCGGGACCTCCGTTCACTCGGGAACGGTCCCCTCGATTCATACCTCATTCGAAATTCTTATTCAAAATCAGACCCTTATCCTTATTCTGGAAGGTCTCCTCACAGACATGTTTCACTCGGAAGAGCTTTAATCTCCACTCAGGAAATGGTTCCCTCGGTTATTCCGCTCGGAGTCTATAAACCTTCCTTCACCCGGAAGTATTTTCCCCAGTCATACATCACTCGGAGGCACTTCAACCTCAATTTACTCGGAAGTGTCTTACATAATCTTCACTCAGGAATACTCTAACCTCTCTTCACTCGAAAGATTTCACTAGGTTAAGTCCTGCACGAAAATATTTGAACCTTATCCCCCTCGGGATAGGTTTACTAAGATGGGTTTCACTCAGAACCATTTGACCGCTCTTCCCTCGGAAGAAATTCTATCGGTCAATTCTCATTCAGGAGTGTTTAAATCTTTCTCCCAATCAGAAAAGATTCACTCAGCTGTTTTTCACTCGATAACATATTGACTAGCCCCCCTCAGAAGTAGTCCACTCGAGCACATCTCACTCGGAGCTGTTTTAAGCCTTCATCACTCGGAACAGGCTCTCACAACTATATTCCACTCAGAAACTTATTGACTTTAGCATTATTCTTACAACGCCACCTAATGGACAATTCAGGTAACTTCTTAGCAATATAAATATATATACACTTGTCCACAACCCAGTTAATTCAATTTCATATATATATATATATATATATATATATCCAAAACAATCTTCATACATAAGAGCCGGCCAAGGCTACATCAACTATATATAATATGTACGATATGTACACTACAACAGTATAAATACTTATCATTCAGACTTGAGGATCTCTCGTCATTCACCATCCCGACTGATTTCCGCTAAAATATAGCCACAATAGGGGTGAGTATTTTACATATTAAATGACAGTTATTGACTCGGATTAATCCTTAAATTCTCAATTATGCAATTACATATCTCAATCAACAATAGCATACTCTGCCATTTAATATGCATATTCACACAACATCATCCAATCGGGATTATTCAATTCATTCAGGGCTAGATAATTCACATTATTCTCAATAACATATACTCACACCCATACCATCACATTGCACTCGGCAACAGTATCAATGTACATACATTCATTCAGTCGGAATTCACTCAAATCATTCAGGGCTATATTAATCATGTTACGGGCAGCCCCGAGTCCTACTCAGTAGGCTTGCCTTGAGTCCCACCCAAGGTCTTTCATTGTATTTTATACATATTCATCTGATTACCATTTGTATATTAAGCGTCTCACGCTATATGCTTCCAGCATTTTTAATAGTGAATCAGATGCATATGGTGTTAACCATCAAGCGTCCCACGCTATATGCACTCGGCAATCACAATAATATCCACATGCATCTCATGCATTTTAATATAACACCACAAGAGGAAATCACCCAACTGTCTCACAGTTCATATGCTCGGTAATCACATTAATATCCATATGCATCTCATGCATTTTAATATAACACAACAAACGGATATCACCCAACTATCTCACAGTTCATACACTCAGTAATCACATTAATATCCACATGCATCTCATGCATTTTAATATAAAACAACACACGGAAATCATCATAGCAGACTCATACTATATACACTCAGCTTTCTCATTAACAGCACAAGCATCTCTTGTAATTAGTATTAAAACACAAACGAAACTCAACACGATAGTCCCACCTCACGTGCACTCGGTATTCAGATTTACAGTAACATGCATCTCATGCTATCTCATATAAAATCCCACACGGGAATCGACAAACAGTCCCTCAACTCATGCACTCGGCATACACAATAATATCAATATTTACATGCATCTCATGCATTCACTCAGCATTCTCATGATTATCAACATGCATCTCATGGACGGAAATCAACATGCACTACACAATTCATAGTCGTCACACATCCGGGCGTTACATAAGCTATCACTCAATCGGAATACAACAATCAACACATTTCAAGTCATAAACAATCAACATGGCAATTTCACCCGGAACCCGTCCATAAACCATGCATTTGAAATGTAAAGCACCCCCTACCTGGATTAAAGATTCCAGAAGCTCCTCGAGCTTTCAACACTGACCGATCGCCCTTCGGTCACTCTTCCTCAGCCAAACGACCTTCAAGTCCAGTCGTTAAACTCTGCACTCCGCTCTGGAAAAACCAAAAGTTGTCCTCTCCCACGAGCAGCTCCGCCTCACCAACAGTGGACTATTTCCACATCTCCGAGGCACCCCACGCTGCAGACTCTCCCCACTCGAGATTCTAATCAGCTTTCTAGTGGAAGAAGAAGAAGAAGAAGGAGAAGAAGATGAAGAGGAAGCAGAGACAGTGCTTCTGCATGCACGAAGGAGAAATGCTTCACTCTCACCTCCTTTTCCCAACTCAGCGTAAATGAACGAGTGAGAGAAAGACCGAATCACTTATACCTGCCCAGAGGGCACATGCGTAACTTTCCAAGCCACTTTTAGCCAATCAGCAAATGACTCTAATTTGCCCACTAACTCTCGGTTAGGATGTTACAATTATGAAACAAAGCTCAATATCATAAACTAACCACAGCTGACTCTCATGGTCTAGTCATAACAATGACACATAGTATCCGGATACTAAAGGAGCATCCATCAGCTGGGAATCACACACAGATATCCCATAAAACCTCTAGTCCACCGAGCCAACAACTGGCTCCCCATCTCAACCACTGGGTCTGTACCTGGACCACTGGGTAGCTCAACTACATCTTTACATGGACCACTGAAGCCAAAAAAGAGGGGTAATACATACTGAATGGCTGTCCACATCACAAATCATATATATACAGCATACTGCATATAATCATCAATATAATCATCTCAAATCCTTACAACTCCATCCTGTTATAAAAGCCATCTCCTGAGACATAATCAGCCAAATCCAGGTATATACATATCCATTCATTATCCTTTTCTTACAACATTATAACATGTTCATCATTTCTCATAGTCACATAATCAATAACAACATTTTCATTTCATTATTTATCATCATAATCACATATCACATAATCACAACTCATCACTTTCTTATTGAAATCATCATTATTACCTCAATCATATTTATCAAACTCAATATACAATTGTTGATATAATAACAATATAATTATCAATGTTATTAATAATGTATAATCTCTGGCATAAAAGCCATCTCCTTTGATTATCATAATTAAACCATCACTAGGCATAAATTTCATATCTTCAATATCACATATATTTCAATATTTCAATATCATCTATCGCACACCGTTCTAGGCATAATTTATGCTTCGATTCTCATCATATTCATCATTCTCATCAAATAAACCTCACTATAATCATCACCTTTTTATTACGATTATTTTCATTTCACCAATCATAATTGCCAAATACATCATGTAGTCCTAAACATATTCTAAACCACACATTCTTATATATATCATTCATATAATTACACAAATTCATTTCGTAATATAAAACTCATATAACCTTAATTAAATATACCCTACAACATTCCTCTTACCTCACTTCCAATGCTCCTTAATTTAATCACAAGCACCGACACCCCAAAACACTAAAATCGCAAGAATTACAAAGGGGTTTAGGAATTTAACTGTTGAAACCTTAGTTTAATTTAAGGAAGCACTTGAAAGTCAATTCTTAAATCTTTATAAGCTTACCGCAATCAAAACCAACGGTTACTTTAAGATACCCATTTCTCCGTTAAGCTTCCGGCACTCTGTTTGTAACCTACACAAAGCGAAACTCAAATCCATCAATGAATCTTTCACTTAGGAGCCATAAGGGGCTCTTTAACTGGTTTAAAATCTTAAATTTTAAAGCCTATTTGCTTCCCCAATAAATTAGGCAAAAGATAGGAAACATCCATGAAAACTAAAATTGAAAGGTTTCATATGTTTACCTTGCGTTTTCCACTTTTAACCCATGATTAACTTTGAATTTCACCCACAAATTGGCCTAAATTTAAGCCTTAAATCTCAAGAGAAGAAAGAAGGGAAAGAGAGACCCAAAACTCTGTTTCTATTTCTGTTTTGCGTTGTTACCACTGTGGGGTTTAAATTCTGATCGCGAAGCTAACGCTACGCATCAAGTTTAAAATTTTATCCTGACGCTACACGTCAGACAAAATTCTTGAATTTTCCTCCTAAATTCCTTCTTAAATTATAAAATAGTCTTACATCCTCAAATCATCATAATTTAAATATAAAAACATATAGGATGTTACAACTTGCATCTTCTTTAATTGTATCTGTTGACCTTAGATAAAGTTTTATAGCTTCAGGGGTATGTTTATTTCTAATATTCATAGAAAAATTAGGATAACAATTAAAGAAAGTTGGTCCATCATGGAGATTACTTTCTAAGACTGCTGTCATAGATTCTTCAAATTTTTTAATTCTAATATCCCTTAATATCATTAATATAAGGGAATTTATTCCTAACATATAATTGGGCTTAACAGCTACTTGAATTAATCATAGATGTATAAAATTGAATCCGTTTATGATATGTTTATCTATCATGTCTTGATCTAAAATATTAATCTCTTTATTAGCTCTTAATCCCGGATAACTATATTCAAGTATATGTATTTCTTCACTAAAGTTAGAATTCCATAAAAAATTGTTGTTTATAAACTTAATATTTCTTTATTATAGGTATTGAACAATTATGAAAGGTGTTTTCTATCTTAGCTATTTCTAATTCTTTTGAAGTTATATTACCATATTTTGAAGAGGAAGTACTATCCTGTTTTGGAGTTTGTCTTACAATAATCTTATCTTTCTTTTTTAAACTAAGATCACTTAAAGTTTTTAATAAACTAGCCATTTATCTTTTCATCAAGTTCCTCGTTTACTGCTGACCAACGGGCTCACTACCTCTTTAGGCTTTACTGTCGGGACCACGAAAACCTCAAGAACTTTGATTAAAGATAAACAAACTATTCTATTAAAACCTTTAGGCTTTCTTTGTTTTTAGACAGACTAGATTATGTTTAGACTTCTCCTAGGCAGGCTAACACTTTTATGAATAGGATAAAAACCTTATCCTATTTCTTATAGCAAACATGTTTTTATAATTTTCTCTTAAATCTTCTCTTACTACTTCTACGTACTAATATCCAGGGAAGTTTCTAATGTCTTGTATATTCATTTTGGCTTCTCCCTTTTCTTTATGATATTCTTTTATAAGATCTTTAAAGGGTATATTAATATACCTTCTATCTCTAGCTCTAAGTATTCTAATAATTTCATCATATACCTTTTATATTTTTGTCTATCTTGAGATTGAACTGTTACTGTTACTACTTCTTTACCTCTAAATATATACATACATATATATATAATGTATCATATGAGAAATGTTCTCTTATATGAAAGTAAGATAAGTGAATATGAGTCGTACAACTATATAATAGATGGTTGAGATTAATCAAGTGAGTTTTTTAAAAAGTCGTGTGAGCTTTTAAGTAATCACGTGACTTTGAAAAACTTTTAATCTTAATCATCCATGTATGGTTATATGGCTAGATTCACTCCTCTCATTCTCACATAAAAGAACTTTTCTCATAAGTTACCGTCCATTGTATGGTTATACGGCCCAGATTCGCTTCTCTCACTCTCACACAAGAAAACGTTTTTCATAAGATACATTATATATATATATATATATATATATATATATTCACACACATGCTTTTATTGTTGGTTTAGGAGTACATTGAACATCAATGCAAATCCAGTTACATAAGATGCATAATTTTGGATGGCTGAAACTTTTCTTTAAGTACATGACTTTTTAAAAAATTCACGTGATTAATTTCAATTATTCCTTATATGATTATATAATCTAGATTCGTTCTTCTCATTCTCAAAGCATTTCTCATATGATACATTTTATATATATGTCACGTTCTAAATACAAATGCAAAAAAGGTAGGCCCAAGGTGGCCCAGAAACGGGTGATGCAGCAAGGCCCAAGGTCAAACTTTTTAACCATACTTTACTTTACACTTGTATGGGTGCGGTTGACCCAGTTGATATTTACGTGAAAATTGTGTAACAATCAGATTTAATCGTTTCACCAAAAAAAAAATCAGATTTAATCATCAAATATCAACGAATATAATTATGGAAATTCAAGTCGATTTTAATTTATTCTTCCAGCTGAAGCATTAGTAGTTAATAAAGGTAAAAGTTAAACATATTGATTTATTCCAGACATATTTTGATTAATTTGAAATGGTTGTGATTGATTTTAGAGTTAGTTTGCTACTTTTCTGTAATTATTAGTTTGATTTAGGGAAAATATTTTGAAGGTGATACATCACACAAGATCCATATATAAGTAAAAGATTTGTTTCATATATAATAAGTTGAAAGTCCAAACAAAATAAATTAGATACTGTGTAAACTGGAAACAATTTCATATAATTTTGAGTTGAGTTCCAAAGTGTTGGCATGATTTTATTACTTTAAATAGAGCTGTTTAATGTTTGTAACGAAAAAGTGATGTATAATACAGTAACCATACCACCAACTTGTTATTTCTTGTTAATAATACTACTAAAAAGGACCATCAACTTGTAATATTTTTTCAAACCTCCAACTTGTTCTTTTCATACTATTCAATACAGCTACCGGCACATGAGCTTGAAGGGTCATTTCCACCAGAAGACAAACACCAGGAAATATAAAAATATGTAATTTAGAACCCTATATACGTTAACTTGAATCTAAGTCTAGCCATCATACAAACTTATGGTCAACGATAGTATATTGGAAAAATAACCAACCATTAAACTAAGCAAACTTAAGAATAACCCAACCCAACATCATAGAATAATAAATCAGCGAGGTTTCCTCAAAATATTTGGAATCATATCATGTAGTATCACCGTTCACCAAGGTCTCGAGTTTGAAAATATCTTTGTAAACGAGAAAAATATTTGTGAGTCGAACAGAATTTGTCTTTCCTCCTATGGAAGAAAAACTTATAATCTCCGGTTCTTCTTCCTGTGTTTATGGATGGTCAACGCTATACAAATAGTGGTAGAAAAGTTATTATTGATTGAAGATGAAGACAGAGACGGTGACACTAGTGCTGGTGAATGTGGCAAGTATTATGCAGAGAGCAGATGAGTCACTGTTGCCAGGAGTGTATAAAGAGGTTGGTGCTGATCTAAACGCAGATCCCACAGCTTTGGGTTCACTAACTCTGTTTCGATCACTGGTTCAATCTTTGTGTTACCCTCTTGCTGCATATCTCGCTACGCGTCACAATCGTGCACATGTCATAGCTCTCGGTGCTTTTCTTTGGGCTGCTGCTACCTTCCTCGTTGCTATCTCCTCCACCTTCTTACAGGTCCTCTTTCTACCCTTCTTTTCAACTTTAATTAAACAATTATTATTCATTAAAAAGGCTAAATTTGCATGTCTGCAGAAAATTTTACTTAATTATATAAGGATGCATATATTTTAAAAATCAATTTTTATTAGAAACCATTAAAAGATAAATTGAAATTTTTTATTTTTGTTATTGTTTATTTGATTATATGGAATGAGTAAAATAGTCAAGGAAATAAAATCAAAACTATCTACTAATTAAAAATAAAAAATAACTACGTTTTTATCAAATTAAATTTTAGAGGATTTTGAAAATATAATTAATTTTAAAGAATAATCAATCAATTCTTATCTTAAAACTTTTCAAGTAATTTTTTCATTTGTAAACCAAATAGATTCCTTTTAATAGAGATTCTATATATATGTACTCAAAGATCGTAGGAAAGGCAAATATATATCAATTGCTAAACCCATGTAGAAAATTTTCTATAATTAGTCATCCAAATTATTTGTGTTTATTTGAGACCCTCAACATTAAAAAATCATATTAAGTTTTGATTCATGTGGGTAGAGTGAACTCATGCAAAGAAATAAAGTTCCATTACATCTATTGTTTCCATAAATAATATTATTAATACCTGAACTCAGTATCTACTACATTGAGTGTGTGTATCCACTAACAAAGAACTATTTTAATTTAACCTATGTCTTAAGTTTGAAATTCAAGGGATAAGTTGCATTAAATTTTAAAAAAAGAATCTACTTAAGGAAAAAGAAAAAAGAAAAACTCTTTGGACATAGACAAATTTTGACAAATTACACTTACACATCTTGAGGTTTGATAACATTCTACTTAATACTCCTCTTTCTTTACATTATGTTGACCTCTCCCTTTTTTATATAGAAGAACCTCTTCCTTTATATAGCTTCAAAAGAAACCAGGGAATGTCATTGTTAATGGAAACTAGTAGCATTAGAAGTTGCTAATCTCTCTATAGTTCTATTTGTGCCATAAAATTCTGTGATTAACATTTATCATTACTTAGATGATTATATAGTCATATGACTAGTTCAAGATATAGAAGAAGATAAATATACACCATGTTGCACAGAAAAAAAAAATCATACTCATACTGTTTTCTTATCCCATGCTTTCCTTTGAATCAAGGGACATTTTCTCATTCAACTTTGCATGATAATAGTATATGAATGATTAGGTGGCAATTTCAAGAGGTTTAAATGGGATAGGACTTGCCATTGTTATTCCAGCAATTCAGTCTCTGGTTGCTGACTCTACCGTTGATAGCAACCGTGGTATGGCTTTTGGGTGGCTGCAACTAACAGGAAACTTTGGAAGCATCATTGGTGGTCTTTGCTCAGTACTCATAGCCTCTACCTCATTTGCAGGAATACCTGGTTGGAGAATTGCTTTTCATCTAGTTGCATTGATCAGTGTCATAGTTGGTATATTGGTACGCCTCTTTGCTAATGATCCACACTTTTCAAAGAATGATGAAAATGCAACACATAAATTAGCATCCAACAGCAAGTCCTTTTTGACTGAAATGAAAGATCTAATGAAAGAGGCAAAGGCAGTTATTGGAATTCCAACGTTTCAGATAATTGTGGCTCAGGGAGTGTTTGGATCATTCCCTTGGTCAGGCTTGTCATTTACCACTCTTTGGTTGGAACTAATAGGCTTTTCCCATGTGACAACAGCAATACTTTGGACGCTATTTATAGTTTCTGCTTCATTTGGGTCTCTGTTTGGAGGGTGGATGGGAGATTTTTTATCCCTGAGATTTCCCAACAGTGGAAGAATAATATTGTCACAAATAAGTGCTGGTTCAGTCCTTCCTTTAGCAGCAATTTTGTTGTTAGGATTGCCTGATGATCCATCCACTGCCTTCATTCATGGTCTTGTTTTTGTCATCATGGGATTCACCTCAGCCTGGAATGCTCCTGCAACTAACAAGTATGCATCTATAATTGCAATAATTTGTGTTTTTTGGTATTCATATTTACAAAATTTTGAGACTTTAGCAATGGATGCCTTCATTTCCTTTTAGAAATGCATAAAGCACTCATAGGAGGCCTCCATTTTAGGCACATAGTTCACATGTCAAGCTTATTATCATTAAATAATACTACTTACCAAATAAAACCAATAGCTTATTATGAAAGAAAAGTTTTTTTATTATTAAAAAAGAATCTGTTTCTTTAGTAAAAGAAATACTTTTTAAATAATGAAGTAAAAAATGCGTCGACCTACCACTTAAACAGGATGAGGTCGCATTTGAGACATGCCTCCTCCATCAGATCCGACTCGACCTATATTTTGACAAGTCAGAACCAGTCAATTATACTATCATCTCTACTACTAAATAAAAAATTTACATTTATACCTGATTTCATAAAGTTGTAGGAAAAGTTAGTTTTGATACTTTTAGAAAAAATCTTTTATATGCGTATTGTGACTTGACAACACAATAAATATGTCTATAATAAAGGATGATATAGAGGTTGAAACAATAAAAGATGTAAGACATCTTTCGTTTCAATACATATTATTTACTACTTTCTCTTAAGTTATTTATGTACTTTTAAAAGATATATGTTTACATATTAAAATTTATATTTGTATACATAACCCTAAACTCTTATCTATTTTTGTCATGGGCCTACAAAATATCAAGACCCGCCTTGGATCCAATGGTTTAGCATCGATATGGGAGTGGTACAAATACTAATGAAACACATTGTCTAAGAATTTCTTTTTTCAAAAGAAAATTTATTAAAACCATTATCAAAACTAGGCTGAATTTATCGGTTCGATTAGTTGAACTGTAAATAGGCTAAATAATTATTTTAGATTAATTCATGTCATATCAACATTATTCTTTTATATAATAAAATGAAGATATTCAAAGTCGCAACTATTGAATCTTGATCATATTATGCACCTTGTTTTGTTTATTCAACAATGTGGACAGTCCAATATTTGCAGAAATAGTCCCTGAGAGATCCCGAACAGCAATATATGCTTTGGATTGTTCTTTTGAGTCTATATTGGCATCCTTTGCACCTCCTATTGTCGGAATTTTGGCTCAGCGTGTTTATGGTTATAGACCAGTCCCAACTGGATCCTCAGGTTCCGTTGAAATTGAAACAGATAGGGAAAATGCTGCATCACTGGCCAGGGCACTTTATACTGCAATTTTAATTCCAATGTCAATTTGTGTTGCTGTCTACTCATTCCTTTACTGCACATACCCGAGAGACAGGGAACGTGCAAGAATGATTGCGTTGGTGGAATCTGAAATGCAACAACTAGAATTGGACGATGACACAAAAGAAGAATATTGTGAAATTCATGATTTAGAATCAAATGGTAAAGGGATAATTAGCAAGGTTGAGATAGAATATCCTAGGGAAGAGAGCATAGATTTGGATGATAATGATGAGAAAGTTTTGTTGTCAGGATAGTTCAATTTTGCAAGGAGAGTGGAAGTTCATCAGCTTCTACAATTTTAACTAATGCTATACTTGCTTTCACATCTTTTGAGTTCAGACACAGTTACACAAACATTAGTGGAGTTTTAATCTATTAGATCACTCTGAAAAATCATTGGTATATTATTCATTCCTTGATATATGACAGAATGCTTATATCTTAACATCCAAAATGCCCTGATATGGTGAGTTCACATTATGTTAGGGTGTTTCAGATCTTGTATCTATGTACATTTGTCTAGCATTATGCTTATGAAGAGTTTTTGTCTATTTTAGCAGTTTGGATTCTTTTCTGTATAGTTGAACTTAGCCAAGTGGGATAAGATTATTATTGCTGTTATTGTTTATTAAAAGAATGAAGAGAAAAATGATATACTTCTAGTACATATAAAATCCTTCCTTTTCGGCTCAATTTCTTTCCTTTTCATTTTCTTTTTTATTTTCTTATAAAATACAAATCTGTCATGTCATAGAAATGATAAATAAAGTTATAATCTGATTGAAGTGTTGCGGAACCTATAGCTAGTTTTTTAAGTCATACTAAATAAATAGCAATTTATTTGATTTTATTTCTTATAAAATTATTTTTCTTTTATATTATATTAAATATTTTATTTTTAGCTAAGTTAAATTTATTAAGTAATTATTAAAGTAAAAAATAATTTTGTAAAAATAAATATATACTCATAAGGATTGAGACAATATGATAAACTTATATCATGTCCTATTGATATAACAAATATCAATTAAAGAGATTTAAATACATTTTTGATCCTTATGAAAATATAATAAACAGTATGATAAACGTCTATCATTAATTAAAAAGATTTAAATATATTTGGTTCCCTATAGATCTTTTGGTTCTGTCCTAAATTTTTTATATATATTTAATTTATATTGAATATTTTCTTTTTAGCTTGTTAAATTAAATTTGTTAAATAATAAAAAATAATTTTACTATTAAAGTAAAAAAATAAACTACTACTATTTTTTATTTTATATCTAACTTATATATCAATTTTTTTGGAAGCTCCTACTATTAAGTAATAAAAAAATAATATATATATATATATATATATATATATATATATTAAAAGACCTTTATAAAATATTATAACACGTACTATAGGAATTTTGTATGATTATAATGACATTATATGCAAATTGTATTTAAATAAAAAATGCTAATGGTACTTTGTAATTTAACGAAATTTTTCTATGAAAATTAACTTTAAAAAACAAAGCCATCAAAAAGGTTTAACAAAATAAAGAAAAATACTCCAACGTTGCATTACTGTTCCTCCATGAAAAATAAAGGTTATGTGGATATTTTTAATATATTAATTTCAATAATAAACTTTTCACATTAACCATAGGTGTAAGCACGTAGATGATTTGATGAAGGACAGTTTTAACATCCCAAAATTTATAAAAAATGATTAATTGAGAGAGAAAATGGTAAATAATAATATATGGGTTGATTAATGTCTCAAAAGTTTAGAAATAATTAAGTTGGGATTTATTATGATTATTTATAATTTGTTGTAACTTAAAGAGCTGAAATTAATACCCGATTAAAATATGAGTGTCGAACTAAGTATCTTCAATTGAGGTACCGTTAGTCAGGGCTGTTAAGAATATCATTGTGGATCCAAATATATCTTCAGAATAATATTTGGATAAAGTATGGGCCTGAACGGTGATCCTGTGTGTTATAAAACGGGAAAGTTTTAATGAGATGTTAAAATTTAAAACAAAAACTCCTTTCTCTCCTCTCACTTCACGTTGGGTTCTCTTCTCCAAAGGGCATTCAATCTTTTTTCTTTTCTCCTTCACATTCTCTTCATTTTCTCCCTCTCTAAAACCCTAAGTGGTAGTGTACCCATCCCCCCTCTCCATTTTTGTTTTCTTCATTGGGCAAGTGGTAGTGTTCCCATTGTTGTTTCTTGGCTTGAGTTAAGTTTCTCACCATTTTTCTTGAGTTTAAACCCAAGGTTAAGGGTGTGTTAGGTGAGTGATTAAAGCATGTGGGTTGTTAAAAAGGAGCATTAAATGTGGAAACCCTAAGGTGGGGTGTCATAAATGTGATATTAATGAGAATTGTTATGGGCACTCGAAATTAATGATGGAAATGATGGAAAATGATGATTATTTTTTATGGTTAATGGGTTTCTGGTGAAACCTTAACCCTAGAAATTGGGGAAAACGTGAAATGTTGGTTTGAGAATTTATTTTGAAAGAAAATGTATGATATTGAGAATGCGGGTGTCATGAGAGATGATATTAATGATGGTGGATAGTCATTAATGGTGGTTTATGACCATTGGTGTATGACCCCATTGATGGGTGTAGCTATAAATGCTTAATAATGAACTTAAATACCAAACTCATGGTGGTTGTGGTGAAAGTTAATGAAATGGAAATGTAGCTAATAGTAATGATGTTGTATACACCAAGTGTTAAATTTAGAATATGTAAATCTTGGTGGGTTAAAATAGAAAGTAATATGTGGTACATTGTATGGTGTAGGATCTATTCCGAATGACGAGGCCGAAACGCTCAATCACTCGGATTACTTCTCTTAAGGTAGGAGAGGAGTTTATATTCTAAATGCATGAGTTAGATATTGGTTTATTGTTGTATGTGATATTGCACATGTTTGTCTTGCCTTTGTTGTATTAATGAATTGTGATGTTGAGTATTGCAATGTTATGTGCTTGGCAAATGCGTGATATGCATTTAGAATATTAGTGGTATGCTTTGTGGTGATTGATAATTATTATGATATGTTAAGACAAATGTTGTGCTCTATGTTGATAAGAATATATGTGTATTCACCACAAACATTGAGTGATAAATGTTGATGATGAATGAAGATGAATGTTGCTGTTAAGCATACCCTTGAGCAATTGATGATTGTTATTATTGATGATTGTTAGTGCCATTGTGGTTGATGTAAGTAAAAACTTGTATGTGTGAGTTGAATTGTGTTGATGGAAAATATTGTGGATGCCACATTAAAATATGAAAAAATGACAATAACCAATGAAATTAAAATGCACTAAGAATTGAGTGGTGATGTTGATAATGGTGATGATTTGATGAGTGGCATGGTAGGATGCATAGTGTGAGAAATGCATTGATTAGCATTTACATCCATGGCATATGATACGTTGTCTATATGGAATGTTAGGGGTTCCAATAGGCGGTGTAACACCCCCGACCGCTTTTTAGGAATGAACGACTCTCCTCACACACACACACTTCCTGGGAACTTCCCAGGAGGTCACCCATCCTAGAATTGCTCCAAGTTAAGCGCGCTTAACTTTAGAGTCCTTAAGTGATAGGCCACCGAAAAAGCTAATGCATTTGTTGGTATACAGTCTTTGGATCCCTCTCATTCTGGTATGTATTCAGTTCATTCATGTGTCCCTCCCACTGGAAGCCTGCCAGGAGCCACTCCTTGTCCATGCCTATACACCGGTAATCACTCTCCACTCTCAACAGTGCCCGAGATGCCACATTTCCTTTTGGAAGCCTGCCAGGAGCCGCTCCTTGTCTGTGCCCATGCACTGACGATCACTCTCCGCCCTTAACAGCGCCGAGATGTCACATGCCCACCAACTTCCACCTGGTTCGTCCCCGAACCATACCGTACTAGGAGAGGCTAGGCTTTGATACCAGAGTAACACCCCCGGCCGCTTTTCAAGAATGAACGACTCTCCCCATAGACCAACACGATACCTTTCAGTGTGTTTTTGTCCTTACACATATACTTCCCGGGAACTTCCCAAGAGGTCACCCATCCCAGAATTACTCCAAGTTAAGCACACTTAACTTTGGAGTCCTTAAGTGATAGGCCACCGAAAAGGCTAATCCATTTGTTGGTATAGGTAGTACGAATTCATTCCTTTAAATTATCCTCGAGTGTATAGTCCCATACTATACAGTCTTTGGATCCCTCTCATTCTGGTATCTATTCGATTCGTTCATGTGTTCCTCCCACTGGAAGCCTGCTAGGAGTCGCTCCTTGTCCGTGCCTATGCACCGACGATCACTCCCTGCCCTCAACAGTGCCCGGGATACCACATTCCCCGTTGAAAGCCTGCCAGGAGTCGTTCTTTATCTGTGCCCATGCACCGGCGATCACTCCCCGCCCTCATCAACGCCAAGATGTCACAGGTGGGCCCAGTGGGAGGGCGACCCAGTGCACGGGTAATTTGTAATATTCCCTAGTGATTCATTGGAATCACAAAGCTGTTTGTAGTTTGGTGATGAGGCACCCTACATGGCGGGCCCGGTGGGTGGACGGCTTTGTGATGAGCAAGTGACCTCAGTGTCCCTATAGGGCACGACTTTCTCGATGTGTGTTCGGGAGGGACCCATAGCACTTTTGGTAAGTGAGGCCATGATGTTGATTCGCAAGTCACGGGGTGACTAGTGCTACATATGGGCGATAGCGGTTTGGTACCAGTAAAATATGGTGTTATGCATACAAGATTTAAGATATAAGTGTACACATTTACTACTGCAGTAGAGGCATAGTAGCACACCTATGCTTGACTCACATTATATGATGTTGTTTTCCACAGTCAGATCCGTGATTTGAAAATGCTTTCTTTGTGCATATACATTAGCCTAAGAGTATTTACATATAGCATGGTGATATGCCAAAAAAGGATGAGTTGAGATGATGGTTGGATTGGATGAAACACAACCTAAAGACAACAAGTAAAATGTGAATACAAAGAAAGGACCTTGTGTATGGGTGATGATAATTATGTTAACCTAATGTGATGATGGGCAATAATGTGTATGTGTATATACTTTGCTATGAGTTTGATTGATGGATATGATATATGTAAATATTGTTGGAATGAGGGAATTGTGATGATGATTGATGATATAATGCAAAGTATACATGTTGTTTATATGCATATACACATAATCACAAATGTATTCATATTCGTCACTTGGAATGTATAACTCACTCTCTCATATTGTCCTTTTTTTAGCATTATGATGCAGGATTGTCATGGGATGAGATTATGTTTCGAATTAAAGCTTTTGGGGAAGGTAAATAGTGATGATGGAATGTCTTGGCCAGTAACGATTGTCAATTGTAGTGTTGTGAATGAATTGTACATGATAATGTTAATGATTATTGGCTTTGATGGATATTATGTTTATGGCAATATTGACAATTATTGACTTTGTGGATATGTAAAAGACAATGTAGATGAAAGATGATGTTGAAATCATTTTGAGGATCACATCTCTATTCTTTTATACCTACCACTATGTGATGCTTAAACAAATGTATTTAAATGCCATTGTAATGGTAATGTTATTCATGTCAATGAGGAATTGATGAATTTATGATTATTATGATGATTGGAGATTATATATGAGATATGTGGTTAAATTACAATAGTGGGTTTATATGTATATTGAGGAATTGGATGGGTCATATTTTGATCCAAGAGGTTCTAGGACATGGGACTAGGGTGCATAATCTCTATTACATATTTGAATCTTGTCGGCATTGGTTTGAAACATAATTGATGTGGTTTGAATGGTTTTAGTCATGTTATTGCTTACAAAATGCATTTTTATGTATAATCATTTAAGTGACGGGGTCATATTGAGTTTCATGAGGTTTAGATTCCATGGGATGGTTCCAATAGGTCATATTTATGATTTAGAGCTTCTGTGAATTAGAATGAACCAATTCCATTGAGAAATGAGACCTATGTTGCATGTTATAGTTTAAAAATGGCCAAAATGAAATTTTATGCATAACTTAGTCATATGTTAGAATTTTGGCAAACAGACTCCACCAACAACTCTGACATAAGGAAAATATAGTGCCCATGAAGTTTTGTAGCAATTGGAGTTGAAATGGGTAAAATAGGTAGGTTGGAAGTTGATTTATAGGTTTGGAGTTGTCATTTTCGCTCAAGGGAGCCAAATCTCGCTTGAGTGAGCCTTTAAATAAGTTTGGGTGCATTCTATCAAAATCTCGCTCAAGCGAGGTAATTTTTGTTCAAGCGAATTCCAAATGGGTAGTTTCTGTCAAAATTTCACCCAAGCGAGAGCATTTTCGCTCAAGCAAGCTGATCAGAGTCTAATAGTGTCAATTTTTTTCTCAAGCAAGCAAAATTTCACTCAAGCAAGCTGATTTAGCCTTTGCTTTCTTCATAAAAGTTGTATAGACTTTTGTTGTCATTGTTTTGATACCTGATTTGCGTCAATCTGAGGTTGGTAGCCCGAGTAATGCCTAAAATACTAAAGGGTATTCAGGCTGAAAATTTTAACAGGGATGGTTCTACAAATTTATGAATTAGGAAGTCTTCGGGGCATAATTGGCCTTTGACTTCTTCATGAAAGTTGTAGATAAATGTGTTAGGGAGGTGTAGAATTTAGCCTTACCTCAATTAGAGTTTCCTATCCCTCATTAGACGTAAAATATCAAACAAACTACAGTGAAAAACTTAAATTTAAGAACGGTTTGAACTTAACTTTTTATGAATTTCAATTTGGGACTAATAGGTGATATTTATGACACGTATCACTATTTCTAAGACTAAAATTGAACCTTTCTCATATCGCTTCTCATATCTTCATATGTAAGACGAGGCGTGTGCCATGTATAAGAAACTTTTCCATTGTAAACTCTGTCATATCGTATACTCATTGGGGCTATTTATTATCAATCCAGTTTACTAAAAACTTTAAACTCCCACTCTTTGTTTTCTGTGGTCTAGGTCTTAATGTAATTGTTGAAGTATCGAAACTCTTTTAAAGCGTGAAAAATTTATTCATACTTTTATTAAATTAATTATCTTAATTACATCGGATCTGGGTTACGGAAATCAGGGTGTGACAACAGTGAAATTTGGTTCCTCTCGGTCAATTTTTTTCTTTTTTGTTTCCTTTTTAATTTTCTTCTTTTAAAACAAACCTTTTATCACTTTTCAAACCATCGGTTAAAAATAATAACTCAAACCTTCTTTCATTTTCCATTATGCATTTTTCTTATCTTAAAGTTTCTAAAAAAACACTTAATCAATCATTTCATAGTCAAACCCTAAAGCCAAATATAAATATTAAAACAAGTGTATACTTACAAATTATATTTCTACACAACACATTAAAAATCTCTTTCTTAAAGGAAATTACTTTCTTCTTCTTTACAAGGGTGGTTTTCTTCATAAGGAGTAAATTCTTTTTATTCATGTATCTTTGATCATTGTGGGGTTGTTCTTCTTCTACTGATTTGAAGCAATGCATCTCTGGATATAGATAGACTTGGGTGGGGTTGTTATTTTAGGTTTAGTGGTCTTTGTCTTCAAGTTATAAAGTATAAGTTTATTTTTACCCCTTCACTACATGCCTTTATTGTATAGATAGAAAATAATGCTTTGTTTCTTCCTAGAGTTGTCAAAATGGGGCAACCCGACTCGTTTTTTAGAGTAAGCCACTTTTCTCAACCTGACTCAATCCACTGGGTGGCTTAGGGGTTGGCCCACATTTTTGTTAGGGAATCCCATTAGGGTCAGGCAGCGGAAACACAAAGGATTCCCAAAAGAATTGCAAACACGTATGTCTCAAAGCATTATGCTAAATTAAAATTTTTAATTAGGGTTTACCTCTTGTAGTCGCAGAACAAGTTCCTCGATCGAAGCAATTGTAACTTCGCCCTTAGGAGTCCACACGAGCACTCCCACAAAAAAAAAACAGAGCTCCAAATGCTAGTACGAAAATTTGTTTATGGTCTAATTTCTGAGCAGCAGCCTATGAGTATCTCATGCTTTATATATAGGCTTAGGTCTTGACCTGAGCTCTCATTAAACATTGGGCTCCTGACTCATTCTAAATGAGTTAGGCCCAAATAGTTTTATTTTCAGTCCAACTAAAATAAAACTATCCTCTGGTGGGCTTACTCTATGTGTGTGACCCTATAGGTAAAATATTCAGTTATATTAATAATAAACTATTTTATTATTAATATAAAATAAGAGCGGTATCTAGCAATACATCATTATGTCCGAATATTATTTATCATCGACATGACCTATAAGTGATAATTATTTTATATATCTATTCCTTTTGTCACGATATCTTATTGGGCCCAAGGCATGGCCGTCGTCATCCTTGTATGGTCCAATTCATTTTACTTGATACTAGAGTAGACTTTATAGAATAAATATCTAATATTTATTCGTCCTAGCATGGCCATGCATTTCATTAGTCTCACTCCATCAAGTGGCCCATAGATATCACTCCTGTCACATAGGAGAGACAAATTCCATCTACATCACTCACATCCCTCTGCATAATTTATCTATTGCCTAATCACAATCTTTATGGTCATCTTATAACAGATAACGTTTGATTGTATTAAAACAATAAACTCTTTATGTAGGAATCGTATTGACTTCAGGTCGAAGGACTATATACCATTATCACATTGAGAACCATTTATGACACTCATGTAACGATCCATGCAACGTTCTCATGGTGGGTTTGTCCAGTACAACATTACCCTTAATGTGTACCCGTGTAAAGACTTGATATCATATATCCAAGATTTGTGAGATCAAATCATCAGTACATTTACACACTAATCTTAATGTATTTACATGTCCCCATGTAAATACTTGATTAGGGACGTTTTAGGAATAATTCTCATATGACCTATTATTCCAGGATAAATAGCATTTGTCTAAAACTAAAAAATACTAATTTTATTAATAAGTTAAAATTGATACATTAATAGCACGTAGTGTATACACCAATAAGTTTTTCAAAAAAAATTAAAATAAAATAAAAAATAAGAAAATGCCAAAAAAATATTTTTTAAAATAGAAAAATAGATTTTTATTTTATTTTTTTCACATTTGTGAACACCTATTTCAGTCCGGTCAATTTTCACCAAGAATGGGGAGTTTTCATAAGTGAAAAGAATTCCCAAAAAAAACAAAAAACAAAAAACAAAAAAAAACTAACTCGAAAATGATCATTTCCGAGTGAAAGGACTCGGAATGATCATCTCCGAGTAAGGGACATCCGAGTGAGACATGGCCGAGTAGTATGTCTCCAAGAAAGCATTTTCGAGTAAAGCTTCAAGTGTGGGGAATGTTTTCAAGCCAGTCCGAGTGAAAAAGGAACTGGATTTGCATAAGTACCATCCCAAAGAGTTTGTACGAGCAGAAGAAGCCTCTGAAGGGACAATTGTTGAATAAGGAGGACTCTGGGTTGTTTTGTCTCAGAGGAGATGGCATTCCGAGCAAAGAGACACCTCAGTTTCAAAGGATCAGCTTTCACTTTGAGGCTGTTTTAAAGCAATTCTGAGTGAAAACAAGGCCGGCTCGGAGTGAATATATCCGAGGGATTGATTGACGAGTGGAACTATTCCAAAGTCTTACTCCTGAATTAGCAAATCCAAAGAGGTGACTGACAATTAAAGCTGTTCCGAGTGAGTAAGGTCGGTTTCCGAGCGAATGCATCTGAAGGGCTGAATGTCGACTGAAACCTTTCTGAGTGAAAACAAGGCCGGCTCTGAGTGAATCCTAAGGGTTGATTGTCAAAATTCCAATTGAAATGATGGATCAGTCTCCAAGTGAATGCATCCAAGTGGTCGTATTGTCAATCCAAATTATGATTGAAACAAGGGCTGGCTCCGGGTGAATGCACTCGAAGAATTGTTGGAGTTGAGTTCCGAATCTTGATTGGAAAATAAAGCTGAGTCCAAACTGTTGTTGACGAGTGAAGCCATTCCGATTGAAATAATGGATCGGTATCTGGGTGAGTGCATCCGAACAGTTGATTGCCGAGTGAAAGCCATCTCACAAAATTCCATTCTTATTGAAGAAACAAGGACGACTCCTGATTGTACAACCGAATGGAATGAATGACGACTGACGGAAATTTTGAGTGAGAAGCCAGTCGGGTTTCCGAATGAATGTGTCCGGGTGGAGTGAAGAAAGAGTCGACTGAATGACTCCCAAGTAAATTCGAACAGGTCTTTCCGAATGGTTCGTTTCCAGAAGCCGGGTGAGACATTTTAGGAGGTACCGATTGAAACCATTCCGAGCCAGACTCCTGAATGAACACATCCGAGTGGGAAGGATTGTTGAAGCTAAGTTTTAAATTCTGATTGGAGTATGAGGCCGACTCCTGAGTAAGTTGATTCCGAGCAGAAAAAGTCATTGAAATGAACACGTTTAATAAAGAGATCTCTGAGTGGTTTCATTTAGAAAAGATGGCATTTTGGGCAAAGAAAAGGAATCTCTGAGTGGTGTCATTCGAAGAAACTGGCATTCTCAAGCGGAAAGCTGCATTTACGAGTAAAGCAAGGCTCGGACATAGAAGAACTTCTATCAGCCAGATTCTAGAATCTTTCAAGTCCAAATTTCTGTGTGAAAGGTATATCCGATTTCGAGTGAGTTGATTGACGACTGAAAGCAATTCCTACTAAAAATCAACTCGAACTTCTGAGTGAAGGTGTCCGAGTGCATCATTTGAATGAACACTTCTCAATAGGGCACGAATCGGTTCTGAGTCTCTCTTCAGTCGGTTCCGATTAAATGTTTCAATCAGAGTCACTCTTCAGTCACTCTTCACTCATCCCCTCAAACCACAACAGCCGAGCAGAATATTTCTAAAGTTCCGATTAAATCAATTAAAAAGGACTTCCAGAAGCTCCAGACTGAATCAAGCAGAGAGACTGAGTGAATACTTCAAACAGAAGTGTTGTCGAATAAAGCCCCTCCAATTGAAGTAACTCTGATTGAGTGGTTTAAACAGTGATACGTCCAGGCCAAGCAACACTGAGTGAAAGCAACAAAAGTCCTGAGTAATGCTTCTCGGAAAACCATTTCCGAGTCAATAAGCTGTGAATTCAATCCCACACCGAGTGACAGAGGTCAGATCCGACTTGTGGATTCCAGCTTTCACTCCACCTTCTCTATGAGGGCATTTATTCTTCTCGGATTGATTCCCACTCGGTCTTTTATATGAGCAGAGTGATTCCACTTGGTCTTTTGTGTATGAACACCATCGACTCCATCCCACTCTTTCAGTCAGCACCGAGTGAGTGACTTGTCAGTCAGCACCGAGTCCTTTTCAGTCAGCACCGAGCCACTTTTTAATCAGTACCGAGTGAATTACTTTTCAATTAGTTCTGAGTCATTCTTTACTTGGTTCCGATTGAATGTTTCAATCATTCATCCAGCTCTCTTCACAACCTCAACACCGACTGGCTTTCCACTCGGTCTTTTGTACAAAAGGGACCGTCTTTCACTCGGTCTTGTGCATAAAAGGCACCTTTTCCACTCGGATTCTGGAGAGGAAGTGAAATCCGAGTCAGATTCCACCAATTGCGCATGCTGACATGGATTTCCACTATCCAAGTGGATCCTTGAATTAAGGGGGGCGGCTCACAACAAGACAGGAAGAAAATAATAAAAATTCCCACCAGCCTCCATTATTGTCAAGATCCAGGCTGTATCCAAGTGGGGCGGCTGACAAGAACAAAAATAATAAAAAACCCCACTAGCCACCATCCCCCATTTCTATAAAGAGAGATCCTGGAGAAGCCTTTAAAAAAGGACGAAGAAGCATTAAGGAAGGGAGAGAGAGAGAGCTTTTAAAAAAACTCCACTGTCCCTCTCCTCAAAAAACCATACGGCCCTCTTCTTTCACTCCAACGTCCCTCTTCCTTTCTCTCTCTCTCTACCTCACCCAATACAATCCCCTTAAACCCGTACACCCCTTCCTTCTCCTCCTACACCGACCCACCGTCCTATCCTCTCAAACCAACACTGTCCGTCCCTCTCCTCTCACCTAAACACCGTCCTCCCTCAAACTCCTCACCCAAAAACCAACCAGTCCCTCTCCTCTCACCCAAACGCCGTCCTCACTCCTCTCAAACACCAACCCACCATCCATCCTCCTCTAAACCCACAACCGTCCTTCTCCTCTCCCCCCTTCACTCTTCTCCAAACCTGTACACCCCCAATCTCCCTCTTAACCCAGTACAGCCCTCTCTCTTCATACCAACCGTACTCCCCTCTCCTTCAAATCTCACCATCCGTCCTCCTCTCTCCTCACACCATACCGTTTTCTCTCCTCTTAACCCGCTGTCCCTCTTCCCTTTTTCCACCAACAGACCCTCAAATCCCCTCTCCATACACCGTCTCTCTCTACACAACCGTCCTCTCAACACCGTCCAACTCCCAACCATCCTCTCTCCTCACATTAAACGGTCCCTTCCTCCACACCAACACCGTCCTGATTCCCCTATCAGCCCGCACCGTCCACTCTCCTCTCCACATCGTACAGCTCCCAACTCCACTGTCCCTCTCCCTAAAACACAGTCCTTCTTCCTCAAACCAATACCAAACTCTTCCTAAATCCTCACCACACCGTCCAGCCCCATAATTCAAAAGAAGATCCCACACCAGCACTTTTTCTCTCTCTCGTTACACTGGTCCCTATCTGACCCTCATTTTTTATGCTTGTATTATTTATTTCTTTTCTGTTAAAATTAATTGTTGTTCGATGGAATTGTTTCCTTTCCAATAAGTAATTAATTTTCGTTGATCGGATTATTCCCTCATCAAAAATCTGTTCCTCATTATCAGTATTTGTTATTATTTATTTTTTGCCAAAATTAATTAACTGTTAATTGATGAATCCATTTCCTTTTAATTGTTAATTAATTTTTGAATTAATCCCCACCAAGATTCACATTAAATATTAACAAGAATGAGTGCTTCATACATTTTATTTATTTTCTTAAAAAGGCGGAGCAAGATTAATTTGGACGAGACGTCCTGTTAATCTCATTTTTTTAAGGGTGGAGCGAGTTTAATTTGGACGAGATGTCCTGTTAATCTCATGTAAAAGTTCTGTGTTTATTTTTGTTTATTTTTGTATATTTTGTCATTTCGTGTATTTTCTTTTCATGAAGAAGTTAAAATAATTACTGGGTTAATTATAATGCGCGCTATCATATTGAGGTAACCGTTTTTATAACGGACAGTTGTGAGGTGCTAATACCTTCCTCACCTGTAATCAGACTCCTGAATTTGGAATTTCATTTTTTGACCAATGTTTTAACGAAAGGTTTTCCTGATATTTTATCCTAAAAATATTGGTGACGACTCTCTGTTTTTTTTCTTTTCGAAACTAAAATAAGATTGTTTTGAGGGTCGGCCGTGCCGCCGCGATCCCGGTCACGACAGATGGCGACTCCGCTGGGGACTTAGAGAGTCAAGCCAGTCAATTTGATAGCGCATGTTTTAATTAGCATATTAATTATTTGACTTCTTCCTTTATTTTATTTTTCTTTGGTTTTTGTTTTATTTGTATTCTATCATTTATGTTCTGTAAATATTTGTGTGATTGTTGAACCCTAGGTTAGACGACTTTACTTTGTTGCTCTGTGTTTGTTCTATGTGCAGGAGAAGTAAAGTACAGGTATTGAATGCCTCTTTCACACACTACACTCATAATTTGTACACACTTTTGAGTGGGACCCTATACCCGGGCCCAAATAAAACTTAAGATTAGGGGAGGTTGATAGCGGAGCCATTTGGGATGTACTTCCTATCTGGTTACCGTGAGAATCTCAGCTAGAGTTTGACTTATTTATGGTGCCCACACCTAGTAGACCTCCTATTGTTGTGGTCAACATCATGAGTAGGATCTTGGCTCTAGTGACCTTTAGAAATTTTAGAATAAGCCACCTAATGCGAGGTATCACTGATAGACAAACCTTAGAACCATTAGGAGACTTCCAGAAAAACCTGACTTAAGGAACGAAGGGGCAAACTTTACTTCTACCTTTTCTCATTCTCACTTTCCCTTCTGATCCAAATTAGGGGACCACTTGCCCGTTTAGTGGATTACTTTTTCCAAAAATGACATACTTTTAATTAATGATCCTTTAACGGGCAAGTCGTCTTTTCCTTTTATATTTGTTTAAGTCTTTGGACCTTGAGTTACGGACCTTTTGAATCATCAAAAAAAACAAAAATACAAAAAATCAATTCCTTTTGTATTGACGATGATCAGGAAATCCGTAGCTCACATGACCTTTAATTTGGTACAAGTTTTGTCATATTATAATCCCTAAATACAAAAAATGTTTTCAAGAAAGTTACTACGGGAGTATCGATTTGCAAAACACGTCAATTCTTGATAGCTCTTTCTCTATATTCTCGTCAGAAGTTATTCAAAACTTAACGAATATCCTTTGAGTAGACATGGAAATTAACAAGGGATTGAACTTATAGGATGAGAACCATGGTTGCCTGAGCCAGAAACGTTTAGGCTTAAGGCTCTTACCTCAGAACGAAGAATTCTTTTGTCTTCACAATTATCCCGTATTAATTTCCATGTTTGCCGTACTCAGTACCTTTGAACGATATGTTCTAAGGAACGGTTAAGGGATGCTCATCAAGGCCTGTGATTACTTCCCACGACATTCTCCTTCCTTCTGTTTTCACCTGACATTTCCTGTTTTTCTTTCAAAGACATCGAAAGACACTCTTACTAGACTTTTGAAGGAGACTCATGGCTGAAAGAGAGCAAGAGATTGAAAACCTCAGGAGTGAAGTTAACCAGCTAAAAGAGCAAGTGGCAGAGATGACTAGGCTTTTAGAAAAGAGGATCATAGAAGGGGAACCCTCCGCAGGTGTCAAAAATGATCAACATTTACCAACCACCCCATTCCATTCCATGACACCTCCCATCACTATCAACAGGACCGACCCCATCAATGACCCTCAACCAGCCTATGGCATGTGTTATGCACCACAACACTTCATGGGCTCAGACAACAACCTACCTTATGCAGTACCCTCAGAATACTCTCCCTCGTTCCATAACCAACAAGAGGATTATGATTTGCAAATAATGGACCCCCATATTTCACAATCCTCCCAGTCGCCTGAGGCACCTATCACAAGAATGTCTGCATCGGGGGATAAGGGGAAAAGAAAAGAAGATGCTAATTCCACTTCCTATAACCGAAAAAGGGCCCAACCCAGACTAATGACTCATACTTCTTTTCAACCGGCCATTTCCCCTACACCTTACATGGCTGCCATCACCCCTGACCAGGACTCTAATCTTTTCCCATACCAACTCTACTTTCGACCATGTATCCCTCAAACATCTTTCCATTCTCATTCACCTGCTATTAAGCCCTCTTTTCCACAACCTTACTGTTCCCCACTAGGGCAGACTCAGCCACCTAATCCAGACCGAAGCATAATAAAACCCACTGATAGTCGAACACCGGTCCGGTTTGACCCCATTCCCATAACTTACACAGAACTTTTGCCTCACCTTATCCGTAGTTCCCTTACGGTACCCTGTCCATTGAAACCAACGTTTCCTCCTTACCCCAAAGGCTATAATCCCAATACCCGATGTGATTACCATGCTGGAGCCCCAGGGCACTCTACTGAGGACTGTTATGCCTTAAAATTCAAAGTGAGGGATCTGATTAAAGCCAAGTGGCTAGATTTCCAGGAATGGAGTCCCAATATAATCATAAACCCCAGGTTTAATCATGAGAATTCTGGGATCAGTATGATAAGGAGGGACTGAAGGCATGGAGAGGACGCAAGCTCTCTAATTTGCACGCCAAGTGGAGAAGTTCGTGACCAGGAGACCACCTAGCTCTTTACGACTTTAAACTTCTGTTTTTTTTATGACTTTCCAACCCAAACGCTATGCCTAAGACGTTGAGATATTTTATGTAATAAGGGCAAAAGCATATTTTTATTATTTCAGGGTTTTCTCAATAAATACGTATCAAATTTCAAAATATTTCCCTTTGCTTCCCGTATTTGTTTTGACATTCCCTTTATCTGTTGGTTCTCTTTTATCTTCCTCTTTCTCTTTGCCATCATACACTAAAAAACATTCATCCAAAAATGATCCTTTTGAGAACAATGAGATCACAATCCTATGTCATAACTTTGACCGCTTGTTTGATCACGCTAACGAAGAGGGTAGCAAGGACAAAAGTTCCTTGGCCGAATTAACCAGGATATTTCTAGTTTTATCCCGAAGCACTCAACAATGGCATATTTAATGGCATATTTACCCTTCAAAGGAATGTTAGTATTGACCAACATGGATGACGAAGGCTTGCTAAGACCCATAAATGTAAACATGGTCAAGAAATACTCTGCCAAAAAAAAGAAAAAAAAGAAAAAAAAAGGGAGTCAAGGTTGGTGCCCTACGCATATACTAATTGGGGTAAGCTGATTCATAGATCAAACTATCACTTTTCCACATGGGGGCGTAAATGTTATCAAGCTAAGAACGCGACAAAAACAATGTTTCATCTGTGTCGCGATCAACACCCCAACCTTAAGGGAGTATAACTATTCCCTTATCAGTGTAACCAAGGAAGTGGTCTACTGTGATACCATTAATATCATAGTTCTTTGCCACATTGGCTAAGAGTAAATAAAACAGCTAGACCATAACGAAGGTACCAAGGGGGGTCATTCAAAAAAAAGAGAGAGAAACATTCAAAAAGAAAACAAAACAAAAAGAGATGAAAGAATAAACAAAAGACAAGGATTTGGAACAAATCCCCTCATTGGTGCCAAAAAAGGGCTCACCTTTTTTTTTTTTTGCTTGGATACATGGTGTTGGAGAAAACTTTCCTATTTGAAATAACATCTATTCCCCCACGGGCTGAGACTAAATCAAGAAAAAGCTCATTGTCAAATCAGATTAAACCTTTGTTGTGAAGGGCGCAACCTTGAAAGAAAAAAAAAAGCTCCCTAGGTTGAAAACCTGAAAAGGCAACCTAGGCAAAAGTTAGAGCAATCTGGTAGGCTGAAAACCTGAATAAGCAGCTCAGTTAATAAATTGGGATCAAGATTTTGGCAGAATAAAAGATTCTTATGGGAATGGTCTGATTCCAAGTTGAGGCATAAGTCCGGCTATCTTTTTTCAGAGGCATGGTCAAATGGTGAATTCAAAGTCATGATGTGGATACACCTTGTTCTCAATAGCTCACTAGAGGATTTGTAAAAAATCGTCCCTATTTTACCCAATTATCATATTTCCTATGCAACTCCACTTGCTTCTTTGGCCACCCTTTTTTCCACCCTCCACTCAACTTGTAAATACAATCTCACCTCTTTGATACGTGTTCGTATTGAGATTTTCCCTGATTTATAAGATATATGTTTTCCCTTAATATATAAAATTGAAAAGGTAATGAAAGTTAAAGTCGTGAGGACACGATATTCCTGTTACTTGATCTCGCCTCAAGCAATCGTTATGAAGATTGGGCCTCACACATTTCCAAAGCTTGGGTTGCTTCATCTGCTCTGTTTTAGTCATGGGTCACTTCGAATCTCTAAGGATTGTGGCTTGGCAAGAGGTCTCTTTAAGTTCCAATTTGTTTTGCACCACTAACCTTTCTTGCAGGATGGCGCGACAAGTAGATGTGTCAAGACTCAACCACCGGAACTAGCACTTTCTGAGGTATATCCATTAGTCTCCTAGGGTCACTTTCATCTTTTCTCATTGAAATCGGCTCTCCTTGGGTTTTCTTCTCATCCATTAGTCTCCAAGGCTCACTCTCATCTTCACTCATTGAAACCGGTTCTCCTCGGGTATCCTTCTCATAACCCACCCAAATCATTGGACAAAATACCTTTCTATGGCTGAACATGACGCCTTTCTAAGTTTCCATTATGCTTTGAGGTTTCCATCAATACCTCATAGTCGTAGCCGGTATCTTCTTAAGGTTTCTGTCTCGTTCATGAGGTATGTTAGAGGTTGTATTTCCAAAAATCAACCAAGAATAGGGATCCCAACAGTCAGGTGATTCCCATTCCTAGGCGAAGACCAAGTATGGGTTAATTTGGACGAGACATCCTGTCAACCCCAAATCTTTTAAACCTGGGATTTTACCTCGAAGTCTATCATTCCTCTTCAAACTAGAGCATCACTTCCCGGCCTTTTGTCGGCCAAGGGACAATGCCCTGAATTTCAAGAAGAAGGGGGTTCGAACTAGGACATCATCCCAGGTCTCTCTCTGTCAAAGGAGAAGCAACCATAAGTCTTCCAACCTCCCTAACTAGGGCATCACCCCAGATCCTTCTCCCAGCTTAGGGGAAGTACCCCTAAATCTTCCAACCTTTTCAATAACTGGGGCATCACCCCAAATCCTTCTCCCAGCTTAGGGGTAGTACCCCTAAATTTCCCAATCTTTCCAATAACTGGGGCATCACCCCAGATCCTTCTCTCAGCTTAGGGGTAATACCCCTAAATTTCCCAATCTTTCCAATAACTGGGGCATCACCCCAGATCCTTCTCCCAGCTTAGGGGTAGTATCCCTAAATCTTCCAATCATTTCTGGGACATCACCCCAGATCCTTCTCCCAGCTTAGGGGTAGTATCTCTAAATCTTCTAATCTTTCCATCAACTGGGGCATCACCCCAGATTCTTCTCTCATCTAAGGGGTAATACCCCTCAATCTTCCAATCATTTCTAATAACTGGGACATCTCCCCAGATCTTTCCTCCAATCAAGGAGGATACCCCTAATTCCTTCAGTCGGATTTTCCAAGATGGGACATCTTTCCTCGTTTCTTTTCTCTCACAGCCAAAGGGCGGTACTCTTAAATCTTTCAATCTTTCCAAAAAACTGGGGCATCCTCCAGATTTTTCTCCTCCATGAAAGTCCAATAAGATCTTTCTGTCAAGGGACGGTGTCATGAATCACCAAACAACTCAAATTGGGGCATCACCCCAAATCTTCCTAGTCAAAAGGGAGTTCCCCAAAATCCTTTCGATCTTCGTAACTGGGGCATCATCCCAGATTTTTCCTCCCAATCAAGGGGCATCTCCCCAGATTTCTCTTTCCAATCAAAGGACGGTACCCCAAACCCCCAAAGGCTTCCCCGGGTGGAACCTAAACAGATGCCAACCAAATCCTTCCCTAGTGGAATTACACTTCCCAAACAAATCAAACCAGGGCATCACTTCAGGTTCATTTTTTTGGCTCAAGCGGCAGTTCCCCAAGGTTCCAAAGCAGATAATTCAAATTGGGGAACTCCAGGTTCATTCTCTTTCACCCTAAGAGACAGTACCCCGAATCACTAAATCCTTCCCCAGTAGAATTACACTTCCTAAATAACTCGAACTGGGGCATCTTCCCAGATTTCTTTTGTTCCAGTCAAGGAGCAGTTCCCCCAAGATTCCTTCAAACCTCCTCAAACTGGGACATCATCCCAAGTGTTTCCTCTTTCAATCAAGAAGCATTTTCCCTAATAACCTTCAGTCATGGCGAACCGGGGGATCTCCCCAGGTTCATTCTCTTTCAAATCAAGGGACAGTTCCCCGACAACCTTCAATCATGTCAAACTGGGGCACTTCCCAAATTCTTTTCCCCAGTGGAACCATAATCACTAAAGCTGGCATTTCTCAAGTTCCTTTCCCCAGTGGAATCATAATCGCCAAAGCTGGCACTTCCCAAGCTCTTACCCAGTGGAACCATAATCGCCAAAGCTGGCACTTCCCAAGTTCTCTTCTCCAGTGGAACCAATCGCCAAAGCTGGCACTTTAAGAAAGATTCTTCCTCAATCGCCAAAGCTGGCACTTTTCAGGGTTTTCTTCCCTAATTACCAAAGATGGCACCCCTTTTGCCTTCTCTTTGCCGAAGATGGCACCCTTTACCTTTCAGTCAACCGGGAGGCAACACCCTCACCCTTTATCTTCCTGTCGCCGATCAAATGGCACCTTTTATCTTCCTGTCGCCGATCAAATGGCACCCTTTATCTTCCTGTCGCCGATCAAATGGCACCCTTTACCTTCCTGTCGCCGATCAAATGGCACCCTTTACCTTTCAGTCAACCGGGAGACAACACCCTCACCCTTTACTTTCCTGACGTCGAAGATGGCACCCTTTATCTTCATGTCGCCAATCAAATGGCACCCTTTACCTTCCTGTCGCCGATCAAATGGCACCCTTTACCTTCCTGTCACCGATCAAATGGCACCCTTTATCTTCCTGTCGCCGATCAAATGGTACCCTTTACCTTTCAGTCAACCGGGAGGCAACACCCTCACCCTTTACTTTCCTGTCGCCGAAGATGGCACCCTTTATCTTCCTGTTGCCAAAGATGGCACCATTTATCTTCTGGTCGCCGAATGAGGCATCCTTCATCTCTAATCGATTGAAAATCGATACCCAATCCTCTCACCTCCTGTTAACTGAAAGACAATCCTTCTGCTTTGTGGCATTCAAAGGATAATTCCCAGTTAACCACTTCCTGCTAAAAACTGGAACACCACCCCACTTCTTCTTTTTTCCAGATTTAGGATTTTAAAAAAAGAAAAGAAAAAAAAGGAGAGAATAGAAAAAGAGAGAAAGCAAGAATTTTAAATGCCAAATCCTAGGTTTCCACGCCTTGCTTTATTTTTCAATGGAACGATACTGACCTTCTTGGTTATTGGGTTCTGCATGGTGTTCACTTCTTTACTTCCTTTCCATTTCAAAAGCAAGAAGAAACTTCATGCTTTTCTCATGAAAAAGAAGTAAAGAGGGGCATCTGTGAACACCTATTTCAGTCCGGTCAATTTTCACCAAGAATGGGGAGTTTTCATAAGTGAAAAGAATTCCCAAAAACAAAAAAAAACAAAAAAAACTGACTCGAAAATGATCATTTCCGAGTGAAAGGACTCAGAATGATCATCTCCGAGTAAGGGACATCCGAGTGAGACATGGCCGAGTAGTATGACTCCAAGAAAGCATTTTCGAGTAAAGCTTCAAGTGTGGGGAATGTTTTCAAGCCAGTCCGAGTGAAAAAGGATCTGGATTTGCATAAGTACCATCCCAAAGAGTTTGTCCGAGCAGAAGAAGCCTCTGAAGGGACAATTGTTGAATAAGGAGGACTCTGAGTGGTTTTGTCTCGGAGGAGATAACATTCTGAGCAAAGAAACACCTCGGTTTCAAAGGATCAGCTTTCACTTTGAGGCTGTTTTGAAGCAATTCTGAGTGAAAACAAGGCCGGCTCCGAGTGAATATATCCGAGGGATTGATTGACGAGTGGAACCATTCCAAAGTCTTACTCCTGAATTAGCAAATCCGAAGAGGTGACTGACAATTGAAGCTATTCCGAGTGAGTAAGGTCGGTTTCCGAGCGAATGCATCTGAAGGGCTGAATGTCGACTGAAACCTTTCTGAGTGAAAACAAGGCCGGCTCTGAGTGAATCCTAAGGGTTGATTGTCAAAATTCCGATTGAAATGATGGATCGGTCTCCAAGTGAATGCATCCAAGTGGTCGTATTGTCAATCCAAATTATGATTGAAACGAGGGCTGGCTCCGGGTGAATGTGATAAGTGTTTTGATTATATTGAGTTTGCTGAAAGAGAATCAAGTTTGTATAATATGAACTCAATGAAATGGATGTGCCAAGTTTAAACACAGAAGTTGTAATATAGTATAGTTGTCATTCCACTGAGGAGGTGCTAGAATGAAGATCTTAGTTTAAATTGATTAGGCAGAAAGTTTCAGTTTTGATTTGTTGTGAATGTTGCTGAATGAAAAACAGTAAGTAACAAAATAACAGAGGATAGCACTTTGCAAAATATAACAATAATTGATGTTGGAAAAATCAGTTTTGTAAAACAGGGATTGGCTTCATCACATCTTCACCTCTGTAAGCTGCATAAGTTTCCATATAAGTAAATCGAAAAGATAAGTTCTACGTCACAATCAAAGTCATTTGCATCGATCCCTCAAATACAAAATTCATAAGAATGATTTCCAAACCGCTGATCCCTCAGTCACTTTGGAAACCATTCCAGCATTATCGATCGATTGTTTTGACGTTTGTTGCGTTAGACGCCATCCCTGGCTACCTACTCACAACAAGCATTTCTTTCAGGGTCTGCTTTCAAAAGTCACTTCCCAGCATACTCAAGAAAACTTAGAACAAGAAAATAGTGATCAAGTACTTTCAGGCATTAAATGCAGAAGGAAATACAGAAACTTTGTCAAATCTCATTACTCAATGAAAACTTACGACAGCATTACTTCAGTGTTGAATGGATTACAGCCAATCCCATAAGGGAGATTAGTTACTCATGCCTTGCATTTTCACCATCAAAGAAATGAATACAGGAAGTGGAAAGTATGAAATGAAAAATACAGAGGATGAAATGATGTATCAGATGATAGGAGATTGATGCTTGATGCCCTGTTTGCAGCTTGCTTTATAGGAGTTTTTGGCTTAGCTTCTCTTACCCACTTGTGTGAAACCCATGCGGCATCTTTCAGAGACTGGTGGAAACAGCAGAAAGTGGATGAGTTTGCATCGCATTATGGGTGAATAAAGAATTAAGAAGCCCACGCTGTGTGAGTCACGCTTGAGCTTGATGGTCACGCTCAAGCGTGAAGGGTTCTGAAGCTTTTTGATAGTCTTGCGCTTGAGCTTCCTTGTCCACGCTTAAGCGTGGTTCCTTTGTGCAGCATATGCTTGATCCTTCGCTTCAAGCTGGGCATGTCACGCTTGAGCGAGCTCCTCTATCCTAACATACGTACTCCACGCTCAAGCCACGCTCAAGCGGGATCGAGGTCACGCCCAAGCGGCTCCTGCTCACGCTTGAGCGTGAGATGACCTGATGCTGTTCCTTAGTCACGCTTTAAGCTCCTTGGTGCCACGCTTGAGCGTCAGTCATGCATGAAGTCACGCTTGAGCGAGCTCGGGCTCACGCTCAAGCGTGAGGGGCTGTTGGTGTGTTCCTCATTGTTTCACTTGGGTGCATGGGCAACGTGGCTTTTGTTTCCTCCACGCTCAGGCGTGTATTGTACCACGCTCAAGTGTCCTTTGCTTGATGCTCTTGGTTTCTTCAAGGCTTTTGACAAGTTGTTCACTGCTTTTCAAATTTCAAACTTCTTTTCTTAATACTCCCTTTATAATCAAAATCATGCTCAATTATTTATCAATTTTGTTAAGTTATTCAAAAAATAGTTCTAATTGAGCCATGAATTTAATCATAAAATAAGCACTCATCAAACTCTCCCCAACCTAGATTTTTGCTTGTCCCCAAGTAAAAAGAAGATTTGGAAAGGGAAACAAGCATTTCAAAAATCTGAGTTTCTGTTGCAGACAAAAGTTTATAAGGCAATAATCTGAGTTAATGTCTAGACAAATGATTTTCTTAATACCAATTCCTTAAAATGTAATGCACCATTACCTTATTCATAAAGCATGTAACCCATTGCTGTAAGAATATAGAATTTCTCATTATTTCTTACCATGTGTCTGTTTCGCTCATCCATCATTAGAACTGTTCTGTTAACATTGCCCGTCATTTCTAGTAAAACCAAAATTCAAATGAATAGCAAGGATCAGAAGGTCTTTTAAGGGTGTAATGAGGCTGGGTTAACAAGAAACTTTGGTTTTTCTGGGTTTCAAAACGCATGTTTTAAAGAAGAGCATAAGTGTTTTTGGTTGATTTAGAAGGCTCCTTCTCTGCATTGAAACTTTAGAATTTTCTTTTGTTTTACTCCAGCTCTTTTATACAATCTTTGGAGAGCTTACTTATTCTTTCTGCATTTTCTTCTCCTGCCTCCATTTGTTTCATCTTCTTTTGAGAAAATTATTTTATGCTCTTTTTCAAGATGAACATGCAGGTGAGGTAGAATTTTTGCTTTTATGCTTAGCTCAGGGCAGAGAAAAAAAAAATTTTCATGCTTTTATGGCTCAAAGATGGGCTGCCAAAAAAATCGGATATTTCTATCAGGGTAGCTTTTTGGCTCTTGGCTAACTATTTTTTTCAAAATTGCCTTATCATTTCCTTGCTTGTTTCTTAAGAAAAAGGTTTAATTAGAAAATCAGTCAATGCTAATTTAACAAATTCAAATGAGGCTCTCAAGTGTTTAGATTTTCTCACCTCTCATCAAGATATAAAGCTTACTTCCTTATTCTAACAGAAAAGGGTTCAAGTCATATAAACAAGCAACAATACATGCATTCCAGTTCCTTGGTTCTTAATTAAGTCATTTTGCCTAAAAAAAAAGAATCAGTGTTGTTGCCTAAAAACATTGTGCTGCTTAGAAACTTTTCTTTGTTCAAAAAGTGAAATCTTTGGTTGGGGTTTTCAAAGATGTTCAAAGTTTTAATCATCAAAACAGGAATAATCACAAACAAACAAGAATAATCACAAGCAGATAGGAATAATCACAGGCAGATAATCTCATGCAATTTCTAAAGTGTGCTGTACTAAAGATAAAGTAAAGCTATAAATTGTCAATCTAAGTAGCAATTTTAATTGTCAAGAACTGAAAGCATTAAAAAGTTTCACTCTTCCTCGGATGAGTCCTCCTCTGTTCCCAAGTCTCTTTCTGGAGGTCCCTGAGTTGAAGTTCCTGGCCTATCCTCCTGTGTAGCCTCACCTCCTCCCACAAACGGAGGCCTGTCCCCAGGCCAAGCAAGCAGGGCCTCAAACTGGGCAGGTGGCATCCATAGATTGTGTTGACCTGCAGGAATGCTATGATAAAGGCCATTGTGAACATGTAACAAACCTCTATGCTGAGCGTTCTGCTGGGCTAGGAGATGGCTGTTTTGAACTTTCAGGATGTGAATGCCTTGTAAAATCAGGTTGGCTTCAGTGCTGAGGGGGGGGGGGTGGGCAGGTGCAGTGCTGAATGCTTGCTGTGCTGCTTGTGAGGCATGTGGAGGAGGTGCATCAGTTGCAGGGAGTGCTGGATTACTGCAGTAATGCTCAATGAAGCGTTTGTCTATGGAAGGCCTGATTGGTTTGAGGTCTTGTACCTCAACACCATGAGCTGCACAAAAATCAGTGATAAAGGCAGGAAAACCAAGACTCCCTTTTACCTTTTGACCTGCCTAGGAATACTTCTGGTCAGAAATTACAAACTTGTGGATTTCATCCGATAGTACTTGGGCTAGATCAATAGAGATGTCCTCTCTCAGAATGCAGTATAGGAGATAACACCTACTAAAAATCAAATCAGAGACATGAGCGTTAGGTGCTATGTTAGCTAATAAGAAAGAAGTCCAAACTTGAGCAATAGTAGTCATGTCCTTTCTTAAAACTCTCAGTGGTGTCTCTCCTTGCCCCATTTGAAAGTGGTGTCCTGGAACACAGATAACGGCTTCAAGGTCATGTGTGGCAATGAACTGGTTCCTTGCAACCATGGCAGCATATTCGCAGATTTCCCCTTCTCCTAAGGTCATGATGTTCCCCAAGTAGAAATTGATGGTGTCTCTGTCATATGAGAGCCAGGTACCCCGCACATAGGTTTTTCGTTCCCCCCCTCCATCTCTTGTCCAGGCGTTTGCATAGAATTCTCTTACCACTTCAGGGTCAAATTTCTCCCTTGGGTAACATACTTTTAACCAATTTCTCCTTCTTATGATCTGCAGGAAGGCATCGCATTCTCCCAAGGCCAAGTCTACTTTCCTTTCTGGTATGAATGTCCAATTTGAGATGTCTTCATACCGCTTGCTGTTGCCTTGCTTCCTGAATCTTGGAGCATCATCTTGTTTATCTGTTCGTGGTCTTTTGCCCTTGTTCTTTCGGGAACTTCTTTTTGGGGAAGTGGTGGCAGGGGGAGTTGGTGCAGTTTGCTTGGTTCTGGCCATCTGCAAGAAAGTTAAGAACCATTTTGCACTTAAGATACTTCCTTTCAGTACTTTTATCGAACATTCAGCATGCATTAAAGGAATGTGAAACAGAAAAGGGACATGCATTACAATGAAAGTGAAACACAAGAGCCAAACCTTAAACCTCTTTCTCTGGACATTCCAGAAAAACAACCAAGCATAGATCATGGTAGTCATTAAAAACAGGGAAAAAAAAATCAACGTGTGCAAAAAGAAAGGTACCAATTCTCCCTTACACAGTAATCATATGCTGTTAATTCAAAAAGAGGATAGTGCAGTGGTTACCTGGAAGGATCCGAACGTGCTAGAGAGAATGGTTTGCAAAATAAAAGTGTGACTTATGAGAGGAAAAGACAATTATTGGAGAAGAGAGGGCGGTTACAAAACTTAGAGAGTCAGAAGGTTGTTGAACGGTTATGTGAGTGAGAGAGTGGGCAGTTTCAAAATTCTGCATTTATTAGCATCAGGGGCTGTTTTGCATTCTCACACTTAAGCGCCATGATTTCACGCTTGAGCGCGAGAGTTCCATGCTTGAGCGCCATATATCCACGCTTGAGCGTGATCGGCCTGGATCCAGAGTTTGAGAATGAAGACTTCACGCTTGAGCGTGTTTTTGTCACGCTTGGGCGTAGGAGTTGCGTGCTTGAGCGCCGGGTTATCACGTTTGAGCGTGTGTGCATTGTTCCAAGGTATACTTTCCTCGCTCAGGCTGGTGTTTACCTCGCTTGAGCGTGTAACAAAATTTTAATACCTGATGCTCTATTCAATGTCTCGCTTGGGCGCATGTTTGGCACGCTTGAGCGCAGGGATGTTGCGCTTGAGCACCAAAGTATCACGCTTGAGCGTGATCAACCACCTGATGCTTAGTTTAATTTCTCGCTTGGGCGCAGGGGTCTTGCTTTGAGCGTGGTAGCCTCTGATTGCTGTCCAGGTCCTTTCGTTTAAGCGTAAAAGGTCACGCTTAAGCGAGATCGGGTTTATTTTGTTGAAAATTTCTTTAGCAGAGGTGCCACGCTTAAGCTTGACTCTCACGCTTAAGCTTGATGAGGATGGTTTAGGACTTACCTTGGCTCACTTAAGCTAGATTATCCACGCTTGAGCGTGGTGATGTCCTCATGTCTCTCTGAATTCAACTTCCAGCTCCAGTTTTGTTTGCCTTTGTTTGAGATCCTTCTACAAGGTGAACAGAAACTTTTAAAATGAAAAATTTTCAAAGAAATAAAACACAAGAGATTGGGTTGCCTCCCAATAAGCGCTTGTTTAACGTCATTAGCTCGACGCCTGAGTTTGATCATGGGTCTTTTAGCAGGATATCAGTGGCAACCTTCTCCACTTCTCCCCCTAAATAGGGCTTTATTCTCTGTCCGTTCACAACCCAAGTTCTTTCAGATTTTGGATCTTGCAACTCAATAGCTCCATAAGGTTTCACCTCCCTGACAATAAAGGGTCCTGACCATTTAGACTTGAGTTTTCCTGGGAATAGTTTCATCCTTGAGTTGAAAAGAAGAACAGATTGTCCCTGGTGAAAACTTTTCTTCATGATGTGTCTATCATGGTAAACCTTCATTTTCTCTTTATAGATCCTGGATGAGTCATAGGCATGATTCCTCCATTCTTCCAACTTGTGCATCTGAATCTTCCTTTCTTCAGCTGATGCCTTTGGGTCATAGTTGAGGGTTTTCAGTGCCCAAAATGCTTTATGTTCAAGTTCCACTGGAAGATGGCAATTTTTACCATATACCAACTGATAAGGTGAAAATCCAGTTGGTGCCTTGTATGCTGTTCTATAGGCCCATAAAGCGTCATCTAACTCTAATGACCAATCTTTTCTGCTTTGGCTTATTGTCTTCTCCAGTATCCTCTTAATTTCTCTGTTGGATACTTCCACTTGGCCATTGGCTTGAGGATGGTAAGGGGAAGTTACTTTGTGCTTGACTCCATAATGTTCAAGGCATCTTTGGAGTTGACTGTTGCAGAAATGAGAGCCTCCATCACTTATTAAGACTCTTGGGGTGCCAAACCTGCTGAAAATGTGTTTCTTAAGAAATTTGATGACAGTCTTGGCATCAGCTTTAGTACATGCCATGGCTTCCACCCACTTAGAGACATAGTCTACTGCCACAATTATGTACTCATTTGAGAATGACATTGGTAATGGCCCAGTAAAATCTATGCCCCAGCAATCAAAGACTTCTATTTCAAGGATGGCAGTCAAGGGCATCTCATGTCTTTTTGATATGTTTCCTGTCTTCTGACATGCTTCACAATGCTGCACAAAAACATTAGCATCTTTAAACAAAGAGGGCCAATAAAAACCTGATTGGAGGATCTTTGCTGCTGTCCTTTCCCTATTGAAATGTCCTCCATAGGGTGAGCTGTGACAGTGCCATAGGATGCTCTCAGCCTCCTCTTGGGACACACATCTCCTCAAGATGTGATCTGATCCAAGTTTGAATAGGTAGGGGTCATCCCATATGAATTGCTTCGCATCCCTTAGAAACTTCTTCTTCTGCTGCCATGAAAGGTCATCAGGCAGTACTCCAGCAGCTTTAAAGTTGGCCATGTCTGCAAACCAAGGCCGTTCTTTCATCATCAGTAGCTTTTCATCAGGAAATTCTTCCTTCACTTCAGGTTGAAGCCGTGTGACTTCTTGATTGACAAGTCGCGACAAGTGATCTGCAATAAAATTTCGCTGCCCTTTTTGTCCTTGACTACTAGGTTGAATTCTTGCATTAGCAAGATCCATCTGATTAGTCTGGGCTTAGAATCAGGCTTATTCAACAGATATTTAATGGCAGCATGGTCAGTAAAAATAGTAATTTTGGAACCAATCAGATAAGGTCTAAATTTCTCCAGGCCATACACTATTGCTAAGAGTTCTTTCTCTGTTGTTGCATAATTTGTTTGTGCAGGGTTTAAAACTTTACTAGCATAGTGTATAACATGAAAAATTTTAGCCTTTCTTTGTCCTAATACGGCCCCAACAGCATAATCACTGGCATCACACATCATTTCAAAATCTAGTCCCCAATCAGGGGCAACTATTACAGGTGCACATGTTAGTTTATGCTTTAGAGTTTCAAAGGCATGTAAACAAGAATCATCAAAAATAAAAGGGGTGTCTTTGTTTAAGAGATTACTCAAAGGCTTTGCAATTTTTGAGAAGTCCTTGATGAACCTTCTATAAAATCCTGCATGGCCCAAGAAGCTTCTGACTCCCTTTACATTTCCTGGTGGTGGTAATTTCTCGATCACTTCTACCTTTGCTTTGTCCACTTCAATACCTCTTTTGGATATTTGATGTCCTAACACAATGCCTTCAGTCACCATGAAGTGACATTTTTCCCAATTCAAAACCAAATTGGTGTCTACACATCTTTTCAACACAATGGTTAAATTTTTCAAACATTGATCAAATGATGAACCAAAAACAGAGAAATCATCCATGAAAACCTCTATGCATTTTTCCACCAAGTCAGAGAAGATAGCAAGCATACATCTTTGAAATGTTGCAGGGGCATTGCATAATCCGAAGGGCATTTTTCTGTATGCAAATACCCCAAAGGGACATGTGAATGCTGTTTTTTCTTGATCCTCAGGTGCAACTGCGATCTGGTTATACCCTGAGTATCCATCTAAAAAGCAGTAGTATGCTTGACCTGTAAGTCTTTCTAGCATTTGATCCATGAAGGGCAAAGGGAAATGATCTTTCCGGGTAGCAATGTTTAATTTCCTGTAATCGATACACATCCTCCATCCTGTGACAGTTCTTGTAGGGATCAATTCATGTTTCTCATTCTGTATGACAGTGATTCCTCCTTTCTTTGGAACAACCTGCACAGGGCTCACCCAAGAGCTATCAGAAATAGGATAAATTATACCAGCTTCTAGTAACTTGGTTACCTCCCCTTTTACTACTTCCTTCATAGTTGGGTTCAAGCGTCTCTGTGGCTGAGCAATTGGTTTGAATTCTTGTTCCATGTAAATGTGATGAGTGCAGTAAGCTGGGCTTATTCCCTTCAAATCTTCTAGCCTCCATCCAATCGCTGTTGAATGTTCCTTCAACACTTGAATCAACTGCTCCTCTTCTGTACCTGTCAATTCCCTCTTAATAATAACAGGTTTTTGGTTATCATTATCAAGAAAAACATATTTCAAGTGTGGAGGTAAAGCTTTTAACTCCACTTTTGGTGGGACAACTTCTTTTGTTTCCTTAGACAGCCTTTCAAAGTGACTTTCTTTTTGAGCATCTTGCTTGTCCTTCTTGTCTTCCTCCATTGCTCCAATGTTCAGCTTCTCCAGTGGATCTCTGTTGAACCATTCGTTGGTTTGTTCTCTGATGGCTTCTTCTTCAATGTCAATTTTGAAGCACTGTTGTTTGTCTTTTGGGTATTTCATTGCATCAAACATGTTGAAATTTACTTCTTCATCTTGCACTCTCACTTTTAACTTCCCGTCATCCACGTCAATGATTACTTTTGCAGTCTTCATGAAGGGTCTCCCCAAAATGAGAGGTACTTCTGCATCTTCTTCTATATCCATTATGACAAAATCTACAGGAAATACAAACTTGTCAACTCTTACCAGTACATCTTCAGCTATGCCATATGGAAATTTCATAGACCTATCCGCCAGCTGGAGGGTCATCCGGGTTGGCTTCACCTCAAGATCTCCAATTTTTTTCACCATTGAGAGAGGCATTAGATTAATGCTTGCTCCCAAATCCAAGAGTGCTTTTCCTACTGGTAGAGTACCAATAGTTACTGGGATTGTGAAACTTCCGGGGTCTTTTGTTTTTTGTGGCAGTGCTTTTTGGATGATGGCACTACAGCCTGCTGTAAGCTCCACTGTTTCTTCAGAAAATCTCTTCTTCTTTGTTAACAGCTCCTTCATAAATTTAGCGTAAGTTGGCATTTGCTCCATGGCTTCCACAAAAGGTATGTTTATTTGTAACCTTTTGAAGATATCCATGAATCTTGCAAATTGCCTTTCCTTGTCCATTTTTGAAGGGTTCTTTGGATACGGCAAGCTCTTCAGTTGTGGTGTTGGGTCGTCCACCTTCTTCTTCCCTTCTTTTATTTCTTTCTTTTTTTCTTTTTCAACCTCCTCCTTCATATTTACATCATTATTCTTCTTCTCACTAACTTCCTCTTCTGTTTCTTTTTCTTTTTCTACTTTTTCTTCCACCTTGTCATTTTCTTTTTGTCCAATGACCTTTCCACTTCTTGTTATGATTGCTTTGCATTGCTCCTTTGGATTTGGGTGTGTATTGGCTCCAAATTGGGAATTGTGATGCTCTGCAATTTGGCGAGCCAATTGCCCCACTTGTGTCTCCAGGTTTCTTATCGAAGCATCAGTGTTCTTTTGGTTGGTGATTGAAACCTGCATGAATTTTTCTAGAGTGTCCTCTAGTTTTGATGTCCTTTCTGTCAATGAAGGACCTTGCTGATAAGGTTGCTGTCTGTTGGATGTGCTTGCTTCTTGCTTCCATCCACCATTTTGACTATTCCTCCATCCCTGTGAAAAATTATTGGGGTAAGCATTGTTATTGAAGTTACTTTGCTTACCTTGGTTATTCATATAGAGGATAGATTGATCTCCTTGCTCTCCTTGGCAGTGTCCATTCTGATGCTCTCCTCCACAAAAGTCACATCTCATTTGTGCTTGTTGGTTTCCTGTAGAGGACTGTACAGCATGCAGTTGTTGCGGGAGTTTTGCCATTTGCTGTGTCAGAACTTCAATTTGTTGTGTCAAAATCTTATTTTGAGCCAAAATGGCATCTGTTGTATTAAGTTCCAACACTCCCTTCTTTTGGATTTGTGTTCTGTCATGCTGAGCCTGGTAATCTATGGATGATAATGCTTCAATGATCCTTGTAGCTTGTTCTGCATCCACTGTCATCATGGTTCCTCCAGCTGCTGCATCTAAAATCATTTTAGTATCACCCTTTAAACCACTGTAAAAGATATTCAATTGGGCAATATCTTCCAGTCCATGGTTTGGGCATCTTCTGAGGAGAGATTTGAAGCGTTCCCATGCTTCATAAAAGGGTTCATCATGGCTTTGTTTAAATGTTGCGATATCTGATTTAGCCTTGATGAATCTGGATGGTGGGAAGAATCTGTGTAGGAATTTTTCCTCCACTGTCTCCCAGCTGTTCAAGCTTTGATTTGGGTGTGACTGGAGCCATTCTTTGGCTTTTCCTGCAAGAGAAAAAGGAAACAATCTTAGGTATGCTGCCTCAATTACTTCCTGTTCAAATCCCATTGTTCCTACCAATTCATAGAATGTGGCCAAGTGAGTGTAAGGATCTTCACTGGACATTCCATGAAATTGATGGGAACTAATTAAACTA
The DNA here is from genome assembly GCA_037962975.1 of Clitoria ternatea. Classification (NCBI taxonomy): domain Eukaryota; kingdom Viridiplantae; phylum Streptophyta; class Magnoliopsida; order Fabales; family Fabaceae; genus Clitoria; species Clitoria ternatea. The sequence goes on from CM075669.1 coordinate 258,351,859, forward strand.
AGGAAAGCAGGTTTCATTTCTATAGCCCTGATTGTATTTGGTATAGCAATGCTTGAGTAGTGTCTAGGTCCTTGTTGCAATGTGTAATCTCCAAGTGTTCTCCTTGGTGGATTTTGATTATTGCTGTTGTCCTCCATTGTAACAGAGGAAGTTTGTCCTACGTGGAAGTTCTGCTTGGCTTTCTTGATTTTCTTGAGGAACCTGTCTATCTCAGGATCAAATGCAAGTTGTTCTTTTGTACCCTGTCCTCTCAAGATCATAAATCAAGAACTCAAAGTAGCAAGGTTACTAAAAAATAAAAACAAATTACAAACAAGTTTATTTACACTGTCTTGTCAATTCAATGCTAAAATATTCAAACTTAAATTACCTCCCCGGCAACGGCGCCAAAACTTGATAAGTGTTTTGATTATATTGAGTTTGCTGAAAGAGAATCAAGTTTGTATAATATGAACTCAATGAAATGGATGTGCCAAGTTTAAACACAGAAGTTGTAATATAGTATAGTTATTATTCCACTGAGGAGGTGCTAGAATGAAGATCTTAGTTTGAATTGATTAGGCAGAAAGTTTCAGTTTTGATTTGTTGTGAATGTTGCTGAATGAAAAACAGTAAGTAACAAAATAACAGAGGATAGCACTTTGCAAAATATAACAATAATTGATGTTGGAAAAATCAGTTTTGTAAAACAGGGATTGGCTTCATCACATCTTCACCTCTGTAAGCTGCATAAGTTTCCATATAAGTAAATCGAAAAGATAAGTTCTACGTCACAATCAAAGTCATTTGCATCGATCCCTCAAATACAAAATTCATAAGAATGATTTCCAAACCGCTGATCCCTCAGTCACTTTGGAAACCATTCCAGCATTATCGATCGATTGTTTTGACGTTTGTTGCGTTAGACGCCATCCCTGGCTACCTACTCACAACAAGCATTTCTTTCAGGGTCTGCTTTCAAAAGTCACTTCCCAGCATACTCAAGAAAACTTAGAACAAGAAAATAGTGATCAAGTACTTTCAGGCATTAAATGCAGAAGGAAATACAGAAACTTTGTCAAATCTCATTACTCAATGAAAACTTACGACAGCATTACTTCAGTGTTGAATGGATTACAGCCAATCCCATAAGGGAGATTAGTTACTCATGCCTTGCATTTTCACCATCAAAGAAATGAATACAGGAAGTGGAAAGTATGAAATGAAAAATACAGAGGATGAAATGATGTATCAGATGATAGGAGATTGATGCTTGATGCCCTGTTTGCAGCTTGCTTTATAGGAGTTTTTGGCTTAGCTTCTCTTACCCACTTGTGTGAAACCCATGCGGCATCTTTCAGAGACTGGTGGAAACAGCAGAAAGTGGATGAGTTTGCATCGCATTACGGGTGAATAAAGAATTAAGAAGCCCACGCTGTGTGAGTCACGCTTGAGCTTGATGGTCACGCTCAAGCGTGAAGGGTTCTGAAGCTTTTTGATAGTCTTGCGCTTGAGCTTCCTTGTCCATGCTTAAGCGTGGTTCCTTTGTGCAGCATATGCTTGATCCTTCGCTTCAAGCTGGGCATGTCACGCTTGAGCGAGCTCCTCTATCCTAACATACGTACTCCACGCTCAAGCCACGCTCAAGCGGGATCGAGGTCACGCCCAAGCGGCTCCTGCTCACGCTTGAGCGTGAGATGACCTGATGCTGTTCCTTAGTCACGCTTTAAGCTCCTTGGTGCCACGCTTGAGCGTCAGTCATGCATGAAGTCACGCTTGAGCGAGCTCGGGCTCACGCTCAAGCGTGAGGGGCTGTTGGTGTGTTCCTCATTGTTTCACTTGGGTGCATGGGCAACGTGGCTTTTGTTTCCTCCACGCTCAGGCGTGTATTGTACCACGCTCAAGTGTCCTTTGCTTGATGCTCTTGGTTTCTTCAAGGCTTTTGACAAGTTGTTCACTGCTTTTCAAATTTCAAACTTCTTTTCTTAATACTCCCTTTATAATCAAAATCATGCTCAATTATTTATCAATTTTGTTAAGTTATTCAAAAAATAGTTCTAATTGAGCCATGAATTTAATCATAAAATAAGCACTCATCAAACTCTCCCCAACCTAGATTTTTGCTTGTCCCCAAGTAAAAAGAAGATTTGGAAAGGGAAACAAGCATTTCAAAAATCTGAGTTTCTGTTGCAGACAAAAGTTTATAAGGCAATAATCTGAGTTAATGTCTAGACAAATGATTTTCTTAATACCAATTCCTTAAAATGTAATGCACCATTACCTTATTCATAAAGCATGTAACCCATTGCTGTAAGAATATAGAATTTCTCATTATTTCTTACCATGTGTCTGTTTCGCTCATCCATCATTAGAACTGTTCTGTTAACATTGCCCGTCATTTCTAGTAAAACCAAAATTCAAATGAATAGCAAGGATCAGAAGGTCTTTTAAGGGTGTAATGAGGCTGGGTTAACAAGAAACTTTGGTTTTTCTGGGTTTCAAAACGCATGTTTTAAAGAAGAGCATAAGTGTTTTTGGTTGATTTAGAAGGCTCCTTCTCTGCATTGAAACTTCAGAATTTTCTTTTGTTTTACTCCAGCTCTTTTATACAATCTTTGGAGAGCTTACTTATTCTTTCTGCATTTTCTTCTCCTGCCTCCATTTGTTTCATCTTCTTTTGAGAAAATTATTTTATGCTCTTTTTCAAGATGAACATGCAGGTGAGGTAGAATTTTTGCTTTTATGCTTAGCTCAGGGCAGAGAAAAAAAAAAATTTCATGCTTTTATGGCTCAAAGATGGGCTGCCAAAAAAATCGGATATTTCTATCAGGGTAGCTTTTTGGCTCTTGGCTAACTATTTTTTTCAAAATTGCCTTATCATTTCCTTGCTTGTTTCTTAAGAAAAAGGTTTAATTAGAAAATCAGTCAATGCTAATTTAACAAATTCAAATGAGGCTCTCAAGTGTTTAGATTTTCTCACCTCTCATCAAGATATAAAGCTTACTTCCTTATTCTAACAGAAAAGGGTTCAAGTCATATAAACAAGCAACAATACATGCATTCCAGTTCCTTGGTTCTTAATTAAGTCATTTTGCCTAAAAAAAAAGAATCAGTGTTGTTGCCTAAAAACATTGTGCTGCTTAGAAACTTTTCTTTGTTCAAAAAGTGAAATCTTTGGTTGGGGTTTTCAAAGATGTTCAAAGTTTTAATCATCAAAACAGGAATAATCACAAACAAACAAGAATAATCACAAGCAGATAGGAATAATCACAGGCAGATAATCTCATGCAATTTCTAAAGTGTGCTGTACTAAAGATAAAGTAAAGCTATAAATTGTCAATCTAAGTAGCAATTTTAATTGTCAAGAACTGAAAGCATTAAAAAGTTTCACTCTTCCTCGGATGAGTCCTCCTCTGTTCCCAAGTCTCTTTCTGGAGGTCCCTGAGTTGAAGTTCCTGGCCTATCCTCCTGTGTAGCCTCACCTCCTCCCACAAACGGAGGCCTGTCCCCAGGCCAAGCAAGCAGGGCCTCAAACTGGGCAGGTGGCATCCATGGATTGTGTTGACCTGCAGGAATGCTATGATAAAGGCCATTGTGAACATGTAACAAACCTCTATGCTGAGCGTTCTGCTGGGCTAGGAGATGGCTGTTTTGAACTTTCAGGATGTGAATGCCTTGTAAAATCAGGTTGGCTTCAGTGCTGAGGGGGGGTGGGCAGGTGCAGTGCTGAATGCTTGCTGTGCTGCTTGTGAGGCATGTGGAGGAGGTGCATCAGTTGCAGGGAGTGCTGGATTACTGCAGTAACGCTCAATGAAGCGTTTGTCTATGGAAGGCCTGATTGGTTTGAGGTCTTGTACCTCAACACCATGAGCTGCACAAAAATCAGTGATAAAAGCAGGAAAACCAAGACTCCCTTTTACCTTTTGACCTGCCTGGGAATACTTCTGGTCAGAAATTACAAACTTGTGGATTTCATCCGATAGTACTTGGGCTAGATCAATAGAGATGTCCTCTCTCAGAATGCAGTATAGGAGATAACACCTACTAAAAATCAAATCAGAGACATGAGCGTTAGGTGCTATGTTAGCTAATAAGAAGGAAGTCCAAACTTGAGCAATAGTAGTCATGTCCTTTCTTAAAACTCTCAGTGGTGTCTCTCCTTGCCCCATTTGAAAGTGGTGTCCTGGAACACAGATAGCGGCTTCAAGGTCATGTGTGGCAATGAACTGGTTCCTTGCAACCATGGCAGCATATTCGCAGATTTCCCCTTCTCCTAAGGTCATGATGTTCCCCAAGTAGAAATTGATGGTGTCTCTGTCATATGAGAGTCGGGTTTCCGAATGAATGTGTCCGGGTGGAGTGAAGAAAGAGTCGACTGAATGACTCCCAAGTAAATTCGAACAGGTCTTTCCGAATGGTTCGTTTCTAGAAGCCGGGTGAGACATTTTAGGAGGTACCGATTGAAACCATTCCGAGCCGGACTCCTAAATGAACACATCCGAGTGGGAAGGATTGTTGAAGCTAAGTTTTAAATTCTGATTGGAGCATAAGGCTGACTCCTGAGTAAGTTGATTCCGAGCAGAAAAAGTCATTGAAATAAACACGTTTAATAAAGAGATCTCTGAGTGGTTTCATTTAGAAAAGATGGCATTTTGGGCAAAGAAAAGGAATCTCTGAGTGGTGTCATTCAGAGAAACTGGCATTCTCAAGCGGAAAGCTACATTTCCGAGTAAAGCAAGGCTTAGACATAGAAGAACTTCTATCAGCCAGATTCCAAAATCTTTCAAGTTCAAATTTCTGTGTGAAAGGTATATCCGATTTCGAGTGAGTTGATTGACGACTGAAAGCAATTCCTAGTAAAAATCAACTCAAACTTCCGAGTGAAGGTGTCCGAGTGCATCATTTGAATGAACACTTCTCAATAGGGCACGAATCGGTTCCGAGTCTCTCTTCAGTCGGTTCAGATTAAATGTTTCAATCAGAGTCACTCTTCAGTCACTCTTTACTCATCCCCTCAAACCAGAACAGCCGAGCAGAATATTTCTGAAGTTCTGATTGAATCAATTAAAAAGGACTTCCAGAAGCTCCAGACTGAATCAAGCAGAGAGACCGAGTCAATACTTCAAACAGAAGTATTGCCGAATAAAGCCCCTCCAATTGAAGTAACTCCGATTGAGTGGTTTAAACAGTGATACGTCCGAGCCAAGCAACACCGAGTGAAAGCAACAAAAGTCCTGAGTAATGCTTCTCGGAAAACCATTTCCGAGTCAATAAGCTGTGAATTCAATCCCATACCGAGTGACAGAGGTCAGATCCGACTTGTGGATTCCAGCTTTCACTCCACCTTCTCTATGAGGACATTTATTCTTCTCAGATTGATTCCCACTCGGTCTTTTATATGAGCAGAGTGATTCCACTTGGTCTTTTGTGTATGAACACCATCGACTCCATCCCACTCTTTCAGTCAGCACCGAGTGAGTGACTTGTCAGTCAGCACCGAGTCCTTTTCAGTCAGCACCGAGTGAGCCAATCTTCAGTCAACATCGAGCCACTTTTTAATCAGTACCGAGTGAATTACTTTTCAATCGGTTCTGAGTCATTCTTTTCCTGGTTCCGATTGAATGTTTCAATTATTCGTCCAGCTCTCTTCACAACCTCAATACCGACCGGCTTTCCACTCGGTCTTGTGTACAAAAGGGACCATCTTTCACTCAGTCTTATGCATAAAAGGCACCTTTTCCACTCGGATTCTGGAGAGGAAGTGAAATCCAAGTCAGATTCCACCAATTGCGCATGCTGACATGGATTTCCACTATCCAAGTGGATCCTTGAATTAAGGGGGGCGGCTCACAACAAGACAGGAAGAAAATAATAAAAATTCCCACCAGCCTCCATTATTGTCAAGATCCAGGCTATATCCAAGTGGGGCGGCTGACAAGAACAAAAATAATAAAAAACCCCACTAGCCACCATCCCCCATTTCTATAAAGAGAGATCCTGGAGAAGCCTTCAAAAAAGGACGAAGAAGCATTAAGGAAGGGAGAGAGAGAGAGCTTTTAAAAAAACTCCACTGTCCCTCTCCTCAAAAAACCATACGGCCCTCTCCTTTTACTCCAACGTCCCTTTTCCTTTCTCTCTCTCTCTCTACCTCACCCAATACAATCCCCTTAAACCCGTACACCCCTTCCTTCTCCTCCTACACCGACCCACCGTCCTATCCTCTCAAACCAACACTGTTCGTCCCTCTCCTCTCACCCAAACACCGTCCTCCCTCAAACTCCTCACCCAAAAACCAACCAGTCCCTCTCCTCTCACCCAAACGCCGTCCTCACTCCTCTCAAATACTAACCCACCATCCATCCTCCTCTAAACCCACAACCGTCCTTCTCCTCTCCCCCTTTCACTCTTCTCCAAACCTGTACACCCAATCTCCCTCTTAACCCAGTACAGCCCTCTCTCTTCATACCAACCGTACTCCCCCCTCCTTCAAATCTCACCATCCGTCCTCCTCTCTCCTCACACCATACCGTCTTCTCTCCTCTTAACCCGTTGTCCCTCTTCCCTTTTTCCACCAACAGACCCTCAAATCTCCTCTCCACACACCGTCTTTCTCCACACAACCGTCCTCTCAACACCGTCCAACTCCCAACCGTCCTCTCTCCTCACATTAAACCGTCCCTTCCTCCATACCAACACCGTCCTGATTCCCCTATCAGCCCGCACCGTCCACTCTCCTCTCCACACCGTACAGCTCCCAACTCCACTGTCCCTCTCCCTAAAACACCGTCCTTCTTCCTCAAACCAATACCAAACTCCTCCTAAATCCTCACCACACCGTCCATCCCCATAATTCAAAAGAAGACCCCATACCAGCGCTTTTTCTCTCTCTCGTTACATTGGTCCCTATTTGACCCTTATTTTTTATGCTTGTATTATTTATTTCTTTTCTGTTAAAATTAATTGATGTTCGATGGAATTGTTTCCTTTCCAATAAGTAATTAATTTTCGTTGATCGGATTATTCCCTTATCAAAAATCTGTTCCTCATTATTAGTATTTGTTATTATTTATTTTTCACCAAAATTAATTAACTGTTAATTGATTAATCCATTTCCTTTTAATTGTTAATTAATTTTTGAATTAATCCCCACCAAGATTCACATTAAATATTAACAAGAATGAGTGCTTCATACATTTTATTTATTTTCTTAAAAAGGCGGAGCAAGATTAATTTGGACGAGACGTCCTGTTAATCTCATTTTTTTAAGGGTGGAGCGAGTTTAATTTGGACGAAACGTCCTGTTAATCTCATGTAAAAGTTCTGTGTTTATTTTTGTTTATTTTTGTATATTTTGTCATTTCGTGTATTTTCTTTTCATGAAGAAGTTAAAATAATTATTGGGTTAATTATAATGCGTGCTATCATATTGAGGTAACCATTTTTATAACGGACAGTTGTGAGGTGCTAATACCTTCCTCACCTGTAATCAGACTCCCGAATTTGGAATTTCATTTTTTGACCAATGCTTTAACGAAAAGTTTTCCCGATATTTTATCCTAAAAATATTGGTGGCGACTCCCTGTTTTTTTTCTTTTCGAAACTAAAATAAGATCGTTTTAAGGGTCGGCCGTGCCGCCGCGATCCCGGTCGCGACAACATTCCAGTACCAAATTACATATAAATATTATATCATATAATAATTCTATTATTATAAAAATGTAAACACATAACATATTCTATTGTAAATTAAATCCATAATTCATATAATCCATAATTCATAAAACAAAACCAAATACATTACATAGTTCAACTTCAAGATGATACAAATTAAAAATATCATACTAAATAAAAGTCCAAAGTACACATTGATAAAGTTTAGCTTAAAGTCTTAACTTAGATACCACTAAGTAAAATATTAAAGTTTTAACTTAAATACCACTAAGAAAAATTTACCAACCTATGGACCAACCCAGCTCACTGCGAGTTTGACCCACTGTGAGCCAGATTTAGTGGGCTGAGTCAAAAAAAGCTTCACTTCCAAAATGAATCATTCTTTTCCAACCCGACTCACCTAAAACCCACATCGAGACGGGTTAGTTCACGAGTTACAACTCATTTTAACACCTTTATTTCTTCCCTTGCTCATAAGAACAACTATTTTCTCATATCTTAACCATTTCATTTTTTCTCCTATTTAGCACACAAAAATGACCATATTATTCTTTATAAGTTTATATTTATATTTTCTTATTTGAGTTAGTTTGAAAATCAATGAAAAAAATCAAAATATGATATCATCAGTTCATTATGGTGAAAATCTATGTATTTATTTTGTATTTTTTACCCTTCTACCAAATATTCTTTTTAATATTGCATTTTTTATTTTTTTACTAAGAATGAAATGATAGTGGGCCTAGTGTAACTTTTTTTTACCACATAATGCATATATTTTAGAAATTTTTATCAACCTTCTTTTAAGTGGCTTATGATTGAGGAGGTTATATAGTGTTTCCTTTTACTAAAGTGTTTTCACACCATTGTAGAATAGCGCGCAAGATTAATCTTGTGTCGTCAATCAGTGATAGAATGGACAGTTGGAAGAAGTTGTAAGGATAATTAGTATTTGATCAGTCAAAAAATAACAAAGCATAGAGTCACTTGTGATGATCTCGATGGATCAATTAGGTGATATTTCTTTTCTTAATTGTGTTTCAATTTTATCACCTTACAAGAATATATTACCTTTGTGATAAATTTGTTTTATTTATTTTGTTTGATTGGGAGATAAATTTATGGCTCAAGTGAGAAAAAAGAATGTTAATAATTGGAAAGCCAAATTCAAAGAAGATGCAACGTATGTAATGCGAAAATTTGATTCGCAAAAAAGTTCTAAACAATACAAGATTTCTATTCACAAGTTCAAATTAAGCTTCATCAAAACAACAATGGTCACACCCTAAGATATTTCCTCAATTCCATTGTATATGTTTATACTTTTACTAAATTTGAAGATATCATTTTGAAAAAAGTTACATATGATGTGTCAGTGGATAAGTTAATAAGTTAGATGAGTGATATTACTTTATTTAAATGATTTATTGAATTTATGTATACCTAACAAAAAAAATTGACAGATGTAATTAGAGTGTTTGAAAGGATAAACTACCACAAACCATTTGCTATTCACTCGAAACTTGGACTTATTTTGAAAAACCAAAAGTAAATAGTATAATTGATTATCAATTAATATTTGGTATTTTGATGCTCATGTATTCATATATTTATGTTTTTTTGTCGTATTTGTAAAATTGCAATTTATGGAAAGGATTTGCAACATAATTGATGTCATTCTTGGAGAAGCATGAATTTGGACCCATTGTGTTCATTTTAACCATGGCAAAGATTAAGGATGGAGATGGTAATAAAATAATTCTCATATATTTCATCTTAGATTATTGTAATTTTATATTTATCAACTGAAGTATTTGTTTGTAGATAAATTTCCATTAAGTGTTGAAAATTCTATGTTTGATTCAAGACTTTATATCAATAATGACATTGTTGAGATTCGAGAACAAATTAAGAGGTAAAACTGTATTTGTTTTGGTTTTTCAGTCATTTAGATTCAATTGATATGCTACATTATTGATTTTTTTTAAGATTTTGCTAATTTTATATTATGTCACTCCATGTATCAAAGCTTGGGCAAAATTGAGAGTGAACTTTCTTAGAGTTAAATATTGTTTCATGTATCTTCATCATCTCAGTTCTCTGTCGAGAACAAAATACTACGAAATGGTGAAATAAAATTTTGATTGAAATTAAAAAAACTTTAAAGGTAATTACTACATAGTTGAATATACTTTAAATATCAAATTGGTGTTTTTAATTAATTTTGACCATTGTTTATTGTTAATGTTATTGTGTTATACGAATGCTATCGTGTCACAGGTGGAAAGATTGAGAAGATTTGTGCTGCAAATGGATGGTTTTATGATTCTTGTGGAAAATATAAGAAGAAAATGTCCGAAAGGATAGAACCTTTTATATGTAATAAGTGAAGCAACAAGAACTCATCCAGTGTCCCTCGATATCTTATTCTGATACATTTTCTACTATCATGGAAATACTATAATTAATGTTTGCCAAGTATATGACTTCTTGTATCTTAACTAGTCTAAACTCCTTTAAAAATGACTATACTTTGCATGGATAGGTATAAATTGGTGATTGTTGCCTCCTAAAACAATGGAAGTGTTAAGTTAACCTTATAGGGTAACGCTTGTGAGCAGCTGTTGGAATAAAATGTTGTTGACTCCATAAGCAAAATGATAGCTATAAGCTCTTAGTTGTCTATCTTTTTTAGTGTAGTTGTCTATCTTTTTTAGTGTAGTTACCACATTAAAATTTGGTTATTCTCTTCGCATATATGGTACAAGTTTTCCTTTTTTAAAGGTAGGGAAGAGAAACAGACCCCAATTACATTCCTAAACCAATAGATAGTATATTGGGAAAGGTTTTAGCCTTTAAGCTAAAGATTAAAGGGAAGTACCAGCAATACTTAGTTGTAGAGATCTTAGACGATCAAGATACAATAAATAAGCTCATGGGAATAACACCAATGCAATAGAGCTTAAAGAGGAAGTCGCCCTAATATTGTCAATGCAACAATTAATGTTTCATATCATTGGAATGATTGTCATACTAACATTAGACAAAAATATACATCTACAAAATGATTCATCTAATGTAACACAACTCAAAGAATTTTCTAGGTGGCTATGAGATATGGGAGATGGAAAACTTAGTGAACCAAATGATGGGTATGCAATAATTGGAATACCTAAATCATTTCCTATCACAAGACGAGTATGCAACTTTAACAATTTAAAAATTCACTATAAGAGGTCTGTGATATCGACCCAAATGGGAAGGTGGCCTTTGGATAGACACAGACTCTGTGGTTTTCTTTGAGATCCACTACCGCCTTGATTGGGCTTATGGTCAACCTGTAACACCTAGTTGAGTTACCATTGTCACTGAGAGTGACGAGTGTTCCATCATGGACGAGTGACTTGGTACCGGTAAAAATAGATTAATTATATGATGTGAAAATTTATACACTGTAGTGAAATTTCCATCATTAGAGTCGATTTCACATGCATATGCATTTGCATATAGCCATTGAGATTTAAGGGTTGTTGGAAAGCTTAAGATATGTATTGTTGTGTTTAATACATTTAAGATAATGCAATTATGTTAGATGACAGTGTGAATGATAATGATTGTATTTGCTGATGTGATATTGTAGAACTGGATAGGTATTTATGGATACCATGGTTGAATTCGGTTCAATGCCCGTGGTTTAACATATATATGTTCACCCCTAAGTTATGGTTGTTTTACAGTGGAGTTAGATCAAGACAATGAATGATGAGGAGTTACCAAGCCTTTGATGGAGTATTAGCTGGGAATTGTTGTAAATATGTAGATGTTATGCATAACTGTATAGCTTTTGGTATAGTAAGCCTTGGTCGACTCCTTTTGCTACTTGTACCTTTTGTATAATGGATAGATGATATAGATTTGATCTTGATGACAACTTGTGAGTTTTGATGATGATGATGATGATGTTGATATATATGTACATAATGGATTAGACGTGAATTATACATGGATGGATCCATGGTGATTAGGTTGATATGCAATATGCCCAGGAACTGCTATATAGTGTATACATTGTTGAATTAATATGATGGTGATGGTTCAGAGTCTGACTTAGAAGCGGAGGTTGAATAAGTCACAGACTCTTTTTGCAGAATAATGAGCAAAAAATAAGTAACCAATCTTTGTGAAATAGACTTTAAGAAAGGAAAAAGAAAGCAACACAAAACTAAACCAAAATTGATTAGGTCAAATTGCAGTTTTGGTACATATAAACTAAGAGTAAAAATAAAATAAAAAATAGAGCAAGAAAACTGAATTAACACCAACTCTTAAACAAAGAGCAATAGAAGTACATAAAAAATAAAAAGTAAAAAATAAAAAAAGGTTGGGTTAAGACTTAATGTACTGAAATTGAACATTTTGAAATAGAAATTTTGAATCACACATTTTGGAATAGAAATTGAACAACATAAACTAAGAAGCTAGCTACATTAGGCAAATTGATATAAATCACAATGGTATAGTATATATATTGTAGGAACTAGCAATAAGACACATTGAAAGACACCTTTATCTTGACCTCACAAAGACATTGAAAGAGAGAGATGAAGTTATAGTAAAACAATGAACCTAAGAGGAAGTGTTCATTGAATTCCTAAGAGAGAAGATTTAATTTTTTCAATTATTTTAATAGAACTTTAAATTTCTCTGTTTTTTAGTTATTTAAAATTCCTTTAAAAATTCCAAGACTATCAAAATTACAATAAATAATAGAAAATAAAACTATTAAAATTACAATAAATAATAGAAAATAAAACTAACTAATGAAAGTTCACAAACACATTCACTAATAAAAACATGGATAGAAAGTAAAACTAATTACTAAGCCTGAAATTCATATTTACAGCTCTTAAAAATATGATTCACAACTCTTAAAAGCCACCTCATTTCTATGCAGCCAGAGAGACCAAATTCCAGCACCCCTATGCTAAAAGATTTAGTAAGATTGAAAGATATATTAAAAGCTTGTCTAGTAGTCATTAGCTAAGTACATCTAGTTTCTACTTTCTACTACAAGGAAAAAAGAAAAAGTATAAAATTAACAAAACACTAGGATCTATTACACTAAGGACTTTCCCCAATCCCTATTGTAGTAAGCAATGTTCCATTAGAAAATCAATTCTTGCACTTTCTAGTGAAATGGACATGTTCCAATGCAAATATGTCATTGAAGTTAATTTAGACACACATCTCAATCATATTCAACAGTTTAAAATCTAAACTACCAGCCCTAAATCAAAGAAGAAGATCTTCCTACATTCAAGTTGAACCTACAAACTAATTCACATAACACCATATAGGGTAGCATGTTTGGTTAGCACAGATAAGCATTTCTAGGATTGGCAAATTCTCTTACTTAGGCAAGAAGTGAAAAATCTTAGCTTTTCCATCAAATAGAATTAGTTAAGTGTATGATCCACAAATAATTTCTCATCACATTTCTCCAAACCTAAGTGCACAACCCATTTCAACCTCCTATCATTAATTTTTAAAAACATAAAGCCAAGTGATTGAGATTTGTTAGCTTCACAAGAAAACTTTTAAAAAAAGCTGATTGAAAATTAATTTCAATACATGCACTAAGAATTTTATTAGAATTGCATTAGGCTGATATAATTTTCATTCCTTACTATGTTCAATGATATAATGTAACCACCAAAATACGTTGAATTGTCAACAAAACAAATCAACACCAAAATAATACAGAAAGTAGCAACAGAAAGACTTATAAATAGATAGAAATCAAAAATCAAAAAGTAGCAATACTAAATTCTAGTTTTTTAGCAATACTTAACAGTTTGTTACCTCACTACTAAATATTGGAGGTATTTACAGGTGTGAGAATTTTCAGACACAATCATGACTTTGTTAGTAACATTTTTAAAGTTGTCAATAGACCTATTAATGACATGACATATTAGATTGATGTCTAAGTATTGAGACCAAAGAATTATATGTAAGTATAATTTTGGGGTTGGGGGCCATGACCCCTCCCTTTTAAAGCTTACTGTATATAGATTTTTTTTGTTTTGATGAATACAATAGTAGTATATATCAATTATATTCACAGCGAAAAGTGTTGCAACATAGTTATAACTAAAGTCTGTCTTGTTACCTTTTATTTTTATTTTTGAAATGACAACCCAGACGAAATTGGGTAGCAACAAAGTTCATTATTAAATCCTCACATCACCCACACATATTAGTATTTTCTTTTCTTGAATATGAAGCTTGAATGAAAAGACTAGTTAATAGTAATTTTCAGAACAGGTAAATATGATGGAGACAGTTAAATTATATTATTTGAAGTGAATGGTAAGTAAGGTTGAGTTATGATATATGGATATATTGTAAACATAGTTATTGGTCGATAATTCAGTGCTGAAGTTATGAATCTTTCCCATATCATATAATCATAACTACCTACCTTTCAAAATGTGTATCAATAATCATAGTGGTAATTATTTAGTTTAACACCAAACATACAAAGTTACATTCTATTGACCAACTTCTTGATTGACAGAGGAAAAACTAATTAAGTTTCAGAGAGTTTCATTAACCAATATATAAAAAGAAAAATGCGAGACAGAGACCTAAAATCAAAATAGTTGATTATCAATCTTTTCACACTTATTCCTTATTATATATCCCAGGTTACTTCATAGACAGAATAAAGGTTGAAAGAGTTTTTCATTTATAATATGACGGTAGTGTTGGGTAAGTTGATTCAAAAGAAATGTAAGAAAAAATACAGCTGGTTCCATTCAAGTCACATACCTATCACAACAAAGAAATAAGACCGTAAGAAGCAATATAACTAATACCAATCTACACATTGCTCACTACCAACAAAGAAAGAGCAACACACAACAACAGAGGAACAGTAACACACTACAGAACAGAGGAAGAGATAACATACCGAAATAAGGGTTTGAATGGGTCGTGGCAGTGAGTGAGATGGAGGCAGGGACGCATAAGACGACATAAACGGTGGTGATGTACAAGAGGGGGATTCTTCAACGAGTACGGGATTGTTTGTGCAGGTCAGGGAGGCAGGGATGCACGAGACGGCACTAGCGGTAGTGACACACGAGAGGGAAGTGGGGAAGAAGAGGAGGTCCTCGGCGGAGACGAGGAAGATGACAGAGAACTTATAGAGGGACGTCGTCAAAGGGCAAAGCTCATCGGAGGGGAAAACGAGAGACGAGAAGTGAGGGAGGAAGGTTGTCAGTCAGAAGGGAACACTAGAAAAGGGAGAGCAGAGGAGAAGATTAGGGCTTGAATAACTGGTGGGGAAAGGTTAAGGTCGAATAACTTATTAGAATTAAGGACAGTGTTTGAACGTCGCTAACACTGTGGCTATTTTAAACCCTAAACCCTAAAAAAGTTGACACATGGATGAACTAGCGACGGCTACTGTGACGTCCTACGTCAATTTTACATTTATTTACTTCCGTTTAATTATTTTTCACAATAAATTTTTCACGTTTACTGATAGTTAATTAGATCCTAATGTAAAACCACATTTATTTTTCTTAAGCACACTCAAAATAATAACCGATAGGAAATAAATCAAATAATAAAATTGAATTAATTAAAATAAGTGGAAGAAGAAAATGAAGTCAGGGGTCACTCGCTTGAGCGAGACCCTGATTCGCTTAAGCAAAACTAGTGAAAGTCGCTTAGGCGACTTCCGACTCGCTTGAGTGAATTCTACATTTTAAACCTGAGCGAACTACGAGACATGCAAGGGAAATTCACAATTCAGTCTTTTACTCGAAAATGGTCCTCTCGGTCATATCTCACTCGAGAACATCTTGACCTTCCTTCACTCGGAAGGGGATCTCTCAGTCACGCCTCACTCGGAAACATTCTAACCTTCCTTCACTCGGAAGAGGTTCTCTCGGTCATACCTCACTCGGAAACATTCTAACCTCTTTTCACTCGGAAAGGGTTATCTCGGTCATGCCTCTCGGAAACATTCTAACCTTCACTCAGAAAGAGTTCTCTCGGTCATACCTCACTCGGAAACATACTAACCTCTCTTCACTCGGAAAGGGTTCTCTCGGTCATGCCTCTCGGAAACATTCTAACCTTCACTCAGAAAGAGTTCTCTCGGTCATACCTCACTCGAAAACATACTAACCTTCCTTCACTCGGAAGAGGTTCTCTCGGTCATACCTCACTCGGAAACATTCTAACCTCTCTTCACTCGGAAAGGGTTCTCTCGGTCATGCCTCACTCGGACGAGACTGAATCCGCTCGGGTGAGATTTGTCCAGTAATCAACTATACTACAGCAACCACAATTCATCCATGACCCATAATTATTTACAAAACCTGCCCATAGCAATTTATCATTCACATCTACTATTGGCTCCGTGCCAATATATATATATATATATATCAAACTCATGAAAATCAACACCGATCACATTAGCATCATGAATTCATATCCACATTAGTCAACACACCAATTCTAGATTAGTTCGACACACACAAGCAACATATTATAGCATCACATACACAGAAAACTCATTACACATTACACACATAATGCATTTCATAATTCCTCGGTTCCTTGGCATCAATCCTCCGCTCAGCCCACCTCCGGGGTTCCGACCTCTTCCCTGTCACTGGTTACTAAATTAAAGAAAACCACAGCAAGGGTGAGTGTTTGGCATCATAATTAATCTAGAACGGAAATTAAATAACAAGTACATGTGTATAAACTCCATCCGATTGCTTTATCCTCCAATTGTAAATCACATTCGGAAAATATAATTAAGTACATACACATCATCACACAATACTAGTAATTCATCAATTATCACCACTGCCTTTCACACAAAATCGACGCCTAGTATCCAGATACTAAAGGATCGGCCTTCAGCTGGGGTCCTACTTGACACCCTGTGAACCCTGCTTGGTTCACTGAGTCCTGCTTGACTCTCCACCTCAACCACTGGGTCCTATTTGACCACTGGGTAGCTCAACTGGGCATAAAAACCACGGGAGCCGGAAATGAGGAGCTATACATACTGTCGGCCGTCCCACACCACACAATCATACATATATAATTCACATTCCTCATATCATATCACAAGTGGCCATCAACAACAGCACATACTCATCAAATGGGCGACCTACTTGTCAAGCCCGTCATCACAAGGCCACTATATACATCAATTCATCACAATGTATAACGCTTTAATCTCACAATCACCATAAACTATACACAACTTACATTCATACATACATACACATGCAATTATCATCTAACAATCTTTCTTACTGTTTTAATACTTAGTTCGATGACCCAAACCCAAAATACGCACCTATTCTAATTAATTACAACCCGAACACCCCTCTTACCTTGATTCCAAGCTTCAACGATTTGTTCTTAATGCTGATTGCGTCCTCTAAGTGCTGGGTTCAAGGTTCCACCTCCGAATTCAACACCCGCTTCGTCACTCGGTCCTCTGACGTTCGTTTTGCTACCTACGGAGGTCGGAATGCAAAACCCATAAACGTGATATTACCCTCATTGTTTCAAATATCGAGTTTTAAGCTCACACATACTAGAGGAGTGGAAAACGAAACCTTACCCCGCCATGCATGACCATTCGGTTTAAAGGAGAAAACGAAAGAGATGAGATAACTCAATTTAAAGGGTCCATTGTACTCACCTCGAAGCCACGATCTCAAAAATGGGGTTATTTTGAAGTTTTGACGCGGAATAGGCCTTCCGTTAGAGCATGCAGTTCTCGGCAGTGAGAGGGAGGAGGAGAAGAAGAAGAAGAAGAAGAAGAAGAAGAAGAAGAAGAAGAAGAAGAAGAAGAAGAAGAAGAAGAAGAAGAAGAAGAAGAAGAAGAAGAAGAAGAAGAAGAAGAAGAAGAAGAAGAAGAAGAAGAAGAAGAAGAAGAAGAAGAAGAAGAAGAAGAAGAAGAAGAAGAAGAAGAAGAAGAAGAAGAAGAAGAAGAAGAAGAAGAAGAAGAAGAAGAAGAAGAAGAAGAAGAAGAAGAAGAAGAAGAAGAAGAAGAAGAAGAAGAAGAAGAAGGCTCACGTGAAATGAATGAGGAAGAAGATGGATTTTTATTATTTAAGGCTCAGGGGCAAAATGGTTATTTCCCCATTTCTTTTATAATTTCTTTGAAAGTATTAATTAAACTTTTACCTCCTTCTAATTACACCTCATTTAACCCTTTTGTACTTAGTCAATCAATTAAATTTATTTATTTCCACACTAGTTAATTATTTATAATTGCCTTTATATCAAATAAATCTCTAAAACAATTATTAATATTTTTCACTACTCATAATTTTACTAAAATATTAGGGATGTTACAGCTATTACTATTGTAGCTATCTTGGCCTATCTAGGGACGGTGTATTATCGTCACTGGTGTAGCCAAATACAGTGACAACTACCGATATTGTCGCTACCTTGGCCCATCTACCGATAATCAAAAGTCGTCGCTTACTTAGCCAAATACAACGACATCTATGGATGACTTTCGTCGCTACCTTTGGGCGCCAACAAAAACCTTAGAGGGAAACCAAAAAACGGAGGGAGGTAAAATGTAGCGACCGAGTCAGCGACGGTTGAGACGTAGCGATGACGTTAGCGACAAATGTTTACAAATTTTAGCGATGGGATTCTGTTAGTTGCTGATGTGGTAACTAATTTTCTTTTCAAGGTCTCTTTTACAATGCAGTCGCTAACTTCGGGTAGCTATCGGGGGGTCTTAGTAGTGGTTATAGCCAAGAATGTTCTCCCTTTTCATTATTGATTCATGGTATTTATATCTAGGAGTAATGGAAGAGTTGTTTTCCCTTGGAGAGCATTTCGTACGTAATGTTAGTACGATTCTAATCTTAGAAGAAAAGCTGATACGCGACAAAGACGCCTCTTAATGGTTGTACCTTCCTATCAATAACTTTACAGGTTGCTTTATGTAACACCCCCTTATATACACGAGATATGTATATTGTTATTGCTTTTAAAAACTTTAGAAAGATGTATATATATTTCTTATCTTGCATATACAAAGACGTATATACATCTGATTTTCTTTGAAATTTTGAAAGTAAAAAAAAAAAGAATTATCTTTCAATATTTGTCCATAATGACAAAATAATTTATAGAAATCATAAGTGATAAAAGATTACAGTATTATATCCAAATGATAAAGTTTATCAAAGTTTAACCTTTACCTTGTTACAATTATCTAACTTGATATTATAATAAGGTAAAGTAAAACTAAACTATACCTTTACTACAACTGTGACCAATCATTTCCTAGTTCTTGAACCATAGGTTTTTGGAATCCTACTCTTGCCATATTTCTTCACCCATTCGATTGAGGATAAGACCACTTTACCCTTTTGTAATTACGTCCTTTCATCTTGGACTGCTAGCTATATATCACATAGCATTTATTTTGGACACAGAAATTCAAACTAGAAGGAGTAAGAAACAAAATATAATATCCTACAGATAAGACATAAGCATAAGGGTTTTCACAAACTAATATAATAATATCAATCATAATCTCATACACAATCAATTATGAATATAGGGTTTCCTCTTACATAACAATTATATTTTCATTCACAACCACCCACATAGAATGTCACAATCACATGAATATTATGTAATGCTTTTAATGCTACTATATCATTCAGATTATGCATGTGGGCCCTTAAAGTTTTAATTTGCACTGGGCCAACCAGGAGTTTACACTGTTCCATAATTCTGGATAATAATAACATAAATGTCTTCATGGAATATGAACAGCTCAAATGGCATGGAAACACTTAGAGACTACTCAGATTGAGAAGGTTTTTATTGTGAAACTACCCGACACTAGGGAGCGAACCCAGGTCACCTGAAGCACCCTTTCACACCCTTTCATCCTAAGGCTCACAATTAAGCCTCCTTTAATGTATCATCGGTTTCTGTAATCTGTCCCCAGGCAATATCACATCTCATTTCTCTTTAATGATTTATGATGCATGAACTACTCGCGTATTGAGTTGGTTAAAGACTTTTAAAAACTCAAGTATAAATTATATCTTTGGGGCCTACAAATAACAACATAGCCACCTCGATAAACTGCACATTTCTAAACTCTTAAATAAGTTTTGCCACACACAGAAGAATTTTCAGTACAGTTTTCTTTATGATTCACAAATCAATATTATTGTGATTTGAGTTTCAAAGCCTTAAATATATATTCCAAACCTTCTTTAGAGCATTTATAGGAAATTAATTTACTTTAGACACAAGTTTGAATTATCGATCTTTCTCCATCTATAATTATAATACTTGAAAAATATATAATAAAGCACTTTGAAATTAAAACTCTTATTTTCAAAAGTTTAAAATGAAATATTATTGAAGTATCTTATTTTCATTTGAGAATCAAATATTTTCATATATATACATATATGAATATATATTATTTTCATAAAACAATTTCTTTTTCTTTTTTTAACTAAAAATTTATTCTAAAATTTAATTGAATAATTTATTTTGAAAGATAAAAGTAAGTTATAGAAATTATATACTTATATTGAAAATTAAGAAAAATTTCTTAACAATAATCTAAATAAACCTTGAGAAATTATTATAAATAATTTCTTTTAAAGTAATACTTTAAAGAGGAAGGAATAAGTATATTCTTACTGAGTTTTAGCTTCCCGTCATGTTTTCTATATGCTCAAACTTCACATCATAAGATCATCAATTACTCATCAATCAAAATCAAGTATTGTAATATCATCTATCACAATCAAATATCATCAATCACTGATATTAACAATCATAATCAAATCAAATAAATATCATAAGTTAAAGTTTAATAATTATTTAATTTAATAAACTTAATTTCAAATCCTTATAGTTTATTCCTCGCATGGGTCTATGTAAGTCCATATAAGTCATAATACTCCAAGTTCTTGCATAGGTTTAGTTCAGTTCGTATAGGTTATAAAAGTCTAGCTCCTTGCATAGGTATTTCAGAGTAAGTTACATAAAATACTTAATTTAAAATTTATTTTAAAATAATATTATTATTAAATTTAAAAGGAGTAGGGGAATCCTCCAAGACACCACAATTGTCGTTGACGAAGAAGAAAGAGAAGACGAAGAAGAAGCTCTATCAACTTCAGGAGAAACAGGAATGACACCTTAACACTGCCCACTTCCCAGTTGAGATTCCAACAGTTTCGAGTAGAAAAAGGAGGAGGGGAGGGAGACGAAGAAGAAGAAGAAGAAGAAGAAGAAGAAGAAGAAGAAACAGAGGCTTGAGGGAATTCTAGAGAGAACGGAAGAGTGGTTCTGCATGCACGAAAGAGAAATAAGTTCAGAGTGGGTGGAAAAGTGAAACTGAAGCTATTATACTGTCAAGAGGGGCACATGCGTCATTCCATGCCTCTTTTACTTAGTCAGCACTCAATCTCAATCAGCAGTCAATCTTAATCGGCAGTTAATCTCAATCTGAAATTAATCTTAATCAGCAATTAATCTTAATCAGGATGTTACAATTCTCCCCTCCATCAAGGAATTTCGTCCTCGAAATTCAAACATAAGCTTACCTCAATAAAACAGCTCGGGATACTGCTGCCTCATGGCATCTTCACGTTCCCACGTATAAGAAGTGCGTTGATTCTGCTGCCATGTTGTAACATCCTTGTTTTTAGTAGCAGTCTTAATCTTGTAAATTATAAAGTTTGGAAGTTCTGTAACAATTAATAAGTGAATAAATACCATGAGAATGGTCTGTAATATCCCAAAAATTTCATTTTTGTGTAAAATCATGGAATTTATATAGACCATTAATGATATTACCCATTTTTCGAGTGAAACATGTCTTAGATAAGACTGTCTGAGTGAAGAAAGAGATCTGTTCTGAGTGACCGAGAGAAATTCCGAGTGAAAGTTGAAATTCTGAGTGAAGGTTATGTTTTCCGAGTAAGACATAACCGAGAGAGCCACTACCGAGTGGAGTCCTGGTCTCAGAGATATTTGGAGTGAAGTGTGTTCGAGAGAACCACTTCTGGGTGAAAGGTCCGAGTGACTCGTTTCCGAGTCAAGACCTTCGAATGACTCGTTTCTGAGTCAAACATCTTCAAATGACTCGTTTCCGAGTCAAACATCGTCAAGTGCCTCATTTTCGAATGAAACTTCTCTGAGTGCAACGTTTTCAAAGAGAAGTACGTCCAACCAAAGGAAAAATTCATTTCCAAGTAATAAGTAACCGAGTGGGTTATCTCCGAGATGAGTGTAACTTTCCTGACGCTGACTGAAATATATACCGAGTGAGTCATCTCCAAGGAAGGAAAAGCCGACCGAGTGTTTCAAGCAGAAACACTTCCGAGCGAAATCCCTTCCGAGCGAAGCTATGCTGAACGACGCTTAAGCGAGCGTTCTGCGCTCAAGCGCGCTCGGGTCCTAATTCTTCCTCCTTTCTCACGCTCAAGCGTGACTCATGTATATTTTGGCACGCTCAAGCGTGGACATGTGGAGAGGGCCTGATTCTTTCTCACGCTCAAGCGTGAAGGCAGCGTGTCCAAACGTGATAGCACGCTCACGCTCAAGTATGAGAGGCCACGCTTAAGCGTGATTCAAAGCTCACTGGAGTCATTGTTTATGAGGTCCAGGAACATTTTGGACTCCAATAACTCTCGGAAATAGATTAGCCGAACCAGCGTCAGAATGGAAAGGGGACTCGATAAATGGAAACCGACTGGAACAAAGCTGAACCGAGACGCTACTCTTAACCAAAAAGATTCGCTCCTGCTAGTGACCAGTTGACGTGATTATTTTTACAGTCGTGATTCCGTCAAACTAGTACATTAAAATTAATTAATGTAGTACTAGGGTGTCAACCTAGGTCGTTCTCTCAAGGATCAACACAAAAATTTAGGAAAAATCAAGTTTAAAATTAATTTTTACAAACAGAATTTTAACAAACATACAAATACAATTGGGGGGGGTTGATTGATTTTGTTGTCACAATTAAAATTAAAACAAAGTAATTATAGGATTTAAAACAATAAATAACAAGCGATTGATTTTCTTGGAGTATTGTAAATAAATTTATCCTTGGTTCATTAAAGATAATTTGTATACTTTTATTACTGTTAATTTCTTAGCTCAATTTGAATTAATCAACTAAGCGTCTTTTTCAATTCATAATTCCTTTACTTTCATTTAAAAAATAAATATTTTAATCAAGCATCCTAATTAAGCAAAAGGAGTCAAGATCGTAAAATCTAGGAATTATTGAGCATATGTAAGAACATCGCCTACATACATAATCTATTCTCATATTATGGAATTAAGCAAACCATAATTATTAAAAGTGATTATGAAAATATTCATTAAGCATGCATATTTCCTTAATCCATTCTAATTTAAAACCTTATTTTATTCCATTTGAATAATTAAACTGATTAAGCATACAAATTTAATTAAACAGAATGGAATTAAATAAGCAGAGTAAGATTATGAAGAAATAACAATAACAAAAACATACTACATTAAAAATAATGACCTCAAAATTACATTACAATATTCTCCAAGAAAATCAATCTAGGGGTTTTAGCCCTCCATAATAAGAACAAACTGAAAATAAAAAGATCCTAACCCGGAAATGAAGAACTTGCTGGAAGAAGAAATGCAAACAGAGAAGAGTAAGAAATGAAGAACGAATGGTTTCTGAAGGAATTGGTGTCTTCTGATGCTCTCTCATGGTGCCTATTTATAGGAGTCCAAAAGCAAGCCAATGCCATAAACAATTTGTAATGGAAGGTGCACTCTTCAATTAACAAGTCCATGGTGCTCCATTATCAACTTCAGTGCTCCATTATCAACTTCAGTGCCTTGCCCACCATCCAGAAGCTCGAAAACGTGATCCTGGGCCAATAATTCACTAATGAATCAATTTAATGGTTAAATGAATCGATTCATACTTTCCAAATGCAATTCTGGCCTAAAAATTAACGTATAAATCGATTCAAATGTGGGAAGAATCGATTCAACCCTTTAAAACCCGAATGAATCGATTCAAAATGCTGATGAATCGATTCAAAATGCTGATGAATCGATTCAAGCTTCAAAAATTCACATCCTGGGTGCATTAAACTGTATGAATCGATTCAAGTGGGGGATGAATCGATTCATCCACCTGATTCTCCATTCTTTGTGTATTTTTCCACCCTTTTTGAGATCCTTTTGCATATTCCTTGATTCCCTTGATCCTTAGGCACTTTGATCTTCATTTTGGATTGGAATTCTTGAGTTCTTGGATCCATTTTCTTTTGGCACATATTAAAAATCAAATATTACATAAAGCTCAAATGATGAAAATGTGTTAAAATGCAATATATTACACACTAAGTGATGGCAAATTATACATATTTAAAGTGAGGAATTAAAGATAAATCATGCATCATCAAATACTCCCATACTTATTCTTTTGCACTCCCGGGCAAAATCAAAATAAAAACAAGTATCACAATTTATTGAAAACATTAAGTTGAAAACAACACACAGAATTGGCATGAAATCTTAGGAATATACAGAAAAAACAAGAGTTATTCAACATGCAAGATACAGAGCATCAAGATATATATAAAAATCATTCAAACACTTAGGCATGTGAAAATTAAATTAAACTAAAAAGAAGATCATAAGTGACAGAACCTCACAAGACATACTCTCAGCTCTCAAGTGTTTAAGGTTTGTGTATACTCTCTAAACATTTCCTGAAAAACAGACAGTCTAAAAATTTGGCAAGTTTCTCAATTCCACAATCAACTTAAATGCATGTATAGATCAACAGGGCTTTGCAGGGTTGCAATGTGGCCAAGGTTAAAATGGATGGAAATTTTTTTTTTTATTTTTTTGAATACCAAAAAGAATGATGAAGCAATTAATTTTAATTGGGAAACAGTGAGGGTAAAACATTTATTGTATGATATTTGGTCGCAATCTTAATATATTTTATTAATGAGATTGCATAACATTTGGAACAAGAGTTGTAATTTTTGATACTCCCACACTTATTTGAATGCCTAATTTTGACTTGATTCCAAAGCTCCAATATATTCCTTAAGGTAGGTATATTTTTGGTTTTTCATCCTTGGCTTATTTGAGCTGCAACAAGGAAACAGTTAATTAGGCTCAAAATGGCTAGCAAGAGATGATTTATTCATGGTAGGCTTATATGGCTTAGTGGCTCAATTGAACAAAATGCCTGTATCATTTCAAATACATTCATATGAGTTTCAAGTATCATCAAGAAACAAGACAAAAATTAGGATGTAAGTTTTTAGGAATTAATCACACATGAAAGGATTAAGATGGTTTAAAGTGATCCATCAAATTTTAAGGCTTAAAAATCTCACAAGGTATAATTTTATCATATATGATCATTTCTCAATTATCATGTCATTCTCATCATACCAAAATTGCTTGAGTTCAAATTATAACATATCATTAAGCTCATATCAGACATGAAAGAATTTGTCTGTTACTCATGCATATCTTAAAATTCCAATAAAATATGCCATTTTAAAACAAAAACACATAAAAAATCTTTTAATTTTAATTCTTTTTTTTAACATAGTCACACAAAATTAATCACACAACAACAAAACAATCTACAACAATATTCCCACCTCCACACTTAAATCATACATTGTCCTCAATGTAAGACAGAGCATACAAAATAGACAATATAATGAAAAAGTAAAAAGATGGGTAAGAAAAACTCCCTCAAGGTGGATCAAACTCAAATACCACATCCTTTTGAAGTAGATTGGATAGTGGTCTAGCCTTCTTGTGCCTTCCCAAATCTTGCAGCAATTTCTCTTCTTGATTTTCATCAAGAGAAGTAAAGATTATCACCGGAAGCTCCTCATCATTTCCCAAGTATGAATACTTGAGGTTTTCAAGTAAGAAATTTAGCTCCAGATTAGGTGCCTGCAAAGTAGATGGAACTAACAAAGCAGATTTGTATTCTTGCACCTCAAAAATTTTGTTAGAGTCTTCTTGAAAATTTACATTTAGAACAGGTATTTCTATAGACTCTAAATCAGCAGTTATGTATTTGTCAATTTCAGCATAAATATCACACTTCTCAGAATTATTGCATGCAAAACAACTGTATGAATCATCTATGCATTCCAAATCAACATCAAAAAAATGTTCAAAAATTGGTTTATCAATAATGTCAATTTGGAAAACAGAATGATTTTCAGAAGGGTGTTTCATGGCATCTAGAATGTTAAATCTTACCTTAGTGTCACCAAATTCCATAGAAAGGGTTCCAGCATAGACATCAATTATAGTTCAGGCTGTTTTCAAAAATGGTCTTCCCAAAATGATAGGAACAGGAATTTGAGGCATACCTTCTTCCATATCAAGTACGAAAAAGTCAGCAGGGAAAACAAGTTGTTCTACCTGAACCAAAACATCCTCTATAACTCCAGCAGGGTAAGCAGTGCTCCTATTGGCTAGCTGAATTACTACACCAGTAGGTTGTAAATTTCCAAGAGGCAATGATTTGAAAACAGACATAGGCATAACATTTATTGAAGCTCCTAAATCTAACATGCAATTTCCAAATTTGTTATTGCCTATGATACAAGGTATAGAAAACGTACCTAGATCTTTGCATTTCTCAGGAATATTTGAAACTTCTTTACTGAGAAGTGCAGATACATTTCTTCCCATGCTTATCCTTTCATTACCCTTGAGTCTCCTCTTGTGAGTACACAGTTCCTTCAGAAACTTGGCATACTTGGGGACTTGTTTGATTACATCAAGAAGAGGTATATTTACTTCCACTTTCCTGAAAGTATCCAAAATTTATTTGTCCACTTCTTCCATCTTCTTACTTGGAATTGCTTTTGGTGGGAAAGGAAGAGGGATATGAGGTGGAATTTGGGGTGGTTGTATCTCAGATTTGCTAGAAGAGGGTACATCATTCTCAACTATTTCAGGCTCAGTTGTTTGTTTTTTAGGTTCCTTGGGTATGGGTACTTCAAGGTTCTTACCTGATCTTAACTGAATTACACTCACATTTCTTGGATTTGCAGCTGGTTGAGATGGTAATTTGTCAGAGTTTTAAGATTGTAACTGGCTTAATGATGAAGCCAATTGCCCAATTTGGTTGCTTAAACTCTGGATGGTAGCATCATTCCTCTGTTGATACTCTAAGTTCTGTGTAGCCATTTGTTTCACCAGATCCTCCAAAGAAGGGCCATTTGTGGATGGTTGAGGTGTAGGTCTTTGGAAGGTTGGTGCATTATTTTGAAATGGAGGTTGGGGATGGGGATTTTGTTGTTGGTTGCCCCATCTCAAATTTGGATGATTCCTCCAACCTGGATTGTATCTGTTGGTGGAAAGGTCATGGTTTTGTTGTTGTTGTGGTGGTGGAGGTCTATCATGGTAGATGTTAGCTACATAGGCTTGGGGACTATTATTATCCTTTTCTTGTAGAGAAGGACAACAATCAATGGGGTGCTCTTGTGAAGAGCAAATGCCATATACTTTAGCAGTCATGGATTTTTGATTTACTGCCAATTATGTGACCAAAGTGGTGAGAGCATCAAGTTTGCTCTCCAATTTAATTCCAGATGAACTAGAATTGGAATCAAACATGGGTTTGAAAGAATCATTTCTCATACCAAATTGTTGAGAGTTAGATGCCATCTTCTCAATCAGATTTCTTACTTCAGCAGCAGTCATATCTCCTAAAGCTCCTCCACTTGCCGCATCAATCATGTTACGATCAACGTGGTGCAGACCTTCATAGAAGTACTGAAGAAGAAGTTGTTCAGAAATTTGGTGGTGAGGGCAACTTGCACAGAGTTTCTTGAATCTCTCCCAATACTTATAAAGACTTTCTCCAGAGAGTTGTCGAATGCCAGATATGTCTTTACGGATTGCAGTTGTTCTAGAGGCAGGAAAGAATTTTTCCAAGAACATTTTCTTTAAGTCATTCAAACTTGTGATTGATCTTGGAGCAAGGTAGTACAACCAATCCTTAGCAACACCCTCTAAAGAATGAGAAAACACTTTAAGATAGACATGGTCTTCTTGAACGTTTTGGGGTTTCATTGTGGAGCACACAATGTGAAATTCTTTGAGGTGTTTGTGCGGATCTTCACCCGCAAGACCATGAAACTTAGGCAACAAGTGTATAAGTCCGGTCTTAAGTATAAAAGGGACATCCTCATCAGGATATTGAATACACAAACTTTCGTATGTGAATTCAGGTGCAGCTAGTTCTCTAAGAGTTCTTTCACGAGGTTCAGCCATATCAGAAAAACTAGTAGTAGTACTTTCAGTAGATTCAGAAAAAATACTATCATTATCAATATCAACAAAGTTATTATTAAATCTAGCTTCTCTAATTAACTTATAAAAAGTTCTTTCAATTTCAGGATCAAATAAATATAAATGCTCAAAAGTTCTTCTAGTCATACATAGCATACAACAAGATATTTGATCATTATGAGCAATAAATCATAAGAATCCTAAATCATGCAAAAGAAATAAAATAAAACAAACAAACAAAAAGATTTTTATTTTTTTTATTTTTTTTCGATTTATACAAAAAAAATTAATCTAAAACAAGAATTTTTCCTAAAGATCGTTGATCCCCGGCTGCGGCGCCAAAATTTGACGTGATTATTTTTACAGTCGTGATTCCGTCAAATTAGTACATTAAAATTAATTAATGTAGTACTAGGGTGTCAACCTAGGTCGTTCTCTCAAGGATCAACACAAAAATTTAGGAAAAATCAAGTTTAAAATTAATTTTTACAAACGGAATTTTAACAAACATACAAATACAATTGGGGGGTTTGATTGATTTTGTTGTCACAATTAAAATTAAAACAAAGTAATTATAGGATTTAAAACAATAAATAACAAGCGATTGATTTTCTTGGAGTATTGTAAATAAATTTATCCTTGGTTCATTAAAGATAATTTGTATACTTTTATTACTGTTAATTTCTTAGCTCAATTTGAATTAATCAACTAAGCGTCTTTTTCAATTCATAATTCTTTTACTTTCATTTAAAAAATGAATATTTTAATCAAGCATCCTAATTAAGCAAAAGGAGTCAAGATCGTAAAATCTAGGAATTATTGAGCATATGTAAGAACATCACCTACATACATAATCTATTCTCATATTATGGAATTAAGCAAACCATAATTATTAAAAGTGATTATGAAAATATTCATTAAGCATGCATATTTCCTTAATCCATTCTAATTTAAAACCTTATTTTATTCCATTTGAATAATTAAACTGATTAAGCATACAAATTTAATTAAACAGAATGGAATTAAATAAGCAGAGTAAGATTATGAAGAAATAACAATAACAAAAACATACTACCTCCGGTTCCAAATATAAGCAAATATACCTAACTTCACACATATTAAGAATAGTAGTTGGAGGTAGTTATTTGCATTAATGTTACCACATATTTGATTTAATTTTCTAAAATACCCTTAGTATCATTTATTACATAAAGAATTAGTTGCCTTGGAAATATATATGATGAGGACATATTTGGTAAACAAGCATTTAATAACATTGGAAAAGTCTAATTTTGCTTATATTAAGGGACCAAAAAATTCCACTAAAATTTGCTTATATTTAGAACCGGAGGTAGTACTACATTAAAAATAATGACCTCAAAATTACATTACAATATTCTCCAAGAAAATCAATCTAAGGGTTTTAGCCCTCCATAATAAGAACAAACTGAAAATAAAAAGATCCTAACCCGGAAATGAAGAACTTGCTGGAAGAAGAAATGCAAACAGAGAAGAGTAAGAAATGAAGAACGAATGGTTTCTGAAGGAATTGGTGTCTTCTGATGCTCTCTCATGGTGCCTATTTATAGGAGTCCAAAAGCAAGCCAATGCCATAAACAATTTGTAATGGAAGGTGCACTCTTCAATTAACAAGTCCATGGTGCTCCATTATCAAATTCAGTGCTCCATTATCAACTTCAGTGCCTTGCCCACCATCCAGAAGCTCGAAAACGTGATCCTGGGCCAATAATTCACTAATGAATCGATTCAATGGTGAAATGAATCGATTCATGTGTTCCAAATGCAATTCTGGCCTAAAAATTAACGTATGAATCGATTCAAATGTGGGAAGAATCGATTCAACCCTTTAAAACCCGAATGAATCGATTCAAAATGCTGATGAATCGATTCAAAATGCTGATGAATCGATTCAAGCTTCAAAAATTCACATCCTGGGTGCATTAAACCGTATGAATCGATTCAAGTAGGGGATGAATCGATTCATCCACCTGATTCTCCATTCTTTGTGTATTTTTCCACCCTTTTTGAGATCCTTTTGCATATTCCTTGATTCCCTTGATCCTTAGGCACTTTGATCTTCATTTTGGATTGGAATTCTTGAGTTCTTGGATCCATTTTCTTTTGGCACATATTAAAAATCAAATATTACATAAAGCTCAAATGATGAAAATGTGTTAAAATGCAATATATTACACACTAAGTGATGGCAAATTATACACATTTAAAGTGAAGAATTAAAGATAAATCATGCATCATCACCAGTCCACTAGCTCACATAATCCAAAAGTTTATCACAGACGCTCCACAAACTTGCACCTTTTTACTCCAATCATAGCACCTTTTATATATTTTAATATATATTCCCTTCAATCATACTAACTCTTGTACGTAGATGGCAGAAATGGTCAAATACAGCTCACTTTCTATCCAAAAATCTCCATTATTCCCATAATTAACTCACCTAATCTTCAATCACGAGAAAGCTTGTTCCCCCACTTGTCTTCTACATTATTAAACCAATACCACAACACATCTCCAAGTCCAAACTTTCAGAACCAACGGAAATTAGCAAAGACTCTCTCTTTCTTATTTCTTCTCTACATACAAGTCTCTTTCTCTCTCATTTTCCTTTTCTCCTCACTGTGAGCTAAAGCAAGGATATCATCTACTAATCAAAGATCTTCCATTAAGGTAAGGGGGTATATTCTCGGGTATTCTGGGGGAAAACCGAGTGTTAGGAAAGGGTTAAGGTACCTTTGGTCCTCACCTTTCCAAGGCAGGTTGAGGAATTACTGTTATATCAATATGCTTTAATTTTTATATATTTTGATTGCTATGTATATGTTCGACTAACTGTATTGATTATTATTAACCATGATGAATTAAATGATATGATTGGTGTTGAATTGTGAAAATATTAAGAACCATGGGTGTCTATGTGAATTCCAGTGAGGAATTATAAAACAGAAGTCGGATTCAATTAATAACAAGCTCGGTTTTATATCAATCCGACCGGTTATTTAAAAATACAAATAATCTATTTAAATTTCAAACAGATTTTGAATTAAATATCTGTTTTACATAAACCAACCGGATCACCTAAAATATACAAATACATAATTTCACTCAGATGTTTTACATAAACCGATCGGATCATTCCGCTTGAAAGGATTACTCAGATGTTTATTCTTCTCGGAATTATTCACTCAGAAACACATTTCATTCGGAATTAGAATACTTTATCTAGAAACACCATTCCTGGAAAGATTTACTCGGAATGTTTTACTTGGAAATGTCACAGAGACACTTCACTCGGTAAACCATCCACCCAGATATAATTCACTCGGGAGTTTACTTAATCAGATAATCGATCCGAGAGGTACTTCCACTTCTCTCAGAAACAACTCATTCGGAAGCATTCCACTCGGAGATGTTTCCGTTTCACTCAGATTTTACCTTACTCGAACGTGTCTCATTCAAACAGAACATTTCCTTACTCGGAAACTCTTCTTCAGTCACGTTTCACTCGGAAAACATCTTAACTTCACTGAAAAACTCTTCTCAGTCTGATTTCACTCGGAATCATAGTTATTTCACTCAGAAAACTCTTTTCAGTCTGATTCCACTTGGAATCATATTTATTTCACTCGGAAACTCATTTTCACTCGGAATCAAACTCATTTTACTCGGAAAATCTAGTTTTCAACATTTTCACTCGGAATCAAACTCATTTTACTCGGAAAATCTGGTTTTCGACATTTTTCACTCGGATTTTCATTCAGAAATTCTTCTTTAATCCTTTTTAAATTATTTTTATAAAAATCATAAAAATTGGGATGTTACAATTATCATTATTATTCTTATTATTATCATTATTATTGTTATTCTTATTATTATTAATAACTATTATTATTGTTATTGATATTATTATCGTTTTAATTACGAGTAATGAAATAATGAACATATTACTTACTCTTTAAACGAAGCATTATTTTAGTCAAGATATAGCCGATATATTTTCTAGAATAATAATAATAATGACTTACAACGTCTAAAAAATTAATGGGACCCAAGAACTTGTATGAGACTGGAAACACATAAGATACCCAAGGATCAAATGATAAAAAAAATAATACATTTCACATCATGAAAATATTTTTGAGGGAGTAAAACTAGAGCAAACACCTGGTACGCTGGAGGACATTCACGTTTGATCTCTGAGGAGAATCTTGGGAGTACAACCGGAACGGAAACCCAATGGCATCAGAGTCGCGCCTGGAGCCGGGTCAGACGATGTAATTCTGGTGTACTTTAACTAAATGACGGAATGTATATATGATCGTGTAGAGCCAAGTCCCAAGATAATATACAATGATGAGAACCTGTGAGTTCATTCGTACCTTATGATAATGAATGGAGGACTTGGTGAGCTCTGATCGCTCTAGAATGGAAATGATGTGCCCAAGAGGCAAATTGAGCAGAATGACTGCAAAAGAATGAGAAAATGGTGATGGTGGATTAATTTATTGGGCCCATATGCATCATGAGACTTAACCAAAGATAAATCATAATAAACCAAACTCATGTATTCCATGACAGTATACTTGATTGTCATAATTGTAAATATGTTAATTGTATGATTTATGTTATATTATTTGTTGTCTGGATATATCCGCACCGGGAACTTCCAGGGTCTGGGGTTTATACTCACCCTTTCTGTTGATTAATAATAGAGGAGCTAGGAAACCAAGAACAAGAATACGAAGAACAGCAATATGCTGAACCAACTGGGAGCCCTCATTAAATGAAGATATATGTAGTGGAATATTTATTAATTAATAATAAGACCATGGATGACTGTATAATTATTTAAGGGTGCCTGCGTGCCCCATTCTGTTAAGAGTACAATTACTTATAGTTTGTGAATGACTATGTGATTATCTACTATTTGCTTCCACTGATCTACCATTATTTTATTTTAAATATATATATATATATATATTCACTTTTTCTGAAAACTATTACACTCTTAGTTAAATAGGATGATCCTACAGAAGAGACTATCTTATTTAACCGAGGGTGTTACATATGCCACCTTAACTAATTGCACGTCTTTGCTTCTTAAACGTTTTACCGACCGATCCACAATTCCAGTCGGCACGGCCACTGTAGTCAGATTCTCTCTGATTTCGACTTCATCATCTGGCATCTCATGAGCGGAGTCGGGTAAGTACTTCCTCAGCTGAGACACATGAAACACACTATGAAAATTCGATAGATGAGTCGGCAATGTAATTCGGTATGCTACAGGACCGACCCGTTCTAGCACTTCATAGGGTCCAATATATCGGGGGTTCAATTTCCCACTCTTTAAGGCTCGTCCGACCCCCTTATTCGGTGAAACCCTCAGGAACACTTTATCACCGACCTGAAATTCAAGCGGTTTAGTCCGCTTATCGTGATAGCTCTTCTGTCGGTCTTGAGATGCCTTCATATTTTCCCTGATCATCTGGATCTGCTTAGAAGTTTACTGCATAATATTCGGTCCCAACATTAAACTTTCACCGGTCTCCAACCAACATAGTGGCGTTCGGCACTTCCTACCATACAATGCCTCATACGGAGCCATACCGATGCTGCTATGGTAGCTATTATTATATGTAAACTCAATCAGTGGGAGGTACTGCTCCCAGCTACCACCGTGTTCTAGCACACAGGACCTCAATAGGTCCTCCAAACTCTGTATAGTCCGCTCGGACTACCCATCCGACTGGGGATGGTAGGCTGAACTCAATCGGAGTTTTGAGCCTAATTCCTAGTGCAAGCTTCCCCAAAACCAGGAAGTGAATCTCGGATCCCTGTCCGACACAATAGAAGATGGCACACCATGCAGTCGGACAATCTGTCGGATATAAATTTGTGCCAGTTTCTGCAGCGAATATCTCATATTCATAGGCAAGAAATGTGCATACTTCGTCAATCAGTCCACAATGACCCAGATAGCATCATAACCCGCTCGAGTTCTGGGCAATCCCATCACAAAATCCATGGCGATTGCATCCCATTTCCACATGGGAATTTCGAGAGGTTGCAAACCACCGAACGGTTTCTGGTGCTCAACCTTCGACTTCTGGCAAATAATACACTGAGCAACATAATCAACCACGTCTCTCTTCAATCCGGGCCACCAGAAGTACAGTCTCAAGTCATGGTACATTTTTGTAGTGCCCGGGTAGATGCTCAACATACTTCTGTGGGCTTCATCAAGCACCATCCTTCTCAAATTTCCAGCACTCGGCACATAAATTCTGCCTTTCACTCGGTAAATACCATCCGAGCCCTCGATTAAGGACAAGTCCTTACCTTTAGCCTGAGTTTCCTTCATCTCGGCTAAATAGGAATCCGACTTTTGCTGCTCATACACGAGCTTCAAGAATTCATTAGCTATTTTTAATATATCGAGCGTTACTTTTCGAGATGAAGAGACATCCACATGCAGGTTCATGTCTCAGAATTGCTCCAGTAACTCCATTTCCTTCATCATCATTACTACCACATGGATGGATTTTCGACTCAAGACGTCGGCCACAACATTCACCTTTCCCGGGTGATATTTCAACTCGAAGTCATAATCTTTCAAAAACTCAGTCCACCTTCTCTGCCTCATATTCAGCTCCTTCTAATCAAATAGATATTTTAGACTTTTTTGATCACTATACACTTTGAATTTCGATCCATACAGGTAATGTCTCCATATTTTCAATGCAAAGACCACAGCTGCTAATTCCAGGTCGTGGGTCAGATAGTGTTGTTCATGTGGTCTCAATTGACGAGAGGCATAAGCTATCACCCGGCCATTCTGCATCAACACACACCCTAGACTGAGTCCGGATGCATCACAATAAACTACAAAGCTCTCCTGCAGGTTCGGTAATGCCAACACAAGAGCTGTAGTCAGCCTCGTCTTCAACTCTTGAAAGCTCTTCTCACACTCGGAATTCCACACAAAATTAACATTCTTCCGAGTCAGCTTGGTAAGTGGCAGTGCAAGCTTAGAGAATCCTTCAATAAATCTCTGATAGTAACCAGCCAGGCCCATAAAACTCCTGATCTCTGAGACCAACTTAGGCCTCTCCCAAGCCATGACAGCTTCCACTTTGGAAAGATCAACCAAGACACCTTCCTCGGAGATTACATGCCCCAGAAAATGGATCCTATCCATCCAGAAATCACACTTTAAAAGTTTGGCAAACAGTTGCTTCTCCCTCAATATTTGGAGCACCGATCGGAGATGTTCCTCATGCTCCTCGGACGATTTGGAATAAACCAAGATGTCATCAATAAAAACGACCACGAATCGGTCTAAGTAGGGATGAAAAATGCTATTCATGTAATTCATGAATACAGCAGGGGCATTGGTTACGCCGAACGGCATTACTACATACTCGTAGTGACAATACCGGGTCCTAAACGCCGTCTTGGGAATATCCGAATCCTTGACTCAGATCTGATGGTATCCCGAACGCAAGTCAATCTTCAAAAAGACTGAAGCACCACGCAATTGATCAATCAGATCATCAATCCTCGGCAATGTATATCGATTCTTTATAGTAAGCTTGTTTAGCTGTCGGTAATCAATACATAACCGCATACTCCCATCTTTCTTCTTTCACCAGTAACACCGGGGCACCCCACGGTGATACGCTGGGTCGGATAAACTGTTTTCCGAGCAACTCATCTACTTGCTTCTTTAACTCGGCTAACTCAGTCAAGGACATCCTATAGGGAACACTAGAGACTGGCTCGGCTCCAAGAATCAAATCAATAGAGAATTCTACTTCTCTATGAGGAGGAACACCCGGTACATCCTCCAGAAACACCTTAGGAAAGTTACTAACAATAGGAATATCTTGCACTCGGGTTCTACTCTCTCCCTCGGCCAAACAAAGCATCACAAATAATTGGGATATACCTTGGACCGTGTAGTCATTGGCAGTCGGCTTCGGAAAAATCACCCGTCGGTTTTGACAGTCGACCATCTCCTTATTGGCTGATAGCCAATCCATGCCAAGCACGATGTCCAGGCCCTTCAAGGGTAAGCATATTAAGTTGGCGGTAAAACTCTGATCACCCAACGTAAAGGTTACATCCTTGCACATCATCGATGTCCACACTTTAACACCGGTCGGATTGGATACATCCAAAGTCTGATCCATGTCAACAGCAGGCAGTCTCAGACGCATCACACAATCATCAGCTATAAAGAAGTGTGTAGCTCCAGAATCAAAAACAATATCAAGAGTATGTCTATCGAGTAAACACTTACTTTGCACTAAATCGTTGGCTTGAGCAGCCTCCTCGGCATTTATAGCATAAACTCTGCTTGCAGGCGGTTGGTCAGCATTTCTCCCACGGTTATTCAGAGCAAACATCATGTTACCCCGAGCGCCATTCCCTCGGCCACCAAAATTACTGTTTCCACGGCCTCTTCCCCGGAAGCCTCCACGGTGTACATTGGCATTAGCTTGCTGTAGCTGAGGGCAGTCGGGGCAAACATGCCCTTTCTCATTACAATGAAAGCACACAACATCATTTCAACCATCACAATCCCGAGCAAAGTGGTCACCACCACATTTAAAGCATTTGCCATCCCTGGGACGACCCCCAACACGACCACCATGATTTCCCCGACCTCTGAATCTAGAGGAGGGTCCGCCTCTACCAGCATTGCCCGGTTTCTTGAAGCTAGGCTGTAACGTCCTAGGTTATTTTTGCATGTATTTTTATTCAATTGATTAAATCTTATGATAAATTTTTCCTTTTCTTGGAAATTAATCGAGGTTTAGTGAAATAGCATTTAGTTTTACTGACTTATTCAAGTGACAGCAGTTGCAGTCAAATTAAATAAATGAGATCTAGAAAGAAGAACAAGTTAATCTAAGCACAACGGATGGGGAAAAAGGGAATCAGGGCCTCCCGCTTGAGCGGGGCCCCTACTCGTCTGAGCGAGATTCTGGACTCTCGCTTGAACGAGGTTTCTATTCGCTTGAGCGAATACCTTTCGCACATCGGATTGGGCAAAACATGCAAACGGACTCCCGAAAAATCTTACCCTAAAAATGATTCTGTTAACCAAAGAGTTGTCATAGCTACCATGAGACCATATGTAAATAACAGTGATGTATTTTAAAATATAGATTTGTATCCGGTCCGGTCTTGGTTAAAACACAGCTAATAATAATGCTCGGAAGTTCTTATACACACATATAACTCTATAGAGTCACTCAAAGTCACTCGGACCCTGGCACCGATCTCCCCCTTGGCGCGACTCCATGGCTCCTTCCCCCTCCCTGTCACTGGTTACTAAAAAAAAAGGCAAGGGTGAGTGTTTGGCATTGTAATTAATATAGAATGGAGCTTAACGAATATACATGCATATTTATACATATACATCAAGCATCATTCGAAAGTAAGCACACCGAGACATAGTGTATTACATACAGTAACTATATTAACCCAACCAAGCAATTCCATCACATCCATCACAATCACCACTGACTCTCATACATCTGACTCCTAGTATCCGGATACTAAAGGATTGGCCTTCAGCTGGGGGTCCTACTTGACACCCCGTGAACCCTGCTTGGTTCATCGAGTCCTGCTTGACTCTCCACCTCGACCACTGGGTCCTACTTGACCACTGGGTAGCTCAACTGGGCACGAAAACCACGGGAGCCGGAAATGAGGGGCTATCATATACCGTCGGCCATCCCATACCACATAGTCATCCAACAATTTACCTTTCACATAATAATATCAATTCCTCTTCACTCGGGTAGCCTGCTTGCTAACCCGGCGTCACATACCACTGATCATTTCAACATTAGATATCACAAGATCATAACATGATAAACTCAACCACACACCTAATCCTCAACTAATTAATGTACACAGTCACGCATGCACAAGCATAAACACACAACTACATTCAGTAACATTTTCCTTAACCTGTTTACACTACCTCAATGACCTGAATAGAAGTGAGTCTTATTCTAATTAATTATAACCCGAACACCCCCTTACTTTGGTTCCAAGCTTTGATAATCTGCTCTCTGTGTCAATTCCTTCCTCTGAGCACTGGTTTCGCAGTCTCAGCTTCGTCACTCAGTGTTCCGTTGCTTAACCTACTACCTACGGATCATAAAGTACAGCTCGTCACTTCAACGCCCCTAAGTTCATGGACTGCATTTGGGCTCACACTCACCAGAGGAGTGGAGAACAGCCTTGAATATAGCCATGCATGGCCCTTAACCGCCAAAGAAAAAAAAAGGGATAAGGGAATCACAATTGGAACGGATCAGTAGACTCACCTTGAAGCCTCGATCACAAGAATGGGATTCAATTGAAGTTCAGACACAAATGGAGTCTCTCCCCAGCGCATGCAACTCAACGTTAAGAGAGGAGAAAACGAAAAAGAAGGGACAGACCAGCAGCAGAGGTAACTTGTAAATAATAAAGAGGGAAGGAAGAGAATCTTCTTATATATATATAAAGCTCATGGGCAAGATCGTCTTTTCCTTTATTTTATTTGTATTCTTACTAAATTTAATCAATTTCACTATATTAAACTATTGTATAGTTATCAAATCAATTACACTTATTTATTCCCTCAACGTTTAATTATTCACAATTCTCTAATACTTCGTAAGAGTATAGGCCCAGTATGAATACCGGCCCCCCGGCGTCCTAGCTTAGTGTTCATACCTCGGAAATCCGAGCTACATCCTGAGAGGTCGGATATCTCATCCGTGCTCGCCTCGTGGTTACCTACACCCGTTGTTTCAATCATTATGAGGTTAGTCCGGGCTATGACCCCGAGTGAGGCGCTCTCCTCACATCGGTTTGGACCAAACCACCTGGCCCTGTCCGCTTTTCTCTTACACTCTCGATCTTCAACTCCGCCTGCCCGCGCTTCTGAGACCGATCTCGACACCGGCTTTCCCGTCTCTAGCTCAGACAGAACAAATATTAAATGAAACTTCTAAAACATTTACTAACATTTCCCATTTCTTATAATTCTCATTAAAATATCAGGGATGTTACATCCACCCCCCTAAAAGGAGATTTCGTCCCCGAAATCAGTGTTTTGGTTGGAAAAGATGAGGGTACATTCGCCTCATATCGGATTCTAACTCCCAAGTGTAGTTCATCCAATGTAAATTCTGCCACTTCACCTTCACCAGCGGTACCTCCTTGTTCCTTAACCGTTTGGTTTGATGCTCTTCAATGCTAATCGGTACCGCCTCCACCGTCAGATTCTCCTTCACTTCAATGGAGTCACTCGGTACAATCATGGTATCACACGGAATGTAGGCTCGAAGTTACGATACGTGGAACACGTTGTGAATGTTAGTCAACGATTGGGGAAGATCCAGTCGATAAGCGACTTCACCAATCCGTTCTAGTATTTGGTATGGTCCAATATACTTCGGATTAAGCTTTTGGCTCTTCAAAATTCGACCTACACCCTTAGTCGGTGAAATCCTTAGGAACACCCAATCACCCACTTGGAATTCAAGGGGTCTATGCCGATTGTCATAATAGCTCTTTTGTCGGTCTTGGGCAATTTTTATCTTCTCTCGGATTAAAGCGATTTGTTCGTTCATCTCTTGAATCATCTCAGGCCCCATATGAAGGGCATCGCCGTTCTCATTCCAACATAATGGAGTACGACATTTCTGACCATAAAGAGCTTCGTATGGAGCCATCCCAATGCTGCTATGGTAACTGTTATTATATGCAAACTCTACCAAGGGCAAGTATTTCTCCCATGATCCGCCCTGTTCCAGCACACATGCCCTTAACATATCTTCAAGAGTTTGTATAGTCCGTTCTGATTGGCCATCGGTCTGGGGATGGTAGGCTGAGCTCAGTTTGAGCTCAGTACCCAGTTGTTGTTGCAAACTCCTCTAAAACCTTGAAGTGAATCAGGGATCCCGATCGGAGATAATGCTTGAGGGCACACCATGCAGTCGTACAACTTCCGCAACGTACAACTTAGCTAATCGATCTAGCGACCACTTCATATTTATTGCCAGGAAATGAGCACTTTTGGTTAGTCGATCAACAATCACCCAAATCGCGTTGTATCCGGTTCGAGTACGAGGCAGTCCGGATACGAAGTCCATGGTGATACCTTCCCACTTCCAGATCGGAATTTCTGGAGGTCGAAGCAAACCTGGAGGTCGTTGGTGCTCAACTTTGCACTTCTGGCATATCACACAGGATTTCACATACTCGATTATTGCCTTCTTCATGCTTGGCCACCAGAATTCCTTTTTTAAGTCATGATACATTTTTGTCACTCCCAGATGTATACTCAGAGAGCTCTTGTGTACTTCTGCTAGCACCGCCTGCCTGAAGCCTCCATGTGCAGGCACCACCACTCGGTTCCTGAATCTCCATATACCATCGTTACCCCGAGTTATCTCCACATTTTTGCCTTGGGTTTGAGTATCAATCAGCCTCAGTAACTCTTCATCGTCTTTCTGTACAGCTACCACAGACTCCAGAAATTCGTTGGAGATTTTTGACATTCCGATTGTCATTCGGTTTGGCGCGTCCATAACAATTCCAACATTCATATCCCTAAAGCTTTCCAGCAATTCCTGTTCTCTACCCATCAGGTAAGCCACGTGTAATACCTTTCTGCTTAGTGCATCTGCCACAACATTCGCTTTGCCCGGGTGATACTTCAAATCGAAGTCGTAATCCTTCAAATACTCTACCCATCTCCTCTGTCTCATATTTAACTCCTTTTGATCAAATAAGTACTTTAGACTCTTGTGATCACTGAATACTACAAAGCGAGCCCCATACAGATAATGACGCCAAATCTTCAGTGCGTACACCACTGCTGCAAGTTCCAGATCATGAGTCGGGTAATTCTCCTCATGTGGCCTCAATTGCCTCGAAGCATAGGCAATTGCCCGATCAGCTTGCATCAACACACACCCCAATCCAAATTTGGATGCATCATAATATACTTCAAATTCCTGTGTTACATCGGGTAGTGCAAGCACAAGGGCAGTCGTTAAACATCGCTTGAGAGTTTGGAAGCTTAATTCACACTTTTCCGACCACACGAAGGGGTTTCCTTTCCTCGTTAACCGAGTCAGAGGAAGTGCTATCCGAGAGAACCCCTCAATGAAGCGTCGATAGTATCCAGCTAATCCGAGGAAACTCCTGATTTCAGTTATTGACTTCGGCCTCTCCTAAGCCATAACCGCCTCAATTTTTGTCGGATCAACTGAGATTCCCTCTCGGGAAATTACATGCCCCAAGAATTGTACACTACTCCCCCAGAAATCACACTTAGATGGTTTAGCGTACAACTTCTTCTCTCAGAGTACTTGTAAAACAAGTCGAAGATGTTGAGCATGCTCCTCGTCTGACCTCGAATATACCAAAATATCATCAATGAATACTACCACAAACTGGTCCAAGTACGGTTGAAAGGTCCAATTCATATAGTCTATAAAAATGGCAGGAGCGTTCGTTACTCCAAAGGGCATTACTACGTACTCGAAGTGCCCATACCGAGTCCGAAATGCTGTTTTCGGGGTATCCTCCGACCTCACTCGGATTTGGTGGTACCCCGACCTCAAGTCGATCTTAGAGAACATAACGGCGCCTCGCAACTGGTCTAGTAAATCGTCAATCCGAGGTTGTGGATATTTATTTTTGATCGTCAGTTTGTTCAGCTGTCGGTAATCAATGCACATTCGCATACTACCGTCCTTCTTCTTTACCAGTAACACCGGAGCGCCCTAGGGTGAGGCACTGGGTCGGATAAAGCCCTTTTCTAGTAATTCGTTTACTTGTTTCTTCACTTCGGTCAATTCCACCGAAGACATTCTATATGGCGCTCGGGACACAGGTTCTGCCCCGGGAATCAAGTCAATAGAGAAATCAATCTCCCGACTGGGAGGTAGCTCCGGAATTTCTTCCGGAAAAACGTCAGGAGGTTATGCCTACCCTCCGAAGCGAATAAAACAACATACGTGGTTAGGACATCGCTCACCCCGTCCTTCATGTCAAATTCCTGAGAGAAAACAATATTCTTCCGATAACAATCGACCAACACATGATTAGCAGCAAGCCAATCGAGACCTAGAATAACATCTAAGTCCTTCAATGGTATACAGATAAAATTCACTCGAAAAGTACGGGCTTCGATTTGCATCGGCAGTTCTCTACACACTGTAGTCGCACGGAAAGTGGAACCAGTTGGAGTGGAAACAATAAGAGCGTTCTCCATTAAACCGATCGGCAGACCAAGCCGTCGCACACAACTTTCCGAAATAAAGGAATGGGTGGCACCCGAATCATAAATTACATCAACCAGATAGCCACAGATGAGGCACTTACCCTGTACCAAATTGTCATTCCTCGTAGCTTCCGAAGCGTCAAACGCAAACACTCGCCCGGTCATGGCGTTCTGGGCACCGCTAGATTGGGCATCATATCTTCCCGATTGTTGGTTCCCTCTACCAGCTCCATTCCGGCCTCCCCTTGGAAAGTTGGAACCCCAGGTCCTAGAAGAATTAGTTCGGTTGTCCTGCCTGCCCTGCGGCTGCCTCTGAGGGCAATCGGGCCTGATGTGCCCTGGTTGTCCGCACTGGAAGCACACAATTTGGTTGGCTTGGCAATGTTTGGCAATGTGACCTTCCTGACCACAATTGTAGCATGCACGGCTACCAGAAGGATTACCCGATCGACCAGTGGAACCCTGACCGGAAGAGGATGAGGAGGTAGCAGAAGACTTGCCGCCCCGGAAGAATTGCCTCATCCTCTTGAAGTTGAATCCTTTCGCCTTCAGTGGCTTTTTATCTCTCGCCTGGGACGTCCTTTGTAACTGCACTTCTTCAGTCAGTCTTGCTTTGTTCACCAGGGTTGGGTAGTCCCTAATCTCCATCAGTACGATTACACTACGGAGTTCAATCCGTAGTCCAGCTTCGTATTTGGCGCACTTGCTACCCTCAGTCCCTTCTAACGAGAAAGGGTGGTAAAAATCACACAGCTCGTCAAACTTGCTGGTGTACTCGGCCACAGACCGCCGGTCTTGCTCCAACTTCAGGAATTCCATTTCTTTCCGGATTTTGTAGTTGTCCGGGAAGTATTTAACAAGGAACCTCCTTCGGAAATTTACCCATACCAACGGCTCATTTGCTGCGTTCATCTGCACCTTCACTCGGGACCACCATACTCTAGCCTCTTCTTTTAGTTGGTAAGTAGCAAATAAAACCTTTTGCTCTTTTGAGCACTCAAAATATTCAAAAACCTGCTCGATATCCCTGATCCAGATGTATGCCCCATCATAATCGTGTCCCCCTTTGTAGATCAGAGGATTCCTTTTCAGGAATTTATCCAGAGTAGGACCGGACTCGGTCCTACTCATCAGCTGAGTAAATCTAGAGAAGAAATCATCTCCTCCCCCAGAACTAGTTTCTTCGGCCATTTAGTAATTCTACAATGAGCAAACACATCACCATTAATAACCAAGGTCAGCCAGGGAATCGGAAATTTACCTTATATTCATAGAATACTACGCCAGTGGAGTGCCAAGGGAACGATGCCAGACCACACACACAATCATGGTACAACGAAATACAATCAACCTTCATAAGACTAACACAATCACTAGACCGACCCATACACCGGCTTTAGAAAGAACCGCTCTGATACCAAGTGTAACGTCCTAGGTTATTTTTGCATGTATTTTTATTCAATTGATTAAATCTTATGATAAATTTTTCCTTTTCTTGGAAATTAATCGAGGTTTAGTGAAATAGCATTTAGTTTTATTGACTTATTCAAGTGACAACAGTTGCAGTCAAATTAAATAAATGAGATCTAGAAAGAAGAACAAGTTAATCTAAGCACAACGGATGGGGAAAAAGGGAATCAGGGCCTCCCGCTTGAGCGGGGCCCCTACTCGTTTGAGCGAGATTCCGGACTCTCGCTTGAACGAGGTTTCTATTCGCTTGAGCGAATACCTTTCGCACATCGGATTGGGCAAAACATGCAAACGGACTCCCGAAAAATCTCACCCTAAAAATGATTCTCTTAACCAAAGAGTTGTCATAGCTACCATGAGAGCATATGTAAATAACAGTCATGTATTTTAAAATATAGATTTGTATCCGGTCCGGTCTTGGTTAAAACACAGCTAATAATAATGCTCGGAAGTTC
Source organism: Clitoria ternatea (assembly GCA_037962975.1). Taxonomy (NCBI): domain Eukaryota; kingdom Viridiplantae; phylum Streptophyta; class Magnoliopsida; order Fabales; family Fabaceae; genus Clitoria; species Clitoria ternatea. The sequence continues at coordinate 258,396,196 of CM075669.1, forward strand.
TTATACACACATATAACTCTATAGAGTCACTCAAAGTCACTCGGACCCTGGCACCGATCTCCCCCTTGGCGCGACTCCATGGCTCCTTCCCCCTCCCTGTCACTGGTTACTAAAAAAAAGGCAAGGGTGAGTGTTTGGCATTGTAATTAATATAGAATGGAGCTTAACGAATATACATGCATATTTATACATATACATCAAGCATCATTCGAAACTAAGCACACCGAGACATAGTGTATTACATACAGTAACTATATTAACCCAACCAAGCAATTCCATCACATCCATCACAATCACCACTGACTTTCATACAATCTGACTCCTAGTATCCGGATACTAAAGGATTGGCCTTCAGCTGGGGGTCCTACTTGACACCCCGTGAACCCTGCTTGGTTCACCGAGTCCTGCTTGACTCTCCACCTCGACCACTGGGTCCTACTTGACCACTGGGTAGCTCAACTGGGCACGAAAACCACGGGAGCCGGAAATGAGGGGCTATCATATACCGTCGGCCATCCCATACCACATAGTCATCCAACAATTTACCTTTCACATAATAATATCAATTCCTCTTCACTCGGGTAGCCTGCTTGCTAACCCGGCGCCACATATCACTGATCATTTCAACATTAGATATCACAAGATCATAACATGATAAACTTAACCACACATCTAATCCTCAACTAATTAATGTACACAGTCACGCATGCACAAGCATAAACACACAACTACATTCAGTAACATTTTCCTTAACCTGTTTACACTACCTCAATGACCTGAATAGAAGTGAGTCCTATTCTAATTAATTATAACCCGAACACCCCCTTACTTTGGTTCCAAGCTTCGATAATCTGCTCTCTGTGTCGATTCCTTCCTCTGAGCACTGGTTTTGCAGTCTCAGCTCCGTCACTCAGTCTTCCGTTGCTTAACCTACTACCTACGGATCATAAAGTACAGCTCGTCACTTCAACGCCCCTAAGTTCATGGACTGCATTTGGGCTCACACTCACCAGAGGAGTGGAGAACAGCCTCGAATATAGCCATGCATGGCCCTTAACCGCCAAAGAAAAAAAAGGGATAAGGGAATCACAATTGGAACAGATCAGTAGACTCACCTTGAAGCCTCGATCACAGGAATGGGATTCAATTGAAGTTCAGACACAAATGGAGTCCCTCCCCAGCGCATGCAACTCAGCGTTAAGAGAGGAGAAAACAAAAAAGAAGGGACAGACCAGCAGCAGAGGTAACTTGTAAATAATGAAGAGGGAAGGAAGAGAATCTTCTTATATATATATAAAGCTCATGGGCAAGATCGTCTTTTCCTTTATTTTATTTGTATTCTTACTAAATTTAATCAATTTCACTATATTAAACTATTGCATAGTTATCAAATCAATTACACTTATTTATTCCCTCAACGTTTAATTATTCACAATTCTCTAATACTTCGTAAGAGTATAGGCCCAGTATGAATACCGGCCCCCCGGTGTCCTAGCTTAGTGTTCATACCTCGGAAATCCGAGCTACATCCTGAGAGGTCGGATATCTCATCCGTGCTCGCCTCGTGGTTACCTACACCCGTTGTTTCAATCATTATGAGGTTAGTCCGGGCTATGACCCCGAGTGAGGCGCTCTCCTCACATCGGTTTGGACCAAACCACCTGGCCCTGTCCGCTCTTCTCTTACACTCCCGATCTTCAACTCCGCCTGCCCGCGCTTCTAAGACCGATCTCGACACCGGCTTTCCCGTCTCTGGCTCAGACAGAACAAATATTAAATAAAACTTCTAAAACATTTACTAACATTTCCCATTTCTTATAATTCTCATTAAAATATCAGGGATGTTACATAGGCTGTTGTGGCTTCAAGGAAGTTCCAGTCTTGCTACTCTGGCCCGGATGAGCCTTATCATCCTCCTCAAAAATCCGACACTTGTTCATCAGCACTGGAAAACTCCAAATCTCCTGGTGCCTGAATGCCTTCTTAATCTCAGGCCTTAGCCCACTCTCGAATTTTATGCATTTGGAACCCTCGATTCCTGGCTGCTGGAAGGGAGGATAAAAGAAGCACAGCTCCTTGAACTTAGCAGCGTATTCTTCCATAGACATAGAACCTTGCTTCAGTTCCATGAACTCCAATTCTTTTTGACTCCTCACTATATCGGGAAAGTATTTCTCCAGAAAACATGCTTTAAAATTCTCCCAGACTAACTGGGTACCAGCTCCTATCATTCGGGCTTTGGTGATCTTCCACCAATTCTCAGCTTCTGCCCGAAGCATATGTACAGCGTATTCTACTTTTTGGGCCTTGGTGCAGTGAAGGCCACCAAAGATCTTTTCCAGATCCTGAATCCATGTGTAAGCTGACTCAGGATTGAATTCCCCTTGGAATTCACTCGGCTTCCGCTTCAGGAAGCGATCCAAACCCTGATCATCATTAACTTGAGGCTGGTTCTGCCTCTTAAAGATATCAGCGAAACGCTGAAATGCCGCGTCCATAGCATCCATGCCGTGACGATTTGCCATGTCTTATCCTGAAATCAACACCCCTTCAAGGATAAGAATACCGACTATTTGTAGTCCGATCGGCTTACAGTTCCACACTTAACAATTTATCACACAATGTCAAACAACTTATAACATATAGTAGTATTCCTTGGCCTTGGACCTTTTAAGTCCGCTCTGATACCAAAAATGAAATATCCCGACTTAAATAAAACAAATCCGAGACCGGGGGAAAAATTTTCGCACTCATCATGAGTCGGGGAAAAAGAAATGGGTCAGGGTGCCACACTCTTGGCAAGACCCAGATCCAGCTACATGAAACCAGCGGATAACGCTTCAGCGAGCCCTTACTCGCTAGAGCGAGTCTCTCACTCGGTATTTTCCTTCACTCGGAATTGGGACCACCTTCCACTCAGGAATAGTCCCATCAGGTTATGCCTCACTCGGCAATTTATCACTCTTAGTCAAATATTCATTCAAAAATGGTTCTCCCTGCCATTCCTCACTCGGAACCTCTTAACTTTCCTTCGCTCGGAAATAGCTCCCCTCGGTTATATTTCACTCGGGTATTTCTTAACCCTTCATCGCTCGGGTGAGAGGTTCTAGGCTAAGCCTCACTCAGTAATACTTTAACTTTTCTTCACTCAAAAGGAGTTCTATCGGTTGCGTTTCGCTTAAAAAACACCCTGACCATCTTCCCTCGGAAGTGGTCCTCTCCATCATAATTCACTCGGAAAATGCTCAACCTGTCTTCAATCGGAAGAATTTACTAGGTTAAGTCTTACACGGGATATTGTAACATTATCCACTCGGAATATATATAACCTTATCCACTTGGAGGAGGTTTTCTAGAATATACCTCGCTCAAACATTTTAACCATTCTTCCCTCGGAAGTGGTTCATTCGGTCAATTCCCACTCGGGAGTCGTTGTAACCTATCTTCACTCGGAGTAGGTTCACTCGCTAAAGTCTCACTTAGAAACAATGTAGCCTTTAACATTTCTCATACAGCACTTACTGTAATATCCCTGATATTTTAATGAGAATTATAAGAAATGGGAAATGTTAGTAAATGTTTTAGAAGTTTTATTTAATATTTGTTCTGTCTGAGCCAGAGACGGGAAAGCCGGTGTCGAGATCGGTCTCAGAAGCGCGGGCAGGCGGAGTTGAAGATCGGGAGTGTAAGAGAAGAGCGGACAGGGCCAGGTGGTTTGGTCCAAACCGATGTGAGGAGAGCGCCTCACTCGGGGTCATAGCCCGGACTAACCTCATAATGATTGAAACAACGGGTGTAGGTAACCACGAGGCGAGCACGGATGAGATATCCGACCTCTCAGGATGTAGCTCGGATTTCCGAGGTATGAACACTAAGCTAAGACGCCGGGGGGCCGGTATTCATACTGGGCCTATACTCTTACAAAGTATTAGAGAATTGTGAATAATTAAACGTTAAGGGAATAAATAAGTGTAATTGATTTGATAACTATGCAATAGTTTAATATAGTGAAATTGATTAAATTTAGTAAGAATACAAATAAAATAAAGGAAAAGACGATCTTGCCCATTAGCTTTATATATATATAAGAAGATTCTCTTCCTTCCCTCTTCATTATTTACAAGTTACCTCTGCTGCTGGTCTGTCCCTTCTTTTTCGTTTTCTCCTCTCTTAACGCTGAGTTGCATGCGCTGGGGAGGGACTCCATTTGTGTCTGAACTTCAATTGAATCCCATTCCTGTGATCGAGGCTTCAAGGTGAGTCTACTGATCCGTTCCAATTGTGATTCCCTTATCCCTTTTTTTTTCTTTGGCGGTTAAGGGCCATGCATGGCTATATTCGAGGCTGTTCTCCACTCCTCTTGTGAGTGTGAGCCCAAATACAGTCCATGAACTTAGGGGCGTTAAAGTGACGAGCTGTACTTTATGATCCGTAGGTAGTAGGTTAAGCAACGGAAGACTGAGTGACGAAGCTGAGACTGCGAAACCAGTGCTCAGAGGAAGGAATCGACACAGAGAGCAGATTATCGAAGCTTGGAACCAAAGTAAGGGGGTGTTCGGGTTATAATTAATTAGAATAGGACTCACTTCTATTCAGGTCATTGAGGTAGTGTAAACAGGTTAAGAAAAATGTTACTGAATGTAGTTGTGTGTTTATGCTTGTGCATGCGTGACTCTGTATATTAATTAGTTGAGGATTAGGTGTGTGGTTAAGTTTATCATGTTATGATCTTGTGATATCTAATGTTGAAATGATCAGTGATATGTGACGCCGGGTTAGCAAGCAGGCTACCCGAGTGAAGAGGAATTGATATTATTATGTGAAAGGTAAATTGTTGGATGACTATGTGGTATGGGATGGCCGACGGTATATGATAGCCCCTCATTTCCGGCTCCCGTGGTTTTCGTGCCCAGTTGAGCTACCCAGTGGTCAAGTAGGACCCAGTGGTCGAGGTGGAGAGTCAAGCAGGACTCGGTGAACCAAGCAGGGTTCACGGGGTGTCAAGTAGGACCCCCAGCTGAAGGCCAATCCTTTAGTATCCGGATACTAGGAGTCAGATTGTATGAGAGTCAGTGGTGATTGTGAGGGATGTGATGGAATTGCTTGGTTGGGTTAATATAGTTACTGTATGTAATACACTATGTCTCGGTGTGCTTACTTTCGAACGATGCTTGATGTATATGTATAAATATGCATGTATATTCGTTAAGCTCCATTCTATATTAATTACAATGCCAAACACTCACCCTTGCCTTTTTTTTTTAGTAACCAGTGACAGGGAGGGGGAAGGAGCCATGGAGTCACGCCAAGGGGGAGATCGGTGCCAGGGTCCGAGTGACTTTGAGTGACTCTATAGAGTTATATGTGTGTATAAGAACTTCCGAGCATTATTATTAGCTGTGTTTTAACCAAGACCGGACCGGATACAAATCTATATTTTAAAATACATGACTGTTATTTACATATGCTCTCATGGTAGCTATGACAACTCTTTGGTTAACAGAATCATTTTTAGGGTGAGATTTTTCGGGAGTCCGTTTGCATGTTTTGCCCAATCCGATGTGCGGAAGGTATTCGCTCAAGCGAATAGAAACCTCGTTCAAGCGAGAGTCCGGAATCTCGCTCAGACGAGTAGGGGCCCCGCTCAAGCGGGAGGCCCTGATTCCCTTTTTCCCCATCCGTTGTGCTTAGATTAACTTGTTCTTCTTTCTAGATCTCATTTATTTAATTTGACTGCAACTGCTGTCACTTAAATAAGTCAGTAAAACTAAATGCTATTTCACTAAACCTCGATTAATTTCCAAGAAAAGGAAAAATTTATCATAAGATTTAATCAATTGAATAAAAATACATGCAAAAATAACCTAGGACGTTACACTTACTGGGCAATTCAACAACCTCATAACATAAGATATATATATATATATATATATATATATATATATATATATGTTCTTGAATCCGAGCGAATTCAAATTCAAATACACTCAAAATTAAACAGTGTACTTAGGAGCCGGCCAAGGCTACATCACAACTAATTACAATGTGTGCACCACATTCGCACAAATACACTTCACACGAGTTTGATGTTCTCCCATCATTCACCGTTCCAAATTATATCCACTGAAAATATAGCCACAAGTAGGGGTGAGCATTTTACATATTAAATGATAGTTATTGACTCGGATTAGTCACTACATTCTCAACTATACAATATCATTTCACAATCAAACAATAACATACACTGCCATTCAATATGACTACTCACTCAGCATCAATCAGTCAGAATTCACTCAACTCATTCATGGCTATATTATTCATGCTATTCTCAATAACATATACACATAAACATATAAGCCACATTGCACTCGGCAACAGTTTCAGTGTGCACATATTTATTCAGTCGGATCCGATTGTTCATTATTAATTTTTATGTTGCAACATAGGCTCCCAACCTTTTTCTCAGCTCCAAGCTGATCCGGCCGTTTTACTGGTACCAAACCGTTTACCCTCTCATGTAACACAGTCACTCCCAGCAACAATGGAAGTGTTACGGGCAGCCCCGAGTCCCACTCGGTAGGCTTGCCTTGACTCCAACCCAAGGTATTTCTTTGTATCTCATACATATTCATTTGATTACCATTTCTACATTAAGCGTCCCACGCTGTATGCACTCAGCATTTCAATGGTGAATCACATGCATATGATTTTAATCATCAAGCGTCCCACGTTGTATGCACTCAGCATTCTCATCTTCACATCTCATACATATTCATTTGATTACCATTTCTATATTAAGCGTCCTACACTGTATGCACTCGGCATTTCAATGGTGAATCACATGCATATGATTTTAATCATCAAGCATCCCACGCTGTATACACTCGGCATTTCAATGGTGAATCACATGCATATGATTTTAATCATCAAGCGTCCCACGCTGTATGCACTCGGCATTCTCATCTTCACATCTCATACATATTCATTTGATTACCATTTCTATATTGAGCGTCCCACGCTGTATGCACTCGGTATTTCAATGGTGAATCACATGCATATAATTTTAATCATCAAGAGTCCCACGCTGTATGCGCTCGGTATTCTCATTTCAATCAACATACTTCACATGCAATTCCATATACAATCATATAGTAAGCGTTTGACGCTGTAAGCACTCGGCATACTCATTAAAATCAACATGCATCACATGCAGTTCAATATTCAATCATGGACGGAATCACATAACACTTAATAACTCAGATTTCACATATCCGAGTATATCACAAGTTATCAAACAACCAAAACACATATATCATCACATTTCAAAGCTATATAACAAACAGCATATCAATTTCACCCGGAACCCGTCCATAAACCATTCATTTGAAATGTAAAGCACCCCATACCTACTGTAGAGATTCAAGAAGCTCCTCGAGCTTTCAACGTTGATCAGTTGCTCCGATCGTTCCTTCAATCACTCTCTCTGGCTCAATGACCTTTGAACCCAGTTAAACTCTGCACTCAGCTTGGAGAAACTAGAAGCTGTTCACTCACTCGAACAATCGATCCTTACTAACAATGGGGAACTTCGAGTCCTCCAAGACACCATGTGAACACCTCTTTCGGTCCGGCCTTGAACTTGGCAACACCGGACAAGGTTAAAATAACAGCGGACCGATGTCATGCGCCGGAGCAGAATGACACCGGTCCCAAATGACACCGGTACCAAAACCACTCCGCCCAACAGACCTCGCCTTAACTTCGCCCAACCTAAGCCTCACCTCACACTCCGCCCAACCTAAACCTCGCCTCGACTCCGCCCAACCGTCCTCATCTCAACTCCGCCCTACCGTCCTCAAATCAACTCCGCCCAACCTTCCTCACCCCAGGAGCCCCTTAATGGCCGACGTCGCGGATCTGACAAAAAAAAAAGACGAGTGAGTCCGGCCCAAGTATGAAACAACGATCTCGTACGTGGACTCAGATCAAAAAATTGGCAACACCGGACCCGGCCTTGAAGTTGGCAACACCGGACAAGGCTAAGATAACAGCGGACCGATGCCATGCACCGAAGCAGAATGACAGGCCAGTCCGGCCCCTAGGGAAGTGGACAGATTAAGATAGGCACACCAGCCCGTATGATTCATTGAAAGATTCAGCCGGTGTCAAGACACAGATAATGGTTTTTAAGGCCCCACATCGGATCAGTGGAGACTCCGTCCAACCAATGGCTTTGCTAACCGGTGTCACAAATTTGACAACGGAGGGACGAGATCGGAAGCTTATGCGCGGTGACCTGGAATCGCACTTCCTGGAGAATGGCAGACAGGGAGGCGGAAGTGGGCAATTAAAAAAACCCCCACTGAAAACCCTGCTCCCCACCAATGATAATGGCCAGAGCTGCACACCACTACACGGATGGGTGAGTGGGATTTCTGGTTGTCCCAAAACCCTCAACCCATGACTCGAAGGCCCTATAAATGCCCCAACCAAGGAAGCTCAAGGGGTTGGTCTTCAGATTCTCCCTCTACGCGAGAAAACTCTGGAAATTCTCTCCGATTCCTCAAGGTTCTTAACTGATCTCCCCATTTGAAACCAGTGACTGGCTTTAGTCACCACAAAAGATCCCTTAGTTCGAAAGGGGTTTTGAGTTTTTCTCACTAACACAAAGCCACTGCTCTCATACCGTCCGTACCTCGAACGCACCTCGTCATCTCAAAACCATCCCTGCCCCATTCCCTGCATCATTACCTCGCCCATCTCCGTTACTGCTCAACAGCGTTTTGCCTCGGATTAACTTCCCATACACCGGTCGTGACCTTCAGATTCCCAGGTCGGGTCTAACTCCGGTCTATTGTCCCTGCCAGCGTACGAGTCCAAATCAGTCTGACACTGTCACTGTGCTCAACCTCCCACATCGGTTCTTAACTCGTCACACCATTTCCACTCTGACACCGTCACTGTGCTCAACCTCCCACATCGGTTCTTAGCTCGTCACACCGGTTCCACTCCTCTCCTTATTTCTTTTGCTTTCAGTTCCTTTTTTATTTTTCTATGAGTTTGCTGTTTTGTTGACTGTAGTTTCCTGCGTACCATTAGTTTACTTTGTTAATATTTTTATCCTTTTCCATAACAAACAGACACAATAAAAAGGGCGATTTTGTAAAAAAATAGTGTCGTACGGGAGTACTCCTGTCTACACAACCCTCTTAGGATTCGTGCACGTGCGAAGAACTTCGCTTTGCATGAATTCTCCTCTTTAATGATATCCATCAACATCTTTCAGATCCCTCTCTAAAATAGCAATATCCAGAACTACGTAACCCTGATTTCTTGATAATTCAAGAATACGTAGGAGCAGGACTTTAACTCCTGTCGGGCCCATCTTTCTTATTTCTTTTTTTGTTGTTGATTTACTACTTTACTTTTTATATTTCTTTCATAAACGTCCTTTTTTGGTCACTTCCATGAAAATCAATTTAGACGTGACGTCTTGTTGGTTTCCCTATAGTTTTTGCCCAAGCCTCGCCATAATTTCATAGGGAAGGGATACTTAGGACGAGACGTCCCGCTTATCCCTTTCCTATCCCTATCCTTTTATCCGAGGATGTTTAATTTAGACGTGACGTCTTATTGGCGTTCTCTCACCCCCCTCTGTCTCATATCGAAGTTGAGCTTAATTCGGACAAAACGTCCTCATTAACCTCGCTTTGACATACTATGTCTGTACAGTTCTTTACTCCATTCTATCATTTTCAAAATAAAAGGGAAGAAATCATGTTTTATTTAAGGCTATTTATGTTGTGCTTTCAATCTTGGTACTGTCTTTGACAGGCGATGTGGGGTGCTAATACCTTCCCTACTCGTAACCGACTCCCGAATTTGGATTTCAATTTTTTTAAACCAGTGCTTTACTGAACATAGTTTTTTTCCCAATGTTTTTCCTATGGATAAAAACGTTGGTGGCGACTCCCTGTTTCATTTCCTTCCTTCTCTCTCGTTCGCCGCGCCGTCGCGATCCAGGTTGCGACAGATGGCGACTCCGCTGGGGAGACTCAAGAGAGTCAGGCCAGTTTGATTGAAAGCGCATGTTCTTTTTTATATAACCTTTGTTAGCTTAGATTTTTTCCCATTGTCTTATTTTCTATTGATTGTTGTGAATGTTTGTTCTTGTTTTAATCGTCTTGTTCTTTGTTTCGTTGTCTATATTTTGCATGTTTATTGAACCCTAGGGTAGGAGACCATGTTACTTTTCCGCAAACATTGAACCCTAGGGTAGACGACTTTGTATATTTACTCTGTGTTTGTTTGTGCAGAATGGGTAAGGTATGAGGTATGGACTGCCCTTCCACACACTACACTCACAATTAGTTGCACACACTTATGAGTGGCGCCCTATACCCGGGCCCCAAATGAAGCTTAAGTTAGGAGGGGTTGGTAACGGAATCGTATGGGATGTACTTCCTATCCGGTATTCGTGAGAACCTCAACCAGAGTTCGACCTCTCATGATATACGCACTTAGTGAATTCCTCACTGTTTGCGTCCCTGTCATGATTAGGATCTTGGCTCTGGTGACCTTCTAGATGTCTAGCGGAAGCCACCCAATGTGAGAAATCCACTGTTAGATAAGCTATAGGTCCCAGAAAAGACTTTCAGAAAAAACCTGGCTTAGGGCACAAAAGGGCGGACTTTACTATACCTTATCTCATTCTCGCTTTCCCTTTAAATCCAAAATTGATGAACTGCTTACGTGTTCAAAGGGTTACTTTATTCCAAACAAAGGGTGAATCATTTTTCTTTTTTAAAAAATAGTAATCCTTTAACGAATAAGCAGTTCCCTCACTTTTTGTGTACTTATGAGTCCTGGGTTATAGATCTTCCCAATCGTCAAAATGAAAACAAAATTCTATTCAAGCAGATATTGATGACGTTGGGAAGGTCCATAACCCGTACGACTTTAGTTTCACATGAGTTTTGCCGACCGCTACTTCTCAAACTGAAAATGTTTTCCAATAAATTAATGAAGAAGTAGTGGTTCGCAAAACATTAGCAGTAACTGACTTCTTTTTCTCTCTCTTTGCTCTTACAGGAAGCTGTTTGGAATTTAGCGGGTACCTTTGAGCAATATGGAAATTAACATGAGATCTGATAGTTGTGACACAAATGTGACCGAATTGAGGAAAGTATTGCACCTTAAGGCCAAGAAGATTGACATGGGTAGTCTGCAAACAATGGGGAGAAAATTAAACCTGACATAGAAAATGGCTTTTACAAGAAAGTATGGAAGGATTCTGAAGTTGTTAGAAGTGGAAGTTCAAACTGAGGCGATCACTGCCTTAGCACAATTCTATGACCCACCTCTCAGGTGTTTCACATTTAGAGACTTTCAGTTGGCCCCATCCATTGAAGAATTTGAACAAATCTTGGGGATGCCTTTGGAAGGACAGATACCTTATCGTCATCTTGACCATCATGCAACTATTGCTTCCATCGCCCGTGTCCTGAAGATCCGTCCCGACACCTTAAGGGATGCACAACTAAATAGAAATCAGATCCCCGGATTCACTCAAGAATTTCTTGAGAAACATATGCAGGTCCTGGCAGAAAGAGAAGATTGGGAAGCCTTTATGGATGCTTTAGCTATTACCATCTATGGTGTTATTTTGTTCCCCAACATTGATAACTATGTGGACTATGATGCTATTGCCGTATTCCTAGCTCGCAAGCACAGGCTTGAGAATCCTGTCACGGCTGTGTTGGCAAATGTGTACTGCATCATGGATTTCTGTCACACACAAGGTGGAAAAAGGGTTGTTTGTTGTCTACCTGTTTTGTATGTATGGCTCACATCACACGTTTTCCACCAAGTTTGTAGGGCCGAATGTCCGGTTTCTGATCTGAAGCTGTGTCAGTTAACAGTGAAAAGTGGGCGCGAGTGGGCCAATCACCTCATAAGGCTCACAGCTGAGAAAGTTAGGTGGTATCCCCAATGGTTGGAAGTTGAATTAATTGTTCATCGCTGTGGAAATTACCCAAATGTTCCCCTTATTGGTACGCAAGGATGTATCAACTATAATCCCATCATAGCCAAGCGTCAGCTAGCTTATCCTTTGCTTGGACCACCTGATGAAGAGTCTCTCATTCCTTTCATCTCATATTACTCGAAAGGAAGCTGTGTCCTTGTCATTCGGGATATAGCAAATGCATGGAAGAAAGTCCACCGAAAGGGAAGAGAGCTGGGGGCCCGAAGCCATGCTGTCAAAGGAGAATATTACGAGTGGATCTTGAATAGGGTCTCTATTGTTAAATTACCCTTCAGGAGTCCCCCTCATCTCCAGGAAACTCCTCCTGCTCCATCACTTGTTGCGGAGGATGAAGCAACCAAGGCGCTAAAGACCAAAATAGAAGAGTTAACTGCCAGGAACAAGAAGCTAGAGGAAGACTTATTGAGATGTCAGCAAGAATACACCCTTCAGAAAAGGGAGAACCTGGAGAACAAGCAAGCTGTTGAAGAGATTAGGAAGAAACGAAAGATTGATGAGAGCTACATGATAAAACAAGACCAATGTCTTCAAGCGGCCAATTCTCAACTAAAGATGAAGAACAAGCAAAGTGATACCATCCTGGCTGAGAAACATCTTCTGAAGGATATGCTGGCACAATCAAAAGAGAATGAGTAGAATATCATGGTACAAAAAGAGCTCCTACAGACACAAGTCCACAAATTGGAACAACAGCTCAATGAAGTGGTAAAGGCTTGCGAGCAAGAGATAAGTAGGGAACGACAACGCGCCATAAACATTGAGCAAGATTGTCAAGAGACCATACGCCTCTTAGAAGCTGAACAAAATGAAACTATTCACTTGTGGATGGATCGCTTTGCTAAGCTGGCATACCTAGCCAACGGAGCTCTAGAAGATCTCCCGTTTTTACTCAAACAAGCGGAAGGAATTGCTAACCCTGTCAACACTCCTAAGGAAATTGCAACGTTCTTAGATTACTGCAGAGGACGAATTTGTAAAATGAGGGAAATGATTGCCCGAGCTAGGGATGGCTGATTTATTTTCCCGCTTTGTAACTTGGCACTTTATGGCAATAATGTACTCTTTTCGAAATAATGGATTCCTTTGTCTTCACAACTATCTCATGTTAATTTCCATTCAATGCTTTACTTAGTACTCTTGAACGTGACGTTCTGAGGAATAGTCGAAGGATCCGTCAAGTTCCAACATTGCTTCCCGCGTAATCTCGTTTCACTTAATTTTTTCTTTAATTCGCTTATCTTTTCTAAATTTTCTTTTGTGTTTCTTTCTAAAGACATTACGGGTAAACATTCTTACGGGACCAGGCTCAGGAAGAAACTCATGGCTGATATAGAACAAGAAAATGAGAATTTGAAGGCTGAGCTCGCCCAGGTCAAGGAACAGATGGCCGAGATGGCCAAGCTCTTGGAAAGGAGAGTCACAGAAGGGGGATCTTCTGCAGGGGTTGAAGACGCCCGACAACAACCACCCACCTCTCATCACGGTCAAGATCCGGCTACAGGATCTGACCCCAGGACCACCGCACCTCCCCTCGTTGTTCGTATAAGGAGACCAAATCCTGCAAACACACAACAACATACCTTTGTGGATGAGGAAGGCAATGTTATTCCCTTTCCCCCGTATGGTTTGCCGCATGGATATTTCCCACCACTCCAGGAAGAACCTTGCCACCAAGACCAAGTTCCCATCACTGCCCAGCCTAACACTAATCAACCAAACAACCCACTTACCCAAGCACAAGCCACCCAGATGCCACCCACTCATACTCAAGCCGCCCAAACACAAGCCGCCCAAGCGCAGCCTGCTCATACCATTCATATACCCCGAACCACTGCCAAACCGGATACCTTCATACCAAACACTGACCTGTTTCATTCCTACCAGCAATATGGGAAGTTTGGTCAACACACTGCTGCCGGTCCGAGTGTTGTGGCTACCACCCAGGAAGAGAGGTTGGAGTTCTTGGAAAGGCGTTTAAGGGAGATGGAAGGAACAAGTAAATTTGGGACAGGCACTGCTGCTGAACTTTGCCTAATCCCTGATGTCGTCATACCTCCTAAATTCAAGACGCCCGATTTTGACAAATACAGAGGGTTGACATGCCCAAAGAATCATCTAACCATGTACTGCCGTAAGATAGCTTCGCATGCGTCAAATGACCCTCTGCTGATTCATTGTTTTCAGGACAGCCTGGTTGGGGCTCCCCTGACATGGTACAATCATCTAGAGCGCTCTCGTATACGCTGCTGGAAAGACCTAGCAGACTCGTTCATGCAACAATACAAATATAACCTGGACATGGCCCCGGATAGGGGGCAATTGCAGAACATGACTAAGAAAGATAACGAGACGTTCAAGGAGTACGCCCAAAGGTGGCGCGAAGTGGCGGCACAGGTTGACCCACCTCTATCTGAAAAGGAGGTGATCACTATGTTCATAGATACACTTCAAACTCCTTTCTATGAGAAGATGATTGGAAGTGTCTCGTCCCATTTCTCTGATATTGTCATTATTGGAGAAAGGATAGAAAATAGGCTAAGGACTGGCAGGATAGTCCGGAGTCCATCTGGGATGGGAGCTGCAAGGAGACCTACACTTGGCGAAAACAGGAGAAGAGAAGGGGAGACCAACTTGGTCTCTCACAACCAGATAAGGAACCTGGCAGGGCCACCTACCCCAGTTAGCCTTTCACCAGTATATCCCGGCGTGTCGCACCCGTATGTGGCAGCCATTCCAAACCTTAATCCACCACAATTCAGACCAACCATTGTACGGCCGCCTGCGCCACCACAGATACCACACCAAGCACCACAAGCCAACCCACCGCCAAATATCTAAAGAAGGAACAATGACCGTGCTCCACCCCAGTTCGATCCCATCCCAATGTCCTATACCGAACTCTTGCCTCACCTCATTGAAAAAACTCTAGTAGTACCCTGTCCCTTGAGGCCACTACAGCCACCTTATCCTAGGGGGTATGACCCTAATGCCCGGTGTGATTATCATGCGGGTGCACCAGGCCATTCTACTGAAAATTGTCTGGCTTTGAAATATAAAGTAAGGGACCTAATTCAGGCAGATTGGATAAGCTTCCGTGAAGGAAGTCCAAATGTAACAACAAACCCTCTGCCTAATCATGAAGGACCCGGGGTCAATGCTATAGGGGAAGATGTGGAGTATACGTCCAATGTCGAGGACATTCAGATGCCTCTAAAAGAAATTCACTCCCTTATGATTGAGGTAGGGTTAGTAAAGGACAAATGGGATGAAGACTTCGATGATGCCCAATCGACAAAGCAGCAAGAGTTTCGAAAAACTCTCCAAAGGTTTATGGACAGTCACACTATACGAGTCTGCAAGCGCCATGGCGATGAGGTAAATATGATACAGGGACAGACTGGACTTCGGGCCCCAAAACCCCTGGTCATATTTTATAGTAAAAATGTGTCGCTAACGCAGACCCCTGCCAAAACTACTATTACGGCTCGGCCACCTGCTCCATTCCCTTATGACAACTCCCACGCCGTGCCTTGGAAGTATAACACGGACATAGTTGTTTCCAACCCCGTAATAGTTGATCCGGCACCTGCTTCGTTGGTTACCAACATCGCCGGTGTGGGCGGAATGACCCGAAGTGGGAGAGTATATACGCCTTCAGAGCCAAAGCAAGACAAGAATGCCGCGGAAGGCAAAGCCGGGAAGGTTGGGATCGCTGGCGAAGCAAAGAAGGTTGTGCCAGAAGAGGAAACTAAGGAGTTCTTAAAATTTATCCGCCACAGCGATTACCAGGTATTGGATCAGTTGAACTATACCCCCGCCAAGATCTCCCTATTATCTCTGCTGATAAGTTCTGAATCACATCGGAACGCACTGATGAAGGTGCTAAGTGAGGCACACGTGAAACATGACTTACCAGTTGATAAGTTCCAAGGTATTGTTGGACATATAGTGGCTAGTAACTATCTGACTTTCACGGATGACGAGGTGCCGATGGAAGGGAAAGGACACAACAAAGCTCTCCACATCTCTGTGAAGTGTCAAGACCATATTATGGCAAAAGTGCTCGTCGATAATGGATCATCCTTGAATGTGATGCCCAAATCTACGTTAGCTAAACTACCCATAGATGGGGCATACATGAGACTGAGCTCCATGATAGTAAGAGCTTTTGATGGGACCCGACGGGAGGTCATAGGCGAAATTGAGCTACCCATACAAGTTGGACCCCATATCTTTCAAGTTCTCTTCCAAGTAATAGACATCATGCCCGCCTATAGTTGCTTGTTAGGGAGGCCATGGATCCATTCAGCAGGGGTAGTTCCTTCCACTTTACACCAGAAACTAAAGTTCATCGTTGATAACAGACTGGTGATCGTTTCTGGAGAGGAGGATCTTCTGGTCAGTAAGCCAGTTACTACCCCCTATATAGAGGCAGCCGAGGAAGCCCTCGAGACATCATTCCAGGCTTTGGAGATAGCCAACGCCACAAGTATGTCTTTCCCAAAGGTACCGCTAGCAGTAGCAAAGACCATGCTACGAGGAGGATATAAGCCGGGAAAAGGACTCGGAAGAGAACTGGAAGGAAGGATTCAACCTGTCTGTCTCCCTGAGAACAAAAATAGGTACGGCCTGGGATACCAACCTACCACTGAAGACCAAAAAAGGGTAGAAGAAGAGAGGAGAAGGAAGAGGATTACTCGTCATACCGGGCATGCATTCAACACTGCGAAAATCCCCATCTGTGACCTCTACCAGAGCTTCAGGAGCGCCGGAGTAATGTTTCCAGATCAAGTGGCCGTGATCCAAAGTGATCTCGATGAAGGCCCCGGATTTGTGTATGCTGGCTCACCTGGTCAGGAACTGAACAACTGGGACGTCATAGAGTTCCCCACGATTTGTACCATTTCATCAAAGTAATCATGTTTTCTGTTCGATCCTTTAGCTGTGCTTCGGGATCTCATTTTGTAACAATAAAAAACTTGTTCGTTTGTTTGAATAATAAATGCCGTCAGTTTCCAAATAGCTTGATCTGTTTAGTAACTTATTATTTAAACCTTTCTCTTGCTTGTTTTCCTTTTCATTTGCTATGATACACTGAAAATGCAGATCCGAAAGCGATTCATCTGAGAATAGTGAGAATTCGGTCTTATTTCACGATTCTGACTGTCTAACTGATTGCGCCGATGAGGAATATGATGAGGACTGTGATCCCTCGCCTGAGTTAACCGGTTATTGGAACAAGAGGATAGGGAAATTTTGCCCTACTTAGAGATAGCCGAGGTAATCGATTTGGGAACTGGAGGAGTTAAAAAGGAAGTCAAAATTGGTACCTCGTTAAGTAAAGAACAGAGGCAGGAACTGATTGGGTTGTTGAGAGAGTTCAGCGATGTTTTCGCCTGGTCTTACCAAGATATGCCGGGACTAGACAATAGCATTGTCGAACATAGGTTACCATTAAAACCCGAATGTCCGCCAGTAAAGCAGAAGCTACGACGTATGAAACCTGAGATGCTTTTGAAAATCAAGGAAGAAGTCAAGAAGCAATTTGATGCCGGGTTCTTAGCCGTGGCAAAATATCCACAGTGGGTGGCAAATATTGTCCCGGTCCCGAAAAAGGATGGCAAAGTACGAATGTGCGTGGACTATCGCGATTTGAACAGAGCTAGCCCCAAGGATGATTTTCCCTTGCCTCAGATTGATGTTCTGGTCGACAATACCGCACAACATACGATCTTTTCATTCATGGACGGTTTCTTTGGATACAATCAAATTAAGATGGCGCCAGAGGATATGGAAAAAACCACATTTGTCACCTTGTGGGGAACCTTCTGTTATAAGGTGATGTCTTTTGGTCTAAAGAATGCCGGAGCAACTTACCAAAGGGCCATGGTAACCCTTTTCCATGACATGATGCACAAGGAGGTAGAGGTTTACGTCGATGATATTATTGCCAAGTCTAAAACAGATGAAGGGCATATGGAAGGCCTAAGGAAACTCTTCGAAAGGTTGAGGAAATTCAAGCTTAGGCTAAACCCAGCCAAGTGCACCTTCGGCGCAAGATCCGGGAAATTACTGGGATTCATAGTAAGCAAGAGAGGCATAGAGGTCGACCCTGACAAAGTTAAAGCCATTCTTGAAATGCCTCCTCCCCGTACAGAAAAGGAAGTTAGAGGTTTCTTGGGGAGATTAAATTACATCGCTTGCTTCATCTCACAGTTGACGGCAACATGCGAGCCAATTTTCAGATTGCTCCGTAAGAACCAACCAGTTCAATGGAACGAGGATTGTCAAAAGGCTTTTGAAAAGATAAAGCAGTACTTGCAGAACCCGCCAGTTTTGATCCCACCTACCCCGGGAAGACCACTCATTTTATACCTTACAGTGTTAGATGAATCCATGGGTTGTGTGTTGGGGCAACATGATGAGACTGGGAAGAAAGAACATGCCATTTATTATCTAAGCAAGAAGTTCACTGACTGCGAGATGAGGTATTCTGCTCTGGAAAGGACCTGTTGTGCGTTAGCGTGGGCAGCTCGGCGTTTGAGACAATACATGATAAGCCACACTACTTGGTTAGTTTCCAAAATGGACCCCGTCAAATATATCTTCGAAAAACCTGCCTTAACCGGGAGGATTGCTCGATGGCAGGTCCTGCTAACTGAGTACGATATAGTCTATGTCACTCAGAAGGCTATAAAAGGAAGTGTTCTGGCTGACTACCTAGCTCATCAACCCATAAGAGATTATCAGCCCATGCAGTTTGACTTCCCAGACGAAGATATCATGGCCCTCATTGATGAAGAAGGAGCCCAAAAGGATAAATGGACCCTAAGGTTTGATGGTGCTTCTAACGCATTAGGACACGGAATCGGAGCAATCCTCATTTCACCTGACAGAGAACTTATCCCCGTTTGTGCTCGATTATGTTTTGATTGTACCAATAACATCGCTGAGTATGAGGCGTGTTCTCTGGGAATCCAAGCAGCATTGGATGCCAAAGTGAGGAAATTGGAAGTATACGGGGATTCTGCCCTGGTCATTCACCAACTAAAAGGAGAGTGGGAAACTAGAGACAGCAAATTAATTCCCTATCAAACTCGCATCAAAGAGTTGATTAAGGAATTTGATGATGTTTCTTTTCACCATGTTCCCCGGGAGGACAACCAAATGGCTGATGCTTTGGCTACCCTAGCATCAATGTTCAAGGTGAGCAACGATTACGACATGCCTCTCATTGAAATAGTGCGGCACCACGAACCCGCATATTGCCAGATGATTGAAAAGGAGTCAGATGGGAAGCCTTGGTACCACGATATCAAGAGGTATGTCCGAAATCAAGAATATCCCGAAGGCGCTACAGAGAATGATAAGAGAACCCTGCGACGGCTCGCCATGGGTTTCTTTTTAAATGGTGATGTGCTTTATAAGAGAAATTACGACTCTGTCCTTCTTCGTTGTATTGACACTGATGAGGCAAATAAAGTCATGAGGGATGTCCACGAGGGATGTTTTGGAACTCACACTAACGGACACGCCATGTCAAGAAAGATTTTGAGAGCTGGTTACTACTGGATGACCATGGAGTCAGACTTTTTTGCCTATGTTCGTAAGTGTCACAAATGCCAGATATACGCAGACCATATTCATGCTTCCCCGTCTTCTCTGAATGTCTTGTCAGCGCCATGGCCCTTTTCAATGTGGGGTATGGACGTCATTGGACCCATCGAACCAAAAGCCTCTAACGGTCATCGTTTCATTTTAGTCGCTATCGACTATTTCACAAAATGGGTAGAAGCTGCTTCGTACGCCAATGTGACAAGGAGTGTTGTGGTTAAATTTGTCAAGCGTGAACTGATATGCCGGTACGGTCTGCCGAGTCAGATCATCACTGATAATGGCATGAATTTGAATAACAAAGTGATGAAGGAACTTTGTGAAGACTTCAAAATCCACCATCATAATTCCTCCCCGTATCGCCCTAAAATGAATGGGGCAGTCGAGGCAGCCAATAAAAACATCAAGAAGATTGTACAGAAAATGGTTGTGACCTACAGAGATTGGAGCGAAATGCTCCCCTTTGCTTTACATGGGTATCGTACCTCAGTCCGAACCTCAACTGGGGCCACTCCATTCTCCCTGGTTTATGGAATGGAGGCAGTCCTACCTTTCGAAGTAGAGATCCCTTCTCTTCGAGTGATAATGGAAGCGGAATTAAAGGAAGCTGAGTGGGTCCAAGCTCGACATGACCAGTTAAATCTGATTGATGGAAAGAGATTAACCGCCCTTTGTCATGGTCAGCTGTATCAGAAGCGTATGAAACGAGCGTTTGAAAAGAAGGTACGACCTCGACAATTCCAAGAAGGAGACCTAGTCCTCAAGAAAATCTTGCCAATCCAAAAGGACATCCGAGGGAAATGGACACCTAATTACGAAGGACCATACGTCGTGAAGAAGGCTTTCTCTGGAGGAGCTCTGATCCTCACCAACGTGGATGGAGAGGATCTACCAATGCCTGTGAACGCCGACGCGGTGAAGAAATATTTTGCCTAAAAAAAAAAAAAAAGAGGAAGGTACTCGCTAGGCTGAAAACCCATGGGGCAGCCTAGGCAAAAATTAGAGCCGCTTGATGAGTCGAAAACCCGGAAGGGCGGCTCAGGTAGAATAAAAAGCCACAAGTTCAGGCGTAAGGACGAGAACCCTTCAGAGAAGGAAAACTAATCAGGCATGCGCATCTTTGTCAAAATCATTTCCCAGAAGTAAAATCAGAGGATGGTCTCGAAGTCGTGAAGAAAGATCCGGATTCTTATCACTCGCGGGGAGTCGCTGGAGGGTTCAAAAGGCCTTCTTTCCCTCCCACCTTTTAATTGTTTATACATATGTTTTGTTACCTTTACCTTCGTTACCAATGTACATACTTATATTCAATAATAAAATGAGCTTTCCCTCTCCTTCCCCTGAGTCTACGGCTGAATCTTATAAACGAACAAGTTTTTTTTTCTTAAGAGGAAATTTTTGAAATAAAAAGTGATGAAATGAAAAGCCGTGGTGAAACGAAATGTATCCTGGCGCCAGACCCGGCCCGTGAGAAAGCATAACCAATTCTGTTGATTATATTCCTGAAAGACAGAATTTGTCTCTATCTCATCCATGAGTTATCTTGAAAGCCTATCTCTTAGGAAAGGTCGCTCGAAACGTCAATTCTTTTGTTTACTCGTGCTTCTAACCATCTGTTTTGAAGGGTGATGGAACTACGTCACACAGAAAAGAGGAACCGGACACCAAAGCTCTGGACCAGAAGTTTTCCCCAAGAGAAATCAGTAGATTGGCGTCCCCCAGTGAAATCACAAGCGCCAAAGCCAGCACTTCCCAAGTTCTCATTCCCCAGCGGAACCATAATCACCAAAAAACTACACTTCCCAAATCCTTCCCCCAGTGGGACTGCACTTCCCGGTCAACCCAAACTGGGGCATATCCCTGGGTTTGTTCTTTCATTCAAGGGGCAGTTCCCCAAGATTTCATCCAATCATGTCAAACTGGGGCATCCCCCCGGGTTTTTCCTATCAGTCAAGGGGCAATCCCCCACCTTTACCTTTTTGCAAACCAAGGGCCACACCCCCACATTTATTTACCTGTCAGTCAAGGGGCAATCCCCCACCTTTACCTTTTTGCAAACCAAGGGCCACACCCCACATTTATTTACCTGTCAGTCAAGGGGCAATCCCCCACCTTTATCTCTTTGCAAACCAAGGGCCACACCCTACATTTATTGTTCCTGTCAGCCAAGGGGTAATCCCCCACCTTTACCTTTTTGCAAACCAAGGGCCACACCCCACATTTATTTACCTGTCAGTCAAGGGGCAATCCCCCACCTTTATCTCTTTGCAAACCAAGGGCCACACCCCACATTTATTTACCTATCAGTCAAGGGGCAATCCCCCACCTTTACCTTTTTGCAAACCAAGGGCCACACCCCCACATTTATTTACCTGTCAGTCAAGGGGCAATCCCCCACCTTTATCTTTTTGCAAACCAAGGGCCACACCCCACATTTATTTACCTGTCAGTCAAGGGGCAATCCCCCACCTTTACCTTTTTGCAAACCAAGGGCCACACCCCACATTTATTTACCTGTCAGTCAAGGGGCAATCCCCCACCTTTACCTTTTTGCAAACCAAGGGCCACACCCCCACATTTATTTACCTGTCAGTCAAGGGGCAATCCCCCACCTTTATCTTTTTGCAAACCAAGGGCCACACCCCACATTTATTTACCTGTCAGTCAAGGGGCAATCCCCCACCTTTACCTTTTTGCAAACCAAGGGCCACACCCCATATTTATTTACCTGTCAGTCAAGGGGCAATCCCCCACCTTTACCTTTTTGCAAACCAAGGGCCACACCCCCACATTTATTTACCTGTCAGTCAAGGGGCAATCCCCCACCTTTATCTTTTTGCAAACCAAGGGCCACACCCCACATTTATTTACCTGTCAGTCAAGGGGCAATCCCCCACCTTTACCTCTTTGCAAACCAAGGGCCACACCCCACATTTATTTACCTGTCAGTCAAGGGGCAATCCCCCACCTTTACCTTTTTGCAAACCAAGGGCCACACCCCACATTTATTTACCTGTCAGTCAAGGGGCAATCCCCCACCTTTATCTCTTCGTAAACCAAGGGCCACACCCCATATTTATTTTCCTGTCAGTCAAGGGGCAATCCCCACCTTTACCTTTCCACAAACCAAGGGCCACACCCCACAGTTATTGTTCCTGTCAGCCAAGGGGTAATCCCCCACCTTTACCTTTCTACAAACCAAGGGCCACACCCCACAGTTATTGTTCCTGTCAGCCAAGGGGTAATCCCCCACCTTTACCTTTCTGCAAACCAAGGGCCACACCCCACATTTATTTCCCTGTCAGTCAATGGGCAATCCCTCACCTTTACCATTCTGCAAACCAAGGGCCACATCCCATATTTATTTTCCTGTCAGCCAAAAGACAACCCCAGTTTTTTACTCTTCCATAAATCAAGGGCCACACCCCATATTTTATCTTCAGTCAAGGGGGAATTCCCCACTCTTACCTTCCTATCACCCACCGTATGCTAAAAAAAAAAACGGTGTTGATCCAATGTGAACACTAGGTAGAGGAGGTCCATTCTATTCTAAGACGTGGTGATCCAAAGGACGGTGTCATGACCCTCAAGGTCAAATGAAATACTCTGTCAAGTTGCGAGAGACGGTGTCCCAATGGTTACACCTCTTACTACTTCGAGGCGTAACAAACGGTGTCATGAAACCCACCTCGGATAGAATTGGGTTGTTGCCAAGACCGATGTCAGGCCAATTACACCGGAGGTTCAAAGGTTAATCGAAGTTGTGGACGGGGTGGCCATGATACGCTGATCCGAGGTTCTATGCTTCGCAAAAGACTTCGAATTAAAATCATGAAGTCCTAATTCTAAATAGATGATTAGACGGTGTTACTTCAAGTCGTTACCTCATACCGGTCACAAGAGAGAGATACTTGGAAACATTTTGAAAAGAGAGAAGACAAGCAGATGGATGAAAATTGCATTGTATTAATAGAGGGCACTGAGGCCATTACAAAAATTAAAACTCCGGAGCCCATCCCGGAACAAGGCTAAGAAAAAAAGAAAAAAATCCTAAGAGTTGGGTGCTGGAGAGTCTGGTCTAGCGGAGGCTGTCCTCTCGGATTCCTCCGACACCGTCCTCAGTTCCATGCTTTGACCTTCGGGGAGGGGCATCAGTTCATAAGGAATATCCTCAGGTTCCGAAGCCTGACCCCGGTCCATAGCATATAGGTGGCCACCATGAAATTCATAGTAGACACCTATACCGTTCAGGTTAAGTTGAACAGCGGAGTTCCGGTGTACAACCTGGCGAACGGCAGAACTGAAGGCGACATCGGCAAGTACCGAAAATTCAGCCATCTGCTCCTCGGCTTCCTTCCGCTCCTTCACTTTCTCTTCCTGCACATCGGCAAGCTTCCCAGATAGTTCTTTGTTTTTTTCGTCCACCTCGGCCTTTGCAGCCTTGGCTTCATCCAGTTCGGTCCGGAGAGCTTTGAGAGTGTCCTCTGAAGCCTTAGCCTTAGCCTCAGCAGCATCTGCCCTCTTGGCAGCCGATGTGTAAGCAGCAGTGAGTTCGGACAGGTCCTCCTTGCTCTTGGTCAGCTCCTGCTCCTTCTGGGTCAAAGCGGTCTGAGCCTCGACTCTCAAGGCCTCAGCTTTCTTCATCCGGTCTAGGCATTCCTTAGCCTCGACTCCGGAGTAGTAAGAGCGGCCTAAAGAGCTGAGGACCCCGGCTGCCTCAACCAAATTGAAAATAGCTGCTTCGGCAGCAGACTGAGCTTCAGAAGCAGGGAGATCGGCTTTGAGCTTGAAGGGGATATGGACCCGAGCCGGTGTCCCTCCAACATACTCTAGAAAATCCGAGAGGCGGGAGTTGACAACGATGTCCTCAGGTTGAGACCGGACTGGAGAAATATTTACAGGACCGGCCTCCTCCTCCCTTGGTACCTCTACCTCGGCCACAACCGTTGGAGCCTTGTGTTTTTTCGACTTGGAGGTTGAGCCGGGGTGGGACTTCCTTTTTATTGGGACTCTCTCAGCTGGCCCCAGATCCATCGCCCCAACATTTTCGGCCGGAATGCTCACCATCTTGGCCGGTGTGCGACGAGGAGTCACCCTATTCTCCTGTGCAGCAGCAGCAGCGTTCCGGGCTTCGGCAGCCTCTCTCAGTTTTCTGAGGATGTCTATCCGAGCCATCTCGCCTGGAAAGAAAAAAAAAGAAGAGAAACGATGTTAGTACCGGTGTGAATATATAATAGAAGGGGGGAAAGTTAAACAATATCTACCAAGGTAAGTATTCCGGCCCGACTCCGTCCCCAAAAGCCTCTTGCAGGAAAATTTGGCCATGGCTGAATAACCCTTCAGAGCGTCCAGGACCTTCTTGGACTCAGTGGACAAAGTACTCTCACTGACGATGTAGGCATTGCTTGTCAGGAGAAAGTGTTCATGAGTCCAACCGGTGTAAAACTTTCTGGAAAAATCAGAATTCTCCCAGAACACCGGCCTGCCAGCATTGACCTCGACTTTGACATAGGAGTGTTTGAAACTGACCCCGTCCGTCTTGGCCGATTCGGTGTAACTTTCAAAGTTAACCACCTTTGAGTCACAGCGGAGGTTGATGAAGCCTAGACCCCCTCCAGAGTTACCCCGGCGCATCACCCTGCAATAAGTGAAAAAGAGGGCCACTGTGGGGACGAAGTGGAAGTACTCCCCAAGCACCTCCAAGGACCTTACCAAGCCCCAGCCATTGGGATGAAGTTGGCTAGGAGCGCAGTCAAGAAACCGGAGTACCCCCATCTCAAACTCCGTCAATGGGAAGCGGACGCCGATCTTAGAAAAGACCATCTCATACATAAAGAGGTTCCTTGACCCCGGTTGATGGCAGATCCTGTCCGAGGTTTGGGGGCAGAATACAGTAAAGTCGTTTTCATGTTCAACATCAGCATGAACAACGACATCTTCGATGGTAACATCGGCAGCATCTTCGGCATACCGGGAGACAATCGTCTTTGGGTCTTCATGAACCCAGAAGTAAGGATCCCTGGCCTTCTCAGCTAGCCAGTTGATCCGGTGTGCCAAGACATTTGTCTCAATAGGGTCAGTAATCACAGCAACACCGGTGGAGGAATTTTCAGAAGCCATTCGGACGGTATGGCGAAGAAAGGGAATACAACTGTAAAAGGCCACATCGTCAGTAAGATATAAATCGGCACTGCTTCCCCCTTCACTAGCAGTACCAAAGTTAAACGAGGAGCCTGACGATGTGTCAAACCCCTCTGTTTCCCACAAAGGCAATGCGGAGAAACGGTGCCCTGATGAGACGAACCGATGTGAAGCTCCCGAAGTTGCCCCACTTTGGTGACTCAGACCTCGGCTCGAAACTCCACCCGGCTGACGCCGGGATGTAATTGAAGGAGGACCAGACAGGACCTCAATGGAGTCATTACTCGAACCGGTGTCCCCCATGACCTATCTACAAAATTAAAGTGAAGGGTGGGATGGCTACCTGCTGAGGCGATGCGTGCAGTTCTTTTAGTACGAGCCAGGACGTAACACCGGAGAAAAAGCTTTGACGCTGGAGGAGAACTTCGAACACCGGAGAGGTTGAACGTCGGAGAGACAGCACTTCAATATCAAGAAAGGAGTGAAAATGATGGATCCCCGAATTTGCTTTTATAGAGGGAGGAGCGGAGATCCAGAACCTTCCACATTCCGGCCCATGGCCCATTAAAAAAGGCCGACTTTTGGCATTCCGGCCCATTGGCGCGAATTTTAAATTTTGAAAAAGAGCCAGTTAGCTGATGACACGTGGAATGCTCAGTCACCCAGTGACGTGGACCACATTTGAGACACGTCGGCTGTTCAAAATGCCACATCATTAAGCCCCACACCGGATCTTGTTCCTACTTAGTCCCTACATCGGTGTTCATATCTTTACTCCTCTTTCACCTCAGAAATTTACATTTTCTCTTGTGAAAGAGAGTAAAGAGGGGCATCTGTGAACACCTCTTTCGGTCCGGCCTTGAACTTGGCAACACCGGACAAGGTTAAAATAACAGCGGACCGATGTCATGCGCCGGAGCAGAATGACACCGGTCCCAAATGACACCGGTACCAAAACCACTCCGCCCAACAGACCTCGCCTTAACTTCGCCCAACCTAAGCCTCACCTCACACTCCGCCCAACCTAAACCTCGCCTCGACTCCGCCCAACCGTCCTCATCTCAACTCCGCCCTACCGTCCTCAAATCAACTCCGCCCAACCTTCCTCACCCTAGGAGCCCCTTAATGGCCGACGTCGCGGATCTGACAAAAAAAAAAGACGAGTGAGTCCGGCCCAAGTATGAAACAACGATCTCGTACGTGGACTCAGATCAAAAAATTGGCAACACCAGACCCGGCCTTGAAGTTGGCAACACCGGACAAGGCTAAGATAACAGCGGACCGATGCCATGCGCCGAAGCAAAATGACAGGCCAGTCCGGCCCCTAGGGAAGTGGACAGATTAAGATAGGCACACCGGCCCGTATGATTCATTGAAAGATTCAGCCGGTGTCAAGACACAGATAATGGTTTTTAAGGCCCCACATCGGATCAGTGGAGACTCCGTCCAACCAATGGCTTTGCTAACCGGTGTCACAAATTTGACAACGGAGGGACGAGATCGGAAGCTTATGCGCGGTGACCTGGAATCGCACTTCCTGGAGAATGGCAGACAGGGAGGCAGAAGTGGGCAATTAAAAAAACCCCCACTGAAAACCCTGCTCCCCACCAATGATAATGGCCAGAGCTGCACACCACTACACGGATGGGTGAGTGGGATTTCTGGTTGTCCCAAAACCCTCAGCCCATGACTCGAAGGCCCTATAAATGCCCCAACCAAGGAAGCTCAAGGGGTTGGTCTTCAGATTCTCCCTCTACGCGAGAAAACTCTGGAAATTCTCTCCAATTCCTCAAGGTTCTTAACTGATCTCCCCATTTGAAACCAGTGACTGGCTTTAGTCACCACAAAAGATCCCTTAGTTCGAAAGGGGTTTTGAGTTTTTCTCACTAACACAAAGCCACTGCTCTCATACCGTCCGTACCTCGAACGCACCTCGTCATCTCAAAACCATCCCTGCCCCATTCCCTGCATCATTACCTCGCCCATCTCCGTTACTGCTCAACAGCGTTTTGCCTCGGATTAACTTCCCATACACCGGTCGTGACCTTCAGATTCCCAGGTCGGGTCTAACTCCGGTCTATTGTCCCTGCCAGCGTACGAGTCCAAATCAGTCTGACACTGTCACTGTGCTCAACCTCCCACATCGGTTCTTAACTCGTCACACCGTTTCCACTCTGACACCGTCACTGTGCTCAACCTCCCACATCGGTTCTTAGCTCGTCACACCGGTTCCACTCATCTCCTTATTTCTTTTGCTTTCAGTTCCTTTTTTATTTTTCTATGAGTTTGTTGTTTTGTTGACTGTAGTTTCCTGCGTACCATTAGTTTACTTTGTTAATATTTTTATCCTTTTCCATAACAAACAGACACAATAAAAAGGGCGATTTTGTAAAAAAAATAGTGTCGTACGGGAGTACTCCTGTCTACACAACCCTCTTAGGATTCGTGCACGTGCGAAGAACTTCGCTTTGCATGAATTCTCCTCTTTAATGATATCCATCAACATCTTTCAGATCCCTCTCTAAAATAGCAATATCCAGAACTACGTAACCCTGATTTCTTGATAATTCAAGAATACGTAGGAGCAGGACTTTAACTCCTGTCGGGCCCATCTTTCTTATTTCTTTTTTTGTTATTGATTTACTACTTTACTTTTTATATTTCTTTCATAAACGTCCTTTTTTGGTCACTTCCATGAAAATCAATTTAGACGTGACGTCTTGTTGGTTTCCCTATAGTTTTTGCCCAAGCCTCGCCATAATTTCATAGGGAAGGGATACTTAGGACGAGACGTCCCGCTTATCCCTTTCCTATCCCTATCCTTTTATCCGAGGATGTTTAATTTAGACGTGACGTCTTATTGGCGTTCTCTCACCCCCCTCTGTCTCATATCGAAGTTGAGCTTAATTCGGACAAAACGTCCTCATTAACCTCGCTTTGACATACTATGTCTGTACAGTTCTTTACTCCATTCTATCATTTTCAAAATAAAAGGGAAGAAATCATGTTTTATTTAAGGCTATTTATGTTGTGCTTTCAATCTTGGTACTGTCTTTGACAGGCGATGTGGGGTGCTAATACCTTCCCTACTCGTAACCGACTCCCGAATTTGGATTTCAATTTTTTTAAACCAGTGCTTTACTGAACATAGTTTTTTTCCCAATGTTTTTCCTATGGATAAAAACGTTGGTGGCGACTCCCTGTTTCATTTCCTTCCTTCTCTCTCGTTCGCCGCGCCGTCGCGATCCAGGTTGCGACACACCACAATCGTCGTTGACGAAGAAGAAGGAGAAGACGGAGAAGAAGCTCTGTCGACTTCAGGAGAAACGGGAATGGCACCTTAACACTGCCCACTTCCCAGTCGAGATTCCAACAGCTTCGAGTGGAAAAAGGAGGAGGGGAGGGAGACGACAAAGAAGAAGAAGAAGAAGAAACAGAGGCTTGAGGGAATTCTAGAGAGAACGGAAGAGTGGTTCTGCATGCACGAAAGAGAAATGAGTTCAGAGTGGGTGGAAAAGTGAAACTGAAGCTATTATATTGTCAAGAGGGGCACATGCGTCATTCCATGCCTCTTTTACTTAGTCAGCACTCAATCTCAATCAGCAGTCAATCTTAATCGGCAGTTAATCTTAATCTGAAATTAATCTCAATCAGCAATTAATCTTAATCAGGATGTTACACTATGCGTTATTTTTACTATTTACTGTTACTATTTACTGTTACTATTCACAATTTACCATTTACTGTTATTATTCAAAATTTATCATTTACCAATATTATTCAAAATTTATTAGTTACTGTTAATATTCAAAATTTATTATTTATTGTTACTATTTAAAATTTACTATTTACCGTTACTATTTAAAATTTACTATTTACTGTTACTATTCAAAATTTACTATTTACTGTTATTGTTCACGATTTACCATTTACCACTACTATTCAAAATTACTATTCATGATATACTATTTATTATTACTATTAAAAATTATTATTTATCGTTACTATTGATGATTTACTATTACTGTTACTATTTACTATTACTATGCATAGTTACCATTTATCATTCTGATAGCAATCTTAATTTTCATCTTATGTTTATACTGAAATAAGTTAGTATTAATATTTTGTTAGAACTTGGAGGCGCAGAGCGAATTCACTTTTGGTAGCAAATCAAGGTAAAGGGGTGAGATAAGGATATAATATGAAAATACATAAGAATATTGGGAGGAGTCCCCTACTCCTTTTAAAGATAACAATATTATTATTTTAAAACAACAACTTTTAACATAAAATTTATAATAATTGTTATTAATAAATTAAGTATCTCGTGTAACTTAATCTGAAATATTTATTCAAGAACTTGAACTATTATGACCTATGCGGATTGGACTGAACCTATGCAAGGACTTGAACTACTACGGATTGGACTGAACCTATGCAAGGACTTGGACTATTATGATCTATATGGACTGAACTAGACCTATGCAAGGATTTAACTATCTTGGACTTACATAGACCTGTACGAGGAATTGACTATAGGACTTAAAACAAACTTTATTAATTTAAATAACCATTGAATTTTGAATTATGATATTTATAACTAATGTTTAATTATTTGATTTAATTATGATTGCTAATATTTATTTATGATTGATGATGTTTGAGTGTGATTGACAATATTTGATTATGATTGATGATCTTGTAATGTGGAGTTTGAGCATATAGCAAACATGACGGAAAGCTAAAACTCAATAAGAATTTACTTATCTCCCACTTCTTTATTTACTTATTCATCTTTATTCAAATTACTTTTAAGAAATTTCTTAGTTTTCAATGAAACTACATAAGTTTTTAGAAATCTCTTTTTATCTTTTAAAGTGTATATATATATATATATATATGTGTGTTTACTAAAATTAAGATTTTTAGTTAGTATATCAAAAAGAAAAAGAAAGAGAAATTATTTTTACTAATATTTTAATATATATATATATTATTTTCAAAATGTATAAAAATATTATACAAAATTTTCAAGTACTAAGGTTTTAAAGATTGATAATTCTGAATTTGAGTTTTTAGTAATTGATTTTGAATTGACCTATAAACTTTCTAGAGAAGGTTGTGAAATATATTTAAGGCTTTGAAACTCAAATTATAAGGAGATTTGATTTGTGACTTGAAAAGGAACTGTACCAAAATTCTATGTGTGTATTTAGAAATTTGAAAAAGTACAGTTTATTGGGGTGACTATGTCGTGATTCGTAGGCCTCGATAATATAATTGAGTTTCTAAAAGCCTTAACCAACTAAATACGCGAGTAGTTCATGCATCATGAATCATCAAAGAGAAACAAAATGATATTGTCTGGGGACAGATTATAGAAACCGAGGATACATTAGAGGAGGCTTAATTGTGAGCCTTGGGATGAGAGGGTGTGAAAGGGTGCTTCAGAAGACCTGGGGTAGCTCCCCAGTGTCGGGTACTTTCAAAATAAAAACCTTCTCAATTTGACTAGTCTCTAAGTGTTTCCATGCCAGTTGAGTTGTTCATGTTATTATTATCCAGAATTATGGAACAATGTAAACTCCTGGTTGGCCCAGTGCAAATTAAAATTTAAGGGCCCGCATATATAGGTAAGTTATGATGAAGATATGGCATATCATTCATACATTCATAATTAATTGTGTGTGTGATTGTGATTGTGATTGATATTATTATACTAGTTTGTAAAAACCCTTTATTGCTTATGTCCTATTTGGGAATATTATATTCTGTTTCTCACTCTTTTCTCCGTGTTTTTGTTTCATATGATTTAAATTGATGATTCATACAGAGGGAAGGATCGAAGAATCTCGACAGTATATATAACACGTTTTAGAAAAGGGGGCTCGGTATGAATATCGTAGTCCAATGAATAAATAATGTCAATAAGTAACTGCTCTTGGACCATGGAGTTTCCTCTCTTTCTAATAATGTTGAATATTTATTTTCTTTGGATGAATGTAAAACTACTTTATAAATTTTAATGATGTACGTGAGGTATTTCAGAAATATTGTATGTAATTTTACTCTGATAGTTTCTTTTAACGATTATATTTTTAGTAAAAAAATTATGAATTTCTATAGAAATTATTGAGATGTAACATAGGGTGTTACAACTCGTACCAGTATTAGACCATGGATCTCATGTGTGATGCTAGAAGCCCGTGTTAAATCATAATTTTATGCGATATGTCGGTCATGAATAGCAACTTAGGTCAAATTACCTTCTTACCCATAGGCCTATATTGAGATTGGATCAATTTTTTAGTGAAATTATTTATTTTATCACCATTTGTAAAATTTAATATATTTTAACCTAATTATAATGTTTGATTGTATATTACAAAATTTAATATAATCATACAAGGCACAACTATCACTTCTAGTACATACACATTCTTCATAATATTACCAATTTACAAAAGTACAGAACAAACAATTAAATTATTGCTGATTTTTTATTAAATAAATGTTTATCTCTTAAAATTAAAAAATTTCTATAAATATATTATAAAAATTTCTATAAATAAAATTTCATACAAAAATGAAAAATATTAATTGTTGTGCACAATAACAATTTTTTAACATTTACGAACAAAATATGTGAGAAAATAGAATTATCAAAATTATTAAAGAATAGTAATGAGAAAAACACTTTTTAGCTACTAGTTGAAATTTTGAAATGATAAAAAAATTGTCATCTAGTTAAAAATATTATGAATCGTTTGATTTTAGAAAACATTTTAATTTTCATTTGCATTTTAACTTTTAAGTACAAAATTGCTACATTATTTTGTTTGCAAATCTGAGTATGAAATATTGAAAATATTTTTTCCCTTTTATTGTTTCCTATACATTTGGGGAACAAAAATTAAAGCGTCAAGTTTATAGGTCAACAAAAAAAAGAAAATATTTTCTAAAATCAAACCCCATAATATCCAATATAATTAAGTGACATTTTAGTTAATTAATATACTCATCTCCTTTTTTCTTATCCGTATTTTAAGGTTTCTATACAAAGATAATAAAATGTAATTAATATATTCTTTTCTCATTTTCTTTCGATATGATCTTTCTTTATTTTTTATAATCAATATTATTATTTTTTAATTAATGCTCTCTTATTTTAAACAAGAGATAAATATATATAATTTTAAAACTAAGTTACAAATAACATTTACTCTTTCAATCTAAACATCAAAACCAATCCAAATAAGTTGGATTAGATTCTTCTATCTATCAAATCAAAACCAATCTAGACCAAGTAAGAACCGATTGTAATCGAATTAGGTATAGAATCTCAAATGTGTAAATATGAGTACCTAACTACCCACTACGACCTAAATTTATATTTTTTTCAAGTCTCACATGAACCATGAAACTTCACTTATGGAGTACCCTAACCTCACTTTTTCATAAAGCTAGAATACATTACTTTGCTTTCCCACTTTAAATTTTCAATGGACCTTAAGTTCCATTATTTTATTTTAAATATTAAATACTAAACATGGATTTGGTTGCAAGACATTTTTAGCTTGTAATGTTTGATTATAGATTTTAATTTTAAATTTAAATGTTTGATTATCAATTTACATCTATCTATGTTATTTGTTTGTACCTCTAATAATTGCAATTTTAGATTTTTCTATATTTCTATTTTAAAAATTTTAACAAGTTATAAAGTAATCAAATATCTGATCATCTAGTGCAAACCAACCTAATATAAAAGTTTTAGATTTGATTAGATTAAATTTAAAAAAAAAACTAATCTGATCCAATCCAGTCAAATTATTTTTGATTGGTTTAGATTTTTTTCTTGTTAAAATCTAATCCAACCTTGTTTGGTTCTATTTAATTTTATCTTTATATCCTGAAATAACAGATATTTAAAAGGATAAAATAAAATGGAAGTAGCTTAAATATAGTTAAATATGTTTTTTGTCCATTGTTTGGACCAATTATTTTTATTTTAGCCATTTAATTTTTTCATTGGTATCAGTTTTTATATTATTAAACATGTTAAAATTAGTCCCAAAAAATATTAAAAGAAAAAGATAAAGTCTATTTTAATAAGTCAAAAAATGAGAGAGATAATGGATTATCGTTTATATAGTTAACAATTGTACTAATAATGTTATATTTTAAGACGAAATTTAATATTATAAATAACAAAAGGAATAAAATCAATAAAAAATTAAAATAAAAACAAATTTAACTCACAGCGGAATTAGCTATGATCCAACAAACACCAAATCATCACCCTCCTTTTGTTTTTAGAAAATGCTCTAGAGAGAGCAAAATATGGCGGTGTTTTAGAAAAACAGAAATTCATAATTATTATTAAATTAGCAGATTGATGCCAAGGTGATGGATTTCCAGAATAAACAGAAACAGACACGACGGGGTACATGAATAAATCAATAAATACTAAGTTTATAGACCGATTCAATTAGCGTAGGCCAAAATTTATATATATATATATATATATATATATATATATATATATATATATATATATATAATAAGATATTTAAATAAAAAATTTTTGTTTATATCTTGAATATGTCATACTCATATATTTATTGAAGTGGGCATCGTGTTATTTCACACAATAAATTTCATTTATGGCTGAATTAATACCAATTTTTAATCAATAAATTAATAAAAAAATTATTCATGTTTGTTAAACCTCAATTTGTCTTGAATTGTTTAATGAGTAATAAACTCATCCAAATTTGTAGTATTTTACTTTTTTTTTTAAAATCTAAAATTCTTTATAAGCCAATGGAACGTTATAATTCCATAACATCTTTAGAAGGTTACTAAAACAAAAAAAAACAACTTATAACTTTTTAAAACTCCGTATTTTTAAAATTATACATGTAATTAAAGTGATGAAAATATCAATTCAAATGAACTGGGATTAAATTAAAGATTAAATCATGATTGAACAGATAATAATTAAGAATTGATTCGGACCAATTACAAACTAACTTAATTCGATTTTGATAACAAAATTTGTAAGTTTTTAATTTTTAAAATTCTACTTAAAATAACTTATGAATTTTCATTAATTAGTTATCCTTGCCTTTATAATTATTTTAACTGACAACTTATGAATTTCATGTATATGAATCTGGACATTAATGTTATTTAAAACCGTTGATGTAGTTTAAATAAATCCAATTTAGTTTTCCATTCAGGGTTTGCACTTTGTCTAAAGGAACACGGCATACATTTTCACAGTGCATCTTTTTTTTCCATGGTGAACAAATATTTAGTTACATATTTATTTAATAAAAGTTATTATCTGGATTTATATTTAATTGGAAAATTTATTTGAATATGTTAAAAGTAAGAGTTATGTTAACCATTGTCCTAAAAATATTGTTTAGGAAATAAAAAATAATACTCTCTCATTAAAAATTATGTTCAGAATTTTTAGAAATTAAGATAAGTATGTATATTAATTTTATTTTTAATAAAAACTTCTCTTATTTAATTCCTTGACTAGTGTCTAAAAATACTGTTAACATTTTTGTAAAAGTAACTATTTAAACCAACATGTGAAAAGTTCAAATGATCATGATTGATTCCCTTGTTTCACTAATTAAACAATAAATTATTTTAAAGGAACTTTAACTAATTATTATATTTTCAACGAGTTATAATTCAACAGATTAAATTTACAGTTCAACCGTTGAATTATAACCATATACAATATAAATTATTTGATAAAACTTTTAAAATTAAATGACCCCTTAGATATATATAATGCTAATTTTATTGGACCTGAATAAAATAACAAATTATATTGAATTAGTCTAAATTTTTAATAATATGATCTATATAATATAAACTTGTAATTGAATAGAGTTTCAGGGAATAATTATTTAATGAAAATTTATTAGCTAGTATAAATTGATTCTCGTGTGTATAGTATAAAATAGTAAGTATTGTAAAATGACAATACAAATGAAACAACAAAAAATTGTTGAAACGTGAATTATAAAAAAAGGATGAGATATCATTTTACTTTCTTAGTTAGTCAAAATACATTAATTTTAGTTCGTGCCGGGGTTAAAATTGTGAAAATAAAAATGTGAAATAATAAGTGACTTTCAAAATTAAAAAAGAAAAACTCTTGTTTGCAAGTGGTTGTTGTTCTGTCCTAGCCTTCACGTACTGAAATTAATGAGTTTTAATTGACTTTTGGATTTGTGAACTCAAACGAATACTCCTTCTAACAAGTGGATGATTTTTTATTTAATGAATTCAGAATATTAGTAAAATGGAAATCATTGAGTGGAACACTTGTTTTTATTACTGCGTCCTCATAAATATAAACCATTTAAAAAAAATTCTCAAACACCAATTTTTAAAATTTTTATGTTATTAATTATTTTTAACTAAAATATTCTTCTTAATGTATAACTTTTATTGAAATCAATATCAATATAATAATAATAATAATAATAATAATAATAATAAATAATGATATACACTGATTAGATTATTTATCTTTTAAAATAATAATTGAGTAGTAAGTGTAACATCCTAATTTTGAATAATTAGAAATTGTTATTAAATTTAAATTGGGGAATTGATGTAAATTTAGTGGGTAGCAATTAATTATTAATCTGTAAATTAACTATTTGAGATTAAAGTGACCCATTAAATTATAGGGATAGGCTGGTTTAATTTGGGTTTATAATAGGTTGGTTCTCCATCCGCCATCATTTTCCTTCTTTCTCTCCTCTTCCACCAAACCATGTCATCTTTCTCCTTCACTCATCAAATTCGTTTTTGGCTTCATTAATGCATAGCTTCAAATTCCTATTCATTCTTCTCCATCTCTCAATTCTTCTTGACCATGCATTGACTTTGTTTCCCTCTCTCTTTCTAGTCGTGGCAACCATGGAGGGTGATTAGTGAAGCTTGAATCATTAGAAATTACATTTTGCAGCTTCTAAGGTAAGGATTCAAGCTAATGCCATTTTCAAATCCTTTTTTGGTGATGGAAATCATAAACCCATTTTCATAGCTTTGCTTTGGGTGTTCGTCAAAGGGTGCTTGAAGTTGATTTCAGAGATCGTTGGAAGGATTTTGGAATCCCGAAGTAGTTTTGGTATTCCGACGGCAAGTTTCATAACCATTAGTAAGTAAAACCCTTTTTGAAACTCCATTGATTTTCTAGCCTCAAATCTTGTGTTTTGGTGATTTGTAGGTTGTAAGAATAATTTTTGTTAATTTTTTAAGATTATTCGAATAAAGGATTTTGACATCTGAAGTGGAATCAAAATCAAAAGTAATTTCAAAGGAAAGCCATAATCGACATAAGGTATGTATTAACGTACGAGGGAGTTTACCAATTGAGTGGCGAGTAGAAACTATTATACCGGAGCTGAAACTTTAATTTTAAAATATTTAAATTGGAAAGTAGTGTTCGGAAATGGTTAATTTGTAATGCATGTTTTATTCACTTGATAGTTGAACTACGATTAAGCTTGAGAATTAATGATTAATTAATACTATACACATTGAAGCATGATATGCTAGTTTATGTGTTGTTTGACAATTTATTGTTGGTAATATAATGGTTATGGTGGTAATTATATTTCAATATGATTTGATAGCCCCGTCTATTTGATTTTCGTATATGTAAATTGATGAATTATAAATTGAGGAATATTGAGGTTAGTGGAGCTAAACTATGATGTCAAGATTGTGTAGTTGCGCCTTTATTCGCATCCATTCATGATGTATAATTAACTCATGACATCATATGCATTTATGTCAACAGTGTTTGATTCGCTTAGCACTTAGACTTGTTGTATGGGTCCGTCGATTATAGCAATCGGATTTGTTGCACGGTTCCCAAGGTACCATCACTTATAGCACTCAGATTTGTTGTGTGATTACCAAGATATTCACTAATTTATAACACTCGCCATTTCCTTGAGTTAGCATTTTGGTTTGCTTTGACACTTAGATTTGTCTTTCAACTGGGTTGGATCCGCATTTCATGATTTGTGCATTAAAGATGATATGTGATCCGGTCCTGAGACCGGCCCCTAGACTTAAAGGTAATTTGACTAAAATCCATCATCTGAACTGGTATGACGAGTTGATCGGTGTGAGTTATTCTCTCAACGCTGATGTCTCACATAATGAAATGACCTATCACATGAAATGTCATTTAACTTACCCCGTTGCAAGTGGTTCACTCCATACCAGAGGGTCAAAGTTCACCTATGCCTTAGCGTGCTAAACAAGTAGTCTGTAAAGTGACTAATAGGTAGGTAAAGCCATTGTGAAACGTCTCCATCACCAGTCAGTTTGACTGTAGAAAAGCATAACAAGTATTGACACCATGTGCGGAAAGCTTGGCGAACAAGGAAACGTTTCCACTACTTCCAGGTATAAATACCCATGCATCAACGTAACATATAAGAACATTCTCTTTAACCTTACGCTTGAGCTTTAAAATTTCTTAGAACTTTCACTGACTTGAGCTTGTAGGTGGCACCTCATTTCGCCCCTACAACGTATAAGGTTGGTGATTTGGTACGAGGAATCACTCCAAGACCTTTATTTCCCACTAGAATTGAGGATATAATGTTGGATCCTCACTGGACCGGTGTAATATTAGAGAGTAAACGAGAGATTTAAGGATTGTTGCGAGTATTTGATGATTTGGAAAATTCTATGGCATCTAAGTATTTGCATTGAGAGTATCAGAATATATTAGGTAATGGAAGGTTTGGGAGTATTTGATAATGTTTGAAGTTGAAAGAATGATTGATATATATATATATATATATATATATATAGTTCGATGAATTATACGTGATTGTATTTGATTGCAATACATTAGATTGTATGGGTTTACTTATGCCTATTATTGTAAGTTACTATTTATTGCTTTGAGTGGTTCTCACTCTTTCAACTTCCATTTTAACAAGTTTTTCAAGGTAATGATGTCGCATGGTGAGCTCAGAGATGGAACAATGCAATGCCAAATATGAAATTATGTTTGATCATTTTGTTGTGTTATTACATGTGAACATGTACATATGAATCTAACTAGTATGTTTTTGTTGGTAAATTAGAATTATGATTATAACCATTTGATTGGCTTGGTTCTAGTGTATATATACAGGCATGTAATGCCCAATGGTTGTATTGTGACGAGAAATTAATTTCTCCTATGTCCAAAAACTGTTGGATTTTTATTGTTATGAAATATGGGTAGGTCATGTAACGTGTAATGGTAAAAATTTATGAGTTGATTATTAATGATTTATGTAGTAAGGAACCTAGTATATTGTGAATTGGTATATTGTTGTTGTATGTAAATTGTAGCTTGAATGTGAAGGTGTGTATATTGGCCGGTAATGCAGGATATGGTTAGTTTTGGTTGACTATGATGGCCTTAGACCATTGGTGCATAATTAAGGAATGCATGCATAGTGTAGGATTTGAGAGTGTCATTCTAGTGAAGGAATTTAGGCTAAAATAGGAATTGGATATGTCATATTTTGATATATATGGTTTTGATGTTTTTGGATAGGCTAAAAAGTATCCATGCCATGTTTGAAACATGTTGGGATTGTAAAAGGATCAATTGGACAAGTTTTAGTGAGTTTAGTAGATGTCATTGATCCATAAATAATCAAATTGTATTTTTTTTTGGTATATCTCCCTCGTTTTTAGGAATATTTAGGCGTGGTTGGTGTCAATAGTTCATAATTAGCATAAGTAAGCATGTGTTAAATTTTGACAGCATTTGGAGGTCTAACAGATAAGTTAGGGTGCACAAAAGTTGGTCCAGATACCTAAATTTGGCATAATTCTACAGTTTTGTCTATTGGTAATTGATTATGTAATCGATTACTAGAGAGATTGTGAGATTTCATACGTAGTTTGGTCGCGAGTAATTGATTAACCAACTTTCTTAGTATATACGAATTATGCAAGAGATCTTATACTACCTTCGTTCCTAAATATAAAATACTTGTTTAGGTAATTCACGAGTATTAAGAAAGTTGGTTAAGATAATTGAGAATACCAATTTTCCTTTCCACCATAGTTAGTGAGTTATATTCCATATGAAAAAGGCAAAGTGAATAAGGAGAAAAATTAATCTTTGTATTAGTCAATTATAATAGGAGAGATAAATATTTTTAAACAATATAATTTACTTATTGTTTTTTTAAACTCTAATAAGAGTTACTCATTTAATAGGGATATTTGAGTAAAAAAAAAATTAATGACATAAAAATTTAAAAGAATCTTGTAGTAAAAGACAAAAAAAATTCTAAATAAGAGTCTTATATTTAGGGATAAAAATAGTAATTAAAAATATCAGCAAGATTTTAACTTGAAATTTCATTAAAATTATTTAAACTTCAAACTACTAAATTAGCCTTAGTAAATATTTATTTTATTTTAAATATAAATTTTATAGTTAAATATAAAAATAGAGTTGTGATTAAGCATAATTTTTTAAAAAACATCACTCCTTATCCTACTCAATTCAATTTTGTGTGTGGGTGGGTGATGGCACAAATAATAAAGAAATGAGAGGATAGGAGGAGGCGATATTTCTCCTTGCCATCCAGATAAATAAACTATGAACTGTCCAGTTAATTGATTTAGCCCATTATTTATTTGATTATGATAAACAAACTAAAATTTTCATGAATTGAATAATTTTCATTACTGCAGTTAAATTCTAGTTTGTTTATCATAATCAAATAAACTATGAAGTGTTCAGTAGCTGCAGTATAATTTTTTATTTGATTATGATAAACAAACTAGAATTGAATAATCGATGGGATTTTAAAAGCATTCATTCATTCAGATTTCCAATTGGGCGTAGGTAGTGAAATCTACAGTCTCCATGCGCGCCATGTGATAGGTCACCTTCCCTGCTACCACCACCAATTTGGCAGTTCACACTTCCACTCTAACTCCATTCCTCTTCTTTTTCACTTTTCTCAATACAATACTGCATCTAGATCTTGCCTTTCACTATGGCTCTCCTCTGTCACACCAAGGTACCCTTGCTCTCTCTTCTTCTATTGCTTTCTATTTCTCTCTGCTTCACTGCATCGTTAGACCCTCAACTTCACACCACTAGAAGAACACTGTTATTGGATGCTGAAAAACAACACCAAGATAAGTCTTTCAAAAAGAAAACTACCACCCTCCAATCCATAAAAAACCACACCAAGCTACTCAAACCCACTACCACTCTTTCTCCCAAGAACCAAACCAAACCCATCAAATCCAACATTAACATTTCCACCAACAAAAACCAAACCAAAACCATAAACCTTACCACCAAATCCAATGACAATTCACCTCCCAAGAACCTCAATTCCTCCATCACCACAAAGACCAAGAAACTAAACATCACATCAAAACCCATCCCCTCTAAACTAAGCCCAGCTTCCATTCCAACCAAGAAACCATTAGATCTCGCCAAAGCAACCAACAAAACAACAACAAAAACCACCAAGGACAAGAAACAAACCAAAACAACCAAAGCAGATCAAAACCAAACCCAAGACACAGTCAAGAAACAAAAGAG
Organism: Clitoria ternatea; assembly: GCA_037962975.1. Lineage (NCBI taxonomy): Eukaryota > Viridiplantae > Streptophyta > Magnoliopsida > Fabales > Fabaceae > Clitoria > Clitoria ternatea. The sequence goes on from CM075669.1 coordinate 258,437,640, forward strand.
CAGCGAAAAGTCTCCCCAACAGAACAAGAAACCCGCGAAACAAACGCCGGCGAGTTGGATAATGGAGGACGAAGCAGAAGAAGATTTAGTTTCAGAGTTCACAGATCTACCCAACAAGTTCCACAGAACACTCATCCCTGACCTCGAGCGAATCTCAACCACTTCCAAAGCCTACATCACCAAAGCCAACACCGAAATCACCAAGAATTTCAAACCCTACGTTGGCAAAAAATACGCAGCAGCAATGGCAACCATTGTTTCATGCGCTTTCATTCTGGTTCCTCTGTTCTTAGTCTCACTTCTCTGCAACAGAATCAAAGCCTATTTCTCACTCCAAAAAGTCTTAATATTCATCCAAGTTTATCTCTCTATCTACTTCACCATTCTCTGTGTCTCATCGTTGGTCACCGGAACAGAACCGTTGAGGTTTCTATACTCTGCTTCGCGATCCACGTACCTTTGCTTGCAGGTGCTTCAGACGCTTGCGTACGTGTTCTATCTGCTGCTTCTGTTGATGCACCTCGTTCTCGTGTTCTCCACGGAATGTGGGCTGGGCTCGAAGTTCCTGGGCCTGGGTCAGGTTTTCGTGGGCTTTGCTGTTGGGCTTCATTATTACGTGACGGTGTTTCACAGGGTGGTGTTGCAGCAACCGCCCAAGACTAATTGGAAGGTCCATGGGATTTATGCCACGTGTTTTCTCCTCATTTGTGTGTGCGCCGGAGCTGATAGAAGGAAAAAGGCTTACGTGGAAGATGGAGGTGGTGAAGGCAAGATAAATTAGTCTTTTTTTAATGATTATTATCATTATTATTGTTATTACTATTATTTTCATTTGATTCAATTTAATAAGTAAAGTTACCCGAAAGCAACAAATAATGCAAGCTTTATGATGACTACAACAGATCCATGCCTTCCTATTTTGGATGAAAACTGGACTAATTATTTTTTATTTAATTTTTTGGAAGGTCGGTTGCTAGTTAATTTTCAATAAGTCATTGAAATGGATGTTTAATTTTGGGTGGTAAACAAGTTTTTACATAAACTCACCAATGGTTTGAGATCTTAACATATGATATTGGAATATTTAACGTTAATGTTTTGATTTGATGCGATTATTGGTCACCGACAGTTTTGGCATGTGGGGGCGATGTGTGTCATGGAATTGGCCATTTAGGGCACAGCAACGACTCAACATGCCCAGCTCATAATTTCTTGACACTTTTCCTAAAGAACTCATTAAATTCCACAATCATATTTGATTATTTGAGCAAATACTAAACTTCTTTTTATTAAAATTGTACTACTAACTTTCTAGAAATTTAAAACACATATTAATAACTAGATTGGCATTGGCTTTCTTGTATTTAAGAGTTTGTATAGGAAAAAAAAAAATATATATATAATAACAGTTTATAGTTAAAACTAAAGATAGAAAATGATTTTTTTTTAAATGGTGTTCTTTCTATAATTGTAGTAAAAAGAAGAATGTAAAGACAATATGAATTAATTTTGATATATTAATAATGAAAAAACATTTGTACAACTCATTTTTAGTTTAACATATTAATTATTAAAATTTATTCTACAAATAGTTAAATAAAATATCCAAAGTATAAACATCGTCCTAATATGATGTAATTAAATGTACACTTTTTTCGCGACAACATTTGAAAAAAAATATGTTTGTGAAATTATTTCTGTCATGTGGTATAAGTGCACCATATTTTACCTTTTATTCTAATGGGGAGATGAAATTGTTTCATAAGATATTTTACTAGTTCTACATGTTGTTGGACGAAAGATGATATTAAGAGAAATAAAGAGAAAATATTAAAGCTTAAACGTAAGTTTCAGCCAAGAACGTTCTACCTTTTCCTTATCAATTTGTGGGTCAGAGAGTAGTGGAAGGGTCGTTTTGCCCTGAGTAACATTCTTTATGTAGTGGTAGTATGACTTTAGTTAGAGAAAAACTGACACACGACGCGAGCTCCCCATACGGCCGTACCTTCTTTTCTGTTATTTTGCAAGTTACTTTTCGGCATGCACTTATAAAAGTCAATTATGTTCTCCCGGTATCGAGGGAATGACTTGTACTGAAGTTAGATCATGGGTTTCATATGCGATGCCAGGATCACCTCTTTAAGCGAGATGTCAGTCCTCCATGACATTTATAGGTGTAGATTATCATCTTGTCCAAAGGCCAATATGGATACTGGATCAAGATACTTCATTGTTTTGTTTTTTAAAAAAAGAGTGGAGAAATATACAAAGGAAGAATATAAGAGAGGTTAAAAATATGTATATTTCCTTTGGTAGACTGTGTAAACATTATAAGACATGGTTAGTAATAATTACTCGAGATCGCTATTTTTGTGTTTGTCATGTATTTTTCTTTATTTCTAAAGTCTTCACATGTTTATTAATTTTTTAAAAGTTAAAAAATGTAAAAAATTAAATGGTTTTAAAAGCATTAATACGTAATTTATTACACGAATTAAATGATATACCATCTTGCTTTTTTTGTTTATTTAGTAAGCTCCTTTCAGTAAAAAAATCATAATTAAATCTAAATTTTTATAATGCATTTAATAAAGTTGTTGATCAGGATCCATTGCTTCTCACCATCACTTTTGCACACACAATCACTTTATTCCTATCTAAGTTGGAAAAAATATCGGTAAAAGTGTCACCTTCTCTGTGTTAGGTTTTCTTTCAAATGTTTCCTAAGAGTTTGTGAACTTTTATCGATATCGATTTAATTATATGTATCTTGTTTTAAAATAATTCTATTTGAGTTGAAACATTTATATATTTATAAGATCTAAATTTAAATCTTACTTTTAAAAAATTAAACATATAGTATTTAAAATTATTTGCCGATGAAATTTTATGGTTGTCAAAACCATAAACCAGCATCAACAAAAATATTTTTATCAACTTTGCACACGTAGCTTTGTTAAAGACTACGAAAAGTTAGAGGAAACCATCATGATGCATTTGCAAGATATAATTGAAAATTTTAAAGCAGACCTTTTAAATAGATTTTATAAAATAAACACACAACAGAGGCTACTAAAATACATAATCCTATTTAAAAATAAAATATTAATATGGCATAAAGAAACACGTATAGTGAGTGGGCGATTGAAGCCTTTTATCTTATGGGTTTATTCAACTTTAGGGAAAAAATAAAAAATATTTTAAATTATTGTTAATATATTTTTTTAATAAAAAATATTTAATTTTTTCAGATTAGATAAAGTTTATTTGTTTTTTATTTCTCCACTCTATACGCATGGTTTGAAATCTAATTGGCCTATTCCCATGCAATTCAAAATAATACGCAAGTGCGCAATAGGCCCCTTCAATGGGGTCACGCGGACATTTACAGGAACACATGAAGGAAGAAAAAAAAGTAGAGAACATTGTTTGGTTTTAACCCCTAACAATAATAGTCTCATACGTGTATTCCATTACATGTATCGTTTATAATAAGTAACTTCATTTAAATTTTAGCATATATTGTTTTTATACATAATATTTAGACTCTTTTTTCTTTTTTAAAAATCAATCATGTTCTTTATATAGGTCTGAATAAAACATGTGTAACTAAATAAAAAATGTATTATTTAAATTAACCATTCATTAATACATGCACCAACATGGTTTGATAAGGTCACAAGGATCATCACCTCCCTCAAATTTTCTTTTTCTCTTAAAAAAAGTAGTATATATTGAATGAGATGTTATCAAATAATTATAATGGAAATAAAAAAAACCTAATTTATAAAAGTTGAGAACAAAAATTGGGATTGTAATTAAGTCATTTTTGTATTGAGGTAGTTGTGCATATGTCATTATGTATTGAAGTAGTTGTATATGTATCCTCCTTCAAAAACAATCCTATCAAAATTTTTAAGAATTGTATTTTAACTATCAAAGCGTCATGTGTTAATAATCAATTGAAGAATCATATGAATAAATAGATGTGTAATTTATGATTTGGTTAAGGAAATTATGTTTGATCAATTAAATCACTCAAAAATTAATATTGATCTTACACGTCATTTGATACATCTTTAAATTTCAGTTTGACCAACCATTTTAAACTTTATAGACCAACCTAATTGAAAAACCGTAAAAAACCAAATTGACATTTAGTTGGTTGCATCAACGCTCAACAAGTTTCAATTCATAGTAAAAATTTAAAATAAAATATTATGTATAACTTCATCACAACTGTAAAATTTACAATTGAAGTTTGTTTTGATGAAATTGTAAATATTTATGCTTAACAATAATTTTTATTTATTAACCAACTTTTAAATTAGTAATACAAGTCCTTGTTAGATATGTTTTAAAGGAATCAACAAATCGTAAAAAGTAAATAATTTTTTGAAAACATAATTAAAAGAATTCTTTTAATATGTACTCAAAATACTTATTAAAAATTATGAAATTTTAAATAAAATGTGTTACTTTGAAATTTCAATCATTAGCATGTGTCCAAAAACAGTTAAAAAGGAAAGAAGCACCAATTACAGGCAATAAACTCTCAAGTATTGTCACAATGAAACAATTAAATAAATAATAAGCATTATATATATATATATATATATATAAAAGCAAATAGTTTACTTGAAACAGTAAAACCGAAGCCAGTACCATTGTTACGAGCTTCTACTGCGCATTATTATTCCGTTGCGTTCTTTTCCCGTTTGCCCGCTCCCTTTTTCTCTTCTCTTCTCTCTCTCTCTCTCTCTGGAATTTTAACCTAGATCGATCATGCAGTGAGAGAAAGACACACCACAAAACATCCCAGGAAGGAACCCTCCAACGTTGTAACAATTTGGATCTGTCCTTTACAACCGTCGCCGATCCCCTCCAAAAGCATCGCTTCACTTACACCAACACTCTTTTCTTCACACCTTCCGCGTTCTTCTGCTTTTCCGGTTATTGTAAGAAGACCGTTACCATATGAGGGTAATTTAATTTCATCAACTACTATTTTATTTTTAGTTATATTAATATATATATTTTTTTGTTGTTTAGTAGTGCATGGTACAATCGAATTTGAACACCGGAAAACCCGGGTGCTTCTACTGCATAGTAATCGTTTCTGCAAGATACCCAAAGACAAAAAGAAAAGTTTTTTTTTTTTTGGGTGTTGAAATCTGGTTGAGTTGAGTTGACTTGTGTGGGAATTGTTGATACTGTGAGTGGTTTGTAGGTACTAGCTAAGCTACTATGGTCCTCTTATTCTCCTATCTCTTTCCGACTTTTTCATGTGAAAATATTATGTGTTTTCTGTTTCAGCTACCACTGTTTCTTACTTTCTTTACCCTTACTATTTCAGCTGCAAAAATTAGATATATATTTTTTTTAAAGTCAGGGTTTTGGTGTTAATTAAAGCGTTTGATGATGTGGATGTTTCTCTTTGTCACTTTTAAGGCGGGTGCAGGATGACCACTTCTGGTTTTCTATTAAAAAAAATTTGAGTTGTTTTCTTGATAATTTAATGTTATCCTGGGAACTAAGGAATCGTTCAGTTTTCGTTTATAATTTATGACATGGCGAATGCTAGAGTTTGGTTGGTATGTAATGTATCTGGTGTTGTGCTGATAGCTGATCTGGTATATCACCTATGTGCAGTTTTGAAGTGGCTTTCTTGCTTCTGTTACCTGATGAAGAATTAACTGGTTCATATATGAAATTGTTGTTATAATTCACCCGGCATGGATAAAGTTTCGTCAGATTGTCCGTACCCAGGATGCTTCTTTTGTGTCATGAAGGAAGGGAATCCAAGTAAACGCAGGGCGAGTGTACTGAAATTCTTTAGAGAACTTCCGTCTTTAGATGATGATGGTCAGGTTCTCCCCATCAGTGGCCTTTGGAATACAGCAATGGCACATCCGAATGACCCTGAATTCATAGAGCTTGGAATATTTGAATGCATGGCTGCTCTAATATGGAAGGGACTAAAGAATCGGCGATGGCTTTCTCATGACCAAAATATATACATTCCTTACTATGCAGCCCATATCATTGGTTCCTACACAATGAATATGGAAGAATTTGCAGAAAGTGCTGTGCATGCTGGGGTCATTCCTCCTTTGGTAGAGCTTTTAAGGGGTAGATTAACTTGGGTAGAGCAGAGGGTGGCAGTTAGAGCTTTGGGACATTTGGCTACATATGCTAGCACTTTTCCTGCAATAGCTAATCATGGTGAAATTCTTGAGCTCTCCATCCAGTTAGCAATGAGTTCCCTGGAAATAGTTTATTCACACTTTTACCAATTTGTTGATAGAAGGCTTAGTTATCACTGTGATCTGCTTACACGTGGCATGGGTGGTGTTGAAATGGAGTCCAGGAAGGCTGAGGAATGGGCCAGTCAATTGCAGTGTTGGTCCCTTCAGCTCATTAATTGCTTTGCTTTTAAACATGAATTTCTTCCCACCATATGCAAACCAGAATTTCTGATAAAACTACCTGGCATGTGGGGTGGACTTGTTAATGAAAATTCACCAGCCGGTATTGGTTTATTAAGAACGATTTGTCATCAAAAGCTTGGTAGGGGACCTGTGGCCAGTTGCCCTGGTATTATTGAAGCATTGTGTAATATTGCTCGGTCTTCAGATGATTGGCAGTATATGGCTATTGATTGTCTTATATGGCTGCTTCAAGATCCCAATACATGTCACAAGGTAAAACTTTCACAACATTGCATTGACACTGGTTCTGTTACTTCTTTTCATCACATCTGTTGCACTTAGTTGCACTGATGAACACTAAGGAATGCTACTAATTGTCCGGGAACAATTGCTTTAGTTAGCACATGAGTGAAAATTGATTCTTACACCTTAAGCTAACTTTAATTCAATTAAGAATAATTGAAATGAAAGTAATACATTATACTTAATCTCAAGAATTTTAATAGGCATGGCATAGACCTTCACCTTGAGATCTCACACTTCTTGCCTCTTATTTTTATTCTCCTTGGTTGAAAAAGCTTTTCACATTTTCAAATTTCACCGGCAATTTCATTGATAGTTGGAATCTGAGTAGGGAAAACTACTGGATAAGATTATTTTTGAATACTAGAATGGTAGCACTGACGAGAAAGAAATAAAGAAAGGTTTTAGCAGAGTATTTTGCTTTGTATAACAGTTTCATCTGAACATCTAAAATCATTGTTGGATCATATTTCAAGTGTGTTCATGTGTATGCCACTTAGAACTAGTATCACCTCCCTTTGTCAATATCCCCAAAGGAAGGTGCCTGGGGCTGTGCCACAGGTCCTTGCAGGACACTGATGAATTTGTGCTAACAATACCCTGTGTCCATAGAATTATTTTTTTAAAAACTTCTCCTTATTGACCTGATACTTTCTCATTTATAGAAGCTCCAGTTGCTAGAGACTATTGGGCATTGTAAATTGATTTCTGGGATTCATGAGGCCTTGGTTTATATGATGTAGGTGATTGATACAGTGGTGCCTGCATTAGTTGACCTTGCAGAGATGACAACTCTGGGTGACCATAAAAGGCTTGGTGATTCCATTGTTAATGTTCTTCAAGAGTGCATCCAATCTCAAGGTTCAGGAAGAAGCTCCGTTAGTAGTCGCACTAAAGAACAGATTGAGGATATTTTAAATTCAAAGCAGAGATTAAAGTGGGAAAAGAATATGCCCAAGGAAGATCTACATATTAAGCAGGCTGCTGCTCTCGTGGTCAAGCTTGAAGGAAATTCCCTGTTCTCATCTGGAAATATTGCTGGTGCTGCCTCAAAATACTCCGAAGCATTGGCATTGTGTCCTGTGAGATCCAGGAAGGAGAGAGTTGTTCTATATAGTAATCGTGCTCAGTGCCATCTATTGTTACAACAGCCTTTAGCTGCCATAAGCGATGCTACCCGTGCACTATGTCTGCACAAACCTGTCAATCGCCATGCCAAAAGCCTCTGGAGACGAGCACAAGCTTATGACATGCTTGGATTAGCGAAAGAGAGTTTATTGGATGCTATACTGTTTATAAATGAGTGTTCTCAGTCAAATGATCCTGATCTCTCACTGAGGCAAAATAAAGTTCCAGATTATGCTGAGCGATTAGTTAAGAAGCAGATGCGTGCTGCTTGGTTATTTCGAGAGGCAGCAATTAAACATGGTGGTGTCCATAGTCAGGGTGATGGTGGTGATTTATATGGCCCAGACACTGATGATTCCGAATGGGAAACAGCTAGTGAAAGTGATATAGGAAATGATGGAAGGGACGAGATGGGCGATGAAGATGACGGTGATTGGAATAATGACGATGAGAGGAAAGATTATGACAAACCTTTGATGAAAGGTATTTTTGCTATATAATTTCCTATCTGTTTTTTCAATGATTCCCCCTTTCCTAGTATTATCTTTTCCACTTCATGCTCATGATTATGCATGTTTGATTTGGTGGATGGGAATTTGCCAATTTGCCAAGGAGTTTGCATTCTGAAATGAAAATAAAAAATATTGAGATATTTGGAAAGTGAGGTAACCAACATTTAACTGAATTATTTTATTAGATCAAACTCTCACTTTCTTCCTTTAAAATGACAAATTTTCTCTTTTAAACTTGAACCAAATATTTCCCATCAATTTGAAGTATATATATTCAAATTCTTGTGGATCACATCATGGTTAAATAACAACGTTGAACTATTGTTTGAAGATTATATGGGTTGGATAGATTTTAAAAATCACAAGACTTTACAAAACAACATTTAATTTAGTCTTTTCTAATATAAAATGGTAGTGAAAAGTAAAGTAATGATTAAAATAAATGTCTTTTTTTTTGTGTGTGAAGTTGGGAACTAAATTGGGGTTTTTTAAATCTCAATGACTAAAAATACTTGACTCTGCAATTTTTGAGAATTAACTTGGAGGTTTGCTCATTGTTTTAATTTCGGTTGACTAATGTGCCGGGCTGATACGTACCTAAATTTCTATCTCTCTGCTTTAATTTAGGTTACTCTGAAAGAATAGATCCTATATTACTCTGGATTTCTGGTTTTAATTATGAATCTATGATAGTAGACAAATTAACGTAATTAAGTTCAAAAAATGTTGCTCTCTGCATTTTCTTTGTTGTCTGAATCCCACTTTCAGTTGGATTGTCTTTTAATTATTAGCCAGCTGCCACCCTGCAGATTGCAATATTAGGATGCAAATTGCAATATTATATGTGGCCTTAGTATTTTTTGGGGTAAATCTTGTAATAATTGCCCTTGTTTTGGAAACTTTGGTTTCTTCCAGATATAAAGCATGGATACAATGTGCAGCTTGCGGAAGAAGAACCATGACTTAGACAACATGGTAGTAGGTAACCTTTGCATTTGCTCCTTGACTAAACCAACTCTACATGTATGCTTTGTGGACTTTAAAATAGAAGTCGCTCATTGTAAGTGGCGGGGTTGAAAGTGATGAGAGTTTTTGGGTCAGATTTTATCTGAGATTCAGATTTATTCTATCAAGTTTTTCATGTTTGTTCTCCCCATTTTTCTTGTCAAGTGTAAAAATTTAAGATTTCGGGTTTGGAGAACTACATAGAGATGTGAAGTTTTTTTCTTTGCTTTCTTTGGGAGGTTTGTGTATATAAACCCTTTATGCTCATTGTTCTGATTAGGTGGCCCATGTTTTTTTTGGAGTTCTTTTTAAAAAAATTATTATATTTTTAAAATAAGTTAATTGAAACATATGCGAACTGAGTGCCAGCATTCCTGGTCTGAATACAATTCCACATGAGTTAGGTTCAAAAGCTAACGCAGGGAAAACTAAAACTTCTTTAACATGCTTTTTTCAATTTTTGACATGTATTTATTATTTTCTTATAGTATATACACTTATTAATTAAACTCTTTATTACCGTATAAAAAATAACCTCTATATCAATATCATTGAATTATGAGAATATCTTTTTATTATTACTGAGGATAATTTTGAACGCATATTAGCAATAACTAACAAAATTAGTGTAAATCGGGGTTGAAATCATATCAATGCAGAATAATTGTCGCATATTCGGCAAAAGTTACGTGACTTTTCTATATAACCCTCGTAGAAAATATTTTTCATGTGAAGGTAGGTTATGGAACACTATTGGAAGTTATTACAATATTGTGTTGCTTTTAGAAGTTTGTTACAACTTGCAATTATCAAGTTTTCAAAAGGCGAGTAACTTTTGTTGCAACTGTTTAAGAATTAAATTTGTGGTCGTAGTTAGTGTAAGATGTTTATTAATGAGAGATTTTTAAATATTTATAAATGTTTGAGTTCTAACTTATTTACGGAAAAAAGGTCAAATTTATTTCCAAACATGTTATTTATGGTAAATTATCATCAGTGTTCTGAATTTGTTTTCCCCATTTATTACTGTAACCACTATTATTAGCCACACTGAATTGAATGCGTCGGGTGATTTCTCCAATCAATGTTCTGAGAAAGAGAAACGGGTTGGGTGCAGGTTTGGTACATGTTCCATCCATCCATAAATTCTACGTAACATTAATTCGTTGTTTTCAATGTTGCTTCTAATAATGCTCTTACATATCTAACTAGTTTAAGAAGCAAAAGCTTGTAACTTTAGTCTCTTGTGATGCGTTTGATGACTTAAGCGTATAGATTTTTGTATCCTTTATAGCCTGTAGTTCTTTAAAAATATTCTATTGAAATAAAGTTATTCAGTAAAATTAGTTTAAATTGTATTAAATGTAAGGATATTTGTAGTTCAGTGCGATTTGGTTTTGAAGTAAAAAATAAGTCCATCGCATAATAAAAAAGACATACAATTTGGTTTGGTTGAAATGAAATACAAACGTTAAACTAAATCATTACTATAAAACACATATACATCAATGTATCAATACAAATTATATTGTCCATCTTAAACACTTGTAAGTAAGAAAAGAAAAGTATGGCTTGTTTTTAAACGATTTTTTATAAACAATTTAGTGTGCCAAAGGTATTCTATTTAATAATCTCTATGCTATATTTATATAAAAGACTTGTAAAAACACTTAAGTTATTTGTATATATTTTACATTTAATAAACTCATAACACAAAGATTATTAATTAATTACAAGGTCAAGACGTTAGTAACATAAAAATTTACTCCAATGCAGGTTTAGTCTTGGAAATAGGAAATGCATTTGGAGGTGCGGCCTATGGTTTGGATTAGTTTGATCTTACGGTTTGTCGCTAATTAGTAGGTTCTTGAACACCCCTAATTAAATGACTTTAAAGGACATATAATATTTTAATTATGTGACATATAAAATTTGTCAGTTTTAATAAAAAATATGGGTAAAAATGACAAATAAGGAATTAATAAAGGAATTTATAATTTTAAAAAACTGGGTGGCTATTTTGGTAAGACCATGAATAACAATTTAAACTAGTCTGTAACTTATTTTACTAACTTAAAAGCTTGTTAGACAAAATAGTATTATTTGGTAAATCAACTTATTTTAGTAGCTTATAGTGTTATAGTTTATCATTTCTTTACATTCTAAAAAAGGATAATGGAGAGCTTTGCTACGGTTTCCAATGAGCCCCTTGACAAAGGAGGCATAATTTCTAAAAAGAAAGTATTGTTTAGGGATATGGTACTAGGGGAGGTGTTGCCACTAAGGTCGAGGGTGTGTGAATCTTTTGGAGGCTAAACGAGCTGCCAAGATATTAGTAGAGGAGAGTAGGCTTAAGCGTATGCTTTGCTTAGATGAAGAGTACAAGAATGAGTTGTATGCACCATTGAAGGACGCTTCGATTGTCAAACTTCTTAGAAAATCACTGGGGTATTTGGTCATGAAGGATCGATTACAAAAGGTTTGGAAGCTTCAACGAGGCTTTAAAATGGTTGACGTAGGTAGTGGTTTCTTTGTGGTGAAATTCTATAAGGACGAGGATTGGTTGAAAATGATAAAGCAGGGTCCATGGATGATTTTTGACCACTACCTAGCATTCTAAATATGGTCTTTAAAGCTTCTTTCAAAGGTAAAGATTAAGCGCACTTTTACTTGGATTCGTTTTCCATGTCTTAATTTGGTGTTTTTCGATGCTAATGTTCTTTTCACAATGGCATCCTTGGTGGGCAAATTGGTCCGTATTGACGAGAACAACATCAATATCACAAGAGGGAAGTATGCAACAGTCTATGTGGAAATTGATTTTACCTAACTTGTAGTGGGAAAAGTAGGGTTAAATGACGACTAGTATCCGATAGAATACGAAGAGCTACATCTCTTATGTGCTAATTGTGGTTTTTATGGCCACTTACACAGAGCTTGTTAAAAATCTCCTATTTTGGAACCAACACAAGATAAGAATGGTGAGGAGTTTTTGGAGCTAGAGGTAATGCATGTAACCCTTCTTCTCTGGAAAAGGAATTGCCATCAAAGTCAATGCTCTACAATTTTGAATAAGATTCCCTTCATGATCCTAGTAATGTTGATCACGAGGAATGGATCATGGTACAACGCCAATCTTGTGGCAAGCATTCAAAACCTAATCATAGTTTTTTTCGTTGACAACAAATTAAATAAGGGGCCCCTCACACTAAAGACAAAGCCATTTCGAATCAACAACGACCTTCAAATTCTGTGGGACCCAAGAATAATGATGGAATATCATTTTTTATCAAATGAGAAACGGGAGAAACATACGAGAAAGGAAATTTTGAATCTGTTTGATCAACTAATGAATAACACAAGCCAAGTCAATAAGGATCGGGTGGGACCCAACAAATCTATGCATGGAGACTTTCTCCACATGCAAGCTAGAAGACGTATTTTTACGTTCCAAGATGGACTTCGCCCGACGTTTTCGATTGAATAGATTTCCATTAATCATTTTCAATTCAATGAATGATAAGAGGTTGTTGGCATAATGCAAGAGAATGATGTGGTGGTTGAGGGGCATATACTTGACCCAAAAGCATTAAACCTGAAACCTGGTATACAATTTGATAATGATGTTCAAATGTTTAAGTTCAACCATCTCCCGTTCTTTTTCAATTTTGTTTGTTATGAGCATAAAATACTTTTTTGGAACACCAGGGGAGCTAAAAGCTTGAGAGGGCGTCGTCAACTTCGTTCGTTAATTATGGGCGAGGATTTATGGAAGATGGTAGCTAATGCTTTTGTTTTGAGTCATTTGGATGGAGTTATTGTGGACATATTATTGGTGTTAATTCCTAAAATTGACAACCCCATAACTTTAAGGAATTTTAGACCAATTAATTTATGCAATATGACATACAAAGTGCTCACTAAGGTCAGTGTGAATAAATTGAGACCATTTCTTGATGATATTATTGGTCCACCCCAGAGTAGCTTCGTTGCTAAAAGAGGTATTGCTAACAATGCCATTGTGATTCAGGAGGTGATAGAAATAGTTAAATAGAAACAGAAGGAGTATATTCCAATAATATTAAGGGGGAAAGTTTAATTAGAAAGTGTATCATAAAAAAGATGAAGAAAACCTATAAAAATGGTTATAAAGCATATCTAAATACATAGGGTTTATTTAACCTGTGTAATTTTGTATAGGTTAATAGATCAATAAATGAAAATTTTTCATTTAAAAACATCATTAGTACTCATTTGCACAGTTTTCTAGATAATATTTACACAAATTTTAATAAAATGACTCCACGGTTGATACTAGCCTTGCAACTTTATAGTTAGATAAACCCAAATAAATAAGTATTGTCTTTGTCTCCTTATATAAGATCAATAGACCATTATATACAAATTATGCATATTGAGAAATTATTAATTAGATAAAACCATTAACAATGACATGAAAATTTTAAAGAGAGTCTTATAAAAGAGGATAAATTATATATATATATATATATATATATATATATATATATATATATATAACAATCTTATATTAAGAGGTGAGGATAGAAGTTGTGTATCTTCCTCTTCTTTTTTAAAATATGTTTTTATCTAACTTTCTATAAATAATCAAAAAATGACGATAATAATTATATATTTATTTTTAAATGATTTATACACTTAGTTGGTAATGAATACAACTTAGTTGAATAAATTTTTAAAAAATTATATGTCCGATACAAGGGACAAGTCCTTCCAGTTAGGAATCGAGATTATATGTCTCTCTCTTCATTTTTGTTTTACATCGGTCTAGTAAGATCCGATATTATATGTTTTTAGGTTTAGTAGAAGTTTAGAGCTTTCATGCTTCGCTTCAATATGCTCACCAAAATTAATGTTACCGAGCGAATTTGGGTGCCACCCGCGGGACAATTTGAAGCTTAAGTAGGTAAAGAGTTCAATACTAGAGCAAATACAAGTAAAAAATGTGTTACCTCGTGTGTATCAAATGTAAATATTTATAGGCATTGGTTAGGGATAAACTTTGATGTGACATTTATCAACGCCTGCTTATTTGGTACAGAAAGACTATCATAGGCTTAGTCTTGTCTAACATACTTACAACCTTTAGATTTGGTATGTCCTTTTGCGATTTTGTAGTTCCCTTCTCAGATACCAATCATGATTTAACCTAGTTAGTGTCATGATAGTTGTCTAAGTAACTGATGTTATGTCTTTGGATTGAGATTGATATCAGGCCCAAATCAACACAAAAATTAGATAAAAAGTGATAATTTTTACATAAAAATATCAATGATAATAAAATAGTCTTTTGACTCTAAAATAATCTCTAAACTCATCCAAACCTTTTATCAAGAATAAAATCAAATAAAATAGTTTTATGTTCAATATTAAACATATTAACACTCTACTTACATGAGACAAAAAATATTATTTCCTCGTATTTTATACATAAAGCGGCATTTTATAAAAATGTTGGTCTTTTAAAAAAAGTAGAGTTACATTTTGCATACGACATTTATTAGCTATTACAAATTTATTTTTATTGATTAATCTAGATATTCTATCCGATATTTAATATATTTTTAATTGTCATGACATTTAATTAAGTTTATAAAAGTAAAATAGTAATGTCACATTAAATTTTAAAAAATCAATAAATTTATATATATATATATATATATATATATATTAATTTTGATAATTCGGTTAACTCTATCTTAAATACAAGACCACATAAAACATGATGGAATATATATAACCAATTTCTATATCAATACATCTATAACTTAAAAAAAAAAGAATTAACTGGGATTTGCATGATTTACATGTGGTAAAGAAAATAATGATACACTTTCTTTTATAGTTTGATATGGTTGGCACAATGTATAAAAATTTCTCCAATTGATTTAAGTAGTCATCTAACCATATAAATATTTTCAATTCGAATTTATAATTCAAATATAATTGTTTCTAACAATCGTATTGCATATTTTTTTAAAAAAATTGCAATAAACCGTGTAACTTGTCCGAACCAGACCCGATACATGTGACGAATTACGGTAGGCAAGGGCAAAGAGCACCCGTGTGAATCACGTTCTTCTCTTTCATTCCCCGCTCTAATCCCTCTCACGCATACACACACACCTCTCACGCATACACACACACCTATCGCATCAATTCCCTCTTCTCGCTTCGCTTTTCTTCTCCTTTCATCCGTTTCTTTGTCTCAGTTATCATAGTTGGTATCTACTAATTATTTATTAATCATGTTCAATTAGCACGCAACAAACACCCACCTCTTCTCTTAAACCTCCTCTTCCCCTTTCACTCCTCGGTGCCAAGCTGCGTCTGCTCTATTCTCGTGCTCCTTCGTTCGTTCCCAGCTTCAGGCACCGAACGCAAATTCTTTTTCATTATTATTAGGTTTCGTTGGTTTGGATTTGATGTGAGTGAAACTGGAAAACGATTTCTCTGTTATGTTAAACATTCAGATTCGCTTATCGAGCTTTTTGCTGATAATTGTTGCAGAATCTGGTTCGTTATGCTGATCGTTTCTGAGGACTCACTCTAACGAACGATCAAGATTGTTGCTGTTATTGAACTAGAATATTCCATTTTGTAGCGAATTTGCTTTCTCTTACGATGCTTTAGGCGTTGGATTGGAGGAGCATGGTTGTTGTTAACGTTATCGACCTTGAAGGTTGGCAACTGTTGTTATCGTGTTCATATAATGTATTTGTAAATGCTACACATTGAGATCTACCATGGACTTAAGAATTTTGAATTTAAGAGAATTTGTTTGCGTATGTTTTAATTTAATTGAACTTAATAATGTGTTACGTCTAATTTTAAGGAAAAGTAAACTGGTTGCGTAGGCGAAATTCTATAATTATGCTTTTGATGTGAGTAGGTCAGTTGTTATGGTTTATTTGGTACCTTGAACTGAAGCGTTATTTCTCTGTGGATTTTGATCTTGGCTAGATTTTGTTGCTCCTGAGGGTAGGAGGAGTAGTTTTGACGCTTTTGTTTGTTGATAAAAGAGAGGTTGATCTTTCGCCATGTCTTCCCTTCAACTGTTCCAACTAACTCAGAATGGCCGGAGTTTTCTGGCTTCGAGGAGGTATGTTAGTTTCTTTCATTGAAAGTTTTTGGTGATGAGTAGCAGCTTGTTTGCTTGGCCGTTCTCCAACCTGAACGGAGGTTGAGGAAAAAAAGAAGAAGTAAGATCCACCGGCTCAGTGGAAATTTGGTTTTCTTTAATGGCATGCGGAATCAAATTTAAATATTGGATATTTTTGTTTCCATAACTTTATTTTCACGAGTGATTACCAAACGAGCACTAAGTTTATTTGCGACTAACTGTTGATTCATTGTCCATGTGGGCTTTGACAGAAAGACTTTGCTACTTGCAACTGGCATCATAGTTGCTGGTGGAGCTGCTGCATATGTGCAATCAAGGTTTAGAGGCAATAAACAGGATTTTTTAGGCGATTCCAATGAGCATAATAACGATAAAGAACCTGCAAAGGAGGTTACGAAAGGAGCTTCTGCACCACAAAATAAACAAAAGAAAGGCGGGTTGAAGTCACTTCAAGTCCTTGCTGCAATTCTTCTCTCTGAGATGGGCAAATTAGGTGCAAGGGATCTTTTAGCTTTAATTTCCATAGTGGTAAGCCTATTTTTTTGTTAGATGATTGCGCTTTGTGCTTATCTTCTATATTTCAATTCTGAATGAAGCGTTATTGATTTGTATGTATGTTGGGGTGTTTTACTCTGTCAATTTATCTTTTAAGGAATCAGTACCTGACTTTGTTAGGCATCTTTTGCAAACATTTCATGTTTACTGACCATGCAGATGAAATATGTTGATTATAATTTAGTCTCTATACTTGACATTGGTTTTCTATTTAGTATCTCCATGATTGAATGTGATACCTTTTTCCTATAAATAACGTGGTTGGCTTTTCCGAGAGAAATTTAAAAAGCTTGAATGGACTAGTTTGTGATTAGATGGAATAGCTGAATAGGCATATTTTAAGTCTAAACAAAAATATTTGACAAATAAGGTGTGTGACCCACACAAGAGTCCTTACGTTAATTTGGAAGTATCATAGACAATACACACATAAAATGTGTCTAGAGTTTGTAGGTTCGTATAAATTAATGAAGCTATGTTTTGGAGGTCTAATCCATGAAAGAGGAGTAGATTGGAAATTGTTCTCTTTTATATTGAAAAAGGATTGAGTGGAATGGAGAGGGTTAAAATAGTTGAAAGATCTAAATTGCCTTTATCAATAGAAGTATATAACGAATGAAACAAAGAACAACCAAGATGCGACAAAGTACTAGTGTCATACATGTAACCAAATTCCAATTTTAAACATGCATAAAATGCACCAAGACACACATCCATTTAGTATCCTCTGATTTTTTAAATAAGGTTTTGCTGGCTGATATGTTTAGTTAGGATGAGATTTACCTTGACTAGATATGATTTAACCGTACAAATATGTAACTTTTCATTTAATTAAAACCGCTGCGTTTCAAAATAAATTAATAACATACAATACATTAGGGAAAGATATGTAACTGTGCATCTTTTTGTGTTATAATCACACGTGTCTTTTTGTAAATTGTGATAATCATTTATTCATATGGTTGGTTACGCATTAATGAGAAATGAACAATATCTCTTTACGAACTATATGAATATTATCCGTTCATATGTTCATTTCTCATTTACTCTTGTAGATAGGCATTGAAGTGTTCATTCTCCACTCATTTGGCATTTTCTTAATCATTATTATCTTGCAACGCTAGCAATACCTTTCTCCCCTGAACAATTCTAAAGTTGAAAAGAAAAATAAATAAATAATGAATAAATAAATAATGATATTAAATCGATAACAATTTAAATTTGACATTTTTGCAGGTGCTGCGAACCTCTCTAAGCAATAGGCTAGCAAAAGTACAAGGCTTCCTATTTCGTGCTGCTTTTCTTCGACGTGTTCCATTGTTTCTTCGGCTAATTTCAGAAAATATCCTTTTATGTTTCCTCTTATCAACCATGCACTCCACATCAAAATACATTACTGGAAATTTGAGTCTGCACTTTCGGAAAATATTGACTAAACTTATCCATTCTCACTATTTTGAGGTAGATATATTTTAATTGTATGTGAAAACTATCTATGGTTGATTTTCTCTATTGAGCTCATGATCCATTTACTTCCTGTATATAAAATAACTCTGTATATTTAGTTTTCAATTTCAATCCTTCTCAAGTTTGTTGTTTACTTGTTTTCATGTGTTTATAGGGCTAATGTGTATTTTTTTCTTTATTTGCAATATGAGACTTTAGTATGCCATGCTTCTAGAATTTTCCTGTTAGCCTTAAATTCTATTGCATCCTTATGCCGCTTAAAGGGGACAGTAGTTAATGGTACAGACTCTTGACCTGCTGCTAGGTACATGGCATTGAACTTACTAAATAATTAATGAAAATGGGGAAAGGGGACCTAATGGTTCAGTTGTTCTTGTTTTGGGTTGGGTACACCTTTGGGATCTTGTACTGGTCATGACCAGACCGTTCCAGATTGTTTATTGTTGGAAGTCCCATATTGTCTGCCTCATAATATTTCGCATGGTTTAAATACCTGTTAAGTCACTCCAACCATAGCCAATTGGTTTTGGGATAACCTTTAATATGGTATCCGAGCTAGAGCATTCTTTCCGGTTGTTATGGGCCAAAGAGTTGCCCTTTCGTTATGGGTCAAAAGTTACCCTTTACCTGGTTTGGCAGGCTTCGTTGGAACCTGTTGGGCCACTCCAACTATAGCCAATTGGTTTTGGGATGGAACCTTTAACATTTACTACAACTTGTATTATGTGGAAGTTACTTTATAAGGTGTAAACAAAAAGTATTAAGGTATCCCTGCAGGGTGGAACTACTATTATATCCTATCCTGAAATTAGAATAAGTGTTAATCCAATAGATTCTTTAAAATTGGAAGTTTGTCAATCAGCATCCCTTGCAGAAAGGGCACATATATTTGGTGATTATTGGAAGAGTATTCTGAGTCTCTTAAGAAAGTGTGTTATAATTTTCTACTTGGTTTTTATGTCAGCTTTCTGCTTATAGTATACTTTGATTTCAGAACATGGTGTATTACAAAATATCACATGTCGATGGTCGAATAACTAATCCAGAGCAAAGAATTGCCAGTGATGTGCCGCGGTTCTGTTCAGAGTTGAGTGAAATTGTACAGGATGATCTAACTGCAGTGACTGATGGTCTGCTGTATACTTGGCGGCTGTGTTCATATGCAAGCCCAAAATATGTCTTCTGGATATTGGTAATTGTGTGATTGAATTGCACTTCTTGTCAGTTTCTCATTGGCTGCTTCTGTTCATACACACATATTTTGAATTGTATCTGATGGCTAGAGATTGTTTGAACAGATGTTAGATCAGTGGCTGGCTTCTCAATACCTGTTGTTTCCATTGTAGGCATATGTACTTGGAGCTGGGGCGACCATCAGAAACTTCTCTCCTTCATTCGGTAAACTTATGTCTACAGAGCAGCAATTGGAAGGAGAATATCGACAGCTTCACTCACGATTAAGAACTCACTCGGAAAGTATAGCATTTTATGGGGGAGAGAGAAGAGAAGATGCTCATATTCAGCAGAAGTTTAGGGCCTTGGTTAGGCATGCAAACAGGGTGCTACATGATCATTGGTGGTTTGGCATGATTCAGGATTTTTTATTGAAGTACCTTGGTGCAACTGTTGCTGTGATTTTGATCATTGAACCTTTCTTTTCTGGCCATCTAAGGCCTGACAGTTCAACTTTAGGTCGTGCTGAGATGCTAAGCAATCTAAGATATCATACTAGTGTCATAATTTCCCTATTTCAGTCTCTAGGAACTCTTTCTATCAGTGCAAGACGACTTAATCGACTGAGGTATATTTGATCCGTCATTTGTCTTTCTAAAAGTCGATATATGAAGATTTTATTTTTCGAACAGGCGCATCTTATATGCTATAGGTTTTCTAAGGTTTATTTTGTATGTATGCAAGTTCTAAGCTATCTGTAAGTTTACAGTGGTTATGCCGATCGCATTCATGAGTTAATGGCCATATCAAGAGAGCTAAGCTTGGAGAATGAGAAGTCGTCATTGCAAAGACAAGGAAGTAGCAATCGCATAAGTGAAGCTAACTACGTTGGATTTTATGGTGTCAAGGCTAGTGAATTCCGCTGAACAATCTATGAAGTGTGAACTCCAACTTTTCTGTGTTTTTCATATTTTGATTGTGGTGTTATTCAGGTTGTGACCCCCACTGGAAACGTATTAGTGGACAATCTGACTCTTAAGGTTGATTCAGGATCAAATCTTTTGATTACAGGTAGCAGTCATCTGAACTCTTTATTTGGTGGTCTCTTCTAATTTTACTTTCTTTCTTAGGGTTTAGTCATCCTTTGTGGCAACTTATGATACTTCTTTATCCTTTCTACTCTTTTGTTGTTAGAGTCATTCTATTGCTTATCTAATCAAGGTGGGAATGTCATAATTATTCATGTATTTAGTGCTTAATTTTTATTATTTGCAAATTACATAGTGATAGTGTTGAGAAAGGTTATGCATAATTTTTTGTGTGTACATTTTTGTGTTTGCAAATTGCATCTACATGGCTGGAAATTATAGCAAGGGACTAAGGGTTGTGCACTACTTACTCCAGATTCAGTAATGTAGGTGGCACCGAGGTGTGTCGGGGCATGTCATTCAAACTATATTGTTTCAAAAGAGTGGTTTCTGCAATTTCTGAGGGTATTGTAAAGTATTATCAATTGTTGACTGGAAAGAAAAACTGTGTATTCCTATCTAGTGGGATGAGGCTTGGTGGTTGTTGTCCATGTAATGGATGGAAAACTGTTGAAAATAACTCAAGAGCACCGTTTTCACCTCAGTCATCACCATGTGTCCATGTGATCCTTGGCAATCTTCTTTTGTAGCTATGTAGAGGTTACCCTTTACTATGTCCATAAATAGATTGCTGATTTTAGTAACGGTTGCCTTCTAGGTTAGTCGAGTAACTAGATGCTAACTTATGTGCATCCAAGGGTTGAAACCAATATTCATGGCATCCCTCTTGGAGTTGAAGACCAGTAAAATAGAGAAAAGGATCCATTTTTGCTAAGAATTATCCAAGGGCCAATTTTACTGGATTAATCTTGCCTCACTTCCTAACATGGTCTGGCCATCTATACTTTGATGGCAGTTGCTTTTGATTAACCTTTTATAGGGTAATTGACCAACAAGTTTGGTGTTACTTTCAAACTATTTACCCTTTTGAGGCTGTCTTCGCCATGCTGGCAAAATTGGTCTTTTTATTATTCCCACAGCATTTGCACTGGTTAATAAGTGGTGCATTTTGCAAGCTTCATAGTAAGTGGCTCATAAGCTATAACATTCTTCAACTTAGTTGTTATGATACTTATTTGGCTTTTATTTGACAATCTGAAAGTATAATGCTTCACTTGTCTAATTGGATTGTAGAATAAGATTCCTAATGGTTAATTCGTTTGCATGTTATTTGCATTATTTTGCTGAAGGTCCAAATGGCAGTGGAAAGAGCTCATTATTCCGGGTTTTAGGAGGTCTCTGGCCTCTGGTATCCGGACATATTGTGAAACCTGGAGTTGGATCTGATCTCAATAAGGAAATCTTTTATGTGCCACAAAGACCATACACTGCTGTAGGAACACTTCGTGATCAGTTAATTTATCCCCTTACTGCAGATCAAGAGGTTGAACCACTTACAGATAAGGGGATGCTGGAGCTACTGAAAAATGTGAACTCACATCTTACCCTGCTTTCTCAATGCCACATGAATGTTTAGTATGCATTAATTATATGTTATTTTTCATTTTCATTATTATACATCTGAATTGCTTGTACATGTATTCAAGGTTGATCTTGAGTATCTATTGGATCGATACCCACCTGAAAAAGAGGTAAACTGGGGGGATGAACTTTCATTGGGTGAGCAACAGAGATTGGGCATGGCCAGACTTTTCTACCATAAGCCTAAGTTTGCAATTCTTGATGAGTGCACAAGTGCTGTCACAACTGATATGGAAGAACGATTTTGTGCTAAAGTTCGGGCCATGGGAACATCATGCATTACAATATCTCATCGTCCAGCATTAGTTGCATTCCATGATGTGGTTTTGTCCTTAGATGGTGAGGGAGGCTGGAGCGTTCATTCTAGAAGGTTAGAACCTTACCATGCGTGCAGCTTATTAGTTTTCTCTTTTACTGCTTTTGTTAAATACAAGATTCAAATTTAAACTTCAGAGAGGACTCCTCTACTGAAGTGGGAATTGACATGATGAATGCGTCAGAGAAAAAACGACAAAGTGATGCAAAGGCAGTTCAACGAGCATTTGCCATGAATAAAAAGGTTTAGATATTTTTTGATTCATGTTTTTATGGTATCATCATTGTTCTTTATCTTACATTGATTATGAAGAATTCACTACTTTTTTGTTTTTTTTTGTGCCTAGGATTCTGCATTTTCAAATTCAAAGGCACAATCATATATTACAGAAGTGATAGCATCATCTCCATCCATGAAGCATACCACTTCATCTGCCGTTCCCCAACTCTGTGGTAATACAAGGGCATTACCCTTGAGAGTTGCTGCCATGTGCAAAATATTAGTAAGTATCTTCTGCAGATGTGTTCTTATATGAATTTTAATATTTTTTTTAGGAGGTCAATATTTCCTACATATTGATTAATTCTATATGCTTTTGAATGTGTTATGAAAATATTAGGTATTGATATTTTTCTGTGTTAATCATAAATTTATAACCCCTAACATTCACCCCTTGATCTTAATGTATTCAAGTTCTATCCCCCAGCAACCTGTGGTTCTAGTAGACTGCTGATTGATAGTGACAATGTTATGTAGGTTGGCTTACTTGCAGTTTTGTTTTTTAGGCTTTTGTTTGTTACAAAATGGATGAAATTATAATTCTCTCAAACTAGATGGCCTGGCTAGTGAAGTTACACTAAATCAGAATGTTTGATCAATCAACCAATCCAGTTTTTTGGCAATAGGTCTTAGGTTTGAGGTGGTCTTAGTCATGAGTTTATTGAATCGGAGGTGATATTAATAGCGTGTTTCGATGGAAATTTGGAAAAGGTAATGTGTTTGTTGAGAGGATTTAAATTGATTTTGACATTTTTGTTTAAAATACTCGGTCTGATTTATAAATCCTGAGTGTTTTTATTCAGTATTCTTAACTAAACGAGGAATTTGAAATTCCAACTCTATGGATAAAAGTTTGGAACCCCTTTGCGCTCCTTTCTACTTTGCACTGTTGCTACATCAACTTCAAACACTCCATCCTCTCTCTCTCTCTCTCTCTCTCTCTCTCTCTCTCCCCCTTGCCATCAAGATAGTTAAAATCGGGATTCTAGGTTGAATCGTAGAGGATCCCAAACATCGTAAATCGTATCGTAAGATTTTAAAAATTTCCTATATATAAATAAAAAATCATATATATTCGTATATATGCATAAAAATTCCTATAAATGCAAGTGAACTTATAGTTTATATTGTCAATAAACATCCATTAAACATAAAAACATCAATAAAACACAAACATCCATGATATAACATAAATAACTCAAATTCTTAATATTCAAAAGCAGAGGTGTAGAGGGCAAATGAAAAGCAAAGCTGCTGCCACATGGAACAAAGACAATAAAACAAAAATAAATTAATAATGGCAGCAATGCATCAAACGTAGGCAAGGAGATGAACAGGGTTAGGAACAGAGCTAGAAGAGGTGAGAGTGGGACTTCAAATACCTAACAGCTTGATGATGGAGGATGTGAGAAACAGATGGTGGTGGTGGAATGAACATGCAGAAGCAGAACAGCAACCAAACAAAGGGAGAAGAGAGGGAAGAGAACAAAAGTTAAGTACCTAAGAGGATGATGGTGAAAAACACGAGAAACAAGCTGGAAAACACGAGAAACAAGGCTGTAAAACGCGTTGCAGAGCTGGAAAACTGTGACGGTGGAGTTGGCTGTTCGACCGGCGACGGTGAAGGTGGTGTTTGGCGACGGTGGGGGGAGCTCCAAGTGCACAATGAAGGAATGATATGTTTTTCCTCTGCTGCGCGTGTGCTGATGGGAAGAAAGGGTCTGACCCGGGTGCCTGAACCGGGTAGGTTTTCAAAATTGGGCCCCAAAAAATAAATCGTATAAAATCCCAAAATTGTAATGCGATTTTAGACAGAGATACGATTTTTTCCTGATTTGAATAGCAGACCGCCTAAAAAGTTGTAAAATCGGGATTTTTGCAATTTAAATCAGGATTTTAACTACCATGCTTACCATTGTTTCTTCCAATTGTTGTCAATTATTCGTCTTCCCTTTCTAGATTCAAGTATTCACAAGAAAAAACTCAAATCTGCCCTAGTCAACCATTATCTTCCAATACCACTCCTCGAGTTGTCACGGACAGATACAGTACCGCTATTACCTACTGCCAGATGCAACTCAAGAATGAAACTGAGAAATGTTGTCAAGGGCAATGAAAGTCAAACTCCATTGGACTTGCTCTGCCAACAAGGCTTCAGTTTCAATTCGGTATCGAAAACGTTGACAGTGGCAGATGGAATCATTAAGGTCATCTTTGATTTTGTTTTTAGCATTATAGTTTTAGCTAATCAAGATAAAGATGAGATTAGGATTGCAGTGATGCAAGGGCATTTTTGGGTTCAAGGGTATCGTGGCTTTAATGTTAATGATGGGAAGAAAAGGTTGGCGAATTAGCACAAAATAGAGTTGGCATGGGTTCTAGCATTGACACTGGAGCTTGTGTTGATAATGAGAGCAATTCTGAACTGGTCTGATCCGGGGTCAAAGATCCGGAGTGGGGACCAGCCTCAAAAGTCAAAGATAAATGCGTTTGTACACCGGTACAGTGGGTATCCGGTATTATGATCCGAACTCTCAGTGGGAGAATCCGGTCTTGTTGTCCTGTAGATCCTACGGACCAAGCTTTCGCGTTGAAGAGGGGCGAAATGTGGTGTCACCTGCGAAGATTCTCCGACGCTCAAGTCAATAACCAGAATGAGAATTCAAGCTAAGAGAACTCAAGCAATGAAACAGTGTATCGAGAATCAAAACAACGTAACCTTTTATGAGTGTGAGAATCCACTATTTATAGGTGAGCTTGGAGAATGAATTGTTAGGCACATGTGGGGCCAGGAGACAAATAGTACATTGCTCAGTGTACGATTCTGACACACGACGTGGGGGAAGCCGCATTTCTCGCGTATCATCCTTGTGGTTGTACCTGTACCTTCTGTCAGGTGACGTGGATACTTTCCGGTGTGCAAGGTAAGAACCTGGATAAACTGGTATGGAGAACGCCTCACATGGTTTCGTAGTCCGGAAGTACACCGATGAGGCCGGTAACACAGGGAGAACGGATGCAATTACCTGTCTGTCCCCAGGTACCGAGATCGAGACCGGATCGAATTCCAAATGATAAAATTTCTATATGAGGGAATTTGGAATTCACCAACTCAATTTCCTATCATTTTAAATTCTGAAAATTTGAAAATACCAATCCAAAGTCCAAAACAGGGTAAGATCAGTGGGGCTTGCTAAAATTGAATGTTCTTTGAGGACTATGATGATGGAAGTTTATGGCTAGGAAGGCTTAAGCAGGCTAGGACGTTGAAACATGAAAATAGATTTTTTTTTATTTTTTTTCCATGAAAATAGAAATATTTAAATTTCTGGATAATACAACAAAATCAGGAAAGTTGTTCCCGGGGGGGGGGGGATTCAATTTTGTAAGCTTTTTAACTCACATAAAAATAATATTTTTCCATTTAATAGCGTAGCGATATAGGAATCTGACTTCACTTATTGAAGAATTATTATCAAAGGCCAGCTTTTCCAAAAGCTTCTTTAACTGTTAGGGAGGGGTTGATAATGGGTTATATTTTCTTGAATTTGGGTATTGGGTTTAACTCAATTCTAAAAACTAGCTAATGAGTTAAAGGTTACCTCAAGCCTTATAAACTGGATACTAGCCATATCCCTAGCTGATATAAGACTTAGAGGGTGTTTGGTTCGCAGTTGGGGAAACGGAGTTGAGGAAATGGAAAAATTTAAAAGTTGATATTGACCCTTCACGCCTCTGTTTGACCGTAGGAGGAAATTTCTCCCCCAAGCCAACCGAGTTTTGTTGGCAAACCTCCGTTTAGGATGTTGTACCAAACGTCCTCTTATCTGAACATCTTAACACACCTCACTCACACCCACTGGCATCTGGTGTGTAAAGTTTTGTAGGACTGGATATTTACGGGTAGTCCAACATTCAAGGTAGGTCAGACTTCCATACCATATTAGAAAATAGATGAGCCTAACTCAACCTAAAAGCTATTAAGCCGCCCATATTTGTCCATATTCTAGATGTTCATTCTTGAACGTGAGGGAGTGTGTTAAAAGTCCCACATTGACTGAAGATATGACCAATCAAAAGTATATAAGGTAGACGGTAATCCTCATTCTATGAGCTAGCTTTTAAGATTGAGTTAGATCCAATACCCAAATTTAAGATGGTATCGGAGCCTATCCTAGATCTGTTGTTGGGTCACCCATGTTGTCCACGCTCCATTCCTGACACTCCAAACCTGCGCCGCTGAGGAAGAGAACTCCATTGTTTCACCTTCTCTAGGCCACGCGATTCCCGTTCCTCGCCACACAACCGTCTTCTCCTTCGACTTCGCATCTGTTTCGCGTTTAAGGAGGTTGTTTCGTGTTTTCATGCTCTGTTCCCATTCCCCTTCGAAGCTTCGTGCTGCTCTCTTTTCGCGAGAGGGAGGCTTTTGTTTTTGCGATTCTAGGTGAAACTTCGTGCTCTGTTTTTGTGTCTCCTCCTTCATCTAGCTCGTGTTCAACAAGCTTTATTTGTGTTTATTGATGCTCTGTTTTTGTGGCCTGATTTGGTGTTTGCTCTGTTTGGTTCCATATCTATTTTTATTGATGTTTTTATGTTTAATGGATGTTTATTGACAATATAAATTATGAATTCACTTGTATCTTTGGGAATTTTTATGCATATATATGAATATATATGATTTTTTATTTATATATAGGAATTTTTAAAATCTTAGGATACGATTTACGTTTTTTGGACCCTCAACGATTCAACCTAGAATCCCGATTTTAACTTCCTTGATTAATAAGTCTCGTCGGCCACCCGTATTTATCCACGCTCCATTCTTGAGCGTGATGGGGTGTGTTAAAAGTCCCACATTGACGAGAGATATGGTAAATCAAAAAGCATATAAGGTGGAAGGTAATCCTCATCCTATGAGCTAGCTTTTAAGATTGAGTTAGATCTAATATCCAAATTTAAGTTAGTCAATTAAAAGTATATAAGGTGAGAGGTAATCTTTATCCTATGAGTTAGATCCAATACCCAAATTTAAGATATTTTAACATTCTTGTTCAGTTGATTCTTGTTTCAATTCATGATATTAGGTTTATTAGGCTATTAATATTATTGTTAATGGGCTCAGGCATGTATTAGTAGTATTAGTTCTTAACCTAATTATTAGTATAAATAAAATTATAAACTTATCATTTTTGGGCATCACAACATCTTACTACCAATCTCATGATACATTGTTAATTGGCATTCTCTTTTCCTTTTCCCTGTCTAAATCCTGAATAGTTAGAAGGACTTTAATATCATGTCAGAGGCTAACACTCCAAAAACCCCAAGTTGTTTGGTGTAGGCTAATGAACGATTTACATTCATAACAAATTACAATTACACCTATTTAAACCAGTTAATATCATTAAGATCTCTTTACACTTTAAGCTTATACTTCAGTGATGCATCTGCACTTAGGTGTCTTTAGAATGGTGAAACAATTAAAACTATACATTCACTTTTCCACTATCTCCTTGATGAATTAATATGAACCAACGGCCTTATAGAAGGATTCATTGGGCATATTAGTTAATCCATGAATACAATACATCTCAGGTGCATTTTTTATGAGTACTGTGTCTGCATGCTTTCAGGTGCCCACCATATTTGATAAACAAGGAGCACGACTACTTGCTGTTGCTTTTCTTGTTGTCTCAAGAACATGGGTCTCAGATCGTATTGCATCACTGAATGGTATTTTTGTGTCTTTGACTTTTCATTATTTAGAGAGATCATGTGTATAATGTTCCAGAGTATTTGTGTTCCCAGGTACTACTGTGAAGTTTGTTTTAGAGCAGGATAAAGCTGCCTTTATTCGATTAATTGGTATAAGTGTTCTCCAAAGTGCTGCATCATCTTTCATCGCACCTTCTATAAGGTAATTTGGTATTAACATGTAACTGAAGAAACAGCTTTGCTCTAATCAAATTGCCTGTGGACTTATGTCTAGATTGTTCATTCCATGAATTAGTTTTTTTCCTCGAAGTTGAGATTTGGGATTTGACCATCAGTTTATGATTAAATTAATGGTTATCTCTATTCTTATTTAAGTATTGTCCTCCAATTCATTGTTGAAAGAATGACGTTGTGGTTGTGATTCCTTAATGAATACGTGGATATCTTTAATAAATTGATCTTTCGGTTTCTCTGTTGTCATGCCTAAATTTTGGGTATCTGCATAGAATTGTTCTTTTATTGATATTAGTGTTTTAAAAGCTGGATTGGTGATTGAACTGGTGGAGGTATTGTTTAGTGGTCCAACCGTGGTTTAACCGATAATAATAAAATATATATTCTCAGTATAGTATAATATATTTCATAATTTAATAATAGTAAGTTATATAAAAATTAAGTTGCGTGAAATTTTAAAATAGTATAAAGGGTCATTGTATGTCTTGTGAGATAAAATAATTCATAATAAATAATAATAAACTTGTATATAAATATTATATATGAATATTGTATTTATTTAAATATATTTTACAATGAAGTTTTTCTATAAAATGAAAATAAAGAAATTTTTTAAAAGTGACGTTTCTATCCCGATTTTGACTTTGTTCTAAATTCGTCTGTTTTTTTTTTCATTTGTCTAGACCGGTGCTTTGGTCAGTTCTGGGCTGGACTGCCCGATCCATTCCGATTTCCAAAGCATGATATTTTATGTGACAGCTGTTGTCTTTTGACGTAATGCTTGGAATACAGCTAAGCTGCCTCCTTGTACTGAGTTTATGTGCCATTGGATTCTATATTCTATTATCCCTATATTATTGAGAGCACTTAAAATATGAAAAACTTTAGAAAGTTACATGGACAAAGTTACATGGACAATGTAAACCAGTGAAACCAGAAAAAATTGAATTGGTTAGCCAGGCAAGAGTCAAAATGTGAATTTAATGTTATATCTTGTCTTTCAGACACTTGACTGCCAAGCTAGCCCTTGGAGGGCGGATTCGTCTTACACAACATATACTCAAGAACTATTTAAGAAACAATGCATTCTACAAGGTAGTTATTCATTAATTCTGTTTCTTCACCTCGTTTATTTGTTTAACACTTAGCATGTTTTGTGTCTATATCTATGCTTGAATAATTAATAGTAACTGATAGATAACAATCAAGTTTTTCAATAGTATGTGGAACACTTTGTTTGAATCATTTTATATCTCAGTTGGTCTTATTTCTATCATTATATTTGTATTTTTCCCCATCAAATTTTGTTCCTTGATCTCTTCCATGGTGTTTCAACTCTCAACTATTAACAATATATACCTTGTACGATATATACCTTGTACAATATATGGAAAACTGACAATTCTTAAGAGGAAAACAGACATAGAAGATGAGTATTAGTGATTGGATGGGGGTAATTTGATATTATTAAGATCATTATATCTAATGAAATTCTATTATCATAAAATGTAGGAATGTAAGAATTAATTAACATGGGAATCTCACTCTCCCTACCCTAGGGGACTATATCTAATCCCAGGAATCTTACTGATGCTGCATCTGCATGCCAAATTGCTCCATATCAAAATTTTTTGAGAAACTAGGTTTAAATTCAAAAAAAATATATGATGTGATTTTGTTTATCATTATGTTGTGGATATAAAATATAGTTATTCACTTTGATAGTTTGATTTTAAGCTATCTAGGTAGATGGTTGAGGTTTGATTTCAAATTTGCATTACTTGCATATCTTTGTAGGTCTTCCACATGGCAAGCAAAAATATTGATGCCGATCAGAGGATAACTCATGACTTGGAGAAGTTAACAACGGACTTGTCAGGACTGGTCACTGGGATGGTAAAGCCATCTGTGGATATTTTGTGGTGAGTAAATCATTTGCAAAATCAAGTTACTACGTTACTATGTTTTAATTTACTAGCAAATGAATTAGCATGTTTGATGCATGTTCTCTGCTTTTATTTACTTACCTTTCTAAGTACTTTCATTATTCTAAAGGTTCACTTGGAGAATGAAGCTGTTAACTGGTCAGAGAGGAGTTGCCATACTTTATGCTTACATGTTACTCGGTCTGGGATTTCTAAGAACTGTTACTCCAGATTTTGGTGATTTGATTAGTCAAGAACAACAACTTGAAGGAACATTTAGGTAAACCTATTCTACTGTCTGATGAATCTGTCTTGGTGCTAATCAAACTGTGCCATGGAAATTAATCTAATCTATTTCTACTTCATTCTTTTCTAGGTTCATGCATGAAAGACTTTGCACTCATGCTGAATCTGTTGCTTTCTTTGGAGGTGGTGCCCGAGAAAAAGCGGTGAGTATTCTAGCCGAAAAATATTTAATGTATTTTCTTTAAATGCATGCTTGTTTGAGGACATGGAAAAGTTGGAATGCAACTTCATGCTTGATGCAATAAAAATGTGAGAGGGTTGAAACTAGAGGGCCAATCCTCCCTTTAAATTTTGGACACTCCTGTTGCCTGAAAGTGAGTTTAAAAGTATTTTTGGCACTTTACCATGTAATTAAGGAAATAAAGTGCAGTTGAGTTATCACCTTCTGCCAAGCAATAGAAACTGACAAACTGACACCTTGCTTCCCCCATTTGTTCAGTCCTCCCAACTTTCCACTTTGTCATCTTTCACCTCCTTGAGGAAGCATGCCCTATATTGTATACATTTTGAGTTTATCAAATTTTATATGATGTTAGGCTCTAACACGCAAAAATGCAATAGGTTTCTCTTTGAAGAAATGTTAGCATTTTTTTTCTTTTGCTTATCCTTTTTACATTATGATAATGGCTGGACCACTATACTTTTAAACAGGAGTAGATTAAAACTGTGGTTACTGTTATTCTGTAATTATATTCTCTTAATGTTGAGCAGATGGTGGAGTCTAGATTCGGGGAGCTCCTCACACACTCCAAGTACCTTTTAAAAAAGAAGTGGGTGTTTGGTATACTGGATGATTTTATCACAAAGCAACTTCCGCATAATGTGACCTGGGGCTTGAGCTTGTTATATGCCATGGAACACAAGGGAGACCGGGCATCAATAACTACTCAGGGTAAGATTGTTCATTGAATCATTTACTCTCTGTTTACTTCTCTCGTTCTCCTCTCACACAGTCAGTGCTGTACTATTAGGTGAGCTGGCACATGCATTGAGGTTTTTGGCATCTGTCGTTTCTCAAAGCTTTTTAGCTTTTGGTGATATTCTTGAATTGCATAGAAAGTTTGTAGAACTCTCTGGTGGAATTAATCGGATTTTCGAGCTTGAAGAACTTCTGGACGCAGCGCAGTCTGGTATTTTATTATCCTTTGATTTTATAACCAATCATAATCGTTTTCTATGGCAGCAACTCTCTTTGATAATCATCTCGTCATGTGCTAATGCAACCTTGTAACATGCAGAGAATTTCATGAGTGCTAGTGCTATACCCCCAGTGAGGGATGCACCCTCAGACGTCATCTCTTTTTCAAAAGTTGATATCATAACCCCTTCACAAAAAATGTTGGCTAAGCAGTTAATATGTGACATTGAACGTGGGGGAAGCCTACTTGTTACTGGTTGGTATAGTCAACATTTTATTTGTTTTGTCTCTTCAGTAAAGTAAATTTTAATCTGATTTTATTCTCAATATTACCTGTGTTGTACTTTAAAGGTCCAAACGGAAGTGGAAAAAGTTCCCTTTTCAGAGTTCTTAGAGGGCTCTGGCCAATTACCAGTGGAAGACTCCACCGACCATCTGATGATGTGAATGGAGAGGGTGGATCAGGTTGTGGCATCTTCTATGTTCCTCAACGGCCTTATACATGCTTGGGAACCCTAAGGGATCAAATTATATACCCCTTGTCCCGTGAGGAAGCAGAGGTTAAAGCATTGAAGATGTTTGGAAAAGGTAAATATCTTAGGTGGAAAAATTAGCAGGCCTTATAAGTGCCTTAAAAGAAAAAATGAAGTTTCTGATTATGAATCAAGGCTAGCATGTAGTAAGAGTATTTTATTTCGCTCAACTTAAGTTTAAAATGATGCCACTCTTCTACTTTTCATTAATTGTCACTGCTGAGAATAAGTACATTTCTGAGCTGTTCTCTATTTGTGGCAATTAAATGGAATGATGCATTTTGGTGCTATTGTAGATAACTAGAAAATTTCTCCCTTGCCACATTCTTTTAGGGAAAATTGCTCTGCTCAGTTTCTTTTTGATGATCAATAATAATTTCTTGTTCATTCTCTAACTGTTTTGAAGGGTGCATTTTATTTAATTTGCTTTTCAATTTTAGCTCTGATAATTGTCATCATGCTAATTCAGGTGAAAAACATGCTGACACCAGAAACTTGTTAGACAAACAGTTAAGAGTTATCCTAGAGAATGTTAGGTTGAGCTACCTTCTAGAAAGGGAGGAAAGTAACTGGGATGCCAGTTTAAAATGGGAAGACGTTCTTTCTCTTGGAGAGCAGCAGAGATTAGGGATGGTATGTGAATCTAATCTCTTGTAATTTTAGATATTATTTGTTAAACTTCTTGAATATTTGCTCCATCTAATACAGCACTCTTGAAGACTTCAATTCCTTAAAAGGAATAAATTTGTTATGTATTTACATTTTTTTTTTGTTTCTAACATTGCATTTTCTGTTCTGTAAGGCGCGTTTGTTCTTCCATAAGCCCAAATTTGGTATCCTCGACGAGTGCACCAAGTATGTATGCCTTTTTCGTCTTATAGAAATTGTCACTTCTTATTCATCATCCTTGTTTCATATTCTAAGAAAATGTTCGCAGTGCAACTAGTGTTGATGTCGAAGAACACCTATATGGGCTTGCGAAAGACATGGGAATCACGGTTGTTACTTCCTCACAAGTAAGTAGATTATATATACAAACTTAGTTACACTTTTGGTTCTCCAACTATGGTGTTATTACAATTTTAATCCCACAACTTTTAATTTTGTAATTTCAGTTTCCTGACTCTCAAAAGTGTTGATTTTAGTACCTCTAATTTTTCGTATAGCTTTTTTCACAATGTGCTACTAAGGTCGATGATAAATTATGGGGGGATCAAAATTGAACGCTTTTAAAAGTTGAGGGACACAAATTGTATAATTAGAAGTTGAGGAACTAAAGTTGTAAAATCACCATAATTAAGGGACCAAAAGTATAATTAAGCCAATAAATTTGATTGCTTATTAGACATTGGAATGTGAACAAACTAAATATTTTTGTTCCTGGCCCCAGCGTCCTGCTTTAATACCATTCCATTCCTTGGAGTTACGGCTGATTGATGGTGAAGGTAATTGGGAGCTTCGATTGATCAAACAGTGAGTTTTTACTGAAGTGGCTTTGCTCTTTGGACTACTCCATATACTTTTTTGAGATGTTGAGTCTTGCACAAGGTTTGCAAGCTGGAATTAAAATTGCCAATGAAGGTAAATTTCACATTTTTCGTGTTTACTGAGTTCTCCAAGCTTCAATGTTTACTCGGTAGACGCCGGAGAAGAGGAGGGTGGGGTCTAACAAACTTAAACAGCTAAAACGGCCAAAATTGATAAGGTCGAGCACACAACCATTGCATGATATCAGCAGTGTATAGTGATCAATCATGTACAGTTTTTTCCCCCTTCTTAGGTAGTTGTCATATTGAATATTGATTCATATATTGTAGCCGTTGAATGTATGATTAATTATAATATTGTTTTGTCAATATAAAACAGGAAAAAGAGAACGTCGTAGAGATATTTTGTTACCTTAAAAAATACCCCGTGCGGCCGTGTAAGGAGAGTTTTTCTTTCTTACGTCCTTTACTGCAGGGACACCGCCATTTCTGCTTTTAATTAAGAGTTTGTTTATTTAAGATTATTTTTAAGTATTTTAAAAAATATTTTTTTATAAGTATTTTTTATTAAATCCAAAATTATTTTTTAAAACAAGTAGAAATTTGTTTATTTTTAGTTTTTATTTATTTTTAAAACTTTAAATAAACACATCAAAATTTAAAATAAATATTTTTTAATTAAAAAAATATTTATTTCTTAAATAAATTTAAACAAACGACTTCTAAATTTTATCTTATTATTTTCACCTTAAAGTTCGCTTTTTTGGTTTATATCATGTTAAAAAATGATTAAATGACAGCTAGCCATACTGTCCCCAGCTTTAAGTAAAATGACACTTGAACGATCATTTGTTATATTTTTAGGTCGTTGGCTAAGTAGTTTTGCATCAACTTTTGGTGGGGTACAGCACTCCTTTTTCTTTTCATATTGTATCATGTTTCTGTTGGGGAGTGACAA
Organism: Clitoria ternatea; assembly: GCA_037962975.1. Lineage (NCBI taxonomy): Eukaryota > Viridiplantae > Streptophyta > Magnoliopsida > Fabales > Fabaceae > Clitoria > Clitoria ternatea. Next base: position 258,472,837 of record CM075669.1, read on the forward strand.
AAATATATCAAGCTTTTCGCTAATAAAAAGCGTCCTGCTCACCAAATGGAGTCATCATATCCATTTATTGGAATTTTAATGGAAAATGCAACTTTGTGAAGCTAGAGAGTCAAATACAGTGATACTATGAGGCACTGTCAAGGAAAAATATTTAACTGTAAGATGGATGACTGTACAAATGCTAATTGCGACTCTTAATTATAATTTTAATATCGCCATTTGAGTTTTTAACCCTGTTCAGTACTGCAATATTTTGTTGCTTTGCCTATAAAAAGCCTAGTATTGCATCGTATCACTTGTATCGAAATTCGAAAATGAAAAAAATAGTGTGATGCCAAATTTATCTTTCCTTTTTCATGAATATTATTTTTTAGAATGAAAATTGCAGATTAGAATATTCTTCATCTTATTTACGCTTCTGGGTGCGTGAATGAGTTGAATTGGGGAAAAAATGTTTTTTAAGTGTTAAATTGACTCTGGGTATAAAGATTACGGTATATAGTTTTGGTTTTGGTATGAGTACACATTTTTCTTGTCAAAATTACGAATAATGATGCATAGCTAAAGAATATTTAGATGGGATTACAATAAAAGTTGTAACAAATTTATGGGTTTTTAGGAACCTCAATCCTAAGGGGTTAGTTTAAGCCATAAAAAATGATTTTTTTTTGAAATCAACATTCGTTCAACTTTTTTATTTTTGTGTGGCAATTATTATATGAATTCCCACAAAAGTTTAACCATTTCAAGTGATTTACACTCGTTTTACTTTTAGACTGAGGTTAATAAAACCTTCTATAAAATAAGTAGTATTATTGCTCATATTATTACATAAACTATATATAAAGAATAAACCAACCTGCAGTTTGTTCAAGCAGCAGTATATTCTTAATTTTTTAAGTAAGGTTTCAAGTTTAAATTTTAATTTAATTAATGAAGAAAATTTAATTAGAAAATTAAGTTTATTATTCCTGGTTAAATAAGATTATTTCTCGTGAAGATTATGAACCGTTAAGAAAAAAATAAAATTCTTGTAGTTAAGAAGGAATGAAACCAGGTAGTGATTCAAAGCAGTCCGAGTGTAAATATGATCAGTTGCAGGAATATTGTTGCTCTTATATAAATCTGTCCAACTACTTAAACATGTGTTAGTCCTACTTTTGTGACAATTTCTTCGCCATTCTCTCTTCTATTTTTTTGCAATCACATGACAAAAAAATTACGTGGTTAAAATAAAATATAAAAAGATAAATGAATTAGGGTTGTTTAGGTTACTTGAGTGACAATTTTATAATATCAAACATCCAAACATCAATGCAATAAATATAAATTATATAATCAATCTTAAAAATTATGAAAAATAAAATAAAAAATATAGTTTATCATTTTAGTACTTTTTACAAATAATTTATTGTTTTAGATATACTCTATTTTAGAATCATATTTTATATTTATATGAAAGACTTGTAACAACATTTAAATGTAATGTAGGAAGAGGGATCTAGTTATCCTTCTTCTTTCTCTTTTGATGTGTTCCTTTTCTTGTTCAATGATGACAACGGAAATAATATGTAGAAAAAACAAAAATACGGATTATGAAGTTAAGGAAAGTGGTCAGGAAAAGGAAAAAGGAAAATGGAGAAAGAAGGGAAATGATTATGGAAGGGTGGAAGGAAAAACAATGATTAGAGCGAAAACAAGGATTATGTAAAAAAAGGGAAAATGGAGGCGCCACCTTAAGAGGACAAGCCTAAAAAAACTCACCACCTAAGGAGGGAAACCCTAGGATAAAAACTTGGCTAGGTTAAGAAACCCTAACTAAATGAAGGAGGAAAACTCAACTCACTTCTCACTAAAGAAATTGTATTATCTAGTTCAAGGTGTGTGTATTACAAAGGAGAGCATGCCTTATATAGGCTGGGGGCGGCACACCACTCTTACCTAATGAGCTTCACTCTCTTCTAAACTCAAAAGCATTAAAACTAAGTAAAACTAAGAAAGGTGGCCAAAATACAAGACCCAAAAACACTTACAAGGCAAAGATGACCAATTAAGACCCAAACCTATAGCCTAATGGACTTTTTTTATACCTATCTAAAACAATGACAAAAATATGTATAAAAGAAACAAAAATATTTATTTAGGACAAAAGAAGTTCCTTTAGCCGTGTCCTCAACATGCCCTCTTTCCTTAAAAGGATTTGACCTCAAATCCTGTAGATTCAAAGTCAACAGTAATTCTACAAGGAAAAAGGGAACAACATGAATCCAGAAAAGAGAAATAGGAAGATGGTGAGAAGGAAAATCAGCCAGGATCAAATATGAAGTTTATAAAACTAGATTTAAGAAAAACACAAATAACATCATAAAATGCAATAAGATGAGTCCAAAGAAACGCAATATAAAACTATGTGGTAACCCTAAAACTTTATGGAAAAACAAATATGATGTATGAGCAAAAAAGATGACATATGAAAGAAATGTAAAATCATGAGGTTTACCAAAAGAAAAGTGCAAATCATGCAAACCCTATCATGAAAAACCATGGAATTGGATGCTCTAATAGGATCATATTTGGTGATTGAACATAAACTAGGGCCTATGACTGGTAAAGCATAAGAAGAAGCAACTAATCCTTCATGTAAACCCTTATGCACATGAATGTTAAGAACATGCTAAAAATAAGTAAGTAGTCCTAGAAAAGATCTAAGAGAAATGCTATGGCAAGAAAAAGATAACCCTATATACATTTTAGAAATAAGCAAAACAAAACATGAAATAACTCTTGGAAAAGTTAATTCAAAAGAAAACAAACAAATTTTAACTCTATAAGATCCTATGATAATTATGCATATCCTATGACTAATCCTAATGGAACTATACACTATTGGTGACTAATGTTTTTCACTAGGGACGGGCAAAATGGGCAAGGATTCTTCTACTATATTATTATTTTCATGAGGTCTCTTACTATTATCTATGATGGGATTAGGTAGATTATGATTAAGGTGATTTTAATTTTACACACTATCATTGTCTAAAGATAAGTTATTAATGTTCTAGCAGGTGTGCGCGGGGGGGGGGGGGGGGGGAATGTACTCCTCGTGTAACCAGTGTCAAATGTTTCACTCTCTCACTCTTTATACACTGTCTCAATAGGAGTCTGATATTATAAACACAGGTTCAGTAGGAACATTATGCCCTTCAAGTTCAAACTTGTCTTTCAGTCAATTCTGAACCGGAGTTGATGGGACACACCAGAGGTGTACCTATAAAAGAGACTTTAATGCTTAAGTCAGTAAATATATAACGGAGTAAAGAGAGATTGTAGAGAGCAATTAATGATGGGACATCGGCTCTTACATTATCTTCCCTTGGGACATGCTTATATTTAATCTTTTTGAACTTTTCTCTCAAGTCCTTCACCTTAGTTAGATATTATTGCAACAATAGTCTTTGGCCTGATAGCTCCCATTGATTTGTGAAATAACCAGCTGCGAGTCAGGACAAAGAACAGTAGTTTGGGCACCGACGTCTAAATTCACCCTTAATCCAGCCAGACATGACTCGTATTCTGCCTGATTATTTGATGTTTTAAAATCAAACCTAAGTGAGATCTCCACTGACTCCATCTTCACTTTCGATGACAACACCGATGCCACACCCTTTTGAATTTGACGAGTCGTCCACATAGATGACCCATCTCATAGGGACACATGTATTTCTCCGGTCAACTCAGTAACAAAATCTGCTAACACCTGATAGTCGTTCTTGGCTCATAAGAAATGTTAAACTCCAACAACTCGATAGCCCATTTAATCATCCTTCTCACCAAGTATGGTTTATGAAAGACTGCCCGTAATGGAAAGTCAGTCTGTACTATGATAGGATGGGTGTGAAAATATTACCTTAAACATTGGGATGTCCAAACTAAAGCCAAAACGGCTTTCTCAAGCTTTTGATATCGGCTCTCCGATACTTGTAGAACTTTTCCAATAAAGTACATTGATCGTTGGACTTCGATTGTTTCTTTTATGAGAACTGCCCCTATTGCTTCATCTGAGACTAAAAGGTAAAGGAAAAGTTACTCTCCAGGGTACGGTATAGTCACCACTGGAGGGTTCACCAATACTTCCTTTAAACTCTGAAAAGCGATCTCCTGTTCCTCGCCCTATTCAAACTTCTTGTTCTTTTTTAAAACCATATACAACGGGAGCGACCGATATGTTATTTTAGGCATAAACTGGGATAACATAACTACTTTCTCATTCAAAGATTAAACTTCCCTCACATTGGTTAGACTCCAAAGCTCCTTAATCATGTTGCATTTATCAGGGTTCGCTTTAATTCCCCTTTGGGTCAACATAAAACCCAAGAACCATCCTGCTGGGATTGCAAAAGTACATTTCAAGGGATTCAGTCTCATATTGTACATTTGAATTCTTTGAAAAATTTTCCTTAAATCTTCCACGTGATCTCTAACCGGGGTCTTCGTAATGATATCATCTATATACACCTTAACCATTTTTTATCATATGCCTTCAAACACTATATTCATCATTCTTTGTATGTAGCCCCGACATTCTTCAATCTAAACGACATTACTGTATTACAGAAGACTCCCTTGTCATTAATAGAAGTTGTTTTTTCCTCATCATCTTTCCACATTGAGATTTGGTTGTAGCCGGAGTAGGCGCCCATGAAGGATAAGAATTGGTACCCTGATGAGTCATCCATCATCTAATCAATATTGGGCGGTGGATATGAGTCCTTTGGGCAACACTTATTTAAATTGGTAAAATTAGTGCACATCCTTCATTTCTCATTGGCCTTCATAACCATTACAACGTTCGAGACCCAAGATGAATATTGGACATCCCTGATGAAACCGGCCTTCAACAACTCCTTAGTTTGTTCACAGGCTACTTGTTGCTCCTTAGGGCCCAGCCTCCCCTTCTTTTGGGCCACCACCCTTGACTCTGGATAAATAACCAATTTGTGGCAACAAAAACTGAGGTCTATCACAGGCATATCTATTGTGGTCCAAGCAAAGAGATGCTTATATTCTCTTAACAATTTTATTAATCGTTCTTCCATGTCAGCTTCCAAGCAATCATTAATCCATGTGGTCCTGGCGGGGTCTTCTTCTAAAGGAATTGCTTTAATTCCTCCTTCCAATGTGGGCCTTTACGGGTTCACTAGGTCGACCACCAATTCTTCTCTAGGATCCAAGTCTATTAAGTTTACTGACCCCATAATAGTTCCTTTATCGTTCAAATGCCTCTTTTTAATAGACTTTTCCACCTTTGTCATTTGGACACTCAGGTTATAACAATAACACGCCATTTGCTGATCTCCCCTTACAGAAAAAACTTGATTGTCCTCGTCAATGAATTTTATCAACAGATGTGGTGTTGATACCACGGGTTCCAAAGCATTGAGGGATAGCCTCCCAAGAATCCCATTAAATAGGGACTTAACATCGATCACCAAAATCCTGATTTGAACCGTCCTTGACCTCGGTTCACCTTTGAAAGTCAGCCTAGTATCCAAGTAGCCCTTGGTCGGTTGCTTTGCTCCATTAAATACGATCAGATCCTTGGTATAGGGTTGTAAATCTGAGTCAAACAGGCTCATCTTCTTAAAACACTCATAGAAAATTACATCACATGGACTCTACAAGTCCACCAAAATCCTTCAAATTTTTTTTATTGGAAATTACAGCTTCGATCACCACTACATCATCTCCCTGGAATGGTGGGACCGTAGTCATCATCTGAGAAAACAATAGGCCGGGTTTGATTCCCACCTCGATACGGTTGGTTATCTATCTTAGTCTATACAGACATGACCATTCTCAAATGGTTTTCCGAGCCATATTGGAAACTCTTCCCTCTATGAATCCTCCAGCTATCATATCAATCACATCCTTCCTTTCTGAAGGTGGGGGCTTCATTCATTCATCATCTTCTTTGATATTGTCAATTACGGCCTTGTCTTTATCTAAGGCTGACATTTTTGAACCCTAATGTCTTCTTCCTCTGGAGCACGCTCCCTCCTCCGGGGTATCTCCCTCTCCGACTCTCCAAATGTTCGCTGCTTAAAGAGGTATTGTTTTTGATTCGGGGTGGTAACCAGAGGCCAAACCGAGGTCTGGAAACACCACACCACGTTATTGAGAAAGCTGGCAAGTCAATGACCAAAGTCTGAAACCATTGTTTGACTACGGATTCTTCCCATGACCCTAGCTCATAGCTGACAATTAGACAGCGAGTCAGAGGAGATATGGGCAACCTGACCCTGCAGACACTATTTCAATAGTAAGGTAGGAAGATGGTCAAATCACTTCTAAAACTAAGGTAAACACTATAAATACAACTCATTTATTATTGAAGATGCATCTGATCTAATCCTATAAGTTACTTCCATAATATCTCTTACCTAAGTATCCGTACTAACTTAAGTATCGGAGAATCTTCTACATGGGCACCTCTGGTGTGGTCTTTAAATTCTAGTAGAGACTAGATATCAATTGCAACCATTACTTGAAGAACCTCAGATTCCTACTGAACCAAGGTGCAAAATATCGTACTCCACTGAGGTGGTGTAAAACTGAGAGTTAGTGAGGTAACTGTAGTCGGGACACTGATATTTAGACCCCGGTCAAGACAGTCAACTCTTGACCCCGGATTCCTGAACAGATCAATTTTAATTTTTCATCTCTGATAAAAACTTCAAATACTTCCTTCAGTTGCCAGTATTCATCAGTGATATGATTGGTCTATTCATGGAACTTGCAATGTTTTCTAGTATTACTTGGCCGCTTCATTGGCACAGGTTTCTTAACTCTATACACCATCAATCCATACAATCCAACCTCCCTCAAAATTTATCCTGGCCAGACTGACAAAGGGGTATAATGAGTGAAGTTAACACTCCGTGCTCCTTCTACTTTAAGGCTACATCCCGATTGTGACAAAGGGGTAGAATCGTTTTAAGAAATCTCTTAAACTTTCATCAACACCTTGCTTTATCTAAGCCAAGGTATGAAATGTTCTTAAGATGTCTTACGAATAATGAAGTGCTGTAGGAATGCTTAGGCCATATCGTCCCAAGAATCGATGGACCCCGATGGCAACCCCTTGAACCATCCTAGGGCTTCAGCAGACAGCGTCCTGGGAAACATCCTACATATCACATTTTCTTCTGCTCCTAGGAAAAGAGATTCATTTGCATAGGCATCTAGGTGACGCCCTGGGTTAGTCTCTCTGGTATACTTCCCTATAGACAACGGTTTAGGCGTTTAAAATGCCTCGAGATTAGTACATTCATCAACCTTCTTGTAAATGGGATGTTGAAATGGTATTCTCCACCTCCCCTGCCTTACTACAGGGGCCTTCTCTGTCCCATCAAAGCTTTCATTCTATATGTCGACTCCTTCTCATCGTAGGTTTGAGCTCGCGAGTACTCCTGGGTATAGGATGATTCATGTTGTTGTATCTGATTTCTAGCCGTCGTCTCCCTAACCTTCTTACTTCTTTTAAGCTTTTGCAACTCCAACCGTAGTTGCCTTATTATCTCGTCGCTTGGCTTGGGGTGCACTACTGCGCCATTCTTCTGTGATTTTGATCCGTCCTGAGTTTCAACAATTTTGGTGTTGTACTCCAATATCCGGGGCTCTAAGCTTTGGGCTAGATTATTGCCATCCAGAGTGTCACTCCTTCTATTTTACTCCATGACTTATTTGTTTTTTGTGATGTAAGACTAAATTTATGTGGTCCTACCAAGCGTGCTAATGTTCTAGCCGGTGCGCGGGGGGGTAATGTACTCCTTGTGTAACCGGTGTCAAATGTTTCACTCTTTCACTATTTTTACACCATCTTAATAGGATTCAAGTATTTTAAACACAGGTTCAGTGGGAACATTGTGCCCTTCAAGTTTAAACTTATCTTTTAGTCAATTCTGAACCGGAGTTAATGAGACACACTAGAGGTGTACCTGCAAAAGAGACTCTGATGCTTAAGTCAGTAAATGTATAACAAAGTAAAGAGAGATTACGGAAAACAATTAATGAGAGTAAATGTTGTCACTTGTATGAATTAATGAATGTCTTCTATTTATAGAACTTCCCAAAGTGCAACTTATGATTTGACCTCTGTGAGTGCTACGGTTCTTACATAGGAGCAAATTGCCCACTTGCACCTGACCTCTGACTCATGTCAACTTTTCCAGTCAGGGTCAGATTCACAAATCCGTACCAAAGTCTAACTATTAGTCTAGTTTTTAGGGTACTCCATCCAATATTTGATTTGACTTAATATTTATTAATATTTTAATATAATCAGTGTCCTTTGCCTTTTAGGGTCGGTATGCATACCGGATCAATTAATATGCACCTTAATTTATTTGTTTTCATTTTGACTTTTAAAATTATTTTTCTTTAACCTAAACCTATCATTTTGTCTCTAATAAGATTTCACTTTTTCATCCATATCAATATTATGTTTTCTTTTTAATTTTTCTCTTTTTTTTGAACATAAACTGATTTTCTCATTTTATATCTTATAAAAGACTTCAATGGATTCTCACATTTGTTTTATTTTATAAGAGGTATCCTTAAGAACCTTTTTTATTCCTTTATTTTTCTTTTCTATAGTATAACTATCCTTGGATTTATAAGAATCTATCTTAGCATAAAGGACAACTATTTCTTCTAATAAAAGCTCAAATAAACATGATGTAGGAGTTTTATCTTTCTTACTTGACCTAGGTGAAGACATGGTTAAAACATTCAAACAAACAAACAAAGACAAAAAACACTTGATACAAAACTAGTCGAATATGTAAAGAATTAAACTAAGTCCTAGGCGTACCCCTAATCAACTAAATAAACCAAAGTCCAAAAAGTCTAAAGTCCTTAAAGTAAATGCCCTAGAATATAAGGGCTAAATTGCAAAGGAAAAAATTGACAATATTTTTGTATTTTTTTCTCTTACAAGGCTTTTGATAACTTATCTTTTTACCTTTAATTACTTACTCTGTTTGTCTGTTTTATTTACTATTAAATCCTAATAAATGTGTTTTAGCGTAATTTGTCAAATTGCGATCTCTGCTTTTAATTTTTACTATTTCTGTTTATTTTGTATTAATTAGTATGTTTAAAATAATTTAAGCTTTCATGAGTATTTAATCCTAAAATAAATTAATTGAATTAACAAATCCCCCTTAGCATTTCACGTAAGTTAGCTTCTGATTGGGTAAGGAATTAACGTTTTATTTTTTTTGTGCAGCTCTTCTCTAATTCACGTTAAATGCTTTCTAAAGCAAGGCTCCCATGTTTCATTATTTTAATACCAATGCATGTTTCCATCCACCAAATGATTGAATAAAATAATGCTTCTCCTTTCATTTACTTCAGTTCACGTGAAAGGCTTTTTCACAAAGGGGTCCCACATGCTTGAAGTTTTAATGCAAAGCTTTCCATTCCTTCTTTTCTTCTTACGACAATGTTTTGCCCAAGGACACTAAATGTTTTGTCTTTTTCTTCTTGCATTCACATGGTCAAAAGCAAGGTCCAAGTATCAATATTTATTCATTCTTTCTCCCATTCTCTCATAATTCTAATGGTAATGCTAGCTTCTAATCACCAAATATCTTATTCAAAAGCTTGCCACTTTTTCTTCATATTCACACGGTCAACAAGTTTCCATTTGCCTAATATTTTATTCAATCCCATCTCTCTATATTGCCAACGTTAAAGGCTGCAGAAGACAAAGGAAATTGGACAACATTTTGGAGCATTATTAACGTGAATGGGATAGCATTATTGAAGGCAATTTAACATGGAAGAAATGGGTTCCCATGATACTAGTTTTGCTAATGAAAAAAAGGAAGAAAAAATGGAAGTTTAGCTAGCTGTTTTGTTTTGGAAATAATAAAAATTCAAGATAAATAGGAGATTAGCAGTGTACAGCAAGAGAAGCAGAGAAGAGAGAAAGGGTAGGAGTCAAAAGAAAGCAAGGAGAATTCTAGAGCAGCAGGAACACAACAGTTTCCTGGTTTGCATTTTTAGTTTTCATTTTTTTGTATTTGTTTTGGTCTTTCTAATATGGAAGACTAAAAATCTTAGATTGATTTTCTTGGAGATTAATGTAATGTTATTTTTGAGGTTTTGATTTTTAATACCTTTCCTTGTTATTAATCTCTTCATAATTCTAGCTTGATTATTTAATGTCTATTTTGTTTAACTAAGTTGTATGCTTAATCAATTTAATTATACAATCAGAATTAAATAAGATTTATATTAAGATAGATTAAGAAATATACATGCTTAATGAATGTTTCAAAATCAATCTTAATAGTTATGGTTTTCTTAATTCCATAACGTTGAAGTTAGATTATGTATGTAGGCGATGTTTTTATGTATGTTCAATAATTCCTAGAATTTACAATCTTGACTCCTTTTGCTTAATTAGGATGCTTGATTAACATGTTTATTCAATTTGAATGTAAGTAAAGGAATTATGAATTAAAAGACGCTTAGTTGATTAATTCAAATTGAACTAAGAGATTTGATAATAAGGAAAATGTATGAAAAAAATCTTTTGAAATCCAAGGATAAAATAAATTACAATTACTCCAAGAAAATCAATCACTTGTTAATTATTTGTTTCACACTTACTTTGTATTCTGTATTATGTATTTGATTTTATTGTGACAACCAAACTCAAACCCCCCCAAAATACCTTTGTATGTTTGTTAAGTTTTTATCTATTAAAATTAGTTTAAGACTTAATTTTCCTAAATTTTTATGTTGATCTTCGAGAGAACGACCTAGGTTGACACCCTAGTACTACATTAATTATTTTTAATGTACTAATTTGACGGATCGCGATAGTAAAATGTCAAATTTTGGCATCGTAGCCGGGGATCAAGGATCTTTAGGAAGATTCTTGTTTTAAATTAATTTTTTTAAAATAAAAATAAAAGTAAAAATTAAAAATTAATATAATTAAAAAAAATTATTTTGTTTGTTTGTTTGTTTTATTTCTTTTGCATGATTTAGGATTCTTATGATATATTGCTCATGATCATGAAATATCTTGTTGTATGCTATGTATGACTAGAAGGACTTTTGGGCATTTATATTCATTTGATCCTGAAATTGATAGAACTTTTCATAGATTAGTTAGAGAAGGTAGATTTAATAATAACTTTTTCGATATTGATAGTGATAGTATCTTATCCGAATCTGTTGAAAGTACTACTGCTAGTTTTTCTGATATGGCTGGACCTCGTGAAGAAGCTCTTGAAGAACTAGCTGCACCTAAATTCACATATAAAAGTTTGTGTATTTAATATCTTGAAGAGGATGTCCCTTTTATGCTTAAGACCAGACTTATACACTTGTTGCCTAAGTTTCATGGTCTTACGGGTGAAGATCCGCACAAACACCTCAAAGAATTCCACATTGTGTACTCCACAATGAAGCCTCAAAACGTTCAAGAAGACCACGTCTATCTTAAAGCGTTTTCTCATTCTTTAGAGGGTGTTGCTAAGGATTGGCTCTACTACCTTGCTCCAAGATCAATCACAAGTTGGAATGATTTAAAGAAAATGTTCTTGGAAAAGTTCTTTCCTGCCTCTAGAACTACTGTAATTCGGAAGGACATATCTGGAATTAGGCAACTCTCTGGAGAAAGTCTTTATGAGTATTGGGAGAGATTCAAGAAACTCTGTGCAAGTTTCCCTCACCACCAAATTTCTAAACAACTTCTTCTTCAGTACTTTTATGAAGGTCTGCACCACGTTGATCACAACATGTTAGATGCGGCAAATGGAGGAGCTTTGGGAGACATGACTGCTGCTGAAGCAAGGAACTTGATTGAGAATATGACATCTAACTCTCAACAATTCAATGTAGGAAATGATGCTTTCAAAAGTACATATGATTCAAATTCTAGTTCATCTAAAATTAAATTGGAAAGCAAACTTGACGCTCTCACCACTCTGGTCACACAATTGGCAGTGAATCAAAAATCCATGACTACCAAAGTGTGTGGCATCTGCACTTCACAAGAGCATCCCACTGATTGTTATCCTTCTCTACAAGAAAAGGATGATAATAATCCCCAAGCCTTTGCAGCCAACATCTACCATGAAAGACCTCCACCACAACAGCAACAACAAAACCATGACCTTTCCACCAATAGATACAACCCAGGTTAGAGGAACCATCCAAACCTGAGATGAGGTAACCAACAACAAAATCCCCAACCCCCATTTCAAAGCAATGCACCAACCTTCCAAAGACCTACACCTCAACCATCCACAAGTGGCTCTTCTTTGGAAGAACTGGTAAAATAAATGGTTGTACAGAACTTGGAGTATCAACAAAATAAATAATGATACAATTTAGAGTTTAAGTAACCAAATTGGGCAATTGGCTTCATTATTGAACCAACTACAATCTCAAAACTCTAACAAATTACCATCTCAACCAGCTGTGAACCTAAGGAATATGAGCGCAATTTAGTTAAGATCAAGTAAGAATCTTGAGGCACCCATACCCAAGGAACCTAAGAAATAAACCACTAAGCCCACAACAGTTGAGAATGATGTACCCTCTTCAAGCATAAGACAGTCTGAGATGAAACCACCCCAAATCCCACCTTATATCCCTCTTCCCTTCCCACCAAAAGCAATTCCAAGCAAGAAGAAGGAAGAAATGGACAAAGAAATCTTGGATACTTTTAGGAAAATGGAAGTAAATATACCTCTTCTTGATGCAATCAAGCAAATACCCAAGTATGCTAAATTTCTAAAAGAGTCGTGTACTCACAAGAGGAGACTCAAGGGCAATGAAAGGATAAGCATGGGAAGAAATGTATCTGCACTGCTTGGTAAGGAAGTTCCAAATATTCCTGAGAAATGTAAAGATCTAGGTACGTTCACTATACCCTGCATCATAGGCAATAACAAATTTGAAAATTGCAAGTTAGATTTAGGAGCTTCAATAAATGTTATGCCTATGTCTATTTTCAAATCTCTGTCTCTTGGAACTTTACAACTTAATAATGTAGTGATTTAACTAGCCAATAGAAGTATTGCTTACCCTGCTGGAGTCATAGAAGATGTTTTGGTTCAGGTAGATCAATTTGTTTTTCCTGCTGATTTCTTCATACTTGATATGGAAGAAAGTATGCCTCAGATTCCTGTTCCTATAATTTTGGGAAGACCATTTTTGAAAATAGCCCGAACTAAAATAGATGTTCATTCTAGAATCCTCTCTATGGAATTTGGTGACACTAGAGTTTAATTTAATATTTTGATGCTATGAAATACCCATCTGAAGATCACTCTGTTTTTTATATTGACATTATGGATGAATTGATTTGTGAATATCTTTCTGATATCTCTTGAAATGTTGATTTGGAATGCATGGATGATTCAAACAATTGTTTTGCATGCAATGATTCTGGAAGTTGAGATATTTGTGCTGAAATTGATAAATACATAACAGCTGATTCAGAGTTTTTAGATATGTCTGTTAATTATAAAGAGCTAGAATGCATTAACCTGAATGCAGGATTTCAAGAAGACTCTAACAAAATTTTTGAGGTGCAAGCAGCGGAATCCAAATCTACTTTGTTAGTTCCATCTATTTTGTAGGCACCTAAATTAGAGTTGAAACCCCTACTTGAGAACCTCAAGTATGATGAACAACTCCCAATGATAATTTCCACTTCTCTTGATGAAAATCAAGAAGAAAAATTACTATAGATTCTGGAAAGGCACAAGAAGGATATAGGCTGGACATTGGCAGACATCCCTGGAATTAGCCTGTCCATGTGCATGCATAGATATTTCTGGAGGAAAATGCTAAAGTAATAAGACAGCCCCAGAGGAGACTCAACCCTGTAATCCTTGATGTTGTTAAGAAGGAGATTATTAAGATTCTGCAAGAAGGAATCATTTACCCTATCTCTAACAGTCAATGGGTGAGTCCGATAGAAGTGGTTCCTAAGAAAACAGAGATCACAGTTGTGAAAAATGAGAAGGGTGAATTGATCCCTACCAAAGTACAAAATAGTTGGAGAGTCTGTATTGACTACAGGAGACTAAACCAGGCAACGAAGAAGGACTATTTCCCTTTACCCTTTATTGATCAAATGCTTGAACGTCTAGCAGGTAAGTCTCATTATTGTTTTCTTAATGTATTCTTTGGATATTTTCAAATTCACATTACACCTGAGGATCAAGAAAAGACCACATTCACCTGTTCCTTTGGCACATTTGCTTATAGGAGAATGCCCTTTGGCCTATGCAATGTTCCTAGAACTTTTCAAAGATGCATGATAAGTATTTTCCATGATTTCATTAAAAATTGCATAGAGGTGTTTATGGATGATTTTACGGTTTATGGATCTTCATTTGATGCATGCCTTGATAGTTTGAGTTTTAAACAGATGTATTGAAACTAACCTTGTCTTAAACTATGAAAAATGTTATTTTATGGTAGAACAAGGAATAGTTTTAGGGCATATAATCTCTGATAAAGGAATTGAGGTAGATCCTGCCAAGATAGAAGTTATATCCCACTTACCTTACCCCTCTTGTGTACGAGAGGTTTGTTCTTTTCTTGGTCATGCAGGTTTCTACAGAAGATTCATAAAGGATTTCAGCAAGAAGGCTAGACCACTATCCAATCTGCTTCAAAAGGATGTGGTATTTGAGTTTGATGAAAAGTGCAAGGAGGCTTTTAACTGCCTCAAGCAAGCATTGACCACTACCCCAATAATACAAGCACCTGATTGGACAGCCCCATTTGAGTTGATGTGTGATGCCTCTAATTATGCATTGGGAGCTGTCCTTGGTCAGAAGATTAACAAACAGCCTAGGGTCATTTACTATGCATCTAAAACTTTAGATGTTACCCAAGTAAATTACACCACTACTGAAAAAGAGCTCTTGGCCATTGTTTTTGCATTAGATAAGTTCAGATCTTACCTACTCGGTTATCGAGTAGTTGTCTTTACTGACCATGCAGCTCTGAAGTACTTGTTGAAGAAAGGTGAGTCCAAGCCAAGATTAATTCGTTGGATGCTTTTGCTCCAAGAGTTTGACTTAGAAATTCGTGACAGAAGTGGAACATAAAACTTGGTGGTAGACCATTTAAGCAGAATTGAGAACGCTCCTGATTTGACACCTATTCGGGACCATTTTCTGATGAACAACTCATGAGTGTTTCTAACTCTTTTGATATACCCTGGTTTGCTAACATTGTTAATTATCTTGTTGCTTCTATTTTTCCACCATATGCATCTAGAAACCAAATTTCAAAATTAAAAAGTGATGTAAAATATTATATATGGGATGACCCATATTTGTGGAAGTTGTGCAATGATCAGGCGATCATGAGATAGAATCAGTTCTTCGATTCTGCCATGCTTTACCAGTTGGTGGACATTTTGGTCCATAAAGAATAGCAAGGAAGGTGTTAGACTTTGGTTTATATTGGCCTATCATTTTTAAGGATGCATGGAGAACTTGTAACACCTGTGAGGAATGCCAAAGAGCTGGTAACGCTATCACATGGCGTCAACAGATGCCTCAACAACCTATGTTGTTTTGTGAAGTATTTGATGCTTGGGGCATTGATTTTATGGGTCCATTTCCTCCATCCTTTGGTTTTATATACATTCTATTAGCTGTAGATTATTTTTCTAAATAGGTGGAAGCTAAAGCCACCAGAACTAATGATGCTTGAGTTGTTGTAGATTTTGTTAGATCTTAAATTTTTTATAGGTTTGGCATTCCGAGAGCAATCATTAGTGATCAGGGAACACACTTCTACAACAGGACCATGCAAGCTATGCTCAGGAAGTATAGGGTTATTCATAGAGTCTCTACTCCATATCACCCTCAAACCAATGGACAAGCAGAAGTCTTTAATAGAGAAATCAAGAGGATCTTGGAGAAAATAGTATAGCCTAACAGAAAAGATTAGATTAGGAAACTGGATGATGCTCTTTAGGCACATAGAACAGCTTTTAAGGCACCTATAGGAATGTCTCCCTATAGAATTATTTTTGGTAAGGAATGTCATCTTCCAGTGGAGATTGAGCATCATGCTTATTGGGCTGTAAAAGCTTGTAACTTAGTACTTGATCAAGCAGGTGAAGAAAGGAAATTACAATTGAATGAGCTTGATGAGATCCATTTGGCCGTTTATGAGAATTCAAAGTTCTATAAGGAGAAAACAAGGAAATTCCATGATAGCTCAATAGCTAGAAATAAGTTTGCTGCTGGACAGAAAGTGTTACTATTTAATTCCCGGATGAGACTGATGGCAGGAAAATTACGCTCCAAATGGGAAGGACCTTTCATTGTCACTAATGTATTTCCCCATGAAGTTGTTGAAATAAAAAATGAGAACTCCAACAAAGCTTCAAGGTTAATGGACAACGCTTGAAGCCATTCCATGAAAATCCTTCACTTGTAGATGTCACAATAGAGGAGCATACTTTGGGGGAACCACTTCTTGATCCCCCTTGAGGGAGTTTTTCTTAACCATCTCTTTACTTTTTCATTTTGTTATCTTTTCTGTATGCTCTGTCTTACATTGAGAACAATGTATGATTTAAGTGTGGGGGTGGGATTATTCTTGTGTGTTGTTTTTGTTGCTTTTATTGTGTGAATTTGTGATTATTTTTGTGTGATAGTTTTTTTTATAAAAAAATAAAATAAAATAAAATAAAATAAAATAATTTGTGTGTATTTTTGTTTAAAATGGTATGTTTTATTAGAATTTTTAGGATATACATGAGTAATAGGTGATTTCTTTCATGTTGATATAAGCTAAATGATATGTTATAATTTGAACTCAAACATTTTTGGTATGTTGAGAATGACATGATAATTGAAAAAAGATCATATGTGATAGGAATTATTCCCTGTGAGATTTTTGAGCCTTAAAATTTGATGGATCACTTTAAACCATCTTAATTCTTTCATGTGTGATTAATTCCTGAATGCTTACATCCTAATTTTTGTCTTGTTTCTTGATATACTTGAAACTCATATGAATGTATTTGAAATGACATAGGCATTTTGTTCAATTGAGCCATTAGCCATATAAACCTACCATGAATAAATCATCCTTTGTTAGCCCCTTTGAGCCTATTTAACCATTTTTTTGATTGCAGCTCAAATAAGCCATGAAAAAAAAACAAAAAAAATATACCTTAAGGAATATGTTGGAGCTTTGAAATCAAAGTCGAAAACAGACATTCAAATGAGTATGGGGGTGCATAAAAAGGAATCGCAACTCTTGTTTTAAGTGTTATGCAATCGCATAAGAAAAAGATAATGAAAAAAAATGATGAATGAAAATAAAAAAATTATATATATATATTTTGATGATTGCGACCAAATATGATAGAACGAATGTTTTACCCTTATTGTTTGCCTAATAAATTAATTGCTCTATTATTCTTTTTGGCATTTAAGCTTATTTTCAAAAGTTTTACCACCAACCTTAACCTTGGCCACATTACAACCCTGAAAAGCCTTGTTGATCTATACATACGTTTGTGTTGATTGTGGATTTGAGAAACTTGCCAAATTTATAGGACTGTCTATTTTTCAGAAAATGATTTGAGAGTATACACAAACCCAAAACACTTGAGAGTTGAGAGTATGTCTTGTGAGGTTCTTTCACTTATGATCTCCTTTTCAGTTTGATTTAATTCTCATATGTCTAAGTGTTTGGATGATTTTCATACATATCTTGATGCTCCATATTCCACATGTTAGATAACTCTTGTTTCTCTGTATATTCCTAAGATTTCATGATGAGCATGCCAGTTGTGTGTTTACTATTTTCAAACTTAATACCAATGTATGTTTCCATCCACCAAATGATTAAATAAAATAATGCTTCTCCTTTCATTTACTTTAATTCATGTGAAAGGCTTTTTCATAAAGGGGTCCCACGTGCTTGAAGTTTTAATGCAAAGCTTTCCATTCCTTCTTTTCTTCTCACGAAAATGTTTTGCCCAAGGACACTAAATGTTTTGTCTTTTTCCTCTTGCATACACATGGTCAAAAGCAAGGTCCAAGTATCAATATTTTATTCATTCTTTCTCCCATTCTCTCATAATTCTCATGGCAATACTAGCTTCCAATCACCAAATATCTTATTCAAAAGTTTGCCACTTTCTCTTTGTATTCACATGGTCAACAAGTCTCCATTTGCCTAATATTTTATTCAACCCCATCTCTCCATATTGCCAACGTTAAAGGCTGCAAAAGACAAAGGAAATTGGACAACATTTTGGAGCATTATTAACGTGAATGGGATAGCATTATTGAAGGAAATTTAACATGGAAGAAATGGGTTCCCATGATACTAGTTTTACCAATGAAAAAAGGGAAGACAAAATGGAAGTTTAGCTGGCTGTTTTGTTTTGGAAATAATAAAAATTCAAGATAAATAGGAGACCAACAACATACAGCAAGAGAAGTAGAGAGGAGAGAAAGGGTAGGAGTCAGAAGAAGTAAGGAGAATTCTGGAGCATCAGGAACACAACAGTTTCCTGGTTTTCATTTCTAGTTTTCATTTTTTTGTATTTATTTTGGTCTTTCTATTATGGAAGGCTAAAAATCTTAGATTGATTTTGTTGGAGATTAATGTAATGTTATTTTTGAGGTTTTGATTTTTAATACCTTTCCTTAATGTCTATTTTGTTTAATTAAGTTGTATGCTTAATCAATTTAATTATACAATTAGAATTAAATAAGATTTATATTAAGATAGATTAAGAAATATACATGCTTAATGAATGTTTCAAAATCAATCTTAATAGTTGTGGTTTGCTTAATTCCATAACGTTGAAGTTAGATATGTATGTAGGCGATGTTTCTATGTATGTTCAATAATTTCTAGAATTTACAATCTTGACTCCTTTTGCTTAATTAGGATGCTTGATTAACATGTTCATTCAATTTGAATACAAGTAAAGGAATTATGAATTAAAAGACACTTAGTTGATTAATTCAAATTGAACTAAGAGATTGATAATAAGGAAAGTGTATGAAAAAAATCTTTTGAAATCTAAGGATAAAATAAATTACAATTACTCCAAGAAAATCAATCACTTGTTAGTTATTTGTTTCACACTTACTTTGTATTCTGTACTCTGTATTCTGTATTTGATTTTATTGTGACAACCAAACTCAAAACCCCCCAAAATACCTTTGTATGTTTGTTAAGTTTTTATCTATTAAAAATAGTTTAAGACTTAATTTTCCTAAATTTTTGTGTTGATCTTCGAGAGAACGACCTAGGTTGATACCCTAGTATTACATTAATTATTTTTAATGTACTAATTTGACAGGCCACGACAGTAACACATCAATTTTATTTCTAATACAATTGTTGTCAAGTCTTCAAGCTCCAAGACCACCACGACACAAACTTAAGAAAACTCAAAACAAAAGTTAACACAACTAATATAGTAAAGCAAAAATATGGTCACTTCACTCTAGTGTTTCACTCTCACCACTCCTCCAAATCGGTTCAAATTTCTTAACCTTAAGCAGTTGTCATTTTTACCTCAATGTCTCAAGTATGCTACCCTAAGATTTTGAATATAAGGCTTATCACAAAGAATTCCAAGACAAAGAAAACTCTGACAAAACTTGAGGTAGGAAAAATACAAGCAAACAAAAGCTTAAATTTGAAAAAAAATGGCAACTTAAAATAGAGTTTGAATATGACAAGGGAATTATACCAAAGCAATAAAAGATGAAATGAATGAAGCTTCTACTTTGGAGTAAGAGTAGGTTGAAACTTATTTTTTACAAAACTAAGACAAGCAACCAAAAAAATACATAAAAAAAGGAAGCACAAACTTCAGAAACCTAAAAACCTAGAATGCATAAACTTGTGTTAGAAAGAGGACTAACTTGTAAAATGAATTTTTAAAAGGTTTCTTAAGCAATTAACAAAATAAGTTAGAGCTTCCAAACAAATACATTCAAGGTGCTCTACTTTTTTTTAGGGGTTTATTCTTTTTCTTTTTCTATTTTTACCAAGATACCCTTCAAATTTTGTATTTTTATGATAAAGGTTCAAACTTTCTTTTTCTTACTTTTTTATATTTCTTTTTTTTCTTTTCAAATCTAATTTTGCAGCACTCTTATAAAAAATTTTAGCCCCACACAAAAATTACCTAAGAAACAAGT
Source organism: Clitoria ternatea (assembly GCA_037962975.1). NCBI lineage: Eukaryota > Viridiplantae > Streptophyta > Magnoliopsida > Fabales > Fabaceae > Clitoria > Clitoria ternatea. The sequence continues at coordinate 258,493,086 of CM075669.1, forward strand.
CAAAAATTTAATTTTTAGTGCACTTTCTTATAACTACCACATGCATCTTCTCTTATTTTATGTAGGTCATGGAAGGATCAATCAAAAGACATGAAAATAATACCAAATTCAGTATGTATGAATAAAAAATATAAGGGTCCTAGCTACTGACCAAAAAGAAAATTAAAATCCTAAATGAAAACTATGGAAAAAAGCTAACAATTCTTAAAGATAAACACAATTTGTTCACCTAAAGATGAGATGAACTTCACACAAGATTTGGAGCCTTTAAAGTAAATTAAATGATGTGTTTGAAAGACTTTGAAAATACAGCTTCTATGGCCGAAACCAAGCAAGAAACTTAGAGGCAATGAAAAAGCTCTAAAATGCACCAATACACCTAAAATTGGCTCTAATTGATTATGGCATTTCAAGATCAATTACAAGGAACCTAAAACAAACCCTAATGGTGCAAGAACTTGGAATCTAATACATCCAAACATTGACATATTCTGAATTTCACAAAGAACTCAAGCAATATGCAAAGAAACTTTTAAAAGAAACAAGAAAGACGTAAGAAACATGCATCTTTTTGGATCCTTTTTACATTTTCAAGCAAGAAGGCATGTGAAGCATGTAATACTCAATTAAACTCAACAAATTCAGAATCAACACAACTCAAGATTTAAAAATTTCAAAGAGAAAAAGAAATAAAAAGAACATCCAAGACTCATAATACCACTTGATGTAGGAAAGAGGATCTAGTTCTCTTTCTTCCTCTTTTAGAGTATTTCTTTTTTCTTTTTCAATGATGGCAAGTAGAAGTGATATGAGATAAGGGAAAAATAAAAAAATAAGGATTTGGAAATTATGGAAAGTGGGCAAGAAAAAAGAAAAAAAGGAAAGAGGGAAAGGGGGAAAGGTGGAATGAAAAACAAGGATTGTGTAAAAGAGGAAAGCGGAAGCACCACCGTAAGAGGATAAGCCTCAAAACTTGCCACCTAAGGGGAGGAAACCCTAGGATAAAAGCATGCCTAGGTTAAGAAACCCTAACTAAAAAGAATAAGGAAAACTCAACTCACTTCTCACAAAAAGAAGAATTGTATTCTCTAATTCAAAGTGTGTGTATTACAAAAGAGAGCATGCCTTATATAGGCTAGGGGGTGGCACACCACTCTAACCTAATGAGCTTCACTTTCTCCTAAGTCCAAAAGTATTAAAACTAAATAAAACTAAGAAAAGTGACCAAAATATAAGTTTATTAGAGTAAAAATTATTATTTTACACCTGTTTTAACCCATGTAAAATATTAACCATGTAAATTATTAAATTTTATATTTTTACACTGATTATTTCAATAATCATATAAAATGTTTTTTTTATGTTTCAATAATCGTATAAAATGTTTTTTTATATATTTTTATATTGATTATTTCAATACTTAGTGTAAAATATTAAATTTTATATGGCTGTTTTAATAACTAAAATAAAAAATATTTTGTATATTAATTATTGAAACAACCAGTATAGATATATTAAAAAAAGTGTATACTACACCCTAAAAGCTGTAGAAGAGTTCTTTGTGAAATTTGTAAGAAAGAACGCATGCATTCCTCTTTTCTTATATATCATAAAATTTATCGTTAAATATTTAACATAAGTTTTGATTAGATATTAGTACTTTTATTTAAAGTAAATATTCAGTACCCTAATTTTGGGAATTTTCTATATTGTCCAAGTTTTGTTTTCCATTTAAGCCCAAGGAGTAATTAAAGGTAGACTTATAATGGATGTAAATTACCCTTTTGGTAACACTCATTGGAAGGTAAGGATTACATTTTTCACTGTCAAACAAAAGCTTCATCGATAAAATTGAGCTCTAAATCAGTTCATTACTAAAATTTTATCATACGATAGATATCGTACTTAACTTCGATAATCCAACTTTTTAAGCCATAAATATGAGTTGATGTAGAATTCAAATACCAAAATAAGCAAAAATGCTAAAATGTAGAATGTAATATTGATATGGATTTCAATCAAAATTAATATCCCAATATACTTTTATTGGTAAATATTAATTTATTAGTTAATATTAGAAGTATCGATTGAATTCTAAAAACAAATACAATCACAAAACTTTCAATAAAAGCAATAGTATAAAATTTTCAATATCTTGGCAATAAGGACATGATCAAACCTTTAATTGGCTTAAGGCTCCAAATCCTTGGTTAAACCATCTCACTTTTAGGTGGTTATTTATGCTTAAATTTTAGCCTTGTTAGATTCTTTCCATAGCTTTCTTCTAGGGTTTATTTTGCATTTTTTATCCAGCACAATAGGTTCATTTAAATCTAAATTTTGCATATTGTTTTCTTGCATTTTAAATGTCAAAAAACATTTTCCTTCTATGCCTAATTCATATGGGAAAAGATGCATGCTTATGTGTAAGTAAAGAGTGCTAACATTGAATTTTGTGCTTTGTTTCTTGGTTTTGGTTTTGGGCTTTTGTGTTGATCATTTCAAGTGCTAAAAATAATTAGAATTTTAAAAGGGAAAAAGAAGGATTAAAATGTAAGCAAAAGAGTAAAAACAAAAGCCTGAGCCCTTGTTCAAAAATTATAAAAGTTGTAAGGGTATCTTGGTAAATTTGAAAATAAGAAAGTGCACCCCTTAAAAAGAAAAAGTTTTACATATTGTTTGAAAGCCTGAATCAATTTTGTTAAATTGCCTAAGAAACATCTTTAAAATTCAATTTACATAATTGTCATTTCCTTACACAAAATATGCATTCTACGTTTCTAGGTCTTATTTTGTGTGCTTGCTTTTTTTATGCATTTAATTTTTTGTTTGTCCAAGTTTTGTCTATTTTTTTTGGTCTTAGCAATTCCATTTCCAAAGTATAATCTCTATTTATTTTCTTTATTGTTGCTTTGAGTCATTCCTCTTGTCATATAAAATCCAATTTGAGTTACCCTTTTCTAATTTCACTTTTGTTGTTTGTCTTTATCTCTTCTAAAGTTTTTTCTTAGAGTTTTCATACCTTTGGCATTCTTTTGGGATATGTTTTAATTCAATATCTTGGGGGTAACATACTTGGAACATAAAGGTAAGAGTGACATTTCTTGAGGTTAAGGAACTTGAACCAATTTGGAGGAGTGGTGAGAGTGAAACACTAAAGTGGAGTGACCATTTTTTCTTTCCTATATTAATTGTGCTAATATTTGTTTTAAGTTTTCTAAAGTTTGTGCCGTGATGGTCTTGGATCTTGAAGACTTAATGACATTGGAAGCAAAGCTTTGTAAAAGAAAGAAAAAAATCAAAATATTAATTTTTTTCTTTACACTTTAGCCATTGTATTATGGGGCATTTACTTTACGGACATTGGACTTTTTTTTGGACTTTGGTTTATTTAGTTGATTAAGAGTAATGTATAACATTCTTAATTTTTAAATTAATTTTCAATAAATCAAGTAAATTTTTTACAAATAATTTAAATTTCCAAACAGAGATCGGATTCAGCCATTAAAAGTATCGACTTTACATCAATCCGACCGACCCATTGGAATGCAATTAAATATAAATAAAATTTTCATAAATAATTTCATAATTAAAACGAAATCTGTATTAATAATATCATTGTCACTTTACAAAAGCCGACCGGCCATTTCATAATACAAAAATATATCACTCGGTAATCAGTATATCACTCGGTAATCGCAAGAGCCGGCCAAGGCTTCTACTCAATTTACTATGTACACTATGTATTGTGCATACTAATACATAATGCTCCAGTCGGTCAAGTGACTTAGAGTGCCATCACTATGTCCTCTATCCACTGCAAAAATAATGAGAAGGGGGTGAGCATAAACATATCAAATAATAGTTATTGAATTGGATTAAAAGTCCAATCCATAACTATTTCAAAACATCTACCGAGCCATATGGAACAACATAAACAGTATGGTATTCTCAGCAACATATATATCAATGCACATAGACATTCACTCAGATAGTCTATTATTAAGTCTTTTAGTTTTGTGTTACAACACTGGCTCTGCGAGCCATAATTCAGCACTCGGCTAATTCGGCCGTTTTACAGGTACTAAACCGCTCTAGCCCCTAATGTAACACTGAGTATCACTCCCAGAGTAATAGCGGTCCTCTACTCAGTGTTACGGGCCAAACCCCGAGCCCTACTCAAGAGGTTGCCTTGAGTCCCACCCAAGGTCTTTTATGAAAGTCATAACATACCTTACACTCATGCATTTCAAGCATATACATAGATATCTTGAAAAATTCATATACTCATCATGAATCTCATATCACTGTCGGTATTAACATCAGAAATATGAATGGTATATATGTAAAAACATAAATCGTCATACAAGCAGGGTATCAATAACAATTATGCACATAACACACATATACAACCTAATAATATCACCCCACATCCATTCATAAACTATCTATTTGAGATGTAATGCTCCCCCTACCTGGAATAAGGAGTTTTCAATTGTTCTTCAATCGTTATCAGTTACAGCTTCGAGAATTCCGACTGGAATTTCAATTTAAGAAGCTTTAAACGTTCACGCAGAAGAGAAGAAAAGAAGATTTACTTGTTCTTCGTAAATGGCTTTTAGCAGGGGTTAGAAGAGAAGATTGTGGATGATGTCTTTCACTTTTCAAAAGTCTTTTATTGATCTAACAGTAGTTGATATTTATATTGTCCATGCAAAAGAGACGTGAACAATAAAAAGATCTCTGTTGTACGTTTTCTTCAGATGATGAGTAAGGAATAAGCATTTAATGAAAAGGGACAGCACATAAGAAAGGGTCCCATACTTAGAAAATATCTTGAAAAGTGAAGCTGCTAGAAAGTAGAAGAATAAATTAACGTGTAAAGCTTCAGTAACTAAAATATTTGTTAATTCCGACTCGGTTTTTAGTATATTCCGACTCGGTTTTAGCCTTCTGAGCATATCTTTCCGAAACAGCCCTTGTCCGCTCAGAATTCCTTTATTCGGAGGAAAGGTTCCATTCCATGGAATACTCGGCTTTCTTTCCTTGGAAGTATCCCACACAGTATATCGCATTCAAACATACTCGGGTATGGTTATGTCCGAGTCGATCTTCTGCTTACATCACTCGGAAATCTTCCATCTAAATCACTCGGAATTTGAAGTCAAATTTCTCTCTTGAAAATCTTTTCATTCAAACGAATCACTCGGGGTCAAGGACAATTCCGAAGACAAACCCGAGTACAAGTTTTTAGTCATTATTAAATATCGACTCGATCATAAACTTAACGAAGTTCACCACTCGGTAACTAACCACTCGGATATCTACTTTCCTCGGGAATTGTTCACTCGAAACTATTCATTTAGAAACATATTCGGTATATCCTATTCGGTGACACGTCATTCAGAAATTAATAATTTCTCACTTAACACCTTTCCATTCGGAATAGTCTCACTTGGTATCATTCCACTCAGAAATATCGTGCTCGGAGACATTTTACTTGAAAAGTCTCAATTCAGAGATACTCCACTCAGAACCGTTTCACTCAGATTTCCTTATTCAAAAGTGTCTCATTTGGACACTATTTTCTTAACTTAGAAATAATTTGCTTAATGATGTTTCACTCGGAAACATCTTAATTCCATTTGGAAATAGCTTTCTCGGTCTTACTTCACTCGGTATCGCACCATATTCACTCGGAATATCATATTTCAAATAACATTCACTCAAAATTTCATTCAGAATTTCTACATTAATCCTTAATGAATGAATTTTCTAAATATTACAAAATTTGGGATGTTACATAGTGCGCTTAGGTATTAGTTTACTTTTGTGCACCATGACTAGTTTTGCTTTATTAGTTTACTTACTTTTAATTATACTTTGTCCTTGCATGCTAGGTTAAGTTTCATTTTTTTTACATATCCAACTAGTATATCAATTGTTTGCCTTTTTCTGCTTGTTTTGATTTCTCAACATGTCATCTACTGATACAAATAACATGTCCCCCTTAAGGTTGATAATGGAGAGTTTAAATAAAATTAATTCTAGGTTAGATAATCTAAAAAATGCAAATACGTAACCTAGACCAGGACATAGGGAAAGAAATCAAAGACATAATAGGCATCAAGAGAGTAGTAGTGAGGATGATACTAGGTCAAGGATAATCATAGGAGAGAAGAGGTAGGCTTAAAAGAGGTTAAGTTAGAAATACTACCTTTTCATGGGAAGAGTGATGTGGAGGCGTATTTAGAATTAGAGATGAAGGTAGAGCAACTTTTTAATTCCCATCAAATAAAATAAAACAAAAAGGTTAGGATTGCAACACTTTCATTTCAAAACTATGCTTTAGTTTGGTGGTCCCAAGTGTGCAAAGAGAGAAAGAGATATGAGTTCCCACCTATAGAAGATTAGGTAGACCTAAAACCCTTGCTTAGGAAAATATATGTTTCATCATACTACCACAGAGAGCTATTAGCCAAGCTAAATAGACTTACCCAAGGGTCAAAATCTATGGAAGATTATTACAAAGCCTTAGAAATTGCTATGATTAGGGCTAATCTTAAGGAGGATGAGGAACCTCATGCATATATTCCTCTATGGTCTTAATAGGAACATAAAGAACAAAGTAGAGCTTTTACCCCATGTTGATATATAAGAACTCTTACATTAATGCACTAAGGTAGAAAGCCAAATTCATGAGAGGGACTCCTATAATAAAGGGGACTACCAACCTTTAAGCCCAAGTGGAAGGGCAAGGAGGATTCTAGCCTTAGAAAAAGAGAGATGTTTGAAAGAAAACCTAGGGAGAAGGGAGTAGGCTCTTCTTCTCTACAAGTAAAGAATGAGTTGTATAAAGAAGGTCAAATCTATAGGACTAACAAAGATAAAAATGACTTCACATCCAAACCTTCCTCTTCTAAATCTTCTGCTATCAAATGTTTTAAATGTCTAGGAAAAGGACATATTGCTTCTGGCCGTCCTACAAAGAAAACTATGATTTTGAAAAATAATGGGTGCTTCTCAAGTTAATCAGACTTTGATTCTGATGTTTATTCTTTAAGTGATGACTCAAGTAGTGACTCATATGACGGTGAGTATTTTTTGGGAGATGATGGTGAACTTTACATGATTTAAAGGCTTTTTAGAAGTCGTGTAAAGGCAGATGACTGTACATAAAGAGAGAATATCTTTTACACAAGTTGTTACATAAATGAAAAACTATGTTCTTTAATTATGGACAATGGGAGTTGTGCAAACGTGGCTAGTCAAAGGCTAGTTCACAAAATGGGTTTAAAACTTGTAGATCACCCTAGGCCTTATAAACTTCAATGGTTAAATAAGAGGGGTGAGATGCTGGTGAATAAATAAGTTTTAATTTCCTTCACTATAAGGTCGTACAAAGATGAAGTGTTATGTGATATAGTACCCATGGAAGCAACTCATATCCTGTTAGGAAGACCTTGGCAGTTTGATAGGAAGGGCATTCATGAGGGGTTCTCTAACACCCCTACTTTCAAGTACGAGAATAAGAAAATAGTGTTACATCCCTTGACTCTTCAGCAGGTTTTAGAGGATCAACTTCAGATGAAGTTGAAAAGGGACAGGGAAGTAGGTCCTTCCTCTTCCCAACAAAAGGAAAAACATAGAAAAATCAAAAAAGATAAAGGCAAAGGAGTTGTCATACATGATGACTCTAAACTAAATCTCTTGGCAATAAAACATGATGTGAAGCAAGCTTTGTTTCTTCATTAACTCTTATATGTCATATACCCTAAAGATACTCCTAGCACTTCTGTGTGCTCAATGGGCTCCTCCCTTTCTAGCTTGCTCAAAGGAGTTTAAAACATCTTAGAAGAATTTAGGGATATCTTTCCAAAAGATATTTCAAATGGATTACCTCCTGTTAGGGGCATAGAATATCAGATAGATCTAATCCCAGGTGCTAGCTTACCTAATAGGTCTTCTTATAGATGTGTATCCCTAATTATCCCGATAATAGTCCACTTGTAGCTTATTCTTTTGTTATAAAGCCTCATGTGTGTCGTGGTTGGTGTTAGTCCTCAAATTTACAATAAAATCTTTAATAAAAATTTTGTAAAAAGAATAAGAATTTGGTGAATTTGTTAGAAATTTAGGTTTTAAATTTAATAAATGGATGTTGTTGGAAATAATCTGCCCTTGATCAATTTTCTCTAGTTTTGCAGTAAAAATGTGAAGAATTTAAAGAGAAAAATTGAAAAACTGGAGAGCTGACGCGTAGCATCAACACCACGCGTAGCGTGGGAACTTCTGATGCTGACGCTACACGTCACACCCACACATAGCGTCAGGAGCTACATGGACACCACTGACAGGTGGTCAAGCACTCAGCCAATGACCCTTCCACTACCTACAAGTGTCCAAGCCGAATTAGGGGACAAGGCACATCTGTCTGGGCATGATTAATTAAAATAATTATACAACAATGGCCACTTCGAGCTGATTAATGGAGGCTGAGTCAGGGACCTGACGCGTAGCGTCAGGCTGGTACGTAGTGTCAGCATCCTTCCTTAGCCCTATAAATAGGGCCATTCACCACACTTCTATGCATCCCATCTCACATTCTGAGTTCTCTTCTTCTCTTATACACTCGTGTTTGAGTGGTTCTTTTGTGAGTTTGTAGTTCTAGAATAGTTTTCTAGATACTTGAGAGTGTTGTGTAGTATTATGATCATTGTACCGTGAAGTTTCCATCGCCTTTGTAATGTTAATCACTGTAAGTGTTGTTTTTACTTTCACCATGTGTAACTAATCTGTTTATGTTAGAATTGGTGAACTAGTCTATTGAGTATGATGTTGTGAATTTAATCTTTGCATTATGATTCAAGTGCATGTTAGTATTTCAATCTTTTATTAGTATGAACGTCAAACGGGAGAATGATTTTCATGCATATTGAAACTTGTTTTATTAGTATGAACGTCAAACGAGAGAATGATTATTCATGCCTTATTAAAACTTGTTTTAACAAAAGTAAAAGTTGGAATACCCTTAATATGCCAATTACTAGGGATAGAATTGGTGATTATTGTTGCCATAAGGCCAGGACTTAATGCAAGTTTTTACTGAGAAAGCTCATGAGGGATCAGACTTTACGGTGAATACTTAGAATTTATATCATGAGGGATCGGTTATAATGATTTTAAGCTGCAATGACATGAACTTGATGGTTAAATATGCTTGTCTTGAGTTCCTCCATTGTAATTCTAGATTAGGAATCCAAATTCCAACATAATTTGTTTATCTGTGTTTTATCCTCAAGTATCTTAGTTATTCTAAATTGCAACTCAACTTTTTAGATAGATTGTTATTTTCTTTTTAGCACATGAACAACTCAGTTATGCAATCTTGTGAATATTATATAAATTGTATATAAATTATTCTTTTGTGAATAGGTTTGGATAAATTTACCATAGTAACTAGAAAATTACTGTAACTATTGGATTTTCAATCCAGTGAAACGATATCTAAATTTTGAAAACTACAAACGATTGGTGCGCTTGCCAATTAAAAGACCCAACAGTAACACGAAGTTAACAAGTTTTCTGGCGCCGTCACCGGGGATTGAATTGATTCAGTAAAACAATAAATTTTTAATTACCGTGGTAAAATTTTTTTTACCTTAGTAAAAATTTTTCAATTTATTCATTCATTCATTTTAACATTGTTTTACTAACATTTCTTTATTTAGTGTGTTTATACAAACTTGATCTTCTGCAGGAAAAGTGTTCTTTGATCCTGAGATCGAGAAGTTTGTAAAGAAACTTAAAGCATTAAAATCTAAAAAAACAAAAACTTCTTCTTCAACTTTATCTTCTTTTGAAAAATCTAAAAATTTTGAAAATTCTAATATGGCTGCTAAAAGAAGAACATTGGGACAGTTTGCTGCTATTAATGGACCACCTCGTGTTTCGGGGATGTATCAAGGACCTATTGCTGCTGTAGAAATCAAACCAGCTACTTTAAACATTATTCAAAATAATCAATTTGCTGGTTTAAATAATGAGGAACCTTATGAACACTTAACTATTTTTTATGAGCTATGCAGCACAATCGATTTTGAACCCAATCAAGAAGAATCAGTTTACATGAGATTGTTTCCTTTTTCTTTGATTGGGAAAGCTAAAGAATGGTTTAAATCTTGTCTACCCAGTAGTTTTGCAAACTGGTCTGATGTTGAGAGAAAATTTTTAGAAACATTTTATTCTCCTTCAAAATACTTTGAAGCCATGACAACCATACATTTTTTTTCACAAAATAATGATGAATTATTAGGAGAAACATAGGAACGATTCAAGGCACTCTTGAGGAAATGTCCAAACCACAACCTAAATGATGCCGAAAAGGTAAGGATCGTTTACCATGGTTTGTTACCTCAGTTTAAAATGATGTTAGATGCTTGTGCAGGTGGTTCTTTAATGAACAAAACTGTGGAAGAAGCAATAGAAATATTGGAATCAATGTCCATCAGTGACCGACAAGCAAAACATGAAAGAGGTAATGTATAAAGAAAGCCAGGTATGCTTGAATTAGGGGTAAATGATGCAGTATTGGCTTAGCAAAAATTGCTGACTCAACAAATTGAGGCTATGAGCAAACAATTGGAGAAACTTCAAATTGCTCAAATGTCATCACCACCTCCTGCTCAATTGAAACAATGTATGCGTTGCATGGGAGAACAACCATGTGGTTACTGTGCCCCTGATAGAAATGAGCAAGAGCAAGCCAATTTTCTGAACCATCAAAGAATACCCTTAGGTAATTTTCCTTTCAATCTTGGTAATTCTTTTCCTAACAATTACCTGCAGGGTTGGTAGAATCAGAATATTGGCTGGAAACAAGATGTTGGACTTTCGAACCGACCTCATAACAATCAATTCAAACAACAACTACAATCTTATCAAACAACAAGGCTAACTAGGATAGAAGAGTCTATCCAATAGTTGCTTTAATACATGCAAACAAATAAAGCCGCACGTAAAGCGTTGGACATGCAATTGGGACAGTTAGCAAAAGAAGTAGCTGACATGAAAAGCTCTGGTTTTTCCTCAAACACTCAAAATCCAAGAGAACAATGTAATGCTATTTTTACAAGAAGTGGTAAACTTGTAGGAAATGATTGTAAAGAAGAAAAAGAGAAAGAAGAAGAGAAAAAAAAGAAGAAAATGAAGAAAAGGAAGAAAAAGAAAAAGAAAAAGAAAAAGAAGAAAAGAAAGAAGAAGAAGAGAAAAAGGATAAAGAAAAGAATGATGAAAAATAAAAAAATCAAAAAATTAAAAAACAAAAAAATCAGTATTTGGGTCAGACACCTCCAGTTAAAGATTTACCTTATCCACATGTACCATCAAAGAAGGATAAGGAAAAGGAATACAAGAGATTCCTTGAAATCTTTAAGCAATTACACATAAATATTCCATTTTCTGAGGCATTGGAACAGATGCCAACATATGCAAAGTTTATGAAAGAATTACTCACCAAAAAGAGGAGGTATGATGAAGAAATTATTGAACTTGAAGCAGGTTGCAGTGCTATCTTACAACATAACATGCCAGAAAAGTCGAAAGACCCTGGAAGTTTCACCTTTCCTGTCTCTATTGGAGGTATAAACATTGGAAAAGCCTTGTTAGACTTAGGGGCTAGCATTAATCTAATGCCTCTAAGTATGATGAAGTGAATTGGTGACCTTGATCCTCAAAGAACAAAGATGACTCTGCAATTGGCTGATAGATCAATCAAAAGACCCTATGGTATTGTGGAAGATGTACTTGTGAAAGTTGACAAGTTCAACTTCCCTGTTGACTTTATGGTTTTAGACATGGAAGAAGATATTAAAGTTCCCCTAATCCTGGAAAGACCATTCATGAAGACTGTTAGAGTGCTCATTGATGTAGATAATGGAAAGTTGGCAGTAATAGTTCACGATGAAGAAGTAAACTTTGATGTTTTCAAAGCCATGAAACATCCCAATCCAAAACAAGATTGTTTTAAGGTGGATATTCTCGACAAAGTCTGCTTCTCCATATCCACAGGTATATCGAACTCTGATCCTTTAAATAAGTTATTAACCAACTCTATGGAATTTTTGAGTGAAGAAGAAGAAAAACAGGTAGACAAATATCTTGAAGATCTTGATCAATGGAAAGAAATTTTCCCTAAATCAAGAGAAATTGAAGAAATTCAAGAAGTACCTGTTGAAGAAATCAAAAGACCTGAATTGAAAGTGCTACCTTCCAACTTAAAGTATATCTTTTGGAAAGAAGGTAATTTAAAACCAGTGATTATTAGTAATTTGTTAAGTGAAACAGAAGTCTTGAAAAGGAATCAAGAAGCAATTGGATGGACACTTGAAGATCTGAAAGGTATAAGCCCATCATATTGCATGCATAATATTTGACTGGAAGATAATTTTAAACCTATTGCTCAACCACAAAGATGCCTCAATCCAACCATGAAAGAGGTAACTAAGAAGGAGGTTTTGAAATTGCTGAAAATAAGTATTATCTATCCCATTTATGATAGGGCATGGGTAAGTTCGGTACAAGTTGTTCCAAAAAAAGGTGGTATAACAGTATTTGTTAATGATAAAAATGAATTAATCCCAACAAGAACTATCACTAGTTAGAGAATGTGCATTGATTATAGAAAACTAAATCAAGCAACAAGAAAAGATCATTTTCCACTTCCTTTTATGGATAAAATGCTTAAAAGATTGTTTGGACAAGCTTACTATTGTTTTCTTGATGGATATTCTGAATATAATCAAATTGATGTTGACCCTCTTGATCAGGAAAAGACTGCTTTTACATGTCCCTTTGGTATATTTGCATATAGGAAGATGCCATTTGGATTGTGTAATGCATCTGCTACTTTTCAAAGATGCATGTTTGCTATTTTTACAGATCTAATTGAAAAGAGCATTGAAATTTTCATGGATGATTTCTCAGTCTTTGGAAATTCATTTGAAACATGTCTAACCAATCTGGACACCGTACTGAAGCGGTGTATTGAAACAAATTTGGTGCTCAATTGGGAGAAATGTCACTTTATGGTGAAAGAAGGAATTGTACTTGGTCACAAAATTTCCTCTAAAGGTATTGAAGTAGACCAAGCCAAAATAGAGGTAATCTCTAAACTCCCACCCCTGTGAATGTAAAAGGTATTAGAAGTTTTTTAGGACATGCTGGATTCTATAGAAGATTTATTCAAGATTTTTCAAAAGTTGCTAAACCTTTAACAAATCTTCTAAATAAAGATGTTGAATTCAAGTTTGATGAAGCATGTCTTAAAGCTTTTAATTCCTTGAAAGAAAAATTGGTTTCTGCCCCTGTAATTGTTGCTCCTAATTGGAATTTACCCTTTGAACTTATGTGTGATGCAAGTGATTATACTGTAGGAGCAATTTTAGGTCAAAGATATGAAAACAATTTTAGGGTTATACACTATGCTAGTAAAGTTTTAAATGAAAATCAAATAAATTATGCAACTACTAAAAAAGAATTACTAGCCATAGTGTATGCCTTAGAAAAATTTAGATCATACTTGATTGGATCAAAAATAATTGTTTTCACTGATCATGCTGCGATCAAGTATCTTTTGACTAAAACTAATTCTAAACCTTGGTTAGTCCGATGGATTTTACTCCTTCAAGAATATGATCTTGAAATCAAAGATAAAAAGGGTAGTGAAAATATAGTCGCTGACCATCTTTCTAGATTAATGAATGATGAGGTCACTGCCAAAGAAAAAGACATCTTGGAAGAATTTCCTGATGAAAAACTTTTTGAAATAACAAAACGGCCATGGTTTGCTGATATGGCTAATTTTAAAGCAGTAGGAATTCTTCCAAATGATTTAACTTGGCAGCAAAGAATTTTTTTTTTCAAAGATTCAAAATACTTTGTTTGGGATGACCCTCATCTATTTAAAATTAGTGTGGATAATTTGTTACGTCATTGTGTACCCGATTGGGAAAAGAAATATGTGTTGTGGCATTGTCATAAATCCCCTTATGGAGGACATTTTAATGGAGAAAGAACTGCTACAAAAATTCTTCAATCAAGTTTGTATTGGCCCTCCATTTTTAAAGATTCTCACTCATTTGTGCAAGCTTGTGATAACTGCCAAAGAACAGGTAATGTTAACAAAAGATAAGAAATGCCTCTCACAAACATTCAGTAGGTTGAGGTATTTGATTGTTGGGGTATTGATTTCCTGGGACCTTTTCCTTATTCTCAATTCAATCAATACATTGTTTTGGCAGTTGATTATGTTTCAAAGTGGATAGAAGCAATTGCTTCACCTAATGCTGACACCAAAACTATAGTGAATTTCTTGAAGAAAAATATTTTCTGTAGGTTTGGAACACCAAGAACTTTGATCAGTGATGGAGGATCACATTTTTGTAACAAAGTTCTTCAGAAAGTGTTACAACATTATGGAGTGAGACATAAAGTGGCCACAACATATCATCCATAAACCAATGGACAGGTTGAGATTTCAAATCGAGAAGTGAAAAGGATTTTGGAAAAGACTGTGTCTTCTTCCAGAAAAGATTGGTCACAAAAGCTTGATGATGCACTCTGGGCATACAGAACTACATTCAAGACTCCAATTGGCCTTTCTCCTTTCCAAATGGTCTATGAAAAAGCTTGTCATCTTCTAGTAGAGATGGAACATAAAGCATATTGGGATTTAAAATTTCTCAACTTTGATCCAAATGCAGCAGCTGACAAAAGAAAGTTGTAGTCATTTGAGTTGGAAGAAGTGAGAAACAATGCTTATGAGCCATCTAGAAGTTACAAGAACAAGGTGAAAGCTTACCATGATAAGAAAATTAAAAATAGACATTTTGTAACATCCTGTTTTTAATAATAGTCCTATTTTGTAAATTATGAGGTATGAAAGGTCTGTAAGTGATAATCAATGAATAAAACACCCAGTGGATGGTTTGTAATACTTCAAAAATTCCATTTTGGGGCATAATCATGGAACTTATATAAACCTTTAGAGATATTATCCATTTTTCGAGTGAAACATGCCTTAGAAAGGACTGTCCGAGTAAGGAAGAGGCTCTGTTCCGAGTGACTAAGAGAAATTCCGAGTGAAGGATGAAATTCCGAGTGAAAAATTGAAATTTCGAGTGAAGGTTGTGTTTTCCGAGTGGAACATGGCCGAGAGGGTCTCTTCTGAGTGGAATCCCTGTCTCAGAGACATTTCTGAGTGAAGAGGGTTTGATAGAACCTCTTCTGGGTGAAAGGATCCGAGTGACTCACCTTGGGGTGACTCACTGCCAAGTCAAATTTCTTAGAAAGACTTGTTTCCGAGTCAAGTATTTTCGAATGACTCGTTTCCGAGTCAAATGCTTCTGAATGACTCGTTTCCGAGTCAATCATCATCAAGAGTCTCATTTCCAAATGAAATTTCTCTGAGTACAACGTTTCCGAGAGAAGTACGTTCAACCGAAGGAAAACTCATGACCGAGTAGTTAAATTCCAAATGGATTAGCTCAGAGTTGAGTGCAACTCTGCCGAATGAAAGATTTCTGAGTGTGACTCCGAGTAACTAGACATCGATTGAGGAGATTCGTATGAGTCTGTCCAGAAGAACTCTGGAACAGCTTCACCCGAGTGGAAGACTTTGTATTAGGAAGATCACTCGAGTGAATGGGAAAAGAGTCATTTAGAGTAATTCCCGAGTGAAAAACTGAGAGAAGGATGACTCGGTTGGGAATAAATTATGCCGAGTGAAAACCGAGTAAGAGGAGTCAGTTTGGATTTAATTTGTTGAGTGGAAACCGAGTGGATGAAGGGTCGGTTTTGGGGAATGACGACCTCTGGTCGGATTTCGCTTAAGGGAATGAATTCCTCGCTTAAGCGAGTGAGAGTGGAATAAGTGAGGCTTGTGTGTCTCGCTCAAGCGAGTCGAAATTCGCTTGAGCGAAACTTCCCTCTGCCAGTGCAATGTATGGCACTTGCTCAAGCGAGTGAGAATTTCGCTTAAGCGAGAGGGACTCGGATTTCCTTTCCTTCACACTACTGGCAGTTTCCAGTCAGTTTAGATGCTGACCAAGTGGAATTTCAATCGGTATTCAGTGTCAGAATTAAGTTTTGACACCAATTTTGTCCTCTTATGCATATTTTAATATATCTAATACAATCATACCTACCCTAACATGTAGGCGGCCAGAAATGGACAATAATAAAGCTTACTTTCTTATCTAAAACTCCATTATTTCCACAATCAATCCACTAACAGCCCACTAAAAATCCATTCACGAGAAAGATGTTCCCCACTTGTCTTTGCATTATTAACACCACCTCTTGACCGGTACTCTTAAAACAAGTAAGTTAGTGAATTTTCTCCCTTTCAATTCCTCTTCTCCATCAATACACCTTTGAGCTGAAGCCAGGACAGTAAGGAGGACTTTTTCAATCAGCCAAGATCTTCAATCCAAGTAAGAGGGGATAGGGTTGTGAATAATTATGGAATGGGTAGAATTGTATGTTGTCCAGTACTTTCCAACTTTATTTTCGTATATTATTGCTTAATTTTGAAGCTGAAAACGTATGAATTTGATTCTGACTTCTTCATCAAAGTTGTAGAACTTTTTGTTATGTGAATTTTGAGACCTGAACTGTTTGATTTGAATATGTATAAGAAAATTTATAGCCAAAATACTATAGCATGTCCGTGTGGAATATTTATCCTATGTTTTGTGTATATATTAATATTCTGGGAATTATACATGCATAATCAGCCTTCAATGTCTTCAAAAAAGTTGTAGATAATTATGTTGTGGGTCTATAGAAAGTGGTTTCAAGTTAAAAGGATGTTTGTAGCTCTAGTTATGACTAAAATACTGAAGTATGCTCAAACTGAAAATCTGTTAATAATGAAATACGAATTTTATTTTTAAAACTGGGAATTTTATGTTGAGAATTAGTGATCGGTGTCATCATGAAAGTTGTAGATATTTGTGTTAGGAGTAATTTAGAACTGGTCCTATGCCAAAATTATTTTTGTAGCTCCAGAAACATTGAAAATACTAACATATTTATGTTTTGAAAACTCTCTTTGAGGCAGTTCTGTATTCTGTGAATAAGAGGTGTTTCTGTTTGGAATATGAAATTATAGTCTCTATGAAAGTTGTAGATAATTCTATTATTGAACTGCAGAAAGTAGAATCACTTAAAAAGGATTTGATTTACTCATGTTATGGCTGTTTTAGTAACGCATGTTGCTGTTGGAAAATACTGAAACTTACCTATAATGGTTATTATGGATGAAAATGATATTTTTCATATAAATAATGATTTCTTATTGAATTATTGAGAAACTATGGATTATTATGGATGTTATTGAGTGCTCTATACTTGACTTACAGTATGAATGTTTTTGTCATAAATAATTATGAATGGCTAAATTAATGTATGTATGAATGCCTTGTGGTTTATTGAGTTATGTTATTGAAAACAGTAAATCCATGATTCTGAAAATTATCATATGTGTTATGTCCTTTGAGGACTTGTGATTTTCCAAGTGATTATGGAAATATTGATATCATGGTATGTTAAATTGATTAAAGAGAATCAAAGGCATTCATGCATCATAAGCATTTGGGCGCACCATGGAATTTAGGGGTTCCATGATTGCCTACCCTGGTGGAGGGTTACTCTAAGATGAGTTTAAGCCCTATTTTCGCAGGAGCCATGGAGTGTAGGGATTCATGGTTATGCTAAGTCCTACTTGTGTACTTCTGTACTTGAGCGCCATGGAGTGTAGGGATTCATGGCATTATGCTAAGTCCTACTTGTGCCTCTATGAGACTTTTTATTGCAGTATTCCCACCAAACCAAATGGATCCAACATGACATCATTTGATTAATTTAAGATTTATTAATTATAAATGAACTTGTTTGGCATATTCATCATATCATTATGGTTGTTGATTGTGTTTGAGCAATTTTACTTATTTTGTATTTATTCTATATTCTGTCTCACTCTTACATTAATTTTTTACAGTGCATGCTACACAGAATGACGAGTGATGCCATGAATAAAGCTTTTATGAGTTATTGCTTGGACTTTGGTTTTATTTTAATTTTAATGGGTTGTAACAGTATAATGTACCATGCATTATTATTTTCTATATCGTTTCCGCTTTATAATTGTTTCATGCATTTAATTATTCCCGACTAGTATGCATGATAATATTCCGCAATTATCAACTTTTACGTGATGTCAGAAATTAAATTACGAGTTTCAAATGATTCTTTAAACACGAAAAATTTATTCGAGAAATTATTAAGGACGTCACATTGGTGGTATCAGAGCATTTTCAAAAATTCAGGACCAATTGCTATGACATGTATTGATTCTTGATATACTATGTGAATTATTTGATTACTTGTTTGAAAATATGTTAAGTGTGTGCTATATGACTTGTGCCTAACTGATAAATTACAAAATGATTTGTTTGATTACTGCTTGATAATATGATAAATGTGTTATACAATTTATTGCTTAACTGATAAACTGTAGAATACTTATAGTTATGTTATAATACGATATATTTTCCCTTAGAATTAGTATAAACCAAACTACGAATGTAGGATGGCAAGAAACAATAACAACGATATGGCAGCTGCTTTCAACCGCTTGGCTGAAGCCATAGAAAGATAAAATCAACCGAGAAGTGCTGGAGGACTTCACGGGTTAGATCACTTCCTAAAAAGGAAGCCATCACAATTCAAAGGAGGATACAATCCAGAGGGAGCGTATCTATGGGTCAAGGAAATGGAACGCATCTTTCGAGCCTTGCCCTGCACAGAATGTGAAAAGGTGGAGTATGCCACCTATATGATGGTTGAAGAAGCCGAAAATTGGTGGATTCATGCCAGAATTCGTATGATTGAGACGGACAGACCTTTGGACTGGGTCAACTTCAAAGACTGTTTCCTGGAGAAATATTTTCTAGCGAGTGTGAAAAGCCGAAAAGAGCTGGAATTTATGGAGCTAAAACAAGGCTCAATGTCTGTTGGTGAGTATGCTGCAAAATTTGAAGAATTATCTCTCTTTTACCCTCATTTTCAATAGGCTGGTGCTGAAGCCTCAAAATGTGTCAAATTCAAGAACGGGCTGAATCTTGAAATCAAAGAGGCTATCAGATATCAAGAAATTCAGAGTTTTCCCATTTTGATCAATAAATGTCGAATTTTTTAAGAAAACCACCAAGCCAGATTGGCACAAGAAAAGGCCAATAGATAACTGAGACCTCAAACAGTTGCCTTCAAAAGGAGAGGATCGTTCTATCCAAGTCGTTTCAAAGGAGGATCATCATCATCATCTTCTGAGAGATGCAACAATATGAGGTGTCTTAAGTGCAGAGGTAATCATCATATACGTGATTGTAACAGACGCCTTGAAGATGTCACTTGCTTTCGTTGTAATCAGAAAGGTCACATCAGTCTAAATTACCCTCAGAACCGCCAAAACAACAACAACAACACTATGAATCATCAAAGAGGTTCCAATTATCAGGGAGGTCATGGAGGAAACACGTATGCTGATCAAACTCCAAGACAGAATAGGGAGTCAACAGACCAAAGATTACAACCAGCAACGAGAAATGTCTTTGCCATCAGTGGTTCAGAGGCAGACCAAGCAGACGATCTTGTGCAAAGTGATAAGTGCTTTATAGTACAATAAATTAGATCCAGTTTGCTTAGGATTTTTATCATTATCCACTGTATTTCCTTTATTTATTATGATCTTTGCTTTCTTTCCACTCTATTCTACTTGGGTATGTTATTTTACAGAAATTAAGGCAATAAAGGGTCAAAACAAGAGAAAAACTACCATAAAATGATAAAGAAACAAGAAGAACAATGCCCAAAGTGGAAAGAACTCTCTTTTTATGCTGAATTCCGACTCAGAATGCTGAATTCTGACTCAGAATGCTGAATTCCGACTCAAAATGTTGAAATCCGACTCAGATATGACCAAATCCGAGTGGAATGGCTTAGAATGGAGCCTTTCTGAGTAGAATGACTCAGAATGGAGCCTTTCTGAGTGGAATGACTCAGAATGGAGCAAATCCGAGTGGAATACTTCACTGTTGGAGGAAAATCCGAGTGGAACAACTCAGAATGGAGCATTACCGAGTGGAATAATTCGCTGTTGGTGGAGAATCCAAGTGGAAAGTTCCCTGTCTTAGACATTCCGAGTACTAAATGGCTGACCCTGTTGGAAGTTCAATGCTGAAAAGAAATATGTCCCTGTTAGAGGTAAATCCGAGTGGAAGCTGTCCGAATACAACCATTCCGAGTGAAAAAAAGGGACTGACCTTCAATAAAAACTGCCCAAAGCTAATTCCGAGTGAAGGGATGCTGACTGAAGCAGATCTGACCAGGGAACAAGAACTTTTTTGGGCAAAAAGCTGTTCCGAGTGAGTTGATTCCGAGTAGAAGAGGCCACTGAATGAATGTGTTGAATAAGGAGGAACCCGAGTGGTTTCATTCGGAGAAAATGGCATTCTCAAGCGGAACAAAGCATTTCCGAGTAGTGTCTTAGCAAGCAAGGAAAAATCCGACGCAAATGAATCACACTCGGGCAGACTCTCAAGTTTCACACTGAGACCGAGTGAGAAGTCTCCAAGGAAGACATCCGAGTGAGTTGATTGACGACTGAAGTCAATTTCGAGTGGAAATCAACTCGGACTTCCGAGTGAAGATGTGATTTTATCATTTGAATGAGTAAAGGAAGGTGTCCGAGTGAATTCCTGAGAAATCCGAGCAAGATCTCTCCGAGTGGTTCAATTCCAGAGACTTAGCCGAGTGAAACAGTGAAAGAAGACTTCCCAATCCTGAGTGAGCCACTTTCCAGTCGGTTCCGAGCCACCTTTTAATCAGTTCTGAGTGAATCAGTTTTCACTCGGTTCCAATTCAGTCTTCAATCGGTTCCGAAGGAATAAAGTAATCGGAGTTGCTTTGCTCATCTCCTCACAGCAACTTCAAAGCAACTCAACACCGACCGGTTTTCTCCTAAACACCGACCCCTCAACTCAACACCGAGCAAAGATTTCACTCGGTCTTGTGCACAAAATGCACCTTTTCCACTCAGTCTTGTGCACAAAAGGCACTTTTTCCACTCGGATTCTGGAGAGAAGGTGAAATCCAACCCATATTTCCACCGAATGCCCTTGCTGACTTGGATTTCCACTATCCAAGTGGATCCTTGACTTATGGGTGGTGGCTGACAGCATCCAGGCTGTCTCTCCACCGTCCCCTATAGCTGTTTAGGTGCAAGCTGTTCCTACCAACTCCATCCAGGCTATTTCCAAGTGGGGCGGCTAACACAAAATTAATAAAAAATTCTTCACAGCCAACACCGGATCACTCCACACGGTCCAGCAACCAGCACCTTCCAGCAAGCTGTCACTCGATTTTGTGGATAAACAGCAAGCTTTCACTCGGTTTTGTGGAAAAATAGCACCTTTTCCACTCGAAATTTCTCCACCTGCACCAATCATCACTAAATCTAAGCACCGAATTATTGGAAATATTAAAATAATACAATTTGGGACAGTTGGAACTCACATGCACCGAAAGTTTCTTCCACTTGCAATTGCAACGCGTTTTCATTAGCTGGATTCCTCCATTCCTTTGCCTATAAATGTAGGAGCAAATGAAGCCAATTGACAATCAATCCAGAATAAGCTTCAATTCCTTTTCTTTCTCCTCTTTCTTTTGTTTTCTCTTTTCTTCTTCCATCCTTCTCTTTTCTTTCTTTCTTTTTTCTTTATTTCTTTCTTCGTTCTTTTTCTTTCTTTTTCGTTTCGTTTTGTTTCTCTTTCTATTTTCTTTTTCTTTATTTTATTTTAAGAGTTGTGAATTGTAAAAGTGAGTATTTAAGTTTGTAATTGGTAGAGGAATATTGCAACAAGGAAATACAGTGGTAAATTATTCTGAGCTTTTGGAGAAACCCATAAGTCTTTATTTTTACCATGTCTTGTATGTTTTATTTTTCCATTATTTTTATAAATTTGAATTATTTCATGAGTAGCTAAATTAATTATCTTGGGATAAAGGGGGTATGATAATATTTTATTGTTAATATTATTTTGACTTGGAATTAAATAAATTTCTGTTTTCCATTTAGTTCAATTATGTTCAACGCTTTTAGTGATTCCTAACAAGAACCTAAATGATAAAACTGTATACTTGCGGGTATATTAGTAAGTTTAGGTAATAAATAGAATCGAGAGATTTATTTTTACCGGAAAGTTTTGAACTAAACCTAAGATTTTTGAGATGCTTTTTGTGACCTCGGTAAAACCGTGAAAGTAATCAAAATTCTTTTGAGGAAATAAAAGGGATTTTCATAAAACGATAATGGGCCTTCCCGAGGATTAAGCAGCACTTTCCATAGGTTAGGTACATTAATAGGATTCCGAGAGGAACATATTAATTAGCTTTTGGAAAATTCGCCTTGGAAAACTTAATTCGATTCTTATTTATGAAAAGTTAAAATTCATTAACATAAAATAGAGTCTTGATCCCCTAAAATCCCAAGATACTCTCAACTCTGATTTTTTAGTGTCAAGTAAATTTTTATTTTTATATTTATTCGTATTCTGAGCAACTTAATTTTGTGCTTTATTTTACAAAAACCTTAAAAATCAATTATGTGGATAATTAAATTTCAATATGCTGGTACTTTGAACACAGTCCCTATAGAGAACGATAATCTTTTATATTACGCGACATAACCCGTGCGCTTGCGGGCCCTGTCAAGTTTTTGGCGCCGTTGCCGGGGACTGTTGTCCCTCAAATATCGGCAATATTGAAATTCGATTAGATCATACTTGTTAATATTTTTATTGTTATTTTTATTTTTATTTTTATTTTGTTTGTAATTTTGTATTTTGTTCTTTATTTTGTGTATCTGTTGTTGTTTTATTTTTGTGATAATTTGTTTTATTTGTTATTTATTTTCTTTTTATGCGATGAAGCCGTAGTGTCGATCTAAACTTAGGATTTGACCCTGAGATAGAACGTACCCTTAGAGCTTTAAGAAAACAACAAAAAGAACAAAAAGAAAAACAAATGGCAGACCAACATAGACCCTTAAGAGATTTTGCCGCTCCAAGCACTAATGGGAGAGGATCTAGCATCCTCAGACCCACAGTGGAGGCTAACAATTTTGAATTGAAGCCTTCACTACTCTCAATGGTTTAACAAAACCAATTCGGAGGATTACCCTCCGAAGATCCAAATCTTCACCTTCAAATCTTTCTTGAATACTGTGACACCCTGAAGATGAACGGAGCCACCAATGATGCCATTCGCTTAAGACTTTTCCCTTTCTCCTTAAGAGATAAAGCGAGAGTGTGGTTATATTCTCTTCCTGAAGGATCCATCACGACTTGGGAACAATTGTCTAGTGCTTTTATCAATAAATGGTACCCAAGGAACAAGACTGATGTGCTGAGAAAACAAATCATAAATTTTTCACAAAAAGATGATGAATCCTTATATGAAGCCTGGGAGAGATACAGAGATTTGCTAAGAGAATGTCCTCACCATGGGATAGAAAGGTGGTTGACAATCCATATTTTCTATAATGGACTAACTTCCACACAAAAGATCTCTTTAGATGCTGCAGCTGGAGGAGCCTTCGTGAGTAAAAATATTGATGAAGCTGAGAACCTGATTGAAGAAATAGCTCAAAACACTTACCAGTGGAACTCTGAGAGAGGATTACATGCTAAAACACCAGGTAAGTATTCTGTTGATGCTCTTTCCTTACTTTCTGCCAAAGTTGAAGCATTAACATTAAAACTTGATAAAATAGGGTCAACAGGTGCTACTAATATTGTTTGTGAAGTTTGTGGTGTTTCAGGACATGGAGCTATAAACTGCCATTTAGCAATGACTCCTAATCAAGAACAAGAAATGCATCAGGTGGATGTTATTGGAAACTATGGTGGAAATTATCAAGGTAACTACAGACCTCCACAAGGTCCACCTGGCTTCCAAAATAGGCCACCTCAATTCCAAAGTAACTACAAACCTCAACAAGGAACCTATATTCCACAAAAATCAAAGCTAGAATCCTTGATAGAGATATTTGTAGCTACTCAACTTAAACAAAATGATGAATTCTCTGATGCAATAAAAAACTTGACTTAAAAAGTGGACTCTCTTGCCACTCACAACAAAATACTGGAAAATCAAATTGCCCAACAAGCCTCCTATTCTCAAAGAGCACCAGGAACATTTCCTGGAAAACCAGAGGCTGGACCATCTAACCAAACCATGGCTGTCACTCTTAGGAGTGGTACTCAATATGATGGGCCAGTTGACAGAACTGCGAAGGAGGAAAAGAAAGTCGATGAATCTTCATCTCATCCAGTAATTGAAGAAGAGAAACCACAAGAAAAGAAGGAGGAGGTTAAGCCATATCAACCTCTCATTCCATTTCCTCAGCGCTTAGCCAAAGCAAAGTTAGACAAACAATTTGGTAAGTTCCTTGATGTTTTAAAGAAATTGTATATTAATATTCCCTTTACAGATGCTTTGCAGCAAATGCCTACATATGTGAAGTTCCTAAAGGACATTTTGTCCAACAAAAGAAGACTGGAGGAAGATGGTATAGTTGCACTTACTGAAGAGTGCAGTGCTCTAATTCAAAAGAAACTTCCACCCAAGCTCCAAGATCCAGGTAGTTTCTCTATTCCTTGCATGATTGGTGACATGAATATAGATAAAGCATTGTGTGATTTAGGAGCGAGTGTGAGTTTAATGCCATTATCTATTGCTGAAAAATTAGGATTGGGTGAGTTAAAACCTACTAGGATGTCTTTGCAATTGGCTGATAGATCTGTAAAATATCCTGTAGGAATTTTAGAGGATGTTCCTATTAAGATAGGAAAATTTTTTATACCTGCTGACTTTGTTGTGCTTGAAATGGATGAAGATTCTTTGATTCCTATTATTTTAGGTAGACCATTTTTAGCAACTGTAGGTGTTGTGATCTATGTCAAGAATGGTAAGTTGTCTCTAACTGTTGGAGACCAAAAGGTTGATTTTAACTTGAAAAATGTTTTAGAAAAACCTTATAATGGTGTTTGCTGTACTGTGGATTTTGTCGAACAAGTGGTAAAGGAAACAACCCTTCCTAATGACCCACTTGAAACTGTTTTCATGATTGAGTCGACAGAAACATCTGATTGCTCTGAGGCCCCACATGATACTGAGGTCATGTGTGACAAAGTGGTAAGCCCCATTGTGGAATTAAAACCTTTACCAGCTTCATTAAGGTATGAATTTCTTGGTCCTAATTCCACATATCCTGTGATTATTAATGCTGAATTGAATCCATCTGAAACTAAAAAACTTTTAAAACAACTTAGGTTGTATAGAAAGGTAATAGGTTATACAATGGATGATATAAAAGGGATTAGCCCTTCTCTTTGCATGCATAGGATTACTGTAGAAGATGAAAGTAGGCCCACAGTAGAACCACTTAGGAGATTAAATCCTAAAATGTAAGAAGTGGTTAAAAAGGAAATTTTGAAATTACTTGATGCTGGAGTCATATATCCTGTTGATAGTAGTAAATGGGTAAGTCCTGTCCATGTGGTGCCTAAAAAGGGGGGAATAACTGTGATTGAAAATGATAAACATAACTTGATTCCTACTAGGATTGTCTCTGGTTGGTGCATGTGCATTGATTATAGGAAGTTAAATAGCACCACGAAAAAAGATCATTTTCCCCTCCCTTTTATTGACCAGATGCTTGAAAGACTTGCGAAACACTCTTATTTCTGTTATTTGGATGAGTATTCAGGTTTTCATCAAATTCCCATTCATCCATCTGATCAAGAAAAAACTACCTTCACTTGCCCTTATGGGACTTATGCTTACAGACAT
The DNA here is from genome assembly GCA_037962975.1 of Clitoria ternatea. Taxonomy (NCBI): domain Eukaryota; kingdom Viridiplantae; phylum Streptophyta; class Magnoliopsida; order Fabales; family Fabaceae; genus Clitoria; species Clitoria ternatea. Next base: position 258,519,060 of record CM075669.1, read on the forward strand.
ATGCCTTTTGGTTTATGTAATGCACCTGCGACTTTTCAAAGGTGTATGCAAGCAATTTTTTCTGACCTTATTGAAAATGTGATGGAAGTCTTTATGGACGATTTTTCAGTGCATGGTTTGGATTTTGATAATTGTTTAACAAATTTGTGCCAAGTCTTGCAGCGTTTTGAAGAAACCAATTTGGTTCTAAATTGGGAAAAATGCCATTTTATGGTAAGAGAAGGCATAGTTCTTGGACACCTGGTGTCTGAGAGAGGTATAGAAGTGGATAAGGCTAAAGTGGAAATGATTGAAAAATTGCCTCCACCTACAAATGTGAAAGGTATTCGGAGTTTTCTTGGACATGCAGGGTTTTACCGCAGTTCATTAAAGATTTCTCCAAGATCACAAAGCCTCTTACAACTCTTCTGGGTAAGGATATGCCTTTCAATTTTGATGCATCTTGTATGGAAGCTTTTTGCAGGATTAAGCAAGCTCTAATCTCTGCCCCCATCGTGCAACCACCTGATTAGAAACTCCCATTTGAGTTGATGTGCGATGCAAGTGATTACGCAGTGGGGGCTGTGTTGGGGCAAAAAAAGGATAAAAAGCTCTATGTAATTCATTATGCCAGCCGGACGCTAGATGATGCTCAGGTAAATTATGCCATAATTGAAAAAGAACTGTTAGCTATTGTCTTTGCTTTTGATAAATTTAGGTCTTACTTGGTAGGTTCACATGTTACTGTTTACACTGACCACTCTGCCATTAAGTATCTATTGAATAAAAAGGAAGCAAAGCCTAGATTAATTAGGTGGATTCTAATATTGCAAGAATTTGACTTGGAAATTAAGGACAAGAAGGGTACCGAGAACTTGGTCGCTGACCACCTATCTAGGTTGACATCTGAAAAAGAACAAACAGATAATATTCCCATCAATGAATCTTTTCTAGATGAACAACTCTTGAATCTTAGTATCCAACGTGTTCCTTGGTATGCTGATTTTGTAAATTTTCTTGCATGTGGTATCTTACCTCCTGATCTTAGCTTTCAGCAAAGGAAAAAGTTTTATGCAGATGTCAAGCATTATTATTGGGATGAACCACTCCTTTTCAAGCAATGTGCAGATGGTATGATTCGGAGATGTGTTTCACAAGATGATGTCCATGCTATCTTGGATCATTGCCATTCTCTTTCCTGTGGAGGACACATGAGCACCTCTAAAACAGCCGCTAAAGTATTGCAAGCTGGGTTCTATTGGCCAAATATTTTTAAGGATGTACATAAGTATGTTCTAACTTGTGATGCTTGTCAAAGAACAGGTAACATTGGTAAGAGACAAGAAATGCCATTGAATACTATTTTAGAAGTTGAACTGTTTGATGTATAGGGTGTTGATTTTATGGGACCTTTTTCTTCCTCTTTTGGAAATCAATTCATATTAGTGGCAGTTGACTATGTGTCAAAATGGGTGGAAGCCATTGCTTCACCCCATTCTGATGCTAAGACTGTTATTAAACTTTTCAAGAAAATAATATTTCCAAGGTTTGGGGTCCCAAAATGTGTTATAAGTGATGGAGGGTCTCATTTTATTGAGAAAACTTTTTAGACCCTTCTAAAGAAATATAGAGTTAGACATAAGGTTGCTACACCTTATCACCCACAAACTAGTGGACAAGTTGAGGTATCCAATCGGGAAATTAAAAATATTCTTCAAAAAGTGGTGAACACATCACGTAAGGATTGGTCTATTAAGTTAGATGACTCCTTATAGGCGTATTGAACCGCATACAAAATTCACACTTGGAGAGCTTCGCATACAACTCCTTTTCTCGTAGAATAGTCAACACAAGACGAAGATGTCTTTCATGCTCTTCATGACTCTTGGAATACACCAAAATATCATCGATAAACACCACGACAAATTGGTCAAGATATTCATGGAAGATGCGATTCATATAACTCATGAAAATCGCAGGGGCATTCGTCACACCAAATGGCATCACTACGTACTCATAGTGTCCATATCGCGTTCGGAAAGCAGTCTTCGGAATATCTTCGACCTTCACCCGAATTTGGTGATATCCAGAACGCAAATCAATCTTCGAAAACACAACAGCACCCTTCAATTGATCCAATAGATCATCAATACGCGGAAGAGGGTATTTATTCTTGATGGTCAGTTTGTTGAGTTGGCGATAATCAACACACAATCTCATGCTCCCATCTTTCTTCTTCACTAGCAATACGGGAGCACCCCAAGGAGACACACTTGGGCGAATAAACTCCCGTTCAAGCAATTCTTCCACTTGCTTTTTCAACTCAGCTAACTCTATAGGAGACATCCTATAAGGAGCTCGGGAAACAGGTTCTGCACCTGGAATAAGATCGATAGCAAATTCCACTTCTCGTGGAGGAGGTAATCCGGGAATCTCTTCCGGAAACACATCAGGAAATTCCGAAACAATAGGAATTTCACCAGATTGGGAAACACCATTCCCATCAACCAAACAGAACATCACGAGAAGTTGAGAGATACCTTGCACATCAAAGCCTTCAGTATTAGAGGTTGGGAAAATCACCGTCTTACTATGACAATCCACCAAAACCTTGTTGGCGGACAACCAATCCATGCCTAGGATAACATCCAGGTCTTTCATAGGTAAACACACGAAGGATACAACAAATTTTCTACCCTCCAAGACCATCTCTACATTCTCACATCGAGTCACCGATCTTAAGCAAGCACCGGTCGGTGTAGTCACCAATATTGCACCTTTCATCATACTTACAGGCACTCGCAGGCGCCTCACACATTCTTTAGAAATAAAAGAGTGCGTAGCACCCGAATCAAATATCACATTAACAACATTACCATATATCTGGCACTCACTTTGAGCAAGGTCTTCAGCTTGTGCTGCTTCTTCACCGGTCACGGCAAAGACTCTTCCAGCCATTTGTTGATTAACACCACGAGTTGGGCCATTCCGACCACCATTAGCATTACCTCGGCCGTTTCCATTACCACGACCGTTACCACCATTTCGGTTTCCATTTCTTCCACCATTACCGTTTCCACGACCACGGCCTCTAAAAGCACCATAGCCTCCACGGTTTGCATTATCACGTGGCACAACATCTGCAACATTCAAAGGACAATCAGGGCGGATATGCCCCGGTTGGTTGCATCTATAGCACACCACTGTTTCTTCATGATTGCAATCTCTGGCTAAGTGATTTCCACCACATCTGTAACAACGGAGTCCTTGGCCATCACCTCGGCCACCAACGGCACCATGCCTTCCGCCACCACGTCCACCTCTAAAAGAAGAGGACCCACGCACAAATCGTCTATTGTTCTTAAAGTTGCCTTTCTTCTTGAAGCTAGAAGATTGGCCTTTCAACTTGTAATCATGCCCCGAGTAGTTCCTTGGAGCAATATCATTCTCTTCGAAAATTCTGCACTTATCCACAAGAGTAGGAAAGCTCCTAATCTCTTGGTGATAAATCGCCTTCTTAATCTCTTGGCGTAGTCCATTCTCAAACTTAACATATTTCGAAACTTCAGTGCCCTCTTGCTGAAAGGGAGGATAAAACACACATAACTCTTCAAATTTCATAGCATACTCTTCAACCGACATGCCGCCTTGCTTGAGTTCCATGAATTCAAGCTCTTTCTTGTTTTTGTAACTTGCAGGAAAATATTTCTTAAGAAATTCAGCTTTGAAATTCTCCCAAGTCAAAGGAGTGTGGGCAGCAGTCATACGCCCACGGGTAAGGATCCACCAAGATTCGGCCTCATTCCGAACCATAAACACCGCATACTCTACTTTCTGAGTTTTGGTACACTCCATACTAGCGAATAGCCGCTCCAAGTCACGGATCCAGACATGAGCATCTTCTGGCTTATAGCCTCCATGAAATTCAGAAGGCTTTCGCTTAAGAAATTGGTCAAGGCCTTGATTCGGCTGACCAACAGGTTGTTGTTGCTGTGCAAGTATGTCAGCAAAGCGATTAAAGGCCTCAATCATAGCAATTGTATCAGGATTGCGCCTATACGCCATCACTCAATCTATATACAACAACATGAACATAATTAGAAACTTGAAGTTTCTTCACCCAATGTGTATACATATCATTTATCATTAACTTCATTGACACAAGTATCATCATAATGTATTTCACAATTTGAAGGTAAATATGAGAAAGGAATTGCCTGGCCGGGCTTAACAACAATCATTTAATAATCTCATTTCAATAACTACCTTCATAACTCATCCATATAATTCACAAATCAATCAGCCATAAGCAATATATACATGGATAACATCATTTATAATCATATCAAGAGCAATGAATGCTCTGATACCAGGTTGAGACGCCCCAAACCCCCAAGTAAAATAGGGAAAATTTTTTTTTCGCGTCTTTGAAAATATTAATAAATTCAATAATTAAAGTAGTGAAATATTTTTCACCAAACCCCTGGATCTAAAATGAACCACTCCCATATATGAAGATATGAGAGGGTGAAACTAACTATATATTTTTCAATCAGAAGCAGCTGAAGAATTATTTAATTTGGTTTAATTAGTGGCTAATTGATTTTCAATAGGAGTCCATTCATAAAAATATGGGATACAATTTATATAATCTAGAAGGCCTAAATATACTCCTCAATACCTTTAAAATAATATCTAAAGAAGAAATAATGCATAACATTTTAAAAATTTAATTTAAAATAACAAAACGAGAATCAGGGGCATACTCGCTCAAGCGTGACTCAAGTCGCTTGAGCGAGCCAGCGTACCCACGCTTGGGCGAGAAATGAAGGAATGCTTGAGCGAAGGAAGTGAGACGCTTGAGCGAAGAGGAAAGGAGTATCAGGAGTCGATCTCGCTTGAGCGACCCAAGGCTCGCTTGAGCGAGATTGGTCCAGAAACGTTGAGGACTCTCTGGCCAATTTTCGCTTGGGCGAGGCACCACTCGCCTGGGCGAGAATCGTCCAGAATCCATTCTCCTTCTCCCTCGCTTGAGCGCTGCCCTTCACGCCTGGGCGAAAATTGTCCAGAATCAAAACACTGATTCTGTGGCAATCTCGCTTTGGCGAAATGCACATCCGCTTGAGCGAATTTGGGGCAGAAACGAATCCCCTGTTCCACAACAATCTCGCTCGGGCGAGATTACTACTCGCTTGAGCGAGTTCTGCAGAAACTCAGCAGAAAACGTGAACTTGCATTGCTAACACTCAACCTACCATACTAAAACTCAATCTATGGCAATTCATTCAGTTCCTACAAAATTTATACATTATACAACACTCTTGGAACCTGCCTCACTCACCATTAACCATCATCATGCTAACATTAGCTCATGCATATAATTTAAATTCATCATCAAACCACATGTACTCCCTACATACATCTATATTCCATATCATTCCACAAACTCTATAATATAGCATGAAAACACATCATCCATTCATTTAACAAAGTTAAGTATTCAGATTCATTCTTTACATATTTTGGGTCATGAATGAAAATTGTCATTACACAAACATGTCCAATTTTCTCCCATGACCTCCAAAATTATCAACATTACAAAATTGAGTACATAAACCTCATATACTCTACAAAACAGATTTCATGCCGGCCAAGGCTTACGCATTCCTATCCATATTTTACCTTCTTCCTACTCGGCCTCCAAGAGTTGTAGGATCTAAGTCATGCCTACATCAACTTTAAAAATGGCAACGGAGAGGTGAGTAACATAATCCAAATGAATTAAAGTCATACATTATGATGAAATACATGTATACTTGCACAAATAGCAATCATTACACCACATCATACATTATACACAATACATCTTACAATTTCAAGTATACATTCACGATATCAATCATTTGGATTGCCAAACACACACATCGGGTTAGTATTCAACTCTTTCCCCTTTCAATTCTCATTCATCCGTTGCCACCAAGGGCTTTCACCTAGGCATATCTCCAGCTATATGCAAATGCTCTTAAAGCTAATGCATATGCACAAGAATTTCTTATCAAACAATGCGGATCCGACTGTGGGAAAATATATCATTAAATCAATTGTGGGACAAGCATAGGTGTGCTACTATGCCCCTACTGCAGTAGAAAAAATTGTGTACACATATATCTCAATTCATGCATGCTTACATCATCATAATTTTACTGGTACCAAACCGTTATCGCCCATTTGTAGCACTAGTCACCCTGTGACTTGCGGATCAACATCGTGGCCTCAACTACCACAAGTGCTACGGGCCCCTCCCGAACACACATCGAGAGAGCCGTGTCCCGTCGGACACCGAGGTAAACTCGCTCACCATAGAGCCGCCCGCCCACTGGGCCCGCCACATAGGGTGCCTCGTCACCAAACTATGGACAGCTTCGTGACTCATACACCGAGTCACAGGGGAAAATCACAATACGCTCGTGCACTGAGCCGCCCTCCCACTGGGCCCGCCTAGTGGAACCCCCTAACATTCCACATAGACAGCTATGATATGCCATGGATGCAATGCAAATGCAAATCAAATGCATCCCTACACTATGCATCCTAGATGCCACTCCACATTCAATCATTCACCACCACCACTTAGTGGATTTCAACATTCTCATCATTCTTATCCAATCCCAATTCTCTTTGAACTCATTCACATCAATAGTTAGTGGCATACACATTCCATAACTCATACACACATATTTGGGATATTCACATCACAATCTCAATCCACGTATGGTTGCAAACCATCATCATACTTCATTAGTATAATATTACCACATCATTAATTTTATCCCAAACACAATGCCACATAGCAATCATCATTCTAAATGCATTCAAGTCTCACATATCATATCATCCATTCAAACAACCATTAACATAATCACATATACATATTTTCACATCACCAATGGATGAAGTCATGCATTTAGAAAAGTTACCCCCTCCTACCTCAAGTGAAGTAGTGATCAACGCGGTTCGATGGTCCCGCTTCGTCAATGGGGTCACTTCCTACATCACAATACATCATACAATCAATTTTCTACTCACTCATTAAGATTCAAATACTTAGATATCAATAAATACTTGCTGTTTTTATTATTATAACTCTCAAAACTCTTTTATTTCATTTTATCCACCATAACCACCATGGGTTAGGTGCCACCATTTATTATTATGTACTCAACAACCAACCCTTTCATGGGTTTCTCCATTAATGACTTCCACCAACAAATTACCTTCACCAATGACCTTTATTCATCATACCTCACATTTATTACCAACAATTAATACTCATCAACCTCCATATACATTTTCCCCCAAATTTATGAAGTTAGGGTTTCATAAAATTTCCAACCACCTTCATAAATATTCTTCTCCTTCCAACAATAAATACATCCACTTTATTACTTCTCAAAGAAACCTCATTCTCATACAAACCCACATTAAACTCTTGCATTAGATACTCTCCTCAAGAACATCCATACACATGCATGGTTTCAAAACTCATATTATCATACACCCATGGCAAAAAACCCAAGTAATTGGTGAGTATTCCTTACCTCACACCCAAAAACGAAAATGGGTTCAATAGGGGGAGAGGAAACTGCGAAAATGAGGAAGAGAAGGAGGAAGACAGCAGTTCCACAAGCCTCTTTCAAGCTCCACTTCAAACGAAATTGAGAAGGAGTGGAAGGTGAGCTCAAGTTGCTAGGGTTTTGGATGAAGAAAAGAGAGGAGCGGAGAAGATTATGAAGAGAAGAAGAATAAGGTGTAATTGTCCAATACCATCAGCAAACCCACGTGAATAAGGAAGGGAAAAATGACATTTTCAATTTATTTTTAACCCAACTCATTAAGACTTCATCGTTTTATAACCAACAGGTTCTCAGTTCGGTTCAAAACATCATCCGAAAATTATACCGAATACATATTCGGATTCTCAATAATATTCTCTATAGCCCTGACCAATATCATCTCATTCCGAGATACTTGGTCTGACACCTATATCTTAACCGGGCTTAATTTCAGCTCAACCGGTCTCCAAAAATTACCAAAAATTCTCAAAATCTTAATTTAATTATTCTCAATAGTTTGGGACATTAAATACTCCATATACCAATTTCTAATATTTATTCCGGTAATTAATTCTCTCATTTTAAAATTCAGGATGTTACAGTCCACCCCACCAAAAAGAAAATTTCGTCCCCGAAATTTAACATACCAGATTCGAATGCGTCAGGATACTGTTCTCTGATATCGTCTTCGCGTTCCCATGTGAACGTTTTAGTATTTCCATGTTTCCAAGCGACCTCCACCAAAGGTACCAACTTATTCCGTAATTTCTTCACGGAATGTCCGACAATGCGAACAGAAACAGGAGAAATAGATAAATCATCTCGCACCTCAATCTCGTCCATAGGGATCACGTGTAGAGGATCATAAACATATTTCCTCAACTGCGATACGTGAAACACGTTGTGTAGATTAGCAAGATGCGGAGGGAGTGCTATTCGATAAGCAACCCCACCAATCCGCTCCAACACCTCATAAGGTCCGATAAATCTAGGGCTCAACTTCCCACTCTTCAGCGCCCTTCCAATGCCTTTATCACGCGAGACCTTCAAAAACACATGGTCACCCACTTGAAACTCAAGGGGTTTATGTCTCTTGTCATAATAACTCTTCTGCCTATCTTGAGCAATCTTCATATTCTCTTGGATCTTCTTAATTTGCTCTGTAGTTTCCTGAATGATCTCCGGCCCTAAAGCCAAGTTTTCACCAACTTCAAGCCAACACAAGGGAGTTCTACACTTCCTTCCATACAACGCCTCATATGGTGCCATACCTATGCTGGAATGGAAGCTGTTATTGTATGTAAACTCGATCAATGGGAGGAATCTCTCCCAACATCCACCGTGCTTAAGTACACAAGCTCTCAATAGATCCTCCAAGCTTTGTATAGTCCTCTCCGATTGCCCATCGGTTTGAGGGTGATAAGCGGAACTAAGCTTCAACTTAGAACCCAACTCATCATGCAAACGTCCCCAAAACCGAGAAGTAAACCGAGGATCACGGTCGGATATGATGCTGGATGGAACACCATGCAGTCTAACAATCTCCTTGATGTATATTTGTGCCAATTTCTCCAAAGGACTCTTCATATTAATGGACAAGAAGTGAGCACATTTTGTCAATCTATCAAGAATCACCCATATAGCATCGTTTCCAGCACGAGTTCTGGGTAGTCCAGAAACAAAATCCATAGCTATACTATCCCATTTCCAAACAGGGATCTCCAATGGTCTCAAATAACCAGATGGTCTCTGGTGCTCAACCTTCGCCTTTTGACAAACAAGGCAAGATGCTACAAAATTCGCCACATCACGCTTCATACCGGGCCACCAAAAATTCTTCCTCAAGTCTTGGTACATCTTAGTGGAACCAGGATGAATACTCAATACGCTTTTGTGAGCTTCCTCAAGTATACGTTTTCTCACATCACCGCTTGAGGGAACATAAATTCGGCCCTTCACACGCCAAATACCATCTTGACCTTCTTCTATGAACAAATTCTTCCCTTTTTCTTGGGTCTTTTTCATCTCAATCAAATACTCATCATTGGGTTGTTGCACCTTCACATATTCAAGAAACTCATTTGCAACCTTCAACACTTCCAACACCATTTTCTTAGAAGTGTAAGTCTCCACGCCCACATTCAAATCTCTAAATTGTTCTATCAACTCCATTTCCTTTACCATCATTATGGAGACATGCAATGACTTTCTACTCAATGCATCGGCAACTACATTTGCCTTGCCGGGTTGATACTTCAATTCAAATTCGTAGTCTTTTAGGAACTCCATCCACCGTCTTTGGCGCATATTCAACTCCTTCTGGTCAAACAAGTATTTAAGGCTTTTGTGATCACTAAAGACCACAAACTTAGAGCCATATAAGTAGTGTCGCCACAACTTCAATGCAAACACCACCGCCGCCAGTTCAAGATCATGTGTAGGGTAGTTAACCTCATGCGGTCGCAACTGCCTCGACGCATAGGCTATCACACGTTCCTTTTGCATCAATACACACCCAAGACCAAGCTTAGATGCATCGCAATATACCACAAATTCATTCGTTAAGTCGGGCAATGCTAACACCGGTGCGGTAGTAAGCCTTAACTTCAACTCTTGGAAACTTTCCTCACATTCACGGGTCCACACGAAAGATTGGTTCTTCCGAGTCAACTTTGTTAGCGGTAACGCCAAACGGGAAAACCCTTCAATGAATCTCCGGTAGTAACCGGCAAGACCAAGAAAACTCCTTATCTCCGTCACTGACGTTGGTCTTTCCCAAGCCATCACAGCTTCAACTTTAGATTTATCCATAGCAACTCCATCATTTGAAATAACATGTCCAAGGAATTGGACCTCCGATAGCCAAAATTCACACTTAGAGAGCTTCGCATACAACTCCTTTTCTCGTAGAATAGTCAACACAAGACGAAGATGTCTTTCATGCTCTTCATGACTCTTGGAATACACCAAAATATCATCGATAAACACCACGACAAATTGGTCAAGATATTCATGGAAGATGCGATTCATATAACTCATGAAAATCGCAGGGGCATTCGTCACACCAAATGGCATCACTACGTACTCATAGTGTCCATATCGCGTTCAGAAAGCAGTCTTCGGAATATCTTCGACCTTCACCCGAATTTGGTGATATCCAGAACGCAAATCAATCTTCGAAAACACAACAGCACCCTTCAATTGATCCAATAGATCATCAATACGCGGAAGAGGGTATTTATTCTTGATGGTCAGTTTGTTGAGTTGGCGATAATCAACACACAATCTCATGCTCCCATCTTTCTTCTTCACTAGCAATACGGGAGCACCCCAAGGAGACACACTTGGGCGAATAAACTCCCGTTCAAGCAATTCTTCCACTTGCTTTTTCAACTCAGCTAACTCTATAGGAGACATCCTATAAGGAGCTCGGGAAACAGGTTCTGCACCTGGAATAAGATCGATAGCAAATTCCACTTCTCGTGGAGGAGGTAATCCGGGAATCTCTTCCGGAAACACATCAGGAAATTCCGAAACAATAGGAATTTCACCAGATTGGGAAACACCATTCCCATCAACCAAACAGAACATCACGAGAAGTTGAGAGATACCTTGCACATCAAAGCCTTCAGTATTAGAGGTTGGGAAAATCACCGTCTTACTATGACAATCCACCAAAACCTTGTTGGCGGACAACCAATCCATGCCTAGGATAACATCCAGGTCTTTCATAGGTAAACACACGAAGGATACAACAAATTTTCTACCCTCCAAGACCATCTCTACATTCTCACATCGAGTCACCGATCTTAAGCAAGCACCGGTCGGTGTAGTCACCAATATTGCACCTTTCATCATACTTACAGGCACTCGCAGGCGCCTCACACATTCTTTAGAAATAAAAGAGTGCGTAGCACCCGAATCAAATATCACATTAACAACATTACCATATATCTGGCACTCACTTTGAGCAAGGTCTTCAGCTTGTGCTGCTTCTTCACCGGTCACGGCAAAGACTCTTCCAGCCATTTGTTGATTAACACCACGAGTTGGGCCATTCCGACCACCATTAGCATTACCTCGGCCGTTTCCATTACCACGACCGTTACCACCATTTCGGTTTCCATTTCTTCCACCATTACCGTTTCCACGACCACGGCCTCTAAAAGCACCATAGCCTCCAGGTTTGCATTATCACGTGGCACAACATCTGCAACATTCAAAGGACAATCAGGGCGGATATGCCCCGGTTGGTTGCATCTATAGCACACCACTGTTTCTTCATGATTGCAATCTCTGGCTAAGTGATTTCCACCACATCTGTAACAACGGAGTCCTTGGCCATCACCTCGGCCACCAACGGCACCATGCCTTCCGCCACCACGTCCACCTCTAAAAGAAGAGGACCCACGCACAAATCGTCTATTGTTCTTAAAGTTGCCTTTCTTCTTGAAGCTAGAAGATTGGCCTTTCAACTTGTAATCATGCCCCGAGTAGTTCCTTGGAGCAATATCATTCTCTTCGAAAATTCTGCACTTATCCACAAGAGTAGGAAAGCTCCTAATCTCTTGGTGATAAATCGCCTTCTTAATCTCTTGGCGTAGTCCATTCTCAAACTTAACATATTTCGAAACTTCAGTGCCCTCTTGCTGAAAGGGAGGATAAAACACACATAACTCTTCAAATTTCATAGCATACTCTTCAACCGACATGCCGCCTTGCTTGAGTTCCATGAATTCAAGCTCTTTCTTGTTTTTGTAACTTGCAGGAAAATATTTCTTAAGAAATTCAGCTTTGAAATTCTCCCAAGTCAAAGGAGTGTGGGCAGCAGTCATACGCCCACGGGTAAGGATCCACCAAGATTCGGCCTCATTCCGAACCATAAACACCGCATACTCTACTTTCTGAGTTTTGGTACACTCCATACTAGCGAATAGCCGCTCCAAGTCACGGATCCAGACATGAGCATCTTCTGGCTTATAGCCTCCATGAAATTCAGAAGGCTTTCGCTTAAGAAATTGGTCAAGGCCTTGATTCGGCTGACCAACAGGTTGTTGTTGCTGTGCAAGTATGTCAGCAAAGCGATTAAAGGCCTCAATCATAGCAATTGTATCAGGATTGCGCCTATACGCCATCACTCAATCTATATACAACAACATGAACATAATTAGAAACTTGAAGTTTCTTCACCCAATGTGTATACATATCATTTATCATTAACTTCATTGACACAAGTATCATCATAATGTATTTCACAATTTGAAGGTAAATATGAGAAAGGAATTGCCTGGCCGGGCTTAACAACAATCATTTAATAATCTCATTTCAATAACTACCTTCATAACTCATCCATATAATTCACAAATCAATCAGCCATAAGCAATATATACATGGATAACATCATTTATAATCATATCAAGAGCAATGAATGCTCTGATACCAGGTTGAGACGCCCCAAACCCCCAAGTAAAATAGGGAAAATTTTTTTTTCGCGTCTTTGAAAATATTAATAAATTCAATAATTAAAGTAGTGAAATATTTTTCACCAAACCCCTGGATCTAAAATGAACCACTCCCATATATGAAGATATGAGAGGGTGAAACTAACTATATATTTTTCAATCAGAAGCAGCTGAAGAATTATTTAATTTGGTTTAATTAGTGGCTAATTGATTTTCAATAGGAGTCCATTCATAAAAATATGGGATACAATTTATATAATCTAGAAGGCCTAAATATACTCCTCAATACCTTTAAAATAATATCTAAAGAAGAAATAATGCATAACATTTTAAAAATTTAATTTAAAATAACAAAACGAGAATCAGGGGCATACTCGCTCAAGCGTGACTCAAGTCGCTTGAGCGAGCCAGCGTACCCACGCTTGGGCGAGAAATGAAGGAATGCTTGAGCGAAGGAAGTGAGACGCTTGAGCGAAGAGGAAAGGAGTATCAGGAGTCGATCTCGCTTGAGCGACCCAAGGCTCGCTTGAGCGAGATTGGTCCAGAAACGTTGAGGACTCTCTGGCCAATTTTCGCTTGGGCGAGGCACCACTCGCCTGGGCGAGAATCGTCCAGAATCCATTCTCCTTCTCCCTCGCTTGAGCGCTGCCCTTCACGCCTGGGCGAAAATTGTCCAGAATCAAAACACTGATTCTGTGGCAATCTCGCTTTGGCGAAATGCACATCCGCTTGAGCGAATTTGGGGCAGAAACGAATCCCCTGTTCCACAACAATCTCGCTCGGGCGAGATTACTACTCGCTTGAGCGAGTTCTGCAGAAACTCAGCAGAAAACGTGAACTTGCATTGCTAACACTCAACCTACCATACTAAAACTCAATCTATGGCAATTCATTCAGTTCCTACAAAATTTATACATTATACAACACTCTTGGAACCTGCCTCACTCACCATTAACCATCATCATGCTAACATTAGCTCATGCATATAATTTAAATTCATCATCAAACCACATGTACTCCCTACATACATCTATATTCCATATCATTCCACAAACTCTATAATATAGCATGAAAACACATCATCCATTCATTTAACAAAGTCAAGTATTCAGATTCATTCTTTACATATTTTGGGTCATGAATGAAAATTGTCATTACACAAACATGTCCAATTTTCTCCCATGACCTCCAAAATTATCAACATTACAAAATTGAGTACATAAACCTCATATACTCTACAAAACAGATTTCATGCCGGCCAAGGCTTACGCATTTCTATCCATATTTTACCTTCTTCCTACTCGGCCTCCAAGAGTTGTAGGATCTAAGTCATGCCTACATCAACTTTAAAAATGGCAACGGAGAGGTGAGTAACATAATCCAAATGAATTAAAGTCATACATTATGATGAAATACATGTATACTTGCACAAATAGCAATCATTACACCACATCATACATTATACACAATACATCTTACAATTTCAAGTATACATTCACGATATCAATCATTTGGATTGCCAAACACACACATCAGGTTAGTATTCAACTCTTTCCCCTTTCAATTCTCATTCATCCGTTGCCACCAAGGGCTTTCACCTAGGCATATCTCCAGCTATATGCAAATGCTCTTAAAGCTAATGCATATGCACAAGAATTTCTTATCAAACAATGCGGATCCGACTGTAGGAAAATATATCATTAAATCAATTGTGGGACAAGCATAGGTGTGCTACTATGCCCCTACTGCAGTAGAAAAAATTGTGTACACATATATCTCAATTCATGCATGCTTACATCATCATAATTTTACTGGTACCAAACCGCTATCGCCCATTTGTAGCACTAGTCACCCTGTGACTTGCGGATCAACATCGTGGCCTCAACTACCACAAGTGCTACAGGCCCCTCCCGAACACACATCGAGAGAGCCGTGTCCCGTCGGACACCGAGGTAAACTCGCTCACCATAGAGCCGCCCGCCCACTGGGCCCGCCACATAGGGTGCCTCGTCACCAAACTATGGACAGCTTCGTGACTCATACACCGAGTCACAGGGGAAAATCACAATACGCTCGTGCACTGAGCCGCCCTCCCACTGGGCCCGCCTAGTGGAACCCCCTAACATTCCACATAGACAGCTATGATATGCCATGGATGCAATGCAAATGCAAATCAAATGCATCCCTACACTATGCATCCTAGATGCCACTCCACATTCAATCATTCACCACCACCACTTGGTGGATTTCAACATTCTCATCATTCTTATCCAATCCCAATTCTCTTTGAACTCATTCACATCAATAGTTAGTGGCATACACATTCCATAACTCATACACACATATTTGGGATATTCACATCACAATCTCAATCCACGTATGGTTGCAAACCATTATCATACTTCATTAGTATAATATTACCACATCATTAATTTTATCCCAAACACAATGCCACATAGCAATCATCATTCTAAATGCATTCAAGTCTCACATATCATATCATCCATTCAAACAACCATTAACATAATCACATATACATATTTTCACATCACCAATGGATGAAGTCATGCATTTAGAAAAGTTACCCCCTCCTACCTCAAGTGAAGTAGTGATCAACGCGGTTCGATGGTCCCGCTTCGTCAATGGGGTCACTTCCTACATCACAATACATCATACAATCAATTTTCTACTCACTCATTAAGATTCAAATACTTAGATATCAATAAATACTTGCTGTTTTTATTATTATAACTCTCAAAACTCTTTTATTTCATTTTATCCACCATAACCACCATGGGTTAGGTGCCACCATTTATTATTATGTACTCAACAACCAACCCTTTCATGGGTTTCTCCATTAATGACTTCCACCAACAAATTACCTTCACCAATGACCTTTATTCATCATACCTCACATTTATTACCAACAATTAATACTCATCAACCTCCATATACATTTTCCCCCAAATTTATGAAGTTAGGGTTTCATAAAATTTCCAACCACCTTCATAAATATTCTTCTCCTTCCAACAATAAATACATCCACTTTATTACTTCTCAAAGAAACCTCATTCTCATACAAACCCACATTAAACTCTTGCATTAGATACTCTCCTCAAGAACATCCATACACATGCATGGTTTCAAAACTCATATTATCATACACCCATGGCAAAAAACCCAAGTAATTGGTGAGTATTCCTTACCTCACACCCAAAAACGAAAATGGGTTCAATAGGGGGAGAGGAAACTGCGAAAATGAGGAAGAGAAGGAGAAAGACAGCAGTTCCACAAGCCTCTTTCAAGCTCCACTTCAAACGAAATTGAGAAGGAGTGGAAGGTGAGCTCAAGTTGCTAGGGTTTTGGATGAAGAAAAGAGAGGAGCGGAGAAGATTATGAAGAGAAGAAGAATAAGGTGTAATTGTCCAATACCATCAGCAAACCCACGTGAATAAGGAAGGGAAAAATGACATTTTCAATTTATTTTTAACCCAACTCATTAAGACTTCATCGTTTTATAACCAACAGGTTCTCAGTTCGGTTCAAAACATCATCCGAAAATTATACCGAATACATATTTAGATTCTCAATAATATTCTCTATAGCCCTGACCAATATCATCTCATTCTGAGATACTTGGTCTGACACCTATATCTTAACTGGGCTTAATTTTAGCTCAACCGGTCTCCAAAAATTACCAAAAATTCCCAAAATCTTAATTTAATTATTCTCAATAGTTTGGGACATTAAATACTCCATATACCAATTTCTAATATTTATTCCGGTAATTAATTTTTACACTTAAAACTTAGCACTTATAGGGAGGTAACCCTATAAAAAGTTATTGTTTTTATTTTAAGCTTTAATTCTGAAAAAAAAAAACAACTATGTCAGATGCTGGTTTGGGGTTACTCCAGGTAAGTTTTCTTATCCTTTTATCATCCATTTTAACATTGAGGACAATGTCAAATTCTGGTTTGGGGTGGTAGGTAAGAAAACTTAACTGTTTTGTTTTGTTGTGTGATTGTAATATTTTTCATGCATGTGTGTTTTCCTCGCTTTGTTTGTAATCTTGTAAATTACCATGATTGCATGATAAATTTACTTTGAACACAAGGCTAAAGTATCTAAGGACCCCAAAATTTTAAGTAAAATTTTCAAATTTTGATTGTTTAAATGCCAAATAAATGCTTAAACGAACCTTATGTGATTAAAATTTTCTTTGAAAAGACTTTCCATGATTAGACTTGAGCCAAAATGGGTTATTTATCAAACAAATTTTCAAAACCCATATTTTCTTGATTGAGTGAATCTCATAGTCATTAATATTCTAGAACTTGTTTTTCAACCGATTCAAAATGGTTTTTGATTATATGTCTTAGGATGATAAATGCACAATTAGGTCTTATTCTTAAGCCTCAGAATTTTTGCACAATTTGAACCCTAGTTGCCCCTTTTGAGCATGAAAGTGAAAATTTTTCTTTGAAACCTTTCATTGACTGATGTTCTCTTAATGGTGAAAAAGTTGGAAATTTAGTGGAGCAAAGAAATAAAAAAGGACTTAAGGAAAATATGTATTGAATGCAAAGAAAAACAAGAAAAAGAAAAAAGAAAATCAAAAGGATGATATTGAATGAATTCCAAAAAGTCCATAAAAGTTCAAAAATTTGCTCTGTTAAATTTATGATGATAATTTAAATCATTCATGACTATTAAAGCCCTTTTGTATTCCATTTTTCTTGAAATTCCTACCTTGACAATACAACTCAAGGCCACGTTACAACCTTTGAAAGACCTTTAGACTTTGACATATTTTCTATCTAAACTGTGGAGTTTCTGGTTTATTAACAAGCTTATGGTAATGTTTTTGACTATGATGATTAGAGAGATACACAAACCTTGAAACACTTGAGTGAAAATTGTGAGAAGAGTATCTCAAGTCTTGACATTGAAATTTGATTCACGTAAGGAAAATAAAATTGGCATTTGAATAGATCTGTTTCTCTATTTTGGATTCCTTAGTTTATTAAGCTTAGTGTTTTCTGTATTTTATCTTGTGAATATGGTGATTGCTTGAGGACAAGCAACGCTTTGGTTTGGGGTATTTTGATAAGTGCTTTATAGTACAATAAATTAGATCCAGTTTGCTTAGGATTTTTATCATTATCCACTGTATTTCCTTTATTTATTGCGATTTTTGCTTTCTTTCCACTCTATTCTACTTGGGTATGTTATTTTACAGAAATTAAGGCAATAAAGGGTCAAAAACAAGAGAAAAACTACCATAAAATGATAAAGAAACAAGAAGAATAATGCCCAAAGTGGAAAGAACTCTCTTTTTATGCTGAATTTCGACTCAGAATGCTGAATTCTGACTCAGAATGCTGAATTCTGACTCAGAATGTTGAAATCCGACTCAGATATGACCAAATCCGAGTGGAATGGCTCAGAATGGAGCCTTTCTGAGTGGAATGACTCAGAATGGAGCCTTTCTGTGACGTCCTACGTCAATTTACCTTTATTTATATCTGTTTAATTAATTTTTACAATAAATTTTTCACATTTAATAAAATTTAATTATTCATCATTTCAAAATAATATTTATTTTCACTAAACATACTCAAAATAATAATTATATAACTTGATAAAAACCTTAAAGTTCCATTAATTTAGAAAAGAACTAAAAAAAAATGAAACAGGGGCCTGACGCTGCGCGCCAGTCCCACGCGTAGCGTCAGCCCTCTGCTGCGCACCTCACGCTACACGCCAGCCTCACGCGTAGCGTGGGCATGACAGTGACAACACCTCATGCTGTTACACATTTAAACCATTTTACTAACTTCTAATCTACCCAATTGGCCCGTTTTAGATCTGATTGCCATGAAACTTCACGGACCACCTGTTTTCCCCATTTCAGAACTGTTGGCAATGTCCGTTCGCCAAAATTCCAACATATGTGCAAGTTATGCATAAAACACAGTTTAATTCAAATAGGTGCAACACCTTGACACCAAACACCCTAAATGGGTTCCAAATGACCTAAGACCAATACACACAACTTCTAAATATTCTAAGGAACCTATTCATGCATTCCAAGGGTCCCAAAACCCACCGGATTTCTAATTCACCTATCCAGTTCCTTTAAATTCATAAAACCAACTATATGCATGATTTGCTAAATCAATCTTAACTATCAATTAAGCATCAATCACACAGCACACATATCAATCATGCATCAATACGACACCTGCCCATTACATTCATCATTCACACATCATTGGCTCTGTGCCACATAACACACAGACGCAATAAAGTATTATCATACTACATCAATATATATTTTCACACCAAAAAGTAACATAATCCTACATTTTATAAATCAACAAGCAATTATATATATATATATATATATATATATATACATCTCTTCTAAATTCCATATCGCCCTGGCCTCATTTAGCTCTCATCTCCGTGGTGTGCACCCATATCTGCAAGCAGTCACTAAAACCACAAATACAGGGGGTGAGTGACTGGAATTAAACATTAATATAAAAATAACCAGCAAGAATGGAAAGAGTACTCTAGTTACACTCTAATTACATAAGTAGGTCAATTAGTATGATTTGCCTTTCACCTACTCTATTATTTATCTTGCAATTCGTTATCCAAGTACATTACACACAAACGTAACACATTAACCAATGTTCAAGACCATGAACTTACCATCACCAAATCAAACTAGCAACTTATATTATGTTATACAAGCTTCATCGTAAATACACACATATAGGCCAAGGAGTGTAAAACACAACTGACTCTCATATAAGCAGACTCCTAGTATCCGGATACTAAAAGGATCGACCTTCAGTTGGGAGTCCGACTTGACATCCCGTGAACCCGACTTGGTTCACTGAGCCCGACTTGGCTCCCCCTCAACCACTGGGTCATAGACCTCTGGGTAGCTCAACTGGGTCCGACTTGACCACAGAAGCCAAAAACGAGGGTAACACATACCGTCGGTCGTCCTCTACCACATAATCACATATCATATATCATACATTATGGCATATTATTACAAGCATCATATGCAACTGTCAGAAACTAACATATGCTCACGACATAGGGCGACCGACTTGTCAAGCCCATCAATATAATGCCACCTCGTATAATCAATCATATAGTATAAACATACAATCCCTTTACTGGAAGCCTGTCAGGAGCCGCTCCTTGTCCGTGCCATGCACCGGCGATCACTCCCCACCCTCAACAGTGTCTAGGGTACCTCATCCTTAATATGTAGCTAAATATAAACCATTATCATCAATCACATACACAAATGTCAGAAACTGACATGTGTTCACTACTCGGGCGACCTGCTTGCCAAACCCCTCAATACAATACATATCACATGATCAACATACTAACATAACTTATCTCAATACAGTTAAACATCTTTAATCTCAGGTATAATATCAAAAGTTGACATATACTCACCCCACGGGGCGGTCACCCAATCGAACCTTCCTAAATCACGTTAATACCTATATACTCATCTTATCCATAATTCATCATAAAATAGTCATAATTCCCAACCGGCAAACATAACAATGATACAATCAACATAAATGTTATACCATTCACAGCAGACATCTTAACTCACGGGCATTATAGAATCCCATTTCATTGAACATGTCATATCTATACAATCTTACTGTTTATCACCATTACCAATTTCTTTTATTTAATCATCATTCCTATCATAGCTCTCAACATCAATTCTCAATTCCCCATTTGTCATATTTCATATTATTTAATTCTCACATACTTACCCCACATATACATACGTCTTATATCATATTATTTCATTTCATTCACTTTCTTATTCCATGTAAGTTAGTATATTCTAAAACTCCCTTAATCATTTCGCATCGACACATTCACTTTATATGTTCACTTATCCTCTTATTCTCCACTCACAATGATTATAATATGCGTCCTTATCTTTTTGTTCTCCAACCTTTCATATAGGTATTTTCTAAACTCAATTAACATATTTACAATAACTATAATATATCATTTTTCTAGTCGCCAATGATGCAGACAAATTTCTAAATTAACCTTAACTAGCACACCCCCCTTACCTTGATTCTGAGCTTTCTAAAGCCTCCAACCAATTGTCGGGTTCCTCCGAAGTCCATCAAAACTCTAGGATTTCATTTAAGAAAATTCCCATTAAATATTATAATTACTAAAACTAAAATCCATAACCATAAAGTAACTCTGAACCCCAATCTTAAATTATCAAAACTTACCATTTTCATTTTCGGTCTCCGTTTCCAAGTTCCATAACTTCAAACGACTTCGATCCTTCATTTAACAACATCTTTTGAATACCTATTGCTTTAAGGTTCTCATTTACACCTCAAACACTTGTTCCATCCAAGGACTTAGCTCTCCTAACACATACTAGTCTCAGGTAGGGAGAGAAAATAAGAATGGGAGAAAGAGAACCATGAAATTAAAGGTTCTAGGATGCTTACCCCACTACCTCGACGCCATAAATGTATTTTCGTCCAAGAATCCATCATCAATTAGCTTCAATTGAGCTCCTAGGGTTTAAGAGAAAAGGGAAAAGAAGAAGAAGAAGGGTTATGCATGTCTCGGGTCTGTCTCTATTTTAGCTTTTAATTCTGACTCGCGATGTTGACGCTACGCGTCACATTTACGCTACGCGTCAGCTCACTAATTCGCACCTGACGCTACGCGCCACAGCCACGCTACGCGTCAGGGTCCCTGATACCCATTCCTTAAAATATTCATTTTAATGTACCTTAACCCTCTAGAATGCCATTTAAAATCATATATTCACTTAAGAATCCTATTTCCTTTAGTTTTAACTCAATTAAATATTTAATTTACCTTTCTCAATATTAAATTACCAGGGATGTTACACTTTCCGAGTGGAATGACTCAGAATAGAGCAAATCCGAGTGGAATACTTCACTGTTGGAGGAAAATCCGAGTGGAACGACTCAGAATGGAGCATTACCGAGTGGAATACTTCACTGTTGGAGGAGAATCTGAGTGGAAAGTTCCCTGTCTTAGACATTCCGAGTGCTAAATGGCTGACCCTGTTGGAAGTTCAATGCTGAAAAGAAATATGTCCCTGTTAGAGGTAAATCCGAGTGGAAGCTGTCCGAATGCAACCATTCCGAGTGAAAAAAAGGGACTGACCTTCAATAAAAACTGCCCAAAGCTAATTCCGAGTGAAGGGATACTGACTGAAGCAGATCTGACCAGGGAACAAGAACTTTTCTGGGCAAAAAGCTGTTCCGAGTGAGTTGATTCCGAGTAGAAGAGGCCATTGAATGAATGTGTTGAATAAGGAGGAACCCGAGTGGTTTCATTCGGAGAAAATGGCATTCTCAAGCGGAACAAAGCATTTCCGAGTAGTGTCTTAGCAAGCAAGGAAAAATCCGACCGCAAATGAATCACACTCGGGCAGACTCTCAAGTTTCACACTGAGACCGAGTGAGAAGTCTCCAAGGAAGACATCCGAGTGAGTTAATTGACGACTGAAGTCAATTCCGAGTGGAAATCAACTCGGACTTCCGAGTGAAGATGTGATTTTATCATTTGAATAAGTAAAGGAAGGTGTCCGAGTGAATTCCTGAGAAATCCGAGCAAGATATCTCCGAGTGGTTCAATTCCAGAGACTTAGCCGAGTGAAACAGTGAAAGAAGACTTCCCAATCCTAAGTGAGCCACTTTCCAGTCGGTTTCGAGCCACCTTTTAATTAGTTCCGAGTGAATCAGTTTTCACTCGGTTCCAATTCAGTCTGCAATCGGTTCCGAAGGAATAAAGTAATCGGAGTTGCTTTATTCATCTCCTCACAGCAACTTCAAAACAACTCAACACCGACCGGTTTTCTCCTAAACACCGACCCCTTAACTCAACACCGAGCAAAGATATCACTCGGTCTTGTGCACAAAATGCACCTTTTCCACTCGGTCTTGTGCATAAAAGGCACTTTTTCCACTCGGATTCTGGAGAGAAGGTGAAATCCGACCCATATTTCCACCGAATGCCCTTGCTGACTTGGATTTCCACTATCCAAGTGGATCCTTGACTTATGGGTGGCGGCTGACAGCATCCAGGCTGTCTCTCCACCGTCCCCTATAGCTGTTTAGGTGCAAGCTGTTCCTACCAACTCCATCCAGGCTATTTCCAAGTGGGGCGGCTAACACAAAATTAATAAAAAATTCTTCACAGCCAACACTGGATCACTCCACACCGTCCAGCAACCAGCACCTTCCAGCAAGCTGTCACTCGGTTTTGTGGATAAACAGCAAGCTTTCACTCGGTTTTGTGGAAAAATAGCACCTTTTCCACTCGGAATTTCTCCACCTGCACCAATCATCACTAAATCCAAGCACTGAATTATTGGAAATATTAAAATAATGCAATTTGGGACAGTTGGAACTCACATGCACCAAAAGTTTCTTCCACTTGCAATTGCAACACATTTTCATTAGCTGGATTCCTCCATTCCTTTGCCTATAAATGCAGGAGCAAGTGAAGCCAATTGACAATCAATCCAGAATAAGCTTCAATTCCTTTTCTTTCTCCTTTTTCTTTTGTTTTCTCTTTTCTTCTTCCGTCCTTCTCTTTTCTTTCTTTCTTTTTCTTTATTTCTTTCTTCGTTCTTTTTCTTTCTTTTTCGTTTTGTTTCTCTTTCTATTTTCTTTTTCTTTATTTTATTTTAAGAGTTGTGAATTGTAAAAGTGAGTATTTAAGTTTGTAATTAGTGGAGGAATATTGCAACAAGGAAATACAGTGGTAAATTATTCTGAGCTTTTGGAGAAACCCGTAAGTCTTTATTTTTACCATGTCTTGTATGTTTTATTTTTCCATTATTTTTATAAATTTGAATTATTTCATGAGTAGCTAAATTAATTATCTTGGGATAAAGGGGGTATGATAATATTTTATTGTTAATATTATTTTGACTTGGAATTAAATAAATTTCTGTTTTCCATTTAGTTCAATTATGTTCAATGCTTTTAGTGATTCCTAACAAGAACCTAAATGATAAAACTGTATACTTGCGGGTATATTAGTAAGTTTAGGTAATAAATAGAATCGAGAGATTTATTTTTACCGGAAAGCTTTGAACTAAACCTAAGATTTTTGAGATGCTTTTTGTGACCTCGGTAAAACCGTGAAAGTAATCAAAATTCTTTTGAGGAAATAAAAGGGATTTTCATAAAACGATAATGGGCCTTCCCGAGGATTAAGCAGCGCTTTCCATAGGTTAGGTACATTAATAGGATTCCGAGAGGAACATATTAATTAGCTTTTGGAAAATTCGCCTTGGAAAACTTAATTCGATTCTTATTTATGAAAAGTTAAAATTCATTAACATAAAATAGAGTCTTGATCCCCCGAAATCCCAAGATACTCTCAACTCTGATTTTTTAGTGTCAAGTAAATTTTTATTTTTATATTTATTCATATTCTGAGCAACTTAATTTTGTGCTTTATTTTACAAAAACCTTAAAAATCAATTGTGTGGATAATTAAATTTCAATATGCTGGTACTTTGAACACAGTCCCTGTGGAGAACGATAATCTTTTATATTACGCAACATAACCCGTGCGCTTGCGGGCCTTGTCACAAAGTAAGTGTGAAATCAATGGTAGTATTTTATCTGTGTTGTTTGATTCTGGTTCTACTCATTCTTTTATTTCTGAGGAGTGTGTCAGACGTCTTCAATTACCTGTGAAGTCTATGATATATGATCTGACTGTTTCCACTCCTACCGGTAAACAACTTAGGACTACTAAGGTGTGTAATGATTGTTCTGTGCTCATAGAAGGTAGAAACTTTCTTGTCGATCTTGTTTGTTTACCTTTGAAGGATCTGGAAGTAATTCTAGGGATGAACTGGTTATCGGCGAATCGAGTCTTGGTGGACTGTCATAACAAGACCGTGATATTTTCATCAGAAGAAAATCTTATTTCTGACAACCTCAAGATCTTTGTCTTACAAGGTGAAATTCAATTATTTGCCTTGTTTACTCTTTCCAAAGGAGATGGTGAATCTAAAGCAATCGAGATGCCAGTTGTTTCTGAATTCCCTGAAGTATTTTCTGAGGATGTCTCAAGTTTACCTCTGGAACGTGAGATAGAATTCTCAATTGACTTAATTCCAGGAGCAGAACCAGTATCTAAGGCCCCATATCGTATGTCACCTATTGAACTGGCAGAACTGAAGAAGCAAATTGAAGAGTTGTTGGAGAAGCATTTCATCAGGCCCAGTGTGTCAGCATGGGGAGCGCCAGTATTGCTCGTCAAGAAGAAAGATGGAAGCATGAGATAATGTGTAGATTATCGTCAGTTGAACAAATTGACGGTAAAGAATAAATATCCTTTGCCCAGAATTGATGATTTGATAGATCAATTGAGAGGTGCTACAGTATTTTCTAAAATTGATCTACTATCAGGTTATCATCAGATTCATGTCAAGTCTGAGGATATTCCAAAGACGGCCTTTAGAACACACTATGGTCATTACGAGTATCTTGTGATGCCCTTCGGAGTAACCAATGCCCCAGCTGTATTCATGGATTACATGAATCGAGTGTTTCATTCATACTTGGATCAGTTTGTTATTATCTTCATTGATGACATTCTGATTTATTCCAAGACATGGGAGGAGCATGAAAAGCATCTTAGATTGGTATTGCACATTCTGAAAGAGAAGTAGTTGTATGCTAAGTTGTCTAAATGTGAATTTTGGTTGGAAGAGGTAAAGTTCCTAGGCCATGTAATCTCAAGCAAAGGAGTGTCTGTGGATCCTTCTAAAATAGAAGCTGTAACAAACTGGAAGAGACCTACTTCAGTTATTGATATACGAAGCTTTCTAGGGTTAGCTGGTTATTATCGGAGATTCATTGAGGGGTTTTCTCGAATTGCCTTACCAATGACTCGTCTGACCCAGAAGAATCAACCTTTTGATTGGACTCCAGAATGTGAGAAAAGTTTCCAGGAACTAAAGATGAAACTTACATCTGCTCCAGTCCTAACTTTGCCTAATCCACAAGAAGACTTTGTGGTTTATTGCGATGCTTCTAAGATGGGCTTAGGTTGTGTTTTGATGAAGTAACGGAAGGTAGTTGCCTATGCTTCTAGACAGTTGAGACCACATGAAATGAACTACCCGACGCATGATCTAGAATTGGCAGTGGTAGTATTCGCTTTGAAAATCTGGAGACACCATTTGTATGGAGTCAAGTTTGAAGTGTTCAGTGACCACAAGAGCTTAAAGTATTTGTTCGATCAGAAGGAATTGAACATGAGACAGCGAAGGTGGATGGAGTTTCTTAAAGATTATGATTTTGATTTGAAGTACCATCCAGGAAAAGCAAATATGGTAGCAGATGCACTTAGCAGGAAATCCATTCATATGGCATCTTTAATGGTAAAAGAGATGGAGATGATAGAACAGTTCAGAGATATAAACTTGGGTGTGGAGTTGAAATCTTCATAAAGTATGACCTTGGGAACTTTGAAAATAACCAATGATTTTTTGAAGCTGATAGGTGAAAGGCAGATAGAGGACTTACAATTACAGGAGTTGAGAGAGTTACAGGTGAATGGAAAGGATATGGGATTACAAGAAGGATCAGATGGAATTTGGAGAATCAGAAGCAGAATTTGTGTACCAGATGATGTTGATCTGAGAAGGACAATCCTAGAAGAAGCGCATAAAAGTATGTTGAGCATTCATCCTGGATCAACTAAGATGTTCAAGATCTGAAGAAAAGCTTTTGGTGGCCAAGGATGAAGAAAGAAATAGCTGAATATATGTCTTCATGTTTGGTGTGTCAAAAAGCCAAAGTGGAACATTAGAAGCCATCTGGTGAACTACAACCATTGGAGATTCCTGTCTGGAAATAGGATGACATTTCAATGGACTTTGTGTCAGGATTACCAACGACTCATTCAGGAAACGATGCAATCTGGGTTATTGTAGACAGATTGACTAAGTCAGCTCACTTCCTTCCAATGAATATGAAGAATTCTCTACAAAAGTTGGCACAATTATATGTGAAAGAGATCGTGAGACTTCATGGTGTACCATCCAGTATTGTGTCAGATAGAGATCCGAGGTTCATTTCCCGATTCTGGGGAAGCTTGCATCAGGAGTTGGGTTTAAGACTTCGATTAAGTTCAGTTTATCATCCCTAAACAAATGGACAGTCAGAGCGTACCATACAAAGTTTGGAAGACTTACTGCGATCTTGTGTGCTTGAACATGGTGGTAGTTGGGAGCAGTTTCTTCCGCTGATTGAATTCACGTATAACAATAGTTACTATAGCAGTATTGGTATGGCTTCATTCGAAGCATTGTATGGTAGAGAGTATCGAATGCCCCTTTGTTGGTTAGAAACTGGTGAAAGTTTGGCGTTAGGACCTGAAATTGTGCAGCAGACTACTGAACAAATAGAAATAATCAGAGAGAAGATGAAGGCATCCCAAGATAGACAAAAGCACTATTATGATAAAAGGAGGAAACCACTTGAATTTCAGGTTGGTGATCATGTATTTTTGAAGGTTTCACCTCACAAGGGGATTGGCCGAGCATTGAAGAGTAAGAAGTTAAGTCCAAGGTTCATTGGACCATATGAAATTCTAAAAAGAATTGGCACAGTGGCTTATCAGATTGCACTTCCTCCTCATCTTGCAAATTTGCACAATGTGTTCCATGTATCACAATTGAGAAAGTATGTACAAGACCCCACTCATGTGATTACTACTGATGATGTTGAAGTTAGAGAAAATCTGACCATCCCTACAGAACCCACACAGATCGTAGAAAGGTCGATTAAACACCTGAGAAATAAGAATGTACCATTAGTGAAGGTTGCATGGAAACAAGGAAATGATGTAACTCTGACTTAGGAGCGTGAAGATGCTATGAGGACGTAATACCCAGAATTGTTTCACTGAGGAGTGCGTTATGTTAAATTTCGAGGACGAAATTTTTATTAGGGTGGGAGAAATGTAACATCTTGTTTTTAATAATAGTCCTATTTTGTAAATTATAAGGTATGGAAGGTCTGTAAGTGATAATCAATGAATAAAACACCTAGTGGATGGTTTGTAATACTTCAAAAATTCCATTTTGGGGCATAATCATGGAACTTATATAAACCTTTAGAGATATTATCCATTTTCCGAGTGAAACATGCCTTAGAAAGGACTGTCCGAGTAAGGAAGAGGCTCTATTCCGAGTGACTAAGAGAAATTCCGAGTGAAAAATTGAAATTTCGAGTGAAGGTTGTGTTTTTCGAGTGGAACATGGCCGAGAGGGTCTCTTCCGAGTGGAATCCCTGTCTCAGAGACATTTCTGAGTGAAGAGGGTTTGATAGAACCTCTTCTGGGTGAAAGGATCTAAGTGACTCACCTTGGGGTGACTCACTGCCGAGTCAAATTGCTTAGAAAGACTCGTTTCCGAGTCAAGTATTTTCGAATGACTCGTTTCTGAGTCAAATGCTTCCGAATGACTCGTTTCCGAGTCAATCATCATCAAGAGTCTCATTTCTGAATGAAATTTCTCCGAGTACAACGTTTCCGAGAGAAGTACATTCAACCGAAGGAAAACTCATGATCGAGTAGTTAAATTCTGAATGGATTAGCTCAGAGTTGAGTGTAACTCTGCCGAATGAAAGATTTCCGAGTGTGACTCTGAGTAGGTAGACACCGATTGAGGAGCTTCGTGTGAGTCTGTCCAGAAGAACTCTGGAACAGCTTCACCTGAGTGGAAGACTTTGTATTAGGAAGATCACTCGAGTGAATGGGAAAAGAGTCATTTAAAGTAATTTCCGAGTGAAAAACTGAGAGAAGGATCACTCGGTTGGGAATAAATTATGCCGAGTGAAAACCGAGTAAGAGGAGTCAGTTTGGATTTAATTTGTTGAGTGGAAACCGAGTGGATGAAGGGTCAGTTTTGGGGAATGATGACCTCTGGTCGGATTTCGCTTAAGCGAATGAATTCCTCGCTTAAGCGAGTGAGAGTGGAATAAGTGAGGCTTGTGTGTCTCGCTCAAGCGAGTCAGAATTCGCTTGAGCGAAACTTCCCTCTACCAGTGCAATGTATGGCACTCGCTCAAGCGAGTGAGAATTTCGCTTAAGCGAGAGGGACTCGGATTTCCTTTCCTTCACACTACTGGTAGTTTCCAGTCGGTTTAGATGCTGACCGAGTGGAATTTCAGTCGGTATTCAGTGTCAGAATTAAGTTTTGACACCAATTTTGTCCTCTTATGCATATTTTAATATATCTAATGCAATCATACCCACCCTAACATGTAGGCGGCCAGAAATGGACGATAATAAAGCTTACTTTCTTATCTAAAACTCCATTATTTCCACAATCAATCCACTAATAGCCCACTAAAAATCCACTCACGAGAAAGATGTTCCCCACTTGTCTTTGCATTATTAACACCACCTCTTGACCGGTACTCTTAGAACAAGTAAGTTAGTGAATTTTCTCCCTTTCAATTCCTCTTCTCTATCAATACAAAGCTGAAGCCAGGACAGTAAGGAGGACTTTTCCAATCAGCCAAGATCTTCAATCCAAGTAAGAGGGGATAGGGTTGTGAATAATTATGGAATGGGTAGAATTGTATGCTGTCCAGTACTTTCCAGCTTTATTTTCGTATATTGTTGCTTAATTTTGAAGCTAAAAACGTATGAATTTGATTCTGACTTCTTCATCAAAGTTGTAGAACTTTTTGTTATGTGAATTTTGAGACCTGAACCGTTTGATTTAAATATGTATAGCAAAAGTTATAGCAAAAATACTATAGCATGTCCGTGTGGAATATTTATCCTATGTTTTGTGTATATATTAATATTCTGGGAATTATACATGCATAATCAGCCTTCGATGTCTTCACAAAAAATTATAGATAATTATGTTGTGGGTCTATAGAAAGTGGTTTCAAGTTAAAAGGATGTTTGTAGCTCTCGTTATGACTAAAATACTGAAGTATGCTCAAACTGAAAATCTGTTAACAATGAAATACGAATTTTATTTTTAAAACTGGGAATTTTGTGGTGAGAATTAGTGATCGGTGTCCTCATGAAAGTTGTAGATATTTCTGTTAGGAATAATTTAGAATTGGTCCCATGCCAAAATTATTTTTGTAGCTCTAGAAACGTTGAAAATACTAACATATGTACGTTTTGAAAACTCTCTTTGAGGCAGTTCTGTATTCTGTGAATAAGAGATGTTTTTGTTTAGAATATGAAATTATGGTCTGCATGAAAGTTGTAGATAATTCTATTATTGAACTGTAAAAAGTGGAATCACTTAAAAAGGATTTGATTTGCTCATGTTATGGCTGTTTTACTAACACATGTTGTTGTTGGAAAATACTGAAACTTACCTATAATGGTTATTATGGATGAAAATGATATTTTTCATATAAATAATGATTTCTTATTGAATTATTGAGAAACTATAGATTATTATGGATGTTATTAAGTGCTCTATACTTGACTTACAGTATGAATATTTTTGTCATAAATAATTATGAATGGCTAAATTAATGTATGTATGAATGCCTTGTGGTTTATTGAGTTATGTTATTGAAAACAGTAAGTCCATGATTCTGAAAATTATCATATGTGTTGTGTCCTTTGAGGACTTGTGATTTTCCAAGTGATTATGGAAATATTGATATCATGGTATGTTAAATTGATTAAAGAGAATCAAAGGCATTCATGCATCATAAGCATTTGGACGCACCATGGAATTTAGGGGTTCCATGATTGCCTACCCTGGTGGGGGGTTACTCTAAGATGAGTTTAAGCCTTATTTTCGCAGGAGCCATGGAGTGTAGGGATTCATGGTTATGCAAATTCCTACTCGAGTATTTATTTTGCAGGAGCCATGGAGTGTAGGGATTCATGGTTATGCTAAGTCCTACTTGTGTACTTCTGTACTTGAGCGCCATGGAGTGTAGGGATTCATGGCATTATAATAAGTCCTACTTGTGTCTCTATGAGAATTTTTATTGCAGTATTCCCACCAAACCAAATGGATCCAGCATGACATCATTTGATTAATTTAAGATTTATTAATTATAAATAAACTTGTTTGGCATATTCATCATATCATTATGGTTGTTGATTGTGTTTGAGCAATTTTACTTATTTTGTATTTATTCTATATTCTGTCTCACTCTTACATTAATTTTTTACAGTGCATGCTACACAGAATGACGAGTGATGCCATGAATGAAGCTTTTATGAGTTATTGCTTGGACTTTGGTTTTATTTTAATTTTAATGGGTTGTAACAGTATAATGTACCATGTATTATTATTTTCTATATCATTTCTGCTTTATAATTGTTTCATGCATTTAATTATTCCCGACTAGTATGCATGATAATATTCCGCAATTATCAACTTTTACGTGATGTCAGAAATTAAATTATGAGTTTCAAATGATTCTTTAAACGTGAAAAATTTATTTGGGAAATTATTAAGAACGTCACACATTTTATACCAGGTCAGCAAGTTTTATTGTTTAATTCAAGATTAAGATTGTTTCCTGGTAAATTGAAATCTAAATGGTCAGGCCCTTTTGTGATCAAGGAAGTTAAATCTTATGGAGTAGTTGAAATTGAAGATCCAACTTCCAAAAGAAGTTGGATTGTTAATGGGTAGAGATTGCAACCATATCTGGGTGGTGAGATCAACAGACTCATTGACATTTGTTATTTGACTAATTTATGATGTGCAAGATGTCTAGCTAGAGACTGTAAATCAAGCGCTCAATAGGAGGCAACCCATTATTTTCTTTTTATTTTAAATATATATATATATATAAATAATAGTTTTTCAAATTTTAAGTTAGAAATTTAATTTTAAAAAGAAAAAGGGTTTAAAAATTAAAAGAAAAGGTTTTTAGAAATTAAAATTTTGAAAAATAAAACAGAAGCCCACGTGTAGCGCCACACTGATGCGTAGCGTGAACTCTAAATTTTCAACCTGACGCGTAGCGTCCCGACCACGCGTAGCGTCAGGGCCCTCGTTCAGTTTTTAAAACTAAACCAGAGGGAGGCCCAAGTCCATTATCTTTAAAAACCTATCTTGCCTCCCTCTGCATTTTCAAAAACCCTAATTTCTCAAACCCTCTTTTTCTCTCAAAACCTTCAATCCCCCTCATTCCTATTTTCTCTAAGGAATCCAAGTAAGTATCTCAAATCCCTTTCTTTTTAATTTGTTTTTGAATTTTGATTCTTAGAATTGCATGAGGTTAGGGAAAGGATTAGACAACCATTAGGCTTGATTGCTGTTAGAAATATGATTTGAATGGATTGAATTTGGTTTTGAAGGGGTTGCTGCTGCGCAACCCCTATTTTACAGTTTCTATTCTGTAAACCCTCACATAGCGTCCCACTGATGCGTAGCGTGGGAAGAATAGAGCTGACGCGTAGCTTCCCACCCACGCGTAGCGTCAGCGTCTGTTTCTGATTTTTGTTAATTTTTGTGTGTTATTTTCTGTTATTTGTATAACTTGTTTTCTATTTTTAATAAATTTGTTTAGTATGTCTCTGTTTGTTGTTTGTTAAAATTTCTTAGTTTGTATGTTTGTTATACTTTCTTACATAAAAATAAAAATATATAAATTTGAACAAATTTGTAAATATGTATGTTGTATGATTTTACATGTTTTGTGAAATTTATGTTTTGTTAAAAATAAAAATATGCATGTTGCATTTTGTGTGAATTTTTGATAAAATTTCTTTTGAATAAATAGTTTTTGAAAATATTTTGTTGTCGTGTATGTTTTAAATATAAAAATAAAAATAATTGTTAACTTTTTAATGTTTGAATTGTTTTTCAAATAGTGTAATATGTTTGATTTTTTTAATTTTTTTCTTTTTGCAGATGGCACCTAAGAAATCCATTCTTTCTACTGGTCCTAAGAGACAGAGAAGGACCACAGACACTGATACTACTTCTGAAGATCTAGATCTTCAGGGAGAGGAGGTGCTAGGACTGAGAGATCCTACCAGATTTCGCACTGATGTGAAATGGGCCCGGTTTTATCAGATAAAGGTCCAAAGACTCATCTGGGAGAGAGTCTTGGATTTAAGTGCTGGGGACTATCCTGAGCTACAGGATGAGGTCCAGAGGAGGAGATGGGGACCCCTATTTTCCCTGCCTACTGAGGGGGATCCCATCTTAGTGGTGGAGTTTTACGCAAATGCTTACAGGACTCGCCAGGACGCACTAAACATTGGTCATCAGAGGACAAGCTGGGTGAGGGGTCGACATATCACTTATGACCGGGACACGATTAGTACCCTACTGGGTAACCCTTGGGAGCCTACTCCCGAGAGCGATACTTGTTTCTGGAAGGAGAATAGAAACAAGGTCGCAACTGAGGATAGTGATTTAGGATACTTCCTAGATCAGGTTGCTCACTTCTTGAGCAAAGATAGAATCTTCTTTAACTTGAGTAAGGTTGAAAGGACTCCATCAAACCTCCTCAGACCCAGCTGACCCCTATAGCTCAGGCATGGTCTCATCTCATGTTGCATAATATCACTCCTGTCACCCACCTCTCTTCTATCCTAGTTGATCATTGCTGCCTTCTCTATTCTATTCTTCAGGGCCATACCATTGATATTGCTGAGCTGATCTCTGAGCAGATTTACCTTTATACCCTTGGGTATAAGGTGAACCATCCTATTCCATTTCCTTTCATTATATCTGTCGTACTGAGGAGGCAAGGAGTTGTTGTACCATCACCAGAGTTTACTAGTTCTTCAGGGAGAGTCCCTAAGGTCTCAGTAAACAGAGATTACTTCATCCAGCAGTGCGAGCTTCTATCACTGGAGCAGGAGGCTCAACCCAGACAGAGGAGGAGGAGACCACCAGTTCAGCCACCACCTGCTGATGCTATCACTGATGGATTTGCCAGGATGACACTTGAGCATTAGCATATGATGCAGATGATGGCTGCTACACGTAGAGCTTATATGCATCTTCATGATGCATTTTATCAGTACAGACTTCAGGGAGGGGGAGCACCTTATGTCACACCAGCTGAGTTCACAGCTCATGTAGCTTGGCCTCGTTATTTACCTACATACCCTGAGACTGGTGGACCGTCTGGAGCACATGCTGAGTCAGAGGGTGATGCAGATGAGGAGGGAGATGATGAGGATCACATGGAGGACTGATGGTGTTGTTTTCTGCATCTTTTACATACATTTTAGTTCACTTTAAGTTTGATATTTACATTGGTATTTTAACTTTGTGGATTATAGTTTGTCTTTTATGTGGTGTGTTTTATTGCGTAATTTTATCATGGTGTGTTTTTGCGTGTTTTCTTTGAAAAAAATAAAATAAAAATAAAAATAAAAATATAAGTTTTATCATTTAAATCAATTTTTTTGAAAATAAGAAAATTTATACACTTAAAGTTTTTACACAATAAAACCATTTTTAATCAATTATCGATTCTTTTTATAATTAAGGAATCTTGATAAATTTAATTATAATAATTTTATTAACTATCAAGCTAATTTCAATAACCCGGTGAGCTGAAAGATCTTTTAAACACTTGAGGGTTTCGACATAACTTCATTCAAATTGATTTTGCTTTAATCTGTGATTTGTGTTGTTGTATAGAGAATTCAAGAAAATGATCAAGGCACATTTTTGGTAAAAGAAACCTTGAGCCAAAAAGCTTACCATGGTAAAATCATTTTATCCTTTGAAAGCTAATTTTGAGCCTGAAAAATAATTTCTTTGGTACCCTTGACCCTTATCAAATTTGAACCATTCCCTTTACTTGATTGATTAAAAAAGCAATTGATCAAAATGGAAAGAATATTTTGAGTAAAGAGTGAACATTAACAACTTGATTCTTTTCAAGAAAAATCAAAATTGTGCATATAAATGAAAAATAAAAAGAAATATATGCAAATCAAAAATAGAGAAAAGAATCAAGTTGGGGGTATTTGTTATCATTAATAGGGGAATTAAGATTTGGGCCAATAGAAAGCCTAAAAATTATAAAATGCTCTTTTATGATTTCAGGTTTTTGAATTCCAAGAAAAACCATCAATTCTTGTAAACCAAGCCCCATTACAACCCGTAAAAATACCTTGTGATTTTTGAATTAACTTTGTATGATTAACCATTGATTAGATGAAAATCAAAATTAAATTCGTTTGATTAAGTGAAACAGGTTACCCTTTGCACGGAGATAAACACTTGTGAGGTAAGCCTGAAATTATGCTTGATTAGTTAATAAGGCATTGTAAAATTTTTTGTCATTAAACCTTTATTACATAAGATATCTATTTTTGGTTACTTTAAATTGTAAATTGTGAAATTACTTTTTGTGGTAAATTCTCGGACTAACTCAAAAATTTGATTTCAAATTTTATTTTTCTCTCTTGCTCGAGGACGAGCAATGTCTCAAGTTGGGGGTATTTGTTAGTCCTCAAATTTACAATAAAACTTTAATAAAAATTTTGTAAAAAGAATAAGAATTTGGTGAATTTGTTAGAAATTTAGGTTTTAAATTATATGTTGTTGGAAATAATCTGCCCTTGATCAATTTTCTCTAGTTTTGCAGTAAAAATATGAAGAATTTAAAGAGAAAAATTGAAGAACTGGAGAGCTGACGCGTAGCATCAACACCACGCGTAGCGTGGGAACTTCTGATGCTGACGCTACGTGTCACACCCACGTGTAGTGTTAGGAGCTACGTGGACACCACTGACAGATGGTCAAGCACTCAGCTAATGACCCCTCCACTACCCACAAGTGTCCAAGCCGAATTAGGGGACAAGGCACATCTGTCTGGGCATGATTAATTAAAATAATTATACAATAATGGCCACTTTGAGCTGATTAATGGAGGCTGAGTCAAGGACCTGACGCGTAGCATCAGCATCCTTCCTCGGCCCTATAAATAGGGCCATTCTCCACACTTCTATGCATCCCATCTCACATTCTGAGTTCTCTTCTTCTCTTATACACTCGTGTTTGAGTGGTTCTTTTGTGAGATTGTAGTTCTAGAATAGTTTTCTAGATACTTGAGAGTGTTGTGTAGTATTGTGATCGTTGTACCGTGAAGTTTCCATCGCCTTTGTAATGTCAATCACTGTAAGTGTTGTTTTTACTTTCACCATGTGTAACTAATCTGTTTATGTTGGAATTGGTGAACTAGTCTATTGAGTATGATGTTATGAATTTAATCTTTGCATGTTTATGATTCAAGTGCATTTTAGTATTTCAATCTTTTATTAGTATGAACGTCAAACGAGAGAATGATTTTCATGCGTATTGAAACTTGTTTTATTAGTATAAACGTTAAACGGGAGAATGATTATTCATGCCTTATTAAAACTTGTTTTAACAAAAGTAAAAGTTGGAATACCCTTAATATGCCAATTACTAGGGATAGAATTGGTGATTATTGTTGCCATAAGGGCAGGACTTAATGCAAGTTTTTACTAAGAAAGCTCACGAGGGATCAGATTTTACGGTGAATACTTAGAATTTATATCACGAGGGATCGGTTGTAATGATTTTAAGTTACAATGACATGAACTTTATGATTAAATATGCATGTCTTGAGTGCCTCCATTGTTATTCTAGATTAGGAATCCAAATTCTAACATAATTTGTTTATCTGTGTTTTATCCTCAAGTATCTTAGTTATTCTAAATTGTAACTCAACTTTTTAGATAGATTGTTATTTTCTTTTAAGCACATGAACAACTCAGTTATGCAATCTTGTGAATATTATATAAATTGTATATAAATTATTCTTTTATGAATAGGTTTCGATAAATTTACCATAGTAACTAGAAAATTACTGTAACTATTGGACTTTCAATCCTAGTGGAACGATATCTAAATCTTGACAACTACAAACGATTGGTGCGCTTGCCAATTAAAAGACCCAACAGTAACACGAAGTTAACAAGTTTTCTACAACATTATATTCGGGTCTAACAGTTGGCTATTCATGAATGAAACTAATGCACACACAAACTCATTAAACCAAAAGGCATATACATGTACACACGACATTGTACATTAAAATGGAAAATGCAAGTGCGAATAATATTAGTTATACGGCACACGACATTCAAAAGAAATGAAATACACTTAACATAAGCTAGGAAGAGTGTTAACTAAGAAGACTTCTGAAGAAATCTTAGATTTGTTGATAACCAACATTAACGGCTCTAATTTAATCAAAGTCATAATTTGTTGTTATTTGATAACTTGTCTAAGTGTTTTAGAATAAGAAGTATAAACTATAAAATAAATGGGGAGTTTCTGCATAACACAAGTCTGTAAGATGAAGCAAAAAAGAAATCAAGATTTTAGAAATAATCTTTAATGTAGAAAGCTTATCTGGACTCGTACCAGACCCCGACTCGTCAAGTCATACTGCTAGCTTCAAGAATATAGAAGAGTCTCTCACTAAAGTCAACCTTCATCAAACAGACTCCAATCTCAAAAGCTGCAATAGTCATCTTGCAAATCCTCCAACAAGAATCTAGTTGCTCCTTACGAGTCTCATCATCAACACCTTATGAATCACCAGACCCTGAACCATTTTTAAAAGACGTTCCCATACAAATCTGGTATGAAGAATATTGTTGGTCTAGATCATGTCATAAAGAAAATTTATTAGAAGACTGACCAAGCAAGGCAGACCTTGATTCATCCTATAAAGTATCAAGCTTTCATCTATGCCTCATATATTTGAAGGACCTCTATACAAAAGCCTTCCTATTAAGTGAAATCTTATGTTACTCCTACTATGCCTATGATTACACAAGTCTCAAAGCTCTTTGACCTATATTACTTGTTTAGAACATCTTTCTCTGACTAAAAAGCTTTTTGTCCTTTGTGCAAACAACCCTCTCAACGGTTTATCATCTTTCAACGGTCATTTAACTGTTATCCTCTCTCTCTGGGATCAACAAGGAAATCTTATATATATATATATATATATATTATATATATATATATGTATAGAATCATTCTCTCAAAAAATAAGTGAAGATGCACACACATAAGAAGAAGTGTAAACAAGAGTGAAGAAAAGAAGAAAAATAGGAGAGCAAGAAACACTAAGAATATAAAATAAAAAAGAGAGAGAGAGCTTATGAGAGAAAGAAAAAGAAAAATGGAGATGGGCAAATCACACAAAAGATAGTATGATCAAGATAGAGAGAAACACAAATAAGCCTTAAACGTTTGTATATAAAAGCCTAAGAAAAAGAAGAAATGGCAATCTACTCAAGTGGAAGATTCAAGACCAAGGAATATTGCCATGAAGAAAATGAAAGCTCACTATGTGCAATCCATTTCTATTTCAGAAGCACTAGCAATCCAAGTCAGAAATATGCTTTGCACATCCCAGCACCTTCTATGAGCATATCATTTCTAATCAAGCTTTCAGGCTTAGTGTAGTTAGTGCTTACATCTCATCTTGTAAATGTACTAAGCCCTATACGAAAAAAGTCATTTTCTTTCTTCACAAACCTGTTTATCAATTTAACACTTAGCTCTGTTAAGTTAGAAGGCTTACTTTGTTTGTTTTAATTCTTTCTATTTATTATAAACACAGGTTTGGTAGACCTGTTTGGAAACTTTGTGGCCTGAAGAGGCTTTTGAAAGAATAATTGGGTTTAAGCCATGAGTGGCTTATGAAAGAATACTTGGGTCTGCCCCAAGAGTGGGTGTTGCAAAAGAATACTCAACGAGCTAGAAGTGGCTGGTGTCAAGAATACTTGGAAGCATAGTCTAGGCTTAAGCCATGAGTGGCTGGACTCAATAATACTCAAAGGCACAGTCTGTGCTGATTATGTAAAAGAGATATTTTACATAGTGAAAAACCCTTTAAGTCTGAAGGTACTGGGTGTAGCTTCCGCATTGGAAGTGAACTAGTATAAAATCTCTTAAGTGTTATTTCTCTCCCTATCTCTTACACAAGTATGTTACTCTCTTTATTGTACCTATTCAAACTCACAAAAGTCTGCTCTGCTGTGCAAATCTTACTTTTTAGTTTGAATAAATGAACAGACTTATTCAACCCTCTCTTTCTAAGTCTGTTCTCCAAACCATCAAAGAGCATTGTGGGAAGTTGAACTACAACTCATATATGCCACAACTCTGGGGACTATTGGATTGGTTATTTATATCACTGGCTATGGTGATTCAAACACATAGCGAACTCAAATATGTGGATATCAGCAGATGAATAATGTCACGATAACAACAAAATGAAACAGCATTCAAGATTCAAGGCAAATTCTCACAATATTTGGTATTCAAGAAACAATAATCAAATTCAGCTGGTATTTCAATCACAAATGCTACACCGACTAAACATCTTTGTCTATCAAAACATAGCCTAACCTTCTCCTACCTAAGCTTGGGGATCAGCATTAAAAAATCTTTCTACTATTTTCTTAGTTCTTATAAAAGAGAAAGGAAACATAGCCTAACTTTCTCTCACCTTAGATTGTTTCACTCCAATTAACCAGATAGACAATAGTATATTTCCTAAATCTAGAATTAAAACAAACTTAGCAAAACTACCAGTTCCATTATTCTTAAAGCATTATATAAAAAAACCACAGTAACAATCATTGATGGCCTCCTTGGAAGGAAAGTCTAAATTGATTTTTGGGAGCTTCCCTAACTTGTTGACCTAAAAATATACTTTAGAAAAAACTACTTACCCTTTAAAGTGGTTTCCAAAACAACTCCCCTGTCTAGGGTGAATCTAGTCCTATCATCATTATGTACCGCATGATGGTTTTTTTTAAATGGTGCCTAAAAATAAATATATTGTTGTTTATGGCAGTTCCACAAATATTTCATGGTCTGGGCAGAATCTGTTATTTCATGTTTTCAATTTTACAATCCTAATATGCGAAATCATCCTGCTGTGACGCGTGGAAAAGTGGTGAGGGAAAATCACATGCCCTGTATGTGAAATTATGGTGTCAGCTTTGACCCAGGCATTGTCAAATCGAACTGTAAATTCGCAAAGACACAGTGCGAAAATCAGTGTCAGAATTCTACAAATCCGTAAACCCAGTATGCGAAATTCAGTGGGTTGTCCCATCAGTGCTAAAGAATTTCACAGGTCAGCCATGTGAAATACGTGCATGGCTGACGCGTGGCAAAAATGTTGCACGTCCTCTACATTTCATTGATTGAATATAAGAATTGCTTGGGGTGGACACGTGGCACGATAAAAAAAAGCAAAAATGAGAATTTTAGCCTATAAAACCATGGTTGTGCAAGTTCTTGGTAGTGTGCTCTCTACTTTCACTTTTATTTTGCTATAAACAATCAAGATTTTATGATCAAGTTAGAACATATTTTTTATTTAGTTTTATTGTGTTAGACATAGTGTTTGTAAATAGGTTTTATAAATTAATTATTGTTTGTAAATTAATATTTACTAATATTGTTAAAATTGTTTATAAATCCATGTTCATTAAAATCTAAGTTCTTAAATTTAATAAACATTGTTTATAAATTGATGTTTATTAATGTTCATAAGAAAATTTTAAGTTTATGTTATTTTCTAAAGTTAATAAACTTTGTTTATAAGTTAATGTTCATAAATGTTATTCAATATTTATTAAATTGTTTTATATTAATGTTCATTAAGATGTTATTTTTCATGTTAAAAATTAATTTGTAATAATAATGTGTATAGATTAATGTTTATTAATGTTAAAAAATTACATGTTAATGTTAGTTTTTAAAGTTAATAAACTTTTTTTATAAATTAATGTTTATGAAATTGTTTTATATTCATGTTGATTAAGATGTTATTTTTTATATTAAAAATTAATTTGTAATAATAATGTGTATAGATTAATGTTTATTAATGTTAAAAAAATTGCATGCTAATGTTAGTTTTTAAAGTTAATAAACTTTGTTTATAAATTAATGTTTATGAAGTTATTTTATATTAATGTTGTTTAAGATTATATTTTTCATATTAAAAATTAATTTGCAATAATAATGTTTATTAAATTTTTTTATATTAATGTTCATTGTTGGTTTATTGAACTTTAAAGTCTAATATAAATTATCAATAGTTGGTGATTAAATAATTTTTATTAAAATAAATATACTATTAATATATAATATTATATGATGTTTCCATTGGTCCTATGCAATTTTGTTGGGTCTTCGTGAAAATTATATATGTTTCTCATTGTAGGATGACTTTGTCATCTCCATCAGTGTGTGGCTCACGTGAAGCTCAGTCCGAAAGATCGAACATTATTGAAATTTCAAAGTGCCCATGTATCAGAGTCTATCTGGAACGTGAAACCAGATTGAATTTTGAGGATTAGATGAGTATTGGTTTTTCGTAGAGCGAGTGTCCCGTAACAGATTGTACCACTTTTGCAGAGGGCGGGATTTCTTGGAATTGCACAGTTGCACTTTTTTACGGTAGAGGCTGCCTTAATCTCTGCCCTTGTTGAAAGATGGAGGCCTGAGACGTATACGTTCCACATGCCACCTGGTGAGTGTACAATTACACTTCAGGACATTACGGTCCAGGTTAGACTACGTGTAGATGGTTTACTTGTGATAACAGACACAACTCCTCATGACTGGAAAGTAGTGGTTCATAACCTGTTTGGCATACACCCTATCGATGAGGCATTTCATGTTGGTTGTTTAAAGTTGCTAATGTTGAAGACCACCTGGGTGATGAAGTACAACTATTAAGGTTTACCAAGGCATATATCATACGATTGTATAGGAATGTCTGTATGGATCAAAGTCTCCTTCAATGTCTGTATCCACGTCACTATCATCAAGAACATAAGCTTCATTGACCTCTTCCTCGTTGCTACTTTCACACTCCAACTAAACACCAAAATCAGGATCATCATTATCTGATAAGCCAACATCCATTTCGTCTTCCAATAACCAAACATTAAAGATTTGTTACTTACAAAATACCAACAACTACTTTAAAAAATATTCACACTATATAACTTTCAAACTATACTTACTTCCTGTCTATGTGATACATTATGAAGCACTTCCTTGTGTATGATGCAACGAAGATGCCAGAACATTAACATCAACATATATCTCAAGTGCATTCATATTCAATTAACACTCAAATTTTTTTTCCAAATCAAACTCTTCATTGTCGTTAATTTGAAAACCCTTAATTTTTTTCTCTTATCAATAATTAACCTGCTAGTTAATTGCGTTATGACCTGATTCGCTTTGAGATCCAACTTATTAAAAATCCTTTCTTTAAGTTGTGCAACTGTAATACCACGTCTAATTTGCATTAATCTGGTGTCCCCATTCAAATGAGAAACCATCCAGGCCTTCAAATTTTCACCCATTTATATACAGAATCGCCCCAAATGCCATTGCGGCAATACAAAAAAAGGGTACTCAACTACAACTGGCAATATTCTGGAACCTAATACCTCAAAAACAATACTAACAATTTAAAAAAAATCACATAATATATCCTATAATTGTTATTCAAGTGGCCTCAATACTCAAGAGGGGGTGAATTGAGTGTTTAAAAAATTTAACTTGGAATGCCCTTGAACTTGGTTCTTTATGCAATCTTAATGAGATATGCAAAACGTCTTAAGCAGTAACAATCAAATGCACAATAATTTGTTTGATTTGAGATAAAGAGCTTCTTTGAGACAAGTGAGACTTAACAGAAAAAATGAGAATTAAGAGAGAATAATGGTTTGGTAATTTTATCAAATAGTTGGTATGCAGGTAGTTTAGAGACTTCTTATGAACACAATTAATTCAAGCAATCAACTCAGGCAATTTAAAAAATAGTTGGTATGCATATGTAAGTAATGAGTTCAAGGTAAGAAGAAATGCAAACCAATTTAATGAGTTCCACCAATCTGGTGTACGTCTCGCCTTCAAGCAACCCACTTAAAGGATTCCACTATTGAAGATTTGAGATACAAGCTTTGAGCAATTGTCTCCTAGTGTCCTACACTCAAGAATCCAATTCTCATAAGCAAAGGGCAACCCACCCAATCTCACAATCTCTCAATATCCCAAAGGTTGAACCCCAACCTTTGTAACCACTTAACCTAGAGTGAACTTTGGTGTTTGGTGTTTGTGTTTACAAGCAATATACTCTCTCAATAGAGTGAATAAGCAAATAAAGAGTTCTCACAGTTTCTAACTCTCAACAAGAGAGGATATACAAGTTCTAAGCTCAAGGATTCAGAATATACAAAGAAAATGAACTCACTAAGCATAAATATAAGTAAAGATTGATTGCCTCTTATTGTGTGTTGTTGTGTTTGAGTTGGGGATCCATTTATAGAGCTTTGAAGGTCCTCCTAGCCATTGCAAATGAGTTCCAGGTTGTCCCTTCATGTAGTGGGTGTTTGGATCTCAGTTTCCCACTTAAAAGTGTCTTTCTAATGGTGTTACCCACTACTTGAATCGATTCATACCTTTTCGAATCGATTCAAGACATTCTGACTTGGGCATTTTGGGCTTCCAGGAGCGTGTGAATCGATTCAGGCTTTGGTGAATCGATTCAGGGTGTTCTATTTTGAATTCTTGGGCTGTCAGCTTCGTGTGAATCGATTCAGGCTATTGTGAATCGATTCAGGGTGTTTTATTTTCATATTTTTGGGACTTTCAGGCCTCTGAATCGATTCATGCATATGTGAATTGATTTAAGCAATGCTGTTTGTTGTTTTTCCATGCTTTTTGATATTTCCTTGATACATTTGGAGTCATGGTTCCTTTCCTGATTCCTTGAATGCATTGTTTTCTTGATTCTTTGATCCTATGGAA
The DNA here is from genome assembly GCA_037962975.1 of Clitoria ternatea. Classification (NCBI taxonomy): domain Eukaryota; kingdom Viridiplantae; phylum Streptophyta; class Magnoliopsida; order Fabales; family Fabaceae; genus Clitoria; species Clitoria ternatea. The sequence goes on from CM075669.1 coordinate 258,563,042, forward strand.
ACATGTTCTTCATGATTCCTTGAATCTTTGATTTGAGTACATCAATTGTATTCTTTTGATTTGTTTATTTCATTTGTTTTTGATCCATGAATAATGCTTTTCTTGTTCTTGGATACTTGTCATTATCAAAACCTGTCTATAACATGCAAATACATTCTCCCCCTTTTTAATGATGACAACCAATGGCTATCTCTTCGGGTGTTAATATTAATATTTAAGTAATAATGAGAAAGAACCATTTGTAGAAAAATTTTAAGTTTTTAGAACAGAGTATGTCTCCCCCTTTGTTATTGAATCATTGCATTTATTTATATTCATCTGATCATACATTACTCTTATTACTCTCCCCTTTAGAAAAGTATTCAATATCTAATATCTGGGTATCAGAGCATCTCTCCCCCTTTGTCATTATCAAAAATAATATAAGCTCTAGGAAAGAAAAGGAAATAATCATTGGATAATTAAGGATTAATAACCAGCAAACACAACTATGAGAATTGTGACGTCCTACGTCATTTTACCTTTATTTATATCCGTTTAATTATTTTTCACAATAAATTTTTTTTCGCGTTAAATGATAATTATTTAGGTAGAATGACATTTATTTTTTTTGAGCATACTCAAAATAATAAACAATAATAAATAAATCAAATAAATAAATAGAATCAATTAAAAAAAGTGGAAGAAGAAAATAAGGTCAGGGGGTCACTCGCTTGAGCGAGACCCTGATTCGCTTAAACGAAACCAGCGAAGGTCGCTTGGGCGAGTTCCTACTCGCTTAAGCGAGTTCTACAATTTAAACCTGAGCGAGTTACGAGACTTGCAAAGAAAATTCACTAACAATTCAGTTTTTTACAAAGAAAAACAAGCAATATCTCTAAGGTGTTTCTTCATTCGAAGCGAGGACCTTCCTTTACTCGGAAATGGTCCTCTCGGTTATGCCTCGCTCAGAAACGCCTTAACCTCCCTTCACTCGGAAGTGGTTCCCTCAGTCATGCCTCACTCAGAAACATCCTAACCTTCCTTAGCTCGGAATGGGCTCTCTCAGTCATGCCTCACTCGGAAACATTCTAATCTTCCTTCACTCGGAATGGGTTCTCTCAGTCATGCCTCACTCGGAAACATTCTAATCTTCCTTCACTCGGAATGGGTTCTCTCAGTCATGCCTCACTTAGAAACATCCTAACCTTCCTTTACCCGGAAGGGTTCTCTCAATCATGCCTCACTCAGAAACATCCTAACCTTCCTTCATTCGGAATGGGTTCTCTCAGTCATGCCTCACTCAGAAACATCCTAACCTTCCTTCACTCGGAATGGGTTCTCTCAGTCATGCCTCACTCAGAAACATCCTAACCTTCCTTCACTCGGAATGGGTTCTCTCAATCATGCCTCACTCGGAAACATTCTAATCTTCCTTCACTCGGAATGGGTTCTCTCAGTCATGCCTCACTCAGAAACATCCTAACCTTCCTTCACTCGGAATGGGTTCTCTCAGTCATGCCTCACTCAGAAACATCCTAACCTTCCTTCACTCGGAAGGGGTTCTCTTGGTCATGCCTCACTCAGAAACATAACCTTCCTTCACTCAGAAGTGGTTCTCTCGGTCATGCCTCTCTCGGAAACATCATAACCTTCCTTCACTCGGAAGGGTTTCTCTCGGTCATGCCTCACTCGGAAACATTCTAATCTTCCTTCACTCGGAAGGGATTCTCTCGGTCATGCCTCACTCAGAAACATTCTAACCTTCTTTCACTCAGAAGGGGTTCTCTCAGTCATGCCTCACTCAGCAACATCTTAACCTTCCTTCACTCGGAAGTAGTTCTCTCGGTCATGCCTCACTCAGAAACATCCTAACCTTCCTCCACTTGGAAGGGGTTCTCTCGGTCATACCTCACTCGGAAACGTCCTTCTTTTCATCATACATGACCCCCAATCATTTACAAACCCGCCCATAGCAATTTATAATTTACAACTACTATTGGCTCCGTGCCAATATATATATATATATATCAAACTCATGAAAATCGACACTGATCATATTAGCATCACCACCACACCACTTCATTCATATGAACTCATATTTCATCATACAACATGTCAATTCTAGCTCACTACTCATCACAATCATTCATAATCATTCGATCCAAACTATGCTTATTTCATCACACATAAAAAAACACATGTAATCCATACATAAAACACATTACATATTGCACACAGCATTATTTTCATAGTTCATTTCAATTTTTGGCATCAATTCTCCGCTTGGTGCACCTCCAGAGCTTCAACCTCCTCCCTGTCACTGGTTACTAAATTAAAAGGAAACCACAGCAAGGGTGAGTGTTTGGCATCATAATTAATCTAGAACGGAAATTAAATAACAAAATGCATGTGTACAAACTCCATCCGAATTCTTTATCCTTAAATTATAATTCACAATCAACAAATATAATTAAGTACATACACATCATCACACAATGCTAATAATTCCATCAATTATCACCAATGACTCTCATACAAAATCGACGCCTAGAATCCGGATACTAAAGGATCGGCCTTCAGCTGGGGGTCCTACTTGACACCCCGTGAACCCTACTTGGTCCACCGAGTCCTACTTGACTCTCCACCTAAACCATTGGGACCTACATGACCACTGGGTAGCTCAACTAGGCACAAAAATCACGGGAGCCGGAAACGAGGGGCTATACATACTGTCGGCCGTCCCACACCACATAATCATACATGTATAACTCACGTTTCTCAAATCACATAACGAGTGGCTCAAGCCCGTCATCACCATTGCCACTATACACATCGATTTATCATAATGTAAAACACTCTATTCTCATGATCATCATAAACTATACACAATTCACATTCATACATATATACATATACAATTATCATCTAGTAATCTTTCTTGCCATTTTAGTATTTAGTTCGACGACCCAAACCCAAAATATGCACCTATTCTAATCAATTACAACTCGAACACCCCCTTACCTCGATTCTAAGCTTCGACGATTTGTTCTTGATGCCGGTTGCGTCCTCTAAGTGCTTGGTTCAAGGTCCTACTTCCGAATCCAGCACCCGCTTCACCGCTCAGTCCTCCGACGTCCGTTTCGTTACCTACGGAGGTCGAAACACCAAAATCCATTAACGTCATACCACCCTCATTGCTCCAAATACCGTTTTCAGGCTCCCATGCACTGAAGGAGTGGAAAACGGAGGCTTCTCCTACCATGCATGGCCATCGGCTAGAGGGGAAGAAATGAAAAGGAAAGATAACTCAATTTTAAGGGGTTCATTGTGCTCACCTCGAAGCCATGATCTCAAAAACGTGGTTACTTTGAAGTTTCGACACCAAATGAACCTCCTCTTGAAGTATGCAAGTCACGGCAAGATGGAGGGAGAGAGAAGAAGAAGAAGACGCTGGCGTGAAGAAGATTAGGAAGAAGAAGAGAGATTGTCATTTTAAGGCATCAGGGAAAAACTGTCCTTTCCCTCTTTCTTTTATAATTTCTTTAAAAGTTTTAATTAAACTTTTACCTTTTATAATTAATCAATCAAATAAATTTACTTATACCCACCATATTTAATTATCTATAATTATATTTATATTAATAATAATTCCCAAAATCTCAATAAATCCAGTAGGTCAATTATTAATATTTTTCCGCCAATTAAAATTTTGCTAAAATCTTAAGGATGTTACATCCACCCCCCTAAAAAGGAGGATTTCGTCCCCGAAATCGACGTACCTTATTGGAAAAGATCGGGGTACAGCCACCTCATGTCTGATTCTAACTCCCATGTATAGGTTATTCCATTTAGATTTTGCCACTTGACTTTTACCAATGGTACTTCCTTGTTTCTTAATCGTTTAGTCTGGTACTCTTCAATCCAGATAGGTGCTACCTCCACCGTCAAGTCTTCTTTTAGTTCAATAGAATCTGCCGGTACAATCATGGAGTCACAAGGAATGTACGCTCGAAGTTGTGACACATAAAATACATTGTGGATATTAGTTAACGATTGGGGAAGATCCAATCGGTAAGCAACATCACCAATCCTCTCCAAAATCTGATATGGCCCAATGTATCTCGGGTTAAGCTTATGACTCTTCAGTATCCGACCTACACCTTTAGTAGGTGAAACCTTCAGAAATACCCAATCTCCCACCTGAAACTCAAGTGGTCTATGTCGATTATCATAGTAACTCTTCTGTCGATCCTGGGCAATCTTCATTTTTTCTCAAATCAAAGCAACTTGTTCATTCATTTCCTGAATTAGTTCAGGACCCAAATGGATAGCACCACCGTTTTCATTCCAACACAAAGGTGTACGACACCTTCTACCGTACAAAGCTTCATATGGAGCCATACCAATACTACTATGATAGTTGTTGTTATAAGCAAATTCCACCAATGGCAAGTATCTTTCCCATGAGCCACCTTGCTCCAATACACAAGCTCTAAGCATATCCTCCAAAGTCTGAATTATACGCTCAGATTGGCCATCAGTCTGAGGATGATAAGCTGAACTCAGTCTCAGCTCAGTACCCAATTCCTGCTGTAAACTTCCCCAGAATCTGGAAGTAAATTGGGGATCACGGTCTGAAATAATACTTGAAGGCACGCCATGCAACCGTACAATTTCAGTAATGTACAATCTAGCCAACCGGTCCAATGGCCATTTCATGTTCATAGCCAGAAAGTGAGCATTCTTGGTCAATCTATCTACAATTACCCAGATTGCATTGCATCCAGAACGGGTTCGAGGTAACCTAGATATAAAATCCATCGTAATACTCTCCCACTTACAAATGGGAATCTCAGGTGGTTGGAGTAGTCCCGGAGGTCTCTGGTGTTTAACCTTACACTTCTGACATACTGCACAAGATCTCACATATTCAATTATTGCTTTCTTCATTCCCGGCCACCAGAATTCTTTCTTCAAATCATGATACATTTTTGTAACACCAGGATGAATGCTTAACGAACTTTTATGTGCCTCTGACAACACAGCTTGCCTGAAATCACCTTTTGCAGGCACCACAACTCAGTTTCTGAACCGCCAAATTCCATCGTTGCCTCTGGTTAATTCCATATTTTTACCTCTTACTTGAGTGTCAAGCAATTTCAGCAACTCTTCATCATCCTCTTGTGCCACAGCTAAAGATTCTAGAAATTCATTGGAGATCTTCAGCATCCCAACTATCATTTGATCTGGGGCGTTCATAACAACCCCAATATTCATATCGCGAAAGTTTTCCAACAATTCATCTTCTTTGCTCATCAAGAAGGCTGCATGTAATACTTTTCTACTTAAGGCATCAGCCACAACATTTGCTTTTCCAGGATGGTACCTCAAATCAAAATCATAATCCTTCAGATATTCCACCCATCTCCTTTGTCTCATGTTTAATTCTTTCTAATCAAACAAGTATTTCAAGCTCTTGTGGTCACTAAATACCACAAAACGAGAACCATATAAATAATAGCTCCAGATCTTTAATGCAAATACCACCGCTGCAAGTTCCAAATCGTGGGTAGGGTAATTCTGCTCATGCGGTCTCAGTTGCCTTGAAGCATAGGCAATCACCCTGTCATCCTGCATTAATACATATCCTAAGCCAAACTTGGATGCATCACAGTACACTACAAATTCTTTTGTCACATCTGGTACTGCAAGCACAGGTGCAGTAGTCAAACACCGCTTCAGAGTTTGAAAACTCAATTCACACTTGTCTGACCATACAAATGGATTCTCCTTTCTCGTCAATCGAGTCAAAGGAAGCGCAATGCGAGAAAATCCTGCAATAAAACGGCGATAATAACCAGCCAATCCAAGGAAACTCCTAATCTCAGTCACTGATTTAGGCCTCTCCCAAGCCATAACTTCTTCAATCTTGGATGGATCAACAGATACCCCATCCCGGGAAATCATATGTCCCAAGAATTGTACACTTCCTTCCCAGAAATCGCATTTAGATAACTTAGCATACAACCTTTCCTCCCTAATATCTGTAAAATAATTTGAAGATGTTGTGCATGCTCCTCAATAGACTTCGAATACACCAATATATCATCGATGAACACTACTACAAATTGATCAAAGTATGGTTGAAAGATCTGGTTCATGTAATCCACAGAGATAGCAGGAGCATTTGTCACTCCAAAGGGCATCACAACATACTCAAAGTGTCCATATCGAGTCCGGAACGCCGTCTTTGGAATATCTTCCGGCTTCACTCTTATTTGATGATATCTAGACCTCAAGTCAATCTTGGAAAATACCACAGCGCCTCTTAACTGATTGAACAAATCATCAATTCGTGGAAAAGGATATTTATTCTTAATCGTTAACTTATTTAATTGCCGATAATCAATACACATCCTCATACTACCATCTTTCTTTTTCACCAATAATACCAGAGCGCCCCAAGGTAAAGCACTCAGTCGGATAAATCCCTTCTCTAACATCTCATTCACTTGCTTTTTCACTTCAGTCAATTCCACAGAATACATTCTATAAGGTGCACGGGACACAGGTTCGGCCCCGGGAATCAAATCAATGGCAAAATCAATCTCCCGATTGGGAGGCAATTCCGGGATTTCTTCTGGAAATACATCAGGAAAATCGCACACCACTGAAATATCACTAGGCGTAAGATTATACCGTCCTTCTGAAGTAAATAGAATAACATAAGTTGCGAAGACATCACTTACCACATTCTTAGTGTCCAATTCCTAAGAGAAGACTATAGTCTTGCGATAACAATCCACCATAACATGGTTAGCAGACAACCAATCAAGACCCATGATAACATCTAAGTTCTTCAACGGCATACATATTAAATTCACCAAAAAGGAACGGTCTTTAATTTACATTGGCAACTCTCCACACATGGTGGTTACCCGGAATATAGAACCAGTAGGGGTGGAGACACTAAGGGTATTCTCCATTAACACCACTGATAAGCCAAACCGTCTAACACAACTTTCAGAAATAAAAGAATGCGTTGCACCAGAATCATAAATAACATTTACCATGTAGCCATGAATAAGGCACTTACCCTACACCAAGTTATCAGTCCTTGCAACCTCAGAAGCATCAAAGGCAAATACTCGCCCAGTCATAACATTTTGAGCACCACTACCACTGCCGTTTCTACCTCCCCTCTGAAAATTAGCACCACGAGTCACAGAAGTATTGGCTAGATTACCATGTCCACCCTGTTGCTGCCTCTGTGGGCAATCTGGCCTAAGGTGTCCTGGTTGTCCACATTGGAAGCAAACAATTTGACTAGCCGGACAATGCTTCGCAATATGGCCCTCCTGACCATAATTATAACATGCACGACTACCAGAATGACCACTGAAACGGCCTGTAGAACCACAACCAGAAGAGGAAGAAGACGTAGCGGAAGACTTACCCCCACGGAAGAATTGACCCATCTTCTTAAAACTGAATCCTCTTGCCTTCAACGGTTTCTTATCCTTTGGTTGAAATGTTCTCTGCAATTGTACTTCCTCAGTCAGCCTAGCCTTATTCACCAAAGTAGGATAATCTCAAATTTCCATAGGCACAATCACACTGTGAAGTTCAATTCGTAATTCAGCTTCATATTTAGCACATTTACTGCCTTCAGTTCCTTCCAAAGAGAAAGGATGATAGAAGTCACACAATTCATCAAATTTGGCCGTATACTCAGCCACTGACATTCTCCCTTATTCTAATCTCAGAAACTCCATCTCTTTACTGATTTTGTAATTGTCGGGAAAATATTTAACGAGAAACCTTCTTCGAAAATTTGCCCACACCAACGGTTCACTTGCTGCATTCATTTGCACCTTGGTTCTAGACCACCATACCCTAGCCTCATCTTTCAGCTGATAAGTTACAAATTGCACTTTCTATTCCTCCGAACACTCAAAATACTCAAAAGCTTGCTTAATTTCCCGTATCCAAACATACGCTCCATCATAGTCATGCCCTCCTTTATAAGCAGGTGGATTCCTTTTTAGGAATTTGTCAAGAGTGGGACCAGATTCAGTCCTACTCATCAGTTGAGAAAATTTTGAGAAAAAGTTATCTCCTCCACCAGAACTAGCTTCTTCAGCCATAAAGTGTTTCTACAATAACCAAACACATCACCATTAGTAACCAATAATCTACCAGGGAGTAGGATATTTACCTCATACACATATAAAACACAACGCCACTGGAGTGCCAAGGGAATAATGCCAAGCTACCCTGCTAATAACATAAATAACCACAACAAATACAATAAAAATACATAATAGCCCCGTACAAGACTCACATAATTTGTTACACATATCCACCTATTGCAATCCTGGAAAGAACTGCTCTGTTACCACCTGTGACGTCCTACATCATTTTACCTTTATTTATATCTATTTAATTATTTTTCATAACAATTTTTTTCACGTTTAATGATAATTATTTAGGTAGAATAACATTTATTTTTCTTGAGCATACTCAAAATAATAAACAATAATAAATAAATCAAATAAATAAATGGAATCAATTAAAAAAAGTGGAAGAAGAAAATGAGGTCAGGGGGTCACTCGCTTGAGCGAGACCCTGATTCGCTTAAGCGAAACCAGCGAAGGTCGCTTGGGCGAGTTCCTACTCGCTTGAGCGAGTTCTACAATTTAAACCTAAGCGAGTTACGAGACTTGCAAAAAAAATTCACTAACAATTCAGTCTTTTACAAAGAAAAACAAGCAATATCCCTAAGGTGTTTCTTCATTCGAAGCGAGGACCTTCCTTTACTCGGAAATAGTCCTCTCGGTTATGCCTCGCTCAGAAACGCCTTAACCTCCCTTCACTCGGAAGTGGTTCCCTCAGTCATGCCTCACTCAGAAACATCCTAACCTTCCTTCACTCGGAATGGGCTCTCTCAGTCATGCCTCACTCGGAAACATTCTAATCTTCCTTCACTCGGAATGGGTTCTCTCAGTCATGCCTCACTTAGAAACATCCTAACCTTCCTTTACCCGGAAGGGTTCTCTCAGTCATGCCTCACTCAGAAACATCCTAACCTTCCTTCATTCGGAATGGGTTCTCTCAGTCATGCCTCACTCAGAAACATCCTAACCTTCCTTCACTCAGAATGGGTTCTCTCAGTCATGCCTCACTCAGAAACATCCTAACCTTCCTTTACTCGGAATGGGTTCTCTCAGTCATGCCTCACTCGGAAACATTCTAATCTTCCTTTACTCGAAATGGGTTCTCTCAGTCATGCCTCACTCGGAAACATTCTAACCTTCCTTCACTCGGAATGGGTTCTCTCAATCATGCCTCACTCAGAAACATCATAACCTTCCTTCACCCGAAAGGGGTTCTCTCGGTCATGCCTCATTCAGAAACATAACCTTCCTTCACTCAGAAGTGGATCTCTCGATCATGCCTCTCGGAAACATCCTAACCTTCCTTCACTCGGAAGGGTTTCTCTCGGTCATGCCTCACTCGGAAACATTCTAATCTTCCTTTACTTAGAAGGGATTCTCTCGGTCATGCCTCACTCGGAAACATCCTAACCTTCTTTCACTCAGAAGGGGTTCTCTCAGTCATGCTTCACTCAGAAACATCTTAACCTTCCTTCACTCGGAAGTAGTTCTCTCGATCATGCCTCACTCAGAAACATCCTAACCTTCCTCCACTCGGAAGGGGTTCTCTCGGTCATACCTCACTTGGAAACATCCTTTTTTCATTATTCATGACCCCTAATCATTTACAAACCTGCCCATAGCAATTTATCATTTACATCTACTATTGGCTCCGTGCCAATATATATAAATATATATCAAACTCATAAAAATCAACACTGATCACATTAGCATCACCACCACACCACTTCATTCATATAAACTCATATTTTCATCATGCAGCATGTCAATTCTAGCTCACTACTCATCACAATCATTCATAATCATTCGATGCGAACTATGCTTATTTCATCACACATAAAAAAACATGTAATCCGTACATAAAACACATTACATATTGCACACAGCATTATTTTCATAGTTCATTTCACTTCTTGGCATCAATTCTCCGCTTGGCACACCTGCAGAGCTTCAACCTCCTCCCTGTCACTGGTTACTAAATTAAAAGGAAACCACAGCAAGGGTGAGTGTTTGGCATCATAATTAATCTAGAACTGAAATTAATTAACAAAATGCATGCGTACAAACTCCATCCGAATTCTTTATCCTCAAATTACAATTCACAATCAGCAATATAATTAAGTACACACACATCATCACACAATGCTAATAATTCCATCAATTATCACCACTGACTCTCATACAAAATCGACGCCTAGTATCCGGATACTAAAGGATCGGCCTTCAGCTGGGGGTCCTACTTGACACCCCGTGAACCCTGCTTGGTCCACCGAGTCCTACTTGACTCTCCACCTCAACCACTGGCTCCTACTTGACCACTGGGTAGCTCAACTAGGCATAAAAACCACGGGAGCCGGAAACGAGGGGCTATACATACCGCCGGCCGTCCCACACCACATAATCATACATGTATAACTCACGTTTCTCATATCACATAACGAGTGGCCATCAACAACAGCTTATACTCATCAAATGGGTGACCTACTTGTCAAGCCCGTCATCACCAATGCCACTATACACATCAATTTATCATAATGTAAAACACTCTATTCTCATGATCATCATAAACCATACACAATTCACATTCATACATATATACATATACAATTATCATCTAGTAATCTTTCTTGCCGTTTTAGTATTTAGTTCGACGACCCGAACCCAAAATATGCACCTATTCTAATCAATTACAACTCGAACACCCCCTTACCTCGATTCCAAGCTTCGACGATTTGTTCTTGATGCCGGTTGCGTCCTCTAAGTGCTTGGTTCAAGGTCCTACTTCCGAATCCAGCACCTGCTTCACCGCTCGGTCCTCCGACGTCCGTTTCGGTACCTACGGAGGTTGAAACACCAAAACCCATTAACATCATACCACCCTCATTGCTCCAAATACCGTTTTCAGGCTCCCATGCACTAGAGGAGTAGAAAACAGAGGCTTCTCCTACCATGCATGGCCATCGGCTAGAGGGGAAGAAATGAAAAGGAAAGATAACTCAATTTTAAGGGGTTCATTGTGCTCACCTCGAAGCCATGATCTCAAAAACGTGGTTACTTTGAAGTTTCGACACCAAATGAACCTCCTCTTGAAGTATGCAAGTCACGGCAAGATGGAGGGAGAGAGAAGAAGAAGAAGACGCTGGCGTGAAGAAGATTAGGAAGAAGAAGAGAGATTGTCATTTTAAGGCATCAGGGAAAAACTGTCCTTTCCCTCTTTCTTTTATATTTCTTTAAAAGTTTTAATTAAACTTTCACCTTTTATAATTAATCAATCAAACAAATTTACTTATACCCACCATATTTAATTATTTATAATTGTATTTATATTAATAATAATTCCCAAAATCTCAATAAATCCAGTTGGGCAATTATTAATATTTTTTTGCCATTAAAATTTTGCTAAAATCTTAAGGATGTTACAAGAATTAACAACAAAGTTCTAAAATCCAAGCAAAAACATAACAATGAGAAATGCCTCAGAAGGGAAACAAAGTTTTAAATAAGATAACCATAAGACATAACAATTTCAAGTAAAATATAGAAAAGAAGGCCAACTAAGGCTGAGGGAATTAGAGGCTGGAGATTTAGGGGCAAGCTTTGTGTAGCGTTCCTCCATGTTTGCTTTAAGCTTATCAAGTCGAGTGTTGATATTTACTTTCATTACATCAAAGCGACGATCCATATGAGCAGTGAGGTGAGCAAAGAGGTCATCAGTAGGAGTGGGTGGAGGGGGTGGAGGAGCAGCAGGTTCATTATCATCACGAGGACGGTAGAGATATTGCCAAAATCCATGATGCTCAATAATGTTCATCTTGGTGAGATGAGATTGCCAATAGGTCCTTTTGGTCCGATCCGTTCTTTGACTTTATTTTTTAGATCCACCTTGTAATGACGAAGTAGTTTGGTGATAAAATTAGCATATAGGAGGCGAGTGATGTTTTGAGCATCAAGCATGTGATGCCTCACAATGTCAATCCAGTTGATCTCCTTTTGGTGGAGAATAGCCCAAAGCAATAGAATCTAAGCCTCATTGAGTCTTGCATAATTTCCACCTAGTGGGAGAAGGATCTTGACTAGAACATAGTGCAAAAGGCAATGTTTAATGCTTAGAGTGCCAACGGTACTTGCGGGGGCAGTGAGATTAAAGAAAGCTCTTGCCTCTAATGGGTTGTAGTTCTAAGAAGGAGAAAGTTCTTTGCCATTGAAGTGAGCATTACTTATTGGAAGTTTTCCAACTTTGTTCATGACTTCATTGTTAAGCACAATGGTCTTGCCTTTCACTTTGGCATAATATCGATCATCTTGTAGGCGCAATGTTGAGTAGAACACACAGATCAATTTGGGGTAAATTGCAATCTCCTCAAGAGCCATGAAGTCAACAAGTTCTTGTTGATGAGGAGTAGTGATGAGGGGAAGACCAGAGGATTCAAAAAAGGGAACATCAATCCAATGTGGTGAGATCAATTATTTTTTAGAAAAAGTGTTTTGGTACCTTTCTAATTCTTTTTGTGTGGTGAAGAAGCGTGATAAATCCGAATGTTGGGGAGTGGAAGAGCTGGCAATATTTGCTCTTTGTTTCTTTCTTGGATGGGGTAAAGAGGCCATGAGTAATAGAGGTTTGGAGGGGAGGTTTCTAGAGTGAGAGAGGTGTTTTTAAAGAGAAGGAGAAGAAAAGGAGTAAGAGAGTTTGAAGTGAAATGAAAAACATAAGCCCAATAGTGTGATATAGGCAAAATCACTCGTTTGAATCGATTCAAAGGGGCTGTGAATCGATTCAGACGTTGCTGTGTGGGGAAATTAAGGGGCATCAGGGGTTTGAATTGATTCGAACTTCGAGTGAATCGATTCAGACCTCTCTGTTTGTAAAAATTTGAAGTATCAGGTCTGTGAATCGATTCAGGGGTCTGTTGAATCGATTCAATCGATTCTGTTTCCTTTTATACTGCATTTTTAAAACTGCTGAATCGATTCTGGGCACAGGGCAATGCTTGTGGATCATTGAAGCATCAGTTTTTATGGTTCTTTTTACCTTCTAAAGCAATCAAACATTCATAAATAATATTTAAACCAAATAATTGATCAATGCAGCTCATGAATTATTCATTCTTGAGAATCATAATACAATCAACATTCATGATTCACAAGATAACTATCAAGTCTAAGAGAGTCAAGTCACATACTTATTCAATTCTCATGCTCAATGATAAGAATTATTCAATTAAAGATAGTCAAATATTTCACCAATTTGTTTGAAATGAATGTAATTAGTTCATATTAGACATCTTTAATATCCCTAATTCTCTCCTAATATTTATGAATTGTTCCTTTGTAAGAGGTTTTATGAATATATCAACTAATTACTTAGAGGTTTCAACATGTTCAAGCACACAATCACCCTTTAACACATGATCTCTAATGAAATGATGTCTAATCTCAATATGTTTGGTTCTATAATGCATCACAGGATTCTTTGAAATATTAATAACACTTGTATTATCACATTTAAGAGGCACATGGTCTAATATAACACCGAAATCTAGAAGTTGTTGCCCCATCCAAAGGATTTGAGCACAACAACTACTAGCTGCAACGTATTCTACCTCAGTTATGGACAATGCAACACTCACTTGTTTCTTGCTATGCCAAGATACAAGAGAGCTACCAAGCAAGTGACAAGTACCACTAGTGCTTTTCCTATCAAGTTTATATCCTGCAAAGTCAGAATCAGAGTAACCAACAAGAGTGCATTCAACCCCTTTGGGGTACCATAAACCAACATCTTGAGTTCCCACCAAGTATTTCATTATTCGTTTTACAGCAGTCAAATGTGATTCTTTTGGACATGCTTGATATCTTGCACACATACATACAACAAACATTATGTCTGGTCTACTTGCAGTAAGATAGAGTAAAGATCCAATCATACCTTGATATTTGGTAATTTCCACATCTTTACCTTTCTCATCTTTGTCCAAGTAGCAAGATGTGCTCATAGGGGTGGCAATTTTATTTGCCTTGTCCATGTTGAATTTCCTAAGCAGTTCCTTGCAGTATTTGGATTGACTAATGAATGTGCCTTCTTTGGTTTGCTTAATTTGCAGCCCAAGGAAGAATATTAAGTTCTCCCATCATGGACATTTCAAATTCTTCCTGCATTAACTTAGCAAACTCCTTGCAAAGTGTCTCATTAGTGGCACTAAATATAATATCATCCACATATACTTGGACCAATAGTATGTCATTTTTTTGTGCTTGATAAATAGTGTTGTGTCAACCTTTCCTCTTTTAAAATTATTGTTTAAGAGAAATTTGCTTAATCTTTCATACCAAGCTCTTGTAGCTTGCTTTAAACCATATAAAGCTTTTCTTAGTTTGAAAACATGATTTGGAAATTGATAGTTTTCAAAACCTGGAGGTTGATCAACATATACTTCTTCTTGAATGTATCCATTCAAGAAACACTCTTGACATCCATTTGGTACAATTTGAAGTCTCTACAACATGCAAAGGCTAACAATAGTCTAATAGCTTCTAACCTAGCTACGGGAGCATACGTTTCTTCATAGTCTATACCTTCTTCTTGATTGTAACCCTTAGTAACTAACCTAGCTTTGTTTCTAGTGATTATTCCATTTTCATCTAACTTGTTCCTAAATACCCATTTAGTACCTATTATTCGGTGATCATTGGGTTTTGGCACAAGTTCCCAAACTTCATTTCTTTCAAATTGGTTTAATACTTCTTGCATGGCCAACATCCAATGTTCATCAACAATAGCCTCATTTATATCTTTGGGTTCTATTTGTGATACAAAAGCTAAGTGATTACATGCATTTCTAATAGCGTTTTGAGTACTTACACCTTTTGTTATTTCACCTATGATATTGTCCAAGGGGTGATTCTTTACGGTGATCCACTCCTTTTGTTGAGGTTCGTCATTCTGTGTTGTTTCTCCTTCATTTTTGTTTTGTCCTTCATCTTCCAAGTTCATTTCTTGGAAGGTACCTACAAGATCATCAATTTCCTGTCTCGGAGGATTTTGGTTAAGTTCATTAAATTTGACATGTATAGATTCTTCAATTGTACATGTTCATTTGTTAAAGAGTCAATATGCTTTACTAGTGGATAAATAACCTAAGAATATTGCTTCATCAGATTTTGCATCGAATTTGTCGAGATTTTCCTTTCCATTGTTTAAAATAAAACATTTGTATCCAAATACATGAAAATAAAAAATATTTGGTTTTCGTCCTTTGTAAAGCTCATAGGGGGTTTTCTTTAAAATAGGCCTCATTAAACATCAGTTCATAACATGGCAAGCGGTATTTACCGTATCGGCCCAAAAATGTATCGTAATATTACTTTCATTTAGCATAGTTCTTGCGAGCTCCGTTAAAGATCGATTTTTCTCTTCAACAACCCCATTTTGTTGTGGAGTTCTTGAAGCCGAAAAATTATGTTCAATGCCAAATTTTTCACAAAACTTCTCAAAAGATTAATTTTCAAATTCTCCCCCATGATCCGTTCAAATGGATGCTATTTTCAAGTTTTGTTCATTTTGGATGAGCTTGGCAAGTTTCTTAAATGCATGATATGCTTCATGTTTATGAGTAAGAAACAATGTCCATGTATACCTAGAGTAATCATCCACAATCACAAGACCATAATAGTTTCCACCAAAACTTTTGATTTTTGAGGGTCCAAATAAATCTATGTGTAAAAGTTGTAAAGGTCTAGTTGTTGAAACAATATTTTTGGCTTGAAAAGAAACCTTTACTTGTTTTCCTTTTTGGCAAGCATCATAAAATTTGTTTTCAAATTTCAGCTTTGGTAAACCGATCACTAAATCTTTTGATACAAGTTTGTTTAGATAGTCTATATGAAAGTGAGCAATTCTTCTATGCCATAGCCATGATTCATCTTCTTTAGTTAAGAAGCATTGCACATCATTTGAAGCAAGACAATCTAAATTAATCATATAAATATTATTAACTCTTTGACCAATGAACTTTATTTCCTTGTTTAATTTATTTTCAATTATGCAACAATTTGATTCAAAAACAATTTTATAGCCCTTATCACATAATTGACTAATGCTAAGAAAGTTATGTTTAAGTCCCTCAACATATAAAACATCATTTATAGAAGTGGAAGAATTTTTACCAACATTTCCGACTCCTAGTATTTTTCCCTTTGTGTTATCTCCATAGTTGACAAATCCTTTACTTCGTGGAGTAAATGATATGAACTTACTTTTATCTCCTGTCATGTGTTTTGAACACCCACTATCCAAGTACCAATGGGTGTTACTTGCTTTAAAGCATACCTACAAAACATGTTAAGTTAGAGAACTTGGTACCCATTTTATGTTGGGTCCTTGTAGGTTAGTTAAGGTAATGTTCCTTTAGGAACCCATACTTTTCTCATAAATTTTGGCCCTAGTTTTCTAACATTACAATTAGAAGCATCGTGTCCTTTAAAACCACAATAATTACATTTTATGAAAGGTGATGCATTTTTACTAGATGGTATGAAGAAGTTCTTATAGTTCTTTTATTTCTTATAGGCATTGAAACCTAATCCAGTTTTATCAAACATGCATCTTTGATTTCCAAGTATATATTCAAGTTATCTCTACCATTTGTAAACTTCTCTAAGGTTTTATTTAAATCCAAAACCTTAGTTTCTAGCATGTCATATTTCTTTACAAAATTACAAGGATTATTCTTGGAGCATGCTTGAACATTTGCTAATTCCTTTTTCAAACATTCATTTTCTTTGCCAAGTTCTACAAGATGTATTTTAAGAGTATCAATAGTTTTTCTAGATAATTTATACTTGCTAGAGAGTTTAACAAATTTATCATACAATTCATCAAATGCATCAAGTATCTCATCTTTATCTAATTCATGGAGGTTTACCCCATTGTCTTTGTCTTGATGGTTGGCCATGAGACAGAGATTTGCTTCTTCATTTTCGGATTCGTCCGAACTGCTCACTTCGTTGTCATCTCATGCTATGTATGCTCTCCTTTTTCCTTTTTGATCCTTGTTTTTCTTTTTGAGACTTGGACAGTCCGTTTTGAAATGTCCTTTCCTTCTACATTCAAAACAAGTTGGTAAGGAGTTATTATCTTTAGGGGTGAATTTCTTACCTTTAGAAGTGAAGCCTTTTTGAAATCTTTTGTTTCTCATTAGCCTTCCAAAGCACTTCACAAATAATCCTAACTCATCATCATCATTTTCTTGGTCACTTTCAGATTTATCTTCTTCAATAGAGGTGGCTTTAAGAGCTAGCCCCTTCTTCTTGGAAGATTTTTCTTCTTCCTCTGCCATCCTCAATTCTTTTAACTCTTGCTCCTGTTCTTGTAACTTACCAAATAGAGTAGCAAGAGACATTTCATTGATGCTAGGAGATTGTTTGATGGAGGTGACTAGAGGTTGCCATTCCCTAGTGAGACTTTTTAACACTTTATGAATAAGTTCTTTGTTAGTGTAAGTCTTGCCAAGAGTAATGAGATGATTTATAATAAGGGTGAACCTCTTTTGCATATCAACAATTGTTTCTCCACAATTTAATCTAAAGCTTTCATATTGACTAGTTAAGGTACTAATCTTAGAGTCTTTGACATCACTTGTACCTTCATGGGTTATTTGTAAGGTATCCCACATATCCTTGGCGAATTTATATGTTCTACTCTAAAGAATTCATCAGGGCCTAAAGCTAAAGTGATTAGATTTTTGGCTTTATAGTTATATTGGACTTTCTTTTCTTCTTCGCTAGTCCAATCATCCATCAACTTTTCTACTTGCTTACCATCTACAATATGCATTGGTACAAAAAGACCATTTTCAATGGCATTCCAAACTTTCAAGTCTATAGATTGCACAAAGATTTTCATTCTTTCTTTCTAAAAAGCGTAACCCTCACCATTGAACGCGGGAGGTCTATTTGTGGCACCACCCTCAGGAAAAAGGTTTAGAGAATTTGAGGCCATTTGTTCTCTTGAAGTTGTTAAGCTTGATCTACCAAGAGTCAAGCTCTGATACCACTTGTTATTCAAGTGGCCTCAATACTCAAGAGGGGGGTGAATTGAGTGTCTAAAAAATTTAACTTGGAATGCCCTTGAACTTGGTTCTTTATGCAATCTTAATGAGATATGCAAAACTTCTCAAGCAGTAACAATCAAATGCATAATAATTTGTTTGATTTAAGATAAAGAGCTTCTTTAAGACAAGTGAGACTTAACAGAAAAAATGAGAATTAAGAGAGAATAATGGTTTGGTAATTTTATCAAACAGTTGGTGTGCAGGTAGTTTAGAGACTTCTTATGAACACAATTAATTCAAGCAATCAACTCAGGCAATTTAACAAATAGTTGGTATGCATTATGTATGTAAAGAGTTCAAGGTAAGAAGAAATGCAAACCAATTTAACGAGTTCCACCAATCCGGTGTATGTCTCGCCTTCAAGCAACCCACTTGAAGGATTCCACTATTGAAGACTTGAGATACAAGCTTTTAGCAATTGTCTCCTAGTGTCCCACACTCAAGAACCCAATTCTCACAAGCAAAGGGCAACCCACCCAATCTCACAATCTCTCAATATCCCAAATGTTGAACCCCAACCTTTGTAACCACTCAACCTAGAGTGGACTTTGGTGTTTGGTGTTTGTGTTTACAAGCAATATACTCTCTCAATAGAGTGAATAAGCAAATGAAGAGTTCTCACAGTTTCTAACTCTCAATAAGAGAGGATATACAAGTTCTAAGCTCAAGGATTCAGAATATACAAAGAAAATAAACTCACTAACCACAAATGTAAGTAAATATTGATTGCCTCTTATTATGTGTTGTTGTGCTTGAGTTGGGGATCTATTTATAGAGCTTTGAAGGTCCTTCTAACCGTTGCAAATGAGTTCCAGGTTGTCCCTTCGTGTAGTGGGTGTTTGGATCTCAGTTTCCCACTCAAAAGTATCTTTTTAATGGTGTTACCCACTACTTGAATCGATTCATACCTTTTCGAATCGATTCAAGACATTCTGACTTTGGCATTTTAGGCTTCCAGGAGCGTGTGAATCGATTCAGGCTTTGGTGAATCAATTCAGGGTGTTCTGTTTTGAATTCCTGGGCTGTCAGCTTCGTGTGAATTAATTCAGGCTGTTGTGAATCGATTCAGGGTGTTCTATTTTCATATTTTTGGGACTTTCAGGCCTCTGAATCGATTCATGCGTGTGTAAATCGATTAAAGCAATGTTGTTTGTTGTTTTTTCATGCTTTTTGATATTTCCTTGATACATTTTGAGTCATGGTTCCTTTCCTGATTCCTTGAATGCATTGTTTTCTTGATTCTTTGATCCTATAGGAGCATGTTCTTCATGATTCCTTGAATCTTTGATTTGAGTACATCAATTGTATTCTTTTGATTTATTTATTTCATTTGTTTTTGATCCATGAATGATGCTCTTCTTGTTATTGGATACTTGTCATTATCAAAACCTGACTACAACATGCAAATACAATAATAACCTTAAAAAATTAAATAAGGAAACATACCTTAACTTTTTAGCCAACCTCACTTGTAACACACAAAAGTAGGCAGTTCTCGGTTATATATATAGGCCAAAAATAAATTATTTTCTAATTTTTTATGAACTATTTTATAGATATTTTACATATTCACATTATGAAAATGTGCCACTTATGCTGATAATCGTAGGTCAAGTTTGCGAAAACCTGACCCATTTTCGCACATTGGACGTGCGAAATTGCATGGGACTGATGTGACTCGTTTTCGCACATTCGACGTACGAAATTGCATAGGACTGATGTGATGTGACACTTTTTCACACATTAAATGTGCGAAATTACAAGGAAGCTGATAAGTGCCATATTCTGCTAGATTTCATCCAATCATGTATGAATTTTTGACACGTATGATTTTGCACCCTAGCTCTACGAAATTCAAAACATGAAATGACAGTTTCTGCCCAGACCATAAAATATTTTTGGAACAGCCACAAACAATAATATATTTGATGTAGGAAGTTACTAAGGAAACCATGTGGCTAGGCTACTCACTTTAATTTTGTTAATTCTATTTTTCATTCATTTTGTTTTGTGTATAAATAGTAAGTTGTAATTGAGTTCATTCATTCTGCTTTTCGATCAACAACTCTTGAAACCTTCTCTCTCATTTCAATACAAATTCTTCAGATTCTATTCTTCCATTGAAGTCTTTACTTCATGTAGTTCTTCAAATAGTTCTCTGTTCCTAGTTCTACCTTTATCAGTGGTATCAGCTTGGACCTTCCATCAGCAATTATGGCGGACGCGACTTGTAATCAAACTGCTATGCGTGAACAAGGGGAGTGTTTAGAAAACAGAATCACATTGAAACTCAAGGCATGTTTAATAGAGATCACATCTACAATTCAGCAAGCAATTGATTCTTCAGTGGATTAGAGAATCTTGGATACTTTATAGAAAGGGGAACATCATTCGAATTCCAATTATTCTTGTGGAACGCGTTTGGCGCGAATTGATTTTCTGCGCTTTAGTGGTAATGCAATTCAACAATGGATATACCAATGTGAAACGTATTTCATGATTGATGGCACTTCTGAGGATGTTAGAGTGAAATTGGCGGTAATCCACTTTAAAGGGAAGGCATTACAGTGGCATACCTCCTTTGTAAAGACTCTTCCGGGAGGTAACCTTCCTAATTAGATTGAATTTACAAAAATATTAATTGATCATTTTTGTGAAATATGCGATGATCCAAAGTCCAAACTTATGAAATTAAGGCAGAAAGGAACAGTGGTGGAGTATCATGATCAATTTGATACGGTGAATTCTAAATTAGACTTAAATAATGCTCACTTGTTAAGCTATTTTTTAGGAGGTCTAAAAAAGGATATTCAAATGCAAGTTAGAATGTTTCAGCCTCGAGATGTAAGAAAAGCATTCTGGTTGGCTAAATTGGCTAAATCAACTTCTAGTTCAAACTTCACTACCAAAACATTTTCAAAATTTTAGAAATTACAAACTACTACGAAAGCCATTTTACCTACACCTACCCTAAACACAAACCAAAGAACACCCAATAAAAAACCCACACCTGCCTTTATGAATGAGAAGAGATCCAAAGGACTTTGTTATTTTTATGATGAACCCTATAGCCCTACATATGCCTTAACACATAAAAAACTTGAGATTCATGTTCTAGAGATAAGTGATACCGACAAGGAGACTGCAAATCAAAATGAGGATACTCAGGAAAAAAGTAGTCTATCTTTCGACCCTCAAATAGCAGTTAATGCACCAAGGGGTATAGCTAGCTTCAAAATTATGCGAGTAACTAGTTACTATAAGAAGAAACCCTTACATATACTCATTGACAGTGGAAGTACCCATAATTTTCTAGATGAGAAGGTAGCTAAGAAATTGGGTTACCCTATAACAGATATTCCTACCTTAAGTGTGGCAGTAGTTGATGGAGCTCGGGAAAACCTTATGTCTACTACTAAACAGTTTCCTTGGACACTGTAAAACGCTGCATTTACCTCATATATGCTTCTTATACCTCTGGGATATTGTGATGTGGTGTTGGGAATTAAGTGGTTAGTTACTCTAGGAGACATTACTTGGAACTTTGATAGGTTGTCCATGCAATTTTATGTTCAAGGTAAAAAACTGGTATTGAGGGGGGTAACAGGTGAAGGACTAAAAACTGCCAAAAAAAACAATTACAAAAGACAATTTCTTCTGGTGTGTATTTGTCCATGCTACAAGTGTATGATAGGGATAATAATTTCCTATTGCATTCTTTAACCACACATGTTAACAGTCAAGTTATTCCCGACTCTATAGATGAATTACTATTGCAGTTTGAGGACAATTTCCAAGAACCTACCAGACTATCACCTAAGAGAAAAGGACATGATCATAGAATTCCCTTGGTGGCAGGGGCTAATCCTATTAATAAGAGGCCCTATAGATATGCTAAGCAGCAAAAAGATGTTATTGACAAATTGGTGCAAGATTCTTAGAGGTGTCAAAACGGGCCTACGGGCCAGGCCGGGCCGGGCCAAGCCCCGTATAGGCCCGTCCAAATACGGGCCGGGCCGGGCCAGAATAGTAAAACGGGCCAAAAACATTGGCCCGGCCCGTATTCTATATGGCCCGCGGGCCAAAACGGGCCAACCCATTTTTTAAAGAAAATTTTACATGCTTTTTTTTATTTTTAATTTAAACTATTTTTAAATATTTTTAAGTAAAATTAGAAATAAAAATAAATTTTACATTTCTAATTCCAAATCAAATAATCACACAAACACTAATAATATAAAGTTTAAAATAAATAACATCAAATAAAATTCACAATAATGAAAACCTAAATAATAAAAGTCCATAGTAAATAGCATCAAATATGGTTCACAAAGTCCATAATAATAAAAACTTAAATAATAAAAGTCCATAACAAGTAACATCAAATAAAGTTCACAATAATAAAGTCTATAATATTTTTAAACCAAAATAATAAAAGTCCATAGTAAATAACTAACATCAAATAAAGCAAGAAGTTCATCTTCATCATTTACATCAACATTCAATAACATATATATTAAGTATTCATATATTATTACATATATATATTATAATTATATTTTAATATAGGCCCAACGGGCCAGCCCGGCCCGGCCCGTTAAAAAACGGGCCAAAACGGGCCGGGCTTATTTGGGAAAACGGGCTCTGGAGATTGGCCCGGTCCGGCCCATTTTAACGGGCCAAATGGGCCGGCCCGCGGGCCTGGCCCATTTTGACACCCCTAAAGATTCTCTTAAGTCTAGTATAATACAGAAAGGTTGCAACCCTTTTACAAGTCTCGTTGTCCTAGTTGGCGAGAAAGATGGCTCCTGGAGACTCTGTGTTGACTACAGGGACCTTAATAAGCAAACAATTAAGGACAAATTCCCTATTCCTTTGGTGGATGATCTTTTGGATGAGTTGCATGGCTCTAAAGTATTCTCAAAAATTGATTTACGGGTAGGTTATAATCAAGTGAGAATGGAGGAGAGTGATATCCACAAGACTGCATTTAAGGCACATAGGGGCCACTTTGAGTACTTGGTCATGCCATTTGGCCTAACCAATGCACCAGCCACTTTCCAAGGTCTTATGAATGATGTTTGTAAAGAATATTTAAGAAAATTCCTTTTGGTGTTTTTTTGATGACATGTTAATATATAGCAAGGATTTGTAGCACCATTTCCTTTATTTTTATATGATCTTGTTGACTATGCGAAGAAAATCCTTGTATGCTAAAAAATCTAAATGTTACTTTGGGGTAGCAAGAGTTGAATATTTAGGCCATTTTATCTCAAAAGATGGTGTATCAACAGACCCTGCAAAAATCATGGCTGTAAAGAATTGGCCAATACCAACATCCTTGAAGTAGTTGAGAGGATTTTTAGGACTTGCAGGGTACTTTAGAAGATTTGTTTGGTGTATGGTGGTATTGCAAAGCCTTTAACTAACATACTGAAGAAAAATAATTTCCACTAGTCAGAGGAAGCAAAAGTTGTATTTTAGTCCCTCAAGGATAGTCTGATTCAATCACCAATATTAGCATTACCTGATTTCTCTAAGGTCTTTATGGTTGAGGTGGATGCTCCAGGTTATGGAATTGGTGCAGTGTTGATGCGAAGTCACCATTCAATCGTATTTATTAGCAAGGTCCTCAATATGTAGCAATAGGCACTTTCCACTTATGAAAAGGAACTGTTAGCAGTAGTCTTCGCAGTTCAGAAATGGAGGCATTATTTGTTGAATACTCACTTTATTATCAGAATTGACCATAGAAGCCTGTAGTATATACTGAGTGAAAGATGGACTATAGCCTTCCAATAGAAATGGTTGGTGAAACTAATGGAATTTGATTTCACAATTGAATTTAAACAGGGAAGACAAAATTTAGCAGCAGATGCCTTATCAAGACAAGAAGCAGTAAATTGTCAAGCAATCATAACGCTCATACCAAAAAGCAATATGTTGAATAGAATCATAGGTTCTTGGCAGACTGATCCTTACATTCAAAAATTAATCCTAGATTTGCAAACAGATGCTTCTTTACATAAGCATCATACTTGAAATCATAATAAACTCCAAAGGAAAGGGAGATTGGTAGTTGGAAAAGATGTTACTCTAAGGAATGATCTGTTACAATGGATACATGTTGGTCCCACTAGTGGTTACTCTGGTCGGGAGGCTACACTGAAAAGGATGAAATCAGTTGTATATTGGAGAGGCATGACTAAGGATGTCAGAATATTTGTGCTAAAATGTGAAGTATGCCAGAAATATAAATATGATAAATTTGTCTATCCTGGGTTGCTACAACCCTTACTAATTCTAGAAAGGATATGGCAACATATAACCATTAATTTTATTGAAAGGTTATCAAATTCCAAGGGAAAATAAGTGATCTATATGGTAGTGGACAGATTAAATAAGGCTACCCTCTTTATGTCCCTAACATACCCCTACACTACTATAGAGGTTGCTCAATCTTTCTTGGACAATATGTTCAAGTTACATGGTTTTCCAAATTCTATAACCAGTGACAGGGACCCTATCTTTGTCAACCAATTCTGGAAGGATTTGATGGCCTTTCAAGGGGTGCAGTTACAACTTTCCTCAACTTACCATCCACAAACTGATGGTTAATCTGAGGTAGTGAATAGATGCTTGGAGACATTCTTGAGATGTATATGTTATGATGTTCCTCATCAGTGGTCCAAATGGCTTTCTCTAACAGAGTAGTGGTACAATACCAACTATCATATAGTCCTTATGAAGTTATGTTTGGTCAGCTTCCTCCTATTTACCTTCTTATTTGCCTGGAGAGTCAAAGGTAGAGGTAGTTGACAAAAGTTTATAGAAAAAGAGAGGAGGCTTAAAAGTTAGTAAAATTTCACATGAAGAAGACCCAAGAAAGAATGAAGCAATTAGCTGACAAAAAGAGAAGTGACAGGTCCTATGAGCTTGGTGACTTTATGGATGTCAAACTCCATCCATATAAGCAGATTTCAGTAGCATTCAGATCTCATGCAAAGCTAGCCCCTAAATATTTTGGGCCATTTCTAATTGAAGATAAGATTGGAGTTGTAGCTTACAAGCTGAAGCTTCCACAAGGGTCTAAAATCCATGATGTTTTTCATGTCTCAGCTTAAAAGGCATGTTGGTGAGGCACCATTTTCTTAATTTTGTTAATTCTGTTTTTCATTCATTCTGTTTTTGTGTATAAATAGTTAGGTGTAACTGAGTTTATTCATTTTGTTTTTCAATCAACAATTCTTAGAACCTTCTCTCTCACTTCAATACAAATTCTTTGGATTCTATTCTTCCATTGGAATCCCTACTTTTTGTAGTTCTTCAAATAGTTCTCTATTCCTAGTTCTACATTTATCAATATTTTTTTTGGCGCCATTTTTAAAAAAACCTCGCACGCACATTGAATTTACGGAGCTGAAAGCTAATGAGACGTGGCAAACACCCTTTTAATTTTCAACAAAAATTACAAAATCACTGTGGATGAGGTTTGAACCTGCTGTGATCGAAAAGGCCACGCCAGGTGCACATTTACAAAGCATGTGTAGTATTAATTGTGTATAGCATTGTGATTTACTTTATACAATTGTTTAATTTTTTTGATAAACTTATTTTTATTTATATTATATTATTAGTAACTTCTCTCAATTTTTTGAATATTTTATATTTGATTATAACATTACAAATTCAAATCCCATTAATGAGGTGAGTAATTTATAAGTATTTTTATAAACATCCATTATGACATATGGCTTGACCTTTGTGAATTCTATATCCAACCCCTCATAACAGACATAGTTGCTAGTCACAAGACTTTGGCGAACATGCTGATTCAGCAACTCCTTCCTTGTCAGATATAGTTGTGCCATATGTTCCTTGCAGGGCCGGCCCTGGGCCTTGGAAACCAGGGCGATGGCCCAGGGCCCATTTAAAATAGGGGCCCAAAATAAATAATTTTTAACTTATATACAAAAAAAATCAATAGATTTCAATATGGATTACATGGTTCAGTGGTAAGGATATGTAAGTTCCGCTACATGGTCTCGGGTTTGATTCCTTGCTAGCTATGTTTTTTTAAAATTAAATCTTTCTGAGCCATTAATGTATTGGAATCAGCACTTTAATGTTGAAATTGGAATTGGCAAATTGGGACTTCACGTTATAGGAAATTGGAATTGGCAAATTAATTTCACGAAATTGGAACGTTCCAGGAAATAAACACATACAGCAAGCAAAAATTCGGTAATTTTTTTATATATATAACAATTATATTTTCTTCCATCATTCTTCATTTCATCTTCTTTGGTTTCTGTAATTTGTTAGTCCTCAAATTTTCAATAAAAGCTTGAACAAAAATTTCATAAAAATTATAAAAATTAGTTTAATTTGTTAGAAAATTAGGATTTAAATTCAATAAATGGATGTTGTTGGAAATAATCTGCCCTTGATCAATTTTCTCCAGTTTTGCAGTGAAAAAGTTAAGAAATCAAGAGAAAATTACACTGGAGGAGCTGACGCGTAGCCTCATCCCACGCGTAGCATCAACAGCTATTTTTGATGCTGACGCTACGCGTCCTAGCCACGCGTAGCGTTAATGCTGCATAGGCTCCACTTCCAGCTTGGTTAAGCACTCAGCTTTGACCCAATAATGGTCATCCCACTCAGCACCAAGGGCCATCCCACTCAACACAAATGGCCAAAACACAGTGGAGACACGTCCAAGTGGCCAAGCATGATCCATTTTTATAATTTGTAGTGGCCATTATCAGCTGTTCAATGGAAGCTGAGTCAGGGGCCTGACGCGTAGCGTCACACTGACGCGTAGCGTCAGCACCCTTGCTCAGCCCTATAAATAGGGTCATCCAACACCATTCTAAGCATCCCTTTCACAGCATTTCATTCTCTTCTTTTCTCTCTTGTGCTCGATTTTGAGTACTTCTTTTGTGAGTTGTAGTTCTAGAATAGTTTTCTAGATACTTGAGTGTGTTTCGGTGTATTGTGATCGTTGTATCGTGAAGTTTCCATCGTCTTCGTAATGTCAAACTCTGTAAGTGTTGTTTTTACTTTCACCATGTGTAACTAATCTGTTTATGTTGGAATTGGTGAACTAATTTATTGAGTATAATGTTGTGAATTCGACCTCTGCATGTTTATGATTCAAGTCTATGTTAGTATTTCAACCTTTTATTAATATGAACATCAAACGGGAGAATGATTTTCATGTGTATTGAAACTTGTTTTATTAGTATGAATGTCAAACGGGAGAATGATTGTTCATGCCGTATTGAAACTTGTTTTGACGAAAGTAAAAAGTTGGAATACCCTTGGTATCTCAATTCTATAGGGGTTGTTAACCATTGTTGCCATAAGGCCAGGTCTTAATGCAAGTTTTTACTGAGAAAGCTCACGAGGGGTCAGACTTTACGGTGAATTCTTAGAATTTATATCACGAGGGATCGGTTATAATGATTTTAAGCTGCAATGACATGAAACTTGATGATTAAATATGCATGTCTTGAGTTCCTCATTGTTATTCTAGATTAGGGATCCAATTTCCAACATAATTTGTTTATCTGTGTTTATCTCAAGTATCTTACCTATTCTAGATTGCAACTCGGCTTTTTAGATAGATTTTATTTTTTTTTATCTTATGAACCACTCAATCATGCTAACCTGTGAATATTGTATAAATTGTATATAAATCATTCTTTTGTTTATAACTTCCTTCACATTTACCATAGTAAATAGAAAATTACTGTTGTTATTGGACTTTCAATCCCAGTGGAACGATATCTAAATTTTGAAAACTACAAACGATTGGTGTGCTTGCCAATTAACAACCCGGTGGTGGAAACGAACTGTTGAGACACTATCGCCAGGTTAACAAGTTTTCTGGCACCATCGCCGGGGATTGAATTGTTTCAGTAAAACAGTAAATTTTTAATTACCGTGGTAAATATTTTTACGTTAGTTAAATTTTTGATTATTTATTATTTCTTATTGTTACACTAACTTTCTTTGTCTAGTTTGTGTATGCAAACTCGATCTACCGCAGGTAAAATTTATTTTGATCTTGAGATAGAAAAGTTTGTAAAGAAAATCAAGTCTTTGAAATCTAAAACACAAACTAATTCTTCTTCTACTTCTAAAAATTTTGAAAATTCAAATATGGCTGCTGAAAGGAGAACATTGGGACAGTTTGCTGCTATTAATGGTCCACCCCGAGTTTCGGGAATGTTTCAAGGATCGGTTTTACCAGTGGAAATTAAACCTCCTACTTTAAACATTATTCAAAACAACCAATTTGCTGGTTTAAATCATGAAGAACCATATGAATATTTAACTATTTTTTATGAGTTATGCAGCACAATTGGTTTTGAACCCAATCAAGAAGAGTCTGTTTACATGAGACTTTTTCCTTTTTCATTGATTGGTAAAGCAAAAGAATGGTTTAAATCTTGTCCACCGGGTAGTTTTGCCAACTGGTCCGATGTTGAAAGAAAATTTTTGGAAAGATTTTATTCTCCTTCAAAATATTTTGAAGCAATGACAGCCATACACTCTTTTTCTCAAAATAATGATGAATCACTAGGAGAGACATGGGAACGATTCAAGGCACTCTTGAGAAAGTGTCCAAACCACAACCTGAATGATGCCGAAAAGGTAAGAATCGTTTACCATGGTTTATTACCTCAGTTCAAAATGATGTTAGACGCTTGTGCAGGTGGTTCTTTAATGAACAAGACTGTGGAGGAAGCCATAGAAATATTGGAATCAATGGCTATTAGTGACCGCCAAGCAAATCATGAAAGAGGTAATGTACAAAGGAAGCCAGGAATGCTTGAATTAGGAGTAAATGATGCAGTGTTAGCTCAGCAAAAATTACTGACCCAACAAATTGAAGTTATGAGCAAGCAATTGGAAAAACTCCAAATTGCTCAAGTAACATCACCACCCCCTGCTCAACTTAAACAATGTATGCACTGCATGGGAGAACAACCATGTGGTTACTGTGGAAATGAGCAAGAGCAAGCCAATTTCATGAACCATCAAAGAGCACCCTTAGGTAATTTTCCTTTCAATCATGGAAATTCTTTTCCTAATAATTACCTGCAGGGTTGGCAAAATCAGAATATTGGCTGGAGACAGGACACTGGACCTTCCAACAGACCTCCTAACAATCAATTCAAGCAACAACAGACTGACAATGCAAGATTAACAAGAATAGAGGAATCTATTCAACAGTTATTGCAGTTTGTAGAGACAAATGAAGCTGCCCGGAAAGCATCAGACATACAAATGGGTCAGCTTACAAAAGAAATAGCCGAATTAAAGAGTTCTGGGTTTTCTGCAAACACTCAAAACCCAAGGGAACAATGTAATGCTGTTTCTTTTGATGTTGTAAAAATTGATTGTAAAGAAAAGAGTGAGAAAAAGAAAGAAGAAGAAGAGAAAGAAAGTAAAAAAATAGAAAAAATGAAAAAAATGAAAAAGAAAAAAATATGCAAGCAGATACAGAGCAAGAAACAAACTGTATAACCCCGAAAAAATGTAAAGATCCGGGGAGTTTCACCATTCCTGTAACAATTGGAAATATCAACATCAGGAATGCGTTATTAGATTTAGGGGCTAACATCAACTTGATGCCCTTAGATTTAATAAAGCGCATTGGTGAATATGAGCTAAAAGAAGCAAAAACAGAATTACAGTTTGCAGACCGCTCTGTCAAAAAGCCTTTTGGGATTGTGGAAGATGTACTAGTAAAGGTTGACAAGTACCACTTCAAGGTTGACTTTGTGGTACTGGATATGAAGGAGGATACTGAGATCCCCCTGATTCTAGGAAGATCTTTCATGAAGACTACTAGGATCAGAGTAGATGTTGATCTAAGTATGGTTGCAGTCAAAGTTTATGAAGAAGAGGTAAGCTTCAGTGCTCATGAACACCTCAGGATAAGTAATGAGAAAAAAATTTACCCTTTAAACGAACCAGGTATATCTCTTCCCAATCAATTAAATTGTTTTATATTAACCGATGCCTTGAAAGATGAAAAACAGGTAATTAAGCATCGGAGAAGAAGAAGAAGGAAGAAAAAGACAGGTGATTCCTCAACGAATATTGGGAGACCACCTGATTAATCAGAGGCAATGTCTGGCTGGAGACATTAAACCTAGCGCTCAATGGGAGGCAACCCATTCTTTTCTTGTTATTTTTAATATTTTTTTAAAATAAAAAACAAAAATTTTAAAATTTGTTTGAAAGGGGTTTAAAATTCAAAAGAAAAAAGGTTTTTGAAAATCAAAATTTTGAAAAATCAAAAACAGAAGACCACGCGTAGCGCCACTGTGACGCGTAGCGTGGACCCTGAATTTTGGGTCTGAAGCGTAGCGTCCCACCCACGCGTAGCTTCAGAGCCCACGTTCAGTTTTTAAAAACTGAACCAGAGAGGCCCATCTTAGGTTTAAAACCTAAAATCTCCTCTCTATTTCACTTAGTTTTCAAAAACTAAATTTTAGAAACCTCCTTTTCCCTCTTCCAAACCTTCTCAATCTTATTGCTCAAGGAACCACAAGTAAGTGTTCTAATCCTTTCTCTTTAGTTTTGTTTTTAAATTTTTGATTTTTAGAAATAAATGTGGTTAGGATTAGGATTAGAAGACCATTGGAATTGATTGCTGTTAGGAATTAGGAATTGAATGGATATAATGTGGTTTGGAAAGGGGTTGCTGTTGTGCAACCCCTGTTCTTTTTTCTGTTCTACGTAGCTCACGCGTAGCGTCCCACTGACGCGTAGCGTGAGGATGAACTGTGAGCCCACACGTAGCGTGGGCAGAACAGGCTGACGCGTAGCGTTACACCACGCGTAGCGTCAGCCTCTGTTTTTAATTTTTGTTAATTTATGTTGTGTGTTTGTTTGTTGTTTTCTTTTTTTATTAATAAATTTTCATATTTAATATTTGTTATACTTTCTTGCATAAAAATATAAAAATAAATTTGTATAAATTTTAAATAAATTGTATTTTGTTTTGAAAATTTGAAAATATGTGTGTTACTTTCTTTATAAATCATAAAAATACAAAAATATGTTGTGGTGTATTTGAATTTCAATTTTAGAAAAACCAAAAATATTTTTGTTTTAAATTTTATGGATTGATTGTATAGGATTGTTAATATGTAATTTACTTTTTAATGTTTGTTTAATTTTAAAATTTTACTTTTTGTAGATGGCACCAAGGAAATCCATTCTCACTGCTGGTCCCTCTAAAAGACAGAGGAAGACCACGGATACTGACACCACCTCTGAGGATCCTGATCTTCAGGGACAGGAGGTGTTAGGATCGAGGGATCCCACCAGATTTCACACTGATGCGAAATGGGCACGATTTCATCAAATCAAAGGCCAAAGACTTATCTGGGAGAGGGTCCTTGATTTGAGTGCAGGAGATTATCCTGAGTTTCAGGATGGAATTCAGTAGAAGAGATGGGGACCTCTATTCTCTCTACCTACTGAGGGGGACCCCATCTTAGTGATGGAATTTTATGCAAATGCCTTCAGGACTCGCCAGGACGCACCGAGCATAGGGCAGCAGCGGACGAGTTGGGTGAGGGGCCGGCATATTTCATATGACCGGGACACTATCAGTACCCTATTGGGCAACCCTTGGGAGCCTACTCCCGAGAATGACACTTGTTTCTGGAAGGAAAACAGAAACAAGATTGCTGCTGAGGGAGAGTTAGGATACTCCCTCGAGGAGGTTGCTCATTTCTTGAGCAAGGATGGAATCTTTTTCAACCTGAGTAGGGTTGGAAGGAGTCCATCTAACCTCCTAAAGACCCAGTTGACCCCCATAGCCCAGGCATGGTCCCACCTCATGCTTCATAATATCACTCCTGTCACCCACCTTTCATCCCTTCCAGTTGAGCGTTGTTGCCTTCTCTATTCTATCCTCCAGGGCCATACTATTGATATTGCTGAGCTTATATCCGAGCAGTTTCACTTTTATGCCCTTGGGTATAAAGTGAATCGCCCCATTCCATTTCCTCTCATCATATCTGCCTTACTGAGGAGGCAGGAAGTCATTGTACCTTCACCAGAGTTCACTAGTTCTTCAGGGAGAGTCCCTAAAGTTCTAGTGAACAGAGACTATTTTATGCAGCAGTGCGAGCTTCCACCACTAGAGCAGGAGGCTCAGCCCAGACCTAGGAGGAGGAGACCACCAGTGCAACCTTTATCTACGGATGCTGTCACACAGGGCTTTGCCCGGATATCACTTGAGCATCAGTATATAATGCAGATGATGGCTGCCACTCACAGAGCTTATATTCATCTTCATGATGAATTTTATCAGTACAGGTTACAGGGAGAGGGAGCACCTTATGTTACCCCGGCCGAGTTTGCAGCACATGTAGCTTGGCCCGGAGATTTACCTACCTACCCTGAGACTGGTGGATCTTCTGGTGCACAGGATGACTCTGATGGCGATGGTGATGATGAGGAGGAGGAACAGGATGATGATCAGATGGAGGATTGATGATGCCATCTTCTTATTTCTTGCATTTACTTTGAGTACAGTTGTTTTTAGTTTATATTTACATTTACATTTACATTTACACTTTATATTATGGTATTTTATTATTGTGTGGTGTGTTTTTACGTAATTATTTGTTTTTGCATATTTTATTCAAAAAATAATTCAAAAATAAAATTTATCTTTTAATAAATCAATCAAATTTTTGTTAGTAAGTCAATTTACACACTTAGAGTTTTTACACAATAACACCAATTTTGTAAAAATCAATTATCGATTCTTTTTAACTTAGGAGTTTTGATAAATTTAATTACAATAAGTTCATCAACTATCAAGCAAATTTCGATAACCCGGTGAGCAGAGAGATCTTATTAAACACTTGAGGGTTTAATCGACATATTTTCAATTCGAATTGATTTTGCTTTAATCTCTGATTTGTGTTGTTGTACAGAGAATTCAGGAAAATGATCAAGGCACATTTATTGGTGAAACGAAACCTTGGGCCAAACAACTTACCTTGGTAAAAAAAAAATTTATCCTTTGCAAGCCAATTTGAGCCTAAAATAAAATTCTTTAGTACCCTTAAAACCTAAATTTGTTTTAACCATTCCCTATACTTGATTGATTAAAAGAGCAGTTGAAATAAATGAAAAATATTTTGAGTGTTCTCACAAAAATGGGGAGTGAAAATAAGCAACTTGATTCTTTTCAAAAAGAAAATATGGAAAGGAAAAGTCAAAAATAGTGAAAAGAATCAAGTTGGGGGTATTTATTTTTATCAATAAAAGAAAATGAGAAGTTTGGGTCAAGAGAAAGCCTAAGAATTATAAAAATGCTCTTTTATGATTTCAGGTTTTTTTTGAATTCCAAGAAAAACCATTGATTCTTGTAAACCAAGCCTCATTACAACCCGTGAAAAGACCTTGTGATTTCTGAATTAACTCTGTATAAATAACCATTGATTAGATGACAAACAAAGTTAAATTCGTTTGATTTTATGATTGATTGAGTGAAATAGGTTACCAATTGCATAGAGATAAACACTTGTGAGGTAAGCCTGAAATTCTGCTTGGTGTTAATAGAATATTGTAAATAATTTTATCATTAAACTGTTGTTATATTTGATATCAATTTTTGATTATTACAAATTAGTTAAATTATGTAATTATTTTTTGTGGTAAATTCTCAGACTAACTTAAAAATTTGATTCCAAATTTTTATTTTTTCTTATTTTTCTCTCTTGCTCGAGGACGAGCAATGTCTCAAGTTGGGGGTATTTGTTAGTCCTCAAATTTTCAATAAAAGCTTGAACAAAAATTTCATAAAAATTATAAAAATTAGTTTAATTTGTTAGAAAATTAGGATTTAAATTCAATAAATGGATGTTGTTGGAAATAATCTGCCCTTGATCAATTTTCTCCAGTTTTGCAGTGAAAAAGTTAAGAAATCAAGAGAAAATTACACTGGAGGAGCTGACGCGTAGCCTCATCCCACGCGTAGCATCAACAGCTATTTTTGATGCTGACGCTACGCGTCCTAGCCACGCGTAGCGCCAATGCTGCGTAGGCTCCACTTTCAGCTTGGTTAAGCACTCAGCTTTGACCCAATAATGGTTATCCCACTCAGCACCAAGGGCCATCCCACTCAACACAAATGGCCAAAACACAGTGGAGACACGTCCAAGTGGCCAAGCATGATCCATTTTTATAATTTGTAGTGGCCATTATCAGCTGTTTAATAGAAGCTGAGTCAGGGGCCTGACGCGTAGCGTCACACTGACGCGTAGCCTCAGCACCCTTGCTCAGCCCTATAAATAGGGTCATCCAACACCATTCTAAGCATCCCTTTCACAGCATTTCATTCTCTTCTTTTCTCTCTTGTGCTCGATTTTGAGTACTTCTTTTGTGAGTTGTAGTTCTAGAATAGTTTTCTAGATACTTGAGTGTGTTTCAGTGTATTGTGATCGTTGTATCGTGAAGTTTCCATCGTCTTCGTAATGTCAAACTCTGTAAGTGTTGTTTTTACTTTCACCATGTGTAACTAATCTGTTTATGTTGGAATTGGTGAACTAATCTATTGAGTATAATGTTGTGAATTCGACCTCTGCATGTTTATGATTCAAGTCCATGTTAGTATTTCAACCTTTTATTAATATGAACGTCAAACGGGAGAATGATTTTCATGTGTATTGAAACTTATTTTATTAGTATGAATGTCAAACGGGAGAATGATTGTTCATGCCGTATTGAAACTTGTTTTGAAGAAAGTAAAAAGTTGGAATACCCTTGGTATCTCAATTCTATAGGGGTTGTTAACCATTGTTGCCATAAGGCCAGGTCTTAATGCAAGTTTTTACTGAGAAAGCTCACGAGGGATCGGACTTTACGGTGAATTCTTAGAATTTATATCACGAGGGATCGGTTATAATGATTTTAAGCTGCAATGACATGAAACTTGATGATTAAATATGCATGTCTTGAGTTCATCATTGTTATTCTAGATTAGGGATCCAATTTCCAACATAATTTGTTTATCTGTGTTTATCTCAAGTATCTTACCTATTCTAGATTGCAACTCGGCTTTTTAGATAGATTTTATTTTCTTTTATCTTATGAACCACTCAATCATGCTAACCTGTGAATATTGTATAAATTGTATATAAATCATTTTTTTGTTTATAACTTCCTTCACATTTACCATAGTAAATAGAAAATTACTGTTGTTATTGGACTTTTAATCCCAGTGGAACGATATCTAAATTTTAAAAACTACAAACGATTGGTACGCTTGCTAATTAACAACCCGGTGGTGGAAACGAACTGTTGAGATGCTATCGCCGGGTTAACATAATTCTTTTCTACTCTTCCATCATTTTTCATTTCCTGTTCTTTTGTTTCTATAATTCTTTTCTACTTTGACGGTTTGATCCCTCTCAAGTCTCAATTACCACAGTTACATTGGAAAATCATAAAATTGGTATGTGTTTCTATTCACCTTCTAAATTACTTGTTAATTACGTTATAATTTATGTTGTTATATAAATTATTTAGAAACTTTATTCTTGTTGATATCAATATTTTTTAAATTCTTATGTTTATAGGGTCTTAATTTTTATTTTTTATCATCATTGTTAATTGTTTAATTCTTTTTTATATTTTTATTATTTTTATGTTAAGAATATTGAATTTTTAAAATTTTAATAGTTATTACTAATTAGTTAGTTGTTTTGAATTTAATATTAATTTGTTAGTTTTATGTTTACAGTGATTAAATTTTGCTATTGGAATTAGCTTATACGTGTGAAGTTGTGAACGTGTATCCAACACTAGCTTCTCTTTTCAGGTGTTATTGTTCTTTATTTTTTTCTTGTGTTAATTTATTATTTTAATTATATTTCACAATATGCCTCCTAAAAAACATTTATCTGGAAGTGAAAAAAGAAAAAAATGAAAATGAGAGGAAGAATTAATTAAATCACAAAGAGGAGCTCTTGATAAATTTATTTTTAAAGAGACAGATTCTCATAAAAATTTAGATCAATCAATTGAAATTATGCATGATCAAATTCATTTAAATGAGAATGAAGATAATGATTTTAGTGAAGCTAATAATGTGTCAAGTGAATCTAATATGGAAAATATTGATATTGAACAAGAGAAACTAATTCCTCCTTTAGATATTTATGATCCTAGAAATTGGGGTAATCTTGGTAACAAATGAAGGGATATTTTAATTGAAAAGGGACCTATTAGAGAAAACAATCTTATTTTTCCTTTGGATAATACTTCTAGACATTTTTCATATGCCTATTATTCTAGAAAGCTAAGTAATGGTGAGACTAGTGATAGAAAATGGTTGGTTTATTCCAAGCATGTTGATAGGGTATATTGTTTTTGTTGTAAGTTGTTCAAATCTGATAATAAAAAAAGTTCATTGGCAAATGAGGGTTTTAGTGATTGGAAGCGTATTAGTGAGAGACTTAAGCAACATGAAAATAGTTTTGAACATATGACTAACATGAATACTTGGAATGAATTGAGAGAAAGATTAGACAAAAATCATACAATCGATAAAAATTTACAACAAGAGATTATAAAAGAGAAAGAACGTTGGTGATAAGTTTTACTAAGAATATTTTCTGTTGTTAAATGTCTTGCTAAAAATAATTTGGCTTTTCGAGGATCCAATGAAAAATTATATCAAGACAGTAATGGAAATTTTTTGGGATTGATTGAAATGATTGCAGAATTTGATTTAATAATGCAAGATCATGTTAGACGCATTCAAAGTCATGAAATTCATTATCACTATCTTGGGCATAAAATTCAAAATGAATTAATTTCACTTTTAGCTCATAGTGTTAGAAGTTCTATTGTAAAGATCATTAAAGAAGCAAAATATTTTTCTGTAATTCTGGATTGTACCCCTGATATAAGTCATCAAGAACAAATGACTCTAATAGTACGATGTGTGAATATGTCAAGTAATAAAATAAAAATTGAGGAATATTTTTTAGAGTTTTTAAAAGTATATGATACATATGGATTAGGACTTTTTTAATGAATTACAAGATGCATTAAAATCTCTTGATCTTAATATTGATGATGTGAGGGGTCAAGGTTATGATAATGGTTCTAACATGAAAGGAAAACACCAAGGAGTTCAAAGACGATTTCTTGAAATAAATTCGATAGCCTTATATATTCCTTGTGCTTGTCATAGTCTTAATCTTACTCTTAGTGATATGGCATATTCTTGTGTTAAAGCTGTTTCTTTTTTTGGAATTGTTCAATGCATATATTCATTATTTTCAAGTTCACCAAAAAGATGGAAAATTTTTCTTGATTGTGTTCCTGGGTTAACCGTGAAATCTTTGTCTAATACTCGATGGGAGAGTCGAATTAAAAGTATTAAAGCTATTAGATTTCAAGCTCCTCAAATAAGATTTGCTTTGTTGGAATTACATAAATTTTGTGATGATGCTAAATCAAAAAGTGAAGCTGAGAGTTTGGCTAATGCACTTGAGAACTTGAATTTTTATGGGGCATGATTATTTGGTATGATATTTTATTTTCTATTAATATGGTGAGCAAGAAATTACAATCTAAGTCAATGTGCATTGATGATACCATAAAACAATTAGAAGATATATTATTATTTTTTGAAAAGTATAGAGTTGAAGGGTTCATGTCTAGTATGAATATTGCTAAAGAAGTTACACTTGATATGGATGTTGAACCCATTCTTTTAGCAAAACGTCGTGCTATTAGGAAAAAACAATTTGATGAAAATAGTCATGATGAAAAAGTTCAATCGACTGATGAGTCATTTAGAATTAATTATTTTTTAGTTATTGTGGACATGACTATCACTTCTTTAAAGACTAGATTTGAGCAATTAAAGATATTTGAAAATATTTTTGGATTTTTATTTAATTCAAAAAAGTTAAAAACATTAAATGATAATGAACTGAAAGAATGTTGTGCTAAAGTTCACTCAACGTTTTCTCAGGGCAATTTATCACATGTTAATTTGGATGATTTTTTTTCTGAATTAAAAGTGTTGAAAGTGATTTTGTCTGATGATGTAATGTCAGCTATTGAAATTCTCAAGTTCATTAAAGCAGCCGATTGTTATCCAAATGTTTCGATTGCCTATAGAATTTTATTAACTATGCCTGTAACTGTAGCATCTGCTGAAAGAACTTTTTCAAAACTAAAATTAATAAAAACTTACTTAAGATCATCAATGTCACAAGAGAGGTTGAATGGTTTAGCAATTTTATCTATTGAAAAGGATATGTTAGAGAGTATTGATATTGATATTCTCATTAATGATTTTGCATCTAAAAATGCTAGACGAAACTATTTTTTATGATAATTTGTATTTTTTTTTCCTTCATTGTAGGTAGAAGAATGATTTTTAAAAGAAAGCATGAGACTATAGGAGCACATTTTTGACTTCTTATTATTCTTTAGACCAGGATGATATATTTGATTTTTGTATTTGGAATTTATAATGACTTTGTTAATATTAATTTGATTATTTAATAATTTTTTAAAAAAATATATATTAAAGAGCCTTTATCTATTGGGTCGCCCAGGGCCCATAAAATTCTAGGACCAGGCCTAGTTCCTTGTCATCTAACAGGTGTTCAATTTCATCTTCACCTGTCGAAGCAGGTCATAGACATACTAAGTATGATATCTCGAAAATGATGGAGGATGCATAATCAAATCAAATACTATAAGTTAAATAGCCCGCAATATAAAATAGTGAATAAAAGCTTATACTGGAGTGGAGAGCATAGTAATATGAATATTGACCAGTGTAACAAAGGAAACTCAACATTTAAGAGTGCTCTTCAGACTGCACGCATGTTCTAGATTCTTGGTGCTAACATTCCTAGCCAATTCATCTCATGCAGGGTAAGCATCTTTCTCAAGGTCTGCCACATTTGAGTCCTGAACTTGAAACTCAAACGGAAGCTCAGACTGCAAGCCTTCTGCAGACCTGCATTCCACACTCTTGCTCTTCTGAAGGTCCAACAAATTCAGGTTGTGAACTTCTATTTAGAAGGTGTTGCCTGAGTTGTTCCACAAATGGAAGAACCTCCTCGCAAAGAGGATCAAGCAATAACACTTCTTCAGCCATGACTATAGGTGTGTTTGGTTTGTAGTTTGGGAAACCGAGTTTGAGAAATGGAAAAATTTAAAGGTTGATATAGATTTTTCACACCATAATCAAACCGGGATCTATTTTTGGGGTTGGTCAAACCGGGGAACCAAACGACCCCTGTATATCCTTCATAGACTCCAAAGTCAAAATTAATTACCATTGCTTTCTCTTGGGCTGAGAAGTTCAAAAAGTATATGTAATTCCATTTAGAATTAATTAAACTACCCCCTAAAATTATAAGTACAGGTCAATTTAGTTTTCAAAAGTTGCAAAAAAACATCATCCAGTTCCTGAAATATCAAACTACCAGTCATTTTAATCCCGAAATTACAACAATAAAATTAAATTGACCGATGCTTGTAATTATAGGAACTAAATTGGTGTATTATTACTCTAATAACTAATTTCATTCTTCATCATAATCATAAGAATAGAACAACTATATATAAATATTCATGTCATAAAACAAACACAATTGAAGCTATATATTGTTTAATTGCAAAAAACATAGATGCATAACTTGATTATTAGTATGAGGTGTTAATGGTGTAGCCTATAAAAGGGCTCACTATGTACAAAATGTGCATTCAGAAATTGAATTCAAGTGTTGTAACTTTCTCATGCTCTCTCTCTTTGGTGTCTGCGTGTAAGAATGCTTTCTGTGAGTGTGGTGCCAACACCAATGTGAAGTTGCCCTCCTAGCAAATTTTTGTTCACTTTGATTTTACCTCATGCGAAACTAGCCTTTAGTTTCCACATTTTGTGCAATTCTTAAACATGTATTGAATAATATAAATTAATTTAATCGGTAAATTATTCCCTTTACCCAAAGTGCTGCATAACAAGAGTGTAAAGTCACAACTTGTAAGAGAAAGTTTATCACCTTAATTTATTATGATTTTTCCTCAGAATCACAAAGTGTTTCGGAAGAAGTTTATCCAAACCGCACTACTGTGAGTGGTTGATCGATCAGCATTTTGATTTTCGTGTGTAAGTTCTATAGGAAGAATTAAACTCTAAAGAAAAGACAAAAGGAAGTTAAAAAGGTTGATGTGTGTGTGAATGAAAGTAAGTTCTGTACCCTTTAATTTTCCCAACTGCTGCATAAGAGTCCCACACCGCCCAGTTTACAAAGCAAGAAAGCAAGTAACATATATAAAAGCTACAACGAGTCCATTTACAACTCATACCTTTCTCGGCCTTTTGGCTAAGATCAAGTGTAGTATCTGTTCTTATCAGTTTAATATCTGATACGTGGGCCAATGGTCCACATGATATTAAATTAATTTTTTAAGGGGGAGAGTCCATCACAGTAGCTTGCTATTGGGTCTCTCAAGTGTCGCCCATGCGTTGCACTACTGCAAGGGCCTGGCGCACCCCCACCAATCCAAGTTTAAATTTTATATTTCTGTGTCAACTGGAAATTGGAATTTCTATCATCTGAAAAGAAAATGATTATGGTAGCGGATGTCTTCTGTATTTAGCAAAATTACTCGTGCTCTACTTGATTTGACTTGCTCCTTATTTTGGTCTTTGTTTTGATGCTTCTGCATGTTTATAAAATATCTTATTTGCCTGTCTAGAAAATAATTGAAACAAAATGATAATAAAATAATAGGAGGAACATTTAAAAATATGAGATAAAAAAGGATCAAGTAAAAAACAAACCTTAAACAAGTAAAGAAGTTAGGTCAAAATAAAAATAAGTGACCAAAACAATAATTTTTCTTATGTATTTTCCAATATTCGTTGGCCTAGTTATGTTTCAAATGTGTACGCATTTGCATTGAAATATGAAGTGTTGAATCTGTATTATGAAAACAATTTAGAATGAAAAACATGAGTAAAAGGAACTAGTTCAAATGATTGAGCAATGCAAGTCATACCCTTAACACATTCGATTTTAGTTAAACAACAACGAAAAAATTGAAAAACTTGAGGCAATAATCACCCAACATAAAATCTCTAGTACAAAAAAGCATAAAATCTGAAAAAGAATAAATTCATAAACAGCATTAACTGTAAAATGTAATTTGGGGTAATATTATTTCGTTTTAGTCACAAAAATCTCTTTTTTTTTAAGATCACAAGAAGTTTCTTCAGTTACAAATAGTGAGCTTAAATCAAATTTGGGGTTTTCTACTCTAACGTTCAATACTGATTTCATTAGTAAAATATCGTGCTTTGATAAAGTGAAAGCATCAAACTGTCTAGGCAAGATATATATTTGAGTTGATGTAGAATGCAAATACTATAATTAGTGTTTCTAAACGGGTTTCAATCAAAGTCAATATTCTAATCAATATTAACAATTAAACATTTTGTAAAAAATAAAAATGCAGAAGCAACAGTATAAAATTTTCATTACTTTGGCATTCAAATGTATATCCCAATTTGGACGATAAAAAAGTATATCCAAATTATCCTGATAGAAAATGAAGCCTCATGTGCCTTGTGCAAACTCATCAAACCGAAGGCATGCATACATGTACCACACAAGACATTGTACAGTAAAATGAAAAATGCATGTGTGAATTTTAGCTACGTAGCCCTTGATGTTAAAAGCAATGCTGGGATAGACTTGACATCAGCTAATAACATTATTGTGAGATATCAAGATACATTGTATTATTTGTGAGAAAAGTGGCTAAAATATAAGATCCAAACTAAGTAAAATTAAGATAGGTGGTCAAAATATAAGGTTCCAAAATACTTACAAGGCAAAGATGACTAATTAAGGTCTAAACCTATAGCCTAATGGACTTTTATATACCTATCTAAAATAATGACAAAAATATGTATAAAAGGAACAAAAAGATTTATATAAACCAAAAGAAGTCCCTCTTGCCGTCTTCTCCTCAAAGAATTAACTTACATATTTGAGATCCAATAAATTTATAACACATGATAATTAATTAAATTATAGGGTTGCTTTAAAGTATGAGTATTATAAAATTTAAAAAAATGTACTTAATGAAATTTGGTTTGGTTTTGAGAATAGAACTATATGTCAAATTGAATTAATTTTGAAGGTGTGGTTTTTCATAGTTGTGGTTAGCGATTTTAACAACTTATTGTTTGGATTGGTTTGGTTTTGTGGTTGGTCATAAATAGGAATGAGAATAAGTTAAACCGTCAATCGGAAACCTATGACCTAGTCTATTTTAAGACTTAGTTTGGTCCAACTTATTTAATATAAATATCTAGTTAAGATTATCGAAAGACCTATTTAATTAAATAGGCTAAACTATTTAATTAAATAGGCTAAGTTCTGAATTTTTAAAAAAATATTTTTAACTTGTCTGACTAATCTTTTAAAGTTATTTTATATAATTTTATAAAGAATTATAATTTATAAATATACAAGATATTTTTTTATGAATTATAGTTCATAAACTAAAATTTGTTAAAATCACTTGTGATATGCAAAATTATTAATTAAATATATATTGTATGTAAGTTGTTAGTTTGTTAAAAATATATTGACTTGTCTAAAATAGACTCAATGATCTATGTAATATATAAGTTTGTTTTTTTTTCATTGACAATAATTTAAATTAAATTTTTACAAAACTATCAAGTTAAATTAATCTTTTAAATAGGTCATACCCGATTTAAAAATGTAACCTATGTCAAATTACAAACTAAACTCAAATTCAAATTTCAATACCGAATCAGACCCGAATCCTATAAAATTTAACTCAATTCAATGTATTCTACTCGCTGATCACATATATATTTAATGTTTTCTCTTGCCCTCTTTTGTGTGTTCATCCAAAATCCACCCTGAATTTATTGCATGTACCGAGTTTGATACGGTGGGAACACCCAAATGCAACAACTTTTAATTACCAATGCCATTGAATACTCCAACAAAAGTATAGTTAAAGTTTTAATTTAGGAGGGCTATCATCTATAATTCATGACGACTCTTTTAGTTCCTATTTTAGAAAATAGTTATCAAGTAAATTTTGGAATTTTATTTTCCTATTCCGTCATATATTAACAATTAAGCTGTAGTTGTAGTGCCGTAAACGAAATTGAGGTCATCGCTGTTGTTGCCGTTTGCATTCTACCTGGCAATTCTAGTTTATGAATCCTCATAATTTTGTCCTTTCTTATGTCTCTACTAGTTTTGGTAAGATTTAATTAACCCTGATATTTACTCTATCTTATTCTGAAACCAAAACGTAGCTTTTAACTAAGGAAAATGATAACTTAAGGGAAAATGAACATTGCAAATCTATTAGTTTAATCATATGTGAATTAAAAATATGTAAAGAATTTCTAATGTTTAATGTTTATAAACAATGCAAAATAAACTTTATTACATTTTTTTAAAATCATTAAATATTAATTGATCACCAAACAAAAGATTGAAGTACCTTATTTCTATGCCGTCTCAAAGATGTGCATTAAGAAGTTTCTCGAGTTTAAGTTTCCTTAAGACGAAATTAAAGGAACCAAAAATGGAAGTAAAATTGCTGAACGACATTCTGAACTCTTTAAGTTTATTTACTATTTTGGTTTTCAGAGATAATATTAAATTGCTACAATGAGATAATTTAGAAACAAGGAACATTTAATTGTTAGCTACGTTTATAAACAAAAGTTTCGGCAATTCGGAAAGAGAAATTAACTTGTAATTAGCTTTATCACTGTACGAGGGGAACGTCTAAGCCACTCATTTAGACATATACCCACCAATTATTAACTCACCACATTCCTACTTTATTTCTCTACCTTTTATATCTTTTAAAATTTTGTTAATCTAAATTCTAATAGTCGAC
This sequence comes from Clitoria ternatea, assembly GCA_037962975.1. Taxonomy (NCBI): domain Eukaryota; kingdom Viridiplantae; phylum Streptophyta; class Magnoliopsida; order Fabales; family Fabaceae; genus Clitoria; species Clitoria ternatea. The sequence continues at coordinate 258,607,308 of CM075669.1, forward strand.
TTTAATAAGTTACTTAAAACGGATTTTTTTTAATTGAAATACTCATTCCATATAAAATTTAAAGTACGCTAAATATATTTACTTTTAAATAAAAGCTATCACCTCGAGTAACTTAAATTTCTGGGGAGCAAATATACGAAGTTATTTTGATAAAAAAATTATGAAATTATTATAAAAGATGAGGTAGTAGCTAGCAAGATAAAATGCAAGTGAAACTTAGAGAATTTTAAATTACATCATAGGACAAAATCTTATTTTTTAAATAAACTATATATTACAGTAATTTTATAAAATTTATCTATAAAGGAAAAAAACATTTATCTTAATTTATACAAAGTAATATCATAAAAAATTACCTTATATTTTGTTTCGAAACCTAATATTTTGACAAGTTAATATTAGAAAAAAGATATAAAAACTAGTAGAGATATTAGTTTTATCAAATTGTAGAAAAGTAAGTAATGTCTAATTTTCTTATCTCAACTAATCATTAACACAATTATAAAAGTTCTATATGGTATAAGGTTTGTTTAGTGGTGAATGAAGTAAGGAAAGAGTGTGGGTTCAACTCACTCTTCTGATAAAAACTTTTCATATATAAGTTTTAAGGGATTTTTTTCATTAGGCACTCTCCACATGTATATCTTTTTCCGTAAAGAAATATAATCCTAATAATAGTCTATAACTAATTTGAAAAGAATTTAAGTGAAATATATAGCTTGAATAACAAATTTAAATATAAGTAAAATAATTTATTTTTACTATAATTATCTTAAAAATTCATATATAAAGTAATTTTTAATAAATCGATAATACAATTTTTTTACGGTGACATTATATAAAGATTAAATTTATTTGAAAAAGTTAAATTATCACATTTTCATTGAAAATTGAATCCACTAACCCACTAGAGTGATTTAGTGACGGAGACTTGGGTAACTACAAGAGATCACAATATTTTTAAATGAGATCACATGTTTAACTCTCAATACTTTCATTTTATCATTAAAAAAATTAAAAAAACTCAATCCAATACTATATTTCCATTATATATATATATATATATATATATATATATATATATATATATATATATATATATCCAGGCGAGAGATAAAAGTTTGTCAAGGTAAATTATATTAATTCTTATAACGTTAATAATTTTATTTATATTTTATCCATCTAATAGTTTAATATTATATGATCATGTATTACTTAGATTATTTTTGTAATTTTTCTAAAAGTATACAACTATACAATATATACATGGACGCATATAATCAAAGGATCATCTCATTCTTTTCCCATACTTTAAAGGTATATGTATATTATGTTACTTTTGATTAGAATGATAAAAAAAAATTGATATGCATGATTGAGGTATCACAAGTTTTGCATTATTTTAAATAATTTTGCAAATATGATTAAGCATTAACTAAATGATGTAAAAGTTTGTAAAACTGATATATACATATTAATCTCTTTTCGTGTATATAAAAATATTGATGTACTACTTTACAATGATGGATTCACATGAACGAATAATAATTGGGCTTCTTTGTTTAGATAACACATAACCAAAATCAAATTGTTAATATGAAAATAAAATCATTGAACGCATAAAGGATGTTTATATTATAATGAAACTCATTAAAAAAAATTAAATTATTCTATAAAATATAAAGAGAATAAGTGATTGATTGAAATAGTGTATATTTAATTGATTTTAAATAAGATTTAGAAGTCGAGAAAGAATTAGTCTCACTTATATATTTTTAATTCAATTGATAGAATAATGGTTAAAATAAAAAAACGTAAAGCGCATAATTATTAGAGAAATTAAAAGTAAAACGTGTTCCTTGGCGGATTGTGTAATCCTTTGTTTTGCTTTGTTCCTTAGCGGATGGGATAATCCTCATCTGTTTCAAAGCTTAAATTTAAATTTTAAATGCATAAGCAATAGGAATAGTTATATATAAAGGAGCGGAATGGCACATCATGTATGCAAAACAAGTATCTATCGACTTTCAGGTGCCAAAAAGCTCTCCACAGTTTGTTACTATAATTATCGGTTATAAAACGTTCATTTTAGTTCGTTATCGTTGAAACGCATTTTCAAATCTGGTGAGTGGTGAATAACTTCACCCTCTCACACTCTCATAACACACCGTTTTCTCTCTCTATCGAGCCAACAACATGCAGAGAACCACACCACCAAGAAATCCTCACACCTCCACCTCCGATCTCCTAACATGGCCCGAACTCCCTCCGCCGGAGTTCACCACCGCCTCCGCCAACCGCTCTCGCCAGGTTGTTACTACTTACTACTCCTAATTATTTACCAACTCATCTTCCGAGTTAGTTCAATCCAATGAATCTCTTCTGAAAATTTATGTATATATATATATATATATATATATATATATATATATATATATATATAATGAGTTTCTTTGTTCGTTCTTCAAATCGATCATTGCATTGGCAGCCTTCTGACAAAATCGGTGAGGTTCTCCGTGGAAGCCACTTCACTGAGGAAGAAGCACAGAGTATAGCCAAAAAGTAACGTAGTCTTTCTTTTTTATTTTTTATTTTTTATTTTTTATTTTTTATTTTTTTATTTTTTTATTTTTTTAATTTTACTTCATTGGTGTGTATTCATTCAGATCTACTATTTGTTTAAATGAAATTTTCTCTTTAATTGTTTTGTTCTGTAATCCAATTCAGGTTTTCTTTCGTTGTTATGTTGCGGGCTTTTTTTATTTTTTCCTTTAGCTGTATGATACACTCTGGTTCCTAATATGGGAATCACTTATGCGGTTTTATTTCGCTTTTTCCGCCTATTTTTGTTGCGATCTTGTTGATAAGGAGTCAATCATTGGTCCTCTGCGTTGAATTGTTGCTGAACCTATAAGAATTATGTTATGAATTATGATGGACAATCGACACAAAATTCCGTGTAATTTGGAATTTATTTCTGTATGCTTAAGCATGCATGATTGATTTGGGTGTATTAACTATTTACTAACGCCAGTTTATTTCGTGCGTGCATGTGTGCTATTGCTGCAGCATGTATGTGTGTACATACACAAAAAGTCATTATTATTGTATATATACTATGGTTTTATAGCAATATTAAGGATTAAAAAAAATAATCAATAGGTATAACATCTAATATTATCAATAAACTCTCCCTATGATATTCAATAAAAACTTTCTAAAGTTCAAAGGTTCATGTTATCTAATCTTCTTATGAAGCATTGTCATTGCTTTGTCCTCCAAAAAAGAACATAATCATTGTGTGTTACTCAGGAACCCATGCTCAGGATATAAAATGAAAGAGATGAATGGAAGTGGCATATTTTCGGCTACGACTGATGATACTGCATCAGATGCCGATTCTGCAAATTCAAAAAACAGAACAAGCATACGCGTCTATCAGGTACACTAGATGGCGATCATGTTCCGGGGCAATTTGAGGTTTTGACCATTGTGATACTGATAACAGTGTTGTTTTATTTCCCTGGAATTGCATCTCAGCAAGCAATGAATGGAATCAGCCAGATATCATTCAACACTGAAGAAAGCATTTCTCCTAAGAAACCAACCTCTCTGCCCGAGATAGCAAAGCAGCGTGAGCTTAGTGGAACATATCAAAGCGAATCAGACACAAAGATCAAGAAGCAAATATCAAGTGCCAAGACCAAGGAGCTCAGCGGAACTGATATATTTGCCCCTTCTCCTGAAATTGTCCCTCGTTCATTGGTTGCTGCACACACTTTGGAATCAAAAGAAAGTAAAGAGATGAGAGAACCTATTCCACGAAATGGGCGTGCATCACCAAAAGTTTCTGATGTAAGTGTCTTCTGGGCATGAAGATCAAACACGATCCATCTTATCTATCATTTAAATTGGATGAATGGCCGAAGAAATCTTTATTGTTCTAATTTTGTCATATAACATGCACGTGCCTGTTATCTTGAGTTAAAGGCTAATTGCTCATGCGTTGTATTGAAGAGGTCCCTCGGTTAGTCTACATGTTTTCAAAGTTTCCACATCGGGTTTCTTCTTTCTAGATTTCATATGTCTTTTCTTCCTGTTAAAAATTCTTTTTTGGGTTGAAACAAGATCTGTTTCTTAGTTCGACAATAATAGCACAATTTTTTTCTGTATGCTGAAATAATTTCTTTTCCATGCGCTCACCCCTTTAGCCCGTGATTTTTCCCTCCTCCTAATGATTACATTTTGACCTTAGTTTTATTATTGTTGTAGCCTGCTGGCAGTAAAAGTAATATCTTATTTGGTGAAGAACCTGTTGTTAAGAAGACATCAAAGAAAATACATGACAAGAAGTTTGCGGAGCTGACGGGCAATAATATTTTCGAGGGAGACATTCCTGCAGGATCAGCGGAAAAGCATCTGAGTAGGGCTAAACTTAGAGAGATGACTGGGAATGACATATTTGCTGATGGAAAGGCAGAAACCAGAGACTATATACGAGGTGCGCGCAGACCTCCTGGTGGAGGAAGCAGTATTGCCCTGGTTTAAACTTGATATCTAAGTTTGTCCCATTAATTATATGCTTTCTATAAATTCATCTGAACTTCCATGTTTTGAATGGAGGGATCAGTGTGTTTGGATTATCAACATTGTATATGATGCAATAACCTCCCCCTCCCCCAACCCCCCACGCAGAATAATAAATTGTTACCAGAACGTGTGCAAACTGTTATTTATTTTTACACAATAATATATTGGATTAATAAAATTGGTAGAATTTTTTTAATGAAAAATTATTTACCCATACCTGGTTTTATGCTTTTTATGAGACAATTGTTGGGAAGTTAACTACTATAGTTTCCTTTATGCTTGGTCTATTTAGAGTAACGTTTTGTGAAGTGTGTATGCTGTAGGAATAATTGATCCTTAATAACAGTAGTAAAATAAGCGACAAAATATTTTATTTAAAAGAGGTAGTAGAGCTCTATGTCTTGAATTTCGACCATATTCAAAACATATTATTGAAGACAGCAGGATGATACCACACCTCACAAGCATCATTACCAGCAAGCAACCCAAGACAACTGAACAGAGTAGGAACTCTTAACCATCATGTCCAGCCAGTGCAAGGAGAAAGCTCCTGTAGTCTCCAGAAGTGTCATTAGCTATTGCCTTGTTCAGAGGAATGCTATTTCTTCTTTGGTATTCCTCAGCAATTCTCTGCAAATCAACCTCAGCTCTGGTAGTCACCACTCTAGTAAGGGCCCATTCATCAGTTCCCAGCCTGTTTATAGCCAGCCTAAGGACCTTTGCAAAATATTTCTCAGGGTAGGTCAAGCATTTGATTGTTGCCCTCAATAATTTCAGGTATTCATCTTTAGGATCAGTTTTCAAATCCTGCAGCCAGAAGCCGATTGTCAGTTCGATCACAAGTAACTGATTAATCCTACAATTACGTAAAGACAAACTTTATCTTCTCTTTTATTTATTTAAATTAAAATTCCAGAGTACAATCCTTTAAAATGTAATAATTGATTCCTTCCTCTACAACATGATTATCACCGGAAATTGTGTTTTGTAAAGTGACAAAATAACATTGTCAACAACACAAGTTTAGCATTTGATTGCATGGGTGCTGTAGTAGCCTAGTAGGTAGTCAAACAAAAAGCAGTATGTTAAGCTGAAAACAGAGAAATAAGAGTCACAAATGATCAAATAAACTTATACCTTGTTTATAGCATTCCCAAACTCATTGTTGTAGAGATTTACAGTTGCACTTAACTGAGCTTTACTCCTTGTTGTTAAAATCCTGATCAGGTCATCGTGATTGTAGGCCTTCTCCACAATCTTCTCATGAAGCAATTTAGCCTCAGATTTTGCCAATGTCATGTTCACCTCATCCCCCTCATAACGGAATGTGCTCACAAGAGGAACCAATAGCTGTTGTTTAAGTATCAGAAACAACATTTCATGAGAGAACAAGGAAAAAACACATTTTATAAAAAAAAATTGTTAGATAATAAGATATAACATAAAAATGCACAAACAAAAGCATGTTCATTAATTTTTAAATCTAGGCAATTCATTTGAATAGAAATCCATCCTCTCAAGGTGCACATATTTGATTATTGGACATAAATCAGTGACTGACGCATTTCTGCTCAACAAAGGTTCTTTTAAGTCTGAAAAGATTTATATACTTTGGAAGACTTTGATTGATGAAGAAGAAATGACATCAAACAGAGGCATCAACCTCAGACAAATATGCAAGAATATGCAAATTTTATCTAACAAGAGACAAACAAGTACAATAGAACGTTTAGCTTTTTACCTTGCGGATGTCCCCAGAAGTATGATAGGCAACATCTTCTTCAATGGACCTTTTGAAACGGGCTTGATATGCTTGTTTTGCTTTAATGAGATCGATTGCAGATCTAGTGGACGCAATTTCCATAATGACCCAATAACTTGCAGTCAACTTCTTAGTGGATTCATTAGCTAGAGCGGCATCACGCTCAGCAGGATCCAATGTCCACAACAACACAGCCCGCTATTATATTCAAAAACATCAAACATTAGTCAGGAAGAAAACTTCATAACTGCAATTATCAATTTCCTTTAGTCAAGGTTATCCATTTAGATCCCTGAAATGGGGTACTATAAAAGTTGAGAAGTCAATAACAGATGGTGAAATTGAAAATTCTGATTTCTAACAAATGAAGCAGGCATTAAATTGGGATTTACAAAATGAAGCCATATGTCAAAAGATTGAAACTGACCTCAAAATCACTTGAAAGTTCTTTGTCTAAATCTTTAAGAAGATCTTCTCCGTGGGTTGCAGCATAAGTGTCACGAATCAACTTACGCTGAGCAGCATTTCTATGAGCCAAGATTGATATTATCAATCCTTCATTCGTTCCCCATCCTGCAAAGATACATCACTGTGACAACAACTGGATGGACAATGAAACCAACTCATACAATGAGAGAATATAAAATGTCTCATGCCATGATAAAAGAAAGGAACAAAACAAATTCCCTTGTTTGAGAACTTCTGCATCATTCAAAATTTCCATTCTACTATTTACTAATTTTCCCATCTCTGTGATAGCATGCACTGATTTCATAGAGATTGAATACACATAGAAACGAAAAAGATAAATAAGTAATAAATAAATAAATCCTATCAATCACACTCGTAGCTTATTAGCTAATATTCGTTGCAGTTTCTTTCTATCTCTCCACTTTTGAAGGAAGATTCTGTTTGCATTTATCTTTCCACATAGAATTCAAGATTATATTAATTGCTATTTTTTCAATTAAGCCTTCGTTACCTGATTCTTAAATACTTTGCAATTGCATACGTACTATAAACAAGAGAAAAATAAATACCGTATAAAAATAAAAAGACAAGGATAATAACGAAAGACATACGTTAAAATAACCAATTTTAATATAAATGAAGATATTAGCTAAATTCCTTAATTTCTCATTATTCTAAGTTAACATACAATTGTCACATCAAATTTGTGCATGAAACCGTTCACAAAGAAAATATAAGAGTTGACAGCAATCACAGCATTAGCAAAAGGAGCAAATCAAGATCACTAAGAAAGAAATTTAAATTGGAAAAAATGAAACCAAATCTCAATGATCATCATCATTCATCGAGAATAGATAACTAACAGTGACTGCACAAATCAAAGGATTGCAATGCATATGCAAAATGTAATTAGAAGCGTCATTTAGTTCATTAATCTGTGATCTAAGTAAGAGTTGAGAGAGCGATCACTATAAGCACAATGATATCGATATATAATCAAATCCACACAAACAGATCACTGAAAACAATCAAGGGGGAAAAATAGCTAAATCTAAACGAGATAGATCGAGAGAATGTGAAGAGATCGATGATCTAACAAGGAAACCTTGAAAAGCTTTTCGCAACTGGTCACTGTCTTCCGATGGAGAGGGAGGTTGAGAAGGAGCTTTCAACGTTGCCATCGTGTTCGTTCACGATCTCACTCTACAGATTCAGAGCAATGTGAGGAGTTATTGCCAGTTTCACTATTTATGCAATGATTGGTGCGAACCTGTTGGCGAGACCAGAGGACAAAAAAAGACAAAAAGAAAACCCGAGTTAGCCGGGGGCAAAGGTAAGCCCTTTAACTCATTTTTTTCTTTTTTCCTTTTAACAATATTTAAACATAAAGAATCCTCTGAGCCATTTTTTGTCCTCTTTCATAATAGTAAAGTAGTGCACTCTACCAAAAAATTATAACAACTCTACCAGAAAAGAAGTAATGCACACTAAATTCCTTTAAATAAACGTAATCAGCAACCATAAAATAACACTTTATTATATAATAATATATTATTATTATTAAAATAATTTGTTATGACTTTTTTGGGAGGAAAATTCTTATGATATTCCAATAACCGGCAACTATGACATTAATTTTGACAGTAGTATACTAACCTTAATTTTTTTTTATGGTTGTTGGTGTGTACCACCATACCAACCCTAAGTTTGTTTTTTTATGAGATTAAGAAAACAGATATGGAATCGTTAAAAGAAATTTCTTAACTATTTTTTTCACTAACCTTTTCATAATAGTAAAGTAATACACATTAAATTTCTTGTTTAGTTGGTTTCTATCCTAATCATCATTATGAGTCCAAACCTTACAAGTTTGAATATATATATATATATATATATATATATATATATATATATATATATAGAGTATTTTAATTTATTTTTTAATATTTTATTAGTAATACATTTAAAATTTAGTTATACTATCATATTTACAATAGGCTTAATTTTCCAATTTTGTAAAAACCAGTTATAATGATTTTCTCAGTTTAAGACCCCTCTAATATTCTCAGTTTAAGACCCCTCTAATATTTTATTTAGTAGTATTAAACGCCTACTTTTAAAAAGTGCTGAGGTGGAGCCTATTTTTTTGCCACTGACTTCACACGTGGCATGTGACTCAGCCTCACAATGCTGACTAGGTTTAAATAGAGAATTAATTAAGATTAATTAGGAATAATTGAGGTTAATTATAATTAATTAATATTCTTCTTCTTCTTCTTCTTTTTCTTCTTCAATCATCAAAAGAACATCATCAGAAACAGCAAAATTCTTCTTCTTCTTACCACAACAACAACCCAAAAAAAATCATCAAATCATCAAAAGAACATCATCAGAAACCCAAAAAAAAAATAATTCAGAAACAGCAAAATTATTATTCTTCTTCTTCTTACCACAACAACAACCCAAAAAAAATCATCAAAAGAACATCACAGCAACTTCTTCTTCTTCTTCTTCTTCTTCTTCTTCTTCTTACCACAACAACAACCCAAAAAAAAATCATCAAAAGAACATCATCAGAAACAACAAAATACAGTTCTTCTTCTTCTTCTTACCACAACAACCACCCAAAAAAAATCATCAAAAGAACATCATCAGAAACAGCAAAATACAGCAAGGGGAAATAGAGAAAAAGAGAAAGAGGAGCTATTGCCGCCCTCCCCACCGCCGACCGGCGCCGGCCAAAACCCGGTCTCCTCTGCGTCCGGTTCCTCCACGCCGACCAGAACTGGACCAGCCCGCACGACGCCATCCCTGCGAACCTGGCCTCACCTACGAGCACCCCCCCTCCCGACGTTGGTAGAACCCGGCCTCCTGCGCGAGGCGGACGCCCGACCTCAATCCACGTGAGCCGTCGCCGGTCCGGGCCCCTCCTCTGACCGCCGCTCTTCTTCCTCCACTGGTTTCCCTTCTCTCTCTCTCTCTCTCTTTCTTCTCTTTCTCTCTCTCACTTTCTCTTTCTTTGGCCCCCCCTTTTTCTGATAAACATTCCCTCTCTTTTCTTTTTTTTTGAATTTTTCTACAAATATTAATTAATTGTAATTAACCTCAATTATTCCTAATTAATCTTAATTAATTCTCTATTTAAACCTAATCAGCATTGTGAGGCTGAGTCACATGCCACGTGTGAAGTCAGTGGCAAAAAGACAGGCTCCACATCAGCACTTTTTAAAAGTAGGCGTTTAATACTACTAAATAAAATATTATAGGGGTCTTAAACTGGAAAAAATCATTATAGGGGGTTTTTACAAATTTGAAAATTTCTTAGGGGCTAAATTTACCATTAAGCCTTTACAATAAAACATTAAGTTTTCTATAATTGGTCGATGTTAGAGCTTATTAAACTAATTTTATTCTGAGTTATATTCAATTTTTTTCTGACCATGAAAGTTTGAAATAATATTGATATAATACTTTTGTAAAAAATAAAAATAAGTTAAATGAATTTCTAAACAGCATTAGATTTGTGACAATTGACTAGATAAATAATGTTGTGGCAATAATTTATTATTGTGGTAAAAAAATTACATAAATAAGATTTGTAAATAAACACTCAAATATCTTTAGTTTCTTATTCTTTAAATACTTACTTAATATATATTAGTTTAATCTAATAATTAGTTATGATATTTAACTTCTCATATATTAAAATACACAAAAGAATGCTTATTCTAATTTACGCCCTGAAAATGATTATTTTGATTCCTTGGGAAACTTATTTAATATATGTAAATTAAAAATAGGGGAAAATCTAATCTTTTCATAAAAAAGTGAAAATGAGCACTTTATTTAATAATAATATAACGACTCCACTGGGGATCGAACCCAGAATCTCTGGTTCCGTAGACCAGCGCCTTATCCATTGGGCCATGGAGTCGACTTCTAACTTGTTGTTAATTTGAGCAAAATAAAAATATATAGACTATAACTACGTAAGTTCTTTTTCACCTTTTCCAAAATGGCAGGAAAATATATGGAAAACCAAGAAGTAAATAATGTATTTATCAATGTTATTTCTAAAAAAGAATCAATGATTAGTGAAAATGAAAGTTAAATGTTTCCTTGCACTTCAACTCGTAATAATTAAATATATATTTATAATATATTTAATAGTAAATTAACATATAATTATAAGAATTTAAATATAATAAGATTTAAATATAGGTTTGTTCCCTCGAGTTTAGGGAGTGGTCCCCACAAACCTTCCCACATCACTTAGCAGTAGGCTGATTAAGATTATAGCTTAATGCGCCAAGGCCCACTTTGTAACCTAAGTATAAAAGCACATGTGATACGCATGTTGTAACTAAGTGACACATTATAGAGATTAACATACCTAATTCCTAGGAATATTTGCCTAGTGTTTTGTGCTCTAAGCTTTACGTGTGAACATTTTGACGCCCACCGTGGGGCCCGATAAAACGGATCCTACACTACCGTCACCTAAACCCTAACCCTAATTTTAGTCATGATTCTAAACGAAGCTCTGACCATGGTGAACACTCGCAACACGCGGCGAGAGGAGGACCAGGGGCATCAAACACCATCTGATCACGATGATCGAATACAACACCTCACCAACATGGTTGAAACCTTACAAAGGACAGTTGCCAACCTGCAGCAAGAAAATGCGGAACTCTGAGGACAAAGGAGAGGCGAACACGAGGCTTCCAGTCACAACGCTGATCGATCCAACCTCTAAAAGACCGCTGGTCAGGCCTCGTACCAGACGGAGATTACTAAGTATAACCCAGAGTTACCCTTTGCTGCCCATCCTTGGACCGGCCTGATCATGGTGGCTCCTACCCCCCTTAATTACAAACGTGATTGAAAAATACGACGGAAGAGGTGATCCTGAAGACCACCTCACCATCTACACCAATATTATGTTGGTAACAGGGGCGTCCGATTCCCTATTTTGTCGCACTTTTCCCACCACCTTGACTAAGTCGACATTACGTTGGTTCTCCCACATCCCTCCGAAGAGCGTCTCCAGCTTTTCCGACCTGAGCAAGAAATTCCTCAACCAGTTCTCCACCAGCAGGGCCGTGCAGCAAACATTACACAACCTAGTCAACCTGCGCCAGCTTCCGGGTAACAATATATGGTGCGTTTCTTTGAACAAGCCATCCAGATCTGAGACCTTAGCCCGGAAGTTGCTTTGCACGCTATTCAAATAGGCTTGCGCCCGGGAAAATTCGCTGACTCCCTAGCAAAGAAACCACACTGGACATGGATGACTTTCGTACGAGGGCCTCAAGGTACATTGCTATTGACGAGCGTGAAGCTAATCAAACCAAGGTTGCCGATCGGATCAACCCTATGGATCGGAGAAATCCCCGCCCTGAGCCAAAAAAGAAAAGCCCCAGAAGGAACAGAGAGGTTGAGGCTTATACAGCCCTCATTACACAAACTTCACGCCACTAAAGGATCGTCGTGACCGAATCTTGCATGAGGTATACAACACGGGGCTCCTTGCTCTCCCACCCCTAGGAGAAGGCCCTAAGGGGTCAGACACGTCCAAGTTCTGTGAATTCCATAGGGATTTCGGCCATGTGACCAAAAATTATCGATCCCTCCGCAACCAAATAGAGTATTTGATCCGACAGGGACATCTCACGAGATTTATCGCTCGAAGGGATGATAATCCCCAGGAAGGTTTTCAGAGAAAAGAAAGGGACCCACCTGATCAGGTGGAACTGCAGACCCGAAACCGATCACAAGCCCCTCGCTCCCGATATCCCAGGCCCGTAGAAGAGAGGGGGTGCGCGGTGAGTCATACACACGATTTCAGGGGGATTCCCAGGAACCCATGCACGCTGATTGCATCAGTCGGGTCAGGTAAATTTGCTGCAGGAACACCCCGACTCCACCGCTATTATATTCGACAGGTCAGATTTCCCTAGGGGCAGACCCAACCGAGACGAACCCATGGTGGTTACCATGGAGGTCGAGAATTTCATGATAGAATGAGTGCTCATAGACCAAGGAAGTTTAGCAGACATACTCCACTGGAAGGCGTACCAGAAAATGGGCCTCCCTCTCCAACAACTCCAAAGGTATGATGGTGCACTTCTTAGTTTTTCGGGTGATTCTGTGCAGGTTTTAGGATATCGACTTGAGGGCCAACTTTGGAACGGTAGAGATAGCCATGCAATATGGGTCAAGTTCCTGGTCGTAGACTTTCCCAGCTCCTATAATGCTTTGTTGGGTCGATCTTCGCTCAATGTCTTAGGAGCTGTCGTCTCAACCATGCACCTAACTATGAAATTTCCCCTCAGAGATGGAAAATTGGGAGTCATCAGAGCCGACCTAGAGGTGGCGCAAGCATGTTTCCATGAGAGCCTCTGTCCCAAGTCAACCTTTATAATCGAAAAAGATATAGAGACAGGTTTTGATCCCCGCAATGACGAGGAATATGAGATACCTCAACCAGTAGAATCGCTCAAGCTTGTCCAAGTCGGGTCTTCTCCCGGCCAGTTCATGCGAGTTAGTGCAATTCTTGATCCTCACTTGGAAGAAGCCTTCATCAAGCTGTTGAAGGAAAATCCTGATCTATTCGCCTGGAACCCCGCCTACATGCCAGGCATTGACCCCAACACAATCTGTCACTCGCTTAATCTCGAGCAAGATGCTAGACCCGTGTCCCAAAGGCCTAGGAAGATGGGCCCCGATTGGAAGAACGTAGTTAAATAAGAAACAGATAAGCTCCTATCCACAAAATTCATTCGAGAAGTTAAGTACCCTACTTGGCTATCGAACATGGTCATGGTAAAGAAGTCAAACGGCAAGTGGCGGATATGTGTTGACTTCATCGATCTGAATAAGGTATGTCCCAAAGATCCTACCCTTTACCTAGCATTGATAGTTTGGTGAATGGTACTTCAGGTTACAGGATGCTAAGCTTCATGAATGGCTACTCGGGCTACAACCAGATCCGAATGGACCCAAAGGATGAGGAGAAAACGGCCTTTATCACAGGAGAGGCCAACTATTGTTACCGAGTGATGCCTTTCAGCCTAAAAAACACAAGAGCAACCTATCAAAGACTGGTGGACAAGATATTCGCTAAGCATATTAGGAGGAATATGGAAGTGTATGTGGATGATATGGTCGTGAGAACCAGACAGGCCGAGTCACATGTGTAGGATTTGGAAGAAATATTTACTGAGCTGCGCAAGCATAATATATGGTTAAATCTTGAAAAGTGCTCTTTCGGGGTCCAAGGAGGAAAATTCCTGGGGTACATGTTCACTTACAGAGGCATTGAGGCCAATCGCGACCAATGCCGAGCTATCTCATGGATGCGAAGTCCCCATAACATTAAAGAGGTTCAACGCCTGACCAGGCGAATTGCGGCCCTCTCCCGTTTCCTTTCGAAGTTTGATGAAAAATCCATGCCATTCTACAAGGTGCTAAAGAAGACAAATGTATTTGCATGGACCCTTGAATGCGAATAAGCTTTCCAAGACCTCAAAGCTTATCTTGCACCCCCCCCGATTTTGATGCGACCGGAGGCAGGGTCAGATTTGATTCTCTACCTATCTGTAGGAGCTGAGGCGATGAGCTCGGTCTTGGTCCAAGAAGATGGCCCGATCCAGAGGCCAGTTTACTTCACCAGCAAAACCCTACAAGGGGATGAGAACTGATACCGGGGGGTGGAAAAGTTTGCTTACAGCCTTGTCATAGCCACCCGGCGACTTTGCCCCTATTTCCACAGTCATCAAATAGTGGTATGAACTGACCAGCCACTAGGAAAAATTCTTCAGAGACCCAAAATTGTAGGGTGCATGGTATCCTAGGCCATAGAGCTATTCGAATACGATATTCGGTATGAATCCCGAGGACCTATAAAAGCCCAAGTACTCGCAGATTTCTTAGTAGAATTGGGGGAGGACAATGATGAGTACGACGCAAAGCGTGGTTTATGGACCCTCTCAGTAGATGGTTCTTCCAACGCTAAAGGTAGCGGAGCAGGCGTTGTTCTCGAATCCTTGACCGGACTAGTCATTGAGGAATTATTGCAATTCCGATTCAAGGCTAGCAACAATCAAGCAGAGTATGAAGCGCTCATCATTGGACTATAAACAGCCATCGACCTGGGTGCCCGATACGTACAGGCAAAGACCGACTCTCAACTAGTGGCCTAACAGATTGAAGGGTCATACCAAGCCAAAGACCCGACTCTAGTGAAGTACCTGGCCTGACTAAATGAGGTAGTTAAGAACCTCAAGCATTTCTGAGTTGTCCATGTCCCATGAACAATGAACGAACGGGCAGACATCCTGGCTAAACTTGCCAGTACGGTCAAGGCGGGGATCCTTAAGACGATTGTCCAGGTCATCTTAGAAGAGCCCACAATCCAAGAAGCGCAACAAATTCATCAGGTAAATGAAGTTCAAATTAAAAATACATAGATGACCCCTATCATTGATTTTTTAAAGCAGGGAATACTCCCGGAAGATCAACAATAAGCAAAGAAATTATAGGTCCAAGCGGCTAATTAC
Organism: Clitoria ternatea; assembly: GCA_037962975.1. Taxonomy (NCBI): domain Eukaryota; kingdom Viridiplantae; phylum Streptophyta; class Magnoliopsida; order Fabales; family Fabaceae; genus Clitoria; species Clitoria ternatea. The sequence continues at coordinate 258,622,695 of CM075669.1, forward strand.
ACTCTGATGGACGGACTCTTATATAAGAAGGGCTTCACCATGCCTCTCCTAAAATGCCTAAATGAAGAACAAGTCGACTACGTCATCAGAGAGTTACACTCAGGAATCTGTGGTCTTCATGGAGGGGTCTGACCCTTAACGGCCCGAGTCCTTAGAGCAGGATATTTCTGGCCCGCTCTACGCTCCGATTGCTACGACTTTGTCAAAAAGTATGACTCTTACCAGCACAATGCCAACCGGATCCACAGCCATCCGGAGTCGTTACATGGAATACTCTCCCATGGCTTTTTAACACTTGGGGATGGACATTCTGGGTCCCCTTCCTCCAGGAAAAGGACAACTTAAGTTTCTCTTGGTAGCCATCGACTTCTTCACCAAATGGATTGAAGCCAAAGCCTTGGCAACCATCACGGTAGCCAAAGTACAAACTTTCACATGGAAGCACATCGTTTGCAGGAACGGACTCTCCTACACTATTATTTCTGACAATGGCCAACAGTTTGTAGATAAACGTTTCATAGAATTTTGTGAAAACTTGGGTATAAAAAGGAAATTATCCTCCGTGGGGCACCCACAAACCAATGGTCAAGCTAAGGCAGCAAACAAAGTCATCCTTCAGCAACTGAAAAGACGGCTCAGACAAGCCAAGGGTCGATGGACTGAAGAATTGCACAGAATCCTTTGGTCCTACCATACTACTTCACACTCCTCGACCCAAGAAACTCCATTCTGACTTACGTACAGAGCCGATGCCATGATACCCCATTGAATTGGGAGAACCCACTTTCCGACGCCTAGCTTATGATGAAGACACAAATGATGAAGGGAGGTGAGAAGATCTAGATCTCAGCCTAGAAGAGCGAGATGTAGCATACATCAAGATACAAGCTGCTATGCATAAATCTGTCAAAAAATAGAACTCTTTTCTTCGACCCCGACCCAGAAAAGGCGATCTCGTTCTACGCACATCGGACAATAACAGAAGAGCATGAGAAGATGGCAAGCTTACGCCTTCCTGGGAAGGGCTGTATCGAGTCAAAGAAGCATTGAAGAAAGACACATACAAGATAGAAGAGTTATCAGGCAAGGAGCTCCCCAGGACTTAGAATGCGACCCATCTAAAGATATATTTCAGTTAATTATTATACACTTGGGCACTCTTTTTCCTACCTGAGGGGTTTTTCCCACGGGGTTTTTCCCTCAGGAGGTTTTAACGAGGTCCCCCCTCTACCATCTCTTTAATAAAAATTTTACTAATTATCAAAAATCTCTTTCTCATTCAAGTTCATGAAAAGTCCGAGCGCGGAATCGATTCCTCGATACACGATATGAAGACTTGAATCCATTCAAGTTTACGAAAAGTCTGAGCATGGAATCAATCCCTCAGCACACGATATGAAGACTTGAATCTATTCAAGTACACAAAAAGTCTGAGCGCGAAATCGATCCCTCGGCATACGATATGAAGACTTGAATCCGTTCAAGTACACGAAAGGTCTGAGCGCGAAATCGATCCCTTGGCACACGATATGAAGACTTGAATCCGTTTAAGTTCACGAAAAGTTTGAGGGCGGAATCGATCCCTCGGCACACGATATGAAGACTTGAATCCGATCAAGTTTATGAAAAGTCCGAGCGCGGAATCGATCCCTTGGCACTCGATACGAACACTTGAATACATCCACGTACGTGAAAAACCCGGGCACGGGACTAATCCCTCGACATAAAGACTCAAACTCATCCAGGCATCATACGAGTCGAAGGAAAATTTAACTACAGATCGATACGACAAAACGACAACGAAAGAAAATAGTAACAAGAGCATACCGGTACACTAAGTTCATTAATATCATTAAGTTCACATACAGGCACGTTCATTTAACAAGAAAGAAAATCAGACATCACGCAAAAATCTCCTACGAATGACCAACAAATGAAATTCTAGAAGCCTACTCAGATACGCCTTGCTCCTTGCCCCCGTCCGCATCCGCCTGCTCGCCCTCCGGGTCGGGTAGAGAAACAATGTGCCCATCCACAACCACTTAAAAGGGATCGAGACCCTTGAAATTCAACACAGCAACAGGGTTCAGAATAGCGATCTGCTCCTGACACAGTTGGAACGCACTGACATACTTCACAACAGTCTCCCTCTCCGTCACTATAAGATTCTCCCCTACCTTCTTTTTCAGAGCCTCCAAATTCGAGCGGGCCGTCTGAAGGTCCCTTTCTAAGGCGAGCTTTTTGAGAGACAAGGCATTATACGTCTCTTCGATCTCTGAAACTTTTCAGTCCCAGTAAGAGCACCTTTTCTCCGCCGCCGATAATTGTGACTCCGCCCAATCTCATTCTGTTTTAATAGCCCTCAAGTCCTCCTCGCCAATGGCCAACCATGACTCTGCCGAATCTCATTCTGCCTGCGCAATCTTTAATTCTTGCTCTGACCATTGCAGGACCGACTTTATAGAGATGATCAGCTCTCTTGTATCCCCAACACGAGCAGCATCTTTCTTTCTCCTCTCTCGTAGCAGCTCATTTTCCTTCTTCAAAGAGTCACATTCCCGGATTAGCGTCTCCTCCACCTTATCCTGCTCAGCCATTCACTTCTCGAGAGCCTGAGATATTGAAGTTGCTCGAAGCCCAAACATCTCTACAACCCGACATATGGTGATTGGTTAGGAGGCGACATAGTTCTCCTCGTCCTCCCCGAAAAGGATTGTACGATCCATAAACTATGAAATAGGGAAGTGTGTGTCCCAAAGAGAAAGAGATGGACTCTTATCCGTACTTAATGACCCATTCACAAACTCTTCCCTAGGGCAATCGGTTGTATCCCCTACACTCGAGATAGCCCTGACAATTAACTCCGCGGATATAAATCACTTGGGTTCAAGGATCGCATTCTTGACCAACCTCGAAGTCTCCCCACGGGCTGCCAACATAGTGCCCCCTGGCTCCTTCTCCCTTCCACCGTCGGAAGCAGTAACAACCTCAACAGGAGCAACCACCGGAGTGGGACAAGGCTCGGATGTTCCACCGCCTTCTATCACCACCGAAGAGAGTCTTGTTTTCTTAATAAACCTAGTCTCGACCACCTGAGGATGTACCTCTTAGTAATCTTTCATCAGGTCCTTTAGTGTCAGCTTGTGCGGAGCCATATCGCCTGCCCATAAAAGTACAACACACGGTCAGCACCAAATGTTAAAACAAACACTAGCTCTGTACAACATCAGCGACAAAATAAACAATAGTTATTGTCCCCCTTCTCGGAACGAACCCCTTGTAAGATCAGTTCCCAGAATGGACGAGCTGATCGATAATAGTAAAATCCATTCAAGTAAGGAAAAACATTGAATACAAGCTGATTGATAATAGTAAAGGTATGAATAGCAATAAGCAAGTAATAGAAACTTTGATCTTTTCATTCATAAAGTAGAAATTACTTTTACAAAGGAAAGCAATAAAAGAAGACAGAAAAAAAGGGAAAAATCAAACATCTACGGCTGAAAAATCCATAGCAGGTGTGTTGAGGCTAAGGGCCTCGGCAGACGAGGTCACAGGAGCGGGAGTGCCATCCAGAGGAGCTATAGAATTCACGCAACCACCCAATTCGACCCCAACATTTGCCCCAATAATTTGGGCGGCCACCTCTTCCTCTCTCTTGGAATTCGAGAGGTCTACTATCTTCCCATCCACAACAACGCAGAACGGGTGGAGACCCTCCAAATTCAATTCCAGGGAAGGATTCAACACCTGTATCCGTTGTTGGCAAAGGTCGAAGGCGGCCATATATTTCTCTGATAGCTCCTCCACCATGAAAAGTTTGTAAGCCTCTTTCTCTTCCTTCTCCTTTTCCAAGGCAGACTTCGCCTCCGCCAGCTTGTCCTTCACCTCTTTCTTACACACGCAGATCGAGCCATAAGCCTCCTTAACAGAGCTCAACCACCTGCCTAGATTGGCATATTGCTCCACAATAGTAACCAGCTTTGTCTCGGCCAACTCTTGCCCTCGCTAGGCTTCAGACAACTTAACTTTTGCCTGTTTAAGCTCGTCGGCCATGCCTCTGAGCTCCCTCCGAGCTTAGTCAAGTTACAGGGTAGAAAAATTGCGAGACTGCTACAACTGGTCTTTTTCATAAAGAAAGGTAGTCCTCTCGCCTTCAACATCGCTATCTCTTTCTCCTGCTCGGCGAACGTTTTCTCCAGGAATCGAGTCATTGAGGTCGCCCGGAGGTTGAACATCTATATTGCTCAACACATGGAGGGCGCATTCAAACCCTCGAACTTCTTCTTGTCCTCCTTAAAAACCACCGTCCAGTCCATAAAACCCGGAATTGGGAATCGGACGTCCCACAATGAGTGTGAGGGGTTACGGGTGCCGCACAGAGACCCATTAGCAAAACTCTCCCATCTCCTATCTTCAAGCTCCATCTCATTGGGAAGAGTCACGACAATCCGCTCTGTCGATATCTCCCCTACAGAGCTGGTATCGTCCGACCTTCGGCCCACCCGACTCCGTAGCTCAGGAATGTCTTTCCCCTTCTCGGGGCTGTCTGATATAATGACCCGAAGGACTCCCTGCCCAGCTTTATCTTCAGCCCGTCGAGGAGAATCAGGGTGACCGACCTCGAAGGCCTCTGAGCCCACTCCACCCTCTTGACCAACTTCACTTGAGCGCGGTCTCTTGGACGATCGCCCTTCTTCCCTCTCCAATTGAGAAGCAGTGGGAACCATGGAGATGTGAATAACATTGGTGATAACTTGGAGAAAACCCCTAGCAGCAGCAGAGCTCTCCTCCTTTTGTGACACCTTCTTGCTCCCTCCCGCTCGGGAACCTTTCCCAAGGTAATGTTTCTTCAAATCCTTCTTGGATAGCTTTTCAGAGGCCATGTCAGCTGCACAAGTAGCGTACACTCAGTTAAATAAAACAAGTCATAAAACTAAAAATCACAATGGCAATAAGAACTACTCTCACCTATCCAGGTGTCAAGAGAGTCCGGGTGGGGGGACAGGGCGATCAAGGCTTGGGAGCTAAAGAAAATCCTCAAGTCATTTGACACAAACTTGGCATCCATTCTCTTGGACACACTCAAGTCATCCAAGGAAACATGGAATTGAATCGGGTTGCGAGTCCAGTATAGCAGCAAGCGAGGTTGGGAGTCAGGATAATGCAAGAAATCCTCCCCAGGTGGATCCAATCCAACTCAGACCTTAAAGAAACCCATTTTAAAATTTTTGTAGGATTGGTCAAAAGCTCTAATAAGATTACGGCGAGCAACACCATGGAGGGAAACCCATTCTGCGGGTGTCCCAACCTTGGGGATCTTAGCATTGAAATAGTAGAAAAATAAAGGTATGGAACGGGTGCGACCAAAGTGCTCATACAGTTGTTAATCCTTAAATTTACAATAAATTTCTTAATAAAATTGTGTAAAAAATAATAAAAATTAGTTTAATTTCTAAAAAATTTAGGTTTTAATTGTAATTAATGGAAATTATTGGATTTTATCTGCCTTGATCAATTTTCTCTAGTTTTGCAGTGAAAAATTAAAGAAATTCAAGAGAAAATTGAAGATCTGGAGAGTTGACGCGTAGCATCAACACCACGCGTAGCGTGGGAATTTTTTATGCTGACGTTATGCGTCACAACCACGTGTAGTGTCAGAAGCTACGTGGACTCCACTGACAGGTGGCCAAGCACTCATCCATTGACCCACATTTTGGCCACTACACTTCAGCTAACAGCCAAGCCGAAAGAGGAAACATGTCTGGGCATTATTGGATTAAAAATTCTTAATCATGGCCACTTAATCACGTGTTTAATGGTGGTTGAGTCAGGAACCTGACGCTACGTGCCAGGCTGATGCTACGTGTCAGGACCCTTCCCCAGCCCTATAAATAGGCCACTTCCAAGGTATTGAAGGCATCCAATTTTCACTTCTGAAATTCAGAGTCCCCTTTCTTTCTTTCGAGTTTGAGAGTTTGTAAGTTTAGAATGATTTTTAGATACTTGAGAGTGTTGTGAAGTATTGTGAGCTTTTGTATTGTGAAGTGTTTCCAAGCCTTTGTAATGTCAGCCTCTGTAAGTGTTAGTTTTACTTTTACCATGTGTAACTAAATTGTTTATGTTGGAATTTGGTGAATCAATCTATTATATGATGTTGTGATTATAACCTCTGCATGTTTATGATTCAAGTACCATGTTAGTATTTCAATCTTTTGTTAGTATGAATATTAAACAGGAGAATGATTTTTATGCATATTAAAACTTATTTTATTAGTATGAATGTCAAACGGGAGAATGATTATTCATGCTGAATTAAAATCTATTTTAATGAAAGTAAAAGTTGAAATACCCTTAATATGCCAATTACTAGGGATAGAGTTGGTGATTATTGTTGCCATAAGGCCAGGACTTAATGCAAGTTTTTACTGAGAAAGCTCACGAGGGATCGGACTTTACGGTAATTACTTAGAATTTATATCACGAAGGATCAGTTATAATTATTTTAAACTGCAATAACATGAACTTGATAATTAAATATGTATGTTTGTAATCATTTCATTATATCTTAGTACGAGGATCCTAATTCCAATATAATTTGTCAATCTATGTTTTTACCTCAAGTATCTGAATTATTCTGAATTACATATCAACTTTCTAGATAGATTTTATCTTTACCATCTTTTTACCTTATGAACAAATCAATCATCAAATTCTGTGAATATTGTATAAATTGTTTATAAAGCATTCTTTTGTGAATAAGTTTTGATAAATTTACCATAGTAAATAAGAATTACTGTGAATTACTAGAACTTTTAATCTCAGTGGAACGATATCTAAATTTGAAAACTACAAACGATTGGTGCGCTTGTGAATTAAAAGACCAAACAGTATTCAGGGATTAACAAGTTTTCTGGCGCCGCTGCCGGGGATTGAATTGATTCAGTAAAACAGTAAATTTTTAATTACTATGGTAAAAAAATTTACCTTAGTTAAATTTTCAATTTTATTTTATTCATTTATTTATTTATTTTTCTTAACTTTATTACACTAACTTTCTGTATGTAGTTTGTTTATGCAAACTCGATCTTCTGCAAGGAAAGTGTTCTTTGATTCTGAGATCGAGAAGTTTGTAAAGAAACTCAAAGCTTTAAAATCTAAAAAAACAAAAACTTCTTCTTCTACTTAATCTTCTTTTGAAAATTTTGAAAAATCAAATATGGTTGCTGAACAAAGAAGAACATTAGGACAATTTGCTGCTATCAATGGACCACCCCGTGTTTCAGGGATGTACCAAGGACCTATTGCTGCTGTAGAAATTAAACCAGCTACTCTAAACATTATTCAAAATAATCAATTTGCTAGTTTAAATAATGAGGAACCATATGAATATTTAACTATTTTTTATGAGTTATGCAACACAATTGGTTTCGAACCCAATCAAAAAGAATCTGTTTACATGAGATTGTTTCCTTTTTCTTTGATTGGGAAAGCTAAAGAATGGTTTAAATCTTGTCCACCCGGTAGTTTTCCAAACTGGTCCGATGTTGAAACAAAATTTTTGGAAAGATTTTATTCACCTTCAAAATATTTTGAAGCAATGATAGTCATACATTCGTTTTCACAAAATCATGAAGAATCACTCGGTGAAGCATAGGAAAGATTCAAAGCGCTTCTTAGGAAATGTCCAAACCATAATTTGGATGATGCTGGGAAGGTAAGAATTATTTATTATGGTTTATTACCTCAATTCAATATGATGTTAGATGCATGTGTAGGTGGTTCTTTAATGAACAAAACTGTTGAAGAGGCAATATCAATCATGGAGTCCATGTTAACCAGTGACCGTCAAGCAAAGCATGAAAGAAGTAGTACATCAAGGAAACCAGATATGCTTGAGTTGAGAGTAAATGATGCAGTTTTAGCTCAGTAAAAATTGCTAACACAACAAATGGAGGCAATGAGCAAACAATTGGAAAAACTTCAAATTGCTCAAGTATCATCACCACCACCCGCTCAATTGAAATAATGTGTGCATTGCATGGGCGAATAATCATGTGGTTACTGTGCCCCTGATGGAAATTATCATGACCGGAATCGCGGTGGCGCGGCCGACCCTTCGAAAAGGATGAAGCAAGCAAAAACAGTGAGTCGCCACCAACATTTTTATCTATAGGAAAAACATTAGAAAAAAACTTTAACAAGGCACTGGTTAAAAAAGGTGAGATTCAAGTTCGGGAGTCGGTTACGAGTAGGGAAGGTATTAGCACCCTACATCGCCTGTCAAAAACAGTACCAAGATTGAAAATACGCAACATAAATAGCCTTACAAAAGATATTTATTTCTTCCCTTTTTATTGAGATTGATAAACTTGAACAAACATGAAGTGTCGAAGCAAGATCAACAGGACGTCTCGTCCAAATTAACCTTAACTTCAGTATAAAAATAGGGAAAGGGAATAATACTAACAAGACGTCATGTCTAAATTAGTCATCCTTTAATAAAAAATACGGGGTCAAAAAAAGAGAAGGGGATAAATGGGACGTCTCGTCCTAAGTATCCCTTTCCTTATGAATTGTGGTGACGATCAGCCAGAAATGGGGAAAATCAACAAAATGTCACGTCTAAATTGATTCCCGTGGAGGTGATAAAAACATGATAGATACAAAAAAATAAAAAAAATAAAATAAAAAAAAGGAAGGATGTGCCCGACAAGAGTTAAGTCTTGCTCCTACGTATTCTCGAATGGTTGAGAAATCAGGGTTACGTAGTTCTTGACAATGATCTTCAGGAAAAATTAGGAAGTTGGTGGTGGATAATGTCCTTGGGAAAGACCCATACAAGGCGAAGTTCTTCGCACGTGTACAAGTTCTAGGAAAGTAGTGTAGACGGAAGTACTTCCGTATGACACTGGCTAAAGATAATTTTTATATTTTTTTGGATTTGAAAGAACACACAGAAAACACTTATTTCTTTTGTTATTATTAGTTACTAAGCAAAATAAAAGAAGTTTAACGGAATAAACTCAAACAAGAGAATAGATTCAACAAAAATTGCAAATTCGGCAGAAGAATAAATAATAATAAAAAATGAAAGAAAAGAGACAGAACGGAACTGGTGTGGTAAGGACGTTAGGGACTGGAGTGCAAATATGGACCGGTGTGGGATTGAGCAGCAATAGCCGAAGTGATGCTGGTGTGGATATGGAGTTGACAGTAGGGCGCCAGGGCGGGTTCGCTGCAAATTGGGACGTCTTGGTAATGCTTCAAGGTCTTGGGTAAATATGAGGTTCGAGAAATCAAGATTCTAGCTTTGAACAACGGAGCAAACTTTAAGAATTTTGGGTCAAGATGTTCTCCAACAGAAACTTTGGAGATCAGAGCAAGTTTTCAGGGGGATTTGTATTCAGAGCATCCACTCCAAAAAATTACCCCTTTTTTCTTTCGTGCCTCTTCAGCTGAGGCATTTATAGAGATCCAAGGTACTGGCTCGGTGCTTGAACAGCTCAAGGATAGCCTGGCCACCAACAATTATGGGGAACAGCGGCTGGTGAGTAATTTTTTATTATTTCATTTTTGTTTGTTGTCAGCCGCCCCTAGGATTCGAGGATCAACTTGGATGGTGCGATTCCACTTGGACAGCTCAAGCCTCCACTAGATCCATGTATGTAGTGGAAAGACAGCCTGGTCACTCACAATTATAGAGAATGATGGCTAGTGAGTAATTTTTTATTATTTTCCTTTTTGTTTGTTGTCAGCCGCCCCCAGGATTCGAGGATCAACTTGGGTGGTGCGATTCCAAGTCAGCATGGGTAAACGGACTCCTCGAATGGTGTCACATAGGACCGGTGTTCTTCTTATGGCCCAGATCGCTGTCTCTAACAGTATCCATTCTCGGTGGAAATTGGTCGGATCGGAACAGGTGTTCACAGATACGAAAAGTCTGAGTGTAAAAATCGATCCTTCGACACTCGGTGTGAAGGTTTGAATTCATTCAAGTGACACCGGATCCCTTTTTCGTTCAGAATTGCTTCACTCGGAGGTGCTTTGTCCGGAAATGTCTCTGCTTGAAGTCATAGCCTTTCTTCCTTCGGAAGTAACCCACTCGGAAATGTCTCCCTCGATATATCTCTACTTAAAAAGTGCTCTTTCGAAGTCTGACTCACTCGGGAAAATCTCTTTCCGAGTAGTCATCAGAGCCTCTTTTCGTTCAAAATCGCTTCACTCGGAGATGATTCGCCTGGAAGTGTTTCTGCTTAAAGCACTCAAAGTCATAGCCTTTCTTCCCTCGAATGTAACCCACTCAGAAATGTCTTACTCTGAAACACCTTACTCAGAAATATTTCTCTTGGATATATCTCCGGCCGAAAAAAGCTCCTTCGAAGTCAAAACTATTTTTCGTTTGAAATTGACTCACATGGGAATTCTTTTCTTGAATGTGTCTTTGCCCGAGAGATACTCCTTCAAAATCAAAGTCTTTCTCTGCTCGGAAGCACATCTCTCGGAAGTGACCTACTTGGAATTATATAACTTGGAAGTGTCTCTGCCCGAAAAGTGCTCCTCCGAAGTTCAGAGCCCTTTTCATTCAGAATCCATTCACTCGAGAATTATCCACTCAGAAATATCTGTACTCGAGAAATACTCATTCGAAGTCAAAGCCTTTCTTCGCTCGGAAGTAATTCCCTTGAAAATGACCCACTCGAAAATATATCACTCGGAGATACCCTACTCAGATATATCTTTGTCCGAAAAGTACTCTTCATAGTTAGGGCCTTTCTTTGCTCGGAAGTAATTCCCTCAAGAATGACCCACTCAGAAATGTCTCACTCAGAAGTATGTTACTTGGAAATGTCTCTGCCTGAAAAGTGCTCCTTTGAAGTTTAGAGCCCTTTTCGTTCAGAATCAATTCACTCAGGAATTCTTCACTCAGAAACATCCCTGCCTAGGAAAAACACTCATCCGAAGTCAGACTCACTTTTCTTTCAGAATGGCTTCAACCGGGAATTCTTCACTCAGATGTATCTCCGGCTAGAAAAAGCACTCATCCGAAGTCAAACTCACTTTTTGTTCAGAATGGCTTCAATCGGGAATTCTTCACTCGGATGTATCTCCAGCTAGAAAAAGCACTCATCCGAAGTCAGACTCACTTTTCGCTCGGAGGTATTTCCCTCAGAAGTAACCCACTCAGAAATGTCTCACTCAAAAATCTTACAATCGAAAGGATCATTCAGAATCAAAGTTCAGTCCTTTCTCAGAAATCCTTTCACTTGGGAATATCACTCGGAGTCGAAGACAATCTCGAAGACAAGCCCGAGCACAAGCTCTTGACAACTTTGAAAATAGGCCCGAACACAGGCTCTAAGTAATCTTTAAGGCACGCCCAAGAACAAGCTCTCAGTAATTCTTAAGGCACACCCGAGCATGAATAGAAAGAAAGGGTTCCAAGAAACAGGACTCCCCATTCTTGGTGAAAATTGACCGGACCGAAATAGGTGTTCACAGATGCCCCTCTTTACTTCTTTTCCATGAGAAAAGCATGAAGTCTCTTCTTGCTTTTGAAATGGAAAGGGAGTAAAGACGTGAACACCATTGTCAAAGTCATGCTGACTTCAATAACCAGGAGAACCAGATGAGGGGGAAACCTAGGAATTGACACTTGAAGCTTTTACTCTTCTTTTTTTTGTTTTTTTTTCTCTTTTTTGTTTGTTTATTTATTTATTTATTTTGTTTTTTTTGTTTTGTGTTTTTTTTAAACTGATATAAAGGATTACCCTAGCATTTTGAGCAGCCTAGAAATGGACATCTAAAGCTTTGGAGAAAAATAAATGAATTAGGGGTACGCTAAAGGAAATTGCCTAGGCAAGGGGTTCCTAAGACCATGACTGGAAAGTAAATGGTGGGGAGGATATTCCTGGCTTAAAGGAGATAACAGACTTGGGGTGACGCTCCGGGTTGAAGGGATTTGAAAGGATTGGGGGTTATACCCCAAGTTGGCAGGAATTTAAAGGATTGAGATTGATCCTCGGTTGACTGGAACTAAGAGGATTAGGGTTGACCCTCGGTTGACTGGAAAGTAAAAGGTGAGGGTGTTGCCTCTCGGTGGACAGGAAAAGTAAAGGTGAGGGTGTTGCCTCTCTGTTGACTGGAAAAGTAAAAGGTGAGGGTGTTGCCTCTCGGTTGACTAAAAAAGTAAATGGTGAGGGTGTTGCCTCTCGGATGACAGGAAAAGTAAAGGTGAGGGTGTTGCCTCTCGGTTGACTGAAAAAGTAAATGGTGAGGGTGTTGCCTCTCGGTTGAGAGATCTGGGGGTTAACAGGACGTCCCGTCCAAATTAACCTGGATTTAGAGCTTTGGGGTGTTGCCCTAGTTTGAGATGATTGAAAGAATCTCGGGGTACTACCTCTTGATTGAAAGAAAGAGGTCTGGGGTGATGCCCCGATTTCTGGAAATATTGAAGAAGTTAGGGGTATTGCCCCTTGACAGAGAGAAACCTAGGGTGATGTCCCAGTTTTGGAAAGGTTGAAGGAATTTTAGGGGCTTGCCCCTTTATTGGAAGAGCAATCTGGGGAGATGCCCCAGTTTAAGCTTTTTGGAAATTTGGGGTACTGCCCCTTGACTGGAAGAGAAATCTGGGGAGATGCCCCAGTTTGAGCTTTTTGGTGAGAAGAGTGTGATGGGTGCTAGTTTGGTAATGGTGAACTCATTGGGGAAGGATAAGTTTTTCTAAGCCTGATCAAAGAAATATCCTGGCTGGGGGAGCTGAGTCCATTTTGTGGTTTTCCTCGGGAGGGATCCTCAGTCTGTGTTCCACTTAGGTATGAATGGTGGGTCTTGCTACGGGAGAGCTTTGGCGAATACCTTCTTCTGGATGATGGATTCTGGTTGCCCCTTTAACAAGAAAGTGAATGGTATAAAAAGACTTACAGGTAAATCTTCCCTGGCGACTGGCTTTTTAAGGTAACTCATGGATGAAATAGAAATACCCTCTGACTTTGGCGAGCGTATTTAGCGGAGTTGGTTATGCTTATACCAAGCAAAGTCTGGCGCTAGGATGCGTTTTGTTCCCCATAACTTTGCGTTCTGTCGTTTTCAATTTCAAAAATTTCCTTTAGGCAAAAACTTGTTTATTCATAAAATTTAGCCATGAACACATGTAGGAAGAAGGGAGAATTTTATTTACGAACATCAGGTATGTACAGTGGTGATGAAAATAATGTTAAACACAGAGATGTGATAAGATATAAAGAATTGAAGGCAAGTGGAAAGGGGAAGGCTCATATATCCTCCAGTGATCTTCTGAGAGCAGTGAGAATCTTGACCCTTTATCACGACTTCGTGTTCGTCCTCTGATTTTGAGTATGAGGTCGTAATTCGATGATGACCCCGATGCCCTAATCTGACTTCCTTTGTTTCTGGCTTGAAGGGTTTATGTTGCAGAGTCAAGTTTGTGATTCTGTCTGAGCCGCCTTCTCAGGTTTTCGGCTCATCTAGCTGCTCTAACTTTTGCCTAGGTCGCCTTTTCAGGTTTTTAACCTAGCAAGCTTTTTCACTGCGTCGGCATTGATAGGCATTGGCATGTCGTATCCATCCATGTTAGTGAGTATGAGGGCTCCTCCGAAAAAAGCCTTTTTTACAACATATGGTCCTTCGTAATTAGGTGTCCATTTCCCTCGGTCATCTTTCTGAATTGACAAAATCTTCTTGAGGACCAAATCCCCTTCTTGGAACTATCGGGGGTGTACTTTCTTTTCGTATGCCCGCTTCATGCGCTTTTGATACAACTGTCCCCGACAGAGGGCGGTTAACCTCTTCCCGTCAATCAGATTCAGTTAGTCATATTTAGCCTGGATCCATTCAGCTTCTTCCAGTTTGGCTTCCATGATCACCCTAAGGGATGGGATTTCCACTTCAGACGACAGTACAACTTCCATTCCGTAGACCAAAGAAAATGGGGTTGCCCTAGTTGAGGTTCGCACCGAGGTTCGGTATCCGTGCAGTGTGAAGGGAAGCATTTTATTCTAATCTTTGTAAGTCACCACCATCTTTTGTACTATTTTCTTGATATTTTTATTAGCCGCCTCGACTGCTCCATTCATTTTTGGATGGTACGGAGAGGAGTTGTGATGAGAGATTTTGTAACTATCACAAAGTTCCTTCATCATCTTATTGTTCAGATTTATACCATTGTCAGTAATGATTTGGCTTGGTAGGCCTACCCGCATATCAGCTCACGCTTGATGAATTTGACCACAACATTCTTCGTCACATTGGTGTACGAAGCTGCCTCCACCCACTTGGTGAAATAATCGATGGCCACTAGAATGAAACAATGACCGTTTGAGGCTTTTGGCTCAATAGGCCCAATTACATCCATACCCCACATTGAAAAGGGCCATGGTGCTGACAAGACATTTAGGGATGAAGGTGGTGCATGAATGTGATCAGTATAAATCTGACATTTATGACACCTCTGTACATAAGCAAAACAATTTGCTTCCATAGTCATCCAATAATACCCAGCTCTCAGGATTTTTCTTGACATAGCATGCCCATTTGTGTGAGTTCCAAAGATCCTTCATGGATACCTCTCATGATTTGGTTTGCCTCGATGGTATCAATACATCAAAGGAGGACGAAATCATAATTCCTCTTGTACAGCACATTGCCACTCAACAGATATCCCATAGCTAGCCTTCTCAGGGTTCGTTTGTCATTATCTATGATGTCTTCAGGGTATTCTTGGCATTGGAGGTACCTTTTAATGTCATGATACCAAGGCTTGCAATCCGACTCTCCTTCTATGACTTGGCAATAGGCAGGTTCTTATCGTTTCTTTACCTCAATGAGAGGCACTTCGTAATCCTTGCTGACTTCGAACATAGCAGCTAGAGTGGCTAAAGCATCTACCATTTGGTTGTCATCCCGTGGGACATGATGGAAGGTAATTTCACCGAACTCTTTGATCATCTCCTTGATATGGGCACAACAGGGAACTAGTTTATTGTCTTTAGTTTCCTATTCATCCTTCAGTTGATGGATAACCAAAGCAGAATCCCCATAAACTCCCAGGGTCTTTATTCCCATGTTCAAGGCCGCTTGTATCCCTAAAGAACATGCTTCATATTCTACAACATTATTGGTGCAATCAAAACATAGCCGAGCACAAATGGGGATGAATTCCTTATCAGGCAAGATCAGGATGACCCCGATTCCATGTCCCAGTGCATTGGAGGCTCCATCAAACCTCATGGTCCACCTGTCCTCCTGACTATCTTCTTCTTTGAAAAGAGCCAAAATATCTTCGTCCGGAAAATCATGCCGCATTGGTTGGTAACAGTCGATGGGTTGGTGTGCCAAGTAGTCTGCTAGTGCACTCCCTTTTATGGCTTTTTGGGTGACATATGTTATGTCATATTCAGTCAGTAACACTTGCCAACGGGTAATCCTCCCAGTCAGAGCAGGTTTTTCAAAGATATACTTAATGGGATCCATCTTAGACACCAACCAAGTGGTATGATTGAGCATGTATTACCGTAAGTGCCGGGCAGCCCAGGCCAATGCACAGCATGTCCTTTTGAGAGAAGAGTATTTCATCTCATATTCAGTAAATCTCTTGCTCAAGTAATAGATAACACACTCCTTCTTCCCAATCTCATCATGTTGACCTAACACGCATCCCATAGATTCGTTCAGCACGGTCAAGTATAGGATTAGTGGTTTCCCATGAACGGGTGGTACCAAGACTGGCGGCTCCAACAAGTACTGCTTTATCTTTTCAAATGCAGTTTGGCAATCCTCATTCCACTGCCCAGGCTGGTTCTTGCGAACCAATTTGAAAATCGGCTCACAGGTTATCGTCATTTAGGAAATGAATCGGGCGATGTAGTTCAACCTTCCCAGGAACCCTCCGACTTCTTTTTCGGTACGAGGAGGAGGCATTTCCAAAATTTCCTTGACCTTGTCAGGATCAACCTTTATCCCTCTTTCACTCACGATGAATCCTAATAATTTGCCAGATTTTACGCCAAAGGTGCACTTGGCCAGATTCAGTCTGAGCTTGAATTTCCTCAACCTTTCGAAGAGTTTCCTTAGATGAGTAATGTGCTCTTCCTCAGATCTGGATTTGGCAATTATGTCATTCACATAGACTTCTATTTCCTTATGCATCATATCATGGAAGAGAGTCACCATTGCCCTTTGATAGGTAGCTCCCGTATTTTTTAATCCGAAGGATATTACTTTGTAACAAAAGGTGCCTCATATAGTGATGAACATGGTCTTTTCCATATCTTCTGGCGCCATCTTGATCTGATTATACCCCAAAAATCCATCCATAAATGAGAAGATGGAGTGTTGAGCTATGTTATCAACCAGTACGTCGATCTGAGGTAAAGGAAAATCATCCTTAGGGCTAGCCTGATTCAAGTCTCGGTAGTCCACACACATCCTCACTTTCCCATCTTTCTTCAGAACAGGAACTATGTTAGCTACCCATTGCGGATATTTAGCTACGGCTAGGAAACCAGCATCAAATTGCTTCTTGACTTCTTCTTTAATCTTAAGGAGCATTTCTGGTTTCATTCATCGCAACTTCTATTTGATCGGTGGGAATTCTAGCTTTAAAGGTAACTTATGTTCCACGATGCTGTTATCCAACCCCGACATATCTTGATATGACCATGCAAAAATGTGCCGAAATTCCTAGAGCAATTTAATCAATTCATCTTATTGTTGTTTGTTTAGGAGGGTGCCTATCTTGACTTCTTTAACTTCCCCTTCATTTCCCAGGTTAACGGTTTCGATCTTTTCCTGATGAGGTTGAATTTCCTTATTCTCCTGTTCTATTAACCTTGTCAACTCAGGCGAAGGTTCAAAGTCTTCCTCACTTTCCTTATAGGCATAATCGTTCAGATAATCAGAATCATGAAATAAAACCAAGTTCTCGCTGCTCTCAGAGGAATCATTTTTGGATCTGTATTTGGTTATATTATAGCGAATGAAAAAGAAAACAAGGCAGTGAAAGGCTTAAGAGAATAAAGCAAAAACTAGGTATTGGAATTAAACAGTGTCATTAAATTTAAATAAATAAACAAGTTTTGCCCTTGTTACAAAAAAAGGGGGTCCCAAAACCTTAGGCATAGCAGAGGGACCGACAAGTTATAAGATGATATAATTACTTTGACAAAACATTCATAATTGTAGAGAACTCCATGGTTTCCCAGTTATTCAGCTTCTGACTTGGTGAGCAAGCATACACCAATTCCGCATTATGGCTGGGCTCGTCTTCAATCATGGCCACTTGATCTGGATACATGATCCCGGTGCTCCTGAAGCTTTGATGAAGGTCACAGATGGGGATTCTTGCGGTGTCGAATTCTTGACCAGTAAAGCGAGCAACCCTCCTCCCTCTTCTTTCTTCTTCGACCCTTCTCCTGTCCGCTGCTGTGGGTTTGTACCCCAGGCCATACCTGTCTTTCTTCTCTGGAAGGCACAAAGGCTGTGTTCTCCCTTCCAGTTCATGCCCTAATTCTTTTCCTAGCTCATATCCCTCCCGTAACATGGCCCTGGCAACTGCTAGAGTCACGTTTAGGAAAGATGTCTTGACAATGCTAGTTGCATTGGCTATTTCTAGAGCCTGGAATAAGGTCTCGAGGGCCTCCTCAGTTGCCTCGATATACAGAGTAGAGACAGGTTTACTAACCAAAAAGTCTTCCTCCCCAGAAACAATTACCAATTTGTTGTCGACGATGAACTTCAGCTTTTAATACAACATGGAAGGGACCACTCTAGCTGAATAGACCCACAGCCGCCCTAGCAAATAACTGTAAGTGGGCATGATATCCATGACTTGGAAGAGAACTTGGAAGGTACATGGCCCGACCTGTATTGGCAAATCTATTTCTCCCATGACTTCCCGTCGAGTCCCGTCGAAAGCCCGTAGGACCATAGAGCTAGGCCTCATGTATGTTCCATCGAAGGGTGATAAGTCTTGAAAAGACTTAATTATTTCACCTTTTATTTAACATAATTCATTAAATATTGTTTAGTTTAACACTATTATTTAATAAATTGTCAATAATTCTTATTTTATTTATTTATTTCAAAAGTGTTTAATTTATGCAAGAAAATGATTAAAAACAATAATTAAGTAAGAAATTATGTTTATTTATAAATTCACTAACCCAGCGTACCTACGCTGGACACCCAGCGTACCTACGCTGGACAGCCAGCGTACAAACGCTAGGAAATTATTTGTTTGCATGTGCAGGAGTAGTTCACGCTCAAGCTTGAAGGTTTCAAGCTCAAGTGAGAGAGCCATGCAAAGTAAGTGAAAAGAAACAAAGGAAAGCACGATCTCGCTCAAGCGAGCAAGCTCACGCTCAAGCGTGACTCCAAAACATCACCCACGCCCAAGCTTCTCCATCACGCTTAAAGGAGAAAGCAATACTGCAGTGCATATTTCGAGCTCGCTCAAGCGAGAGCCCTTCACGCTCAAGCGTGAAGGTGGTTATTTAAAGCTGATGCTTTCCCTCCAAAAGAAGCTCTGCACCGTTGCTGTTTCTGTTTCGCCTGCTGTACTTTAATAATTTAAGTAATAGTTGTAATTAATTATTTATTTGTAATTATGTAATTAGTTTAGTAGTTTAATTATTAATTAAGGTTTCTTTGTAATTAATTAAGTTAGTTAGTTATTTGCCTATATATATACTTGTACATACTCTCTGTAAGAACAGAGCACAGTAGACACAATACAATTCATTTTTCCATTTTCAATCTCTCTCTAATTCTTCTCTCTCTCTAAATTCTCTCATCCATGTCTCTCCACCTTCCTTCGACAGAACCTATGTATATGGGTTTCTAAGTCCCTAAGGTTGGGATTACGAAGGTTTACAATGAATTCTTGAAGGTGTATTGAGGAAGTCAACTTCTAAATCAAGAGGAGAACAAGCTGAGGAGTAGATCTACATTGCTAGATTGACAAATCCAGATCTGATGAAGAATCTCACCAGTGAGGAATCATGGTTGAGACTTAGGTAACTTTTGGCTTCCTAACTAATTCAGGCCTAGTAATTAGGTGAATAGTTAGGGTTCAACCCCTAATTTCGCATAAGATTCCTCTGTTAATTGAGCACCTAAGGGATTAGGGTTTAATGCTTAGGAATTAAGGATTAACCATCTGTGAATTGTCCTTTTGAGTCTGAAGATTGATTGAACCTTAATTGCATGTTTCTTGATAAAATTGTAAGCTGAAGCAATCCTAACCTATCTTTCATTACTTACATTTCATCTTTCGTACTGTCTCTGAAAATGCAAAAACATTAGAAATTTAAAACAACAAAAACAGAATGAAATCTATTTGCATTACGTTGGTTCAACTTGTATCAGTCTAAGATTGCAGTAATTACCACAATCCCTGTGGGAACGATCAAATATATTACAAATTTAACAATTGATGCGCTTGCCAAAAGAATAAATCTTCTGAGAGTCATACAATAAGTCAATATTAATGCAAGATTTTCCAACCAAATTAATGACTCAAGGATTTTCGCACCAAGTTAATGGCGCCATTGCCGGGGATTGTTGAGTAATATCAACAATCCTTGGACCGGTACTAGACTGAACCATTTTTTTTAGTCTCTGTAACTTTTGTTAGTTGTTAGTGAATTTTGTTGTAGGAGTAGATTTTGTTAAGTGTTGGTATTGTGTTGACTGTTTGCTGTTAGTTGTTTTTGGCTATTTTAGTAATAGCACTAACCATTGCAGTAGCCTTGTTTGTAGTTAGTTGTTGCATTTATGTTTTTTCTAGTTCCTTTGGAAAGTAAAAAGTTACAGGTGATGGATCTTGATGACACCTTAGCAGAGTTTCTTCAATATTCACAAACGTTATACATGAACCATGTAGAGGAGGTACAACCAATTGAGGAGGAGCCATCAGAGTTAGAAAGGATTTTAATTCAATTTATAAAAGTTACTTAAACCGGCCTCCAAAATTTTGATAATTCAATCATGAACATTCAAAAGCAAGTAGATTTTATTGCAAAGCAATTGGCCAAAGAATATAGAACTACAGAGGTTGTATGAAGTGAAGACCAATATGAAGAGCCATGGGATGATGATGTTGGTCTAGCTGAAGAAACTAAGTTTGGGGAAGAAGAAGACCAGCTAGAAAACATTGAAATGGATGAACCTGAACTTGAAGTTGATGTAGAAACAAAAGAAGAAAAAGAAAATAAGGAAGTTCAGGGATATTTGATGAAAGAAGAGTCAATTGAAGAATGTGAAGAGGAAAGCTATAGAGATTATACTTTAGAATTGGAAGATGATATTATATCTAGTGAAGCATTCTTTGATGATTGGAATGAAGAAGATTGGTCCGAAGAAGAACAAGAGCAAGAGTTGTCATTGAATAATTTCTTTGATGATGCAAGTTTTGCAGGAGTGCAAATTGAACAAATGACAATAGAAGCCATTGAGGAACCTAAGAATCAATTAGAAACTATTGTTGAGCAAGAAGTGATAGAGGAGGTAGAGATCTCAGCTGAGATCGAAACCACATCTTGGCAACACAACAATGATACTGAAATTTTGTTAGAGCCAAGTGTAAATGCAGAGAAGGAAGTAGAGATTCATACCGAAGAAGAGTTAACATGTTTAGATGTTGAGAATATAAAAGAAGAAGAAACTCAGCCATGTCATGAGGAGCGTTTGCTAGTGGTGACTACTGCAGCTATGGAAATCACAAGGAAATACGAATCATCAAGTCAAGAAGTACATTGCTTGTTGTAACACCCTCGGTTAAATAAGATAAACCTTTCAGTAGGATCATCCTATTTAACTAAGAATGTTAACAGTTTTCAGAAAAAAAGTGAATATTTTTTTAAAACAAAATAATGGCAGATCAGTGGAAGCAAATAGTAGATAATTCACATAGTCATTCACAAACTATAAGTAATTGTACTCTTAACAGAATGGGGCACGCAAGCACCCTTAAATAATTAAACAGTCATCCATGGTCTTATTATTCACTAATAAATATTCCACTACATATATTCTTCATTTAATGAGGGCTTCCAGTTGGTTCAATGTATTGTTGTTCGTCATACTCTGGTTCTTGGTTTCCTATTTCCTCTGTTAATATTCAACAGTAAGGGTGAGTATAACCCAAGACCCTGGAGGTTATCCGGTGCAGACATAATCCAGTCAACAGATAATATCACATAAATCATACAAATAACATATTTGTAACTATAACAATGAAGTATGCTGTCATGAAATGCATGTGTTTGGTTTATTATGATTTATCTTGAGTTTAAGTCTCATGATGCATGTGGGCCCAATAAATCAATCCACCATCACCATTATCTCATTCTTTTGCAGTCATTCAGCTCAATTTGCCTCTTGGGCACATCATTTCCATTCTAGAGCGATCGGAGTTCACCAAGCTCCCATTCATTATTTAATCATCATAAGGTACGAATGAACTCATAGGTTCTCATCATTATATTATTTTGGGACTTGGTTCTACACGATCATAGATACATTCCGTCATTTAGTCAAAGTACACCAGAATTACATCGTCTCACTCGGCTCCAGGCGCGACTCTGATGCCATTAGGTTTCCGTTCCGGTTGTACTCCCAAGATTCTCCTCAGAGATCAAACGTGAATGTCCTCCAGCGTACTAGGTGTATGCTCTAGTTTTACTCCCTCAAAAATATTTTCATGATGCAAAATGCTTTATTTTTATCATTTGATCCTTGGGTATCTTATGTGTTTCCAGTCTCATAATATTTATTCTCAAGTCCTTGGGTCTCATCAATTTTTATTATTATTTTAGAAAATATATCGATTATATCTTAGCTAAAATAATGCTTCGTTTTAAGAGTAAGTAATATGTTCCTTATTCCATTACTCATAATTAAAACAATAATAATATCAATAACAATAATAATAGTTAATAATAATAATAATAAGAATAACAATAATAATGGTAATAATAATAGAAATAAGAATAATAATGATAATTGTAACATCCCAATTTTTATGATTTTTATAAAAATAATTCAAAAAGGATTAAAGAATTTCTGAATGAAAATCCGAGTGAAAAATGTCGAAAACCAGATTTTCTGAGTAAAACGAGTGTGATTCTGAGTGAAATAAATATGATTCCGAGTGGAATCAAATTGAGAAGAGTTTTCTAAATGAACTAACTAAAATTCCGAGTGAAATTAGACTGAGAAGATGTTTTCCGAGTGAAATGAGTTTGATTCCGAGTGAAAATGTTGAAAACTAGATTTTTCGAGTAAAAATGAGTTTGATTCCGAGTGAAATAAATATGATTTCGAGTGGAATTAGACAGAGAAGAGTTTTCTGAGTGAAATAACTATGATTCCGAGTAAAATCAGACTGAGAAGAGTTTTTCAGTGAAGTTAAGATGTTTTCCGAGTGAAATATGATTGAGGAAGAGTTTCCGAGTGAGGGAAATGTTCTGTCTGAATGAGACACGTTCGAGTAAAGTAAAATCCGAGTGAAATGGAAATATCTCCGACTGAAATGCTTCCGATGAGTTATTTCTGAGAGAAGTGGAAGTATCTCTCGGACCAATTTTCTGATTAAGTAAACTTCTGAGTGAAATACATCTGGGTGGATGGTTTACCGAGTGAAATCATGTATTTTGTTTTAAATGATCCGGTCGGTTTACGTAAAACAAATATTTAATTCAAAATCTGTTTGAAATTTAAATAATTTATTTGTATTTTTAGGTAACCGGTCGGATTGTTAAAAACTGAGCTTGTTATCACTGATTCCGACTTCTGTTTATAATTCTTCACTGGAATTCACATAGACACCCATGATTCTTAATATTTTCACAATTCAACACCAATCATATCCATTTAATCATCAAGATTAATAATAATCAATTCAGTCAGTCGAACATATTCACTGAATCATCATGGTTAATAATAAGCAACACAGCCAATTGAACATATTCATAGCAATAAAGATATATAAAAACAAACATATAAAAATTAAAGCATATTAATCAGCAATTCTGAACCTGTCCTGGAAAGGTGAGGACCAAAGGTACCTTAACCCTTTCCTAACACTCGGTTTTCCCCAGAATACCCGAGAATATACCCCCTTAACCTTAATGAAGTTGAGAACGTTCTGTTGTTTCCCTTGTTTCAGCTCACAGTGAGGAGGAAAGGAAAATGAGAGAGGAAGAGGCTTAAACGTAGATAAGAAATAAGAAAGAGAGAGTCTTTGCTAATTTCCTTTGGTTCTGAAAGTTTGGACTTGGAGATGCGTTGTGGTATTGGTTTAATAGTGCAAGAGACAAGTGAGGGGACAAGCTTTTTAGTGATTGAAGGTTAGGTGCGTTAATTATAGGAATAATGAAGACTTTTGGATAGAAAGTGAGCTGTTTTTGACCATTTCAGCCACCTACGTACAAGAGTTAGTAAGATTGAAGGGAATATATATTAATATATATAAAAGGTGCTTTGATTGGAGTGAAAAGGTGTAATTCTGATAATGGAATGGCCCACTTGGCCATTAGGAAAGGACTTCATGTTATTGCATTCTATGAGTCGGTTGGATTCTAGCTGGTGAGTGCGTAAACTGGTCGGATTCCATAGAATCGGTGAGGTGAGCGCTGGTGAGTGTAAAACCGGCCGGATTCTAGCAGGTATGGAGCAGGTCGTGCTCGGTCCTGCCCTGGTCCAGTCGGTTTCCGTTCCAACATTCACTTTCTGTTCGTAATTGCTCCACTCGAAAAGGATTTACTCGGAACTGAATCTTCTTGAAACATCCGGTCGGATTTCAATTCCCTGGAGATGACACAGTCGGACTTTCCTCACTCGGACTCACTCAGAAAGTATCTCACTTGGATATATATATATATATCTCTCACTCGGATCAGTCCAATTTAGATTCTGACTCAGTCGGCCGCTTCGTTCCGAATAGATCTACTTGAAATTGTTCAGTCGGATTTACTTCTGTCTGAAAGTACTTAACTCGGATCATACTTCTCTCGGAAAGTGCATAACTCGAAATTTATATGACCGATGATCATTCGAAAATTGTCACTCGGAAATGTGACAAATGAGGTCATTCGGAGTCAACCTTTCTCTGTTCTAGAGTCCCTCACCTGAAGTGACTCACTCGGTATATATATCAGTCGGCGTCAGGGAAATTCATGTCGGAGATAGCCCACTCGGATATCTATTACTCGGAAATGAGTTTTCCTCCAATTGAATGTGCTTCCCTCGGAATGTTGCACTCAGAGAAGTTTCGCTCGGAAAAGGAAGTACTTGACTCGGGAACGAGTCACTCGGAGGCGTTTGATTCAGAAACGAGTCATTCGAGGATATTTTGACTCGGAAACGAGTCATTCAAGGGTGTTTGACTCGGAAATTTCACCCAGAAGTGGTTCTCTCGAACACACTTCACTCCAAATGTCTCCGAGGCCAGGACTCCACTCGGTAGTGACACTCTCGGTCACGTCTTACTCGGAAAACATGACCCTCACTCGGAATTCCAACCTTAAGTCGGAATTTTCAACTTTCACTTGGAATTTCAACCTTCAGTCAGAATTTCTTTTGGTTACTCAGAATAGATCCCTTTCTTCACTCGAACAGTCTTATCTAAGACATGTTTCACTCGGAAAATGGACAATATCACTAATGGTCCATATAAAATCCATGATTATACACAAAAATGAAATTTTTGGGATATTACAGACCATCCACAGGGTATTTATTCACTTATTAACACTTTACAGACCTTCCATACTTTAAAATTACAAGATTAAAACTGTTACTAAAAACAGGGATGTTACACTTGTGGCATAAAAAGCAGAAGACTAACACAAAATAGAAAAAGAAAAAGAGTGAAGGAAAGAAAAAGAAGAAAAAGCAGAAAGTTTGGAAAAATAAAGATTGGAGGAAAGTTGTGTTGTACATTAGCCTCAAACATAACAAGGAAAAACAAGGAGTTAAAAGACCAAGAGTGTATGGTCATAAGCAATGGGATCCTGGAGGATGATCTTATGTTTGTTTTTCTTGTACATAAATAAAATAGTGAGAGAGGTTTTTAAAAAAAAAGAAAGAAAAAAAGAGAAAAAAAAGAGAGAAAAATAGAATTAAAAAAGAAGAAAAAGAAAAAGAAAAAAAAGAAGAAAAAGAAAAAGAAAAAGAAAAAGAAAAAAAAAGAAAAAAAAGAGAAGAAGAAAAAGAAAAAGAAAAAAAAGAAGAAGAGAGAGGAAGAAGAAGAAAAGAAAGAAAAAAAGAGAGGAAGAAAAAAAAAAGAAAAGACTGAACAACATAAATAAATAAGCATCAGACCCTCTGACGCTCGAGCGCCCTAACCTCACGCTTGAGCACCCTAATTTGGCGCTTGAGCGCACTCGGGTCCATGCTTGAGCGTGACCCGTTATGCTGACCCTGGCGCTCGAGCGCGATTCTGTCACGCTTAAGTGTGAGCGTCCCTACACCAAACCTTTCACTATTTCATGCCTTGCGCTTGAGCGTAATTCATTCACGCTTGAAGCGTGATTTATAGTAAACTTTCACTTAAGCTAGAAACATCACGCCTGAGCGTGATGGTGATAAGAGGGCCCTGTTTCTCCTACACGCTCAAGCGGGAACTTGTTAAGCTTGATCGTGACCCCTGGTGCCTGATACAAACCTTGCACGCTTGAGCTAGGGTCAACACGATTGAGCGTGATTGATGATTTCATATTTCCGCTTGAGCGTGCCTTGCTGTCGCTTGAGCGAAATATTTTACCCCCTGTTGCACCTCACGCTTGAGCGTCATTCCACACGCTCTAAGCGTGACTGTGATGCATGACCCTTTTTGCACTTCTGCTTGAGCGTACGTTAACAAGCTTTAAGCGTGACTGGTATGTTAGTCTCACGCTTAAGCGCCTCAAGCTCTCGCTTGAGCGCAATTGGGGCTGAAGATGTACTGTTCATTTTCTCGCTTAAGCGTGCTACTATGAGCTTGAGCGAGAGTGCCATATTCAAGCCACTGATGCTCACGCTTGACCCTTACCAACCGAAAAATAAGACTGTTTTAAGGTGGATGTTCTCAACGAAGTTTGCCTTTCCATATCCAAAGGTATGTAAATTTCTGACCCTCTAAATAAGTTATTAACTAACTCTATGGAATGTTTGAGTGAAGAAAAAGAAAAATAGGTGGACAAGTATCTTGAAGACCTTGATCAAGGGAAAGAAATTTCACCTGAATCAAGAAAAATTGAAGAAATCCAAGAAGTATCTCTTGAAGAAATCCAGAGTCCTGAATTGAAAGTGCTACCTTCTAACCTAAAGTATATCTTTTTGAAAGAAGGTGAACTGGTCTGAATCAGGGTCTACGATCCGGTATGGGACCAGCCACAAAAGTATATATATTTTGGTGTTTATACAAAGGTACAGTGGGTATCCGGTATTGTGATCCGGCCTCTCAGTGGGAGAAACCGGTCTCGTTGTCCTAGAGATCCTTCACACTAGAGTTTGGCATTGGTATGGGCGAAAGGTGGTTTCACCTGTGAAGATTCTTCGACGCTCAAGTTAGAAGAGTGTATATGAACTCTATGAACACTTAAGCAATACAATAATAAGATGAGAGTTAGAACAATGTAACCTTGCATGTGTATTGGAATATGCTATTTATAGTTGGACGTGGAAAATGAATCGTTGGATGCAGGTGGGCCCATAGGTTCTGATACCGTGTATAGAGTGTCAATCAAAGTGGCTCAGTACTCAGAGTGTGACAGGGGGTAGGTCAATTATCAGTGTACGATCCTGACACAGGGATGGAGGATAATCACCTTTTCCGTACATCACGCCTGTGATCGTACCTACTCCTTTCTGCAAGTGATATTGGCACATTCCGCTGTGTAGAGTATCCACACTTGATAAGTTATAACCCCTCTTATCTCATTGTGACACTGAGGCAAACAGTTATACGTGACGGGGAAGTGAGGGCAGATAAAGTATCCGATGAGGTGAGAACGGATAAAGTATCCGATGAGAGCGAATAACCGGTGTGAAGATACTGCCCTGTAATACCGGTTGCCCTTCTGGAACAGTCATGCTGATTTCACAACTTGAGGGGCCGGTATCCAGACCGGATCATTTGTCCCCTAGCTTGTATGAGGAACTGTTAAGTTGCTCATATAAGCTACATAGCCTTCAAGAGGTCTGGATGCCGGTAAGATACTCCGAAGATATCATTTGAAACTCTTGTCAGCCACGTGCTAGCATTCTATCAGTGTAACCGTTCTACAGGTTACGTATCCACCCTCTTGATGCCCTTACAGTGGATTCAGACAAAGATTTGAAATGAGGGTAATCCCAAGAGTTTTTGGAAATCGTAACTCTTGGTATTCGAATAGTTGTTGGGGTGCATTTAATGCATCTGAAATGATTGGACAATTAATGCCCTTTTAAAACATGAGCCATCATTGTCCTAAAAGTAACCGTCGGTTGTTAACCCGGTGATAGCATCTCAATAGTTCTTTTCCACCACCGGGTTTGTTAATCGGCAAGCGCACCAATCGTTTGTAGTTTTCAAAATTTAGATATCGTTCCACTGGGATTGAAAGTCCAATAATAACAGTAATTTTCTATTTACTATGGTAAATGGGAAGGAAGTTATAAACAAAAGAATAATTTATATACAATTTATACAATATTCACAGGATAGCATGATTGAGTGGTTCATAAGATAAAAGAAAATAAAATCTATCTAAAAAAACGAGTTGCAATCTAGAATAGGTAAGATACTTGAGATAAACACAGATAAACAAATTATGTTGGAAATTGGATCCCTAATCTAGAATAAGAATGAGGAACTCAAGACATGCATATTTAATCATCAAGTTTCATGTCATTGCAGCTTAAAATCATTATAACCGATCCCTCGTGATATAAATTCTAAGAATTCACCGTAAAGTCCGATCCCTCGTGAGCTTTCTCAGTAAAAACTTGCATTAAGACCTGGCCTTATGGCAACAATGGTTAACAACCCCTATAGAGTTGAGATACCAAGGGTATTCCAACTTTTTACTTTCGTCAAAACAAGTTTCAATACGGCATGAACAATCATTCTCCCGTTTGACATTCATACTAATAAAACAAGTTTCAATACACATGAAAATCATTCTCCCGTTTGACGTTCATATTAATAAAAGGTTAAAATACTAACATGGACTTGAATCATAAACATGCAGAGGTCGAATTCACAACATTATACTCAATAGATTAGTTTACCAATTCCAACATAAACAAATTAGTTACACATGGTGAAAGTAGAAACAACACTTACAGATTTTGACATTACGAAGACGATGGGAACTTCACGATACAATGATCACAATACACCGAAACACACTCAAGTATCTAGAAAACTATTCTAGAACTACAACTCACAAAAGAAGTACTCAAAGTTGAGCACAAGAGAGAAAAGAAATGCTATGGAATGGGATGGGATCATTTGAATGGTGTTGGATGGCCCTATTTATAGGGCTGAGGAAGGGTGCTGACGCTACGCGTCCCTGTGACGCTACGCGTCACACCCCTGACTCAGCCTCCATTAAACACTTGATAATGGCCACTTCAAATTATTAAATTTGATCATGCTTGGCCATATGGACATGTCTCCACCGATTTTTGGCCTTTCATGGTGAGTGGGATGGCCCTTGTGGCTGAGTGGAGTGCCCATTATTGGGTCCAAGTGGAGTGGTTGGTCAAAGTGGAGGTGGAGACCACGCAGCACTGACGCTACGCGTGGCTGTGATGCGTAGCGTCAGCATCAAAAATAGCTGTTGATGCTACGCGTTAGGTGAGGCTACGCGTCAGCTCCTCCAGTGTAATTTTCTCTTGATTTCTTAACTTTTTCACTGTAAAACTAGAGAAAATTGATCAAGGGCAGATTATTTCCAACAACATCCATTTATTGAATTTAAATCCTAATTTTCTAACAAATTAAACTAATTTTTATAATTTTTATGAAATTTTTATTCAAGCTTTTATTGAAAATTTGAGGACTAACAAATACCCCCAACTTGAGACATTGCTCGTCCTCGAGCAAGAGAAAAATAAGAAAAAAAATAAAAATTTGGAATCAAATTTTTAAGTTAGTCCGAAAATTTACCATAAAAAATAATTACACAATTTAACTAATTTGTAATAATCAAAAATTGATATCAAATATAACAAAGGTCTAATGATAAAATTGTTTACAATATTCTATTAACAATCAAGCAGAATTTCAGGCTTACCTCACAAGTGTTTATCTCTATGCAATTGGTAACCTATTTCACTCAATCAATCATAAAATCAAACGAATTTAACTTTGTTTGTCATCTAATCAATGGTTATTTATACCGAGTTAATTCGAAAATCACAAGGTCTTTTCACGGGCTGTAATGAGGCTTGGTTTTCAAGAAGTAATGGTTTTTCTTGGAATTCAAAAACCTGAAATCATAAAAGAGCATTTTATAATTTTTAGGCTTTTTCTTGACCCAAACTTCTCATTTTCTTTTATTGATGAAAAATAAATACCCCCAACTTGATTCTTTTCACTATTTTTGATTTTTTTCTTTTTCATACTTTCCTTTTGAAAAGAATCAAGTTGCTTATTTTCACTCCCCATTTTTGTGAGAACACTCAAAATATTTTTCATTTATTTCAACTGCTCTTTTAATCAATCAAGTATAGGGAATGGTAAAAACAAATTTAGGTTTTAAGGGTACCAAAGAATTTTATTTTAGGCTCAAATTGGCTTTGCAAAGGATAAAAGACTTTTTACCAAGGTAAGCTGTTTGGCCCAAGGTTTCGTTTCACCAATAAATGTGCCTTGATCATTTTCTCGAATTCTCTGTACAACAACACAAATCAGAGATTAAAGCAAAATCAATTCGAATTGAAAATATGTCGATTAAACCCTCAAGTGTTTAAAAAAATATCTCTCTGCTCACCGGGTTATTGAAATTTGCTTGATGGTTAATAAACTTATTGTAATTAAATTTATCAAAATTCCTAAGTTATATAAAAAAAATCGATAATTGATTTTACAAATTTAAGTTTTATTGTGTAAAAACTCTAAGTGTATAAATTAACTTACTAACAAAAATTTGATTTATTAAAAGAATTTTTTTTTATTTTTTATTTTTTTATTTTTTATTATTTTTTTTAAAAAAAAAATTTAAAAAAACAAATAACAAAATGGGTTGCCTCCCATTGAGCGCTAGGTTTAATGTCTCCAGCCTGACATTCCTGCATTTCAAGGGTCAGTTAAAAGATAACTGGTGGTAATTTTGTTAATTTCACCACCCAAATATAGTTTCAACCATTGCCCATTTACCATCCAACTTCTTTTGGAAGTTGGATCTTCAATTTCCACTGCTCCTTATGGTTTGACTTCTTTAATCAAGAACGGGCCTGACCATTTTGATTTCAATTTTCCAGGAAACAATTTTAATCTTGAGTTGAACAATAAAACTTGCTGACCTGGTGTGAAGTGTCTTTTCTTTAACTTTTTATCATGGTAAGCCTTCACCTTACTTTTGTAGCATCTAGATGATTCATAGGCATTGTTCCTCATTTCCTCTAACTCAAGTAGATGTAACTTTCGTTTGTCTGCTGCTACATTTTGATCAAAATTGAGGAATTTTAAAGCCCAATATGCTTTATGTTCCATTTTAACTGGAAGGTGACATGATTTTCCATAAACCATCTGGAAAGGCGAAAGACCAATTGGTGTTTTAAATGCAGTTCTGTATGCCCAGAGTGCATCATCAAGTTTTTGTGACCAATCCTTTCTAGAAGATGACACAGTTTTTTCCAGAATCCTTTTCACTTCACGATTTGAAATCTCTGCTTGCCCATTGGTTTGTGGATGATATGCTGTGGCTACCTTATGCTTTACTCCATAATGTTGTAATACTTTCTGAAGAATTTTATTACAAAAGTGTGAACCACCATCACTGATTAAAGTTCTTGGTGTCCCAAATCTACAAAAAATATTTTTCTTCAAGAAATTCACAACAGTTTTAGTGTCAGCATTAGGGGTAGAAATTGCTTCCACCCACTTTGAAACATAATCTACTGCCAAAAGAATGTATTGATTTGAGTATGAGTTAGGAAAAGGTCCCATGAAGTCAATTCCCCAACAATCAAATACCTCAACTTCTTGTATATTTGTGAGAGGCATTTCTTGCCTTCTTCCAACATTACCTGTTCTTTGGCAGTTATCACAAGATTGAACAAACAAGTGAGCATCTTTAAAAAGAGAGGGCCAGTATAAACCTGATTGGAGAACTTTTGCAGATGTTCTTTCATCATTAAAGTGTCCTCCGTATGGTGATTTATGACAATGCCACAACACATCTCTTACTTCCCAGTCAGGCACACAACGTCGTAACAAATTATCCGCTCCAATTTTGAATAAATGAGGGTCATCCCAAACAAAATATCTTGCATCTCTAAAAATTTTTTTTCTTTGTTGCCAAGTCAAATCATTTGGAAGAACTCCTGCTGCTTTGAAATTGGCCATGTCAGCAAACCATGGCCGTTGTGTTATTTTGAAAAGTTTTTCATCTGGAAATTCTTCCAAAATTTCTTTTTCTTTGATAGTAACCTCATTATTCATTAATCTAGAAAGATGGTCAGCTACCATATTTTCACTACCCTTTTTATCTTTGATTTCAAGATCATATTCTTGAAGGAGCAAAATCCATCTGATTAACCGAGGTTTTGAATCAGGTTTAGTTAAAAGATACTTGATTGCAGCATGATCAGTAAAAATGATTATTTTTGAGCCAATCAAGTAAGATCGAAATTTTTCTAAAGCATACACTATAGCTAGTAATTCTTTTTTAGTAGTTGCATAATTTATTTGATTTTCATTCAAGACTTTACTAGCATAATGTATGATTTTAAAAATTTTCTCATATCTTTGACCTAAAACTGCTCCAACAGCATAATCACTTGCATCGCACATAAGTTCAAAGGGTAGATTCCAATTAGGAGCAACAATTACAGGAGCAGTAACCAATTTTTCTTTCAAGGAATTAAAAGCTTTAAGACATGCTTCATCAAATTTGAATTCAACATCTTTATTTAGAAGGTTTGACAAGGGTTTTGCAATTTTTGAAAAATCTTGAATAAACCTTCTATAAAATCCAGCATGTCCTAAAAAGCTTCTAATACCTTTTACATTTACAGGAGGTGGGAGTTTAGAAATTACCTCTATTTTAGCTTGGTCAACTTCAATGCCTTTAGAAGAAATTTTATGACCAATTACAATTCCTTCTTTCACCATGAAGTGACATTTCTCCCAATTAAGCACCAAATTTGTCTCAATACACCGCTTCAGTACGGTGTCTAGGTTGGATAGACATGTTTCAAATGAATTCCCAAAAACTGAGAAGTCATCCATGAAAATTTCAATGCTCTTTTCAATTAAATCTGCAAAAATAGCAAACATACATCTTTGAAAAGTAGCAGGTGCGTTACATAATCCAAATGGCATCTTTCTGTAAGCAAATATGCCAAAAGGACATGTAAAGGCAGTTTTCTCCTGATCAAGAGGGTCAACAGCAATTTGATTATATCCAGAATAACCATCGAGAAAGCAGTAATATTCTTATCCAGATAATCTTTCAAGCATTTGATCCATAAAAGGTAATGGAAAATGATCTTTTCTTGTGGCTTGATTTAATTTTCTATAATCAATGCACATTCTCCAACTGGTGACAGTTCTTGTAGGAATTAGTTCATTTTTTTCATTAACAATTACTGTCATACCACCTTTTTTTGGAACAACTTGAACAGGACTTACCCATGTACTATCAGAAATAGGATAGATAATACCTGCTTTCAGCAATTTCAGAACCTCCTTTTTGGTTACTTCTTTCAAAGTTGGATTGAGGCGTCTTTGAGGTTGAGCAATAGGTTTGAAATTATCTTCCAACAAGATTTTGTGCATGCAGTATGATGGACTTATACCTTTCAAATCTTCAAGTGTCCACCCAATTGCTTTTTGATTCCTCTTTAATACTTCCACCAGTTTTTCTTCCTCTATTTCACTCAACAGATTACTAATGATAACTGGTTTTAAATTACCTTCTTTCAAAAAGATGTATTTCAGATTGGAAGGTAACACTTTTAATTCAGGTTTCTGGATTTCTTCAGCAGGTGATTCTTGAATTTCTTCAATCTTTCTTGATTCAAAGGAAATTTCTTTCCCTTGATCAAATTCTTCAAGATATCTTTCAATCTGTTTTTCCTCTTCTTCATTCAAAAATTCAACAGAGTTAGTCAATAACTTATTTAATGGGTCAGAAATAACCATACCTTTTGATAAGGAAAGATAAGTTTCATCAAGGATGTCCACTTTGAAACAATCTTGCTTTGTATTCTTTGATGTCGGCTACTTCTTTTACTAGCTGACTTAACTGTTGATCTGATGCTTTACGTGCAACATTAATTGTCTCCATGTATTGCATCAATTGTTGAATACTTTCTTCAGCTTTTGTCAATCTAGCATTATAATCTCCTTGATTGTTGAAGGGTCTAGCATTTTGTTTCCAACCATAGTTTTGGTTTTGCCTTCCCTGCAGGTAATTGTTAGAAAAAGAATTTACAAGAGGATTTAGAGAATTACCTGTAGGTAACCTTTGATGAATGAAGGAATTAGCTTGTTCTTGTTCATTTTTGTCAAGAACACAGTAACCACATGGTTGTTCGCCCATACAATACTCACATTGTTGTAATTGAGCAGGGAGTTGTTGTGGTACATGGGTAACTTGAAGTTTTCCAAGTTGTTTACTCATTGCCTCAACTTGTTGCATCAACAATTTTTGTTGAATTAACACTGTATCATTTACTCCTTGTTCAAGTATACCTTGTCTATTACCTCTTTCTGGTTTAGCTTGACGGTCACTGATAGTCATTGATTCCAATATTTCTATGGCTTCCTCCACAGTCTTGTTCATTAAAGAACCACCTGCACAAGCATCTAACATCATCTTGAACTGAGGCAATAGACCATGGTAAACGATTCTTACCTTTTCGGCATCATTCAGGTTGTGGTTTGGACACTTTCTCAAAAGTGCCTTGAATCGTTCCCATGTCTCTCCTAGTGATTCATCATTATTTTGAGAAAAAGAATGTATGGCTGTCATTGCTTCAAAATATTTTGAAGGAGAATAAAATCTTTCCAAAAATTTTCTTTCAACATCGGACCAGTTTGCAAAACTACCCGGTGGACAAGATTTAAACCATTCTTTTGCTTTACCAATCAATGAAAAAAGAAAAAGTCTCATGTAAACAGACTCTTCTTGATTGGGTTCAAAACCAATTGTGCTGCATAACTCATAAAAAACAGTTAAATGTTCATCTGGTTCTTCATGATTTAAACCAGCAAATTGGTTGTTTTGAATAATGTTTAAAGTGGCAGGTTTAATTTCCACTGGTAAAACTGGTCCTTGAAACATTCCCGAAACTTGGGGTGGACCATTAATAGCAGCAAACTGTCCCAATGTTCTCCTTTCAGCAGCCATATTTGAATTTTCAAAAATTTTCGAAGTAGAAGAAGAATTAGTTTGTGTTTTAGATTTCAAAGACTTGATTTTCTTTACAAATTTTTCTATCTCAGGATCAAAATAAATTTTACCTGCGGTAGATCGAGTTTGCATACACAAACTAGACAAAGAAAGTTAGTGTAATAATGATAAGAAATAAAAAATTAACCAAGGTAAAAAAATATATATATATTTACCACGGTAATTAAAATTTTACTATTTTACTCAAAACAATTCAATCCCCAGCGACGGCGCCAGAAAACTTGTTAACCCGGCGATAGTATCTCAATAGTTCTTTTCCACCACCGGGTTTGTTAATTGGCAAGCGCACCAATCGTTTGTAGTTTTCAAAATTTAGATATCGTTCCACTGGGATTGAAAGTCCAATAATAACAGTAATTTTCTATTTACTATGGTAAATGGGAAGGAAGTTATAAACAAAAGAATAATTTATATACAATTTATACAATATTCACAGGATAGCATGATTGAGTGGTTCATAAGATAAAAGAAAATAAAATCTATCTGAAAAAATAAGTTGCAATCTAGAATAGGTAAGATACTTGAGATAAACACAGATAAACAAATTATGTTGGAAATTGGATCCCTAATCTAGAATAACAATGAGGAACTCAAGACATGCATATTTAATCATCAAGTTTCATGTCATTGCAGCTTAAAATCATTATAACCGATCCCTCGTGATATAAATTCTAGGGTAAAATATATACATGGTCCCCTACGTTTATCCAAAGTCTCAGTTTGGTCCTATATGTTTTTTTTGTCCCAGTTTGGTCCTATACGTTTATAAAACGCACCAAACTTTTCCCCTCTGTTAACACCGCTAGAAATTTGGACGGAAATGTGATGTGGCACTTTGAGTGACACGTGTCACGATTTGGTTGGTGACACATGTCATAATCTGATGGGCTGAGTGGTTTAGGTTGAAAATTAAAAACATTTTGCCTTCCATGGGACTTGAACTTGGCACCTTTAAGTGACAAAAAAGGTTACTTTACCACTAGGCCAAGGTGTACCTTTGTATTAGGATGATGGTTTTTTATTTATAAAACATACACTTAAGTTAATTATATGTATAATATTATTAGTTATAATAAATAAATTTATTAAATATATTATTAATAAAATCCTTTTCAAAAAATTATTAAATATTAATCTAACATTTTAAAAATAAATTTTTAAATATTTAATAATATTTATTATTAAAAATGTATTATTAAATAAATTATACTATAAATAGTATTAATATAAATTATTATTAACATAATATTTAATAATATTTAAATATATTATTTTGTAATACATTTTAAAATTATTTAATAATAATAAGTATTATTTAAAATGTATATTTTAATATATCATTAAAAATTATATTTACTATTATTAATATAAATTATTATTAACATAATATTTAATAATATTTAAATATATTATTTTATAATACATTTTAAAATTATTTAATAATAATAAGTATTATTTAAAATATATATTTTAAAGTATCATTAAAAAATATATTTACAATAATTTATATTAATAATAAATAATATTAATATATTATATCATTTACTTAAAAATATATTAGTAATACATTAATAGTTATTGATAAATATTTTAGATATATTTTTTAAAAATATATTTTAAAAAATTAAATTAAATTAAATTAGAATTTTATAATTTTATAAGTATATTATCAATAATATATTTAATAATATATTTTTAACATATAATTAACTTAAGTGTATGTTTTATAAATAAAAAATCATCATCTTATTACAAAGGTATACCTTGGCCTAGTGGTAAAACAACTTCTTTTGTCACTTAAAGGTGCCAAGTTCAAGTCCCATGGAAGGCAAAATGTTTTTAATTTTCAACCTAAACCACTCAGCCCATCAGATTGTGACACGTGTCACCAACCAAATCGTGACACGTGTCACTCAAAGTGCCACGTCACATTTCCGTTCAAATTTCTAACGGTGTTAACAGAGGGGAAAAGTTTGATGCCTTTTATAAACGTATAGGACCAAACTGGGACAAAGAAAACATATAGGACCAAACTGAGACTTCGGATAAACGTAGGGGACCATGTGTATATTTTACCCTAAATTCTAAGAATTCACCGTAAAGTCCGATCCCTCGTGAGCTTTCTCAGTAAAAACTTGCATTAAGACCTGGCCTTATGGCAACAATGGTTAACAACCCCTATAGAATTGAGATACCAAGGGTATTCCAACTTTTTACTTTTGTCAAAACAAGTTTCAAT
Organism: Clitoria ternatea; assembly: GCA_037962975.1. Classification (NCBI taxonomy): domain Eukaryota; kingdom Viridiplantae; phylum Streptophyta; class Magnoliopsida; order Fabales; family Fabaceae; genus Clitoria; species Clitoria ternatea. The sequence goes on from CM075669.1 coordinate 258,659,568, forward strand.
ACGGCATGAACAATCATTCTCCCGTTTGACATTCATACTAATAAAACAAGTTTCAATACACATGAAAATCATTCTCCCGTTTGACGTTCATATTAATAAAAGGTTAAAATACTAACATGGACTTGAATCATAAACATGCAGAGGTCGAATTCACAACATTATACTCAATAGATTAGTTCACCAATTCCAACATAAACAAATTAGTTACACATGGTGAAAGTAGAAACAACACTTACAGATTTTGACATTACGAAGACGATGGGAACTTCACGATACAATGATCACAATACACCGAAACACACTCAAGTATCTAGAAAACTATTCTAGAACTACAACTCACAAAAGAAGTACTCAAAGTTGAGCACAAGAGAGAAAAGAAATGCTATGGAATGGGATGGGATCATTTGAATGGTGTTGGATGGCCCTATTTATAGGGCTGAGGAAGGGTGCTGACGCTACGCGTCCCTGTGACGCTACGCATCACACCCCTGACTCAGCCTCCATTAAACACTTGATAATGGCCACTTCAAATTATTAAATTTGATCATGCTTGGCCATATGGACATGTCTCCACCGATTTTTGGCCTTTCATGGTGAGTGGGATGGCCCTTGTGGCTGAGTGGAGTGCCCATTATTGGGTCCAAGTGGAGTGGTTGGTCAAAGTGGAGGTAGAGACCACGCAGTACTGACGCTACGCGTGGCTGTGATGCGTAGCGTCAGCATCAAAAATAGCTGTTGATGCTACGCGTGGGGTGAGGCTACGCGTCAGCTCCTCCAGTGTAATTTTCTCTTGATTTCTTAACTTTTTCACAGCAAAACTAGAAAAAATTGATCAAGGGCAGATTATTTCCAACAACATCCATTTATTGAATTTAAATCCTAATTTTCTAACAAATTAAACTAATTTTTATGAAATTTTTATTCAAGCTTTTATTGAAAATTTGAGGACTAACATCGGTTGGGCTTATTGGGCCTGGACCTTGGCTTCTGTGGGCCCATTTCACTTGAAACTTTTCATGAAGTGTCACCATTTCGCGCCTTGGACCATGAAACGACGGGGTCGTTTAAATCCAAAAAGTTGCGTTTTGGGGCATACGACATGACTCTTGGCTGATCACTGTGCCCCTTCATTACCTATAAAAGGGTAACTTAGCAAGTTTCAGAACTTACTTTCGCCTTCAAGATTAGTGAACCTCTGCTGAAATTTTGAAGACTCTGTTGCTGTTCTTTCCTTTCGCAAAGTTCTTCCTTCCATTATTCCTTCGTTAGGTAACATCCTTATCTCTAACCTTTATATTATTTTCGGTTGCTTCAACTTCAACCATGCGCCCTAGGCCAAGCAGCGCTGGTACCTCGAACAGGGGGAATTTGAGTTCACGTGCCCCCTATAGCCACCGTGGTGGGAGGATTCCTGTGAATCTCCCTGTGGCTGGGCCTCGTCGCTCAGAGAGGGTTGAAACTTCTTCCTCGCGAGCGCCAGTGGTTCGGCGCCGCCTTGAGGGTTCCTTTGACTCGAGGGCTACCAGCCGCTCTGACAGCGGGTCAAATGCTGAAGGCTACCTCTCTGACGACGTTGCCTTTTATCATAGTACAGAGGCGTTTTAACACGCATCAAACGTGATGGAGATTCCTGGGTCTGGAAAGACGTTGATCCTACAAACTGTGGAAGGGTGTGTCAATGTTGTTGCACACCAGCTAAATTGGGAGAGGCTGAATAGGGAGTCCTTGTATTGCTGGGTTGAAGAAGAGTTCTTGAAGATTGCTTCGCACCACGCGATAGAGGACGGTAATCCTGTTCAAGCTTAATTCTCTGTCTACTCCAGAAAGAAATACAAGGACCGTTTTCTCATCCTTGCACCCCGGCCTATGGAGCGAGTCTACCATCGAGTCCCAGACGAGAGGTCGGTATACATGTACGACTTCGTCTTTCAACACTTGGGAGTTCGTTTCCCTATGACGGAGTTTCAGATGGCCGTCCTTCGTTTCCTTGACTGCGCCCCCACACAATTGTACCCTAATGGCTGGGGCTTGGTGTGTGCTCTCGAGGTTCTTGGGGAGCACTTCAATTTCACAGCCACTGTGGCAAAACTTTTCTATTATTGCCAAGTGGTCCATCGTGCCAACAAGAAGGGCGACCTTGGGTTCATAACGCTCTATTGTGACTCAAGGATTGTGAATTTCAAATCCTGCACCGAATCTGTGAAGATTGATGGGCGCTCCTTCAAGCACTACTATACACGGATTCGACTGCAAGCAAACAAGCCGGTCTTCTGGCTCAACAAGGAGGGATTCACAAAATTCCCCACCAGCTGGACGCATGAGAATTTCCTGTTGCTGAGACGTGCTTACTACACTGAAGAGGGTGAACTTTCCCCTCATTCTGTGGAGGTGTTGAGTGCCATGTAGTCGGCCTCAAAAGCCCTTAAGGGGTTCTCTTGCAGACATCTCCTTGGGAGTGACACTGTCAGGAAGAAATACCTTTGTAATATCTGTTCTCCAACTACACGCGTTGCATGTTCATTCTGTACTTTCTGCTTTACCTTCAGTATTTTAACTCAACTTTCTTGTTTTGCAGAATAAATTGAGAAAGCTTCCGCCGACATGCTTTCCCTAAAATCGATGTTGGCGGATGATGATTCCTCTTCTGAGGAGAACAACATCCAAGCCAAAAGAAATTCTTTCAAGGCTGAAACTCCTACCATCCCTTTGACATCCGTTGTGGGGGACGATGTACCTCTCCTCGAAGAAAAGGATCCTGAGGAGCAACCTTAAGTTGAAGAGGAAAGCCAGGAGTAGCCCGTCCCTGAAAAGAAGAAGAAGAGGGTCCTGGTTAAGGCTGCAGACAGAAAGAAATCTTCTGCTGGTGAGTCTCCAAGAAAGCGTCAGAGGACTTTGGAAGAGACTGGCATGAAGAAAGATAAGGGGAAGAAACCAGTTCTCTCTTCCTGTGCCCCTCCTTCACACACCGACACTAAGACGGAGTCAGAGAGCAGGCCTCCCCTTGCTAGCTCTCCTTCGAAGGAATCCTTCCTTTCTCCCTACCTCTGGTTCTAGGGGTCCATGCCTCCCACACTTCCTAAGGCAAGGTATTGCCTTCGCCCTTCTCTCGAGGCTGCTGAAGTTAAGGGCGCATGCAAGGCCGGTCGCTGGCAGCTGGATGAACTCTCCGGCCTTCTGGACTCCTTAAGCGATAAGGCAGATTATATGGAACAAGTTGAAAAACTTGAAGCTGACATCACTGTAAAGGAGGCCTGGGCGGCCAAGCAAGCGGAAACTACCAGGGGGACTGAATTGGAGCTGAAAAAGGCTAAGGAACTGCTAGAAAAGAAGACCGAAGAAATAAGCCAACTCCACTTCACCAACAAATCTTTGGAGTGGCAAGTTTCTGAACTTTAGCAGCAGAACAAGTCTATCCCTCTCCTGGAAGAAGAGCTCCAACTTGAGAAGAAGAAATCCGCCAAGCTGAGTGAAGATCTTGTAACAACAGAAGCCGACCACAGCAAAAGCTTAGGGGAATGGGAGGCTCTCAGGAAGGAGTTGCAGGCTCAGATTGAAGAGCTAAAAAAGGGGAGTACGGGAGCTGGGCCGTTGGAGGAAGAGGTTACCAAGCTTCAGAAGAGATTGGCTGCTTCCAAGGCCAAGGCTGCTAAGGCTTTGGAGATATGCAAGAAGGTAGCCTTTGAATCCTTCGGCCTAGCCCTTTGTCAGGTCTTCTACCATGATCCTGATGTGAAACTCAACTTGTACGGGCTGGATCCGTTCTACGAGTCCCACGAAGGGAAACTTGTTGTGGTGAAGAGTGATGGCTCGCATGTGGATCCACCGGATTCTCTTTATGAACTGCCTCCTCTTCTGGAGGGCCAAAGTATGGGACCGCCACCAGTTACTCCAGGCCCTAAAAATGTTATTCAAGAGAGCGTTCCAACTGGCTAGCAGATCGGTGTTGATGGGACCCAAGTTGAAGGAGCCACAGAGTGGGGAACGGATGTGCCCACAGCGGAGACTTAGACGTTTGCTCCTTGATTTTTTGCACTTTATTTTTATAGCTGTGTACTGGGATCAACTCTAGTTTTCATGAACTCTTATGTATAAAATTTTTCTTCAAATAAATAAAATTTTCCTTCACCTTGCTTTTATCGTTTGTGACAAGTGTAAATAACTTAGGCATATATGTTATGCTTTTACCTTTGTATTAATCGCAAGACCGCTCTGTTTAACCATGTTAACATTAAAAGTGTAGTCTGCACCCCAGAGAAAATAACGGACACCGTAACAGATAAGCAATATTTCGTTGAATTATTCATGCATGTTTTGTCCCCAAGTATAAGTGTTTTGGGAAGCAAATATCTGTTGTGAAGTGTTACCTTTAACTCCTTGGGGGGTGAAAAATTTTATTCGACTTCTACAATGTAATATCGCAGTGTTTACAATCATCCGCCTTGTGGGAACTATTTCAGAAGTGAGGACGGCGATTGTACTTAGAGTTCAGATCAATCCTACAATCCAAGCCTTCACGTGGGGTTCGGTACAACCTTGAAAAAGGTTAGATCCTACAACCCATTTCTTGAGGTTCGGTTTAATCCTACAACTCAAGTCTTTAAACGAGGTTCGATTTAATCCTACTAACCGTACCCAGAGTTCGGTTTAATCCTATAATCTAGGCCTTCAAATATGGTTCGGTTTAATCCTACTAACCATACTTGGAGTTCGGTTTAATCCTACAATCCAAGCCTTCAGACGGGGTTCGGTCTAATCCTACTAACTGTACCCAGAGTTTGGTTTGATCCTACAATCTGGGCCTTTAAATAGGGTTCAGTTTAATCCTACTAACCATACTTGGAGTTCGGTTCAATCCTACAATCTAAGCCTTCAAACGGGGTTCGGTCTAATCCTACTAACCGTACCCAGAGTTCGGTTTGATCCTACAATCTGGGCCTTCAAATGGGGTTCGGTTTAGTCCTACAACCCATTTCACCCCTCAAGGAGTTATATCATCAATTCATAGAATATGTGATTGAGATCATCCGTCCTGGGAGTCCTTATGCGTAACGGCCTATGGCTATGAATCACAACATAGAAAGGAAAGGTGAGATTAATAAGTTCATGAACTGCATTCTCATTAAATCAGATGTATATTACAAAGGGAGCATAGTTGGGGTCATGCCTCATTAAAACCTTCTTGAGAAAAGCCAATGGGAAAAAACTCAAGTGAGGAAAAAGAGTACATGTCATCTTACCAACTAGCTGTAGTAAATACGTAAATTCTGGGTGTTCCACTTATTACGGATTGGTGTTCCATTGAGCTCCTCAAGCCGGTATGACCCCTTTCTAGTTACCTCAGAAACTCTGTAAGGGCTTTCCCATATTGGCGCCAATTTTCCTTGATGAGTAAACTTATTCCCCACACTCGCCTTCCGCAAAACAAGATCTCCCGTATTAAAAGCTCTATATTGCATACGCTCATTGTACCGGAGGGCTGCCTTCACCTTTATCGCCTGGTCTCTAACAAAAGCTTCTTCCCTCAACTCATAGAGGACGTCTAGCTCTGATGCCAAGTTGGCATCATTGTCCCCAGCTGAAAAGTATTCCACTCAAGCCAATCTGGTCTGAAGCTCCACCGGAATCATCGCCTCGACCCCATAAGTCAACCGATATGGGGATTCATTAGTAGAAGAATATGGCGTAGTATGGTATGCCCATAGAACATGGCATAACTGATCAGTCCATCCCCCTTTTGCTTCACTAAGACGTTTCTTCAACCTCTTCAACACCTCTCTACTAGCTACTTCCGCTTGGCCATTTGTTTGAGGGTGTTCAACAGATGAAAAGATTTGGACTATCCCCAGTCCTTCAAGCAACTCTGTGAACTTCCTATCTGTGAATTGGGTACCGTTGTCAGTTACAATCCGCCCTGGAATGCCAAATCGAGCTATGATATTCTCGTATACAAAACGCCTTGTTCGTGCTGATGTGATATGCACTACCGGCTCTGCCTCAATCCACTTGGTGAAGTAATCAACTCCCACGATCAGATACTTAATACCCCCTGGAGCGGTTGGGAATGGACCCAAAATATCGAGGCCCCATTGATAGAAAGGCCACGGCATCGCGGATGAAGAGAGTTCTTGGGCCGGTGTGTGATGAAGATTAGAAAACCTCTGGCAAACATCACACTTCTTCATAAAATCAATTGAGTCTTGCTTCATTGTGGGCCACCAATACCCAGCCCTGAGGACTTTTCTCATTAAGCTTCTTCCTCCGGTGTGGTGCCCACATTGCCCCTCGTGTACCTCCTCCATTACTCCTTGTACTTCACTCTCTCTTAAACAGATGAGGTAAGGCACTGAGAATCCTCTTCTGTATAAAACACCATCGACCATAGTGAAATACGACAACTCCCTTTTCACTCTTCTTCTCTCTTTTTCATCAGTAGGAAGCTGTCCGTTAGCCAGATAACGGATATATGGGATAACCCAAGAATCCTCGTAGGGTTAATTGACCATTATAGAGTTAAGAGAAGGGAACATAGGAATGCTAGGCGATGTCAGCGTACACTGAACCACCAACGTTGTACTACCAGGATGTTTTATACTTGAAAGTCTTGATAAGATGTCCGCTCTGGTATTCTCCTCTTTTGGCATATGCTTAAATTCTAGTACATCAAATCTCCCCTTCAACTCATTCACACAATTCAAATACAATTAAAGTTGTGGCTCACGAACCTGATACTCGCCTTGAATCTATGATATCATTAGCTGTGAATCACTGCACAATGTCACTTCTGTTGCACCGATGTCGATTGCTGCTTGGAGGCCAGCCAGACATGCCTCATATTCAGCCTGATTGTTGGAAGTTTTGAAATTAAATTAGTGGGAGATCTCCAAATGCACATCGTCGTCGCTTTCCACAACAACACCAGCTCCACAACCTTTATTGATTGACGACCCATCAACATAAATAGTCCAATGTGCTCGGGGTGTGGCTGGATCCGTTCCCGTCATTTCTACGACAAAATCCACCAAGACTTGAGCTTTAATGGATCCTCATGGTTCATAAGAAATTTTGAACTCAGAAAGTTTGATAGACCACTTGATCATCCTTCCAGTGAGGTCCGGTTTACTAAGCACAGAACGGAGTGGCAGATCCTTTCTTACCAAAACTAGATGTGCATAAAAATATGGTCTCAACCGTCGTGAGGCCCATACAACTGCAAGAGTGGCCTTTTCTATTTTCTGGTATCTGCCCTCTGCCCCCTAGAATGTCTTGCTAGTGAAGTACACTGGCCTCTGTCCTTCTAGAGTTTCTTTGATCAACGATACACCCAAGGCTTTATCAGAAATCGCTAAGTACAGGATTAGGGTTTCACCAGGATCTGGCTTTACCAATATTGGTGGACTTGACAACATGGCCTTAAGTTATTGGAATGCTTGCTCTTGCTCTTCCCCCCATTCAAACTTCTTGTGCTTCTTCAATGCCTTGTATAAAGGAAGGGACCTATGCGCCATTTTGGGCATGAATCGAGCCAGAGCGGCCACCTTTCCATTCAACGACTGTACCTCCCTCAAGTTCTTGGGGCTTTGCATATCCAGTATCGCCTAACATTTACCAAGATTGGCCTCGATGCCGCGCTGGGTTAACATGAAACCCAAAAACTTCCCAGCTGGGACTGCAAAGGTGTACTTTAATGGGTTCAACCTTATGTTGTATTGTCGCAACCGAGTGAACACTTGACGTAAATCTTCAACGTGATCATCTCCAGCGGAAGTCTTATCGATAATGTCATCAATATATACCTCCACCAACTTGGTGTGCATGTCTTTGAATGCCTTTTTGATCATGCACTGGTAGGTAGCACCAGCGTTCTTCAACCCAAAAGGCATGATAGTGTAGCAAAAGACACCGTGGTATTTGACGAAAGCCGTCTTCTCTTGATCCTCCTCCCACATCAGAATTTGATTATACCCTGAATAAGCATCCATAAAACTAAGGTATTGAAAGCCAGACGAATCATCAACCATACGATCGATATTTAGGAGTGGATAAGGGTCCTTCGGGCAACACCGATTGAGATCTACATAATCCGTACACATCCTCCATTTGTCATTGGCCTTCTGCACCATTACTACATTGGAGAGCCAAGATAAATAACGGACCTATTTAATGAAACCAGCCTTCAACAATTCTTCTGTTTGCTCACACTACTTTTTGTTTTTCTGGTCCCAACCTCCTCTTCTTCTGGGCAACCGGTCTTGTCTCTGGATAGACAGCCAATTTATGGCAGTAGAAATCAGGGTCCATCCCAGGCATGTCCGTAGCGGTCCATGCGAAAAGGTCTTTAAACTCCTGAAGGAGTGCCACCAAGCATTGCTCCATGACCAACTCCAGCTTGTCATTAATGTGCGTGACCTTATCTAGGGAATCTCCTAAGACGATGTCCCTGGAACCACCATCCGGTGTGGGCTTTGAGGGATTGAGAGGGTCAATCTTTAATTCCGCTCTGGGGTCCAGATTAATTAAACTGACAGACCCAGCCACTGTTCCTCCATCATTCAACTTCCTCTTCTTGTTAAACACCTCTAGCTTCACCATACTTAGGCTCAGGTTATAACAATACCTGGCCATCTCTTGATCGCCGTGGAGGGATGATACACTGGTGTCCTTGTTAATGAACTTGATAAGGAGATGTGGGGTAGATACGATTGCTTCCATCGCGTTCAGAGTGGGATAGCCTATGATCCCATTGTAGGGGGACTCCACATCAATTACCAGGATTCTAGACTTTACCGTTCTGGCTCCAGGTTTGCCCTCAAAAGAAATGAGGGTATCAAGATACCCTTTGGTGGGTTGCTTCGCCCCGTTGAACGCTGTGAGCTCTTGCGTATATGGTTGCAAATCTGCATCATTAAAGCCCATTTTTTTGAAACAATTATAAAAAATTACATCACAAGAACTTCCCTGATCGACGAGAATTCTTTTGACATCCTTGTTGGCTATGACAGCGATAATAACCACTGCATCATCTCCTCCTGGGATCATTGGGCCAAAATCGTCGTCTGTGAATGACACCGCCGGTGCTACCATACCGTCCCTAAAAGGACGGTTGTCTCTAGGCTTCCCCTGTACTGACAGGATCATTTGGTGGTGATTCTTTCGAGCTGTGATTGATGCGCCTCCTCCAGCAAATCCTCCAGCAATCATCCCAATCACCTTATACCAGCCTTGCCTTTGCTGCTGAGGCATACCGTCCTGTTGAGCTCCTCCAGTGATCACTACTCCCTTCTGTTTCTCTGTGGCTGTGAACCTCCTGACCGGATTACGGCTATTATCACCTTCATCATCTGGATCTCTTCCTCTCTTATCCGTCCTGTCTGGCTCATCTAAGGACTTCTCCTTGAACAAATACTGTTTCAGTTTCCCTTCTCTAATAAGGGTTTCCACCGTGTTCTTCAACGCTTTGCACTCATTTGTGTGATGGCCAACCTGCTCGTGAAAGGTATAGTATTTACGTGAGTTCCCAGATCTTTTTAATGAATGTGGCTTCCTTACCCCATAGACGCTGAGTGTGGGCCAACCGACTTCCCTTAAGATTTAGGAGTGCCTGGAGTTCAGAGGGGTGTAGTTGCTAAAAGAAGCGACGCGCCTGTCTCGCTGATGAGGTCGAGTGCTCATAAAATCTTCCCTTAGGGCATGCTTCTCAGGCCCTATCCTCTCCTTATCCCTCTGTGGTTGTTGTGAGGGTGTTGGCGGCTTCATTCTAGCTGCAGTAGCTTCCAGGTGCATTTCTATGCCAACATATTTTGAAGCTTTCCTTCGGAACTCCTCAAAGGTTGTTGGAGGACTCTTTGCCAAAGATAAGGCAAAACCAGAACCAGGTTGTAAGGCTTCAACCAATAATATGGAGCTGTATAGCCTCTGTGAGGTTAGGCACCAACGCAGCCTCCTTATAGAATCTCTTCAAAAACTCCTTAAGAGTTTTATTTTCTCCCTGCCTTATCTGGCCTAAGGTATGTAAAGTCCTTGGAATATCTCTGGAAATCACAAAATGGCTTTCAAATGCAGCTGCCATCTTTTCCCAAGAATCTATAGATCCTGAGGGTAAGCTCTTGAACCAACTAAGGGCTTCCTCCGTCAACGTTCTTGGGAACATTCTACACATGACATCCTCATCAGCTCCTAATTACATGGCCTCATAAACATAAGCATCAAGGTGCTTATTGGGATCAGTCTCCCCATTATACTTTCCGATTGAAAGTGGCTGGGTTCTTTACAGGTGCTTGGGGATAATGACACTCATGAGTCTCCTTGAGAAAGGAACACTGAGTCTGTATACCCTAGAAGTTACCACTGCCTGCTCCTTCCTCCTTGTACTGACTCTATCACCAGAGTCTTGAGTCTGCTCACTCTCCTCGTAAGTAGGGATCTTCGAATATTGGAGGGCGTGGATTTTTCTCTCGTAGATGCATGATGAGCATTCTCCACCTGAGATGTCACTCTATCCCCAGTTCCTCTCTTCTCCCTTCTCAGCTCCATCAACTCCTCCCTGAGCTGCCTTATAACTTCATCTCGAGGATCAAGGGTTGCCACAGGTACCATCCTCCTCGTATTGGTTACGGGAGATTCAAAAATGAGTCTCCTTCCAGCCTGTTGATGGGTCACATCTTCCACATGACCATCGACAAAATCGCGTCCATCTCCTTCCATACTGAACTACCAAACTTCTGTGAAAAGTGGGAATAACTTTATCGGGTCCTACTGGGCCTGCCAATGAACTGGTCTGAATCGGGGTCTACGATCCGGTGTGGGACCAGCCACAAAAGTATATGTATTTTGGTGTTTATATACTGGTACAGTGGGTATCCGGTATTATGATCTGGCCTCTCAATGGGAGAAACCGGTCTCGTTGTCCTACAGATCCTTCACACCAGAGTTTCGCGTTGGTGTGGGTGAAAGGTGGTGTCACCTGTGAAGATTCTCCGACGCTCAAGTTAGAAGAGTGTATATGAACTCTGTGAACACTTAAGTAATGCAATAATAAGATGAGAGTTAGAACAACATAACCTTGCATGTGTATTGGAATATACTATTTATAGTTGGACGTGGAAAATGAATCGTTGGATGCAGGTGGGCCCATAGGTTCTGATACCGTGTATAGAGTGTTAATCAAAGTGGCTCAGTACTCAGAGTGTGACAGAGGGTAGGTCAATTATCAGTGTACGATCCTGACATAGGGATGAAGGATAATCACCTTTTCCGTACATCACGCCTATGATCGTACCTACTCCTTTCTGCAAGTGATATTGGCACATTCCGCTGTGCAGAGTATCAACACTTGATAAGTTATAACCCCTCTTATCTCATTGTGACACTGAGGCAAACGGTTATACGTGATAGGGAAGTGAGGGCGGATGAAGTATCTGATGAGGTGAGAACGGATAAAGTATTCGATGAGAGCGGATAACCGGTGTGAAGATACTGTCCTGTGATACCGGTTGCCCTTCTGGAACAGTCATGTTGACGTCACAACTTGAGGGGCCAGTATCCAGACCAGATCAGAAGGTAATCTAAAACCAATAATTATTAGTAATTTGTTAAGTGAAACAAAAGAAGAAAAGGTGGTAAAAGTGTTGAAAAGAAATCAAGAAGCAATCGGATGGACACTTGAAGATCTGAAAGGTATAAGTCCATCATACTGCATGTATAAGATTTTGTTGAAGGATGATTTTAAACTTGTTGCTCAACCTCAAAGGCGCTTCAATCCAACCATGAAAGAGGTAACCAAGAAGGAGGTTTTGAAATTGCTGAAAGCAGGTATTATCTATCCCATTTCTGATAGTGCATGGGTAAGTCATGTACAAGTTGTTCCAAAAAAGGGTGGTATGACAATAATTGTTAATGATAAAAATGAATTAATCCCAATAAGAACTGTCACACGTTGGAGAATGTGTATTGATTATAGAAAATTAAATCAAGCAATAAGAAAAGATCATTTTCCACTCCCTTTTATGGATCAAATGCTTGAAAGATTATCTAGACAGGCTTACTATTATTTTCTTGATGGATATTCTGGATATAATCAAATTGCTGTTGACCCTCTTGATCAGGAAAAGACTACTTTTACATGTCCTTTTGGTATATTTGCTTATAGAAAGATGTCATTCAGATTATGTAATGCACCTGCTACTTTTTAGAGATGCATGTTTGCTATTTTTATAGATCTAATTGAAAAGAACATTGAGATTTTCATGGATGATTTCTCAGTCTTTGGGAATTCATTTGAATCATGTCTAACCAACTTAGATACCGTACTGAGGCAATGTATTGAAATAAATTTGGTGCTAAATTGGGAGAAATGTTACTTCATGGTGAAAGAAGGAATTGTACTCGGTCATAAAATTTCTTCTAAAGGTATTGAAGTAGACCAAGCCAAAATTGAGGTAATCTCTAAACTCCCACCCCCTGTAAATGTAAAAGGTATTAGAAGTTTATTAGGACATGCTGGATTCTATAAAAAGGTTTATTCAAGATTTTTCAAAAATTGCTAAACCTTTAACAGATCTTCTAAATAAAGATGTTGAATTCAAGTTTGACGAATCATGTCTTAAAGCTTTAATTCCTTGAAAGAAAAATTGGTTTCTGCCTCTGTAATTGTTGCTCATAATTGGAATTTACCCTTTGAACTTTTGTGTGATTCAAGTGATTATGCTGTAGGAATAGTTTTAGGTCAAAGATATGAAATTTTTTTTAGGGTTATACACTATGCTAGTAAAGTTTTAAATGAAAATCAAATAAATTATACAACTACTGAAAAAGAATTACTAGCCATAGTGTATGCCTTAGAAAAATTTAGATCATACTTGATTGGTTCAAAAATAATTGTTTTCACTGATCATGCGGCAATCAAGTACCTTTTGACCAAAACTGATTCTAAACCTCGGTTAATCAGATAGATTCTACTCCTTCAGGAATATGATCTTGAAATCAAAGATAAAAAGGGTAGTGAGAATATGGTCGCTGACCATCTTTCTAGATTAATGATAAGTCTTGAAAAGACTTAATTATTCCACTGATTATTCAACATAATTTACTAAGTATTGTCTAGTTTTATTATTATTATTTAATAATTTGATAAGAATTCATGTTGTAGTTAATTATTTCATAAGTATGTTATCTATGTAAGAAACCGATTGAAAATTTCAATTAAATAAGGAATTTTGAAGTATTTACAAATTTACTAAGCAGCCAGTGTGTAAATGCTAGGCAAGTAGCTGTTTATTGGTGCAGGAATAGGGCGGACTCGAGATAAGAAGAAAACTCCGAGTGAAATCCTACAAATCCGAGCGGGTTTGATAAATCCGAGTGAGACTTCCCCAATTCCGACTGAAAAGAGTCCAAAGACCGACTGAGTGAGACTTTAAAGACACTGACTCCAAAAGAGAATAAGGACTCAGAATACTGCATGAAGAACCCGAGTGCCAACTACAGAATACCGATTTAATAATTAATCCGCCCAAGCGGGAGTTAAATCCGCTCAAGCAAGACTCCGCCCAAGCAAGACTTCAAGTAAGCTTACTTAAGAAGACTCCCAAGACACCGGATCCAAAAGAGAGAAGATCGGAATGTTACATAAGAAACCGATATGCTTAGTCATTATTTAATCCGTCCTAGTAAAATCTGGACTCATTCAAGCATTACTTTAAGAGACCGTCCTCGCCCAAGTTTTGCCATAACGCCCAAGTGAGAAAGAAACACTATAGTGTTAATCCGCCCAAGCGAATACTCAACAGCTGAAGCATCAAGGCAGTAATTTAAACACTGTTCTTTCCCTCCAACAACACACTTGGTGCAGTACCGTTCCGCTTCCATTGCCTTCTTCTCTATTACTGCAACCTCAAGCTAACTTAAGAAGTGAGCTGTCAATTAGCTGGTGCTGAGCTGTACATTAGCTAAGGTTGAGCTGGATCCTGTTAAGAGCTGAGCTGTATTTAGTTAGTTATTTTGTAAACTATGAAAAAGTAGTGTTAGTCGTTAGCTTAAGTTGTCCGAAGTTATCAATTAAGTTAGTTAGGTAGAAACTTATAAATAGGATGTACATACTCTGTTTTTAGGGGGTGGTGTGTGTGTGTGGAGATACAGAGCAACATAATACAATTTCATTTTCCAATTCCAATCTCTCACTACATTTTTCATCTCTCTAAACTCTCTCCTCCATGACGTTCCACAACCCTTCGATGGAACCGAAGTCTATGGAGTTCTAAATCCCTAAGGTTGGGATTGTGAAGGTGAGCAATGGAATCTTGAAGCTGTGAGCAAGTAGATCGACTTCGAAGATCTTGAGGCGAACAAGCTGAGAAGTGGAGCAGAATCGCTGGATTGACAAATCCAGAACTGATGAAGAACTTCACCAGTGAGGAATCATGGCTGAAGCTTAGGTAACTTCCAGCTTTCTAACTAGTTCAGGCCTAATCAATTTAGGTGAATAGTTAGAGTTCAACCTCCAATTTCGCATTAGATTCTTAGGTTAATCGAGCACTTAAGGAATTAAGGTTCATTGCTTAAGGATTAGTGTTTTTCACCTAAGGAATTAGGGAATAACCACAAGTGGATTGTCCTCTAGATTGTGAAGTTCGATTATACTTAATTGCATGTTTCTTGAGGAAATTGTGAGCCGAAGCAATCCTGACCTGTTTTCTTTTAATCACTTTCCACATTTCACTTTAACTCTGTTTCTCAAAATATAAAAACAACTATAAAATACTAAAACCATAAAAACCGAATGAATTTCATGTATTTTCTGTTGGTTCAGCTTGTACTAGTCCTAGATTGAGGTACTTACCACAATCCCTGTGAGACGATCAAATATACTACAATTTTAACGACTGGTGCGCTTGCCATAAGTGTGAATCCGAGAGTCACATTTCATTTTACTAAGATTTTACCATCAATTTAATGACTCAGGATTTCAGCATCAATTAATGAATGATGAGGTTACTGCCAAAAAAAAAAGATATCTTGGAAAAGTTTCCTTATGAAAAACTTTTTGAAATAACAAAACAGCCATGGTTTGCTGATATGACCAATTTCAAAGCAGCAGGAATTCTACCAAATGATTTAACTTGGCAGCAAAGAAAAAAACATTTTTTAAAGATTCAAAATACTTTGTTTGGGATGACCCTCATCTATTCAAAATTGGTGTGGATAATTTGTTATGTCGTTGTGTACTCGATTGGGAAAAGAAAGATGTATTATGGCATTGTCACAAATCACCTTATGGAGGACATTTTAATGGTGAGAGAACTGTTGTAAAAATTCTTTAATCAGGTTTATATTGGCCCTCCATTTTTAAGGTTTCTCACTCATTTATGCAAGCTTGTGATAATTGCCAAAGAATAGGTAATGTTAATATGAGGCAAGAAATGCCTCTCACAAACATTCAGGAGGTTGAACTATTTGATTGTTGGGGTATTGATTTTATGGGACATTTTCTTTACTCTCAATTCAATCAATATATCCTTTTAGCAGTTGATTATGTTTCAAAATGGGTAGAAGCAATCACTTCACCTGATGCTGACACCAAAACTGTAGTGAATTTCTTGATGAAAAACATTTTTTTGCAGGTTTAGAACACCAAGAACTTTATCAATGATGGAGGATCACACTTTTGTAACAAAGTTATTCAGAAGGTGTGGCCACAGCATATCATCCATAAACTAATGGACAGGCTGAAATTTCAAATCGTGGAGTGAAAAGAATTTTGGAAAAGACTGTGTCTTCCTCCAGAAAAGATTGGTCACAAAAGCTTGATGATGCACTCTGGGCATACAAAACTGCATTCAAAACTCCTATTGGCCTTTCTCCTTTTCAAATGCTCTATGGAAAAGCTTGTCATCTTCCAATAGAGATGGAACATAAAGCATATTGGGCCTTAAGATTCCTTAACTTTGATCCAAACACAGCAGTTGACAAAAGAAAGTTGCAGTTACTTGAGTTGGAGGAAATGAGAAAAAATGCTTATGAGTCATCTAGAAGTTACAAAAATAAGGTGAAAGCTTACCATGACAAGAAAATTAAAAATAGACACTTCACACCAGGTCAACAAGTTTTATTGTTTAATTCAAGATTAAGACTGTTTCCTGGTAAATTGAAATCTAAGTGGTCAGGCCTATTTGTAATTAAAGAAGTTAAACCTTATGGAGCAGTTGAAATTGAAGATCCAACTTCCAAAAGAAGTTGGATGGTTAATGGGCAAAGATTGAAACCATATCTGGGTGGTGAGATTAACAGACTCACTACCATCTGTTATTTAACTGATTTGTGATATGCAGGGTGTCAAGCTAGAGATAGTAAATCAAGCGCTCAATAGGAGGCAACCCATTATTTCTTCTTATTTTAAATATATATATATATATATATATATATATAACAGAACCCCACGTGTAGCGTCCCAATGACGCGTAACATGGAGATAAAATTTTCAACCTGATGTGTAGCGTCCCAGCCACGCGTAGCGTCAGGGCCCACGTTCAGTTTTTAAAACTGAACCAGAAAGGCTCAATTTAGGTTTTCCCTTTCTGCCTTATTTTTCTCAGAAACCCTATTTTTGAAACTTCTAAACATCTCAAGCAATCTCAATCTTCAACATTTTCTTTATCTCTCAAGGATTTCAAGTAAGTGATCTTTTCCCTTTCCTTGGTTTATTTCATTTTCAATTTTCAATTTTTGAATTACATGCGGTTAAGGATAGGATTAGATAACCACTGGGATTGCTTGCTGTTAGAAATAGGTCAATAAATGGATTGAATGTGGGTTGGAGGGGTTGCTGCTGCGCAACCCCTATTTTGCAGTTTTTGAACCTGCAAGCCCACACATAGCGTCCCACTAATGCGTAGCGTGGGCAGAACAAGGCTGACGCGTAGCGTCCCACCCACGCATAGCGTCAGGCCCCTGTTTTGCTTTTTCTTAATTTTTAAGTTTTATTTATTAGGGATCATACTGTTTTCTGTTTTTAAATTAAAAAAATGAAAATAAAAATTTTTGTTCCTTTTTATTTTGTTTGTTTGTTTTTGTTTTAAATTAATAAAATTTCTTAGATTGTATTGTTTGTTATACTTTCTTGTATAAAATAAATAAATTAATTAAATTTTATTTGTAAAAATTGAAAAGTTTATATGTTGTTGTATTTTATTTCTTAAAAATAAAAAATTTGTTCAAATATGTGTGTTGTGTGAATTGTAATTTGTTTGTAAAAATGCATGTTGTTTGAGTTTTATTTGTATGATTTGTATTATACTCTTAAAAATCTAAAAATATGCATGTTAAATTTTTTATATTTTACATGATTTATATTTATTATCCATGATTTATTAAAAATATAAAAATCAAAAACAATTTTTGTGATGAGTGTTTTATTTTTTCTATAAATTTGTGATTTATTTAAAATTTTCTTTTGCAGATGGCACCTAAGAAATTAGTTCCCACCACTGGTCCCAAGAGATAGAGGAGGACCACACATACTGATACTACCTTTGAAGATCCCGATCTTTAAGGTGAGGAGTAGTTGATGTAACATCCCAAAAATTTCATTCTCATGTATAATCATTTTGATTTAGACCGTTAATGATATTATCCATTTTATCTCAACTTTCTACATAAATTTAGTTAGGAAAACATCTTCAATTTAATCTTTTACTATGGTAAATAATTTTAACTTTATACCTTAGGTAAAAGTTAATCAAATAACTTATTACCTATTTCCTTAGTTATTAATTTCTTTGGCTTTTCCAATTACTCTCATCAAAATACCACATACTCTACTCAAAATACGTCATTTTGTACACATTTTAATTGTTAGTTAGATTCTGAATTTGGAAATGTGGTAAACTACAAAGTTGTTCCTCGTTGTCGTAGCTTTCCAACAAGACTAAATTTGTTAAGATCCATTAAGATATGAGAGAGATATGCCCAAAATACCAAAATAGTGTCAGAATTGATATTTTACTTCAATCATATCATCTTGTACATATTTTAATGCCTAGTTAGAGTCTGAATTTGAAAAGGTGGTAAACTACAAAGTTGTTCCATGTTGTCTTATCTTTCCAACAAGACCAAATTTATTAAAATCCATTAAGATATGAGAGAGATATGTCCAAAATACCGAAACAGTATAAGAATTGATATTTACTTCAATCATACAAGCTACATTATGTAGGCTGCAGAAATGGTCAACAATCCAGCCCATTTTTCTCACCTAAAACCTCCATTATCACTACAATTAATGTACCTAACATCCCACTACAATCCCATTATGAAAATCTTGTCCCCCACTTGTCATTTGCATCATTAAATCAACACTACATCTTGTTCCCAAGTCTGAATTCTTAGAACAAGCTAAAGTTAGTGAATTTTGAGCTTTGAATGACATAATTTGGATGCTTGTAGCTTGAGTTATTGCAAAAATGCTAAAGTATGTCCGTTCTGGAATATGTACCTTCTATTTTGTGAAAATATTAAAATTTTGAGAATTATACATACATATTTAGACTTTGATGTCTTCATAAAAGTTGTATATATTTATGTTATCGATCTATAGAAAGTGGTTTCAAGTTAAAAGGATATTTTTATCTCTAGTTATATCTAATATACAGAAGTATGTTCATGCTGAAAATCTGCTGACGTGAATCACTGTTTATATTTTTAAAACTTGGAATTCTGTGATGAGAATTAGTGTTTAGTGTCTTCATAAAGGTTTTAGATATTTGTGTTACAAGTAATTTAAAACTGGTCTCATGCCAAAATTATTTTTGTAGCTCCAGAAACATTGAATTTACTAACATATGTATGTTTTGTTACTTTCTTTGAGATAGTATAGTATACTATAAATTTATGATATTTCTGTTTGGATTTGGAATTTTTGGTCTTCATAAAAATTATAGATAATGAAATTATTGAAACACAGAACTTGGTCTCATTCAAAAATTATTTTTATACCATGAGTTATAGCTAATTTACTAAAGATTGACAAACCAGTAAATTTTCCAACAATTGGTGATAATGAAAAATGATAACCTATTGACTATTATGTGATTATGTGATGTTTCTGTTTGGAATTTAAAATTATGGTCTTCATGAATATTGTAGATAATTTTATTATGGAACTACAGAAAGTGGAATTACTTAAAAAGGATTTGATTTTCTCATGTTATGGTCTTGTTACTAATGTATGTTGCTGTTGTAAATTTCTGAAATTTACCTATGATGATTATTATGGATGAAAATGATATTTTCCATATGGTAATGATTTATTTATGAATTATTGAGGGATTATTGATTATTATGGATGTTATTGAGTGTCCTATGGATGTCATACAGTATATCTTTGTGATGAATAATTATGAATGACTAAATTAATGTATACATGAATGCCTTGTGGTTTATTGAGATATTTTGTTGAATTGTAAATCCATGATTTTAAGAATTGATATATGTGATGTGTCCTTTGAGGACTTATGGCCTTCAAGTGATTATGGAAGTATTGATATCATGGTATGTTAAATTGATAAAGAGAATTATAGGCATTCGCGCACCATGGAATTTAAGGGTTCCATGATTGCTGGCCCTGGTGTGGGGTTTACTCTATGATGAGTTAAAGCCTTATTTTTGTTGAGCATCATGAAGTGTAGGGATTCATGGTTTATGCTAAGTCCTACTTGTGTACTTCGGTACTTGAGCGCCATGAAGGGTAGGGATTCATGGTATATGCTAAGTCCTACTTGTGTACTTTGGTACTTGAGCGCTACGAAGGGTAGGGATTTGTGGCATTATGCTAAGTCCTACTTGAGTCTCTATGAGACTTTTTACTGCAGTATTCCCACTAAATCAAAATGGATCCAGCATGACATCATTTAACTAAATTAAAGATTATTAAATGTAAATGACCTTGTTTGACATATTCATCATATCATAATTGTTTGTTGATTGTGTTTGTGCAATTTTACTTATTTTATATTTATTCTATATTTTATCTCACTCTTACATTATTTTTATAGTGCACGCTTCACAAAATGATGAGTGGTGCAATTAATAAAGTTTTTATGTTTTATTGCTTGGACTTTGATTTCATTTGAGATTTAATATGTTGTAATAATGTTATGTACCTTGTACTACAATCTTATCTATTATTTCCGCTATATAAATGTATTATGTTTTATTCGTTCATGACTAGTATGCATGATAATATTCCATATTTATCAATTTTTATGTGACCTCAGAATTTAAATTATGAATTTCAAAATGATTCTTTAAACACCAAAAATTTATTTTAAAAATTTAGGTTAATTAATTGGAATTTGTAATTGGGTCCTAGGTGTCACAGTTGGGACCCCGAGATCCCACCAGATTCAGGACTAATGCTAAATGGGTGAGATTCCATCAGATCAAGGGCCAGAAACTCATCTGGGAAAGGGTCCTTGATCTTAGTGCTGGAGATTATCCTGAGCTGCAGGATAAGATACAGAGGAGGAGATGGGGACCTCTATTTTCTCTACCTACTGAGGGGGATCCCATACTAGTTATGGAATTTTATGCAAATGCCTTTAGGACTCGCTAGGATTCACCGAACATTAGTCAGCCGAGGACGAGCTTGGTGAAGGGTCAGTACATTACTTACGACAGGGACACTATCAGTACCCTTTTGGGTAATCCTTGGGAGCCTACTCCCGAGACTGATACTTTTTTCTGGAAGGAAAATAGAAACAAGGTCACTACTAAGGATGGTGATTTAGGATACTTCCTGGATCAGGTTGCTCATTTCCTGAGCAAGGATGGAATCTTCTTTAACCTTAGTAAGGTATGAAGAACTCCATCAAACCTCCTTAAGACCCAGCTGACCCCTATAGCTCAGGCATGAATGTACCTTATGCTTTATAACATCACTCTTGTTACCCACCTTTCTTCTCTTCTAGTTGGTCGCTGTTGCCTTCTCTACTTTATTCTTCAGAGCTACACCATTGATACTGCTAAGCTTATATCTGAGCAGATTCACCTTTATGCCCTTGGGTATAAGGTGAATCGCCCTGTACCTTTTCCTCTTATCATTTCTGCCTTACTGAGGAGGCAAGGAGTTTTTGTGCCATCGCCAGAGTTCACTAGCTCTTCGGGGAGAGTCCCCAAGGTTTCAGTGAACAGAGATTATTTTGTTCAGCAATGCGAGCTTCCACCTCTAGAGCAGGAGGCTCAGCCCAGACCTAGACGCAGGAGACCAACCCAGCCACCATCTGTTGATGTTATCACTGAGGGATTCACTAGGATGACCATAGAGCATCAGCATATGATGTAGATGATGGCTACTTATCACCGTGCCTATGTATATTTACATGATGCATTTTATCAGTACAAGATACAGGGAGAGGGGTCACCATTTATGACACTAGCCGATTTTACTGCTCATGTAGCTTGGCCTGGTGATTTACCTACATATCCTGAGGCTGGTGGTCTGTCTAGAGCACATGCTGATACTGAGGGAGATGTTGATGAGGAGGGGGATGATGAGAATGACCACATGGAGGATTGATGGTATTATCTTACATTTTTTTAGCACATTTATACATTTTAGTTTGATTTGATATTTACATTTAGATTATCTTTACATTTTGGATTATATATATATTTGGAGTTTTATTTATTCTATGTGTGATAATTAGGTTTTATTTAAGTTTTTAAGTATGTTTCTAAATAAAAATGATCAAACTTTGAAATTTTTTTTTGAAATTTTTTCTTGAAATTTTATACAATAAACCATTTTTCATAATCAATAATTAAATTCTTAATTGTAACTAAGGCATTTTGATCAAATTAAAATACAATACTCTTATTAATAATCAAGCTAATTTTGAAAACCCGGTGAATTGAGAGATCTTTAAACACTTAAGGGTTTCAACATAACTTCATTCAAATTGATTTTGCTTTAATCTTTGATTTGTGTTGTTGTATAGAGGATTCAAGAATATGATCAAGGCACATTCTTGGTAACCACAAAGAAACCTTGGGCCAAAAAGCTTACCATGGTAAAATCATAATTTTCCTTTGAAAGCCAATTTTGAGCCTGAAAAATAATTTCTTTGGTACCCTTAGCCCTTAATAATTTTTGACCATTCCCTTTACTTGATTGATTAAAAGAGCAAATGATCAAAATAGAAAAATATTTTGAGTGTTCTTACAAAATTGGGGAGTGAAAATTTTTGAACTTAATTCCTTTTCAACAATGATGCATATAAAATAAATTGAAAACAAAAATATATGCATAAAAAGAAAAACAAAATAATAAAAAGGATTAAGTTAGGGGTATTCACCAAAAAAGGAAGTGAGATTTGGGCCAAGCAAAAGCCTAGAAATTATGAATGCTCTTTTATGATTTCAAGTGTTTGAATTCTAAGAAAAACCATAATTTCTTATAGCCAAGCCTCATTACAACCCTTGAAAAGACCTTGTGATTCTGGTTTAACTCTGCATGATTAACCATTGATTAGATGAAAATCAAAATTAAATTCGCTTTACTTTATGATCAATTGAGTAAAACAGGTTACCCTTTCACAGAGATAAACACTTGTGAGGTAAACATTGAAATAAGTTTGATTTATTGATATGATATTGTGTATATTTTATCTTTAGGTCTTTCTTACATTAAAGATATTTAATCTTTGACTATTTTAAATTATTTATTGTGGTAAATTTTTGGACTAACTCAAAATTTGATTCTAAATTTATTTTTAAAGTTTTTTCTCTTGCTTGAGGACGAGCAATGTCTCAAGTTAGGGGTATTTGTTAGTCCTCAAATTTACAATAAATTTCTTAATAAAATTGTGTAAAAATAATAAAAATTAGTTTAATTTCTAAAAAATTTAGGTTTTAATTATAATAAATAGAAATTATTGGATTTTATCTGCCTTGATCAATTTTCTCTAGTTTTGTAGTGAAAAATTAAAGAAATTCAAGAGAAAATTAAAGATCTGGAGAGCTGACGCGTAGCATCAACACTATGCGTAGCGTGGGAATTTTTTATGCTGACGCTGCGCGTCACAGCCACGCGTAGCGTTAGAAGCTACACAGACTCCACTGACAGGTGGCCAAGCACTTAGCCATTGACCCACATTTTGGCCACTCCACTTTAGCTAACAGCCAAGTCGAAAGAGGAAACATGTGGGCATTATTGAATTAAAAATTCTTAATCATGGCCACTTAATCACGTGTTTAATGACGCTACGTGCCAGGCTGACGCTATGCGTCAGCACCCTTCCCCAACCCTATAAATAGGCCACTTCCAAGGCATTGAAGGCATTCAATTTTCACTTTTGAGATTCAGAGTCCCCTTCCTTTCTTTCGAGTTTGAGAGTTTGTAAGTTTAGAGTGATTTTTAGATATTTGAGAGTGTTGTAAAGTATTGTAAGCTTTTGTATTATGAAGTGTTTCCAAGCCTTTGTAATGTTAACCTCTGTAAGTGTTGTTTTTACTTTTACCATGTGTAACTAAACTGTTTATGTTGGAATTTGGTGAATCAATCTATTATATGATGTTGTGATTATAACCTCTGCATGTTTATGATTCAAGTACCATGTTAGTATTTCAATCTTTTGTTAGTATGAATATCAAACTAGAGAATGATTTTTATGCATTGTAAAACTTATTTTATTAGTATGAATGTCAAACGGGAGAATGATTATTCATGCCGAATTAAAATTTGTTTTAATAAAAGTAAAAGTTGAAATACGCTTAATATGCCAATTACTAGGGATAGAGTTAGTGATTATTGTTGCCATAAGGCCAGGACTTAATGCAAGTTTTTACTGAGAAAGCTCACGAGAGATCAAACTTTACGGTAATTACTTAGAATTTATATCACGAGGGATCGGTTATAATGATTTTAAGCTACAATAACATGAACTTGATAATTAAATATGTATGTTTGTAATCATTTCATTATATTCTAGTGCGAGGATCCTAATTCCAACATAATTTGTCAATCTATGTTTTTACCTCAAGTATCTGAATTATTCTGAATTACATATCAACTTCTAGATAGATTTTGTCTTTACCATCTTTTTACCTTATGAACAAATCAATCATCATATTCTGTGAATATTGTATAAATTGTTTATAAAGCATTCTTTTGTGAATAAGTTTTGATAAATTTACCATAGTAAATAAGAATTACTGTGAATTACTAGAACTTTCAATCTTAGTGGAATGATATCTAAATTTGAAAACTACAAATGATTGGTGCACTTGCCAATTAAAAGACCCAATAGTATTCAGGGATTAACAACACTATCTTGAACGCCCAGACAAATGCCCATCCATTTGGATGAAGTTGAGTAGGGGCATGTTCAACGCGCATAAAACCCCAATCTGAAACTCGGAGAAGGGAAAAGAAAGATGAAGATGGGAGAAGAAGGTCTCGTACATGAAAGTAAAGTCCAACTCACTAGGGTCACTGCGTTCATGGCAAACCCTATCAGAAACGGAGCAACAAACACACTCTACGTTGTGACCTAGTGTAGAATGATTGAAAGTCCCTAATTCCCATAAATGGGCCACTGACTCCTCACTCTGAAGAGAAGAAGAAATGAGCAACACTTTATCCCTAACCCAGTCATATACCCCCGCCATGGATACACTTAACATGTTCCCCAAAATTAAGTAAAAAGAGTTGAGAAATGAAGAAAACCTAGAGCAGAGAGAAGCACTAACCTGACAAGAAGAAATGTGAAAAGGGAAGGAAAGCAAGAGATGAAACAAAGACAATAACGAAAGTCACTGAGAAGTACAGAGCTACTTAGAGAGGGAAGTAGAAGAACGTCAGAGGCCAGAAACTTTTGAAACAAAAAAGAAGGATGAATTTATAGGGGGAATACTTTTTGGTCATACCCCTTAATCCAATGGTCAGAATACAAAAGGCCCGAAGGAAGCAATGGGTGCGATGTATCTAAGACCTGACAACCCCAGAGGAGGCCACGTGACCCAAGATCCAACGATTGGGATGTAAGAGTCCTAGATCAACGCATGCAACACTTCAAGATAACTTAGGGCAAAACGATGCATTCTTAAATGACCTTGGGATATAGAAATGGCACAATCATAACAAGCACATGCCCTCACTGCCTCGTAATAACAAATAACGGTTACCATCTTCCCACCATGTGGCCAAGACCCGCCATACTCAGGAATTCTCGCTCGGAACCAAGACTCGCCTCACTCAGAAATTCTCGCTCGGAACCAAGACTCGCCTCACTCGAAAATTCTTGCTCGGAACCAAGACTCGTCTCACTTGGAAATTCCTACTCGGAAATACAGTTTACTCACTCAAAACTTTTACCCAAGCTACAACTTCTCCTTCTCGACAATTAGGGAAATCCTATGGAAAGAGTTTCAACTTACATTCAAGCCACTTCGCTCAGCCTCACACCCAAGGCTCGTGGCTAGAGGGCTCCTGTTCCCCCCGAGTTTAGGGAGTGGTCCCCACAAACCTTCCCACATCACTTAGCGGTAGGCTGATTGAGATTATAGCTTAGTGGGCCAAGGTCCACTTTGTAACCTAGGTATAAAAGCATCTGCGATATGCATGTTGTAACCAAGTGACACATTATAGAGATTAACATACCTAATTCCTAGGAATTTTTGCCTAGGGTTTTGTGCTCTAAGCTCTACGTGTGAATAAGGTTAAAATAGATTATATATATATATTGGGGAGTAATAAAATACAATGTTTGTAAAATCGGTCTGGCCATTGAATTAGTAGATGATATTAGTTTACGGCTCATTGATTCAACTATTATTAAACCGTATAATTATGTCTAGTAGTATATATTAATAATATATAACATATTAAAAGATAAATTAATATGTATTTTGAAAAAAGATAAATTTGATGATATATATAAAAATAATACATATTATGTGAAAATCAAGGGTAAAAAAGTGACTAATGTATCAATTTATACTCATCTTGTTGTGTAACATGGTCTATATTTCTATATCACCTGCTTTATTTAGAAGTTTGAATAATATTTAATAGTCTATATCAAAATTTGATTTACATTGAAATCCGCGGTGTCCCACCTAGATTCTCAGAATTAATCGTGAGGGTTTAATGAAAATTAGAGTAAATTTTTTGTGATTACAACAACCCTGACAAATTAGTCCCAAAATTTAAACGATACGTGACTCAACGACAAAAACATAAACTATAAGTTCTAACAAACTCACGAATGGGTCGAACCTAACTATAGGTCTCGAACAGGGTATCCATCATTTCCTATATATAATGATATGAGTAAGGAACTAGGGAATACTCATCCCAAGGCATCATCGACGCAACATAACTATAGTGTCAAAATTCACAGTCATTAAAGTTTAAACAATTCCTGGACATAGAGAGAATTAGTTCATCAACATCATATCATGGCAAGAATTAAACTAAATATTTAGTGAGGTGTCAGCTACGTATCCACTATCAGTCAGATGACTATATTTCAGATATCATCACACACACACATATCTACTTATATGAAAACTTAATATTTGGCATCACATAAATGTGTCTGCTAAATTTAGCCAATCAAAGGGCTATACACAGTTTTTAAATATCCACAAAACCATAGAAATTATATATTCATCTCAACAATACCACGAGATAATTAATTTACAATCCTTTCACTTTGGCATTGCATTTTTCCAACTTCGAGTTCATCAAGTGGCATTATCACCTTGAAAACTCACTAAAATGAAATTTGAGGGGTGAGTACCACTCGAAACAGTAAATAGTAATCTTACATATAATGAAAATTAACCCATCAGGTTATATAATTCCAAATATCAAAATCATAGTACAATGGCATATAAATCACCAAGACTATTTCCAATATCATCAAATACATATAAAAATCATCGATTCAATACTTCAATATCAAACATCACCATATTACTTCCAAGCTTCCTTCCATTAACTATACATCAATACTCTAATACTCTCAAATGCAGTATTTGAATGTCATAGACTTTGAAAATTGTATTCTTTTTAAATGTATAAAAGCATACAATGCATATTTAACTTCACAACAAGGCAAATCATAGTGTCAATGGATAATCTACACAACAAATCCTAGTGTTATAATTGGCGGCCTTATAAGAACTACACAACCAATCATAATGCTATAATCGACAGTCTCAAACAACAAATCGTAGCGCTTTAACAATGCATATGATGTCATGATAATGCAAAATGCATGGATGCGAATCATAACATATATATAACTATCCTGACATTATAGTCTAGCTCTACTAACCTCAATATACTTCCAAATCATCAATCATCACTTTATTATTTATCAATTCAATCAACTAGAGTCATCAATACCACAACCAACATAATCAACCAACATGTTCATAATACCATATAGGACATTCCTGTAACATATATCATCCAGACAGTCAATGACAGTTATACCATCAATAATATATATTAATATCAAGAATCATCAGCAACATACACCAGCACATCAAATTTCAATAAACATGTAACGTCACCATGGTACATAACCAATAACAATTCAATTATCACAATATCATCAATACCCCTGTGGGTCATTCTCAACAACATATAATGAACAGTGTGTGGGTGTGTAGATATATATATATATATGTATATATATATATATATATTGATGGTTCAGAGTCAGACTTATAAGTCTTAGACTCTTATGAACATTTTTTTTAAGATATGAAACTTTAAGATTCAACTAATCAAACTTTTGTTAGCAGACTTGATAATGGCAAGGAAAAGAAGAATTTACACAAGGATTTTATACTAGTTCACTTCTAATGCAGAAGCTATGTCCAGTCCCTTCAAACTTGAAGGATTTCTATTATTGTAAAGAAAACTCCTTTTACAATTTCAGCACCAGATCGTGCCACAAGTATTCTTGACTCTAACCACTTCTGGCTTAAATACCCAAATATTTTTTCAACAAGCCACTCTTGGCTCAAACCTAAGTATTCTTTCAAAAGTCTTTTTAGGGTAAATTGTTTCCCACTGAAACTAAAGGTTGGTAACTCAGCAGACTTTTACATAAATACAGGTCTGAAAGATAAATTGTGTTTGGTGTTTCTAAGATCATAACATATAAAAGGATACAAGTGATAAACAAATACACTAAGTAAGAAAGCAAAGAGACCAAGCTCTTCTAGATGCAGAATAACAAAGAAGGCCTTTGCTTAAGAACTAAAAGAGAAGATAGCTTTGTAAACTAATTACAAGATTTTCTTCGAATGACTTAGTGGTTCTTTGTTCTTCAACTTGAAGTTCTTCATATTTATAGGTCACTTCAAAATGACCGTTTAGAAATTTGATCAGGACACATAGCCGTTGTAGATCCGTTGGTGAAGCTTCAGCTTGTTGTAAGCATCAAACCTTGAAAAATATAAAAAGAGGGAAAAAGTTATGTTGTGAAGGGGTCAACAAGGCTTGCACTAAAATAGAGTCTTTGATATTTTTAGTGCAAATGTCCTTTTGTTGGCTTTCTTCTTTTAATTAGAGCATGCAAAGCATACATAGTCAGTTAACCTTCGACGAACCTCTAAGCTCCGTGACGACGACCGACATGCATGCAAAGGTGTCTGAGAA
The DNA here is from genome assembly GCA_037962975.1 of Clitoria ternatea. NCBI lineage: Eukaryota > Viridiplantae > Streptophyta > Magnoliopsida > Fabales > Fabaceae > Clitoria > Clitoria ternatea. Next base: position 258,688,237 of record CM075669.1, read on the forward strand.
GAGAAGAGAGGCACGAGATAGTGATGGTGATTGAGAGGATTACGACACGGTGGTGACGGCCTTGGAGGTGAAAGATGTGAGGTGGATGATGAAGATGGTAGTAGTGGTTTCAGTGGTGATGGAAAGAAAGAAAGAGGAACCGCGTGAGATGGAGGGGGTCAAATAGAAAGGCGCGATGATGAAGAAGAGAAGAAAAGAGAGAATGGGGTGAAGGAGATGAGAGTGGGCGTGAGGTGATGGTTTTGTTGTGGATATGATGGTTATGAAGGAAGAGGGAGTGAATAATAGAGGAAGATAGACGAAGAGAATAATAGAGAGAAAGAGAGAGACGTGCCTTTGGGTGGTGGTGGAAAACAAGAATATATATATATATATATATATATAGAGAGAGAGAGAGAGAGAGAGGGGGGGGAGAGAGAGAGAGAGAGAAGGTGGTGTCAAGAAAAAGAGAGAGGGGGGAAGAGAGAATGGAGAAATAGTATTAGGGCTTTTGAGAAAGAAAGAAAGAAAGTATGGTGAGCTAATGAGTGTGGTAAAAGAGAGAGAAAATGGGAAAGGAAATTAACCTAATTAATCCCTTGATTTAATGGTCGTACCCTCAAACTTAATTTAACGACTCTCAAATAATTAAGTCAATTAATTACGAGTCGGCAAACTTTAACCGTAGTATCGCTTTAAGTTCCCTAAAATATCCTAATTAATAAAAAAAGAGGATGTTACAAAATCAATAAAAATTTTAATAAAAAATATTAAATATTAGTGAGAATATCTTAAATAGACAAATAAGTATCTAAAAAACTAACAACCTATATAAAATATGTATTTAATTATCAATTTTTCATATTAAAATTATTTTTAACATATTTTAATCTTATAAATTCTTCTTTGTAGATAGAAGATATCATGTGTTTATAATTATAATATATCATAAATTATAATATTTTATAAAATCATATAAGAGTTAAAAAAACTGACCAAAGAAGTTGAAAATATTTGTTTTCAAAAACATAAACTTAATTTCTTTAATTAAATAAACTTTTTAAAAACTTTAACCTAATCTTATTATTAAAATTAAACAATAAATAAGTTAGATATCAAAGTCTTAATGGATAGTCTAACATACTCTCATGTCTAATAAGTGTCATAATAAACATTATTTATATGACTCTGAGTTCTTGATTTCACAGAAATTTTAAATATTTTATTGTGTGCGTATATGTATATATAGAGAAAAAGGGATGTATCATATGAGAAAGACTATCTTAATGAGAGTGAGACGAGCAAATCTAGATCATACAACCATACAATTAAGATGAAAAGATGTGTTTCTACATAACGGAGCACTCCTTATATAGGCAAATTAACTATTGTTTATACAGTTCTGGTTTCATGAGTTACACTGTAGCTATAGTACATGTTGATACAAATTTGAGAAATACAAAAGGGATACAATAATACAAAAGTAAAGTACATTGATATAATAATTTATTCAGATTATTAAGGATTGTTTCTGTAATATCCCCTTATATACAAGAGATATATATTCTTGTTGCTTTTAAAACATTTTAGAAAGATATATATTTTTATCATTCCTCATCTCGCGTATACAATGACGTATATATACTTGATTTCCTTTAAATATTGAAAATAAAAAAATTGTTTTCTCTTTTAATATTTGTACATAAGGACACAATAAATTTTTAGAAATCCTAAGTGATTAAAGGTTACAGTAATATATCCAAATGATAAGGTTTATCAAAGTTTAACCTATACCTTATTACAATTATCTAACTTAAAATTGTAATAAGGTAAACTAAAACCAAAGATAATTTTTTTACATATACCTCTACTACGACTGTGACCAATCATTTCCTAGTCTTCGAACCATATGGTTTTGAATCCTACTCTTACCACATCTCTTCACTTATCAAATTAAGGATGAGACCACTTTACCATCTTGTAATTATGTTCTTTCATCTTGGACTGCTAGCGTCTAGCTATATACCAACATAGCATATATTTTGGACATAGAAAATCAAACAAGGAGTAGGGAATATAATATAATACTTTACAGATAAAATATAAACATAAGGGTTTTCACAAATTGACATAATAATATCAGTCATAATCACACATACAATCAATTATGAATATAGGATTTTCATAAACATAATAATTATAGTCTCACTTACAACCACACACATAGATTGTCATAATCATATGAGTGTCATGCAATGCTTTTAATGTTATTATTCATTCAATTTATGCATGTGGGCCCTTAAAGTTTTATTCTTGCACTGGGCCAACCAGGAGTTACTGTTTCATAATTCTGGATAATAATAACATAAATGCCTTCATGGCATATGAACAGTTCAATTGACATGGAAACACTTAGAGACTAGTAAGACTGAGAAGGTTTTTATTGTGAAAGTATCCGACACTAGGGAGCGACCCCAGGTCCCCCGAAGTACCCTTTCACACCCTCTCATCCCAAGGCTCACAATTAAGCCTCATCTAATATATTCTCGATTTCTATAATCTGTCTACAGATAATATCATTTTGTTTCTCTTTAATGATTCATGATGCATGAACTACTCACGTATTTAGTTGGTTAAGACTTTTAGAAACTCAATTAATAAATACCATAAAGGTCTACAAAATCATCTCAATAAACTATACATTTTCATAATTTCTTCTTTGAATTTTTGTTATACAAAAATAAATTTAGTACAGATCGAATTCAAATCTCACCAAAATTGAGTTTCCAAGCCTTAAATATCTTAAAATCTTTTCATAAAAAATATTTCTTATTTACATAATCTTTCTCAAATTGAATCTTAGCAAGATCGAGTTTAGAAATCTCAATTATATCAAAATATCCTTTAGTTTTTATGTTGGGGAAAGCCAAAATAATTTACTTTAAAATTCTAATTTACTAAAAGAAAATAATTCTTAAATCATTAACCAAAAATACTTACACTATAAAATTTTTCTTTAATTCAAGAATTAATTATCTCAACCTTTTTATAAATTAATTTTTATAAAATAGCTTCTTTGTAAAATAAATACTAGATTTTATTCTAAAGATTAAAAGTAAAGTTAACAAAAATAATTTCTAAGAAGAAATAAAAGACTAAAATAATTATAAAATATTTTCTCTTAGAATAAAAATTTAAAGAGTAAGGTAAGAAAATTCTTACTGAGTTTTAGTTTTTTGTCATGCTTGCTATTTGCTCAAACTTCACATCACAAGATCATCAATCACAATCCAATATTATTAATCATAATTAAATATCATCATTCACAATCAAATATTACCAATCATAATCAAATCAAATCAAATCAATTAAATATTACTCAAAAATATCATAATTCAAAGTTTAATTGTTATTTAAATTATTATAGTTGATTTTGAGTCCTTAAAATTCATTCCTCGCACAGGTCTATGTAAGTCCATGATAGTCCAGTCCTTGTATAGATTTAGTCCAGTTTGTGTAGGTTATAATAGTCTAAGTCCTTGAATAGGTATTTCAGGATAAGTCACACAAGATATTTAATTTATATTAAAATTTATTATAAATTTTAAGTTAAAAAAAATTATCATTTTAAAATATTAATATTGTTAAGTTTAAAAGGAGTAGAGGACTCCTCCCATTATTCTTATATCTTTTTATATTATATTCTTATCTCATTCCTACCAAAAGTGAATTTGCTCTGCACCTCCGAGTTTTAAAAAATATTAATACTAATTTATTTTAGTATAGACATAAGATAAAAATTAAGATTAATATTTGAAATAGTAATTTGAATAGTACCTATAAACAGTAAATAACAATTATGTATAGTAACAGTAAATTTTAAATTTTAAATAGCTATCATAAATAATAATAGTGAATAGTAACAATAAATAGTAAATTGTGAATAGTAACAATAAATAGTAAATCATGAATAGTAATAGTAAATAGTAAATCATGAATAGTAACAGTAAATATTAAATCATGAATAGTAACAATAAATAATAAATAGTGATTTACTATTTAACATAGTAACTTACGATTTAGGATTTAATAGTAACTTAAAATAATAATATTATATCTAGTATAATAATAGATTTTAAAATAATATGAAAATAAACATAAAAAATATGAAAGTGAATTATTCTTACCTTATAATTTTGGCAGAACTAGTTTCTATAAAAAAAATTATTTCTCTCTTACTCCCACCACTATTTCTCTAACATTACTATATTTAAGAAAATTTAATCTGAAATGTGATTTTCCTTCATTCGGTACCTTCTCTATTTATAGGCGAATTTTCCACTATGCATTCTATTATTTTATTATAAAAGTACTGTGTAATTTTGAAAATTTTGATCCTTGTTATTATACATCATTTGAAATTTTTGTACATGCAGTGTTGTGCATAGTAAATGACAGCCGAATTATTAAGCCAAACAGTAACCATGTTTGGTATATTTTAAATATTTAAAATCAACCTTTTTCAAAATTTAGTGATACTATATTAGTCTTCACTAATTTTATAATAAGTAATATAAAGTTTAAATTTTAAAAATCTAAAATTTTCTGTTAATAAAAATTTATTGGTACCTTTTTTATTTCCTCATGGTTGGTAAAAATTAAGATTTTACTCAAACCGAATATTTTTTGATAAGTCTACTTGAAATGAATTTTTTAAAAATTTCTATTATCCAACTTCACTTTATTGTAAAGATATTTAATTTTAAGTAACTTTATATGAATATAAAATTATTTAAAATATATTATTTTTCAAAATATTTTCAAAAAATTCACATAAAAATTCCAGAAAATCATAAGTCATATATAGATCAAAAAGTTCTAAAGAACCATAATTTAATTCCATTGAAATTTTAATTTAAATAAAAATAACGAAAATACGGATGTTACAGTTTCCTTCAACAATCTTCTTCCAAATTGATACCCAAGCAATCATCTTCATTTTGGTCAAAATCATCAGAGACTGTTGTTGTTGATGGGATGTTTGAGCTCAAGTCTTTCTTTTGTGTGGAAGGTCTAACTTCTGATTCTTGTTTAAGCATTATCAAGATATCTTGTAAATTTTTTTGTAAAACTTTTTTTAGATTGACATCCTGCTAATGGGGCTGTAATTTTTGCCTTCTACTTGAGGAATTTGAAGTTCTCTGGATTAGTTGCCTTTAGGCGTTGGGGGTTGTGCTTAAACAATAATTTAATCTCTTCAGCATTTGCCCTAGAGGCATCAAATTGCGGTCACCATTTGACAAAATCGTCTTTTTGCAACATAGGTAGGGTGTTGAGATTTGGTTTATTCCAATACCGGTATTGCCAAGAGAATACCCAATGTCGCGACCTGGATCGCGGCGGGAGGCCGACCGTAAAAAGAAAATTACGTTTCCCGAGTTCCCTCTGGAAACCGTGGAGTCGCCACTAATGTTTTTAAGGTAAAACATCAGAAAAAACCTTAACGTGAAGGTACTGGTCATAAATTAAGATTTTAAGTTCGGGAGTCTAATTACAGGTGGGGAAGGTATTAGCACCCCACACTGTCCGTTTTAAAACGGTTACCCTAAATTGTTTAAGTTTGAATAATCCTACTAATTTATAATTTAAACCTCTTAGAGATGCCTCATGGATTTGTGGTTGATTTAATGATTTTTAAAATTATAAACTTTGTGATTAACAGGACGTCTCGTCCAAATTAATCGAGTTATCGTTAAAAGCGTGATGATTTTATTTTTACTAGTAAAAGGGATATATATTTTTTTAAAATTTGGGCCCGACAGGAATAATTGTTCCCGCTCCTACGTATTCCCCAAGCGTTAGGGGAAATCAGGGTTACGTAGTTCTTTGGGTTATTTAAAAAAAAAACGAAGTGTATTGAAAATGTCAAGATTTAAAGTGTTAACCAACAGGAAGTCTCGTCCAAATTGATTTTAATTATTATATATAAAAAAGGAACTTTGGGTCTTATTGATTTTATTATATTTTTAGAGAGAAATTTAATAGTCTAAATTGATTTAAGAATGAAAAAGTTTATTTGGAAACCTAGATTAATAGGACGTCTCGTCCAAAGAATCTATAAAAATATTTCAATTTTATTATATTATAGAAATTTCTTAAAGTGTTTTATGGTCTAAATTATTTTAGAAAATTTAACATAGATTGACAGGACGTCTCGTCCAAAAATTCTCTAAAGACCCTAAATTTGTTATCAAAATATTTTTATGGTCGAAGTTAATTTTAAAACAATTAAAGGCTTATAATTACTTGAAAACTATGGCCAACAGGACGTCTCGTCCAAATTGATCCCTAATAGGAATATATTAATTTTCGTTACTTATTGGCATCACTAGAATATTTTAAGGTCTCAAAATTAAACATAGGTTAATTGTACGTCTTGTTTAAATTAATCCTGACATAAGAATTTTAATTTTAGGCACATACCAATATTTTTTATTTTTTTATTTTTACAATGTAATACTCTAAACTCGGTTTGTATCAAACATTAACCGACACTATGTGATACTAATTATCAGAATAATTATAAAGGGAAAAGGATTTCATAATTTAACTCCCTAAGAGGCTAGGATTACATATAATCACAAAAAGAACAGTGAAAAGAGAAGAAAAAAACCTGATGTTGGTGTTTTTGTGAGTTGTTCTTCTTTGTGTCAATTTTCTTTTCCGCTTGGACTCTTTTCCTATAGCGTAGCTGCACCTAAATTCTTCTTTTTTTTCAATTCCTCAATGTGCCTCTACGTGTATGTGCTTCTGTACTCTAGAATTTCTACCCTCTTTTATTCTCCTTGATTCATGTTAATATCCTCCTTCTCTTTTCTAATCATATGCGTTTTTTCTAATACCCACTGACCCCTTTCTTAATTCACCAATCACGTGAATCTCTAGCCTACCAATCCCTCTCCCTGATGGCTTGCGTGAATCTTTCTTTTTCAGCCTCTATTCCCTCCTCCCTCTTCAACGTGCCTGTGCTACATGTATATATAGTCAATTAAAGATTTTTGCTGCTGTGTGCCTTATCTCTTTATTCCGTTTCCGTTTTTTCTTCCTGATCACCTTTTTCCTTATCCTAAAAACCAATTGTGTGAATGACCCCCTGTTCTTCTACGTGGTTTTTTTTTATATATATAATAGTCCCTCCTTTGTTCCCTATGACGTGCCAACGTTATATAACAAATTTTATCTCCTTGTGCTTCGTACAATATATATTTAAAAAACTAATTTCAAAAGCTTTATCTCATTTTTATAATATATTTATTTAAAAGCTTTATCTCTTTCTTTCTCTAATCTTCTAAAATCTTATCCCTTATGAAATTCAAATTTTAAACCTCCTTCTTGAATTTTAAAAATTTCTAATTCTAGGAGTTTAAAAATTTATGGTCTTGATAAGGATTTAAAATTTAAAAGTCAAAACCCGGATCAATAATTTGAAATTCAAACAAGCCCATAGGTTCTTTTTTTTTCTAAAAAGAATTTTTTTATTTTTTGGTATTTTTATTATTTATTGAAAATTTTAAATGGGCCCGGATAAAATTGGGTAGCAACAGCTTGCCCCTCTTTACTTTTCTCTTACTGTGTTGCAGTAATAGATAAGTAAAGACAGTGCGAAACAATTTTGTCCAGGGCGCCATCTTCAAAGAATGTCGTGTTTGACGACGAAGAAATTAAAATGATGCCTCACTCGGCGACTGAAAATTTAAATGATGCCATGCTCGGCGACTGGAAATTAAAAGAGTGCCCCGCTCGGTGACTGTAAGTTTAAAAGATGCCATGTTCGACTCTAGGAAAATAAAATGATGCCCCGCTCGGCAATTGAAATGGTGCCCCGCTCGGCGACTGAAAAGTAAAATGATGCCATGTTTGGTGACAGGAAAGTAAAATGGTGCCCCGCTCGGCTACTGGAAATTAAAAGAGTGCCCCGCTCGGCGATTGTAAGTTTAAAAGATGCCATGTTTGGCTCTAGGAAAATGAAATGATGCCCCGCTCGGCAATTGAAATGGTGCCCCGCTTGGCAATTGAAAAGTAAAATGGTGCCCCGCTCGGCGACTGAAAATTTAAATGATGCCATGCTTGGCGACTGGAAATTAAAAGAGTGCCCCGCTCGGCGACTGGAAGTTTAAAAGATGCCATGTTCGGCTCTAGGAAAATAAAATGATGCCCCGCTCGGTAATTGAAATGGTGCCCTACTTGGCAACTGAAAAGTAAAATGGTGGCCCGCTCGGCGACTGAAAATTTAAATGATGCCATGTTTGGCGACAGGAAAGTAAAATGGTGCCCTGCTCGGCTACTGGAAAGTAAAATTGTGCCTTGTTCGGCTACTGGAAAGTAAAATTGTGCCTCGTTCGGCGATTGGAAAGTAAAATGATGCCCCGCTTGGCAATTAAAATGGTGCCCCGCTTGGCAACTGAAAAGTAAAATGGTGCCATGTTTGGCGAAAGGAAAGTAAAATGGTGCCCCGCCCGGCTACTGGAAAGTAAAATTATGCCTCGTTTGGCGATTGGAAAGTAAAATGATGCCCCACTTGACAATTAAAATGGTGCCCTACTTGGCCATTGAGAAGTAAAATGGTGCCATGTTTGGCGAAAGGAAAGAAAAATAGTGCCCCGCTTGACTATTAGAAATTAAAAGATGCCCCGCTTGGCGATTGGAAAGTAAAATGATGCCCCGCTCGGCAACTGAAAAGTAAAATGGTGCCCCGCTCGGTGACTGGAAAGTAAAATTATGCCTCGTTTGGCGATTGGAAAGTAAAATGATGCCCCGCTTGACAATTAAAATGGTGCCCTGCTTGGCCACTGAGAAGTAAAATGGTGCCATGTTTGGCGAAAGGAAAGAAAAATAGTGCCCCGCTTGGCTACTGGAAATTAAAAGATGCCCCGCTTGGCGATTAGAAAGTAAAATGATGCCCCGCTCGGCAACTGAAAAGTAAAATGGTGCCCCGCTCGGCGACTGAAAATTTAAAATGGTGTTATGTTTGGCGACAGGAAAGTAAAGTGGTGCCCCGCTCGGTGATTAGAAATTTAAAAGATGCCATGTTCGGCTCTAGGAAAGTAAAATGATGCCTCGCTCAGCAATTAAAATGGTGCCCCGCTGGGCAATTGAAAAGTAAAATGGTGCCCCGCTCGGCTACTGAAAATTTAAAATATGCCATATTCGGCGACAAAAAATTAAAATCAAGTTTGAAATCCGGGGAGAAATCTTTAGAGCTGCAATCTTTATAGTTTTTAGGTTTATAGTCTTGGTTGAAATGGATAAACAAGGTGATTTTCTCTTCTGGGTATGTATACGACGTGGTTCCTGTGATGCTTGTCTGAGGTGCCAACAAATAACAGAAGCCTTTCACTCCCACGACTTTTCTTTTCTTTTTGTGAAAATAATTGTCATTGCCTTGTTTTATTTCGTTAAAACACACGTTTTGTCATATTAATGAAACTCATGTATAAATACGTATTGAAAAGGTAGCACATTTATTTATGTGGGTTGATCAAGTACCGGAAAAGACAAAGGGAAATTAGATGCAAAAAGAAACAAACGTAGGTAAAGAGTTTGATAATAAGGATGTAATGGGGTTTGCAGATCTTCCAGTGAATCCCTGAGAACAGTAAGAATCTTGATCCTGTATCAGATGACAAGTTTATCCTTCAATCTTGCTTTTGAGAAAGTAATTCAATTTTGGTCCTTGTCCTCGTACCTCAGTTCAGTTCCGCTCTGCCTGGATGGGGATATTCAGTTACATTGCCAAAATTTTGACCTTAATTTTTACCTGAGCCGCCCTTTCAGGTTTTCGACTCACCAAGTCGCTCTAATTTTTGCCTAGGCCGCCCTTTCAGGTTTTCAGCCTAACGAGCATGATTTTTTGTTTTTGTTTTTGTTTTTGTTTTTGTTTTTGTTTTTTTTGTTTTTTTTTTAGGCAAAGTATCTTTTGACTGCGTCTGAATTTATAGGCATCGGTAGGTCATCTCCATCCATGTTGGTCAATACCAAAGCTCCACCAGAAAAAGCTCTTTTTACCACATATGGTCCCTCCTAATTAGGTGTCCATTTTCCTCTGTGATCCTTGTGGATTGACAGAATTTTCTTGAGAACTAGATCCCCTTCTTGAAATTATCGAGGTCGTACCTTCTTTTCATAAGCCTTTTTCATACGCTTCTGATATAACCGTCCGTGAGATAAGGCAGTTAACCTCTTCCCATCTATTAGGTTCAGTTGGTCATGTCGAACCTGAACCCACTCAGCTTCTTCCAATTTGGCCTCCATGATTACCCTTAAAGATGGGATTTCGACTTCAATAGGTATGACTGCTTCCATGCCATATACCAAAGAGAACGGGGTTGCTCCTGTCGAAGTTCGAACCGAAGTACGATACCCATGTAGAGCAAAAGGGAGCATCTCACTCCAATCTTTGTAGGTCACAACCATTTTCTGTACTATCTTCTTGATGTTTTTATTTGCTGCTTCAACTTCTCCATTCATCTTTGGCCGGTACGGGGAGGAGTTATGATGATGGATTTTGAAATTCTCACACAATTCCTTCATCATTTTGTTATTTAGGTTTGTGCCGTTGTCAGTAATGATCTGACTTGGCAAGCCATATTGACATATTAGCTCCTTTTTGACAAATTTAACCACAACATTTTTTGTCACATTGGCATAGGACGCTGCCTCGACCCATTTAGTGAAATAGTCGATAGCGACCAAGATGAAGCGATGGCCATTTGAGGCTTTTGGCTCGATGGGCCCAATGACGTCCATACCCCACATCGAGAAGGGCCATGGAGCTGATAAAACATTTAGGGATGAGGGGGGTGCATAAATTCGGTCAGCGTAGGTTTGACATTTATGGCATTTCCGAACATATTCAAAACAGTCAGGTTCCATAGTTGTCCAGTAATACCCAGCTCTTAGGATCTTTCTTGCCATGGCATGACCATTGGCATGAGTTCCGAAGGATCCTTCGTGAATATCAACCATGATCCCTTTTGCCTCATTCACATCTACACATCGAAGAAGTACGGAGTCATGATTCCTTTTGTAAAGCACATCGCCATTTAAAAAGAAACCCATAGAAAGTCGTCGTAGGGTTCTTTTGTCATTTTCTGTAGCTTCCCGAGGGTACTCCCGACTTTTGATGTAGTTTTTGATATCATGATACCAAGGCTTCCCATCTGTCTTCTCATCTATTGATTGGCAGTACGCAGGTTGGCCATGGTTGTCTATCTCAATGAGGGGCATGTCACTATCATTGCTTATTTTGAACATCGATGCCAGGGTTGCCAAAGCATCGGCTATTTGATTATCATCACGAGGAATATGGTGAAAAGAGATCTTGTCAAACCCCTTGATTAATCCTTTGATGTGAGTATAATAAGGAATTAACTTGGTATCCCTAGTCTCCCACTCATCTTTTAATTGATGAATAACCAATGCAGAATCCCCATAAACTTCCAGCAACCTTACTTTTGTATCTAAAGCTACTTGGATCCCCATAGCACATGCTTCGTATTCGGCGATGTTATTGGTGCAGTCAAAGCATAACCTAGCACAAATAGGGATAATCTTTTTATCTGGAGAAATCAGAACTGCCCCTATTCCATGCCCCAGTGCATTAGATGCTCCGTCAAATCTTAAAATCCATTTGTTTCCCTGGGTTTCCTCTTCATTAATCAAGGTCATGATGTCCTCATCAGGAAACTCAGATTGTAAGGGTTGATAGTCATGCATAGGTTGGTGCGCCAAATAATCTGCTAGAGCACTTCCTTTTATGGCTTTCTGGGTGACATATGTTATGTCATATTCAGTCAACAGAACTTGCCAGCGAGTAATCCTCCCGGTCAAGGTGGGTTTTTCAAAGATGTATTTGATTGGGTCCATTTTGGATACAAGCCAAGTAGTATGAAACAACATGTATTGTCTTAAACGTCGAGCGGCCCATGCCAATGCACAACAAGTACGCTCTAACGCGGAATATTTTGACTCACATTCTGTGAACCTCTTGCTTAAATAATAAATAGCATGCTCTTTTTTTCCTGTCTCATCATGCTGCCCTAGTACGCAGCCCATGGATTTATCCAACACCGTTAAGTAAAGAATGAGAGGCCTCTTAGGGGTCGGAGGTATCAGGATAGGTGGTTCCTGTAAGTATTGTTTTATCTTGTCAAAGGCTAGTTGACAATCTTCGTTCCATTGTCCTGGTTGATTCTTGCGGAGTAGCTTGAAAATAGGCTCGCAAGTTGCCGTTAGTTGCGAAATGAATCGAGCGATATAATTTAACCTTCCTAAGAATCCCCGGACCTCCTTTTCTGTACTGGGTGGAGGCATTTCAAGAATTGCTTTGACTTTATCAGGATCAACTTCTATTCCTTTTTTACTCACCACAAATCCTAGCAATTTGCCAGATCTCGCACCAAAAGTGCACTTAGCCGGATTTAGCTTGAGTCTAAACTTTCTCAGTCGCTCAAAAAGCTTTCTTAAGTCACGAATGTGCCCTTCCTCACTTCGGGATTTAGCAATGATGTCATCTACATAGACTTCTATCTCTTTATGCATCATGTCATGAAACAGGGTCACCATTGCTCTCTGATAAGTTGCCCCAGTATTTTTTAAACCAAAGGACATCACTTTGTAGCAAAAGGTTCCCCACAGGGTGACAAAGGTGGTTTTCTCCATGTCCTCAGGTGCCATTTTAATTTGGTTATACCCAGAGAAACCATCCATGAATGAGAAGATGGAATTCTGAGCCGTATTATCGACTAGGACATCAATCTGTGGCAAGGGAAAATCATCCTTGGGACTGGCTCTATTCAGGTCTCGATAATCCACACACATCCGCACCTTTCCGTCTTTCTTTGGGACGGGGACAATATTGGCCACCCATTGAGGGTATTTTGCAACAGCTAGAAATCCGGCATCGAATTACTTCTTTACTTCATCCTTGATCTTTAAGAGCATCTCTGGCTTCATTCGGTGTAATTTCTGCTTAACCGGGAGACATTCAGGCTTTAAGGGTAGTTTATGTTCCACGATGTTGTTATCTAAACCAGGCATATCTTGGTAGGACCAAGCAAAGATATCCCGAAACTCTATCAATAACTTAATTAGTTCTCCCCGCTGTTCTTGGCTCAAGGAAGTGCCAATTTTAACCTCTTTTTTATCTTCTTTATTCCCCAGATTGATGACCTCAATCGCTTCCTGATAGGGTTGAATTTCTCTGGCTTCTTGTTCCAACATTCTTGTTAATTCGGGAGAGAGACCATAATCTTCCTCACTATCCTCATCAGCGTAATCAACCGGATACTCAAAATCCTGAAATGGGATCGCGTTCTTACTGCTTTCAATTGAATCTTTTTTAGGTCTGCATTTAGGTGAATAACAAAAATACCTAAATGAGGGAAAAGGGAAAGGGAGTTTGAGAAAGATGTAAAGAAAGAGATATTGAAATTCAAATATGCATTTATTAATGGAAATTCCAAAAACATGACAAAACTTGTTTTGCCTTTATTGTAAAAGTAAACCCCAAAGCCTTGGGCATAGCAATGGGGAAATTAAGTCATTAAGGCAATTACAAATTACTTTGAATCAAAAATTAAACTCGTGGGGAGTTCAATGGCCTCCCAGTTATAAAGTTCTGTGCCCGGTGAACAGAGGCGCACAAAGCTTGCATCATCATAAAAGTCATCCTCAATAGGAGCCACTTGATCTGGATATATTAGGCCTGCACTCTGAAAACTCTGATAAAGGTCACAGATAGGGATTCTTTTGATGTGAGGTTCACGGCCTTCCAGGCGAGCTTTCCTTCTCTCCTTCTTCTCCTCTATAACCCTCTTTTTATCGGCTTCAGAGGGTCTGTATCCCAAGCCAAATCCGCCCTTATTTTCTAGTAATTGTACCACTTCCAATTTTCCTTTTAGTCCATGTCCCAAATCTTTCCCGAGTTGATACCCATTTCGCAACATCATTTTCGCTATCATCAAGGACGCATTTGACATATGAGCTTTCATCATTGACGCTCCTTCCCCTATGTAAGAAGCATTGGTGATTTCTAGTGCTTGAAAGGATGTCTCAAGAGCTTCTTCCGCTGCTTCGATGTAAGGAGTGGATGAAGGTTTGCTAACCAAGAAATCTTCCTCTCCTGAAACAATTACTAGCTTGTTACCTATGATGAACTTCAGCTTTTGATGTAATGTGGATGGGACCACTCCAGCAGAATGGATCCACGGCCGACCCAATAAACAACTATACGCCGGTACGATATCCATGACTTGAAAAAGAACTGCAAAAGTACACGGGCCTACTTGGATAGGAATCTCAATTTCCCCCATTACCTCTCTTCGAGTCCCATCAAAGGCTCGCACTATCATGGTACTTGGTTTCATATGGGTCCCGTCAAAAGGTAATTTGGCAAGCGTAGATTTGGGCATAACATTAAGAGATGACCCATTATCCACGAGCACTTTTGCCAGAATATAGTCTTGGCATTTGACTGAGATATGGAGGGCTTTGTTATGCCCCATTCCCTCTGCTGGTATCTCATCATCGGTGAAAGTTAGATAGTTATCAGCGACAATGTGCCCCACTATCCCTTGGAATTTGTTAACAGAAATGTCATGGGTAACATGGGCTTCATTCAAAACTTTCATAAGTGTTTTCCTATGAGGTTCTGAATTAAGCAATAATGACAAAAGAGAAATTTTTGCAGGTGTACGATTCAACTGGTTTACCACTTGGTATTCACTTTGACGAATGAATTTTAGAAATTCGTGGGCTTCTTCATCAGATACAGTACTTTTAACCTCCTCAGTCTCTTTTTCAACAACTTTAGCTTTTCCACTATTAGTGTTTCTGATAGCGGACCTAGGTCTTTTCTTAACTCTGGCGGAGTAAAAATTCTGCCGCTTCGGGTAACTCCTCCTATTCCAGATATGTTTATTACATCAGAGGAGGATGGTCCATCTGCTTTAGAGCTTTTGGAAATTACATTCATATCATATTTCCATGGCACAGCGTGAGAGTCCTTGAATGAAAAAGGAGTAGGTGCTTCGATAGTTACTGTTTGAGGCGTTGGAGTATTAGTTGGTGCAGAGCTCTTGGTGTAGTAAATCACTAATGGTACAGGAGTTGGAACCTTTGATTGCCCTTGGATCATATTTACGCTATTGGTATGGCGCTTATAGATTTGTAGGAAACGACTATCCATCAACCTTTGAAGGGTTTCATGAAAACTAAGGTCCCAAGACGCCTCTAGCAATCCTGCCTTAATTAAATGACCATGAATTTCTTTCAATGGCGTTTTGATGTCACAGACGTTTTTCACATATTCTTCTATTTCTTCTATGACATTAACCCCAGAATCTTCATGATTAGGCAAGGGATTTGTAGCCACATTCGGATTTCCTTCCCGAAAATTAAGCCACTTGGCTTTAATCAAGTCTTGCACTTTACGTTTCAAAGCTAAACAGTTTCTGTTGAGTGCCCTGGTGCCCCAGCATGATAGTCACATTGAGCATTGGGATCATATCCTTTGGGATAAGGTGGTCCAAGAATTGTGGAAGGACAAGGCACCACAAGGGATTTTTGGATAAGGTGCGGTAACAGTTCAGTGTAACTCATAGGGATTGGGTCAAACTGAACATGATTGCGACCATCGTTTATCCTTCTCTGATTTTGATTAGGGTTTGGTGGTCGAGTCCATTGTTGCGGTGGTAGTACTGGCATGTGATGATGATTGTGTGGTGGTATGGGTAACTGATAACGAGGTGGTTGATTGGAAGGCTGAGAATGGTTATTGGCAGTAGTAGCTACTTGAGGGTATAACGTGGATTTATAGGGGTCATTCTGGGGGAGAAATATAGGGTGGTGCGGTCTTTGAGGAAAATTCCTTAAGTCATAGGTGACAGCATTAGCCCCACCTTCCTTTCTTTTTCCAGTTTGCACATGTTTTTTCATGGAAGGTTCCCCTGATGCAATTTGGGCAATTTTCCCTGTCCTTACCCCACTTTCCACTCTTTCTCCAATGGTAACAATGTCAGAGAAATTTGATGATACACTCCCAATCATTCTGTCATAAAAAGGAGCTTGGAGTGTATCGATGAACATTGCCATAACCTCCTTCTCTAGCAGCGGGGGGTCCACTTGTGCAGCCACTTCTCGCCAACGCTGGGCATACTCTTTAAAAGACTCATTATCTTTCTTAGTCATATTTTGTAATTGCATCCTGTCTGGTGCCATGTCTAGGTTGTATTTGTATTGTTTCAAGAAGGCATCAGCTAGGTCTCTCCAGCAGTGTATGCGAGCACGTTCTAGATGCATGTACCAAGTCAGGGCAGCTCCTGCCAAACTATCTTGGAAACAGTGAATGAGTAGTTTATCATCGAGAGCATGGGAAGCCATCTTTCGATAGTACATGGTCAGATGATTCCGAGGACAAGACATACCCTGATATTTGTCAAATTCAGGCATTTTAAATTTGGGGGGTATCACCACATCTGGAACCAGGCAAAGTTCAGATGCGTCTGTTGGGCCAAAACCTCCCACACCTTCCATAACGCGAAGGCGTTCTTCGAGAATCTCCATTTTTCCCTTAGGCTCAGTATTTGCAATAGCATGATTGGTGGTTTGCATGACGACAGGGCGATGCATCATATACCCATAAGGATAATTATGTTGTGATTGGAGGTGAGGGAATTGTTGTGCTTGATATGCCAAATTTGACCGTGCCACTCCTTGTAGGTTCGGAATAGGTGTAGTTGCCAGAATTGTGGGTGACTGAGTGTTTCGAAGCTCAGAGGTCTGTGGACTCGGGACTTGATTCTGAACCTGTGGGTTTAACGGGGGTACTACGTTCCCATCTTATGGACCCGAGATTACAGGAGGAACATAACCAGGAGGTAAACCATACAACGGAAAGGGTATGAGGTTACCATCCTGATCAGTGAAGGTTTGAGGAGGCATGCATCCATATGGCATGCCATAAAATGGTGGTTGCATGGTGCGGGGTTCAACAGCTTTGCCCAGGTTTCCGATATCGTTAGCAGACGGAGAAGTTGGTTGACGCTCGTTGTTTGTGGATGGGCCCTCTTCTGTGACCCTTTTTTCTAGAAGTTTGGTCAACTCAGTTATCTGCTCCCTTAAATAGTTGACTTCATTCCTTAAGTTCTCGGTCTCATTATCTGTTTCAGCCATGAGTCTTGTCTGAAGCCGGGTTCTATAAGGATGTCTCCCCGTGATTTCTTTCTTTCTATTCTTGTTTTTTTTAATAAATAAAGAAATGTATTAGGGAAAAAAAAAAGAAAGAAAGAGACCAAAAAAAAATAATAATAATAATAAATAAAAATAAAAATAAATAAATAAATAAATAAATAAACAAATAAATAAAGAGATAAATAAAAATAAAAATAAAAATAAAAATAAAAATGATTAAAGCGATCATGAGCCTTGGCGAGCATCCTTTTACCGTTCCTCAGAACATCTCGTTCAAAAGTACTAAGTTAAGTAATGTGGAAACTAATATGGTATCATTGTGGACGTGAAGTAATCATTTTATTACTTTAACAAAAGTAGTCATTACATCTAGCAGAAATAATCAGTCTCTCCTAGCTCGGGCAATCATAGCCTTCATTTCATTAAGCCGATTTTTACAATATTCTAGGAAAACTACAATCTCCTTGGGGGTAGTGAGGGGATTTGTCATTCCATCGGCCTTTCTCAGTAGCTGTGGGATGTCTTCCAAAGTTCCGTTTGCCAGATACGCTAGCTGGTGGAAGCGGCGCATCCATGAGTGAATGATTTCATCCTGATTTGCTACTTCGGCTCTCATAGACTGTATCATCTCCTGACATCTGTTCTCTATCTCGTATGCACGCCATTTCTCATCATTTATTTCTTGTCGAGACGCTTCAGTCATATCTTTGATTTGTTGCTCCATGATAGTGATTTGAGATTGCAGAAAATCTTTTTCTGCCACGGCCTTCTGTTCATTTTCTCTTGCTCTCTCCATCATCTGTTTCAATAGTTGTTTGTCTGCAAGAATGACATCTCTTTCTTCATTCTTGGCTTTTAGCTGGGAGTTAGCTGCTCGGAGGCATTGATCTAACTTCTGCCTATGAATCATTTCGGCCTTTCGCTTTCTACTAATGTCCTCATAGGCTTGTTTTTTTTCATGATTTTCCCTCTTCAAAAGAGCACAATCTTGATAGGCTTTTGTCAAGTCATCTTCTAACTTCTTGTTCTTGGCTTTCAGCTCCTCTATTTCTCTAGCCCTTTCATCTTCAAAAGGGGGTCCAGTAGACGACTCATTCCTCGGAGGGGGATCGAATGTCCTGAATGGCAGCTTGACGATAGAGACCCGATTTAGGATCCACTGATAGTATTCTTCTTTAATACCATGACTTCTGACACCTAACTCTTTCCCTTTCTTGTAAACTTTTTGCCAGGCACCCCTTATATGCTTGAGGGTAGAAGCGTATTCCCCGTTTGTGTAGTAGAGGACAAAGGGGGTCAATGACTCTTCACTTGGTGGTCCGAGCAAAGGGTAAGCCAATTGGCGTTTGGCTATGACTGGATTATAATTGATGCATCCACGAGTGCCTATGAGCGGGACATTCGGATAACTTCCACAATGGTGAATGATGGTGTCAACCTTTAGCCATTGTGGATACCATCTTATCTTTTCAGCAGTGAGCCCAATAAGATGGCTGGCCCATTCACGCCCGCTCTTCACAGTCAATTGGCACCACTTTAGGTCTGATATAGGGCATTCAACCTTGCCCATTTGGCTAAAGACATGTGATGTAAGCCACACGTACAAAGCTGGTGAGCAACAGAGGATTCTTTCCCCCCCTTGAGTATGGCAATAGTCCATGGTATAGTAAACATCCGCCAAAAGTGCAGTAATAGGATTTTCACGATGAAGTTTACGGGCCAGGAAAACATCTATAGCATCATAGTCTACATAATTCTCGATTCGAGGAAACAAGATGATACCATAAAGGGTAAGTGCTAAGGTATCCATGAAAGTTTCCCAATCTTTATTTTCAGCCAAACTGTTCATGTGTTTTTCCAAATATGCCCTGGTAAACCCTGGTATCTGATTCCTATATAGTCGCGCTTCTTCTAGCTCGGTCGGACTAATCTTCAGTATTGAAGAAAGGGAGGTGATGTTAGCATACTGCCCAAGTCGTCTGTAAGGTACCTGCCCCTCTAATGGTAAGCCCAAAATCTGCTCGAACTCTTCCACTGATGGCGCTAACTGGAAGTCTCGAAATGTGAAGCATCGAAGAGGTGGGTCGTAAAATTGGGCTAAAGCAGTGAGTGCTTCGACCTGTACTTCAACTTCCAAAAGCTTTAGGATTCTCCCATATTTCCTTGAGAAGGCCATCCTTTGGGTCAGATTCAGCTTCTTTCCCAAAACCTGTAGGCTAGCAGTGTCAATTTTCCCAACCTTGACATGTAGTAACTTCCTCAATTCGGTCTTGTTGGCCCCACATTCATCTAAATCCACATTAGTTTCCATTTTTGTTGGATACTCGCCAAGTTTCGATTACCTTCTGGAAGAGAGAAAAAAAAAATCAACTTATGGGCTTGTTATCATTATTTCTTAAAAATATTTTCTGTGTGAATAAATTACAGACATCTCAGATCATCCACTTTTTGGAAAACTTTACATAAAAACTTACGATCCAAAAGGCCTATAATTTAAAGCACAAAATTGAACGGGCTTGAACTATTTGCCCCATGTTAAAGTATTGGGCCTTTTTTTTAAGAAAATGTTTATTGGAAAAGGAGTCTTTTAATTTAGAAAAAAAAGAAGGTATTGTACCATTGCCCCTTGTGTTCTCTATACAGGGTTTGTCTGAAGTCCTCTTATTGGTTCTAAGGTTCTTCTAATAGTGTCCTCTCACTTTGGGTGGCTATTTTAAATTACTAAAGGCCACTAGAGCTTAGACTCTACCCATGATGTGGACCACAACGATAGGAAATCTACCAGGTGTGGGCACCATGAGAAAGTCACACTCTAGCTGAGGCTCTCACGATGTCAGACGGAGACGAATGTCCCAAATGACACCGCTACACAACCTCTCCTAAACTTAATGGTTTATTCAGACCCTTGGGTGTAGGGTCCCACTCGAAATGTGTATGAAAAAGTGTAAGTGTAGTGTGTGAGGGGCGTACATGTAATTTACCCTTCCTTCACAAGAAACAAACACAGAGCAAATAATAATAAAAAAAATCATCTACCCTAAGGTTCAATAATACAAAATATAACATCTCCTACCCTATGGTTCAATAATAACATATATCAACCAAACACATGGCATAAACATAGGCAAGAAAACATGTAGGATAATTCAAATATACTTAAACAAATTAAATGGGCTTGACTCTCTAAGGTCCCCAGTGGAGTCGCCATCTGTCGCGACCTGGATCGCGGCGGGAGGCCGACCGTAAAAAGAAAATTACGTTTCCCGAGTTCCCTCCGGAAACCGTGGAGTCGCCACTAATGTTTTTAAGGTAAAACATCAGAAAAAACCTTAACGTGAAGGTACTGGTCATAAATTAAGATTTTAAGTTCGGGAGTCTAATTACAGGTGGGGAAGGTATTAGCACCCCACACTGTCCGTTTTAAAACGGTTACCCTAAATTGTTTAAGTTTGAATAATCCTACTAATTTATAATTTAAACCTCTTAGAGATGCCTCATGGATTTGTGGTTGATTTAATGATTTTTAAAATTATAAACTTTGTGATTAACAGGACGTCTCGTCCAAATTAATCGAGTTATCGTTAAAAGTGTGATGATTTTATTTTTACTAGTAAAAGGGATATATATTTTTTTAAAATTTGGGCCCGACAGGAATAATTGTTCCCGCTCCTACGTATTCCCCAAGCGTTAGGGGAAATCAGGGTTACGTAGTTCTTTGGGTTATTTAAAAAAAAACGAAGTGTATTGAAAATGTCAAGATTTAAAGTGTTAACCAACAGGAAGTCTCGTCCAAATTGATTTTAATTATTATATAAAAAAAAGGAACTTTGGGTCTTATTGATTTTATTATATTTTTAGAGAGAAATTTAATAGTCTAAATTGATTTAAGAATGAAAAAGTTTATTTGGAAACCTAGATTAATAGGACGTCTCGTCCAAAGAATCTATAAAAATATTTCAATTTTATTATATTATAGAAATTTCTTAAAGTGTTTTATGGTCTAAATTATTTTAGAAAATTTAACATAGATTGACAGGACGTCTCGTCCAAAAATTCTCTAAATACCCTAAATTTGTTATCAAAATATTTTTATGGTCGAAGTTAATTTTAAAACAATTAAAGGCTTACAATTACTTGAAAACTATGGCCAACAGGACGTCTCGTCCAAATTGATCCCTAATAGGAATATATTAATTTTCGTTACTTATTGGCATCACTAGAATATTTTAAGGTCTCAAAATTAAACATAGGTTAATTGTACGTCTTGTTTAAATTAATCCTGACATAAGAATTTTAATTTTAGGCATATACCAATACTTTTTATTTTTTTTATTTTTACAATGTAATACTCTAAACTCGGTTTGTATCAAACATTAACCGACACTATGTGATACTAATTATCAGAATAATTATAAAGGGAAAAGGATTTCATAATTTAACTCCCTAAGAGGCTAGGATTACATATAATCATAAAAAGAACAGTGAAAAGAGAAGAAAAAAACCTGATGTTGGTGTTTTTGTGAGTTGTTCTTCTTTGTGTCAATTTTCTTTTCCGCTTGGACTCTTTTCCTATAGCGTAGCTGCACCTGAATTCTTCTTTTTTTTCAATTCCTCAATGTGCCTCTACGTGTATGTGCTTCTGTACTCCAGAATTTCTACCCTCTTTTATTCTCCTTGATTCATGTTAATATCCTCCTTCTCTTTTCTAATCATATGCGTTTTTTCTAATACCCACTGACCCCTTTCTTAATTCACCAATCACGTGAATCTCTAGCCTACCAATCCCTCTCCCTGATGGCTTGCGTGAATCTTTCTTTTTCAGCCTCTATTCCCTCCTCCCTCTTCAACGTGCCTGTGCTACATATATATATAGTCAATTAAAGATTTTTGCTGCTGTGTGCCTTATCTCTTTATTCCGTTTCCGTTTTTTCTTCCTGATCACCTTTTTCCTTATCTTAAAAACCAATTGCGTGAATGACCCCCCTGTTCTTCTACGTGGTTTTTTTTATATATATATATAATAGTCCCTCCTTTGTTCCCTGTGACGTGCCAACGTTATATAACAAATTTTATCTCCTTGTGCTTCGTACAATATATATTTAAAAAACTAATTTCAAAAGCTTTATCTCATTTTTATAATATATTTATTTAAAAGCTTTATCTATTTCTTTCTCTAATCTTCTAAAATCTTATCCCTTATGAAATTCAAATTTTAAACCTCCTTCTTGAATTTTAAAAATTTCTAATTCTAGGAGTTTAAAAATTTATGGTCTTGATAAGGATTTAAAATTTAAAAGTCAAAACCCGGATCAATAATTTGAAATTCAAACAAGCCCATAGGTTCTTTTTTTTCTAAAAAGAATTTTTTATTTTTTGGTATTTTTATTATTTATTGAAAATTTTAAATGGGCCCGGATAAAATTGGGTAGCAACACCCAAGCTAAAGAAAAGATTGAGAAAAATTACAGATTTACTAGAATTCCAGAATCCTTAGTATTAATCATTTTTGAAAATGTTTTGTATCCTTCCATTAATTCTAGAGGAAATATTTCTTGAATCGATTGAAAATAGTCCTACCATCAGAGGAACCAATTTGGCAACTCATATTGAGTATTTCTTTTGAAATAAATCAACCAAGAGTGTTGGTTGGTTTTGTTTTGAAGTAAGAAAACACTTGTCCATGCATCAACACAATCCCAATAGTTGTAACCAATGGGATCAAAGGGTTGTGAAAACTTTCTGACATTGTTAGGATTTTTTACTGGTGGTAAAATTCTCAAAATCTAAATGGTTGAGTGTGCTATGTTTGATGGGTCTCTTGGATCCTTATAATGCTTGATTGAAGCAGAATCAGAATCCACAAGAATGAATTCATAAAACTATCTTGTTTTGGATTTGGTCAATGGTCTGAAATAAAAATTTTCAAGAAAGATTTTTTCATGGACTTTAGACAGGCTTTTATCCCAGAATTCTGGTTCCATCTAGATTACTGGTAAAGTTTTTCCTATTGGGATATATTGGTTTTGGTTTTTCCTGTTTGGTTGGTTGTATAAGAGGTGATTTGTTTTTGTTTAGGGTCATTAACTACTAATGTTTATTGGGAAAGTGTTTTGATTAAAGAGGCAAGGGATTGTGAACCTCTTTCTTCCTCAGAGGTAATGTCTGCCCATGATTTGTGTGGTAATTAGGTGAGGTCTTGATCTTGTAAGGCCGGTAATGTTGTGATAGGAAAAGCATAGCTTTTTTGTTTGTTTTATAGTTTGGGATAACCTAGGTTGGCTTTTTTGGGTCGATGAGCCTTTTTGGCTTGTTTGGATCTGGGTAGATGGCTCAACTTTTTATGTCTATTTTTGGGTAGATGACCTAGAATGGGTCAATGACCCTACTGGTGATTTTGCTAGCCCCAAGAGAAGAAATTTACAATGAACTCTGATAAGAAATTTCTGATTGAGAAGATCTGATTAAAATTTTGAAATACAAAGAACAATAGCTAAAACTTCTTTTTTAAAGTGGAATAATTTTGTTATGCTGAATTTCAATGTTTTGAAGTATATGCAATAATATGTTCTTTATTATCAGTCTGTTGCTTAAGAATGCCACTATATCGATTTCAGAGGCATCTGTTTCAACAATTTTGAAAGCTTGAGGATTTGGTGGGTAAAGACATGGAAAATGTTTTACTTGGAGTTTGATCTGTTTGACAATATTGGTATGAACATCTATCCATGGTGGAGGGTTTTTCTTAAGCCGCTCGTGTAAAGGCTTAATTATATTATTTAACTAAGGTAGGAAGTCACCAACATAGTTTAGACAATCGAGATACCTCTGAAGTTGAGTCTTGTCAATAATCGGATTGAGGAATTTATCCACAAATTCTATAGATCTTTTGATTGGGGTGATAGTTCCTTGGTGAATTATGTGCCCGAGGAACCTAATTTTAGTTTGGAATAACTCTAGTTTCATTTTTAAAACTGCCAATCCATTTCTTTTAACCATTCCCATAAATATATTGATATGCTTAAAGTGTTGGTCAATAGTTTGAGAGAAAACTAAGACATCATCAATATATACTATGGTGAATTTTGAATATGGATTCAAAATGTCATTCATAATTCTTTGGAACTCTGAAGGAGCGTTTTTTAGCCCGAATGGCATGACATTCTATTCATATTTACCAAAAGGGATAGTAAAAGCAGTCTTATAATGATCACTATCCTTTATGTGAATTTGCCAATATCCAGACTTATGTCAAATTTTGAAAAGATTTTTGTTGAATGAAGATGATTAAGGAGGTCTTTTTTGTTAGGAATTAGGTAGCGGATCCATTGGAGCACTTGGTTTAGAGATTTGTAATGACTGAACGAGGAGTTCCTCTTTCAAGTTTTGCTTGTTTATTAACATAAAAAGCTAAACAGGGCCATGGACTCTTACTCTTCCTAATTAATCCTTTTGTCAAGAGATCATTAATCTCCTTTTGACAATACTGGAGTAATTCTTCATTCATTTGGATTGTTCTAGCTTTAGTGGGTATTTTCTTTTCATCAAAATCTTTTTCATAAGGAAGCTCGACAATATGCTTTTTTTTCTATCCCAGAAAGCATGAGGAATGTCTGAACATATAGTCTTCTGGATATGATCAGACAAGGTGCTAATTTTTTGCATATTATTGGATTATTCTAAATGACTCTGGATGGTTTTGAAAGAGATTTCTTCTTTCAGAAAATTAATTTCATTTTCCTCATGGTAAAGGAAATTCAAACCTTTAATTATAGGTTTTTTGGTAAACTTGAAAACAATCTGTTTTTTAAGATAATTGGTTGTTATTCTTTCTTCAAAAATTTCTAAAAGGAATAGGACTCTAATAAAAGGTGTTCCTAAAAATACCTCATTCTTAAGATTCTTTATAAGTAAAAATGGTGTCTTTACTTGTAAACCTTGATTGTCAATGACTACCTTAGACAACTTATAGTTAATAATCAACTTAGAACCACTGGTTATACTAAGCTTTTCTAAGGGTTTTTTCAAAATACTTGGTAAGGATAAGACCTTCTAAAATATAGTTAGAGTCTGCTCCTGTATCAAATAGGGCTATTGTATCCAGAATAAAATCTTTTACAATAATCCTAACATTAATGTAGAATTTTTAGATTTTTAATTTGTTGATGAGTCCTAAAAATTCTTCTATCTTATGAGAGGTTTCCTCAAGGTTTTGGGTTGCTTGGTCTGGCTAAGAGATTCTTTTAATTGTGACAGAATAAGTTGATGCAGCTGTTGCTGATCCTTAATCTCTTTGATCTCTAAATTGAGATTTTTAATTTCTATTTGGAGATCCTGTATGGTTACTGGTTTGGTGGAGGCAGTTTCTAATCTCCTGGAGGTTTCCTTAATATTAAACTTATTTGCCACAAGCAAATCTTTACTCCTACTTAGCTCTAGCTTCTCAAGCCGGGATTTTAATTTACTAAGGTAATTCCTCTTTTCCTGAGGGTAAGGGATAAAATTAATTATATCAAACAAAAGATCTTACTCTTTAGTTATTACATTGATTTCTGGGGAATGGTCTTCTGTCCCAGATATTAGGTCATCCTCTTGGAATTAATTGAGGTCTTCAGAGAAATCTTTCTTTATTTCTTCTTTTCATGTTTTGATTAACAAATTATTAATTTGCTCAACAAAAGAGTCCTCAAGATCTAAGGCACTTAATCTTTTCTTTAACCTATAGTATTTGCTAATATAGCTGGTTTTTTTGCAACTATAGCAAATTATAGGTTTTTAGGGTGTCTTAAGGCCTATGAATGGTTTTGATTTTACCTTATTTTTAAGTTTCCTAGGTTGGGTACTAGGTTTATATTTATAGTATTTGGATTTTGGTTTTTGTTTATTCTTAGGTTTGGGTTTCCTTCTACACGGTTGAAAGCCAAATTGTTCATAGAATAAACCTAAGTCCCTTTTATTCTAGGCTTTTTCTTTGGCAAGTCGATATTGAATCTTGTCATCTTGGAAAATCTTTAAGGCTACCTTTTGGATAAAGGCAATTAATTACCCATAACTGAGTTGGTCATACAGAATTTCTCCATTAGGAGACTGGCTACGGATTTTATTCTTAACTTTGTCTCCTAAAGATTTTGGGAGTCCAGCTAAAAACTTTTCTTTCCAAAAGGGTTGTTGGCTATCTTCCCTAGTGTAAACCCTTATTAGGAATGTATCCCTGTACCATCTAAAATCATATAAGGATTTATACTTAAGATTAGAAAGGAGTTTTACCGATCTGTCCTTCCAAAGGGATGGATCTCTAATAAAATGTTGAGCTATTATAAATATCAATGTATTTACAGCATCTAGTATAGTTTCTCTATTATTGGTTAACAGTTCTCCATCAGGCTCAGTTTTAATAGCGGTGAATATTTTAACCTTTTCTTTATTAGTAAGATAATTATCCCACCAACCTTTTCATTAGCCAAAAAATCTAGCAACTAAGATGTTGAGAATGATTTCTTCAGAACATTCATGATTGTCGTAGCAACCATGGTCATGTGTTGAAGGGTATTAATAATGTTGTATTCAGTTTGGCCATCTATGTTTCACTCGTAGATATTATTAGCACTAAAGTTTCTAAAACTATGGTTTCTTTCTTCTAATAGAAGGTCAGGGGATGTTGCTTTTTGATAATAAAGTTTGGTTGGGTTCTTCCAGTTAAGCTTTTGGCTAATAACTGCATTAACTTTAATGTTTGAGTTATGCTTAGAACTGGTATCACTATCCATTTTAGGTAGGTTTATCATGTTGATGATCAATCCTTTGGGTTTTAAGGCTTATTTTTACTAGTAGATGCTTCCTCAGTTATTTGAGGTGTGTTTGGGACAATGGTGTTTAGAAGTCTTAATTGCTCATTGACCTGATAAAGAAGATCACTAGAGCTACTACTCATTTCACTTTCTCTTTCAGTCCTAAGAAGTTGCAGGTTATGCTGCATTTGCTTATTGAGCTTGAAAGGTTTGAATAAAGATTTTTCTAAAGGTGGTTATGGGTTAAGAGAAAAGGCTTTCATACCTTGGTTTGGATTTTCCTTAGATAGAATCTTTTCTCCTTAGGTTTGGAGATATTTATTAGTATAATTAGATTGCTCCATAATTTCTCTAATGTCTTTTGCCGTGATAGGTTCATCATCAAGTTTGGTCTTAAAAGGGGATGCCCAAACTGGGTTGTGTTTCTCATCCTTAACCTTTAGGAGTTGGTATTGGTGAGTAGAAGGAAGTTCAGACTTGACTTTTCCTTCTCTGGACTACCATGTGGTAATAACATTTATTGAGTTATGACTAATTAACTCAGTTTGAAAGGGATAGTCTATTTCCTTTTTGATAGTGTAAGCATGAAACCAGTCAATAAATAGAACATTAATCTTGACTTTATTGAGAAATTCACAGAATTCCTCTTGGATTTTCATCCCCTCTTTTCCTTGGTAGTGTTGAAAGAACCACTATCTTTGAGGTTTCCATTCCCAGAGTAAAATTCTTTTCTTAACATTTCTTTATCTATACAGAATTTAGATAACATCATAATTATCATTAAGAGAAGAATAGGTTGGAGATTGAACAGATCTTTGATCTTGATCCTCATCCTTTTGGTTGGTAGTTCTTGGGATGGAGGTAGAAGTATCTAATCCCTATAAATTTATTATAGAGGGGGTAGAAGTTGGTATGGACTGGGATGCTACTGAAAAACTTCTTGCAGATCTAAAATAACTAGTTAACCTATCATGAAGGTCTATCGCTACAAGAATGTCTTGCAGCAAATGTTATTTCTATTTTTCCAGACTCATATTGTTTAACCTTTTAGATTTTAGTCACAGGTCTGGTTTTAGCTACAACTTCCTTTTCTATAGTCTATTTTTCTGGGAGAATAACCTTATCCCAATGAATTTGTTTCCTCATTGTGACCTTTTCCCTTATCATATCTGTGATAAACAAGGTGGTTTGTCCATTGGTTTTGGGAGATAAGAGAACCCTTGAATAACAAGTGTTCTTGACTTTGTATTGGACCCTATAGATTAAGGCTAAGGGTATAGATCCAGGTTTCATGTCTAACCCACAAATTGAAGGTTAAGGAATAGAGAGTCTAATAGATTTCTATCTATAAGACTCACTGTTTTGTTTGGATAACAGTTAAAGTAAATAGGTCCATTACTCAGACTAGTTTTGACCGTCCATATAACTGAAATAGCAAATTTATTATGTCTAACATCTCTTAGATACATTAGGTCAGAAGCATTAAGTCCTTCTTCAATTAAAGATTTAATGGCTATTTGGACAGAACCTATATGGAGGTATCTAAATTTGGATTTATGTTGATCCATAGATTGTTTTGACAAGAAGTAAAATTCATCTCGACAATTCACATGAAGGGGAACCTGATTCTCTATAGTTTTGATTATATAATCAGAACTGTGCCTATTATTGTTCTCCTTTTGCTAAAGTTGGTCTTCTAAAATTCTGGGAATTTCCTAATTATCCAGTTGTTGATTAATATCTTCAAAATGAATTTCTTCATTAAAGATAGTGGTTTAGGGTGTTTTTTCTGTCACTTGCTCTGTGAGCATATTTGGAGTAGGTGATGTAGAAGAAGAATAAAGAATTGAAGAAGAAGATTTAAAATAACGACGAGAAATAGAACGGATGAGAATTGACATATTAATAGGGTTGTCTAGTATCTTCACCTTCATCTGGTTCCATAGAAATATATTCATTTAGTCAATTTATTTAGATTTGGTAGGCAGTTCTTGGGATGGAGGTGGAAGTATCTAATCCATGTAAATTTATTATAGAGGGGATAGAAGTTGGTACAGACTGGGATGCTACTAAAAAAGATCTTCTTGTAAATCTAAAATCACTACTTAACCTATCATGGTCTGAAGGTCTATTGCTACAAGAATGTCTTGCAATGAATGTTATTTCTACTTTTCTGGACTCATATTGTTTAATCTCTTGGATTTCAGTCATAGGTCTAGTTTTGGCTGTAATTGCCTTTTCTATAGTCCATTTTTCTGGGAGAATAACCTCATCCTAATGAATTTCATTGTGACCTTTTCCCTTGTCATCTTTGATAAACAAAATGGTTTGTCCCTTGGTTTTGGGAGATAAAAGAACCTTTGAATAACAAGTGTTCACGACTTTGTATTGGACCCTATAGATTAAGGCTAAGGGTATAGATCTGGGTTTCATGTTTAACCCATAGATCTAAAGGTTGAGGAATAAAGAGTCTAATAGATTTCTATCTAGAAGACTCATTGTTTTGTTTAGGTAACAGTTGAAGTAAATAGGTCCATTACTCAGACTGGTTTGGACCACCCTATAGCTGAATCAGCAAATTTATTATGCTTAACATTTCTTAGACACATTAAGACAAAAGCATTAAGTCATTCTTTAATTAAAGAGTTAATGGCTACTTGGACGTAACCTATATGTAGGTATCTGAATTTGGATTTATGTTGATCCATAGATCGTTTTGACAGGAAATGAAATTCATCTCCACAATCCACATCAAAGGGGAACCTGATTCTTTACAGTTTTGATTATATAATTAAAATTGTGTCTATTATTGTTTTCCTTTTTGTAAAGTTGGTCTTCTGGAATTCTGGGAATTTCTCAATTATCCAGTTGTTGATTAATATCTTCAAAATGAAATTCTTCATCGAAGATAGTGGTTTGGGGTGCTTTTTTCGTCTTTTTCTCTGTGAACATATTTGGAGTGGGTGATGTAGAAGAAGAATAAGGAACTGAAGAAGAAGATTTAAAATAACGACGAGAAATAGAACGGATGAGACTTGACATATTAATAGGGTTCTCTAGCATCTTCACCTTCATTTGGTTCCATAAAAATATATTCATTTGGTCAATTTATTTAGATCTGGTAGGCAGTTATTGGGATGAATGTGGAATTATCTAATCCCTATAAATTTAATATAGAGGGGATAGAAGTTAGTATGGATTGGGATGCTACTGAAAAATATCTTCTTGTAGATCTAAAATCACTAGTTAACCTATCATGGTCTGAAGGTCTATCACTACAAGAATGTCTTGCAACGAATGTTATTTCTACTTTTCTGGACTTATACTGTTTAATCTCTTGGATTTCAGTCACAAGTCTGGTTTTCACTGTAACTGCCTTTTCTATAATCTATTTTTCTAGGAGAATAACCTCATCCTTATGAATTTGTTAATACATAAGTGACACGCTGTCATTGTCGGGTCAAATAAAAAGTTAAATTATATAAGGTAAACAACCTTAGTCATCTCTCGAGGACCTTAGTTCAATTAGTTACACTCAATTTAGTTATAACAAAGGGGGGTTTGTGTTAAGATTGAAAGGAAAATTAAGTAATTATATAATAGTGTAAAAAGTAAATTTATGAGTAAGAATAATCAAATTTAGAAACAACCAACCCAAGGAATTAATAAATCTTTACTTAACCTATCATTGATCACAAATATGATTAAATATAATTAATTTCTCAATCTTGAATCATTTGGAATCCCTAAATGATTATATTCTAGAAAATCTTCTAGAATCGAATTAATGAACTAATAAGAATAATCAATCGATATATTCTTATTAATTACTAAAATAAATTTAAAACCATAATTTAATTGAGTTAAGAAACTAAATAGAAATCTCTTATTTAGTGACTTAATATTTGTTCTCAAATTGATTATTGATTAACCAACCAACATCATTTTAGATTATAGATTGTTTAATTATATACCAATCTGTTATACACTTAAATAATCTACCATCATAAGTGTTTAAGAAACAAAGAAAAGTAATTATCTTTAATCAAAATATTAAGAACAAGAACTCAAAGTTAACATAAAGAAAAATTGAATTCCTTGAGTTGATTTTAAAAGATTAAGCTTCCATGATAATTTTTAACAATGAAAGCTAATATTAAATTAACTATAACTTTGATTATAAAAGTAAATAACAAATAATAAAATTAAATTACTTGATATTGGGGAAGGGAAATGAAAACCATAACTTGAGGAATGGAATATAGAACAAAGAAATAAAGTAAGAGAAAGAACTAAAACTTAAGAAACTAAAGCAAAGATATAGAAATGTAATGAAAACTAAAGCATGTATTTCTTATGTATCTCTTGTGTCTCTTCCTTACAACTTCAAACATCTATTTATAGGCAAGATATCATAATACTATACATTCATTTTCTGATCATTAATGCATTTTTTCAACATTGGTGGGCTTGTAATTACAATAATTCAAAAGAAGATAATGGTAGGTGTTAAAATTCATTCTCCTCTTTATCTTCTCCCCCTTTAGAGTCAAATATGACTATCTAGATCGCCGAATTTTGCAAAACCTTCAACATGAAAGTTGTAGATCTATGTCTTATTGAGAAGTTGGAGTAAGAATAAGGTCATTTGGACATCTATAGCTCCAGATATGTGTATTTTGGTGAACTATGTCAATGTGTTAGTCCTCAAATTTTCAATAAAAGCTTGAACAAAAATTTCATAAAAATTATAAAAATTAGTTTAATTTGTTAGAAAATTAGGATTTAAATTCAATAAATGGATGTTGTTGGAAATAATCTGCCCTTGATCAATTTTCTCCAGTTTTGCAGTGAAAAAGTTAAGAAATCAAGAGAAAATTACACTGGAGGAGTTGACGCGTAGCCTCATCCCACGCGTAGCATCAACAGCTATTTTTGATGCTGACGCTATGCGTCCTAGCCACGCGTAGCGTCAATGCTGCGTAGGCTCCACTTCCAACTTGGTCAAGCACTCAGCTTTGACCCAATAATGGTCATCCCACTCAGCACCAAGGGCCATCCCACTTAACACAAATGGCCAAAACACAGTGGAGACACGTCCAAGTGGCCAAGCATGATCCATTTTTATAATTTGTAGTGGCCATTATCAGCTGTTTAATGGAAGCTGAGTCAGGGGCCTGACGCGTAGCGTCACACTGACGCGTAGCGTCAGCACCCTTGCTCAGCCCTATAAATAGGGCCATCCAACACCATTCTAAGCATCTCTTTCACAGCATTTCATTCTCTTCTTTTCTCTCTTGTGCTCAATTTTGAGTACTTCTTTTGTGAGTTGTAGTTCTAGAATAGTTTTCTAGATACTTGAGTGTGTTTCGGTGTATTGTGATCGTTGTATCGTGAAGTTTCCATCGTCTTCGTAATGTCAAACTCTGTAAGTGTTGTTTTTACTTTCACCATGTGTAACTAATCTGTTTATGTTGGAATTGGTGAACTAGTTTATTGAGTATAATGTTGTGAATTCGACCCCTGCATGTTTATGATTCAAGTCCATGTTAGTATTTCAACCTTTTATTAATATGAACGTCAAACGGGAGAATGATTTTCATGTGTATTGAAACTTGTTTTATTAGTATGAATGTCAAACGGGAGAATGATTGTTCATGCCTTATTGAAACTTGGTTTGACAAAAGTAAAAAGTTGGAATACCCTTGGTATCTCAATTCTATAGGGGTTGTTAACCATTGTTGCCATAAGGCCAGGTCTTAATACAAGTTTTTACTGAGAAAGCTCACGAGGGATCGGACTTTACGGTGAATTCTTAGAATTTATATCACGAGGGATCGGTTATAATGATTTTAAGCTGCAATGACATAAAACTTGATGATTAAATATGCATGTCTTGAGTTCCTCATTGTTATTCTAGATTAGGGATCCAATTTCCAACATAATTTGTTTATCTGTGTTTATCTCAAGTATCTTACCTATTCTAGATTACAACTCGTCTTTTTAGATAGATTTTATTTTCTTTTATCTTATGAACCACTCAATCATGCTAACCTGTGAATATTGTATAAATTGTATATAAATCATTCTTTTGTTTATAACTTCCTTCACATTTACCATAGTAAATAGAAAATTACTGTTGTTATTGGACTTTCAATCCCAGTGGAACGATATCTAAATTTTGAAAACTACAAACGATTGGTGCGCTTGCCAATTAACAACCCGGTGGTGGAAACGAACTGTTAAGACGCTATCGCCGGGTTAACAAGTTTTCTGGCGCCGTCGCCGGGGATTGAATTGTTTCAGTAAAATAGTAAATTTTTAATTACCATGGTAAATATTTTTACCTTAGTTAAATTTTTGATTATTTATTATTTCTTATTGTTACACTAACTTTCTTTGTCTAGTTTGTGTATGCAAACTCGATCTACCGCAGGTAAAATTTATTTTGATCCTGAGATAGAAAAGTTTGTAAAGAAAATCAAGTCTTTGAAATCTAAAACACAAACTAAGTCTTCTTCTACTTCTAAAAATTTTGAAAATTCAAATATGGCTGCTGAAAGGAGAACATTGGGACAGTTTGCTACTATTAATGGTCCACCCCGAGTTTCGGGAATGTTTCAAGGACCAGTTTTACCAGTGGAAATTAAACCTGCTACTTTAAACATTATTCAAAACAACCAATTTGCTGGTTTAAATCATGAAGAACCATATGAACATTTAACTGTTTTTTATGAGTTATGCAGCACAATTGGTTTTGAACCCAATCAAGAAGAGTCTATTTACATGAGACTTTTTCCTTTTTCATTGATTGGTAAAGCAAAAGAATGGTTTAAATCTTGTCCACCGGGTAGTTTTGCCAACTGGTCCGATGTTGAAAGAAAATTTTTGGAAAGATTTTATTCTCCTTCAAAATATTTTAAAGCAATGACAGCCATACACTCTTTTTCTCAAAATAATGATGAATCACTAGGAGAGACATGGGAACGATTCAAGGCACTCTTGAGAAAGTGTCCAAACCACAACCTGAATGATGCCGAAAAGGTAAGAATCGTTTACCATGGTTTATTGCCTCAGTTTAAGATGATGTTAGACGCTTGTGCAGGTGGTTCTTTAATGAACAAGACTGTGGAGGAAGCCATAGAAATATTGGAATCAATGGCTATTAGTGACCGCCAAGCAAAGCATGAAAGAGGTAATGTACAAAGGAAGCCAGGAATGCTCGAATTGGGAGTAAATGATGCAGTGTTGGCTCAGCAAAAATTACTGACCCAACAAATTGAAGTTATGAGCAAGCAATTGGAAAAACTCCAAATTGCTCAAGTAACATCACCACCCCCTGCTCAACTTAAACAATGTATGCACTGCATGGGAGAACAACCATGTGGTTACTGTGGAAATGAGCAAGAGCAAGCCAATTTCATGAACCATCAAAGAGCACCCTTAGGTAATTTTCCTTTCAATCATGGAAATTCTTTTCCTAATAATTACCTGCAGGGTTGGCAAAATCAGAATATTGGCTGGAGACAGGACACTGGACCTTCCAACAGACCTCCTAACAATCAATTCAAGCAACAACAAACTGACAATGCAAGATTGACAAGAATAGAGGAATCTATTCAACAGTTATTGCAGTTTGTAGAGACAAATGAAGCTGCCCAAAAAGCATCAGACATACAAATGGGTCAGCTTGCAAAAGAAATAGCCGAATTAAAGAGTTTTGGGTTTTCTGCAAACACTCAAAACCCAAGGGAACAATGTAATGCTGTTTCTTTTGATGTTGTAAAAATTGATTGTAAAGAAAAGAGTGAGAAAAAGAAAGAAGAAGAAGAGAAAGAAAGTAAAAAAATAGAAAAAAATGAAAAAAATGAAAAAGAAAAAAATATGCAAGCAGATACAGAGCAAGAAACAAACTGTATAACCCCGAAAAAATGTAAAGATCCGGGGAGTTTCACCATTCCTGTAACAATTGGAAATATCAACATCAGGAATGCTTTATTAGATTTAGGGGCTAACATCAACTTGATGCCCTTAGATTTAATAAAGCGCATTGGTGAATATGAGCTAAAAGAAGCAAAAACAGAATTACAGTTTGCAGATCGCTC
This sequence comes from Clitoria ternatea, assembly GCA_037962975.1. NCBI lineage: Eukaryota > Viridiplantae > Streptophyta > Magnoliopsida > Fabales > Fabaceae > Clitoria > Clitoria ternatea. Next base: position 258,723,356 of record CM075669.1, read on the forward strand.
TGTCAAAAAGCCTTTTGGGATTGTGGAAGATGTACTAGTAAAGGTTGACAAGTACCACTTCAAGGTTGACTTTGTGGTACTGGATATGAAGGAGGATACTGAGATCCCCCTGATTCTAGGAAGACCTTTCATGAAGACTGCAAGGATCAGAGTAGATGTTGATCTAAGTATGGTTGCAGTCAAAATTTATGAAGAAGAGGTAAGCTTCAGTGCTCATGAACACCTCAGGATAAGTAATGAGGAAAAAATTTACCCTTCAACCGAACCAGGTATATCTCTTCCCAATCAATTAAATTGTTTTAAATTAACCGATGCCTTGAAAGATAAAAAACAGGTAATTAAGCATCGGAAAAGAAGAAGAAGGAAGAAAAAGACAGGTGATTCCTCAACGAATATTGGGAGACCACCTGATTAATCAGAGGCAATGTCTGGCTGAAGACATTAAACCTAGCGCTCAATGGGAGGCAACCCATTCTTTTTTTGTTATTTTTAATATTTTTAAAATAAAAAAACAAAAACAAAAACAAAAACAAAAATAAAAATTTTAAAATTTGTTTGAAAGAAAAGGGGTTTAAAATTCAAAAGAAAAAGGTTTTTGAAAATCAAAATTTTGAAAAATCAAAAACAGAAGCCCACGCGTAGCGGCACTGTGACGCGTAGCGTGGACCCTGAATTTTGGGTCTGAAGCGTAGCGTCCCACCCACGCGTAGCGTCAGAGCCCACGTTCAGTTTTTAAAACTGAACCAGAGAGGCCCATGTTAGGTTTTAAAACCTAAAATCTCCTCTCTATCTCACTTAGTTTTCAAAACCTAAATTTTAGAAACCTCTTTTTCTCTCTTCCAAACCTTCTCAATCTTATTGCTCAAGGAACCACAAGTAAGTGTTCTAATCATTTCTCTTTAGTTTTGTTTTTAAATTTTCAATTTTTAGAAATAAATGTGGTTAGGATTAGGATTAGAAGACCATTGGAATTGATTGCTGTTAGGAATTAGGAATTGAATGGATATAATGTGGTTTGGAAAGGGGTTGCTGCTGTGCAACCCCTTTTTTTCTGTTCTGCGCAGCTCACGCGTAGCGTCCCACTGACGCGTAGCGTGAGGATGAACTGTGAGCCCACGCATAGCGTCCCATAGACGCGTAGCGTGGGCAGAACAGGCTGACGCATAGCGTCACACCACGCGTAGCGTCAGCCACTGTTTTTAATTTTTGTTAATTTTTGCTGTGTGATTGTTGTTTGTTGTTTTCTTTTTTAAAATTAATAAATTTTCGTATTTAGTATTTGTTTCTTGCATTTACTTTGAGTACAGTTGTTTTTAGTTTATATTTACATTTACATTTACATTTACACTTTATATTATGGTATTTTATTATTCTGTGGTGTGTTTTTACGTAATTATTTGTTTTTACATATTTTATTCGAAAAATAATTCAAAAATAAAATTTATCTTTTAATAAATCAATCAAATTTTGTTAGTAAGTCAATTTATACACTTAGAGTTTTTACACAATAACACCAATTTTGTAAAAATCAATTATCGATTCTTTTTAACTTAGGAGTTTTGATAAATTTAATTACAATAAGTTCATCAACTATCAAGCAAATTTCGATAACCCGGTGAGCAGAGAGATCTTATTAAACACTTGAGGGTTTAATCGACATATTTTCAATTCGAATTGATTTTGCTTTAATCTCTGATTTGTGTTGTTGTACAGCGAATTCGGGAAAATGATCAAGGCACATTTATTGGTGAAACGAAACCTTGGGCCAAACAGCTTACCTTGGTAAAAATTATTTTATCCTTTGCAAGCCAATTTGAGCCTAAAATAAAATTCTTTGGTACCCTTAAAACCTAAATTTGTTTTAACCATTCCCTATACTTGATTGATTAAAAGAGCAGTTGAAATAAATGAAAAATATTTTGAGTGTTCTCACAAAAATGGGGAGTGAAAATAAGCAACTTGATTCTTTTCAAAAAGAAAATATGGAAAAGAAAAGTCAAAAATAGTGAAAAGAATCAAGTTGGGGGTATTTATTTTTCATCAATAAAAGAAAATAAGAAGTTTGGGTCAAGAGAAAGCCTAAGAATTATAAAATGCTCTTTTATGATTTCAGGTTTTTTGAATTCCAAGAAAAACCATTGATTCTTGTAAACCAAGCCTCATTACAACCCGTGAAAAGACCTTGTGATTTCTGAATTAACTCTGTATAAATAACCATTGATTAGATGACAAACAAAGTTAAATTCGTATGATTTTATGATTGATTAAGTGAAACAGGTTACCAATTGTATAGAGATAAACACTTGTGAGGTAAGCCTGAAATTCTGCTTGGTTGTTAATAGAATATTGTAAATAATTTTATCATTAAACCGTTGTTATATTTGATATCAATTTTTGATTATTACAAATTAGTTAAATTGTGTAATTATTTTTTGTGGTAAATTCTCGGACTAACTTAAAAATTTGATTCCAAATTTTTATTTTTTCTTATTTTTCTCTCTTGCTCGAGGACGAACAATGTCTCAAGTTGGGGGTATTTGTTAGTCCTCAAATTTTCAATAAAAGCTTGAACAAAAATTTCATAAAAATTATAAAAATTAGTTTAATTTGTTAGAAAATTAGGATTTAAATTCAATAAATAGATGTTGTTGGAAATAATCTGCCCTTGATCAATTTTCTCCAGTTTTGCAGTGAAAAAGTTAAGAAATCAAGAGAAAATTACACTGGAGGACTGTAGCATCAACAGCTATTTTTGATGCTGACGCTACGCGTCCTAGCCACGCGTAGCGTCAATGCTGCGTAGGCTCCACTTCCAACTTGGTCAAGCACTCAGCTTTGACCCAATAATGGTCATCCCACTCAGCACCAAGGGCCATCCCACTCAACACAAATGGCCAAAACACAGTGGAGACACGTCCAAGTGGCCAAGCATGATCCATTTTTATAATTTGTAGTGGCCATTATCAGCTGTTTAATGGAAGCTGAGTCAGGGGCCTGACGCGTAGCATCACACTGACGCGTAACGTCAGCACCCTTGCTCAGCCCTATAAATAGGGCCATCCAACACCATTTCATTCTCTTCTTTTCTCTCTTGTGCTCGATTTTGAGTACTTCTTTTGTGAGTTGTAGTTCTAGAATAGTTTTCTAGATACTTGAGTGTGTTTCGGTGTATTGTGATCGTTGTATCGTAAAGTTTCCATTGTCTTCGTAATGTCAAACTCTGTAAGTGTTGTTTTTACTTTCACCATGTGTAACTAATCTGTTTATGTTGGAATTGGTGAACTAGTCTATTGAGTATAATGTTATGAATTCGACCTCTGCATGTTTATGATTCAAGTCCATGTTAGTATTTCAACCTTTTATTAATATGAACGTCAAACAGGAGAATGATTTTCATGTGTATTGAAACTTGTTTTATTAGTATGAATGTCAAACGGGAGAATGATTGTTCATGCTGTATTGAAACTTGTTTTGACGAAAGTAAAAAGTTGGAATACCCTTGGTATCTCAATTCTATAGGGGTTGTTAACCATTGTTGCCATAAGGCCAGGTCTTAATGCAAGTTTTTACTGAGAAAGCTCACGAGGGATCGGACTTTACGGTGAATTCTTAGAATTTATATCACGAGGGATCGGTTATAATGATTTTAAACTGCAATGACATGAAACTTGATGATTAAATATGCATGTCTTGAGTTCCTCATTGTTATTCTAGATTAGGGATCCAATTTCCAACATAATTTGTTTATCTGTGTTTATCTCAAGTATCTTACCTATTCTAGATTGCAACTCGTCTTTTTAGATAGATTTTATTTTCTTTTATCTTATGAACCACTCAATCATGCTAACCTGTGAATATTGTATAAATTGTATATAAATCATTCTTTTGTTTATAACTTCCTTCACATTTACCATAGTAAATAGAAAATTACTGTTGTTATTGGACTTTCAATCCCAGTGGAACGATATCTAAATTTTGAAAACTACAAACGATTGGTGCGCTTGCCAATTAACAGCCCGGTGGTGGAAACGAACTGTTGAGACGCTATCGCCGGGTTAACACAATGCTAGTGGGACACATGAGTGCTGATTGATTCAAGCTCCATTTCTTTATTTTTTTCAGATGCAAAATAACCAAATCTGATCATCATGATGTAGGCCTCTGTCTTAGCTTTCCATGGGCTCTAATATTAGCCCATTTGGATCACAAAAGCCCAAGTTATGGCCAAAACAAGGCAAGATACTCAAGATACACACAAAAAATGAAAATTGAAACATATATACGTAATACTTCAATTTAACTAAAAAACATAAAACTTAATTAAAATACTATTATTAAACATAGTAATTATATAATAAACCCCAAGTGTAAAACTATAAGAAGTGTATTAAAATTGATGTATCAATAAGATACATTTCATATATATATATATATATATGACATATTTTAAGAGAAATGTTTTCTTATGTGAGAGTAAGAGAGGTAAATCTGAGTCGTACAAGCATATATGAATGGTTATGATTAAAAGTTTTTCAAAGTCACATGATTATTTAAAAAGGCACATGACTTTTTGAAAAACTCACATGATCAATATATTTTTATCTCGAATGGTTTGGATTTATTTCTCTGACCCTGCCCGTTCTTAGAGTCGACCTTGATGCCAAAATTCCAAATTTTATAGTCGAACTAAGAGAACTGTGGTATGAATATGTTATATCTAGGGTTGGATCTTATTCATCTTCTTTTATATTTATATTTTATATTTATATTTCTCTATATTTTCATTCACTTAAATGCTTATTTGATCCCATCACACATTATTTCTCTTACTTATTGGATCTATCCATTAATTATATAACACAAATTTAGTAGGTGAGAAAAAGAATGTCTAATGAGACTAATTTGTATTTAAATAAGAGGAAAATATAAAGAAAATAAAGATAAAAGGAAATGAATAAAAAATGAAGAGGATCTTTCTATGCATTGGAATGTTTGTATATGTATATAAATCTAAATCAACGTAAATCATAAAGTTGAATTTTTGAGCTAAATTTAAAATTGATATGACACAACATATTTTTATTGATAGGAATTGAAACAATATCAAGGTTTTCTATTTTAGGAATCAAGATGGTTTGTAATAACTCGTGTAATTGACTCAACTTAGTTAAATCCCTTGATAAATTAACATGCAAACCAAATTAAAATGATATCTAGATATGATCTGACCGGTGTATATGGTCAAAGTGGTTGACTTCCGCACCGATATTAAACCTTTCTCTCTCCTTTTTTACACCCCAAATTTCATTATTTCTTATTTAAAATAAAATTTCAAAGGAATTTGATTATAGTTCTTTAGAACTTTTTGATTGTTATACAATTTATAATTTTTTAAAATTTTTTATATTTTTTATTTTTTTAAGAATTACAAAATACCCTTAACCTTTCATCTAATAACCAAAATGCCACTGCCGACATCATCGCTTACTTATTGCCTACATCATCGGTTGGTAAATACTTACATCATGAATAGTCACTGGTTGGTAAATACTTACATCATAAATAATAAAATAAATAATTAAGTAATCTTAAATAGTAAAATTTTCTTCCTATAAATAGATTGTTCACTTACAACATTTCCACACCAAAATTAGAAAGAGAATCTAGAGAGATAGTGCTTAAGAAATTAGTGGAAAGTTAATTCTTTTGGTAAAAAGAGATTCTACCAGAGGTGTAAGGTAATAATATCTTTGTTCTATATTCTTTTTATGATTATTTAGTTTATTCTTTTTAGTACTCTTAAACCATTAATATACTAGTACTATTATGAATAAGTTACTACGGTAAAAATAAATTACCACTATGTTATTTTTATGATTTACTGCTACTATTCACTATTTATTGTTACTATTCACACTTTTACTATTATTATTCAAAATTTATTATTTACCGTTATTATTCAAAATTTATTAGTTACTATTACTATTCCAAATTTACTATTTACTGTTACTATTCAAAATTTACTATTTACTGTTACTATTCAAAATTTACTATTTACTATCACTATTCAAAAATTACTATTTACCATTACTATTCACGATTTACCATTTACTGTTATTATTCCAAATTTACTATTCATAATTTATTATTTACTATTATTATTTAAAAATTATTATTTATCGTTACTATTGATGATTTACTATTTACTGTTACTATGTATAATTACTATTTATCATTTCTGATAGTAATCTTAATTTTCATCTTATGCCTATACTGAAATAAATTAGTATTAATATTTTGTTAGAACTCGGAGGCGCAGAGTGAATTCACTTTTGTAGCAATTCAAGGTAAGGGGGTGAGATAAGAATATAATATAAAAATACATAAGAATAATGGGAGACACCGTTCCCTAAAGTTATGACGTCAGCATGACCTTTTTAGAAGGGCAACCGGTACCACAGGGAGGGATCGTCACACCGGTCATCCGTTTATATGCTACCGGCCTCACAGGTATACTTTCGGACTACGACTCTGTATGAGACGTTCTCCATACTGGAATGCCGAGGTTCTTAGCCTATATACCAAAAAGTATCCACGTCACCCGACAGAAGGTACGGGGTACAGCCCCAAAGACGTTACACGAAAAATGCGGCTCCCCCTGCGTCGCGTGTCAGAGTCGTACACTGAGCAGTGTACTATTTGTCTCCTGGCCCCACCTGCGCCTAACGATTCATTTTCCACGCTCAACTATAAATAGCATGTTCCAATGCACATGCAAGGTTACGTCGTTCTATCTCACATCTTACTATTGCATTGCTTGAGTCTTCATTGAGTTCATTTACACTCTTCTAACTTGAGCGTCGGAGAATCTTCACAGGTGACACCACCTTTCGCCTACTTCAACGCGAAACTCTGGTATGAAGGATCTCCAGGACAACGAGACCGGTTTCTCTCACTGAAAGGCCAGATTTCAATACCGGATACCCATTGTACCGGTGTACAAACACTAAAATATACATACTTTTGTGACTAGTCCCATACCGGATCCAAGACCCCGGTCCAGACCAGTTTAGGTAGCAATTCAAGGTAAGGGGGTGAGATAAGAATATAATATAAAAATACATAAGAATAATGGGAGGAGTCCCCTGCTCTTTTTAAACATAATAATATTATTATTTTAAAACAATAAATTTTAACTTAAAATTTATAATAATTGTTATTAATAAATTAAGCATTTCGTGTAACTTAATCTAAAATATTTATTCAAGAACTTGAACTATTATGACCTATGCGGACTGGACTGAACATATGCAAGGACTTGAACTACTACGGACTTCATTGAACCTATGCAAGGACTTAGACTATTATGACCTATATGGACTGAACTAGACCTATACAAGGACTGGACTATCTTGGACTTACATAAACCTGTACAAGGAATTGACTATAGGACTTAAAATAAACTTTATTAATTTAAATAACCATTGAATTTTTAATTATGATATTTATAACCAATGTTTAATTGTTTGATTTAATTATGATTTGTGATTTATGATGTTTGATTATGATTGACAATATTTGATTATGATTGATAATCTTGTATTGTGAATTTTGAGCATATAGCAAGCATGACAGAAAGCTAAAACTCAGTGAGAATTTACTTATCTACTACTTCCTTATTTATTTATTCATCTTTATTCAAATTTACTTTTAAGAAATTTCTTAGTTTTCAATGAAACTACATAAGTTTTTAGAAATCTCTTTTTATCTTTTAAATATATATATATATATATATATATATCTTTACTAAAATTAAGATTTTTAGTTAGTGTATCAGAAAGAAAACAAAAAGAGAAATTATTTTATAAAAATAAATTTTTACTAATATTTTAATATATATATATACATATTATTTTCAAAATGTATAAAAATATTATACAAAATTTTCAAGTACTAAGGTTTTAAAGATTGATAATTTCGAATTCGAGTTTTTAGTAATTGATTTTGAATTAAGCTATAAACTTTCTAAAGAAGGTTGTGAAATATATTTAAGGCTTTGAAACTCAAATTATAATTAGATTTTATTTGTGATTTGAAAAGGAACTGTACTAAAATTCTATATGTGTGATAGAACTTATTTGAGAATTTGAAATAGTACAGTTTTCTGGGGTGACTATGTCGCGATTCGTAGGCCCTTATAATATAATTGAGTTTCTAAAAGCCTTAACCAACTAAATATGTGAGTAGTTCATGCATCATGAATCATCAAAGAGAAACAAAATGATATTGTCTAGGGACGAATTATAGAAACCAAGGATACATCAGAGGAAGCTTAATTGTGAGCCTAGGGATAAGAGGGTGTGAAAGGGTGCTTCAGGGGACCTGGGGTAGCTCCCTAGTGTCGGGTACTTTCACAATAAAAACCTTCTTAATCTGACTAGTCTCTAAGTATTTCCATGCTAGTTGAGCTGTTCATGTTATTATTATCTAGAATTATGGAACAGTATAAACTCTTGGTTGGCCCAGTGCAAATTAAAATTTAAGGACCCACATATATAGTTAAGTTATGATGAAGATATGGCATATCATTCATACATTCCTAATTGATTGTGTATGTGATTGTGATTGATATTATTATACTAGTTTGTGAAAACCCTTTATTGCTTATGTCCCATTTGGGAATATTATATTGTTTTTCTCACTCCTTTCTCCGTGTTTTGTTTCATATGTTTTAAATTGATGGTTTGTACAGAGGGAAGGATTAAAGAATCTCGACAGTATATATAAGCTCAGTATGAATACCATGGTCCAATGAATAAATAATGTCATTAAGTAACTTCTCTTGGGCCATGGAGTTTCCTCTTTTCTAATAATGTTTAATATTTATTTTCTTTGGATGAATGTAAAACTACTTTATAAATTTTAATGATACTCGTGAGGTATTTCAAGATATTCTATGTAATATATTCTGATAGTTTCTTTTTAACGAATCATATAATTTTTTTAAAAAAAATTATGACTCTTTTTAGAAATTATTTAGATGTAACAAAGGGTGTTACACCGCCATTTCGGCTTCACTCCCACTGTTGCCCTTTTCTTCCGCTACATCTGAGTCATCCGTCGTGGAGGCACCAGAATGGGCTTCGTAAATCTCTGATGTCAGAGTGACATTGTAAATTTCAAAGCATTCGCCGATTACTGCAAACTCATGGGGACTTCTTTCAAAAATTCCTATGTGAAGCTCTTCGCCAAAGGGCCGGAGTCCCCCTTCTGGCAAGATGAAGAAGGGCGGTTTAAAATTCACACCAGTTGGACCCATCAACACTTCCTTCTAAAGAGCTCCACATACGCAGTCGATAAGAGAAAGATCTCTGAATGCTCCAAGTTTGTCGTAGACATCCTCCACAACGTCTCTCGTGGGACCTCCATCAAGTGTCATCCTTTGTTGAACAGCACGGCTAGCGGGGATGAATACCTTGCTACTCTGGGTATCTTCTTTATTCATTTCATAATAATTTGTAACCTCCTGGATGTTTGATAAATTGGAAATAAGATAAAATATGTTTTGGGTGTAAAATAATAATAAATAAATAAAAGAAGTGGAAAATAGAATTAGGGGCCTGACGCGTAGCGTGGCATTGACGTTTAGTGTCAGGTGCACATTAGTGACTTGACGCGTAACGTCCCGCTAACGCGTAGCATTAGAGTCATGATCAGCTTTTAATAGAGGATCAAAACATAACCCGGGGCATGCAAACGGTTTCTTCTTCCCCTTCCTCTTTTGTTCTGAACCCTAGAAGCTCAATCCATGGGGGATTATTGGTGGAGCTTTATATTAATCATGGCTATGGTGTTGGGGAATTGAGGTAAGGCTCATGGAACTTCCAATTTCAAGCTTCTTCTCTTTTCTTTCTTTGAAACCAAACCATATATGTTAATGGGAAGCCATGATTTCAAGTTCTATAATGTTAGAGAGTTAAATTATTGTTCCTACATTGATGGGTATAATGAAAAGCTAAGGGGTTTTGTATTCCGACATTTATAGGTTCGGATTTAAGGATTGGAAAGTCGTTTGATATAGAGGAACTTGGAAAAGAATGTCAGAAATAGAAATGGTAAGCTTCGGTAACTTAAAGTTGGAATTTAGGATTTCTTTAAGGTTATGGATTACAGTTTAGTAATTATGATAATTTATTGAAGCTTCGTTAAATTTGTTTTAGAGTTTTAAGGATTCAGGAAAGGACCAAGCAAGTGATTAGAAGCCTTGGAAAGCTTGAAATTGAGGTAAGGGGGTGTGCTGGGTTAAGATTAATATAGAAACTTACTTGTGCTATTGGCAGCTAGGGAAAGTGTATGTTATAGCCATTATTAGATGTTTTAATTGAATTTAGGAATTTAATTACATGAAAGGTTAGAGAATGAGAAAGTAAGAATGCATCCCTGGAAATGAGAAATAGATAAATGGGTAAGCGTATAGTAGAATATGTTCATATGTGATGATTAGAGGAGTATAAAATATAAATAGCCTAGGTTCGGTAAGAAAATGTGTGAAATGAAGTAGTATGATGTAAAATAGGTACACTATAATTTATAAAAAAATAAAAGTGAACTTAAGTGGATGGTACATGATATACATGAATATATATATATATATATATATATATGTGTGTGTGTGTGTGTGTGTGTGTGTGTATGTGTGAGGTGAGTAAGTTAGGATTCAATAATGTGAAACACAATAATTAGTGACTGATAATGCATGGAAGATACCAATGAGATAATAAGACTATGTAATCAGAAGAAAGGTTTCAAATAATAATTAATAATTATGATAGGAAAATAATATGGATAAATTTAGAATGGACTGATGATGGATTTTAAGTTAATAGGAAAAGTTGAGGTAAAAAAGGATGTGTTGATAATGATAGAATAACGTATATATGGATATTATGCGTATGTGTTGCTTAATATTAATCCTTGTTAGGATGTGAAGGCAAGTCAAAGATAATAGTGATCTGTGTTCATGATTAGCGATTCATTTGTGATATATGTCAATATATGTATATGCTGATATGGTATGATTAGAACTGTGTAAATGTTGATGGAAATGAATAATGTGAGTACCTATGTTGAAGGATGGTTACAATGACATGACATGATTTTGATTTCACAAATAAAGTTAATACTTGTTGTAAATAAATATGAATAAGGAATTGTGATATCATGTGACAGTATGTTGATGGGTTTGGCAAGCCAGCCACCCTGCGTTATGAACACATGTCAGTTTCTGACATTTGTGTATGTGATTGATGATGTTTTAATTATATTGAGTTACATATTATGGATGAAATACTCTGGATACTGTTGAGGGCGAGGAGTGATCACCGACGCGATGCACGGTCAAGGAGCGGCTCCTAACAGGCTTCCAGTAGAGGGATTATATGACTATGTTTTGATGATTATATGATTATGTGGTGGAGGACGGCCGACAGTATGTGATACCCTCGTTTTGGCTTCTGTGGTCAAGTCGGACCCAATTGAGCTACCCAGAGGTCTATGACCCAGTGGTTGAGGGGGAGCCAAGTCGGGCTCGGTGAACCAAGTCGGGTTCACGGGGTGTCAAGTCGGACCCCCAGCTGAAGGTTGATCCTTTTAGTATCTGGATACTAGGAGTCTGCTATGTATATATAAGAGTTAGTTGGGTTTTATACTCATTGACTGATATGCATATTGTTGATGATGTTTACGGCATGTGATGTATATGGTTGAGTTGATATAGTATTGATAGAAATGGAATAATGAATTAAAGGATAAGTGGCTAGATACGTATGTGTGGGTTTAATGGATCATGATATGATGAAGATGGTATTAGGTTTTGATAACCAACATAATTGTCCAAGTATATCAATGAGAATGACAAAATATGAAAGGATGTGAAAGGTAATTGTTAACATTGGATAATTATGTCTAGGAGCGTAGCTATGCCATGTACTTTCCTAATTTTGATATTTATTTCTATATTTATTTTTAATTCCAGTCACTCACCCCCTGTATTGTGGTTTTAGTGACTGTTGGCAGATATGGATGCACACCACGGAGGTGGAAGCTAAATGAGGCCAGGGCGATATAGAAACAAGGAAAAGATATATACATAATTGTGTAATTGTTTATTGATTTATAAAGATGTTGAATTATGTTACCCTGTTGGCGTGAATATGTATTGATGTAATACAATAGCATTTTATTATGTTTGTGTGTTATGTGGCATGGAGCCACTGCATAATAAAATGATATGGACAGGTCTTGAGATATATGCATACTTAAATGATATGTGAAGTGTGATTGCATATTGAATTGTTGATGTATGTAATGATTTATAGATTATATTTGATGAGTTAGCTATGTTATAATTATTAGGATAGCCGGATGGTCTCAGTGTGTGATGATGTATGTGTTAGGGAATCCCTAGTGCATGAGCAGCAGAAATACAAGGATTCCCATAGGATTTGCAAAGCGTCGTGTTTCAAAGCATAAGACAAACAAAACAAATATTGTGTTTTAGGATTACCTCTTGAAAAAAATCGAATCGAAGCAGTCATAGCCTCGTCCTTTAGGAGTCCACATGAGTACTCCCACGAGAAACGCTACACCTTCCAAATGCTAGCTTGATGACGTGTAGCTTTTGCAACCTTTGCTATTCTGTGCCTCTTTTGGGTTAGCCGCCTATAAGCATCTTATGCTCTATTTATAGGCTTAGGTTTGACCTAATTTGCTCTCTAAAGAGTGGGCTCCTTACTCATTCTAAATGAGTTAGGTCCAATAGTTTTATTTTAGTCCAACTAAAATAAAAAGTTATTTTCTGATGGGCTTACTCTATGTGTGTGACCCTATAGGTAAAATACTTGGTTATATTAATAATAAACTATTTTATTATTAATATAAAATAAGAGTGGCATCTAGCAGTGCATCATTATGTCTGAATATTATTTATTATCAACATAACCTATAAGTGATAATTATTTTATATGTTTGTTCCTTTTGTCACGATATCCTAATTGGGCCCAAGGCATGGTCGCTCCATCCTTGTACGGTCCAATTTATTTTAGTTGATACCGGAGTAGACTTTATCCGAATAAATATCCAATATTTATTCTTTCTAGCATGACCATGCATTTCCTTAGTCTCACTCCATCAAGTGGCCTATAGATATCACTCCTGTCACATAGGAGAGATAAATCCCATCTACATCACTCACATCCCTCTATATAATTTGTTTATTGCCTAACCACAACCTTTATAGTCCTCTTGTTACAGAAGACATTTGATTGTATTAAAATAACAAACTCCTTATGTAGGAATCGTAGTGACTTCAGGTCAAAGGACTACATATATCATTATCACATTGAGAATCGTTTATGACATTCATGTAACGATCCATGCAACGTTCTCATGGTGGGTCTGTCCAATACATTATTACTCTTAATATGTACCCGTGTAAAGACTTAATATCATTTATATCCATGATCTGTGAGATCAGATCATTAGTACACTCACACACTAGTCTTAATGTATTTACATGTCCCCATGTAAATACTTGACTAGGGATATTTTAGGAATAACTCTTATATGACCTATTACTCCAAGGATAAATAAAGGTTGTTAAACTATTTAACAAAAAATGACTTATTCAAAATGATGCGTCCTATATAGGCTTTTAGTGCATATTTCCAACAGTATGATAATAGTCGATGATGTTGATAAGAAATTGCATGATGATGAATTTAGAATTGGAATATGGTGTGATGATGGCATGGATGAAATTAGGCTTAGGCTTGATGAGAAAATTAGCTATATAATGTGTGAATCAAATGTATGTCGACACAGGGCCATTGTGTGAATGATTGTTATGGGCAGGTATTGATTATGTGTATGCTTGATTAGCGATGTGATTGTGCAATTGATTAATGATTTGACTTATTTTAGGAGTTATGCATATAGTGGGTTTTGTAAGTTTAAGGAACTGATTAGGTGAATTCGAGATTCGATGGGTTTCGGGACCCCCGGAAGGTGCCAATAGGTCCTCTAGAACATTTAGGAACTGTACGTATTGGTCTTAGGCCAATTGGAACCCATTTAGGGTGTTTGGTGCAAGGGTTTTGTACAAAATTAAGTTAAACTTCATTTTGCACATAACTTGTGCATATGGTGGAATTTTAGCAAACGGATGGCGCCAATAGTTCCAGAATGGGGAAAATATGTGGCCCGTAAAGTTTCATGTTAATCGGACTAGAAACAAGCCAATTGGGTAGGTTAGAAGTTGGCTGAATGGCCTAAAAATGTGCAACAGTAGCAGGTGCTGCTACTGATGTCCTCAAGCGTAGCACCAGGCCTGCGATTGGAGGCTCATGCGTAGGGTGGGGCTGACACGTAGCGTCAGACCCTTTGTTCCAGAAGTTAGTTTCCTTTCAAATTAAATGGTTTTGGGGACTTTAAAAAGTTATATACTTACCCTTTTGGAACTTTTTAATGAAAATGTATATTTTCATGATCATGAGTTAGTTTAATTACTTAATTGCGAAAAATTTATCCTGAATTTTAACAAAACAAATAACAATAATCGTAAATCAACCAAGGATGTCACATAATTTGTCTTGATATCATCCATTTTAACTTGTTTTGACAACGGTTTTTATTTTGCATATTTTTAGGGAACATGGGCGCAAACGCTCTTAAAACCCTCTGTAAACACCTGGCCGGTGCTCAGGCCAACATTGTATGAGAAAACCAGGTTACCTCGCAGGCAAGGAGGGCCCCCACCATGCAAATACCGGGTGGCTCCGTCCCCTGCATGCTGACCCCGCCCCTAAAAGAAAGGAAAGGGGACAACAAGGGCCTTCTCCCCCAAAAAAAACCAAAACCATCTGGGGTCCAAGAAGACCAGGGTAAGGGCAAGGCTGTTGCCAAAGAAAGCGGTTAGCCAAAATAACAAATGCTGATAGGGATCTGATCGCCTTAGAGGACATGATTGACAAGTCCACTACTCCTCCTACCGAATTACGCCTCCCTTATCGCCTGAAATAGGGTTTGAAATTCCAAGCCCTCGATTTCTGTCTCGAGACAGCGATGTAGGGGTATATGAAAACTTTGTCCGTTCTATACTTTGTGGCTACTGAGGGCCCAAAGAGGGAGATAGAACGGCTAAAGGAGAAGAACGCCCGCGTCTCAGATGACAATGCTCGGGCTCATCAACGGATCAAATCTTTGAATGAATCCGTCCAGACCCTTTAGAATGCTAAGGTTGACATGAAGAAAGTGACTGACGGTCTTCACCAGGAGGTAGACAACCTGGAGAAGCAAGCGGCTGATCTTTAAACTAAGAACCAAGATCTCTCCACAATGGTCCAATCTGAGCAGGAAAAGTACAACAATGATATGACATCTTTTGCTCAGGCTGCTATGGATGCTTTCATCCATGCGGTTTGCCAAGTCGTCTACCGTAACCCCGACATTGACTTAAACTTGAACGCGATTGGTTTTTTCAACAGGTTTCGTGAGGGAGAGCTGGTGACCGAGGTGGATGGCAAGGGCTATGTCCCTGTTGATGAGCCCTTTACTTTTGTCCCACTAGCAGCTGATGAGGACGATATGCCTCGCTAAGAGGAAGAGGGCGACCATGATGGCGATAAGGAGGAGCAGGGGGACGACAATGGCCAGAGTGGTCAAGATTCTTAACTTTTTTTAGAGCATAGCTTTGTAGGCGGGATAAGCTCTGCCCTCTTTTCTAATCTTATTAACTTGGGCTTTTATGCTCTCTGTATTTGATTTGGGCGCGGTGCCCCCTCTTTTTAAATGCAAATATATATATTTTTTGCATGTCGTTCTCTTCTTTTGCTTTCGTACGAATATGGCACTTCATAACTTAGATCATTGATTGCTTTAATAACGTAAATTTTTGACCGACCTTCGATTTAATTGAATTCGTCACTTCTTGATTTAATAACCATCTCAGATTTTAATAAAAGAACCACTCTAGGGTTCCCAACTACGGGTTTCAACGAAATAATTTCTTTGGGTCATCGATTATTCGTGGTCTTTTGACCACTCCAGGGTTTAAAATAATTGAACCGCTCTGGGGTCTTTTGACCACTCTAGGGTTTAAATAACTTAACCACTCTGGGGTCTTTTGACCACTCTAGGGTTTAAAATAATCGAACCGCTTTGGGGTCTTTTGACCACTCTGGGGTTTAAAATAATCGAACCACTTTGGGGTCTTTTGACCACTCCGGGGTTTAAATAACTTAAACATTGTCAAAACCAAATAGCAAGTACTTGAATTCTTCAAAAGAGATTTTATTGATGAACAAGCACCCCAGCTGCATGCCTCGTCAAAAACCTCCTAAGTAAACCCTATGGGAAAAACCTTAGGTAGGAAAAAATAGTGCACAACTTATGATGTCGGTTAGCTAAAATACATGTGGAGATTCTTTACATTCCACTTATTTTTGAAAACTTCACCTTCTAAAGTTTCTAACAAATAGGCTCCTCCTATAGTGACTTCATGTACCCGGTATGGGCCCTCCCATTATGTCGGTACGAGCTTTCCTTAATGAGCGAACCTGTTTCCAACTTAGGCCCTTCTTAACACTAGATCTCCGATGTTGAATCTCATCTTTTGCACCTTCTTGTTATACCGAAATGCTACCTTGGCTTTGATGGCTTGATCTCGGACAAAAGTGGCCTCTCTTACTTCATACAGGGATTCGAGCTCGTCTTTCAACCGTCGTTCATTTTCCTCTTCATTGAACTATTATACTCTTAGGGAGATGTAATTGATTTCAGTCGGGATTACTGCATCGACTCCATAAACTAACCAAAATATGGTTTCCCCTGTCAAGGAATGTGGCGTCATTCTATATGCCCACAGAACGTGACATAGCCGATTTGCCCATTCTCCTTTCGTATCCCCTAATTGCTTCTTTAATCATTTAAGTATTTCTCTGTTTGTAACCTCGGCTTTCCCGTTCATTTGTGGATGCTCTACTGATGAGAAAACTTGTTGGATTTGGGGTCCTTCTAGTAATCTCATGAAGTTTGAATCCGTAAACTGCGTCCCGTTGTCCGTAATTACTCTCGCTGGGATACCAAACCTGGTGATTATGTTTTCATACACAAACCTTTGAGTTCGGGCTGCTGTAATGTGCACCACGGCCTCAGCCTCTATCCACTTAGTGAAATAGTCAACCCCCATAATTAGGTATTTGACCACGCCTAGTGCCTTTGGGAATGGTCCCAAGATATCTATTCCCCACTGGTGGAATGGCCATGGGACTACCGAGGTAAATAATTCTTCAGCAGGGACGTGATGCTCATTGTTGTTCTTCTGGTAGGCATCACATTTTTGGACGTACTCTACTGTGTCCCTCATCATTGTGGGCCACCAATAACCGGTTCGGGCTATTTTTCTTGCCAGACTTTTGCCACTGCAGTGATGACCATATGTTCCTTCATGCACTTCCACCATTACTTCTTCTATTTCTTCCTTGTTGAAGCATTTTAGGTATGGGACCGATATCCCTCTTCTGAACAAGTTTCCATCAACCAGGACGTAGTTTGGCAACTCTTTCTTAAGCTTATTTTTCTCTAAGGGATCTGTAGGTATTTTCCTATTTACCAAATACCTGATGATAAGGATGACCCATGAGTCATCTGGGAACACCTTCGATTGGATAGCACAAACCTTTACAGGTGTCGTTATGCTAGGTTCACCCAAGGTACTTTGAACAACCGTAGTTGTTAATCCCGCCTTCTTTGTGCAAGCTAGATGGGATAGAACATCGACCCTAACGTTGTCTTCCCTTGGTACATGCTTGTACTCAATCTGAGTGAATTTTTCTTCTAATTCTCTTACTTTCACAAATTACTGTTGCAAGAGCAGCTCCTTTGCCTGATAACTCCCCTTAATCTGTGAAATTACCAACTAAAAATCACTACACAGTATGACACTTTTGGCTCCGACATCCAACGCGGCTCGTAGCCCAGCTAGGTAAGCTTCATACTCTACTTGGTTGTTCATCTTGAAATCAAATCTAAGGGAGATTTCTATGCTAACCTCGTCTTCACTCTCTATCACTATTCTTGCTCCACAACCTTTCAAATTTGAGGATCTATCCACAAAGATGGTCCGATGCTCATGCACTTGCAAAGGGGGTTCGCCTATTAACTCAGTTATGAAATCTACTAGGACCTAAGCTTTTATAGTCTTTCTTGGCTTAAAAGAGATATCGAACTCTGAAAGTTCTATGGCCCATTTTATCATCTTCCCTGTCAGGTCTGGTTTATGTAGAACGCCCTGTAATGGCAGATCAGTCTGCACCACAATAGGGTGGGCATGGAAACATTGCCTTAATCGTCTAGAAGTCCAAACTAACACCAGAGTCGCCTTTTCAAGTTTTTGATATCGTCCCTCAGATCCTTGCAATACTTTTTCGATAAAGTAAACCAGCCTCTATCCTTCCACTGTTTCTTTTATCAGGATGACTCCCAACGCTTTATCAGATATAGCTAAGTACACAAACAATTGCTCACCTGGGTCTGGTTTTGTCAACACCGGAGGATTTGCCAACACCTCCTTAAGACTCCGAAAGGCTTCTTCCTGCTCCTCTCCCCTTTCAAACTTTTTATTTTTTTTTAAGATTTTGTACAACGGCAATGCCCAGTGTGCCATTTTTGGTATGAACCAAGATAAGGCGGCCACCTTTCCATTCAACGATTGTACCTCTCTCACATTCGTTGGACTCCGAAGCTTCTGTATCACCTTGCATTTGTCTGAATTGACTTCTATTCCCTTTTTAGTCAACATAAATCCTAGGAATCACCTTGTTGGAATTGCAAATGTGCATTTAAGAGGATTTAAACGCATGTTATACATCTTCATTCTTTGAAATATCATCCTTAAGTCTTTTCACCTCCTGCCGGTGTCTTAGCTATGTTGTTGTCCATATATACTTCAATTCCACCCCCGAACTCTAAGATCCAGGGTTCGACCCTTTGGGCGACGCTCTCGACATGCCCCTCAGGGGCTCCATTTCACCTATTTGCTTCTATAACTTCAACTTCAATGACGTGGGACTTAGTTTACAGGTCCCACTGGGCATGCCAATGATCTAACCAGTGTACGGGGTCAAAGTGGTTGACTTTCGTACCGATATCAAACCTCTCTCTCTCCTTTTACACCGTCTCAGTGGGGGTACGGTATTATAAACTTAGGTCCAATGGGAACTCCAAGCCCTTCATGTTAAGGTAACGAAAATTAGTTCCAGTCGTTGTCCTTGAGACCACACCGGAGGTGTACCTGCAAAAGTGACTCCGATGCTTAAGTCAGCACGGTTATAACGGAGAAATCTGTATTATGGAATAAGAGCAAGAAAGTAAGAATGTTGTATGATTTGCTAAAGTAAGTTTTTGTGTTAATGAATGAGCTATATATAGTACTTCCCTTAAACACAAATGGGTGATTTGACCTGTGTCAGGGAGCAGGGTCTGCAGCTTTTGCAAGTGCAAGTTGCCTACTTGCCTTTAGTGGTCGGGGTCGTAGTCGTATGTTCCGTACTGAAATGCATTTTTGATTCCGGTATGCCTGAGAGGTAGTCCGGTGCCACTGATGCCTTTTGCAAGTAAATCGGTGTTACACATATTTTATATTATCCGGGGTAGCTAGTTTAAGGGGCCGGTATCCACACCGGATCAAGATATATAATTTGATTCATAAAAAATGAAACTTATTTTATAAACCATACGATTAGCTATGAGTGAGTGAGATTATCTCTAAAAAAGATATCCATATATGATTATAAAAGTAAAATAAAATACAACTTATCACTTACATTTATATAATTGTATAACATGAAATCTAATTATTTTAAATTTATATCCTATAATTAATTTTTAAGTATATATTAATAATTAAGTTTATTTATTGGGTTAAATGTGTTTTTCATTCTTATAAAATAACCAAATTTCAGTTTTTGTTCTTATAAAAATCTTGTTACATTTTTTTATCCCTCATTAATATTCTTTTTTATATTTTTGTCCCTCGTCAATCTAACATGTTCATAAATAGTCCCTAATTGTTTTTTGTTAATTGTAAGGTCGTATGATATATTTTCTAACCAAAATATATCAATTATAAAAATACCATGATAAGTTTAATGTTTTTCACCTCCCATGTTTCTTATGATCATCTTTAAGATAATTACATGACATACAATGTAAAGATATGTTAAATGAATCAATTGTTAACCATGTTCATCCAATGTAACAAAGACTATTTTAAAGATATCATAGTTTAACAGGGAAGAAAAGTATAGCAAAAAATTGATAGAGATAAATATTAAAACTAGTGAATTTTATAGGTTGAAAAATATATTTAACCTGTAATTAAATAATAAAATAAAAAATATAAAAATCAAATATCCAATTCAAACCATTTTTAAAGTTTGAAGTAATTCACATTATCCGATAAACTCAGACACGACTCCACTGGGGATCGAACCCAGAATCTCTGGTTCCGTAGACCAGCGCCTTATCCATTGGGCCATGGAATCCTGTGGTTGCTTAAAGATAGAATTTAAAGTATTTTTAATTAAACGAATTAGTTAAATTGTCGCTTTGGGAACTTTTGCCGCCGAACCAAGGAGCTGCAGGGCGAGTGCTTTAGCGCATACAAGTTCGGTGACTCAACAACCCGAAAGCCCTCCTTCACCTAAAATAACGTATTATATTATCACCACCAATTAGCTTTTTTTCTCCTTTTATAATTAATCTTAATAATAATCATGTTTGCCGGAGGGGAAATATGGCGCATGAATGAATCGGAACGAAAGTGGAGGGTGAGAGCATAGCAGTATATTATTTTTGGTGGTGGAAATTGAATCTTCCATATATAGCAACACAACAATGGGTAAAAAGCAATCGTTTCGGACCAAAGCAGCCCACTTCGTTTCTGATCTCACCACCGTTCTCCTCAACCCCATTTCCGACAACATCATCAACAAACCCTCTCTTCCCCATCTCGTATGTTCTCTCTTCAATTCACCTTAATTTTATCTAATTAATCCTTTGTGCCCTAGATTATTATATGTGATTGTTGATTAGGAGCAAGAAGAAGGGGCCGGCTCAAAGGATACTGACGGTTTAATTAATGGCCCGGATACTTCATCCTTCACTGCTTTTCTCTGTTCCTTGTTGTCTTCATCGGAATCGAGAGACAACGTTGTTGAATCCGAAGAGGTGCTGAGGGATGACTCTCTTTCAGATTCTGACGCGAAGGAAATTTTTGGTTTGATTTCCAAGGGGAACCAACCGCTAGGCAGAGCCAGAATGGGAGGATTTCGCAGCAAAGAGACGAAGTTCGATGAAGGCCGTGGCGCCGGCGTCGTCGAGATGAAGTGTATGACGCCTTTGAAAGAACCTGTGGCTGTTTCTGTGGTTGATCATTTGCCTGAAGTTTCTGATGCTTCAATGCTCATTTCGGATAGTGTGAGAAATGCTGTGTATGCTTCACTTCCGGCTCTTATTCGTGACCAGAAATGGCTATTGCTATACAGGTGCTTATATGTTTAAGGACGAAGAAGAGAAGATTCATTGGCATTTGGAAGACACTGGATTCTGCTGTTTGATTAATAATAATATAAGCATCCTCTTTGTATTTTGTGCAGCACTTGGAAGCATGGGATATCGCTATCAACTCTTTACCGGAGAAGCATGCTTTGGCCTGGACTGAGTTTGCTGGTACAGTTTTGTTGACCTTGTACAGATATCAATCTTGGGCATGTAATTTAGTTATGATTTTTCTATGTATATTATGCATTTGAGATTTGTTTTTTGTATTTAAGAAGTTATCAGTCAAACACACCTTTTTTTTCTTTTCATTTCGGAGTAGACTAATTGATGTTTGTATTGACTTTATATTATGGCTTAAGCACTTAAGGACAGGAGAGCTCATTTCAATAGATTGGTCTATTGGGTGAGATTGGGAGAGCCTCATGACAACATGACTTGAACTTCCTATTATACTCAACATAGGGTTCATAACATTGCTACCAGTTAGAAGTGATCATGCTTCTTAGTCATGGACCTATACATGGCAACTTCACATTAATGACATTGTCTTGATGGTAGCCCTTCTCCCCTTGACACCTCCACTCAACTATTAGTATTTAGTACATTGACCTTAACGTAGCCAATAGACAGCACTCTTTGTAGCTCAACTTTTAATGACAGCGCCAATGATGAAGAGCACTCATTTCAAAGCACTAGTTCATCAGATTGGAAAGCTTTGTGGCCTAAGTACAACACTAAGGCCCTAGGCTTCCTATTTTACTCAGTGTGAGATTTGTAGCATTTTATTTGATTGATAAATTAAATGGCACATTTAATTGGAGTTAGGTTTTACATCATAGATAACTCCAGTTTACTTTAAGCTTTCCGGGTTATTTCCAATTCAACAAACATGAACAAGTTGTTGATTCAAATTTGCATGTAGCAGAAAAAACAACTACTGGGTTTGGTGATCGAAACTTCTTTTTTCTTTTATTGAAACTTGTTGAAGGTTTGATGCTAATGAACGGTTTCTTGGTACTTAAAGGTAATTCTCTTGCATTTGGTTTGAGCTCTAAATAATCATAGAGATATTATTTTTATGCGTAAATTATTTTAGTGTGACCTGTTAATAATATAGTGTGTTGATTCTTGGTGGGTTTATCACTTATTTAGTTATTTTCTGTTTTATATATGTGATCATGATGAGTTTGAAATTAGATGGATTGATGGATGATTTTGTTTTTAAGCCCAATCGTTAAAACTAGTCCTGTTTCATTAATAGATTTAGTGTGGTTTGTATATCAAATACAAAAGTTTGTCATTGTAATTAATACTTTACTACTTTAATAGAACTGTTGTAGCATTCACCAGTTTAGGCTGTGTTCAAGTCCTATGAGGTACATATTTTAGAATTCCATGCCTGTTTGAAGTTTTTACTGGTTCAAAGTTTATGCCATCCAATTATAAAGCAACATCTTGGAATTCTGATATTTTACTATGGGTGGTCTCTCTTATCTGGATTGCGAAGATATATGTATTTTTGTATCCTTTAACCAGCAAGAGTATTTTGTACTCCCTTCATTCATGGTTGGTTCTCAATGCCAGCTATTTTGTTCCAGGTTGTTGGAGACCGTAAAGGAGCTGTGTTTGGCAGCTTGGTTGAAGCTCCTCTTAGACCATCCAACAAGAGAAAATATCAGGTCACCCTTTGTCTTTTGTACCATTTAACACTGCTGTGCATTGACTGCTTCATTTTGCAACAATATGAGCTTTTATTTTATCTTGTTGACATTAAATTTTGCACAGGGAACAAATGATTCGTTTGTTTTCACAAATAGGTCTGGTTGTCCTGTTATATATCGCCCAACAGGTATCTATTCTTAATTTAGTTTGGGCATGGCATGTTTTATCTAGTTTTTATTAATATACCGTATTTTTCGTGTGTGTGATTAATTTCTTCTGCAGGCTTGCTAATGAGCTCTCTAATAGGGAATTAATAAATATAAAGTTTTTAGAAATCATGATGGGGTAACACTTATCCATGAAAATTATCCCAGGGACACTAGTTAGCATTCTCCTTTGTTCTATTTGTTAGTAACTTGTACTGGGTGAACGTGAATGACCAAATCACTAAAGGAATATGTAATCTCACACATACACATATCAAAGCTACATGGGATTAGAGAATTGAAGTTGATTATTTTGGATGAATAATGATGACAATTTACTGACATATGGGTTGCCGTGGGTTCTTGATTCACCTTTAGAAATTATACTATTAAGTGAGTCTTATTTTGAATCAAATACTTTGTTTTATACCTCAGAATTTTGCTACATCTCAACCCCTTCCCCTTCCATTTTTTTCTTTTAAAATAAAAAAACTACATTTGTTGATGATCATGCGATCATATGACATCTTGCTAAGGAAATGTATCTTTTCAAAATATAGAAGTAGAACCCATCCCTGCTAAGGAAATATATCTTTTCAACATATATAAAAACAATCCCCATTCCCTCAGGAAGGCTTGATTTTGCTTTTCTCTAGACACCAATATTAGTATGCTACATGCCATTATTTTTTGTCTGTTAAGATTTAATTTCAACTTAGTGTTCATCCATCTGAATGTCTTGCAAAAATTGTTGATTTCTAGCATGTTTCACTGTTTCCATAAAAAAATTGAAGTCTGATTTTCAATTTTCTAGCAGTTGGTCAATCCCAAAACCACAGGTTGATATACTCCTATTGTAATGAACCTGAAAGAATTCATGTAATATTTTCATTTGAGATCCAGTTGGATAAGGGGCTGTTTGGTTTCTGTTTTTGATTTTAATTAAAAAATTGTCATTATATTTTTTGTTTCTTATTTTCATTTTTTGGTTTTTGTTTCTTATTTTCATTTTCTAGTGTAAATTTTTTGAAAACAGGAAATATGATGTTAGTTTTGTAATTAAATCTGAAAATAGTAGGTAGAAATAGAGATTTTGTGAGATTCAGCATCAGTATGGTACCTAGATTTAAATATTACATCTTTGCACCTGATCCACATGGGCGGCAGAGAATGAATACCTGGCTTGTTTTGTAATTCCACATGCTTTTTTCCCGCTTTACTAGCTATGCCAAATTAACCATAATATTACAGGAGTAAACCGCTACTTCACACTTTGCACCACCGACTTTCTAGCAATTGGTGGGGGAAGTCATTTTGCACTTTATTTGGATGGTGATCTGTAAGAACTGTGTTTCATTGTGTTTTCATTATGCTATTTTCCCTTGTATTGAACAAATCATTATCCTGCTCTACAATATCATCGGCCTGAATTTTGTTTTATGTTTTTGGCGGGTTCCAATTTTTGCCATATCTACTCAAAGATTGAATGGGTCAAGTTCAGTTTCAGAAACTTACGCAAATCCTTGCCTTGCACATTCTGAAGAATTTGAAGTGAAGGAAGTAGAGGTGCATATAAAGCTCCACATCCCTGGCAAACCCCACACTCAAATTTACCTGCCTCCCTTACTTCCTTTTACCCTTTTGTGTATTTGTTTCAGCCGATTAGTTACCCACCAAATCTAATTAGCAAATGCTCTTTCATCCATGCAGTTGTGGGGCTTTGTATTTCCTTCAAGGTATGAAGAGATAGTGGCATTGAGCAGAACAGAGGCACCTGGGATCTGCCGCTGGTAAATATCTATGAATGTGTCAAATGCCTTGCAGTTTGTATTTTATTGAATGGTCACACTGAGTCATAACCTGAAAACTTCTGATAGTAAGGGATGCAAAGTTGATTGTTGGACAATATGATGAAGAAATTTAATGTATCAACTCATGTTACGACTGTGTAGCATGCCTGTAAATATTGCAAGGCTGTGTAAGTGTATATATTACAGAGTCCATACCCCTTGCAAAAAGGGCCAATTTTGTGTAAAATAAATTTGAAGTAAATTCAGATCAAGGAAAACGAAGGCCAACTCTATGGCCCAAATATTTGTGAAGTTAGCTAATTAGAAGAAAGATAATGTCATTAACAGCCTGCATGTGAGAAAGGTTTTGAGAAGGGAGGATCTTTTGATAGTGATTCCTCGTATGCAGCTCCATGTCAGGACTTTTCTCCTTTCCCCATGCTGATTGCTGCATCACATATTATTACATAATTTTTGTCGTCTGGGACTATTGCACAGATATTAACACTTCTTTGGTTAAAAGTTGGAGTTTGTTAAATTTTGGTTTGATGAATAAAAAAAAAATTCTACGGTCAAATAAGTTACTGTCTCAAACGACTTAAAGTATTAATATTAACTTTTAAATTTTTTTATTTTTATAATTTTATTTCCCAACTATATACTAAATAGACACTAAGTTTAATAACTTATTTTTCCTGCATAAATAATTCTTTATTGCCTCATTTATATTTTACTTTAAAAAAAACTTTTACGTGGCATTCCAGATGTATAATATTAAACTTTTTAATTGTCCAAATAAGTCGTTCAGAGAGAGAGAGTGATATGATATGCATACATAAGGAATAATAGGCATGCGGCATTGGTGGATAGTACATCCTTACGGCACATGCTGAATTTGTGGCGGTTATGGGGTAGAAAAAGAATTTATAAAATGAGATGACCTAAAAATATTTTCTCCTCTGAAATAAAAATTATCGTCAATAATTATATTTCCCGCTTTCACGTTATGAAAAATGTACTATAATGTGAGGTATCTGCAAAACTCATAGATTCATCGTCAAATGCATATATGTGCAAAACCCCCTCATGTCCTTTCAAGATGTCTTTTCTGCTCAATTCCCCATAAATATAATGTGAGGTATTTTCATTAAAAAACAATTAAAATTTTGTTTTACTAGACAACCATAAACCAACAAAAATTAAAATTTTGAATATATCATTTCGTGTGTTACAATAATATGTATTATAGCGTATCAGGATTCTAATGAACTATTATTAAAACATATACTGGACGGGAGTCCAAAAAAAACATTGTAGACGGGATATTTATTTTATTAAGGATTTGATTATCATGATAACTAATCAAGTATAATCAATATTTAAAATCATTCAAGAATGTTAATAATTTTTTTCAATGATTGGTATAACAATCCAGTATTGATCATATCCGACTCATAAAGAGAAAGCTAAGCTCATTTTGCTCAATTATACTCCAATGCGTTAGATGTTGAGAATTTTAATAGTGTAATATCTTTTTACATTTATTAATTTATTTAAATATCAAAAAATAGTTGGTTCGAATGACATATATTTAATTTTTTTAAGTGAAATATTAAATTAAAGCCTTGCGGATTAACTGGCTATGATGATGATGTTCTTGACTTCAACAAAATTGTTTAAACAAACCATGGTTAAAACAAAAAAATTATTTAAATATATAAAATATAAATATAAGTAAGTATGAGGTTAAACTCTCAACTTTTATTCTAGAAAAAAATACTGACGTAAAGTTTTGATAAATTAAATTTAAAAAATCTGAGATCCTGAGTTGTAATTAATTATTAATTAGAGAACCAATAAATATTTATAACTTAAGCAAGCATATATAAATGATTGAAGATATTAAATTATTCGTATTTATGATTTATGATGTAATTATGTTGACCTCTATAATATATATACTTTGTAATTATAAAAATAATGGTATATATACTTTATATTTTATATAATAATGATGCATAAACATAAAATGATAGCATACTTTTGTGTCATTTCTCACATTAAAAAAACAAAAAATTAGTTACTATAGTCCCAGTGAAAGATCCTTTAATAATTTTATTATTTATTATTTACTATTCACACGAATGATTCTGATGTTATTATAATAAATGAAAAAAAATACGACTTATTAAATTTTATTTGATTGGTTAAAATTAAAACATAAAATTATGACTTAAGCAGTAATCTGAATTTGTACCATGAATTTATTTACCCCAGGTTCATGCCAAAAACATATCAGAAATATAGATATAGATATGCTGAATTTGCTTCTCTCCTGAAACAGTGATGCTCACGCAACGGTGTCGTTTAGTGGGAGGCACGGCGAGTAAACATAACAGTCGTTGTTTACGGCCGTTGCGTTTGGAGTATCTCTATATTCAACCAACGTCAGTTGAATCGGAAGAATCAGAGTCGGAATCAGAATCGAAACCCTGAATGGCGCCACCGACAGCGAAGTCGAGAGGGGCCACTCAGGGGATCAGTGCAAGAAGGGTTCGATTCTATTCCATTCTGCTTGCTCTCCAATACGGTGCTCAACCTTTGATCTCCAAACGCTTCATCAGGTTTTCCCTTTTTACTTTTTCAACGAATTACCTTCAAAAACTTCAATTCTGTAACCTCCTTGTTCTCTTCTTTTAGTGTTTTCTGCTCGATTCACAATACAATTGTTATCGTAGTTTTAATCGCCAATCGCTGAATTATTTATCGTCTTTTTAATTTTTTAATTAATATAAAATGAAAATCCCGAACCTAGGATTTAGTAGTCAATTTTTCGTTTATGTGTCATCGCTATTTTGATTGTCGTTGGCAGAATTAATTATCCTCTATTTGATCTATGCTGTGGTCGTTGGTAAGGTTTGTTAGGAGTTAGTACTTGGTGGATTAGGATCACAAGATGAAGATAATTCAACAAGCTAAGCTAAATTTTGAACTATGTTGCAGCCGGCTCTTGCGATTGTCGCGCTATGGCACCAAAAGAAAGGAAAATAAGAACAGTCTGTAAACAATATAGGAAATCCAGTTGATCAAATATGAGGAAAAGAATAAACCCTTTTAGAAATTAGCACTTGAATGCATACTTTCCTTTTATATTGATGTTTAGACATATGGAAGTGGAACGCCTACTTAGGTAGTAGTCTTGTAGTTACAGTGCATGGCTCCGTCTTGAAGGAGGGATATTAAAACCCCATTTAGATTTGACTGCATTTTTTCACATGGTATTGCATGTCACACATTTTTACTATTCAAGACAGAGCATCCGTTATTATGCTGGGAAAGTGAGACTTCAGGTCAAAATGAGTTTAAGTGAGGAGTCGACAACCAGTCTATGTCCCTGTTGAATTGGACTCTTCTAAAGTAGTGGATGCGCTTTAGAGGGTAAAGTGCAGTTGTTAGTTGTAACTATTGATTAGAAAATCATTGGTTGACACATGCTCATATCCGACAAGCTATGAAGTTAAAAATATCAGCCTTTTTCGTTTCTAATTAATGGTTATAACTTCCCTTTGTCTTCTACAGTGCACTCTCCCTACTTTAGAGAAGTTATATCCATCCTTGTTTATTAATATAGTTTCTAATACTGCTAGAAATATCTGTAGGATAGTCCATGCAGTTATTCTTACTCTAATTTAGCACAAGATGTTACATGATGTTCTAAGCATAGCCCTTTCCTATTTTTGTCACATGCATGGAGCCTAAAACTGATTTTTATGAGAATGTATTTGGCTGGCTTGCCATCAATTTTTTAAGATTTGGATTTAATTCTTTGTCCTTATGCATGATTCCAGTGTCAGCAAGTGTGCCTTCAATTTTCCTAAGAAGAGATACAAGTAAACAACAAATTCAAACTAAAAGGGATACTTAACAGCTGGGATATAAGTATAACATATAAAATTGATATTAGATTGACACAAAAACATAAACCATAAGATGAGCACTTGCATTGAGAAAGTAAGCATGAATACATAGTTATTCTTTTAAAAAATCCTAATATCAAATTAAAATTTAAAAAGAGATACAAATGCTTTGAAAGTCAGCATTAGTCATTATACTCTATATTGCATCCCAGTCTGATTAAATTCCTTTCATTTTGGGACAAAATTGAAATGTTTTTTAATAAATGCACATCCAGGCTGGCATGTCTGATTGTGTATCCAACATGGATAAGCTCTGACATCAGTATAGTAAAATCATGAAGTGTCTAAGCTTCCACTTTTACCTTGCGTTAAAAATAAATTTATCCATGTAGTTAATGGATTTAAAATTTATTTTCTTTATGTCCTTCATTTCCTTAATTCCTTTTGCATTAATCTGTTAACATCTTAATTCTGAATGGCCATGTGAAGTATGTCTTATTAACCTATTTCTCCTTCTTCCTGCAGCCGAGAAGTTATTGTGACTTCATCTGTTTTGTCATGTGAGGTTGCAAAGGTAACTCATGAACTGTATATAGTTTTGGCTTGCCTTGTATAAAGCCTGTATGATACCCTGCTTTTCTTGTTCTTTATTGGGAAAATTGATGTATCTCTGGAATCTTCCTTTTAGGTTATTTGTGCGGTGTTTTTCATGGCAAAAGAAGGTAGCCTGGGGAGAGTGTATAAAGAGTGGACTTTGGTTGGTGCATTAACTGCATCAGGACTTCCTGCAGCTATATATGCATTGCAGAATAGTTTGTTACAAATTTCTTACAAGAATCTTGATTCGCTCACATTCTCAATGCTGAATCAGACGAAGATATTTTTCACTGCATTCTTTACATATTTCATATTGAGGTATGCTCCAACAATTACAATTGTTAACAGTTGTGCTATTTCTGACAAAACTGATTTTGACATTTGTGTAAGTGGATAGGCTAAACTGTTATCCATGATCATCTGGTAAATACTTTTATTCAGTAGTTGTTGATTTCTTGTTCACAGAGTAATTAAAATTATACGAAGACTCTTACTAAGGATTTTTTCTCTCTTCTTGTCTTCTCTTACTGGTTGGATTTCTGCATTTATCATATATACTTTGTTTGGGTTCAGCATTGCTTCTCTTCTTGTCTTTACTGTGTTTGGATGCTTCAACATCTTCTATTTGGCTGGGTTTCTTTTCCTTCTTCATGATAGCTTCTATTTAAATGGGTTGTGTTTATGTGTGTTATGTCTGCTATCATGAGGTGGAGGGCTAAAAAATTAGGGTAACTAACTAGTCTTATTGTCTGGGCTTGGCTTTATACTAGGAGTACTAGTACATGACCTAATTATTAGTATAAATAGGAACGTTGGGTTATGGGTTTGAAACAGATCCCATCCATCAATTATGTTTTCATAAACTGCGGTGTCTCTTTTCCTTCTCTAACCCTATAGCTGTAATGCTCACGCTGTACACTACAAGGCATCTGATGATGGTTTGTACAGGCAAAAACAATCAATTCAGCAAATTGGGGCCTTGTTCTTGTTGATACTTGCAGCAGTTCTTTTAAGCATTGGTGAAGGCTCTAGCAAAGGTTCTACTAGTGGTAATCCTGATCAAATTTTGTTCTATGGAATTATTCCTGTGTTAGTTGCTTCGGTGCTCTCTGGACTGGCTTCTTCCTTGTGTCAATGGGCTTCTCAGGTTACCCAAACATTGAATTTTCTGTTCAAATTTATTTTCTTATACTGATTGATCTAATATCTATCCTATTGGTTCCTTCTACCACAGGTTAAGAAACACTCATCGTACTTGATGACTATAGAAATGTCTATTGTTGGAAGTCTGTGTTTGCTTGCCAGTACTTTGAAATCTCCAGATGGGGAAGCTATGAGACAACATGGAGTTTTTTATGGCTGGACTCCTCTAACTTTGGTAATGTTCTTACTGATATGACTTTTGTGATATAATACTTAGAACTATTAAGATTGTTGTCGTGCTTATGCATGTACAAAAGAAGGTAATACAACCATAAGATGGATATAGAAAGATGAAAGATTCAAGTTTTGTTATTTTGACATCTGTGGCCAAGCAGATGCATATACATGTAAAGTTGGGCTGACACTTTTTCAGCTCAGGATTAGTAACAGTTTCTTTGTTTCTTTTTTCCTTCTTGTTGGGCTTGGGTTGGGAGAGAGGGGGAGGGGGTTGGGTTGATTCCCATATATTCTAGTTGATGGCAAATCTGTAATTAACTGTACTGTATTAGCGCCTTGTTCTGTCTAGTTTTATCCATATGCTAGAGTGATTATACCTTTAACAGATATTGATGTTTCTCAACTTTAAAATTTACATATTGTTTTTTATTCAATTTAGATCCCGGTAATTTTCAATGCCTTTGGTGGAATTCTTGTTGGTTTAGTTACAAGCTACGGTGGTGGTGTTCGAAAGGTAAGTTTTAACTTTGTGAATGACTTATTTGCTTTTGTGTCGCACTATCCTCACATGACGTAAAACTAGTGATCAAATGTTATTGGTCCTAATTGTTAGTTTGTAACGTTCCTATATCAATATCATATATCAGGTAGTTAGCAATAGTTGGGGGGAAAGATTACATACTTTTGATACTTAAATTATATTGTTTAGTTTTACCATTGCTTTGTGGGTCTTTAACATGAATTCTGATATAAATTATTAATATTGTTCAAGAGTAAATATTATTGCACTTTATTGGCATGACAGAAAAAAGTACTTGGACCGCTAATTTCCTAGTGCACAACATTAAATTATTGAGGAACTCAGTAGTTGCTGGACCTGATGGCAATTCTATGACTTTCAAAATTATTTTATAGGGATTAGGGAATGTTAGGGGGTAAAAACCCTGCATATTTTCTGTTTTCTACAAAAGTACTTACAGCGGCACTCATTCAATGTGGTTGCAGGGATTTGTCATTGTTTCTGCTTTACTCATTACAGCTTTGCTACAGTTTATTTTCGATGGAAAACCACCTTCATTGTATTGCCTAGTTGCTCTTCCACTAGTGGTCAGTAGCATTTCAATATACCAGAAATACCCCTACCAGGTTAAGAAGAAGGAATCATAAAATCTATCCACTATTACATGGGGAATCTATTTCGTTTGTTCCCCACTGAAACTACTTTGTTTTTTATCCATAATATCTTAACATATTGTACATGATAGAACATAGAAGACAAGCATTCTTTTCAATGTCTCTTCTCGATCTCAAAAGAATTAGAACGTTTTACAGAGCTCTTTTTTCCTTCATTATCATTTTAAATATTCTGTAACTTGAAACGAGGTATTTATTTGTCTCCTCTTCATTGGGTGGATAACAGGATTTCTGTTTGAAATTTATATTGTAGGAGACAATGCCTGTATCACCTTTGGTGATGATGAAATTTTAAGCAGAAAAACAATTATTGTTGTTAAATTCCGTATGAACTTTGTGGTGCATTGGCGAAGTTTGGGGGTCATGACGATCACCACCTGTGGTTTTGGAAATACCCACCATCCTTTTTGCACCGCTTTGCGTTGTTATTCTGTAGTTAGTTTAGTTTCACTTGTTACCAAAACAGAAATTCCGTATGAACTTAAACCTTTTGAATTTTTTTATCCTTTCCTACTCTTGAATAACACCGCATGGTTTTGTTGGTGATGATAATTCCTGGTAGTGATAGTGGATTACTTCCGGTAGTACCTTTCATCCTTCCCTACATGTGGGTGAAGATCTTCTGCAGTAAACCTGTACAGAAGAATTTGGTGCAGCAACAGTTTATTATGCTTGTTATTTTAATAAATTAGTATAAAAAATATTTTTCACACCGACTTCTATGTAAACAAATGTAAAAAGCTGGTGTAAATAAAAATATTAAATCAATCTATAATGTAATTGATGAAAAAATATTTTTTATACCGGTTTATTAACATTACTGGTATAATAAGGTGTTAGTGCTACTTTACGGGCTCAGTGCACTGGACCTTCATTCCACATTTTGTATCTTTTCTTCCCTGTTTTTTGGTTGAACATGACTTCTACGTGGTATGTTTGTAGTGCTTCTTGAATATTCCAGTCGGATAAATTATCTTAAAAGTTACTAGTACGCATTGCATACCCCCTGAATCTGACCCAAGATCGATCACGTATACTTTGGTAGACTATTTTTAGCTAAACAGGTAAACTAAATAGTGTTTTATTGTTTTTCAAAATTCTATTTTATGCCAAATACAAAGATTCTGAATCTTTCCAAGACCATGGTCGTGTATATTCGAAATGTCATGTTCCATTTTACCAAGCATACATGTTTTACCATCAGTCAGTTCCTTAGAAGATTTTTGCTTGTATTTATTTATCATTTTTAAGGGTTAAGACTTTATTTATTTATATATCCATTATACCCTTACTCTACCTAATAGACACTTTATTGTAGAGAAAAAAAAAGTAGTTGTGTCATTTCTGAGAAAGGAGAAGAGAATTTAGATAGGATGATGCAGGATTTTGGTCTAGTTATTCTCCTACAAAACTCTTCACGATTGATAAAAAATTTTAAAAAAGAGAGAATGTAATCCAGATTGATAGCTTCCATTTAATTAATCAAATTAGTAGGTCGCTTACTTGTCATCAAATTTACTTATTTTTAGGACTTGTTCCGGGTGAATTTCAATTTTTATTTTTAAAAATATAAAATTGTTTTTAGATTTTATGATTTTAAAATTTAAAAAGTTCTTACAAACAAGAATAACATATAATCACAGTGGTGGTGACGGAGGTGATGCAATGGTGGCGATGTTGGGGCAATGTGGTAATGGTGGTGACAGTAATAGTAGTAGAGATAGTAATGGTTTAGGGTTAAGTTGATGGTTGTGGTAATGGTAGTGATGGGGGTGGTGGTTTAAGGTTACGGTATCAATCATGCTTATGGTGGTGGTTTAAGGTTACGGTATCAATCATGCTTATGGTGGTGGTCATGACAGTGTTGAAGTGACGAATTGGTGATGGTGATATGGTGGTGTTGTAGGTGATGATAGTAAGGAGGTGGTGGTGTCGACGACAACAATGGTGATGACCATGGTCTTGTAGTGGTGATGGCAATGTTACAAGTGATGGTGGTAATAACAGTAACGATAATGATAGTGATAATAGTAGTGATGATGATGGTGAGGAAGGTAATTATAATAGTGGTGATGGTGGTTTTGAGTTTAGGATCTAAGGTCATAAATTTATAAAATTGAATTTTTTTTTATAAAGAAATCATTTTTTTTTAGTTTCAAATTTCACTACAAATTATTTTTAAAATGAGTTAAAATTTAACTTAACGTGATTTTTGTCATACATATTTTATTTTCAATTTTACTTTTAAAAATAAAAAACAAAAACTTATAACCACCTCAAACGGGTTGTTAAATCTTAAATTAGTTATATATTAATTGTCTGTTTATAATATATACACATATATGCGCGCATGGATTAACATAATTATATTCAATATAAAAAAAATCTAAAGTAGCTATATTTTGTTTTTAAAATTAAATATATATTTTTAATTTTTATTATCTATAAAAGATATGTGATATATAATAGTATAATATAATACATCAATATTATATGATTGTATTATATAATTTATAATATATATGTTTGATATACATGAAGCAAAGTTTTTTTTACTGAAGTAGAATGATAGCATTAATTATATAAATACATTAATATTTTTAAAGATACATATGTTCACTAAAGACATTGTTTAAAAGAATTAAAAATGAATTTTTTTATTAAGAATTACATTAGAATTAGGTAGAAATCAATGATGATTTTAAATATAAAACTTTTACTTTTAATTCTTTGACTAATATTACAAGAGCACGGTTAACTTTTTTTTCTATTTTAATAAAAAATTCCATTTTCATTCTCCTCTTTTTTTTATTTTAATATTCAAGACAGTTAAGAAAACAGTGTCCGTTTAGTTTCCAGTTGAGGAAACAGAGTTTGAAAAATAAAAAAATTTAAGGGTTGATATTGATCTTTCACGTATTTTAAGACAGTCAAAAATTTATTTGACCGTTGAATGTATTTTTGGGGGTTTGTACGGGAACAACCCCAAAATCAAAGCAAAACAGAGAAAGAAGACAAAAACAAGCGGCATCATCATTTGAAGGTTTTTGGGCGTTGACAGGGTTTAAGGAAACACGGAACTCAGAATCGATGACAATCGCAAACCTTCCCATGGTGCCACTCATACCCATCACCTCATCATCTGACATGAAAGAAATCGCCTTCAAGACGGCCCCTTCAGCTTCCAAGATCGAAATCAAGAACCTCCTCCAAACCTTCTATGGCTTGGACGTCCAAAAGGTCCGAACTTTGAACATGAAGGGAAAAAAGAAGCATTCCGCCGCCACTTTGTTCTCAAAACCTGACTACAAGAAAGCCTATGTCACTCTCAAGAAACCACTTTCCTTCTCTCACCACCTTTACCCATTTCGTCCCACCACCAATAACGTCGACGAGAATAAGAATAAGAAAGTTTTGGCCACTCACCGCTAGGTTGTTTTCCGGGACATGTTGATTTGAATGTTCTGTTGTAATGTTCACTTTTTTTTCTTTTTTTGCCTTTTCTATTTTTCATTGGTTCCATTTGGGCATGAAAACAACATAGGATGGTCCAGTGGTTTTGTCGGAGTTTATTGATTAATGAGGATTGATGGATTTCTACTGTTTGTTGATGAATGGGAATTTTAATTTTGTTTTCACGTGTTACGTTTGAGCAGCAAAGCAAACCCAGAAAATCAATCAGAACCATTTTTTATTTGGGTTTAACATCAGGTATTCTTCAACCGAAGTGATCATGTCCAAATGTGGTGCTTACAAGCTATTTGAATCTAATATCTCAGGTCCAATGTTATGGCAGTGGTATTTTTTCCAGTTTAACTCAACATTGATGTTTAAATTGATAAATTAATCAATTTATTTTGAAAAATGTATTGAATAACTATAATTTTTGTTTGTTATGCATAATGTAAAACCTGGGAATTTGAGTATGGAAGTCTGAAGGCTGTGTGTGTGCAGTTTTGTTGTTTACCATAAACGTGAAGAACTGATAAAAATAAAATACTACTATGATTAAATGCCAGAGTAAGAACAATGTAGCTGTATTTCAAATAATTGACTTTTACAAATGAATGAGTGTTCATCGGGTAGAAGGAATTTGTTATCACTAAATCGATGTAATCAAGCGGACTAAATAAAGATCTGATTTTGAATTCTTCTATTATATGGCATTGGCAGTATTTTTCGTTTAATTTGAATTTCTACAGATATTGTTTCCTCCCGAGTTTCATTCTTCTTCAATTCTAGTGCATTTTGGTTTCCATCTGCTTCTATTATGGTTTTTAACTAAACTTATGAGTTGATGTTCTATCCCCTGTATGTTCTTGGAGTGCACAAGCTAGTATCTAGTCACCCAAGAAAGTAATTCCATTTTCTTCATTAGGACTACTTCCAGTTTTAAATATATACAAAAGTAATTAATACATATATTAAAAATAATGGTTGAAAATAATTATTTGTATTAATGTTATCATATTTAGTTTCTGAAAGTATATATAAAAAATATATTTGGTAGACAAATATATTTATTTATGTTTAAAACCGGAGGTAATAAGTATTACTTATTTTGCACCATTTTCATGCCTTCGTCTGTATATGGAAGCAACAGCCAACAATAAACTTTTCTGTCTTGAAATCAACAATGTTTTTTGATTTAAAATAGAGACTATATGATTCATATAAAAAATGGCTAGAGGTATTTTTGCTACAGGATTTTTTATGTTGAAATACATTTTTAAGACATGGATTGCCTTCTTGGGGTTCCTCTGCGTTGAGTGTGGTTTGGGGACTTGGGTATATCCTGTTTGTTGCCAATTTCAAGTCCTGCTGGTTTTGTATGAAAGGAGTTCTTAATCTTCCGCCAATTCAAAGTCCAGCCTAATGAATTTTTTGGCTTTTTACTTAACTTTTCATACTCCTGTTGTAACTCGAAGTAGTCACTCTGCAGTTCTACCATTTTGGACTTTACATTCTCTAGTTCTGCTTTGAGTGTTTTAATGTCCATACTTGCAGATGTCCCGTTTCCTTCTTGTTCAGATTGGATTCCACTTTGTGCTGGCTCCTTCTCTTGCATTGCTGTCCTCATCTTTACTTGTTCAGAAAATAGAACCTGCATCTCATTGTCATGTATACTTTTGTTCAGGTGACAGGTTTTAACTTTCATTTGTTGCACTTGGCCACTATCACATTATATGAGCCAGTTCCTTTCTGCTGTTTTGTATAATTCCATTCCATATTAAAAATGGATTTGAAAATGTTAGGTTCTTTCTGTTGAATCTCCTCACATGATTTTTATGTCATATCAACATTTCTGGTCTTTAAACTGCTCTTATAAATCAATTATGTTTTGCTGCTATTTCAAGAGAATTTTATTTGTAAATCACAAGAGATAAGTAAAACACAATCTTTCGTGTGTAGAGTTAACAATTTCCAGAGTTTACTGTCAACTGTTTTCCATTGGGATAGGATTGTTTTTATGCCCTCTTTGAGAACATGATTTCAGGGAGGGATTTGGAAGTATTGTCATTTTGTTTTTAACATTCTGTTTATAAGGAGGATTTGTGTTATCCTTTTTCTATACTATTCTTCTTTCCTTCTAAAGTTTATTGTTTCATTAAAAAAGAATTCCATTTTCATATAACTTGGTTCGTATTAAAGGGTTTGCCTTTTGAAAGTTAAAAGTAACAGGTCGGTGAAGTTACGGTTCCTATTATATTGATCGTTAAATATTAGTAACCAAAGATTTAAATATAATTAAAATTATTAATTTCATCCATATTAATAATAGTAATTAGAAGTATTTTTTACATTAATATTATTAAATATTTGATATAGTTTTTTAAGATACCCCTAATATTATTTATTATCCAAAACGTTAGTGATATTAAAAATATATAAAAAGAAGACATATTTGTTAGACAAACTTTTAATAATATTGAAAAAATATAATTTTATTTATATTATCAAATGAAAAATTTTAGTTTTGTTTATATTTAAAACCGGAGGTAATATCTTTTATCTTAAATTGATTTTAATGTTAAATTTGGTCACTGTGTTTCTAGATGGCCTTTTAAAATAGTTAGGTTTCAGAGATCACAAATTTTACCTGGACAACTGTTCTTAGAGACAATCTTTCGTTTTGTGAGGCATGCATGCATGCATCGAGTGAGAGTTTTTCACAGTTCATTATTTTGCAGAGTCTTCTACGGTCATGCTCAGTCAGGGAAGGATGGGTCTGGAGAACCATGAAACATCAATATCAGAATGTCAAAACTGTTTACAAGGCTAAAACTGGAAACTGAAACACAAGAAAATAAGAACTAAAATGAGATGACCTTGAGGTAGGTGTCAATGGCTCTATATACACCATCATCATATGATCGAGTATTTTCTGGTAGCAATTCAGCTAAAACCTGGAACTTGGTAATTGAAAGATTTGGATCTCTTGCAATTTCAGCTAGGTAACTGTCCAAGAGCCTACTAATATTGAATTTCCTGGTTTTTTGCTGCTGTTGCATCTGCTGTTGTTCATGCATCAAGAAGTATTCAACAATTCGTTGCACTACATCTATGTCTAGCATAGTGCATTCTTCAGATGAATTATTCATGCTACTAATGAGGGGGGAAAGAATAGAAAAAGAAAACGGTAGATATCAGTGTCACTAGTCATTTCATAACTCTTGGAGTTCTTTTCTAATTTTTTGGTTTACAGAGTTGTGGAGTTAAATTTGACCTTTAGCATTAATGCCAAACCCAATGTGTGGGAAAAAAGGGTAAATGAAAAAGAGAATTGTAGCATACTCACTTGACCATTTTCCCTTGATCTCCATTTTGATATCTTGGAATTAAAAGATCATTCACCTCAGCATCTTCCAACACCATGCTTACTCTCTTCTCAAGGTCTGTTGTGAGAGCTGGTGATACTGAATACATCATGGCCATCTTTAACATCTGCAACAAGAACTTACATGTGACAGCTTCTTGTTGAGTAGGTATTATGCTTATCAGGCTTTCAATAATTGTCTTTTGCTCCTTGCTGTGTCCAGTGCTCTCTTTCTTCTTCCCACTGAAGATACTGAACTGTAAGTTGCTCTTTTCATGCCCATATCCTCTTAGCCCTTCTATTTCCACGTCCATTCCTGGTAGCCATCTCTTGGCATATTGCATGATACATTTACCAATGATTTCTGCTTTGGTTCCTTTTGCCCTTACTGCTGAAATGATCCGCATAAAATGATCAACGCGGAAGGTAGCCACATCATTGAACCACCAACTTTCTTGATTAGGTGCTGCATCCTCACTTGTAAGCTCATCTTTTGAAGCCTTCCACGCAATGGAATCACAGCATCTTCTGACAATTTGGAGGTTTTCAGCCCATGGAGATAGATTTTCACAAGACTTCAGAACAGTGATAGTATCTTTCCATGAAGATAGCACAACAAAGGTGAGGAAAGCTTCAGTTTTGGAAATGAGGTTACCATCTTCTAGTTCTTCGGTCATTTCTAGGAACTCTGATGCACATCTTAGTGCAGCTATGTTTTCTGGGCTGAAGTCTATTGGAAGGCCATAACAGAACTTTAGAATTGTTTCAAATGTTTCAGACCCACCTGGAAAATTTTCAAGCATGAGCCCATTTCCAGAATTTGAGATCAAAGGCTGAACTTCCAATCTTCCTATGTAGCCACATTTTGATATCAAGGGATACTGTTAAAGAAAAAAGAAGTAGACAACCGTACATAACGATGTTACATCAGAAGTAGCTAACATGTGAAATGATCATTAACGATGTTACATCAGAAGTAGCTAACGTGAAATGATCAAGACATTAAGTTATTAGTCTACTTGGTTTCTTTCTTTATTTTCAGTTTCATATGCCACGTTCTATAATCATACGACATATCTCAAAAAATGTGACTTTATTTTCATTATACTTTTTGTTATTAAAATCATGTCAAGAAATAGTGAAAACAAGCCAAATGTTGCTTTCACTATTTCCTTCCTATAACACCATAGAAACAGTAAATAAAGTAAAAATAATATGGCTTTTTTTGAAAAAACTTATCAGTGAAAGAACATCATTTGAAAATGTTAAATATACATATACATGCAAGGAATAAACCAAATACCCTTTTGGTTCCCCCCTGTTTTTTGCTGTTCTGTTATCAGGAATCCTAACCCGTGTCTAGTGTTCTGTTCTTTCTATCTTGAGTAACAGTTTTGCCAATGGTTAAAGGACACGTGCACGCACAAATACACTCACTAAGAAAAGGAATGGGTGCTTCTTATGCTCACTATGCTAGGATTATGCTCTCTATCTAATATATATGTTGCTGCTGTTCCTGTTTGAAAAAATGTCACCAAACCAATCCAGAGGAAAAAGTAAGGCTTTAATTATGTTACTGTGTTTGTCTTTACCTTGTGAACATTATAAGTGGTTTCCTCAACTTGAATTGAAAAATCTGTTGGGATTTGAGGAGCAATGAACCTGCACAAGTCAAAACCAGAAAAGAAACGTAAAAGAAAATGAAACCACGCGCATACAAGGGGTAGAAGTTTGTTAAGAATAGGAACCGGGAAGAGAAAATAAGAGGGGTAGGGATCACGATGCTTGGTTAAACATGCAAATTTAAATTCATTTAGACATGTAAATGTTGTTAGTACTGGCTTTTTTAGCAGCCTAATCTATAAAAGATGATATACTTGCATCAGTACCATGAATGTTCTCCTCTGAAGCTATCAGCTACTGTGATGAGTTTGTTGGGAATCACAATGCTTTTGTCTGAAACTTGATCAATTCTATCAATGTGAGTCATAGAGTCTTCAAGGGACTTCATGATGTGATGACTCTAGCTAACTGCAGTAAGCTTAGGATATACACAGCATTTTGATGACTAAATGATTGTATAAGAGTTGTCTAATTAATGCTGAAAATTGATTCTGTGGTCAGTGTAGGGATGTAATTATGACGGTTGGTGAGTTGTTTCTTTCCATCTAGGCTATCTGCCTTAATAAAATTCTCTTGCTGTTTGGAAACTATAATTGTGTGAGTGTTTGAGGCCATCTATACATGATTTTTGTTCTTGCTTTTGTAAGTAGCCTTATATTATTTAACTTTTATCTTCAAGGGAAATAGGGAAACATTTATGTTCAGTTGAACTAACAACAACTACCAATGCATCTTAATATTATATAGATGAAAGACTTTAGGAAGAAAAGAACTAAAAGAAAGAAAAAGATGCCATAAAATAGATGGTGCAATAAATATGAGAAGAGAGATAGAGAGAAAAATGATGTATAAATTTTTATTACGTGAGTAAAACATTTTCTACACTCTCCTTCCCTCTTTTAATTTTCCTTATTACTCCAGTCTTCATCGCTCTTTGATTATTAAGAAGGATTTGGGCCCTTGTTTGTCCCCCTTCAACCCTGCATAGCGTGAAACGATCTGTGACCTGTGGCTCACAAGGCATTCTACATCTATTTGGTATTTATGACAACTCAATTTCTTCCACGTTATTTTATTCAGGAAAATTATTATAATTTTAATATGTACAGTTATGTTACACCTCTTACCATGACCGAGTCTATCTATCTTTGTCTACACATGAAAAGGCCAAGTATAGCTTGGATTATGTCCTAGTTGGGAAAATATTTGACTTTCGAGAACTTTCGAAACAATAGCATTTTTTAGTTACTTAGAAGCTTCCAACCTTACTTGCCAAGCATGCCAATTTGTAACAATGAGGTTGTGGAAAACCTATTGTTCAAAACTCTTTCCTCGATGCTGATTTGTCCCAGGTGAGGCAATTGCTGTTTTTGGTTTTGTGCCCACCATTTTTTAACTATCATCTTCAAAGGATGAAGGAAGAGGAAACACACTCATACAAT
Source organism: Clitoria ternatea (assembly GCA_037962975.1). Taxonomy (NCBI): domain Eukaryota; kingdom Viridiplantae; phylum Streptophyta; class Magnoliopsida; order Fabales; family Fabaceae; genus Clitoria; species Clitoria ternatea. The sequence goes on from CM075669.1 coordinate 258,765,602, forward strand.
AAGAGGGGATAGGTTGCACATGATTTAGTTTATTTCCCCGCCTTTGATAATCGCATGTAGATAAATGAGATTGGTATACAGTTTGAAAAATAGAGCCATTAGAATAGAAAAATTTAAAATATCCTTCATGTCGTTTTTTTGTTTGACTGAAAAATCTTTTGTAGGGTTGATCACCAACCCCAATTTTTAACTAAACACCCCCTTATACACCTTTAGATTTTGTCTTTAAGATAACTCAACACATTCGACAATTAATCCAATCCCCTTTGAGACTCCAAGGAAAATCACGACCGCACATCTTTAGGAGTGTTGATAAAAAACAATCTTAGATTTCAACCTATTTGTTAGTGCCAGTTTGGTAACAATTTCTAAAAATAAAAAAAATCAATATATCATTTAAGATAATTAAATTTATATTAAGTCAACTAAACATATATTAAATTTAATTTACTTTCAAAATGTTTTATATCTTATTGAATATAAAACTTAGGAATGATTGTTTAACTAATGGTATAATAAACCTCTTATTTGTTTTCAGGTCTGTAATTGTGTTTATTTAATACTATATTTATTTTATATATACGGTAGAATTAACTAAATCGGGAAGGCCAATAAGAAATATTTATTTTATTTGATATATCTTAAATTGATTTCTTTTAAAAAAATTTCTTAATATTAAATGATTGAAATAATAATCTATAAAAATAGGTAATTGTCTGATAAATCTATGTTTATAATAAATTAGTGATATAAAAAAATTGTTCATATAATACATCAAAAAATTATTAATGTTCCTTTTATTCTAAAACAAAATAATTTAAGTTTATTGAACTGGTCTAGTCCGGGGTCAAGGATCCGGACTAGGAACTAGCTACAAAAGTTGGTGATTTAAGTGTATGTATACCGGTACAGTGGGTATCTGGTATTATAATCTGACCTCTCAGTGGGAGAGTCTGGTCTTGTTGTCCCGGAGATCCTTCTCACCAGACTTTCGCGTTGATGGGGGCGAAAGGTGGTGTCACCTGCGAAGATTCTCCGACGCTCAAGTTAGTGAAAATACTAAAAACACAACGAGCTTGAACGATGTAATAGTAAGTTAAGAGTGAGAACAACATAATCTTGCATGTGTATGAGAATATGTTATTTATAGTTGAACGTGGAAAATGAATCGTTGGGTGCAAGTGGGTCAGGAGGCTCTTATGTCGTGTGTAGCGTACCATTCAGAGTAGTTCAATAATGAGCGTACGATCGAGAGTAGTTCAATGATCAGTGTACGATTCTGACACAGGAATGGGGAAGATCCACCTTTTCTGTATATCGCTCTTGTAGCTGTACTTTGCACCTTTTGACGGGTGACATAGACACCTTCCGCTGTGCAGGGTATCAATCGTGATAAGTGGTAAAGCCACTTATCCTATCGTAGTATAGGCAAGCGGTTATGCGTAACAGGAAAATGAGAACGGATCAGGTTATCCGGTGTCTATCTCGGATAACCGGTGAAGGGAGAGCTCCTAGCACAATATTTTTATAGTCCGGACATTGACCTTTGATACCGGTTGACCTTCCAGAACAGTCAAGATGACGTCTTAGTCTGGAAGCCGGTATCCAGACCAGATCATTTATATTATTAACAAAAGGTATTGCATTCCTTTCTTTGTTGATGAGAATTACTATAAATGAAATATTACTTATTAAGTGCATGTGCTTGCATAGATTCATTTTTAATCTATGGTTACCTATGTGGAGATTATGTGTTATTAGATAAATTTCCGCTCAACTTTTACCTTCCCATTTATTCTCATCAATGCACATTCAATTACCCGAAATAATTTCATATATCTTTTTATGATTTTAAAACAAAATAATTGATTATTTCAAACTATTCAAATATAATAAATTAATTTAAAATTAATTTTCACTTTACACACCTACACATGTAACATCCTAAAATTTATAATTTTAGAAAATAATTCATTAAAGCTCAGTGGAGAGTTTCTGAGTGAAAAATGTCTGATCAGTGAAGAAATTCCGAGTGAAATATGTCTGAGACAGGACATTCCGAGTGAAAAATGGATGTGATTCCGAGTGAAGGAAGATTAACATATTTCCGAGTCCGAATTTGGACGAATGCTTCTATCGGAAAGGATTAACTCTAAGTGGATTGATTCCGAGCGAAAAAGAAGGAGCTCTGACTTTGAATGAACACCATTCGGGCAAAGACGCTCCAAAGTTAAGATATTTCCGAGTGTGGGAAAGTTGAGATAATTCCGAGTAAAGAAAAGGAATATAATTCCGAGTAAAATCTTTCTGGGTGAAAGAACTACTGAGTGAAGTAAAGATTAAGATGTTTCCGAGTGAAACATCATTAAGAGAATCATTACTAGGTTAATAAAACTGTGTCCGAATGAGACACTTTTGAGTAAGGCAAAATTCGAGTGAAACGTCTCCGAGTGAAACGTTTCTGAATGGGTTACTCCGAGAGAAGTACTTCCGAATAAAGAGAAGCTTGAATTTGAATAAGTACTTCTCAGTATGAGAAATTTTTGAATAGGGACCGAGTGAAGAATCTCTGAGTCGTGAGACTTTCCGAGTGAAGTATCACTGAATATGATATTTCCAAAAGAAATGGCACTGATTGTAATAAACCGAATGAGTCTTTCCCAGGAAGAGCACTTCTGGATGGAAAAAGGCTCCAACTCCGAATGAGAATGATTCTGAGTAATAATTCCGAAGGAAGTAGATATCCGAATGATTTTTTAGTTGTTTAGTTTGTACTCGGGTTCGTCTTTGAAATAGACTTCAACCCGGGTGACCCTTTCGAGTGGAAAGATTTCTGAGAGAGGATTGTCTTCGAACTCCGATTGATCTTTCAGTTGAAAAACTTCCGAGTGACGCAAGAGAAAGACTTGACTCGGGCAGAAATATAACTGAGTGAAATGTCTGAATGAGATATTTCTGTGTGGATCATTTCCGAGGAAGGAAAGCTGGGTGATTCATGGATGCAACCTTTCTGAGTGGATTTCCTCCGAATGAAGGAATTCTGAACGGACAAAGGCTTTCTCGGAAAGATGTACCCAGAACGAAACCGAGTCAGAATTAATAATTATTTTAATTATTGAAGCTTTCCATGTCACTCTGTTCTTCTACCTTCCAGCAGATTCTTTTTCTGATATTTTTCTAAGTATGGGACCCTCTTTGATGTTCTGTCCCCTTTTTATTAAATATCTTATTCCTTCCTTATCATTAAAGATACGTGTGTCAGAATTCTTCAATTCATTCACGTCTCTTCTGCATGAACCATACATAAATATTTCTATTGTTGGATTAGTGAAAGACTTTTGAAAGTGAAAAACATCATAATCCTTTTCTTTCCAATTCTCTACTGGAAACTATTGAACAACGAAGAAAATTAAATCTTCATTTCTTCTCTTCACGAAGAAAGCTTTGGACTGATACAGTACTACAATTCCAATCGGAATTCGTGAAGCTAAGATTGAATAGAGCTTGGAAAGTTACTAGAACTCTTTATTTCAAGGTAGGGGGAGCGTTACATTTCAAATGTATGGTTTATGAATGGATTTGGGGTGTTATTGTTATGATTTATATAATATGTGCATGAATTGTTATTGAGACCCCGACTGAGTAACATATTTTATATTTACTTAGCTTCCATTCATATTAATAATATTGAGTTTATATGAGATGCTATAGAATATATGGGACTGATGATTTGATCGGTTGATGACATGAAATGATGTTGGTATGTGATTAATGATGATGATTTGAATTATATTCATGAAGTTATCATGATATATATAACTGTATGCTATGCTTGTTATTATACCGAGTGGTAGCCCTGATGATTGAAATCAGGTGGTTTGTTGATGATTGATGATTATTTTGGCATAGCATTTGCATTCAGACGCACACAGGATTGCAGGGGGCTTGTGATGCCGGCCTAGATGGGAGGGCGGCCTGATGATAAGGCACAGACCCTGTGGTGGTTTCTTCAGATTCCACAGACGCCTTTGAGTTGAACTCAAGGCCGGCCCGTAACACCGAGTTGTGTTACCGCTGTCACTGAAAGTGACTGGTGTTACATTATGGGCACACGCGGTTTGGTACCTGTAAAACGGTCGAATCAGCTGGGAGTTGAGATATTATGTTGTGAAAATCCCATCGTTAGAGTCGGATCCGCATGCATATGTATTGATATATGTTATTGAGAATAACATGATGATATGATCATTGTTGATATGAGATTGTGTAATACGGTTATGTTTTATATTTAGTTATGAATTGGACTTTTAATCCGATTCAATAACTATCATTTGATATGTTTATGCTCACCCCCTACTGTTGTTATTTTTTTACAATGGATATAGGACGTAACAAGGATGTATGAAGACACTCAGCCGATTGGAGCATTATGTATCTACATGTACAGTACATAGTGCACATAGTTATTTTGTAGAAGCCTTGGCCGGCTCCTGTGAATACCGAATTATTATATTATTTGTAAACTTGAATGAGTCGGTCGGCTAATGTAAAATGACAATGTTATTACTTAAACCGAATTCTGTTTTGGAAATTTAAATTATTTTTGAAATGAGCTGGTCGGATTGATGTAAAACTGATACTATTATTGTTGAATCCGAATCCTGTGCTGAAATTTAATTTATTTGTGAAAATTTTATTTGAATTATTGAAATTAAATTTTAAAAATTAAGAACGTTATAACACATATATTAATCAATTGTAGATTATTAAAATACCTCCTCTCCTCTAATCCTTTTTATAAAATCTTATTATATCATTTATATATTAATAAATCTAGTCATTTTAAATAAATGCATTAAATGTGTCAATTGTTTTGGTTATCATTTCAAAATCACCTTTCATATTAATAAGAGAAATATATTTTCTAAATTTTATTTATTTCAAGAGAGAACATGTAATTAATAAGGACATGTATTGTAAAAAAATAATAAATACACATTATAGATTGCATGAGATCTTTAAAAAAAGAAAAGAAAAACTCAAAAATAGATATTATAAAAAAGGATTAGATAGAATAATATCTAAGAATAATTTATACCAAACACATCCTAATTTAGGTTACATTAATGATTAATTAAAAGTTAGGTAGACATTGGATACACAATTTAATTAAAAATTTATACAATAAATTATTTATATATTAAAATTTGTCTTATAAAGGATGAGTTCAGAAAAAAATTTATTAAGTTATTTTTAATTTATTTTAATAAATTATTTCATGTAATCTGTTAAAATAAGTTATTTTAAATTTATTCTGAAAAAAATTATGATAAAGTTTATAGTATAAACTTTTATTTGAAAATAATTTACTATATAAGAATTTAATTAAGTTCCGTATTTAAACACAACCAAATTTAATCATAAAATTTATTAAAATAAGTTAAAAATTAATTTAATTTAATAAATTACATAATTTTATTTAAAATAAATACAAATAACTTATAAAATTATAAATTATTTTCATAAATTCTTCCCGAACAAAATCAACAATAAATCAATGATTTCCTCGAAACTCGAAACTCGAAAATCTTACTATAAAATTATCCTATTTATTCCTTGTTATTTTCGACCATCTAAGATCTAAGCATAACGTACCCTTTTTTTCAATCTTTCATTTTCGTAGTCTTCTGTATTCATGTCTGTGTAAGACGCGCAAATAAATTTATGCGCACCATGTCCGATAAAAGAAAAGGAAAAACATGTTATATTATATATAAATATTAAATAATAATAATTAAAGGAATGGTTATATTATTAACAAAACTCAACATACTTGTCAAACTTTAAATATGTTGTTTGCTTGGAATTTAAATTGTCATATAGTAAGTTACAAGACTTTTCTAATGTCTTTTAGGGTTGATTTTCTGAAATTACTTTTTAAAATTGATTAAAAAGAGTTTAATTAATTCAATATACATATTATTAGATAACTTTATTTTTATAATTTTATATATTTTCATGTCTGATTATTCATTTTGTCAATGATATGAGAAGGAATGTTTATATTATTTAAATATAAAAGGAAATGTTTAGAAAGAAAGAAAAAGGAAAATGAGGGAGGAATATGCACCTACACCTACACGTGAGTCGTGAGACAAAATCGCGTTATGCGGTTGGCAGTTAGTTTGGAGTATATATAACGTCGTATCGCATTTGGTGGAATTGGATTCATTCAGATTTGTGTTTGTGAAAAATATGGCGACGGTGTCCCCTCTCGCCAAATACAAGCTGGTTTTCTTGGGCGATCAATCTGTGGGCAAAACCAGCATCATCACCCGCTTCATGTACGACAAATTCGACACCACCTATCAGGTTCCTATCTCTTCCTTTTTCTGCAATATGGATTTGTTTCTTCTTCTTTCGAATTTTATGGGACCGCGTTATTCAGAAATCATTTTGTGTTTGGTTACATGCTAGAATAGAATGTGAGGAAGAGATTATGTTTTAATAGTTATCCGGAATTCATTTTTAAGGTCTTGGTTATTGTATCTGGTGAATTGGATGATACTTATGAAATCAGATGATGAAATGAAGATCTATGAAACAAATCAACGGTTATTGGAAAAAATGTGGATTAAAACTGGAAAAGAAAAAATAAAATAAAATAACATGAAAGATTATTTCTTAATCTTAACATTTTATATCAATAAGAGAAAATATACGAAAAAATTTAAATAAGGATTAAATCCAACATTCATTAATTTTACGCATATTTAACCCTTATAAATGTTTTTTTGGTTCTTGCTGCTAGCTGGATTGTTGACGATTTTATTTTTTGGCTATCGAAATTTCAGGCTACAATTGGTATTGACTTTTTGTCAAAAACAATGTACCTTGAAGATAGAACAGTTCGTCTGCAGCTTTGGTAGGATGAGTTCCTCTTTAAGTCATATATGAAAGCTCAGCATATTTATATTTGTTTGTTTGTTTTTCAAAAGTCATATGAACATTACCGACAATTTTTGTTTCATATGTTCTTTTTGCTATTTCTGAGCTTAGTACATTTTAATTTCACAGGGATACTGCAGGGCAAGAAAGATTTAGAAGTCTCATTCCAAGCTACATAAGAGATTCTTCTGTTGCAGTTATTGTATATGATGTTGCTAGTGAGTTTTATTTGTTCTTCTCTACACCACTTTTTTCAATTTAGTTAACAGGATTTTTTCTGGATCTTTACCTATTTTCCCAAGACATAAGTTTTCCAAGTTATACGGATCGTGTAACTCAAAAAGGTTGTATAGTGTATCTGCATTCTTATATATATATATATAGTGGTTTGAGTGACTGTTCCTGATATGGTTTTACAAATAAGATATCTCTCTCCCTCTATGTGTGTGCCCGCACTTGCTTGCACAAATGCCTGCTATATTGTGTGTTATTTTATCTTATTTGTGTTTTCATTGGGATTTGGAAGTACTTTGATGTTCATTTTCCCAATAAATAATGGTATGTTTAAGAAAAATTTATAATTATTTAACCTAGGTGAGCTGTTCTAATGCAGACAGACAATCATTTCTGAACACTAACAAGTGGGTTGAGGAGGTTCGTACTGAACGTGGCAGTGATGTTATTATTGTCTTGGTTGGAAACAAAACTGATCTTGTTGATAAAAGGTGAGTACTAATTACTAAAGTTTGGTGAAGTATGATTTATGTTCTGAAACATCTTATTAGTTGTCCAAATGTTTTGGCATACAAATAATTGCTAGCTTGTTATGTTCTTTCGGATACTATGAGAATGGGAGTGTATGTCTAGTTTTTTAGTACCCAGCAGCCAAGCTGATCATTAATTTCCTTAAAGATGGTTGGTTACTTGACAATAGACGATTAAATAACCCCCTAAATTCACCAAGATAATTGTGTGTTGGTATAATCATATGATTTCATATCAAAAGCCATATTTATACAGATGTTTATATTTACTAGATTGATTGGAGTTTTCTGTTTCATCCTAGAACTGTAAAAGGTTGGTAGGTTTAATATAGTTTTAAGATGGCCTAAATGCAAATTATTTTTAGGATGTGAACTTTGGGTGTATTAGTAGTTATAAATGGTAGAAATCATAGCTGTCTTACGAAGCCATCATTGTGTTTGCCATTCCAGCATTCTGATGTTTCAATCTATAGCTGTCTTACAAAGCCATCTAAATACTTGAACAGGCAAGTTTCTATAGAGGAAGGAGATGCCAAGTCCCGTGAGTTTGGAATCATGTTTATAGAAACGAGTGCAAAAGCAGGCTTCAATATCAAGGTGAAAATTAGTGAATTCTCCCGTCATCTTGATACTTTTAGTTTATTAGAGCATGTTCCTGAACACTGATGCCTGTGATCTATCGTATCTTCAAATTCATGATCAATTATCTCTTCGTTTCTTAAGTTTATCTTCCACATGTTGTTCCTGTATCCTTAATGTTTTCTCTCAACAATGCAAAATTGCAGCCTTTGTTTCGTAAGATTGCTGCTGCCTTGCCAGGGATGGAAACTCTTTCTTCTACAAAACAGGAAGACATGGTGGATGTAAATTTAAAACCCACTGTGAATTCATCCCAGACAGAGCAGCAAGGTGGAGGTTGCTCTTGCTAGAGAACACCATTCTGAAAAGAGCCAATATTTGTTCATTGAATATAATTCTGGGATTGGTTGCTTAAATGGAATTGAAGGAAGCGTGTTTCAATATCAATGATCCTTTAGAGTACTTGGTGAGGGGGACAAATTGCAGTAATGGTTTTGATGTATGACAAAACTAATTGATAGTTATTTTTTTATTTGTTATACAAGTAGGTCCTTGATGTAAGAATGCAGGTAATAATCAAGCTCATTTTTGTACTTGGTGAGGGGGACAGATTGCAGTAATGGTTTTGATGTGTGACAAAAAATTGATAGTTATTTTTGTTTGTTATACAATTAGTCATGCAGGTATAGTCCTGCTCTCTAAATTGCTTTAGGTTTACCTTATCCTTTAGAGATACATAGTAAGACATATTTGATGTTTGTTGTTTTTTCTTGTAATAACGATTAAGGGAGAAGAATAGGTGAGTGTGATGACTTGTTCATGTCAGGCACCAACCTGGTAGGAATTTAAAGATATTTGAATGGTAAATACTAGCACCTATACTACTTATTTATTTATTTATTTGTTTATTATTTATTTATTTATTTATAAGGATGGGCAAAACTAAGAAACAACGGAAGAAGGATACTCCTGCAAGATCATTCTTTTACCAACAAAGAGTACCTATGGGCATGGAGTACTTGAAATATTCATCTTTGTACTTTGAACCCCTCAAAAAACTAAGTTGTCAGAATATAATTCAATTCAGTGCTTAGTCGACAAACAACTTAGGTAATCTCAACATTTGCTCGATCTAGTTTGGAGTGCTCGAAAGATTAAAGACGAGAAGTTACAAATAACCAGTATTTAATTAATGAATTTAATTAGAATATAGTTTTTATATTTTCAATTAATCATATATCGACACGCACCTAAAAATTATTAATTTTTATAATAACTATATTTATAATTATATCTACAATATATATATATATATATATATATATATATATATATTTGGTTGACAGTAAAGAAATCTTTGTACAAATATTATATCAAAATAACTCTTGTTTTATGAGGCATGAATATGTGTTATTATTAGAAAAGCAAAGAGAGACGGCTGTCATTTAAATAAAACTAAAAGCCGTTTGCTGTGAGAAATTTAAAATATTACCTGAATAAGTGGTACTGGTATTTGTGGTTTATAGAAGAGTATGTGTCAAGTTAATCCAAAAGATGAATTGGAGTCTTGAATGGAAGTACATGTTTTAAGCAAAAAAAAAAAAAAAGTACATGTTTTGCTCATTTAATTTTAAAGTGGTTTTTTTTGAAAAAATAAAGTTATTTTTATAAATTTTAAGTGTAACAAATTAACAGCCAGATGTATCATTGAGATTTTTCCCTTTTTCCAGAGTGAAAGTAATAAGATAATGAGACGGAAAAAGTACTGCGAGGCTGAGACTATTATCTTAATTAATAACTATAATGTTATACTTTCTTTAAATTTAACTATTTATAAAATAAAGATAAATTGCAGTAGTGTTGTACCATCTAATAAAGAGTCCCATGTAGCGGTGTAATGTGATAGGTCGAAGTTAAATCCGTTGGAAATAGAAGTATTTGGTTCATTTCATAGGTTTGGGATCCATGGAAATAAAAGGTAAATGTGTTTAGGTTTATGTGAGACACAAAATAATTTGGGATGAAATTGCTCATTGAAACACACATTATCAAGTATTTGAAATATGAGAGTCGTTGTGCTTGGATTGATGAAACACACACATGTGGTGATTGAAGCGGCGACTTGTTGGTCCATCATCTCCATTTCTTTTTAGAACAATGAGTTCTTAGATTGAACATTTTCATTATATAATTTGACTTCCGCTTTCAGCTTTATCTACGGAACTGATTATCTATTGTATTGAAATTGCAACCAAAATGAAGAGTCTTAAGGGTTATAGTGGTAAAAATAATATTTTATTTACTATTTGACTTAATCCCTTGTTCGATATCAGTCCTTAGAGCAGCCGATGTGAACCCATGAGGAGACAACACATCATCCAGACTCCTCACATCGGTTGAAATAACCACACTTTCATTAACCAGAGATATAGCCCCTTTGAGTGGCTAGTGACCGGAGTCTTGAAAAGATAAGACCAAATCAACATCGGTCATAAATAACAGCCAACACCCTCATAACTGGTAAGCTTTCATACCCATCTTATTGACCCGATATAGCTCCGAACTAATTTGATATTAGAATTCGAACTGACTTGAACGTCGGAGTGTCTTTGCAGCTACTACCCCTTATGTTGGGCCGGTGTGAAGAGCTTGGTTAAAACATCCTAACCTTAATATAATTAATGGAATTAATTAAAATTAAGGATTAATTTTTTGTGATTTATTAAATAAAATAAAATATAGAAAGATCATGAAATAAAAGAATTAACACATATCCCTGGACCATTTAAAAGAACCTATCCCATATATGGCGATATGAGAAGGTGTGAAATTTAATTAAAGTGCTGGATAATCAATATTGCGATCATCACAAGAATTAGCGGAAAGCGTAATCTAATTATTAAATAAAAGAAATTACTTTGGTTCGAAGGCCCAAAGAGGGATACTAGAATATTTAAAATAATGATGAATAAATAAATTAAAAAGGAATTAGATAGAATAAAAGAAATTAAAGAAAATTTAAAAATTAAAATGTTTGAAAAAAAAACATGTTAGAGTATCAAGGGTATTACGCTTAAGCGAAATACCCCCTCGCTTAAGCGAGCATGCATTACACGCCCAGTCACGTTGTCCCACGCTTGAGCGTGGAGAGAAGAGGAATCAGGGGCACGAGTGCGCTTGAGCGGCTCCCCCTCACGCTTGAGCGTGGAAACCATGGGCAAGGGGCGCGCTTGAGCGTGCCACTACTCACGCTTGAGCGTGCCACTACTCACGCTTGAGCGTGAACATTCTACCACGTGGTCACGCTTAAGCGTGACACGCTCGCTTGAGCGAGAAGACTTCCAGAAGCTAATTTTCTTTTACTCGCTTGGGCGAGAGACCCTCGCCTAAGCGTAATTTATCCAGAACCTTACCCTAATACAAGTCGCTTGAGCGAGCATTCCTTCGCTTAAGCGTGATTTTTACAAAATGTTTTCTTTTAGTGTACGCTTGAGCGAAACCTTGCCTCGCTTGAGCGTAATTTGGTCAGTGAGCACCCTTATGACCAAAAGGTCATCTCACTTGAACGAGGATTGTTCTCGCTTGAGCGAGTTTAACAACGAATGTCTATACATTAAAATTTCTCACACAACATAACCTGTAAAACTCATTAACTAACTTTCAAGCTACCTATTTTGCCCATTTTAAGTTTGATTAATACAAAACTTCATGGGCACTATATTTTCCCCATTTCGGAGCTGTTGGCGAGTCCGTTCGCCAAAATTCGGACACATGACCAACTTATGTAGAATTTTGTAGTATGACTAAAATATGCTATTTAAATGCATCAATCCCTTCTAATTCCATTCAAACAAGGTAAGATCTACCTACTTATCTCATAAATGATGTGGGGAACCTATTAATTCCTTCCATGAGTTCTCAAACCCTTCAGATCACAAATTCAATCTTTCAGTTCCTAATTACTCATTATGCACAATGAACTATTCCATACTCATGGATCATAACATTCCCTTTAAAGCACACATACACACACACACACACACACACACACACACATATATATATATATATATATATATATATATATATATATATACAAGAACAGATTTTTGGCTTCCAAGTGAAGCTATCAATTATCACAACCACGAAATATTCAGACATATCATAAAATATTCTCAAGAGCCGGCCAAAGCAAATACATACTATTATGCTCAATATGTACAAACATATGTACATAACACTCCATGTTTATGTTGAGTGATTTCTCATATGCCTTCACTTCTTCCTATATCCACTGTATAAACAATCACAAATAGGGGTGAACATATTACATGTTAAATGACAGTTATTGAATCAGATCACTTATCCAATTCATTAGCATATATAAATAATATTCACATTTCATACAATCTCATCACATTTCATACATTCATATATTCTCAAATAGCCATACAGTCCATATTGTTCTCAACATCATCCATCAATGCATATACATGCTCACTCAATTGGATCCAATCATTCATTATTTAGTTTTATTTTGTGTTGCAACACTGACTCTCAGCCATATACTCAGCTCTCAACTGATCCGGCCGTTTTACTGGTACCAAACTGTTTGCCCTCTCACGTGACACAATCACTCTCAGCGACAACGATAATGTCACGGGCTAAACCCGAGCCCCGCTCAAGAGGTTTTGCCTTGAGTCCCACCCAAGGTCTTTTGTGGAATCCTCGAAACCACAATCATATAAATTCTCTTTCATATTCATGTATAGATACAACATCTCATGCTATCTCAATTTGCATCTCATGCATATAATTCACATCAATCAAGTATCCTACTACATCTCATGCATAGGAACCATTCATTTAAGTCAATATAACTCATACATACATACATACATATATATATATATATATATATATATATCTTTACGCACATAAGTCCCATGTATCATATATTCGGGATATCCTACTAATAATTCATAGCATATAACAATTAACATAACAATATCATCCCGAATCTATTCATAAACTATACATTTAAAATGTAAAGCTCCCCTACCTCGTATAGAGAATCCTAGAAGTTCTGAGAGCTATCGAACACTCACAACTGTGAATTGTAAGCCTCGATCTCTATTCCTTGAATCAAACAACTTCCTAAAATTAACAACACATGTACTTAAACAACGTATTCGACATTAACTTTGCATTTCAATCAATAAATGTCAAACTACAATTATTTTTGGTATGTTTTAACTTACCGACAAGCTTCAACGACTTCCGGTATTTGATTTCAATTAACTCCGAACTCCAAAAACTTCTAAAATCTTTCAAAACTACATTATTCCATTGAAACAACCATTATTAAGCTTCAATCTACAAGGTTAGCAATCTAAAAGCCACTTGATTCCACTTTTCCAAGAAAAGCTCAGAGTTCTTAATAAAACCTAAGCTCTCCACTTATGTCAATGGCTTTCAATTGCTTGGAATTCATGAAATTGAAGGAATCAAATGAGGGAAACAAGATTAAACCATAACTTAATATGAGAGTTCATCATCTTACCTTAAATTGGAGAATTTAAGCTTTCTCTCTCCCTTTTTGATTCAAATTCCCCACGTAACAGAGAAAGGAGAAGAGGATTAATTCCCACTTCAATTTTAATGATCTTGGACGCGTTGGTCATTATAACAATTGTTAGGGACATGTTCGTCATTTTGATAATTGTTCTAATTAGTCTCTCATTTTCCTTTAAATCTCTCTTTTAATCATGCTTTGATAATAAATCCTATTTTTAGGATGTTACATTGGTAACGTCACTTGATGACAACGGTCCGATCCATGGAACTGACCCTATATACCTACCCATCAAACATTGGCTCTGGACTTTGATACCGACACATCACTTTGGACCTCGGTTATTGGCCAAATCACTATTTAAATAATTTTAAAAAATAAATTCCCTCTCTATTCTTTTAATTTATACCAACCTAAATGTAAAAAATTCTTTTTAATTTCCACTTAATTCTTTTCTATTTATTTTATTTCCATTCAAATGTTTTCTCCTTATTTACTTAGTAAAAAAGGAAAGTTGGAGACACCTATCACCCCAAAGAGAAAAATTAGAATTTAGAAATGGTTTAAGTTTAGTAGTTAATAGAATTAATCATAAAGGGATACATAAAAAGTTAACTGATCCTTTTTAATAAGAACTATTGTTTTAATTTTTCAGGATCTTTTTATAAGTTATTTTTAAATTATGATACATAAATTTTTTTTAATACATCCTTATTAATTACATATCTCTCTTGATATTTAATGATTTTTTTTAAAATTATTTCTTTCACTTCATTAATATGAATGGTAATTTTAAAAGTATTATAAAAATAAATGACAAATTTAATACATTTACGTCAAATAACTAAATTTCTCAATTCATATGAAATGATAATAGACTTTTATGAAAAAGGAGTAGAAAAATAATTTAAAATTACTTTAAATGTAGTTTTGCATATGTTCAATACATAAATAAACTATTTTATTTATATAATAATTTATAATGGGGCAACTATTAATTAAATAATATTAAAAATTAAGAAAAAATAATTTAAATATATTATTAATGTAAAAAATTTATGATAATTATAAACTACACTAAAAATTACCCCTTTTTCTTTTTAATACCATTCTCAATTTATTGTGTGTCTTTATAGCTTTTTTAACACATACCCTTATTAATTGTATCATTTATTGATATCAATATAATTTAAAAAATTTATTTCTCTCTTAACCAATATAAATGGTACATTTACAAGTTTAACAAGAGTAATTAACAATTTTAATGTATTTATTTAAATTGACTAAATTTCTTAATATGAATAAAATAGTGGAATATAATCTTATAAAAAGTATCAGATGTGTTATGCCTTTAAATGCATTAGCAAACAATATAATTTATAATCACACTATAATTATAATATAGGAATAATTAAGATTTTTATTATTTTACGGTTAAATACGATCTTGGTTATTCTGTTTTGGTTATGTTTTTTTTTTGTGTCTAACTTCAAAAGTTAAACAAGAAGCTAATAAAATAATATAATGGTTATATCAATAAAAAAACTACAAAATTGATTAAAAAAACAGAATCATCAAAAAGTATTTAACACTTAATTTTAGTTCTAAAAGCTGAGTTAGAATTAATTTTTTTTATTGGAATAAATATAATCATTTGATAAAAAAATAAAAAACATGTATTTTCAATAAAAAAGTTATAACTTCTTATAAACTCAACTTTTAGAATTGAAGTAACCAAAATCCTATAATTAAACAAAGATGGTAATTTTTATGAAGTTCTTTTCGAAAAAGAAAAATAATGAATAAAGAAATTAAAATTCGGAAAATGAGAAAGAAACACGATTTGCATTGCTAAATGAATAGGGAGTGAAATTATTTTAAAGAAAGAATGACGATACCACGGAGCCACCAACCTTCAAAGAAACGGCGACGAAGAAGCAATGTAGAATAGATGCGGCGATGGAAGCTATGCAGTCAAATCTCAAAAACCAAATTTACATTGAAAAACGTGAAAACTGAAAACCAGTTTTTTTAGATCTTTTTCAAACAAAATTTTAATTTCTCGTACTCAGTATCAAACACATACAATGCTCCAGTTGATCAAACAACCCCCACCTTTTGATTCCTTCTTCCCCGGTGGCTTGTTCCTCCCCGCTGACACACTTCCTTCTTCATTCCTTTCATCCATTCCATCTTCTTCTTCTGATCCTCAGAATGTTTCGTGTTTTTGTTGGGGTCACAGAGAGAGAGTTGGTGGTGTGTTTTTGTCCCTGAGTTTGTCTTTTAACGGAAACGGTCGAGAATCGGGTGAAATTGTGGGCCAACATCAACATGAGAAAAAGGCGGAAGACGATGGTGTTTGTGAAGAGAACGAGAATGGATCGGGTGCCATCAACATGACTAAGCATCTTTGGGCTGGTGCTGTTTCTGCCATGGTTTCAAGGTCTTTTCTATACACTTACACACATTTCCATACTCTTCTCATATTTGATCACTGCACTGATTCTTACACTCCTCTTGATAAGCAATGCCCTTAAGAAATGGCTAAACAAACTAATGAATACTTTTTTTAATTGAAAATCACAATGAAAAGGTATAATATTTTTTCATTAAAATTTTACGGTCTTATTGTTTAATTAGTGCACTTGATGTACAAGTTAACAACTTAACATTTGTGCTCTTTATTTAGTTATTTATTTCGGTTTCATGGAATTAATAAATGGAAGATTTTTTGTTAGAAATCATGATGTAGGTACATTTATAGTAATAAGTTTCTTTTTCTATTACAACGGACCCAAGCAACCTTTTGTTATAATATTTTTTATTTTTTTAGTTACTAGTTGTTATTTGTTTTTTTGTTTTAAAACATTTGTATAGGAAAGGACTATTACATAAAAAAGTTGTTTTCAATAAAAACTTCTACTTTTTACTTTGGGTGAAGAAGCTGTCTTTTTGTTTTGAAGCTTTTTGTGCTTTGCAAGCATGGTGTTTGTCCCCCTTTTTTGACAGCAATTTTGAAAGTAATGTGCAAAATGCTATTGTCTTGCATGTGCACTGTGATTTGGAAACTGTAACGTGTAAGTTTGTTATCTAATGCATTCTGTTTGCTGTATCAGAACTTTTGTTGCGCCTCTTGAGAGACTTAAGCTGGAGTACATAGTTCGTGGAGAACAGAAGAATCTTTATGAGCTCATTCAGGCAATTGCAGCTTCTCAAGGGTTGAGAGGTTTCTGGAAAGGAAATTTTGTAAATATTCTTCGCACTGCACCCTTTAAGGCAATAAATTTTTATGCCTATGATACATACAGAAATAAATTGACAAGGATGTTGGGAAATCAAGAATCTACTAATTTTGAGAGATTCGTCGCGGGCGCTGCTGCAGGGATTACAGCCACCTTGCTCTGCTTGCCCATGGACACTGTGAGTGGAAATTTAGGGTATTGTTAGTTGTGTGTGTGTGTTCTCTATGATAACTGTCTTTGCTTGCTTTGTGTTTAAGTTTTATCTGGATTGTGATGCTATAAGGAGCAATATGATAAGATAGGAGAGGAGAGGTATATAAATTTTATTGCTATTGTTCAATTATAGATACATTTTCTTTGGATTGTCATGTTGTGAGAAATATGATATGATGTGTGTGAACTAATGTAGGCTTGTCTAATATGGTGTTTATGGACACATTTGATATGGTCACATAGGGCTTACCAACTCAATGAGTATTAATTTGCAAATAGAACATTTATTGCTAGCCACATTTCAATCCCATTCTCTTTTAAGTAGTGTATTTCATGCTAGCTTGTTGACAAAATAGAGGGGATTACTTACTGATCTTCTTATCTACCCTTCTATCTAAAGTTCTAAACTGCTTCTCTGAGTTCACTGGATGCTTAGTCCCTCTCTTATTCACTTGCCAACTAGGGTTGTCGTTAGTGCTTAGAAATGGAACATTGTCTTGAAGGACTTTTGGGAGTTGTAAGCATGTCCTAAGTCATAATTCTTGCATTCTTATCTAAACTTTGATGTCCATGATGCTCCTTGATTGCATGTAATGATGTAATCTTTGTTAAATAACAACTGTGCATTTGAATCATATTAAATATGGTGCATGCTTAAGACTTTATTTGAATACCAAAGACACTGTTCATGGTAATTAACTCAGTCGTGTCTCACCTTTCATGATTTGGTGTACAAAAATGTCTTCTAGAATTTTAATGTAGCCTACTCAAACAACCTATTTCAATTAGTAAAATTTTATTGAACTGCATTGTAGTTGCATTCTAAGAGTGATTTCTTTCAGATTAGGACAGTAATGGTAGCACCTGGGGGTGAAGCAATGGGAGGAGTGATTGGTGTCCTTCGCCACATGATCAAAACTGAGGGCTTCTTTTCTCTTTATAAAGGTTTAGTACCTTCCATTATCAGCATGGCACCTTCAGGTGCTGTCTACTATGGTATTTATGATATTTTGAAGTCAGCATATCTGCATTCACCCAAAGGAATGAAAAGAATCCAACACATGAAAGAATGGGGTGAAGAGCTGAATGCTTTAGAACAACTGGAATTGGGTACTATTAGAACTTTATTGTATGGGGCTATTGCTGGTTGTTGTTCTGAAGCTGCTACATATCCCTTTGAGGTCGTAAGGAGACAGCTTCAAATGCAAGTTCGGGCGACAAGATTGAATGCATTGGCAACTTGTGTCAAGATTGTTGAGCAAGGTGGTGTTCCTGCTCTCTATGCAGGATTAGTTCCCAGTTTATTGCAGGTATAGCCTCTGTTCTGAATAATATACTGTTAAAATACCTGTATTTATTTGTCAGGTTCCTTAGCTTTTCTAGAAAGCCTTGCTGTATGCTTTTCTTTATGCCCTGTTTTATGCATTATGTCTCCTATTATGTCTCCTTTTGTTTTGTATATAATTGTAGCAATTCCTCATTAATGAATATACAGAATATTTTTGAATCTCAAGTTGGTATCAGAGCAGGTTCGATCCTGCTCTGCAGTCAGCGGCGCCGCCGCCTGCCGCCGCCCGCCGCCGCCGCCCTCGCCGGCCACCGTCAACCGGCACCTTTTTCTCCGGCGAACCTAGGGTTAGGATCGCCTTGAAGAGCGCGGCCTATCCCTGGTAACCGCGTCCCCGACGGCTCGCTCACGCGCCCTCACGCGCCGCCCAAGCTCCGTCCACGCTCCGGCGCGTGAAGCCCACGCGCCGCCCTCCGGTGACCGCTTCTTCACCGGACCTGGCTCGCCTGGCTCGGTTTCTCCTCCCCTCTCTGTTCCAAGTCTCGGGTTCAAGTTTTGCCAAGCTTGAACAACTATTTCTCTAATTTTTCTCCTTTTTGGGCTTTATTTTTCCCTAAAATGGCTTCTGCTGGACCTGTTTGTGCTTTTTCTGGTACCCCAACCATTACTACTGCCAAACTAAACTGGAAAAATTATTTATCTTGGTCTGCCTCAGTTGAGTTGTGGTTTCTTGGCCAAGGGTACCATGACCACTTGGAGAAGGAAGCTACAGCTGTGTCCAATACTAAAAAATCTGAATGGGAGAAGCTTGATTTTCAACTATGTGCTGTGCTATGGCAATCTGTTGAACCAGAAGTCTTAGAATTTCTTCGGTCCTTCAAAACGTGTTGCTCTTTCTGGAAGAAGGCTCAGGATATATTTGCCAATGATATTCAACGTCTGTTTGATGCGACCCAGAAAGTGGCTGGCCTAAACCAGACCAATCATGATATGATTGCTCATGTTGCTAAAGCTCGGGCTGCTGTGGAAGAACTGAAGAGATTCCTTGTGGCAGATTCATTGGAGGAGGTTAATAAAAAGCTGGATAAATTTTACATGGTCCTTATCCTGAGAAGTCTACATTCAGATTTTGATCATGTGCGTGACCAAATTCTTGCTGGTGATAAGGTCCCATCAATGGACTCTCTTGTTACTAGACTCCTTCGTGTTCCCACCTTGATGAAAGGAGAAAATTCAGCTGAAATTGTGGAAGCATCTGCCTTGGCAGCTCCACGTAGTACTAGAGGGGGTCGCAGCAACAGAGGAGGTCGTGGTGGAAGAAATGGACGACCTCAATGCTCTTACTGCAAGCGAATGGGTCATACTCAAGAGAATTGCTTCTCCCTGCACGGTTTTCCTGACAAGGCTGCACATATAGCTAAATCAGAAAAAACCGACACTAAACTTTCTGATGAGGAGTACCAAGAGTATTTGAAGCTGAAATATGAAAAATCTGTTTCCATGCCAAGTAGTTCAACAGCCTGTATCTCTCAATCCACGGAGGATTGCAGTCCTTGGATTCTTGACTCAGGTGCTTCTGACCACATTTCTGGTAACAAATCCTCATTCTCATCTATCTCTTCTCCAAATATTCCCCATTTTATTACTGTAGCCAATGGGTCTCAGGTTGCATCCCAAGGAATTGGTCAAGTTCCTTTGTCTCCTTCCTTAAAATTAAATTCTGTATTGTTCCTTCCCCAACAGATCCTCAGACCATGGCTCCTTCGAATGCGTCACCTGATTGTGCTACAGCCTGGCCCATCGCCCTTAGAAAAGGTAATCGTTCAACTCGAAACCCACATCCAATTCATAATTTCTTGAGTTATCATAGATTGTCCTCTTCATATCTCTCTTGTGTTTTTTCCTTATCATCTCTCACCATTCCTAAAAATATCCATGAAGCACTTGATCATCCTGGATGGCGACAGGCCATGATTGATGAAATGCAGGCTCTTGAACACAATGGCACTTGGAAACTTGTCCCTCTTCCTCCTGGGAAGAAAACTGTTGGTTGCAGGTGGGTCTATGCTATCAAAGTTGGCTCTGATGGTAACGTTGATCGCCTTAAAGCCCGGTTAGTCGCCAAGGGATACACTCAGATCTATGGCCTTGATTATTGTGACACATTCTCTCCGGTGGCTAAAATTACCACAGTTCGTCTGTTTCTTGCTATGGCTGCCATGCGTCATTGGCCTCTACATCAACTAGATATTAAAAATGCCTTTCTTCACGGTGACCTTGAGGAGGAAATTTATATGGAGCAACCTCCTGGATTTGTTGCTCAGGGGGAGTGTGGCTTAGTATGCAAACTAAATCGATCTCTCTATGGGTTGAAGCAATCTCCTCGAGCATGGTTTGGTAAATTTAGTCACATTGTGCAGCTCTTCGGACTGAAAAGAAGTGAAGCAGATCATTCTGTTTTCTATTGTTTTACATCTCCTGGAAAATGTGTGTATCTAATTGTCTATGTGGATGATATAGTAATTACAGGAAATGACGCTGCCAAGATATCTCAGTTAAAGAAACATCTATTCAGTCATTTTCAAACCAAAGACCTGGGTTATTTGAAGTACTTTCTCGGAATTGAAGTGGCTCAATCAAAAGATGGTGTTGTGATCTCACAAAGGAAGTATGCCCTTGATATTCTACAAGAGACAGGTCTGGAAAATTGTAAACCAATTGATAGTCCTATGGACCCAAATCAGAAGCTCATGGTGGATCAGGGTGAAATCTATCCTGATGCTGAGAGATATAGGAGGCTAGTAGGCAAACTCATTTATCTTACCATTACAAGACCTGACATTTCCTTTGCTGTTGGGGTTGTTAGTCAATTTATGCAGAAACCCCATGTTGATCATTGGAATGCTGTCATTCGTATTCTCAGGTATTTGAAGAAGGCTCCAGGACAGGGACTGTTATATGAAGACAAAGGTCACACTCAGATTACAGGATATTGTGATGCGGATTGGGCTGGTTGTCCCATAGATAGGAGATCTACCTCAGGATATTGTGTTTCCATTGGGGGAAATATCATCTCATGGAAAAGCAAGAAACAAAATGTTATTGCTCGGTCCAGTGCAGAGGCTGAATACAGGTCTATGGCTATGGTTACATGTGAACTTATATGGATTAAACAATTTCTTCAAGAGCTGAAATTTTGTGATATTGACAAAATGACATTATATTGTGATAATCAGGCAGCTCTTCACATTGCCTCCAATCCGGTGTTTCATGAGAGAACCAAACACATCGAGATTGATTGTCACTTTATAAGGGAGAAGATTCTGTCCAAGGAAATTCACACTGAATTTATCAACTCTAATGACCAGCCAGCAGATATCCTGACTAAATCCTTGAGAGGACCTAGGATTCAATCTATATGTTCCAAGCTTGGTGCATATGATTTGTATGCTCCAGCTTGAGGGGGAGTGTTAAAATACCTGTATTTATTTGTCAGGTTCCTTAGCTTTTCTAGAAAGCCTTGCTGTATGCTTTTCTTTATGCCCTGTTTTATGCATTATGTCTCCTATTATGTCTCCTTTTGTTTTGTATATAATTGTAGCAATTCCTCATTAATGAATATACAGAATATTTTTGAATCTCAAGTTATACTTTGGTCTAAATAAAAGCTGTGCATTAAATTTCAGTAAACAGGTCAATTGAATGTATGATAAATCAAACTTCTATTTCATAAAAGTTGAGCATATGCCCCAATAAATTGGATCTTTTCTTTTTCAATCAACACATTAAGGAAAAGAGGTCACGGGCTTCAAAGTTTGGTTTGAATTAAGTTTCTAACATGAATATAGAGTTCTTAAGATGTGTACAACTGTGATATGTAGAAGCAGGTTTACCTTAGTTATGAAATAGTTACCAACAATTTCTAAGGGAACAGTCAAATAAATGCTTTCCTCCTTGTCTATGGAGGATAACCTATCAAATTCTCGGTGCTATGCATGGCATTCCAAGAAGTGCACCTCTGGCAAGATAAGAGAGGATGGACAAATTATGTTACATGCGTTAACCTTTTGTTGATTCAATTTTTTTGTTCCAAAGTCCATACGATGGAGTTGTGTACAACTTCTCTACTCTTTCTGTTTCATCAAGCTTTGAGAATCTGTTTTCATCTTTAGCTCCTTTATGACAAATACTTGGGCACCGGCAATCCTTTTATTCTTGCTTTTATATGCTGTTTTTAATTTTGTGACTTTCCAGGTGTTGCCCTCAGCTGCTATTAGTTATTTTGTGTATGAGTGCATGAAGATAGTTCTCAAAGTAGAATCAACATAGATGATCAAGCCAGCAATACTAACACTGGATAAATATTTTATCTTTGGACATGGAAATTTTATGTTTCCTGATTTTGTGCAGTCTGCTCAATAATAATCTGAAGAAAGAGTGAGGCTAAAAAGAGTTTGATGTTTAGTTAATTAGATTTAGATCTTCTCTTTGACCCCAAAAAGAAGATTTAGATCTTCTCTTCTTATTGGATATCACCATATGATTTTTTTGGAGAAACACAAGAAGGGAGTGTGGACTGTGGATTATCCCCATGTCTTCTTCCTAAACACATATATGATTTTTTTTTTCAAATTTTGATGTCTTTCTCTCTTAATTGGATCATATAAGATTTAAGTTGTGGCTAATCATCTCTCAAAGGAAAGGGTTTCTTTTATCACTTTAGTTGTAGTTTATAATCCATGGTTTGATGAAGAATGTTCTTTTTGCTTTATAGTTGTGAGAAACGATGATAAAGTAGTGTAATATCAAAACGATGAGACAGTGTTAAAAAATAAAAAATTTCATTGGTATGTAAGATGAGTTTATCTCATTACTTGACGCAAAATATATTTTTAGTTTTGGTATGTCGTGTTTAGAAGCTTGAATACTAGATTTATGTTAAAACCAATAAAAACATCAATAAACAAATAATAAATATCAATAAGCTTGTCTTAAAAATAAACAAAGGAGGCTTTAAAAACTAAACAACATATACAAAATATATATTTAATTGTCAATTTTACATATTTAAGTTAATTTTAGCATATTTTAATATCATAAATTTAACTATATATCATGTGTATAAAAAATATCATGTGTATTTATGAATTATAATATATCATAAATTATTATTTATTTTATAAAATTATGAGTTTAATAAAATTGACTCTATAGGTTGAAAATGTTTTTTTTTTATTTCAAAAGCCCAAACTCAAATGATGTGTCCGGTACTAGGGATAGAACTTTCAATATAGATATCGAATATATCTCTCTTTACGAGATTTGATATTATCTCTAAGTCCCGTGGTGATCTAAGAGTTTTGTTTTGTTGTGATTCTGTCTAGTTAATACACTGATATCTTATATTAAAGGATGAAGTAAGGTGTCACTTACAAAGACACCCAGACGCTTAAATCAATACTTGATAAATCAATATAAGAACTTAAACTTGGTTGGTGAATGCACCCTAGTGAGAAGTAAATGATGGTATTTATAAACTTAGGTGGTGAAATGTCTTACATGGCATGTGTAATTATACAATTCATTAAAAAGCGGATAAAACTGACATAATCGCAAACCTCTATAGGTAAGTGACCCCTTGTGTATTCCTCATCCTCTTCCTGACTTCGGTCCTTAAGGACTCCAATTAGTAGCTTTGTTACAAGGAGTAGGTGCATGGATTCATAATGTGTTACATGTTGCTCGCCAAGGGTGTCTCATGTCGGAAACACTGTCCATGAGCCAGTAGTGTCTGGGCTGAGATCATTAGCTTTTTTAATTAAATAGACTTTTCAAAAAACTTTAATATAATCTTATTATTAAAATTAGACTCTAAGTAAGCTAGGCATTTAACCCTAAACAAGCAACTTGACATATTTTTACCCTAATTAGTGTAATGCGAAACATTATTTACATGTGTCTTGAAACATAATAGTTAATTTTCAAATCAAGAGTCATTATTATATTTTACATTGCAAAGTGTATTGTTGTATCTAGAAAACAAGAAATCCTTATTTTTTTAAAAAATTACACCATACTTAATAGTTAATACTAGTATATAATTTTTTTGTTATTTTATACAATATCTTAAAAATACTCTTCTATTTATGAAATATATATAAAACGTCACCTTAATTATAAAAGAAAACTCCAAATGCTGCAGTGGTGTGGTGGACTCTGGACGGGGAATGGGAGGCATAAAGGGCATGAAAAGGAAAGGACATAGTGACATCATAGTACAGTGCAGCTGCGACGAAATAGAAAGAAGGATAAAAAAGCCAAATAATATATATTTAATAATTTAACTTAAAATTATCCTGATTTTAAATCTCATTTATTTAAGACTTCTACGATACTTTGTTAATAGATAATATATAAATACAATTTTAAAAATTTATCATATTTATATTAAAAAAAGGCAAATATGAGTCAAAATGGAATCTCAAACACAGTTTGTTTGACTTTGACAAATCTTTCTTTCTCTACCCGCGTTCTCGTTTATTCTCTCTCCGCGTTAACTTCAAACAAACAAGCAACGTATTTCTTTTCTTTCTTTATTATTATTACCCTTTTCTCTCTTTGCTTCCTCTAAACTCTGCTCCATCCAACAACACTATCAACTCACTCACCACTCCCTTCTTCTCTCTTCCATGGCTCAATTCGGTCACCTTTCTTTCACCTTCATGCCTTCTTGATTTATATGTCTGTGTTGGAAAAAAAAAGTTCTAGAATACACGTTTTATCACTTCGTTGTTGTTGCATTTTTTTTTTAGCTTAATTAGCTTCATCAATCATGTGCATGTTCCCAGTTACTAGGGATTTCAATTCCTTTCTTGTTCCTAAAGCTTAGTGTATTACTTATAAGTGATCACAATAACAAAATTGCATTGTTATCTTTCAAGTTGTTATGCTTAATTTGGTTGAGACTTGAGAGAACTGTAACTATATGACTATATATAGACTGAACTGAAACTGAAACTGTAGTTTCTCTCCTTATTCGATATGCATTAGTTATTTGTTAATTGGACCTATCTGTTTACAATTTACATATATCTAATTGATGTGCTTTGGTGGGCACAGATATTGAGCAGATTATTGTAGAAGCACAGAATCGATGGCTGCGTCCAGCTGAAATCTGCCAAATTCTCAGTAACTATAACAAGTTTCAAATTGCTCCAGAACCTGCCTATATGCCGCCAAGTACGACTTCCTTTCGTGAAAACGAGTTCAAAAATTATTTCTATCTTTCATTGGAATTTAAATCTATTTGTTCCAAGATCTACATCTTAATGGCATGGAATTTCACACAATTATGTTATGCCTATGTTTAATTGCAAGATGGTTACTCACATGTTTTGTCATATTTTTTTTTGCTTGACATTAGGTGGTTCGCTTTTCTTATTTGATCGAAAAGTACTGAGATACTTTAGAAAAGATGGCCATAATTGGAGGAAGAAAAGGGATGGAAAAACAGTGAGGGAAGCTCATGAGAGACTTAAGGTAAATATATTATTGCATTTAAGATCACAATCCTAAGTGCTGTAACTCTAACTTGGCACTAAAATGAAAGGCATAAGCTTTATTTGCTGTCATTGAAGTCAATTCTGTTGTAAAGAGTAAAATGTATTATTGAGTATCTTTCTTCTTTATAAAGTGTTGCATTGAATGAATTGGGGTGTAATGCTCTCAGGCTGAAAGTGTGGATGTGTTGCACTGCTACTATGCCCATGGAGAAGAAAATGAAAGTTTTCAAAGGCGCACTTACTGGATGCTAGAAGAGTATGTTTTTCTGTTTAATATTTTCAATTCTCTCTATCAAAATTCTCCTTTTGTCATCTAATGTTCTGTATTTATATGCTTGATTATGCTCTTTCTCTTCTTCTGTGGTAAGCTATCTGCTGAAGGCAAAGGGGTTTCTCTTCTCATTATTTTATTCAACATTGTTGTAGGGAACTCTCACACATTGTTCTCGTTCATTACCGAGATGTGAAGGTAATGTCTTACAATTTTATTCATAACTTTGTTTGCCTGATACATATTTCATGAAAGCTTAAGAAGAATTGCTTATTTTTACATTCTCAGTATAATTTTGGGAACAATGAACTAATAACAGATAATTGTGTAGGAAAGTAAATGTAAAGCATGGAAATTCTTTTCTTTTCCCCTCTGTTTTGGGAATTGACTTTGTACTCTGTTACTCAAAACAGAAAGAAAGAAGGCTAAAATTCTCATCAGGGGTGAATTTTTCAAACCATGTAATTGAATATAACCATGAATTGCTATCTCTTCCCATCTATGATTAATCTTATTTTGGGCCTTCATTTCTTTAGCTTATGTCTCTCTCAAATTAATCAGGGAACGAGGGCAAATTTAAGATGTGCGAAAGAAACTGAAGAATCTATTCCTTATGCTGAACAGACAGACAAAATTATGCCTAACACAGAGGTGGACACGTCCGTATCATCTCTTCATCCATATAATTACCAGGTTCCTTCACAAACCATAGATACAAGCATGAAGAGTGCCCAAGCGTCAGAATATGAAGAAGCTGAATCCGGTATTTATTTTGTGTATATTGATTATTTAAAATGTTATGTTTCCATCTCTAGAGGACATTCAAGGTAGCCTTTTTTATGCGTTTATTCTTCAGTATCACTTTTTTGTGTATTCACATTTTTTAACTTGATGTAATTTTTATAGCATTCAACAACCATGCAAGTTCCGAGTTCTACTCCTTCCTTGAGTTGCAACACCCCGTTGAGAAGATTGAAACTCAACTCGCTGATTCTTATTGTCCTCCGCGACTCATAAGTAAATTTCTTTGTTTTATACTGTTTCAAACTTTGATACTCTATCACTCAATCATGCATTGCCATATCATTTGAAGAGTGTGACTTTGAGGTGATTGTAAGAATCAAGCTGTTTTAAATGATGTGGCACTGCACAATTGCATGATAGTGTAAAAAGCACTGCACTATTAATGCATCAAAATTAAGTCTTTGATTTATAGTTTACATACATACATACTAGCATGGCCTTTGGATACAGCAAGTCCGTACCTAACCTGAATTGTATTATTGAAACTTGGACAGATGATCAAGTGAAGTGTTCTACCATTCCTGAGGTGAATTATACCTCACCCATTCAAGGAAATAAAATCAAAGACATTCATACTGTCGGATTGACATATGAATCCCCAAAACTCCTTGGCTTATGGGAAGGTGGATTAGAAAATAATGCTGGAAGTCAACATGTGCCTTTTCAAACTTCAATACAACCTGATAACTTGGGAATCGATGGCACTTTTTCTCAAGGAGATTTTACCACCGGCATTGCTAAGCAGATTGGTAATGGAAGTCTCATACAAACCGAAAGAAATTGGCAGGTATTGGCTTAGTTATGGTTGCTTAATGTGTCACTACAAAGTGGTGTTGGTTTGATGCTGTAAATACTATTGATAGCTTAATTACTGTTTCATGTTCCTTTTAAAAAAATAATAATCAAGGAATTTTAACTCTTTCCTTCAAACTCAAAGATTAATTTTCCTTATGAACAGGCTTCCACTTGGCCTATAATTAGTGTGTGTTCAGACTCAACATGTGAGGTTTGCTGCAGCAACCGTGAGCAGGAAGTTAATGAAGTTTTTCCAAAATACTTGCTACACAGTCCTCTACATCTACACATTCAAAACAAGGTTCATGTGTGTAATGATCCTCAAGAAAAACTTGTGAACACAAAAGACAAGTTAAAATCTGATCTAGAGACCAATAGAACATTAAATGGAATAGAAGACATGAAATTCACTTCAAAGAAGACACTGTTAGATGGATCTCCTGCAGAAGAGGGTCTGAAGAAGCTGGACAGTTTCAACCAATGGATGAGTAAAGAACTTGGAGATGTGGAAGAGTCCAATAAGCCATCCACATCTGATGCTTATTGGGATACAGTTGAAAGTGAAAATGAGGTTGGCAGCACCACTATTCCTTCCCAAATGCACTTGGACACCTATGTACTGGATCCATCTGTTTCCCATGATCAGCTTTTTAGCATCATTGACTATTCCCCAAGCTGGGCATTTGAAGGTTCAGAAATTAAGGTATTCTCTTCTGATCATATGTTCACTGAATTGATTTTTTTTTTTTTTGCTCGTATGTCACTTATATTCTGATTATGTATTTATTCATTTATCAAAAAAAATGTATAGGTTATCATTTCAGGACGATTCTTAAGAAGTCAACTTGAAGCAGAACAGTGTAAATGGTCATGCATGTTTGGTGAGGTAGAAGTGCCAGCAGAGATCATTGCAAATGGTGTGCTTTGTTGTCATACTCCTCGGCATAAGGCTGGGAGGGTACCTTTCTATGTAACTTGTTCCAATAGGCTAGCATGTAGTGAAGTGCGAGAATTTGATTTCCAAGTCAACTTTACTCAGGAAGTCAACACTGCATATGAGAACACAGGCAGCATTTTTTATATTTTCAGTATACGGTTTGGGGAACTGTTATCTCTGGGACATGCCCTCCCTCAGAAATCAGATTCAATTGGTGCAAGTGAGAAATCTCAACTGAGAAGTAAAATCAGTTCTTTGCTGGGGGGGGAGGATGATGATTGGGACAAGCTGTTGAAGCTTAGTCTAGAAAAAGATTTTTCTCCAGAAAATGTACAGGAGCAGCTGCTTCAAAATCTTCTAAAGGATAAGTTGCATGCATGGCTCCTTCAGAAAGTAACTGAAGATGGGAAAGGCCCTAATGTATTAGATGAAGGTGGTCAAGGTGTGCTTCATTTTGCAGCTGCTCTTGGCTATGATTGGGCCCTACAACCCACAATAGTTGCTGGTGTGAATGTGAACTTTCGTGATGTAAATGGATGGACTGCTCTTCATTGGGCAGCATTTTGTGGCAGGTAAGCACCTCAGTGCTTGTGGCATGAAACGCATTTCATTGGAATTGAATTTATAGTCCATCCACAACATACGAAAACTTGTGAGAGTGATAATATGTGATAAGAAAATGGATTAGCGGGAGGATAAAATATGTGAAATGGACCTAGAAGCAGTTAAAATGTGCTTGTCGATACTCAATATACTTTAACTAAAGGATTGAAGGATGGTATAGAAACTGATCACTGAATATTTCTGTGTATTCTATCGCATCTGACTCAAAGGTCTGAATTTATGCAAGTATATGGGAACTTACATTAATTAAAAAATATTACATTCTTATCCAATAAAGGTAATAATGATAGTATGTTCCTAATTACCATTTTTACTGTCCAAATTACCATGATTACATATCAAGTGGACTAATTAGTAATTACTATATTTACATGTCAACAAATGGAATGTCATTGATGAAGAAACTGTTAGAAAAAGATAGATTATAGAAGTGTATGATATACTATGATGGGAAACAACTGAGTCTTCTATTATGAATAAAAAAATCTAGTATAAGTCTGGCTAGAAAGAATCCACGCCGTTAGTAATGCCAGTTTCTTTTTCATTTTCCATATTCCTTCCATCCTTCCTTAAGTTCTTGCCTGTGATTTTTATCAGGGAGCGCACAGTTGCTTTCCTCCTCTCTCTTGGTGCAGCATCTGGAGCCCTGACGGACCCATCCCCGGAACATCCTTCTGGTAGAACACCAGCTGACTTAGCTTCTGCTAATGGACACAAAGGAATTGCAGGGTATCTTGCAGAATCTTTACTGAGTGCACACCTCTCAACTCTTGCTTTGAGGAGGGACAAGGGAGAAAATTCTGGAGCAAAGGAAGTCCAAAGAATCCAAAAAACTGCTCATCTTAATGATTATGAGGGTCCATTGTATGAGCTGTCATTGAAAGATTCACTGGCGGCAGTGTGTAATGCCTCCCAAGCTGCTGCTCGTATTCATCAAGTTTTCAGAATGCAATCATTCCAGAGAAAACAACTGAAGGAATATGGTGATGAAAATGCTCCTTCACTTGTAAAAATGAATGGGAAACCACACAAGTCCTGGCCACATGATAAGCCTGTCCATGCAGCTGCAATACGAATTCAAAACAAATTCCGCAGTTGGAAGGGCAGAAGGGAATTTTTGATGATTCGACAACGTATAGTAAAAATTCAGGTACACTCCTTTCTAATGTTTCATGTTCGTAATGTTCATGAGGTAACAATTATATTTGCTTACACCCTTATCAATCTTTTGGTCTAAGATTAAGTGTAGTGTTTACCATGTGTGTGTAATACTAGTTCATTTTATCCTTCTAGCACCATTTAATTAATTGATCTATTTATAATGCGTCTGTTTCTACGGTTATATAGGCTCACGTGAGAGGTCACCAGGTTAGGAAAAACTGTGGGAAGTTAATTTGGTCTGTTGGAATTGTGGAGAAGATTATTTTAAGGTGGCGTCGAAAAGGCAGTGGTTTGCGTGGATTTAAATTAGAGGCCATGTCTGAGAGAAATATGATACAAGGTGTATCTTCAACAGAGGCTGATGATGATGATGATTTCTTGAAAGAAGGCAGGAAGCAAACAGAGCAAAGGTTGCAAAAGGCACTGGCTAGGGTGAAGTCAATGGTACAGTATCCAGAGGCAAGAGACCAATACCATAGGCTGTTGAATGTTGTCACTGAGATCCAAGAAAATCAGGTATTTTACCCATTTGAGTTTAATTAGAGCTTTTTACTTGTATGATTACACAATAGGAAAAAGGAAGTAAGAAAAAAGTGTCTCAATTATCCTGATTTAAACAGTCTCTATGGCAATTGAGCTTAGACTTCTGTATATGTCTTTGGCAGGCAAAGCACGATAAGAGTATCAACAATTCAGAAGAACCACGAGAACTCGACCTCGTTGACATTGAAGCATTGTTGGACGAAGATATTTTCATGCCTACAGCCACGTAGAAGCTGCTGTTCCATTGTTAATTGCATGACTTGAAATTTTACCGCAGAGTTAGATAATGAATTGTCTCGTTCTAATCGTCATAGTGATCTAAATTCTCATATCTTGTACACCAGAAAGCAAAGGATCACTAGCTAACATTTTACAGAAAAATGAATAACATCAATACCATACTAAAATGCAAGATAAACACGCATCAGACTTCCCTTCTCAAATGCAAAACGTGCGATGCACATTTATCTGTAGTCAACAGCGAAGTTTTAATAAAATTGGGTAGTGGTTCTTGCTTTACAAACAAACCTAGTCCAACCCTCGTCAAAGTTTAAAATATCTAACATGAGTTACGAGCAATTTCTATATCACTGTGTCTCTAACGTTGGTTGAACATTTGCAACCATGAATACACATTGTCGGTGAAATGTTCACCAGATATACATATACTGCTCTTATTGTGAGAAAGAGGAAAATGAAAAAAGGACGGTGCTACCATCCACTGTACATTCCAACCACCTACGTATACATTTTCGCAACCCGTATCCTCTGAAGGTTGTAACAGCTCCTCCAACAGGTTGAATTAAGGGAAAACGGTAGAAAGAAAAATAAATATGAAAACCAGTTGAAAAAAGTCCAAATGCAGTCATCAAACTCTTCTGTCTAGCTCCTGTCACCTTGGCCAAGACTCTCATAGAACAAAATGTATCCGTGATCCGTATTACTTGAATATTCCTGTGCTGATCCAAAGAATGTCTGCACAGCGGACTCATCGATCATCTCAACATTTTCATCGTCAAAAAATAACCAGTGATTATGGCTTTTCACAAGGCTGACATAGTGCCCATGGTTGGGCCCACTCCCAACATGAACAACTACTGCAAATAGAGAATACTCGACATCTGCTTCTTCAACAGTGTTACTCAGTTTTAGCTCAAGGGGGAAAACAACTCGGTATGACAGTTTCTTGTAGCGGCC
Organism: Clitoria ternatea; assembly: GCA_037962975.1. Classification (NCBI taxonomy): domain Eukaryota; kingdom Viridiplantae; phylum Streptophyta; class Magnoliopsida; order Fabales; family Fabaceae; genus Clitoria; species Clitoria ternatea. The sequence goes on from CM075669.1 coordinate 258,798,105, forward strand.
CAACTGTTCCATGTACTTGAACCGCTTAAGATGGATGACCAAGATGTGGGGGGGTTTCTTTATCTTCATCCTCTTCTGAGCTTCTTGCAAACTATTATCATAAGAAGTTCATGTCTTGGTCATCAGACTGATAAAAGGACATGAAAAACACAAGATAATGCATATGTGCTTTTACACACTAAAATGACATGGCCATTAAATCCTGTTTAGATAAAAGATAGATAAAAATGTCAATCAATGGAAAGATAAACATAAAATGATTTGCTTCAGGTAAATTGGTGTATCATCCAATAAACATGAATACCATCCTATTTTTCAATAAAAAGGAGATGGAATGTTCCATAAACCAACAGATGATAATTCAAGAAATTTAAACTATGCACTTGGTCATAAACAATGTATTTCAATCCAGTTAAAAGGAAAAGAGAAAGACCAAAGGCAACTTTGGAAGAAACTTAAAAATGACCTTACTTGACATTATATTTCAAATTTTTCAATAAAGCCTATACAATCCATGCCACCTACTTCACAAAGTAGGGATAAGGCTTGACTGTTATGGTTCTTAAGATAAACTATCAAAATAATAGTTCAGCCAACAACTCAAAATGGCACAACATGCTCTTTACCTTTCGAAGCACTCAAGAATCAAGAAAGCAAGTAACAGCTGGTGCCAGAAAAGTATTATTCTCTATTCAGGACTCCAGGTCACTATAGAAACAAAATTTGTGCCTAAAAGCATACCTGCAGCATTTGTCACAAAAAAATTTGTCTTCAGCATTCAGTGTCTCAGTGGAACTGAAATTTTTCAAACAGCTTGTAATTGAACTGTTTTGCTCAATATCAAGGCTCAAGTCAAAAAATGTTTCATCTCTGGCCGTCACTGTTTCACATTGCAAGCACCTTGTCTCATTGGTGAGTATTCCCTGATCAGAGCAAGTTAAAACAATGAAATTCCTCAAAATAGAAGTACATCTTATTTTTTGTGATCACTGCAAGGAGATACAGCAAACACACCCCTCCCCTCAAAAGAAAAAATACATAAAATCTGGCAGAAGCAAATATATTATTATTTTAGTTCTTTAATAGCAAACATCACTTATAATAAATTAAAAAGAATAAACTACAAGAGTATCATAGATAATTGTAAAGATTCCCATAGTGATTCAGGTAAAAGCCGACGGATTATCAATCAAATGTCAGAAATCTACAGTGTTAAGCACTAAGCAGATATGCACACTTAGTTGACTGGATCTAACACAAAGTTCACAATTTCTGCTCCCTCCAACGCTTGTTGCAAGCAATGCACAAAAATGAAAACAATGAATTGGCAAAGCAAGGTTACCTGAAAATTTTTGTGCACCCAAGTAACTAAAGGCTCTTTGTGAACACCATTTGCTTGACCATTCTTGTGACCATTAACAGCCTTTTCAGAAGGCGGTGAGGTCTCCTGATCAGTTTTTGTAGCCTGAGCCTCTTTCTCCAGAATGTCAACAAGTTCATTCAGCAAAAAGTTCAAGAATTCATGGGCATCCTATCAAAAACAGAAGGACCACATTAACAATGTTGTTTGTAATGGAAATCGTTGACAAAATAAGAGAAATCATGCAGCCAATTGTACATTGAGTTTAACAGATGATTAACAATCATGATAAATAATCAAAACATTTACACAGTAAAGCAACATTGATAGCAAAAGCAAACCATTGAGATGAACAGCATTGTTCAAAAGCAACAAATTGTCATTATACAAACTCAGTTAAAATCATTTGTTCTAATGAAAACCCAACAGCAATTACCAGATTACCACTTGTAAATCAGTAATATACAGTCAAAGCATTAGCAGACATATAAGGTGATGGTGCTATTTGCCAAAGTGACAAGGGTTGTAGGCCTGATGTCATCTAGAAAAACTAATTTGAAAGGATTGTTAATCCCATGGGACATAATAATTAACATAAAATTAGAAACCATGTGTAAATTGGACATGTCCCAGTTCAAGTAGATGGACATGTATGTATTTGTATAAAAAAATGTCCATATATGTACAAGCATCATGAAAATATCAGCTTATTTGTATGACATATGGTTTAAAAGTATTTACTGGTTATTAGAAGATGTTCAGACAAAGTTCATGTGTACAATATGAAAGACACAATATCAAAAGTTGGTCCAAACTCCAAAATACACAGAAACATCATAAGAGTAACATTGATCCAAATATCCATATTACCAATAGGACAATGGGTAATTTACCTCCCAGCACAGGCAGCTGGAGAATAACATCTCTAATTAGAATGCATATTTGAATAGGGTATGCACTTATGATGCCCATAACATAGTATCAGTTCATAAACACAGAGAAGCACTTAAATATGGCCAAACATGGTATGCATAACTACATATACAAAAATCTCCTAGTTATAAAATATATGTTAATGTCAAAAGAAATTTACAGATTTGTAGAATGATCACCTCCTGCACAGCAAACTCGAATTTGACAGATTAAACACTTACCTGGTGCATGTAGCTACGGAAGAGTTCATTCTGTTTTTTCAACCTCTGTACAAATCGTTTAGGGGCAATGACACCGGTTTTCTTCTTCTGCGAACTTATCTACACCAAAAGAAACAAATATATTAGATTCACTCATTCACAACACAAGAAATAAAGAGAGGAATGCAAATGCCAGCACAGGGACATTTGATAAGGCATAACAAATGGAAAATATTAATAATAGAGATACTTAGAAAAAGCACACTACAAATACCTTGAAGCAATTCTCAGGCATGAGAGATAGGCATGTAGGTTCCCATTAAATGGACATTTGAGACTAAACTAAATTAGACAAAAGTGTTTCAGATATAAAAATAGAATCACTTACAAAACCACTTACTTGAAGATTTTGAGCCATTTTTTAAGCATACATAAGCATAGTATACCTCAAAGAAGATTTAGGCAACTACACAATCGTGAATTTCCCACTGAAGATATAAAAATGTTTTACATATAAAAACAGAAATAGTTACAAATGCTGAAAGCACACTTAAATAGCTTGTAGAATTTGAGCTATTTTCCAGGCATATATAATACATATATACTCAAGCATATACTACAAAGCAGATTTAAGCAAGCATTCAATCATCAACTGAAGATAATGTGAAGCAATGTCTCAGGGGAAAGTAACAGCAAAAATACTCAACCATAGTTTAACAGAAAATTTAGACAAGCATTGGATCCCCTCTGCTAAGTCCTTGCCTCTCAGGCAAAGAGCAACCAGAAAAAGACGGCAAATATAAATTTTATGCATTATAAATTTATAAGTAGCTAGCAAGGTTGTCAAAACTGAGGTCCTACATACTATTATCGAGAGAGGGGTGGTGAAAGATTGTAAATAACGAAAAACTGATAATTGTCTTAACTGAAACACACCTAATAATATCCATAAATTTCAATAAAGAATTTTAACATATAGTTTGTAATTCATGTTTTATTAATATCTCAATCTATTTAAATTTTCTAATATCTAGAAGAGGTTTAATTTCAAATTAAGGCTCAAAAGAAGCTGACTTTGTGACTTCCCGCTTCTGAAACCCATAAAAAATAAGCATAGAAGGGTGATGTCAAGTAAGATAGAAACCAAGAGATCAAGCAATTGCCAATGGCTTCTAAGTGAGAAAGGTGACGTCAAGTAATTTCCAAATTTTCAGATAGCAGGGAGAGAAGGGTTCAGTTTTGCATGAAGAGAAGAGACATTTATGCCAACCTCTCTGATTCTCTCAGCCCAAGATCCCTCCCTCACTTAAAACCCTCCATAATGACCTTGGTTCAACCACTCCATTTCTCTCAACCCTTGACCAGAACAAGTCTACAACAACTATACCTCATGATTGAAGGCCTTTTATCTTTCTTTCCTTTTTGAGGTTTTGAAACCATATATTAGGCTTCTTTTGGCCTTCATTTCAAATTAAACATTTTCTGTTATAATGTAATAGGATACATTATATTCTATCATTGCACTCATATATCGCTCGAACATTTTTCTTTTCAACCGTAAACAATAATACCCAAGAAATAAACAATGGAAATCTAGCAACTTAGCAAGTCTCAACAAAGAATACATGTACAAACAAATCCAAAACTAAGGGTAAAAGTAACTAAGGTGAAGCATTCAAAGAACAAAAGGGCATTTGTCTAATATGAACAAATAATCAAGCAAAGCTAGGAAATCAACAGCTTATTGAATGGGATACAATGCAAGCAATAACCATAGCCACAATTATCGAAGTCAATACAGCTTTCACGAAATGAGTGAACATAGATATTCCCAACAGACAAAGAGTAAAAAGTGATTACCTGCGAAAATAGGTCAGCTAAGCAAGTTAAAAGATTTTCTTCAGCGTCCCCTATGCTTCTGTTATTTCCATAATAATCTAGTAATTGTTCACGAAATGGAACACAAAAGTAAAGAGCCTGCACAAAGCCGTAAATGCGTAACATGTTAGGCAAAGAACCCTAAAAATCTACAAACATATCATCAAATTCCTTCACCACCAGACAAGTTCAATTAAATCTTAATAGAACATGTTAAAGCCCAATCCTCATACCGAATTTTAATCTGGCTGTTCTAAAGAGGTAATAACACATCGAAAACAGTAACAAAACATTGAAAAAACAGAAGTATATTGGCAATACAAATGAAGCTAGAATGAACTTTGCATAGAATCAATATATAAACCATTTAGGAGAAAAGAAATTGAAGACCTGCAAGACGCTGTTGCAGTAACAAGTGTTGCCGAAATTCTCAAGGCCAAAGTAACGTTCTCCTTCAGGGAATTGGTCACCAAGAGCCTTTTCAAGCTTGGAGCCCGCAGCACCCATCACGGTGTCAACCGATCACCTATAAACCCAGATTCCTATCGATTCAACTCAATCACCCGCACCATGAAATGTTCAATGACCTCTTCGATCGTTAGGGTTTCTTGCAGAACCAGGTTTCACTGGTTTCCCGTCCTTTTTCTCAATTGGATGTAATGGCAGTGAATAGAACAAGGGTTTCGCGAAAGAGAACGGAAGAGAATGAAAAAATGCAGACGACAAATAATAATAAAAAACAACAAATTGGGAAAAATAAAATCTATATCTATCTATCTATAAAATCTATATCTATCTATCTATCTATCTATCTATATATATATATATATATATATATATATATATATATATATATATATATATATATATATATATTATTACACTACTTAATAGGTGTTAATTTAATCGTTAAATCGTATATATAATGTGGTGTATATGATTTATGTCAAATTTTATAACAATTAACCAATCATAAATATATATTAAAAAGTTTTTATTTTTATATATTTTTAAAAGTATATATTATGATAATTTTATTATATATAAATATTAAATACTTTTAAAATTATTTAAATTTTTATGTATGTTATTTAGATGATATTAAATTTGAATAAATTTTGAAAAATAATTACACTTTAAAATGTTATTAAACGATAATATCCACCTACCACAAAAATTTTTCTCATCAGGTTTTAATGTATATATATTCTTAAGAAGACTCTCATTTGAGACATTCATTTAAGTTAAAATAGTCTCTTGCAAGTATATATATATATACACACACACACACACACACACACACATATATATATATATATATATATATATATAAGGCTAAATGATAAATTTAGCCCCTAGAATTGTTGGGATTTTGGTTTTGCCCCCTGAAATGATTTTTCTTAGGATTGTTTCCCTAGAAAATTTTTAAGCTTAGAATATAACCCCTTCCGTTGACTGCCTCTGCCAACTGATGAGGTGGAGCCTATTCACATGCCTGTCATTGCATATGTGGCATGTGACTCATCATATTAACCTAGTGGAGCCTAGTCACATGCCATGTCACTGATTAACCTATTTTAATTAAAGGTTAATGAAATGATTTATCACATGAAGCTAATTAACAAAATCAGACATAATTCTCTTCCTTCTATGTTCTTCTTCCTCACCTACGTGCTACTCGCTTACCCAACGGTTACTTTTCTTATTGACTCATAAAAAGGTGGCCAAGGCTTTTTTCCCCATCCTTCCAAGTGAGTTAAGTGTGCTTGCCATGTCTACAAGGTCAAGTGGATCGTTCTCAAGGGTTCCCTGTAGGAGGTTATGTAAATGTAACGAACCTGTGTTGCAACTTGTTTCGAAGAGCTTAAAAAATCCTGGTAGATCATTCTTCAGATGTGTTAATTGGATGGTAAGCTTACGTTTAGGGTTTGTTGTGTATGTGTTGGTGTTTTGTAAGGTGACCCATGTTTGAAAAATGTTCCATTCCTGTCACAGAACGAGAAGTCGTGTGGATATTTTGAATGGGTGGATAGTGGGCAACAAAGCCTTGCAAGGAGTGCTAGCTTCTCTACCCATGGCAATGGAGTTCTTTACACGAAGATGGAGAAGGTTGTAATGTTGGAAGAAAGATTAAAAGAATACAGAACCATGAATTTTATGCTAATGTGGCTGTGTGCAATATCGTGGGCTATTGTCTTCCTCATCCTGGTGTTGGTTGCAGTGAATGGATTAAGAGGTTAAAGACATGGTGTAGTATAATTTAGGGTTATGGTTCAGTCAATCAAAATATAGGAATAGGCCCTTAAGAAATTTGTTTCCTAGCATTAGGCCCCTGATGATGGGAAGTATGGTGATGTTAACTTGAGTCTAGGGTTTTGTTAATTATTCGTATTGGTGAATGTAACTGTCATGTGATCTATTAATGAAGATGCAAAGTTTTAAACCTTTTGTTTGGTTGAATGTTATTTGTATTGGTTGAATATTTTCATTTTGTTTCAACCTGTGAATGTTAAAGATTATTTGTTCAATAATTACCCTCTTCAACTTTTTCTGGCCTTATCTTTCACCTTGAATCACCAAAAAACATTCATCTTCAAGATTCACTGAATCAAGACTTATCAATGAAGTGAAGTAAAGCATACTACATTGAATCAAAATGAAAACATTGTTTGAACACTGTTAAAGGCTTAACAACACTGTGTCAAAATAATTACAACAACTAATAACATTGTGTCAAAATAATTACAACATAATTAAACATTGTCTCAAACAACACTTGACTGTGTAGCTACCATGTCAGCCTCCCCTCCAACTGAACCTCCTTCATCTAAATTAATTACTGGTGTTGTTCCTATTCTTGTCCTTCCTCCCCTTCCTCTCAGTCTGGCACTAGCTCTTGTGATAGGTTTGGGCTGTTGTTCAGTAGTCTTTGCAGGTCTGCCCCTCTTCCTTCTGACAGGAACCTCTGCAGTTGTAGTCCCACTAATGCCTGCAGTTACAAATTCACCTTCATGCTGTTGACTTGATTGATCAATATTTGCAGCATTAGTGGCCCCTTCAACCTCATCCTTAGCATTGGCATTCTGCTCTGTTGTGGGTTCCTTATCAGGTTCCTAAAACAAAAAATATGCAAACATCATTATCTATATTAATCACCATATCAGTATTAAAATATCTACTCACATTTGTTTGTCTTGGTGGTTCCTTGCATTTAGCCTTGTTATGGCCTGTTGCCCCACAGTTTGTGCATGAATAAGGTCTAGGTTGTCTCCTTAATTTACATGGGTTTTCTTCATCTATTGGATCCCTTCTCCTGAGTTTCTTTGGCCTCCCGGGTCCACGTTTATATGCTGGTGGCAGAGTTTGTGGATGTTCTATTGTTGGCCACAGGTTTGGGCCATTGATTGCACCAACTACATGTCCATAACACTTCTCATATAGGCTCTTTGAATAACAACTATCCACATAATGAAGAGGGTTCTGTCCTGTATGTAATATGCATGATATGGCATGTTTGCATGGTATGCCTACCAGTTCCCACCATCCACATGCACAAGTCATTTTCTCAAGGTCAACAACAAATCTTTCATTGAGCAGAGAATGTGTAACTTCAAAAACCCGACCTCCAGACCATTGTGGAAACCAGTTGGTAGATAAATGTTGTTCTCTTTCCAACCTTTTGGATGGTTTAGGCATAATGTCTCCTTTGATGTTGATTGCTTTGGTCCTTAACTTTGCAAATCTTACCATTAAGTAACTCCTTAACCATTCCAGCATGCTGATTATTGGCATCTCCCTTGCAGGTAGAATGACACTGTTAAAGGCCTCACACAGGTTGTTCATCACCTTATCACACTTGGGGTAGTGTGAGAATTGGTGCCTACACCAAGCCTCTTTAGGGATAGCCATAAACCATCCCCAAGCACCCCCATCAACATCCTTAATTTGGTTCATTTTGGCTTCCCAGCCCTGTAAACAAAATATCAAAATGAAAAAACTTACAAATACTCCACATTATATGCAAATACTTCAAATCAAACCTGTATATAGGTTGCCTTACTAGCCCCCATCATTAGTTCCTTCAACAATGCCCCACCACCAAACTTCTTCTTTAGATTACTGTGTAAGTGTCTTACACAGTATCTGTGTTCAGCTGCTAGGTTCAACTCCTCCATGGCTTGCAGGAATCCCTGTGCAGAATACAAAACACCATAAACAGAAGGAAACATTCAAATTAAAGTAAGGCATTATAAACACCATGTCCATACCTTTTGTTGATTAGAAATAAAGACCAACCTTCTATCTATTCCAATGTCCTGCAGTAGTAAAGTTAGAAACCAGGTCCAAGATTCTGTATTCTCCACTTCCACAACAGCCAAGGCTAGTGGAAACTATTGATCATTGGCATCTCTACCTACAGATGTTAAGAGAATCCCACCAAATTGAGTCTTCAAATGGCATCCATCAACTCCTACAAATGGCCTACACCCAGCTATGAAGCCCTTCTTGCAAGCATCAAGGCATAGATAGTAACTCTGAAACCTCGGTTGCAATCCATCAGTTGGGGTAACCAGTTGAAGCTTGCATGTGGTGGCCCCATCACTAACCCTCCTCAATTCAACACTATAATTCCAAAGGAGTTCATATTGCTTGCTGGCCTCTCCTTCTATCATCTCAGTTGCTATTCTCCTTGCATTGTGTGCTGTCTAACTGGTAATCCCCACTTGATGACTGACCCTCAATTCAGCCTTTATCTCCTCCAACTTCATGTGCCTATTAATCTTCATTTTCGGCAAAATAAGCTTTGCAACCCACCTAGCATTCATATTTTTGTTCTCAAAAACCCTACCACATGAGTGTTGGTCTATGAATGTCTTCAATCTTATTATGTTTGTCCTACCAACCCTACTAGCAAAGGCCAACCATCCACATCCATCTGTGTTGCAAACAACCCTGCACCTCCATGGTTCTTTCTTAACATACTTCACTTGTTTCCCATTATGTACATTAGACTCCATTACAGCTTGTCTAAACTACACCATTGAAGTGAACTCCATGCCCAACCTAAGCTCACACCTCCTCCCAAAAATATCTTCTTCAAATGCCTGAAAACCAAATTCACCATGATCCTGATCCTGGTACTCATCATCTGAGTCTACATAACTGTGGATTCTATCTGTCTCATACTCCTCATCAATGTCTCCACATTGATCTTCATCAACTGGTTTGCACCAATTTGGACCCAAACTAACTCCTTCCCCATGCCTTCCTGATCCTTCCTCTCCAATTGCATCCTCAACATTCACACCTCTTCCTGATTCCAGACCCCCCTATCATCATTCCCAGGTTTTAAACCCTCCACATCAGTACTACATTGTGTTTTCAACCCCTCTGTATCCTTACTTGGTCTATTTGCATCCTCCACATCAGCATCACATTGTGAATCCACCCCCCTTGCACACTCATTTGGTCCGGTTGCACCTTCAACACTAGCACCACATTGTGTTTCCAACCCTTCTGACTCAAAATTTAAGGCACTTGCACCTTGCACCTCACCATGGCATTGTGCTTCCACCTCTTTTCCAGCTTTATTTTGATTTCCCAATCCACTTGACTTAGACCCCCCATCACGAATCAATTTTTCCTTAACACTTTTATAAAATTTTCCCCTTGTGACAGGCCTATTGGTTGCCTTAAATGGCCTGTCCTTGGGTGTGGACTTGGTCCTTCTAACCTTCTCAATTGGTGTCTTCACCTCATGTTTATCAACCAGCCTTGTGTCCTCTTTATAGCCTAACTCCAACAACACATCAACATCCAAGACTAAATGCTCAACATAAACATCCACCTCACATTTGTTGTTTACAGCAAACTCTTCAGCCTCCAATGCATGACTGTCCCATGTTATGCCAACAAACTCCCCACTAGGCTTTTTCCACCACATTTTAAAACTCTCTTTACTATAACCTAACTCCCTTACTAAAGACTCACATTCAAAGTAGGACCACTTATCAACATCCAAGTTATGGAAAACAGTAATTTCATTCTCTGTGTACTCCATAGGGTTCCTATTTGTAAATTTACCCTTGTGATGAAAAGCCACTAAAAAACTCATCCCTAACAGGATTAAAACATCATAGTTACATATAACATAACTTAGGTTTAATGAAAATGATTAAACTTTGACAGTTACGATATGCCAATGATCAATAATTTAACCCTCACATGGTCCCCACAAAAAAAAAATCAACCTTCCCACTAAAAGCATCAAGAATCTTACCTGTGCTTTTCCTCTTCTACCACGCGCAGTAGAGAAATCGACCAGCCACGCACCCTCCACAATCCACGAATTCTTCTCCTCGTCTTGTTCGTTGAGTCCACACGCGGGAAAGGAAATACAGAATACGAACGAAGTGAGGAAGACGAAGTAGTGACCAACGTGTTTATACCCCTTATTTTATTTTGTTAATATTCTCCAATTCATTAACCTTTAATTAAAATAGGTTAATCAGTGACATGACATGTGACTTGGCATGTGACTAGGCTCCACTAGGTTAATATGATGAGTCACATGCCACATATGCAATGACAGGCATGTGACTAGGCTCCACCTCATCAGTTGACAGAGGTAGTCAACGGAAGGGATTATATTCTAAGCTTAAAAATTTTCTAGGGAGACAATCCTAAGAAAAATCATTTCAGGGGGCAAAACCAAAATCCCAATAATTCTAGGGGCTAAATTTACCATTTAGCCTATATATATATATATAATAATTGATCCGGTCTGGATACCGGCCCCTAAAGTTGTGACTTCAGCACGGCTGATTCCAGAAGTGCAACCGGTATCCTGACGCAGGAACGGTGTATCGGCAATCCGAAGAAACGTTTGAGAGGCCGGACATTTCATCCGTTCTCGCTTCCTTGTAAGGTAAAAACCGACTGCCTCAGTCATTTCGAGAGGTTGATTCGGACCGATCAACCAGTTTCTATTCTATAACATGCAACCGGTGTCATCGGTATACATCCGGACTCTAATCCCGAGTCAAGAATCCTCCCTGCACTGGTTAGTCCGGATAACACCATACACACCGGATGAGGCACCTGTTACAAGACAATTCGTCTTTTTTCGTCCTCCAACGTACAACCGGTGCCCTCGGTATACATCCGGACTCTAATTCCGAGTCAGCGTTCTCCCTGCACCGGTTTGTCCATATAACACCATGCACACCGGATAACAAACACGTCATTCTATAGAAGACGATGGGCATTGCTACAGGGACCATTCAATAATTCCATTCCCCACACTACAAGCCAAAATCTGCTCCTGGGAATGATCAACCTGTCACTTAAGTCAAGCCCATACTCCCTACGCTCAATATAAAATACCCACTTGCCTCAATCATGCTGGTGAGTGCGCATTAAACAATAATATACTTGCTTGATGGAGGTTGGTGGTTCCCCACTAACAGTTCCTCGTAAACCGAGCTAATCATGTATAAGAACTCACTTCAGTTTACTGGAAAAGGGCTGGTTCGACACTTTCTCTCCCAAATGCATATATCTGATCCCTGTGATCATTTACATTCCATACTTGGAATATATCACTGACTTGAGCGTCGAAGAATCTTCACAGGTGACACCACCTGTCGCCCATATTAACGCGGGAGGTAGGTGTGAAGGATCTCTAGGACGTCAAGACCGTTCTCTACATACAAAGACACCGGATACACACACCGGATACTCACAGAACCGGTCTTCAGCATCATTCGGTCTTCATCTTATGTGACCTACTCGACACCGGATCTCTTGACCCCCGGTGTAGGACGGATCATTGGCACGCCCAGTGGGACTCGCTAAAGTTATTCCCACCTCTCATTTACAAAGCCTTGTCTTGCATCATGGAAGGCGATGGGAGAAACCAACCAGATGGGCACATGGAAGACATCACTGCCCAGGAACAAGCAGTGAACAGGCGTTTAGTTCTTGAGTGAAAGTTCAAGAAGAATGGTGCAGGTTTCAGCACCAGATCCAAGGGATGAGATGATAAGAAAGTTGATAGAAGAACTGATGGAGTTGAAACGTGAAAGAAAGAACGTGGAGGAGAGAACCATGTCTCAGACCAAGGGGACACATCACACAACCGAGGGAGAAAAGTCCACAAGCCCCCAATACTTAAACATCCCTATGTTTGAAGGGAGGGAACAGACCCACAATTCTGATGAGAGAATCACTAAAGGGAGGAGAGATTTGATGACAGTTTCTCCGATAACTTATAAGCTCACAGTCCCTTTTTCAAGGAGACTTATGAGTGTACACATCCCCAAGCACCTGCTGACTACTCAACCTCTCTCTATCAAAAAATACAGTGGTGAAACTGATCCTACTAAGCATCTTGATGCTTATGCATTTGAAGCCATGTACCTGGGGGCAGATGAAGATGTCATGTGCAGGATGTTCCCTCGGACTCTTGTTGATGATGCCCTTAGTTGGTTCAAGGGGCTACCATCAGGTTCCATCGACTCATGGGAAGAAATGGCAACAGCGTTTGTGGATCATTTTGTCATTTCTAGAGATATTCCCAGAACATCTTATACTTTGGCCCAAATTAGGCAGGGGGAACATGAGACTCTCAAGGACTTCTTGAAGAGGGTTTACAAGGAAGCAGCTGCTGTTCCAAATGTAACATCCTAAAAATTTTATTCTCATGTATAATCATTTTGATTTAGACTATCAATAATATTATCCATTTTATCTCAACTTTCTACATAAATTTTTGGTTAGGACAACATCTTCAATTTAACCTTTTACCATGGTAAATAATTTTAACTTTATACCTTCGGTAAAAGTTAATCAAATAATTTATTACCTATTTCCTTAGTTATTAATTTCCTTGGCTTTTCCAATTACTCTCATCAAATTGCCACATACTCCACTCAAAATTCATCATCTTGTACACATTTTAATTGTTAGTTAGAGTCCGCATTTGGAAATGTGGTCAACTATAAAGTTCTTCCTCTTTTTCTTATCTTTCCAACAAGACCAAATTTGTTAAAATCCATTATGATATGAGAGAGATATACCCAAAATACCGAAACAGTATCAGAATTGATATTTTACTTCAATCATATCATCTTGTATATATTTTAATACCTTGTTAGAGTCTGAATTTGAAAAGTGGTAAACTACAAAGTTGTTCCTCGTTGTCTTAGCTTTCCAACAAGACCACATTTGTTAAAATCCATTAAAATATGCGAGAGATATGCCTAAAATACCAAAACAGTGTCAAAGTTGATATTTACTTCAATCATTCAAGCTACATTATATAGGCTGCGGAAATGGACAACAATCCAGCTCATTTTTTTCACCTAAAACCTCCATTATCACCATAATTCATGCACCTAACATCCCACTACAATCCCATTATGAAAATCTTGTCCCCCACTTGTCATTTGCATCATTAAATCAACACTACATCTTGTTCCCAAGTCTGAATTCTTAGAACAAGCTAAAGTTAGTGAAGTCTCTCTCTTATTTTCTTTCACTTTCTCCATCAAGTTCACTCTTGATCTGAAGCTAGGACAATAATACAACACTTTCAACCACTTTAGGAACCTCCATTAAGGTAAGAGGGGATAGGGTTGTGAATAATTATGAAATGGGTAGAATTGTATGTTGTCCTAGGATTCCAGTTTTATTTTTGTATCTTGTTGCTCAGTTTTGAGATTGCAAACGTGTGATTTTGATTATAACCTCTTCATGAAAGTTGTATATCTTTTTGTTATCTGAATTTTGAGACCTGAATCAATTAATTTGAATATGTATAGCAAAAGTTATAGCCAAAATACTACAGCATATCCGAGTGAAATATTTGTTCTATGTTCTGTGTATATATTGATATTCTGGGAATTTCACAAGCATAATCAGCCTTTGATGTCTTCACAAAAGTTGTAGATATTTGTGTTATAGATCTGTAGAAAGTGGTTTCAAGTCAAAATGATTTTTGTAGCTCGAGTTATGCCTAAAATACTGAAGTATGTTCAAGCTGTAAATCTGTTAACTTGAGATACGTATTTTATTTTTAAAACTGGGAATTTTATGGTGAAAATTAGTGATTGGTGTATTCATCAAAGTTGTAGATCTTCCTGTTATGTGAATTTTGAGACCTGAATCGACTGAATTGGATATGTATAGCATGAGTTATGATCAAAATGCTACAGCATATCCGATTGAAATACTTATCTTGTGTTTTGTGCATATATAAATATTCTGGGAATTATACATACGTTTTTAGACTTTGATGTCTTCATGAAAGTTGTAGATATTTATGTTAGGGATCTATGGAAAGTGGTTTTGAGTTAAAAATATGCTTGTATCTCTAGATATGCTCAAAATACAGAAGTATGTTCATGATGAAAATCTGTTAACTATGAAATCCGAATCTTATTTTTAAAACTGGGAATTTTGTGGTGAGAATTAGTGGTTGGTGCCTTCATGAAAGTTGTAGATATTTGTGTTAAGAATAATTTAGAACTGGTTTCATGCCAAAATTGTTTTTGTAGCTCAAGAAACGTTGAAAATACTAACATGTGTACGTTTTAAAAATCCTCTTTGAGGCAGTTTTGTATTCTGTGAATAAGTGATGTTTCTGTTTAGAATTTGAATTTATGGTCTTCATGAAAGTTGTAGATATTTATGTTATTGAGCTATATAAAGTGGAATCACATGAAAATGATTTGATTTTCTCATGTTATGACTATTTTACTAACGTATGTTGCTGTTGGAAATGCTGAAATTTGCTTATAATGGTTATTATGGATAAAAATGATATTTTTCCTATGGGTAACAATTTATTATTGAATTCTTGAGTGATTATGAAGTATTATGAATGTTGATGAGTGTCTAATGAGCATTATTCAGTTTGTGTATTTTGGTGGTGAATAATTATGAATGATTAAATTAATATATATACATGAATGCCTTGCGGTTATTGATATATGTGGTTGAAACAGTAAATCCATGATTCTGAAAATTATTATATGTGATGTGTCCTTTGAGGACTTGTGGTTTTTCAAGTGGTTTTGGAAATTGATATATCATGGTATGTTAAATGATAAAGAGAATTAAAGGCATTCATGCATCATAAGCATTTGGACGCACCATGGAATTTAGGGGTTCCATGATTGCCTACCCTTGTGGGGGGTTACTCTATGATGAGTTTAAGCCCTATTTCTGCAGGAGCCATGAAGGTGTAGGGATTCATGGTTATGCTAATTCCTACTTGTGCACTTATTTCTGCAGGAGCCATGAAGGTGTAGGGATTCATGGTTATGCTAATTCCTACTTGTGCACTTATTTTCGCAGGAGCCATAAAGGTGTAGGGATTCATGGTTATGCTAATTCCTACTGGAGTCTTTATGAGACTTTTTACTGCAGTATTCCCACCAAACTAAATGGATCCAGCATGACATCATGTGACTAATTAAAGATTTATAAATGAACTTGTTTGGCATATTCATCATACCATTATGCCTTGTTAGTTATGTTTTGTGCAATTTTAGTTATTTTATATTTATTCTATAGTCTGTCTCACTCTTACATTAATTTTTACAGTGAAGGCTACACAGAATGAAGAGTGATGCCATGAATGGAGTTTACGTGAATTATTGCTTGGAATTTGACTTTATTTTAATATTGATGGGTTGTAATAATATAATGTTTCATGTACTGTATTTTTCTAAATCGTTTCCGCTATATAAATATTTCATGACTTTGATTATCCACGACTAGTATGTATGATAATAATCCGCGTTTATCAACTTTTACATGACTTATTACAAATTTCAAAAATGATTTTTAAAACGTGAAAAATTTATTCGGAAAATTACTAAGGACGTCACATTGGTGGTATCAGAGCATTTTCAAAAATTCAGGACCAATTGCTATGACATGTATTGATTCTTGATATACTATATGAATTGTTTGATTATTTGTTTGAAAATATGATAAGTATGTGCTATATGACTTGTGTCTAACTGATAAAATGATTTGTTTGATTACTGCTTGATAATATGATAAATGTGTTATACAATTTATTGCTTAACTGATAAACTGTAGAATACTTATAGTTATGTTATAATACAATATATTTTCCCTTAGAATTAGTATAAACCAAACTACGAATATAGGATGGCAAGAATCAATAACAACAACAACAACAACGATATGGCAGCTGCTTTCAACCGCTTGGCTGAAGCCATAGAAAGACAAAATCAACCGAAAAGTACTGGAGGACTTCACGGGTTAGATCACTTCCTAAAAAGGAAGCCATCACAATTCAAAGGAGGTTATAATCCGGAGGTAGCATACCTATGGGTTAAGGAAATGGAGCACATCTTCTGAGCCTTGCCCTGCACAGAATTTGAAAAGGTGGAGTATGCCACTTATATGATGGTTGAGGAAGCAGAAAGCTGGTGGATACATGCCGGAACTCGTATGATTGAAACCGACAGACCTTTGGACTGGATCAACTTCAAAGCATGTTTTCTGGAGAAATATTTTCCAGCGAGTGTGAAAAGCCGAAAAGAGCTAGAATTTATGGAGCTGAAACAAGGCTCAATGTCCGTTGGAGAATATGCTGCAAAGTTTGAAGAACTATCTCTCTTTTACCCTCCTTTTCAACAGGCTGGTGCCGAAGAATCAAAATGTGTCAAATTCGAGAATGGGCTGAATCTTGAAATCAAAGAGGCGATAGGATATCAAGAAATTCGGAGTTTTCCTATTCTGATCAATAAATGCCGAATTTTTGAAGAAAATCACCAAGCCAGACTGGCACATGAAAAGGCCAATAGACAACTGAAACCTCAGTCAGTTGATTTCAAAAGGAAAGGGACGTTCTATCCAAATCGTTTCAAGGGAGGATCATCATCTTCTCAAAGACGCAGCAATCATACGAATATCCGGTGCCATAATTGTAGAGGTAATCACCATATACGCGATTGCACCTGACACCTAGGAGATGTTACCTGCTATCGTTGTAATCAGAAAGGACACATCAGTCCAAATTACCCACAGAACCGACAAAACAACGACAGCAACACTATGAATAATCAAAGAGGCTCTAACTATCAGGGAGGTCGTGGAGGAAACACGCGAGCTGCTCAACCTCCAAGATAGAACAGGGAGTCAACAGACCAGAGGTTACAACCAACAACTGGAAGAGTCTTTGCCATCAGCGGTTCAGAGGCAGACCAAGCTGATGACCTCGTGCAAAGTAAGTGTGAGATCAATGGCACTATCTTATCTGTGTTATTTGATTCTGGTGCTACACATTCTTTTATTTCTGATGAGTGTGTTAGACGTCTTCAATTACCTGTAAAGCCGATGATATATGATCTGATTGTTTCCACTCCCACTGGTACACAACTTAGGACTACTAAGGTGTGTAACAAATGTTCTGTGCTTATAGAGGGTAAAAACTTTCTAGTAGATCTTGTTTGTTTACCTTTGAAGGACCTGGAAGTAATCCTAGGGATGGACTGGTTATCGGCAAATCGAGTCTTGGTGGACTGTCATAACAAGACTGTAATATTTCCATCAGAAGAAAATCTTACTTCTGACAATCTTAAGATCTTTGCCTTACAAGGTGAAATTCACTTATTTGCCTTGTTTACTCTTCCACAAGGAGATGGGGAATCTAAAGCAATCGAGATGCTAGTTGTTTCTGAATTTCCTGAAGTATTTCCTGAGGATGTCTCAAGTTTACCTCCAGAACGTGAGATAGAATTCTTAATTGATTTAATTCCAGGAGCAGAACCAGTATCTAAGGCTCCATATCGTATGTCACCTATTGAACTGGCAGAACTAAAGAAGCAAATTGAAGAGTTATTGGAGAAACATTTTATCAGGCCTAGTGTGTCACCATGGGGAGCGCCAGTATTACTTGTCAAGAAGAAAGATGGAAGCATGAGATTATGTGTAGATTATCGTCAGTTGAACAAATTGACGGTGAAGAATAGATATCCTTTGCCCAGAATTGATGATTTGATAGATCAATTAAGAGGTGCTGCAGTATTTTCAAAAATTGATCTACGATCAGGTTATCATCAGATTCGTGTCAAGTCTGAGGATATTCCAAAGACAGCCTTTAGAACACGCTATGGTCATTACGAGTATCTTGTGATGCCCTTTGGAGTAACCAATGCCCCAGCTGTATTCATGGATTACATGAATCGAGTGTTTCATTCATACTTGGATCAGTTTGTTATTATCTTCATTGATGACATTCTGATTTATTCCAAGACATGGGAGGAGCATGAAAAACATCTTCGAGTGGTATTGCAAATTCTGAAAGAGAAGCAGTTGTATGCTAAGTTGTCTAAATGTGAATTCTGGTTGAAAGAGGTAAAGTTCCTAGGCCATGTAATCTCAAGCGAAGGAGTGTCTGTGGACCCTTCTAAAATAGAAGCTGTAACAAACTGGGAGAGACCTACTTCAGTCACTGAAATACGAAGCTTCCTAGGGTTAGCTGGTTATTATCGGAGATTCATCGAGGGGTTTTCTCAAATTGCCCTACCAATGACTCGTCTAACCCGGAAGAATCAACCTTTTGCTTGGACTCCAGAGTGTGAGAAAAGTTTCCAGGAACTAAAATTGAAGCTTACATCTGCTCCAGTTTTAACTTTGCCTAATCCACAAGAAGACTTTGTGGTTTATTGCGATGCTTCTAAGATGGGCTTAGGTTGTGTTTTGATGCAACAACAGAAGGTGGTTGCCTATGCTTCTAGACAGTTGAGACCACATGAGATGAACTACCCGACGCATGATCTAGAATTAGCAGCGGTGGTATTTGCTTTGAAAATCTGGAGACACCATTTGTATGGAGTCAAGTTTGAAGTGTTCAGTGACCACAAGAGCTTAAAGTATTTGTTTGATCAGAAGGAATTGAATATGAGGCAGCGTAGGTGGATGGAGTTTCTTAAAGATTATGATTTTAATTTGAAGTACCATCCAGGAAAAGCAAATGTGGTAGCAGATGCACTTAGCAGGAAATCTATTCATATGACATCCTTAATGGTAAAAAAGATGGAGATGATAGAACAGTTCAGAGATATGAACTTAGGTGTGGAGTTAAAATCTTCAAAAAGTATGACTTTGGGAACTTTGAAGATAACCAATGATTTTCTGAAGCTGATAGGTGAAAGGCAGATAGAGGACTTAAAATTACAGGAATTGAGAGAGTTACAGGCGAACGAAAAGGATATGGGATTACAAGAAGGATCAGATGGAATTTGGAGAATCAAAAGCAGAATTTGTGTACCAGATGATGCTGATCTAAGAAGAATAATCCTAGAAGAAGCGCATAAAAGTATGTTGAGCATTCATCCTAGATCAACTAAGATGTATCAAGATCTGAAGAAAAGCTTTTGGTGGCCAAGGATGAAGAAGGAAATAGCTGAATATGTGTCTTCATGTCTGGTGTGTCAAAAAGCCAAAGTGGAACATCAAAAGCCATCTGGTGAACTACAACCATTGGAGATTCCTGTCTGGAAATGGGATGACATTTCAATGGACTTTGTGTCAGGTTTACCAAGGACACGATCAGGAAATGATGCAATTTGGGTTATTGTAGAAAGATTGACTAAGTATGCTCATTTTCTTCCAATGAATATGAAGAATTCTCTATAAAAGTTGGCACAATTATATGTGAAAGAGATCGTGAGACTTCATGGTGTACCATCCAGTATTGTGTCAGATAGAGATTCAAGATTCACTTCCCGATTCTGGGGAAGCTTGCATCAGGAGTTGGGTTTGAGACTTCGATTAAGTTCAGCTTACCATCCCCAAACAGATGGACAGTCAGAGCGTACCATACAAAGTTTGGAAGACTTACTGCGATCTTGTGTACTTGAACATGGTGGTAGTTGGGAGCAGTTTCTTCCACTGATTGAATTCACGTATAACAATAGTTACCATAGCAGTATTGGTATGGCTCCATTTGAAGCATTGTATGGTAGAAAGTGTCGAACGCCCCTTTGTTGGTTAGAAACTGGTGAAAGTTTGGCGTTAGGACCTGAAATTATGCAGCAGACTACTGAACAAATAGAAATAATTAGAGAGAAGATGAAGGCATCCCAAGATAGACAGAAGCACTATTATGATAAAAGGAGGAAACCACTTGAATTCCAAGTTGGTGATCATGTATTTTTGAAGGTTTCACCTCACAAGGGGATTGGCCGAGCATTGAAGAGTAAGAAGTTGAGTCCAAGGTTCATTGGACCATATGAAATTCTAAAGAGGATTGGTACAGTGGCGTATCAGATTACACTTCCTCCTCATCTTGCAAATTTGCATAATGTGTTTCATGTATCACAATTGAGGAAGTATGTACAAGACCCCACTCATGTGATTGCTAATGATGATGTTAAAGTTAGAGAAAATCTGACCATCCCTACAGAACCCACACAGATCATAGAAAGGTCGATTAAACACCTGAGAAACAAGAACATACCATTAGTGAAGGTTGCATGGAAACAAGGGAATGATGTAACTCTGACTTGGGAGCGTGAGGATGCTATGGAGACGCAATACCTAGAATTGTTTCACTGAGGAGTGCGTTATGTTAAATTTCGAGGACGAAATTTTTAATAGAGTGGGAGAATTGTAACATCCTAAAAATTTTATTCTCATGTATAATCATTTTGATTTAGACCATCAATAATATTATCCATTTTATCTTAACTTTCTACATAAATTTTTGGTTAGGACAACATCTTCAATTTAACCTTTTACCATGGTAAATAATTTTAACTTTATACCTTCGGTAAAAGTTAATCAAATAATTTATTACCTATTTCCTTAGTTATTAATTTCCTTGGCTTTTCCAATTACTCTCATCAAATTGCCACATACTTCACTCAAAATTCATCATCTTGTACACATTTTAATTGTTAGTTAGAGTCCGAATTTGGAAATATGGTCAACTACAAAGTTGTTCCTCTTTTTCGTTTCTTTCTAACAAGACCAAATTTGTTAAAATCCATTATGATATGAGAGAGATATACCCAAAATACCGAAACAGTATCAGAATTGATATTTTACTTCAATCATATCATCTTGTACATATTTTAATACCTTGTTAGAGTCTGAATTTGAAAATGTGGTAAACTACAAAGTTGTTCCTCGTTGTCTTAGATTTCCAACTAGACCACATTTGTTAAAATCCATTAAGATATGCGAGAGATATGCCTAAAATACCAAAACAGTGTTAAAGTTGATATTTACTTCAATCATACAAGCTACAATATGTAGGCTGCGGAAATGGACAACAATCCAGCTCATTTTTCTCACCTAAAACCTCCATTATCACCATAATTCATGCACCTAACATCCCACTACAATCCCATTATGAAAATCTTGTCCCCCACTTGTCATTTGCATCATTAAATCAACACTACATCTTGTTCCCAAGTCTGAATTCTTAGAACAAGCTAAAGTTAGTGAAGTCTCTCTCTTATTTTCTTTCACTTTCTCCATCAAGTTCACTCTTGATCTGAAGCTAGGACAATAATACAACACTTTCAACCACTTTAGGAACCTCCATTAAGGCAAGAGGGGATAGGGTTGTGAATAATTATGAAATGGGTAGAATTGTATGCTGTCCTAGGATTCCAGTTTTATTTTTGTATCTTGTTGCTCAGTTTTGAGATTGCAAACGTGTGATTTTGATTATAACTTCTTCATGAAAGTTGTATATCTTTTTGTTATCTGAATTTTGAGACCTGAATCAATTAATTTGAATATGTATAGCAAAAGTTATAGCCAAAATACTACAACATATCCGAGTGAAATATTTGTTCTATGTTCTGTGTATATATTGATATTCTGGGAATTTCACAAGCATAATCAGCCTTTGATGTCTTCACAAAAGTTGTAGATATTTGTGTTATAGATCTGTAGAAAGTGGTTTCAAGTCAAAATAATTTTTGTAGCTCGAGTTATGCCTAAAATACTGAAGTATGTTCAAGCTGTAAATCTGTTAACTTGAGATACGTATTTTATTTTTAAAACTGGGAATTTTGTGGTGAAAATTAGTGATTGGTGTCTTCATCAAAGTTGTAGATATTCCTGTTATGTGAATTTTGAGACCTGAATCGACTGAATTGGATATGTATAGCATGAGTTATGATCAAAATGCTACAGCA
The DNA here is from genome assembly GCA_037962975.1 of Clitoria ternatea. NCBI lineage: Eukaryota > Viridiplantae > Streptophyta > Magnoliopsida > Fabales > Fabaceae > Clitoria > Clitoria ternatea. Next base: position 258,820,676 of record CM075669.1, read on the forward strand.
TATCCGATTGAAATACTTATCTTGTGTTTTGTGCATATATGAATATTCTGGGAATTATACATACGTTTTTAGACTTTGATGTCTTCATGAAAGTTGTAGATATTTATGTTAGGGATCTATGGAAAGTGGTTTTGAGTTAAAAAGATGCTTGTATCTCTAGATATGCTCAAAATACAGAAGTATGTTCATGATGAAAATCTGTTAACTATGAAATCCGAATCTTATTTTTAAAACTGGGAATTTTGTGGTGAGAATTAGTGGTTGGTGCCTTCATGAAAGTTGTAGATATTTGTGTTAAGAATAATTTAGAACTGGTTTCATGCCAAAATTGTTTTTGTAGCTCAAGAAACGTTGAAAATACTAACATGTGTACGTTTTAAAAATCCTCTTTGAGGCAGTTTTGTATTCTGTGAATAAGTGATGTTTCTGTTTAGAATTTGAATTTATGGTCTTCATGAAAGTTGTAGATATTTATGTTATTGAGCTATATAAAGTGGAATCACATGAAAAGGATTTTATTTACTCATGTTATGACTATTTTACTAACGTATGTTGCTGTTGGAAATGCTGAAATTTGCTTATAATGGTTATTATGGATAAAAATGATATTTTCCCTATGGGTAACAATTTATTATTGAATTCTTGAGTGATTATGAAGTATTATGAATGTTGATGAGTGTCTAATGAGCATCATTCAGTTTGTGTATTTTGGTGGTGAATAATTATGAATGATTAAATTAATATATATACATGAATGCCTTGCGGTTATTGATATATGTGGTTGAAACAGTAAATCCATGATTCTGAAAATTATTATATGTGATGTGTCCTTTGAGGACTTGTGGTTTTTCAAGTGGTTTTGGAAATTGATATATCATGGTATGTTAAATGATAAAGAGAATTAAAGGCATTCATGCATCATAAGCATTTGGACGCACCATAGAATTTAGGGGTTCCATGATTGCCTACCCTGGTGGGGGTTACTCTATGATGAGTTTAAGCCCTATTTCTGTAGGAGCCATGAAGGTGTAGGGGTTCATGGTTATGCTAATTCCTACTTGTGCACTTATTTCTGCAGGAGCCATGAAGGTGTAGGGATTCATGGTTATGCTAATTCCTACTTGTGCACTTATTTTCGCAGGAGCCATGAAGGTGTAGGGATTCATGGTTATGCTAATTCCTACTGGAGTCTTTATGAGACTTTTTACTGCAGTATTCCCACCAAACTAAATGGATCCAGCATGACATCATGTGACTAATTAAAGATTTATAAATGAACTTGTTTGGCATATTCATCATATCATTATGCCTTGTTGGTTGTGTTTTGTGCAATTTTATTTATTTTATATTTATTCTATATTCCGTCTCACTCTTACATTAATTTTTACAGTGAATGCTACACAGAATGAAGAGTGATGCCATGAATGGAGTTTACGTGAATTATTGCTTGGAATTTGACTTTATTTTAATATTGATGGGTTGTAATAATATAATGTTTCATGTACTGTATTTTTCTAAATCGTTTCCGCTATATAAATATTTCATGACTTTGATTATCCACGACTAGTATGTATGATAATAATCCGTGTTTATCAACTTTTACATGACTTATTACAAATTTCAAAAATGATTTTTAAAACGCGAAAAATTTATTCGGAAAATTACTAAGGACGTCACACCAAACTTGGCAGAGGCATTATAGTTACACATCACAATAGAAGCTTTACAACCAAGCTCTGCTTTCGCTCTGTCGTTGGCAAAAAGTCCTCCGGCGAGTCTTGAAGAATTCAGGAGGAAAGCATCCAAGTATGTGGGCATTGAAATGCACTTGGAAGCAACAGTGACGAGAGGGAAATCCCCAACGCCATATCAACAGCAACAGAGAGATAAGGACAGGCCCCGATCGGAACACATGGAGAGACCATTCCGGGGCAACATCTTCGATAATCTTGTACCTCCGAGTCAGGAAGAACGGGTAAATGCATTTAGCAATTATGCTTCGTTAAATTCTAAGCGGTCACAGATTCTGAGAGAAATCGGATAACCAACGCTTACTACATACGGGGTCAGGAAGCCGCCCCAGCTTCGCAAACATGGTGACCCTTGGAAATACTGCGAATTCCATAAGCAAAAAGGCCACTCGGCAAACGAATGTCAAGCCTTGAAAAATACTATTGAGACCCTGATCCGAGAGGGTAAGCTCAAACAGTATCTTTTCAAAGAAGGTACTTTTGATGAACCAGGCCGGATTAAGAAAAGGGGAAGGGATTCCGAGGAAGGCGATGATGATCATCCCACTCCGATCAGAAGATTTACTGCTTCTGAAAAACAAAAGGGAGTTCTGGTTGGTGAGCCTCCACAGCAAAATGTTATGCCCCGACAACAACATCAGGGCCGTCGAGAGGTCATTGATTAGGGATCAGGCCATCAAAGTCAAAAAACGCCTTTCGCTATTACAGCTAATCGGTAAGACGGTGTGCATTCTTTCCTTACTTGGATTTTCCGATCGGGTTTTACCAAGAAGGTTTAACAAGGCATAACCCCGACTCGGCTCTCTTTCTCTCTTGTAATTCATAATTAATGAAATATTCTATATGTTCACCCATTGTCCTTATGATTCTATTCGATGCACAACATTGTTGTGACAAGATACTTTCAGGACGGACGATCCTCACAACATATCTATTGTTAGTAACGAACCTCTTTGAAGGTACAAAGGGGTGAACCATAATTTGAAGGCTCGGATTGTAGGATTAAACCGAACTCCGAGTACGACTAGTAGGTTTGACCGAACGTCGGTGAAGAATGGTGAATGGGTAAAATCCAACACCGATTAAGAAGACCGGTGAATGGGTAAAATCTAACACCGATTAAGAAGGCCGGTGAATGGGTAAAATCCAACACCGAGTATGAAGAATGGTGAATGGGTAAAATCCAACACCTAGTGATGAAGAATGGTGAATGGATAAAATCCAACACCGATTGAAGGCTTGGGCGCAGTAAGCTGGACCTTCCTCAAGGCCACGCTGAACCCTGAGTAACGGGCGCAGTAAGTTCAGGATTAGCCCTAATCCGAACCCCGTGTAGAAGGCTCGGATTGTAGGATTAAACCGAACTCCGAGTACGACTAGTAGGTTTGACCGAACGTCGGTGAAGAACGCTGAATGGGTAAAATCCAACACCGATTAAGAAGGCCGGTGAATAGGTAAAATCCAACACCAAGTATGAAGAACGGTGAATGGGTAAAATCCAACACCGATTAAGAAGACCGGTGAATGGGTAAAATCCAACACCGAGTGATGAAGAATGGTGAATAGGTAAAATCCAACACCGATTAAAGGCTTGGGCGCAGTAAGCTAGACCTTCTTCAAGGCCACGCTGAACCCCGAGTAACGGGCGCAGTAAGTTCAGGATTAGCCCTGATCCGAACCCCGTGTAGAAGGCTCGGATTGTAGGATTAAACCGAACTCCGAGTACGACTAGTAGGTTTGGCCAAACGTCGGTGAAGGCTTGGGCGTAGTAAGCTGGCCCTTCTTCAGGACCACGCTGAACCCCAAGTAGATTGAAGACGACCAGTGAATGGGTAAAATACAACACCGAGTGAAGAAAACCGGTGAATGGATAAAATCCAACACAGAGTGAAGAAAACCGGTGAATGGGTAAAATCCAACACCGAGTGAAGAAGAACGGTTAGTAAGATTAAACGAAACGCCATTGAAGACGGGTTGTAGGATCAAACCGAACCCCAGTTGAAGGCTTGGATTATAGGATTAAACCGAACTCCGAGCATAATTAAACCGAACGCCATCGAAGGACCGCTCAGAAATCTTCCACCCGGGGAAGATCACTATGAAATCTTCCATCCAGGAGGATCACTCGGTATTTTTAAGACAAGCCCGGGCACGAGCCCTCCACATAACGAAAGAATACCGAACGATACACATGTAGATAAACATTTTCTGCATAATTATACTGGCATTCAGACTTCTCGCAGGTTGTATAGCTCATATGAGCAACTTCATAAGTCCCTCATACAAGCTAGGGGGCAAATGATCCGGTCTGGATACCGGCCCCTAAAGCTATGACTTCAGCACGGCTGATTCCAGAAGTGCAACCAGTATCCTGACGTAGGACCAGTGTATCGACAATCCGAAGAAACGTTTTAGAGGCCAGACATTTCATCCGTTCTCGCTTCCTTGTGAGGTAAAAACCGTCTGCCTCAGTCATTTCGAGAGGTTGATCCAGACTGATCAACCAGTTTTTATTCTATAACATGCAACCGGTGTCATCGGTATACATCCGGACTCTAATCCTGAGTCAGGAATCCTCCCTGCACCGGTTAGTTTGGATAACACCATACACACCGGATGAGGCACCTGTTACAAGACAATTCATCTTTGTCCGTCCTCCAACGTGCAACCGGTGCCCTCGGTATACATTCAGACTCTAATTCCGAGTCAGGCGTTCTCCCTGCACCGGTTTGTCCGGATAACACCATGCACACCGGATAACAAACACGTCATTCGACGGAAGACGATGGGCATTGCTATAGGGACCATTCAATAATTCCATTCCCCACACTACGAGCCAAAATCTGCTCCTGGGAATGATCAACCTGTCACCTAAGTCAAGCCCATACTCCCTATGCTCAATATAAAATACCCACTTACCTCAATCATGCTGGTGAGTGTGCATTAAACAATAATATACTTGCTTGATGGAGGTTGGTGGTTCCCCACTAACAGTTCCTCGTAAACCGAGCTAATCAGGTATAAGAACTCACTTCAGTTTATTGGAAAAGGGCTGGTTCGACACTTTCTCTCCCAAATGCATATATTTGATCCCTGTGATCATTTACATTCCATACTTGGAATATATCACTGACTTGAGTGTCAGAGAATCTTTGCAGGTGACACCACCTGTCGCCCACATCAACACGGGAGGTCGGTGTGAAGGATCTCCAGGACGTCAAGACCGTTCTCTACATACAGAGACACCGGATACACACACCGGATACTCATAAAACCGGTCTTCAGCATCATTCGGTCTTCACCTTATGTGACCTACCCGACACCGGATCTCTTGACCCCCGGTGTAGGACGGATCAATAATAATAATAATAATAATAATAATAATAATAATAATAATAATATAATAATAATAATAATAATAATAATAATGTTATTAGATTCTGAAATATATATATATATACATATATGTATAAAAAATATCCTTAAAAATTTATAAGTCAGGCACATAGAATCTAGGATATTAGCCGTTTAGTATAAATAAATTTTGATATTTGATCAGATCGTAACAGGCTTAATCTCATTCCACTGCCTTTTTGTGGGTAAAGAACTATGTCTTGCTAACAAGTTGACAGCAAATGATATATCTAGTTGTGTATGACCAGCAAGGTACATTAGTGCACCAATTACACTAAGATATGGTACTTTTAGGATATTAGCCATTTGGTATAAATAAATTTTGATATTTGATCAGATTATAACAGGCTTAATCTCATTCCAATGCATTTTTGTGGGTAATAACTATGTCTTGCTAACAAGTTAACAGTAAATGATATATATGGTCGTGTATGACCAGCAAGGTATATTAGTGCACCAATTGTACTAAGATATGGTACTTCAGGACCAAGTAATTCTTCATTTTTCTCTTGTGGTCAAAAAAGATCTTTGCTCACTTCAAGTGACCTTACAACTATTGGACTGCTCAATGTGTGTGATTTGTCCATATAGAACCACTTTAACACATTTTCTATATAAGTCTTTTGGTGCATTAAAATTCATTCCTTTAAATATTCTAATTGTAATCTAAGACAAAACATTATTTTTCCCAAATCTTTCATCTCAAATTCATTTTTTAAGCAATTTACAGCCTTTGAAAGCTCTTCAGGAGTTCCGATGATGTTTAAATCATCTATATAAATTGTAATTATAACGAACTCTTTTCCAAATTTTTTCATAAAAACACATGGACAAATTGGGTCATTTTTATACCCTTCTTTCAACAAATATTCACTGAGACAATTGTACCACATACGTCCAGATTGTTTCAGTCCGTAAAGAGATTTATTCAATTTAATTGAATAACTTTCTCGAGGATTTGTCTTGTATGCTTCAGGAAAATTAAATCCTTCAGGGAGTCTTGTATAGATGTCATTTTCATGTGAGCCATATAAATATGCTGCAACAACATCCATAAGGCGTAAGTCAAGCTTTTCACATATTGTCAACTTATTAAGTATCTAAAAGTAGTTGCATCCATCACTAGTGAATATGTTTCTTCGAAATCAATACCAGGTCTTTATGAGAAACCTTGTGCAACAAGTCTTGCTTTATATCGCACAATTTCACCATTTTCTCATAAAGACCCATTTGTATCCAACTGGTTTTACATCTTCAGGTGTTTAGACTACAGGCCTAAAAACTTTCCATTTTACAAGTGAGTTTAACTCTTCTTGCATTGCATCTTTCCATTTTGGTCAATCATTTCTTTGTACACATTCTTTAACATATTTTGGCTCATGATTCTTATCATCATTTATAATATCAAGAGCTACTTTGAATACAAAAATTTCATTAACATCAACTTTATGTCGATTCCATTGTATTCCATCCATGACATAATTTATTAAAATCTCTTTATTTTTTTATCAATTTCAGGTACCTTGGTTTCTTCTAGATTTAAAACCTTGATTATGTCAACAGACTCTTCTAGAGTCTTTATATCCTCTATTCAACCATATTCTTTATTTACTTTTCTCTTTCGAGGATTTTTATCTTTAGAACTAACAGGTCTGTCACGTTTTATTTTGGCTTCAAACTCATTTGCAATTTTAGATTGTCTTGCAGGGATATCAATTTTTATTGGGGTATTAACAGCTTGTATGTATGACTTAGCCACTCTTTTTGGATCAGCAAATGCATTCGGCAATTAGTTTGTTAAATTTTACAAACTAATTATTTTCTGAACTTCTAGTTTAGATTGCTTTGTTTGAGGATCAAGATGTGATAGAGATATCTCATTCCAACTAATCCTTTTATCCAACTGTTTATTTTCTCCCCCTAATGGTGGGAAAACAGATTCATCAAAATGATAATCAGCAAAACAAGCTGTAAATAAATCACTTGTTAAAGGTTCAAAGATATTTTATTATGGATGGACTTTCATATCCAACATATATTCTCAACCTTCTTTAAGGTCCCATCTTAATGCGTTGTGGAGGGGAGATAGAAACATATACCGCACTTCCAAAGATTCTTAGATGGAAAATATTTGGTTCTTTACAAAACCAATTGTAAAGGGGAATATTCATGATAACTTGTAGGCCTGATGCGAATAAGTGCTGCTGCATGCAAGATTGCATGTCCCCAAGTTGAAATTAGGAGTTTTGATCTCATTAACAATGGTTTTACTATCAATTTCAAACGTTTAATCAATGATTCAGCAAGTCCATTTTGTGTATGAACATATGCTATAGAATGTTAAACATCAATTTCAATGAACATATAATAATCATTAAATGATTGGGATGTAAATTCACCAGCGTTATCAAAGCGTATTCTCTTAATTGGATAATCAGGGAAATGAGCTCTTAAACGAATTAATTGAGCTAGTAATCTCATAAACGCCTGGTTGCGAGTTGACAATAAGCAAACATGTGACCATCTAGTTGATGCATCAATTAAAACCATAAAATATCTAAATAGTCTACATGAAGGGTGTATTGGTCCACAAATATCACCTTATATACACTCTAAAAATGTGAGTGATTCACTCCTAATTTTCATTGGTGATGGCCGGATAATCAATTTTCCTTGAGAACAAGCAGCACATGAGAAATTCTTAGTTTGTAAAATTTTTTAGCTGTCCAAGCAATGACCATTTGAATTCTCATTAATTTTTTGCATCATAATTGATCTAGGATGGCCTAATCGTTCATGCCAGATAACAAAGTCATTCTTACTTGTAAACTTCTGGTTTACGATAACATTTGTTTCAACTGTACTAATATAGGTATAGTACAAACCAGGGGAAAATGAAGGCAATTTTTCCAATATACATTTCTTACCAGAAATTAACTTTGTGACGTAAAGATATTCATCCTTTCCTTCACTTGTGGTTTCAATATGGTATCCATTTCTGCGGATATCCTTAAAACTCAATAAATTTCTTTGAGACTTTGTAGAATATAATGCACTTTTAGTGTGTAATTTTGTTCCCCCAGGTAACAAAATACTGGCTCTACTGAAGCCTTCAATTATATTTATACTACCAAATATAGTATTAACATTGGCTTCTTATTTTACTATATGATGAAAATATTTGTCATTCTTGAAAATAGTATGAGTTGTTGCACTGTCTGTGAGACATATATCTTCGTCATTTACATGAGCATTCATTCTTCATTAAATAATAAAAAAATGACTGAAAAATATAATTAACAATAATAAATATTTAACAAAATTTTATTAATAAAGACTAAATTCATAACAAAATAAATTACATAAAACATAAAATAAACATCATCTATACCAATAAAATTTGTTTCTATTGTTTTCCTTTTATTTTTAAAGGATTTTTAGTATAGATCAATGAGATGTTTTGGTATGCGACAAACCCGAGAACAGTGACCTAGGCTACCACAACAATAACAAATATTTTTGGTTTGTTCATTACTTTAAACATATTTTCCTTTTCTCCATACGTTCTATATTCTTCCATACAAATGATGATTTGTTATCATTTCGACCACGACCATGACCATAACCATATCCACGACTACGACCAATACCATGTGAGACGCCCCAAAAATAGGGGTAAATTTTTCACGATTTAAAACAATTAAAGGATGGAAGACATTGCGAGATGAAAACTTTGGCAAGTAATCCCCGGACCTAATTTAATAACCTATCTCATATGTGAAGATATGAGAAGGTAAACAATTAAGTCAAAGAGTGAAACTTGGATGATTTATCTCATGATCATCAATAAGGAGTAGCGGAAGTGTACAATTACATTAAGGAAATGAAGGGAAGTCGTAAAAGGTCAAAGGATAGTCCATCGAATTGATAAAATGTATTAATCATGCGAGTGGGGCATTGTACGATCATATTATAGTCAAACACTACCAATGATATCCCAAGATAGAGGAAAAATGTGAAAAACAGGGTCATGAATCGATTCAAACACCCTATGAATCGATTCAAATGATTCTGGAGTGCAAAACAGTGAAAACAGGACCCCTTGAATCGATTCAAGCTCGTATGAATCGATTCAGACGCTTCTAGAACTCAAAATTATGCAAACAGAGGTCCTTGAATCGATTCAAGATCATATGAATCGATTCAGGCCTTCCTGGAACCAAAAACAGTGAAAATAGCAGCTCTTGAATCGATTCAGAGATCCTCGAATCGATTCGAGATAACACAGTTGTTGTTTTTATGCAGAAAAAGCCTTATTTTTGGACTTCTAACCCCCCTAACTTTTTCATATCAACTCCAAACGCTACCAAATTTTGACACCAACTAAAATACACCAATTGTGACGTGTGGCCACTGGCCTCACCCAAAAATTCTCAAAAATGAGGAACTTATGCAAATAAATGCGTTTAGTCCATTCCTGAGCCTTTTTGAGTAACTTAGGGGTCTATTCTCAACGGAATTGACCCGTTCCAGTTTCTACAAGTCACAAATCATGTATTTAAGCTATTGGAACCACCACACACTACCCAAAACTCATAAAACTCATTTTGACCCTACTAGTTTCTTACTAATGCATAACAATCATGAAATATCATCAATTATACAGCACATAAAGTCATCATTCACAATTCTCATCATTTGATCATCAAAGTGAGCAAAATTCAAGCACTCACACATTAGCGTCTTACATCACCAGGGTCATAACTAAAAATTGGTCTTATATGTAGGTTCGAATTTTCACACATGACCTACAAAATCATTATACATCATTCATACCAATTCATGGCTATACAAAATATGCAGAATACTATATACATTACAAACATTCTACACAAACCATAAAAATCAAAATGTTGCCGGCCAAGGCATTCTTTACCAAATGGGCTTCCTTCACACCACTTCTCCACACAAGAGCTCCATAGGCAATCCCTACAACACAGGAGCTAAAAAGATATACCACAGGGATAGTGAGTATACTTTCTCAATGATGAAAATCCAAAAATTAAGACAATATATGCATGAATGCAATACAAACGTCTCCTCCTCAAGAGGAGTTCATCCAATATTAAATCATTCAACCATCAATTCTCATTCAAGTACAAATATCCATTAAATTTCTCAGAATCATATCAACCGAGTACACAATCATAGTTAGTAATTTTAAAGGGGATTTCCGCCCACACCTCACTCAACCTCATCAACAGAGTATCACTCTATGCCATGCTTCAAAGGCTAATGCACATGCTAGTGTTTAAAATGCATATGCACGGATCTGATTTCATTTCCTCGGGTGATCGTAACCACCATAATCATTCAATCATTCTCAATGGTTTCCCACCTCGCAAGGGGTACTCCCTCTAGCAGCCTCGCAAGGTGCTTCTCGTGATCGCAACCACGTTCAACATTTTATAAGGTTTCCCGCCTCGCAAGGGGTACTCCCACCTCATGATCGCAACCATGGGCATTCAATCACAATGGTCCCGCAAGGCCTTTCATTTCAATACCAGGTGATCGCAACCACCGGTCTAATAATCACAGGAACTCGCAAGCCCTTTTTATATTTCCAACATCAAGTGATCGTAACCACTTATCAACATCATCATGATATGCATGCCATGAAATGTATGCAATGTTTATGCATGCCTCAACCTCATTAGGATTATCTCACCCTCTCTTCTAGGGTATATTTATTTTCAACCACACAATTATCCACCAATTCATACACAAACATCAATCCTTATATTCAAGAAACATTCCAACCAAATATTTTAGGCACTCATCATGTCTTATATGAAATCAATAATGCATCAACGTATAATATGCCATTCATAGCCTCATTTAGGCTCCATCATATAAACACTCATTTCAAAACACCATACACAATTCTCATTTCAACACATGGTATCACATTTAATCAAGGCAATATGCCATATCACATTAATACATACATTATCATCACAATTCTCATACATTTAGAAAATACACCCCTCTCCTACCTTAAGAGAAGTACGCTTCCGGGTTTGACGTTCCCGCTTCACAAGAGTTATCAAGTCCTACACCAATCATTATAGGACTTTATCAATTATTCATTCAAAAGCCATTTCAATATACATATACATCTTTATGTACACATGATTCTCATCATGTGAAAGCTATCACAAGCTTATTCATTTGCTTACTTAGGCTTCGGGAATTCCTTCCCTTAACTCACCACTCATTATTATTAAAGTAGCAACCTATATTGTTAAGTTATCCATTTACCAAACTTACATTTAATCCCATTTCATGTGGTTTCCATTTATATATTCCAACTACCATCCCTAATCATCATCAAATATTAATGTTTCTTCATTTATTATATTTCCCCCATCAATAAATGTTAATCCTTTCAATATTATACATTTCCCCTAATTTCAATAAGTTAGGGTTTTCACCAAACCCATCATCCATCATAAATACTCATCATCCCTTAACCCAATCTTCACAAACTTCTTTTATTACTCATAAATACCCTTATTATTCCATCCACACCTTAGGGTTCATGCATTTAATATTTCTTTTCTCTACCCACAACATTTAATACTCCTCCAAGTTACCATCCCCTATTCCCTAGACTCCAAACATAAAAATGGTGGTAAAGGGCTTACCTTGCCCTAAAACGAAAATGGAGTTTAAGAGGGAGAAGGAGGATGACGAAAATGAAGAGGAGGAGGAGAGAAGCTTCAAGCCACCATGCCTTCCTTCAAGCTTTAAGGGTGGACGAAAATAAGAGGGGAAAAGGGCACCAAGTTGTTCAAGCTCTTGGGGAAGAAGAAGAAGATATGACAAAGGGAAAATGAGGGAAGAAGAAGAAGTGTGTCTTTGCCTCTAAGAAAAGGGTGAGTCACAGAAGTGAGAGTGAAAAGAGTGAGAGTTTTTATTTACATTTTTAACTCTTGACTAAACTCTTCCGTTTTTAACTAAACAGGCTCACTGTTCGGGTTCTATACTTATTCTAAAAATTATTCCGAATATATATTCGGAGTCCCCATAATATCATCTACAGCCCTGACCAACGACATCTTAATCGGAGATACTTGGTCCGACACTCATATTCTATCCAGGTTAGTTTTCAACTTATCCGGTCACCATAATTCACTAGCAGTCTCCAAAAATCTTATTTAAATTATTTGTAGCATTTTGGGATATTAATTATTCCATATTTAATTATTCAATATTTATTTTCTTAATTTAACTTTCTATTTTAAAAATTTGGGGTGTTACAATCCACCCCACCTTAAAAGAAATTTCGTCCCCGAAATTTAACATACCGGATTCGAATACATAAGGATACCACTCACGAATATCGTCCTCACGTTCCCAGGTGAGTGTCTCAACGTTTCTATGCTTCCACGCTACTTTCACCAATGGTACCATCTTATTCCGTAGTCTCTTCACGAAATACTCAACAATACGAACCGAAATGGGAGAGACAGACAAGTTATCCCGCACATCAACATCATCAAGAAAGATCATGTGTAAGGGATCCTGAATATACTTCTTTAACTGCGACACGTGAAACACATTATATAGATTCGCAAGCTGTGGAGGGAGCGCAATCCGATAAGCGACATCTCTAATCCGATCCAAGATTTCATAGGGTCCAATGAATTTAGGGCTTAGTTTTCTGCTCTTCAAAGCTCTTCCAATACCCTTATCACACGAGACTCGCAAGAACACATGGTCGCCGACTTTAAATTCAAGAGGCTTCCTCTTTTTGTCATAATAGCTCTTCTGCCGGTCTTGAGCAATTTTCATCTTCTCTCGGATCGTCTTGATCTGTTCAGTGGTTTCCTCAACAATCTCAGGCCCTAAGGCTAAGTTCTCACCAACTTCTAGCCAACATAAAGGGGTTTGACACCTTCTTCCATATAATGCCTCGTATGGTGCCATACCAATACTAGAATGAAAACTGTTGTTGTAGGTGAATTCAATCAGAGGTAAATATTTCTCCCACGAACCGCCGTGCTCCAAAACACAAGCACGCAGTAAGTCCTCAAGACTTTGAATAGTCCTCTCAGACTGCCCATCAGTCTGAGGATGGTACGCCGAACTTAGCTTCAGTTTTGAACCCATCGCCTCATGTAAGCTTCCCCAGAATCGGGAAGTGAATCGGGGGTCACGATCAGAAATAATGCTTGACGGCACACCATGTAATCTCACAATCTCCCGAATGTACAACTGTGCTAAATCTTGCAAGGAGCTCTCCATACTGATTGGTAGAAAATATGCACTCTTTGTCAGACGATCCATGATCACCCAGATTTCGTCACATCTGGACCTCGTCCTTGGCAATCTGGACACAAAGTCCATAGCAATCGCGTCCCACTTCCAAACGGGGATATCAAGTGGCCTTAAAGTACCCGAAGGTCTTTGGTGTTCTACCTTCGGCTTCTGACAAGTAAGGCACGAAGCCACAAAGTTGGCAACATCATGTTTCATTCCAGGCCACCAAAAATTCTTCTTTATATCTTGATACATCTTGGTTGCACCAGGATGAATGCTAAAAATGCTTTTATGTGCTTCCTCTAGCACCGTGCGTCTCCAATCTCCGAATGAAGGTACATACACACGACCTTTTACTCGCCATAAACCATCAACGCCTTCCACAAGAAATAAATTCTTTCCATTATCTTGAGATCTTCTCATCTCTTGTAAATAATCATCATCTTTTTGTTTCTCTTTTACAAGCTCCAAAAACTCATTACATACCTTCAAGGTAGCAAAGCATAGTTTCTTGGAGGATTGGACCTCGGTTCCAATATTCAAATTATGAAATTCTTCAATTAATTCAAACTCTTTGACCATCATGGTGGACACATGTAAGGATTTCCGACTAAGAGCATCGGCAACGACATTGGCTTTTCCCGGATGGTACATCAATTTAAAATCGTAATCCTTTAAGAATTCCATCCATCTCCTCTGACGCATATTCAATTCCTTTTGGTCAAAAAGATATTTCAAACTCTTGTGGTCACTAAAAACCACAAATTTTGAACCATACAAGTAATGACGCCAAATCTTCAAGGCAAACACAACCGCGGCCAACTCCAAATCATGAGTTGGGTAATTAACTTCATGGGGTCGCAACTGGCATGAAGCATAAGCTATTACACGTTCCCTCTGCATTAGCACACATGCAAGTCCGTGCTTAGAAGCATCACAATACACCACAAACTCTTCTTGTAAATCAGGCAACGCCAAGATAGGAGCAGAAGTCAGCCTCATCTTTAATTCTTCGAAGCATCTCTCACATTCAACCGTCCATACAAAAGGTTGGTTTTTCCTTGTCAAGTTCGTCAAAGGTCTAGCAAGTTGAGAAAAACCTTCGATGAACCTCCGATAATAACCGGCAAGTCTAAGGAAACTTCGGATTTCTGTAACTGACGTAGGTCTAGGCCATGCCATAACAGCTTCAACCTTAGAAGGATCCACTGAAATACCATCTTCGGATATCATATGTCCAAGAAACTGGACAGTCGTCAACCAGAATTCACATTTAGAAAGCTTAGCGTACAACTGGTTCTCTCTAAGAATGTTCAACACCACTTTCAAGTGTTCTTCGTGTTCCTCACGGCTCTTGGAATATACTAAGATATCATCGATGAACACCACAACAAAACGATCCAGGTATTCATGAAAGATGTGGTTCATGTAGCTCATGAACACCGCTGGAGCATTAGTCACTCCAAATGGCATCACAACATACTTGTAATGGTCATATCGTGTCCTAAACGCAGTCTTCGGAATATCTTCGGTTTTCACCCAAATTTGATGATAACCGGAACGCAAATCAATCTTCGGAAATACCACCGCACCTCTTAATTGATCCAACAGGTCATCAATGCGAGGTAAAGGATATCTATTCTTTATTGTCAGCTTGTTCAATTGGCGGTAGTCTACACACAACCGCATGGTTCCATGCTTCTTCTTAACCAATAAAACTGGAGCTTGACAGGGCCCGCAAGCGCACGGGTTATGTCGCGTAATATAAAAGATTATCGTTCTCCACAGGGACTGTGTTCAAAGTACCAGCATATTGAAATTTAATTATCCACACAATTAATTTTTAAGATTTTTTATAAAATAAAGCACAAATTAAAGTTGCACAGAATACGAATAAAAATAAAATTTACTTGACACTAAAAAAAATCAGAGTTGAGAGTATCTTGGGATTTCAGGGGATTAAGACTCTATTTTATGTTTAATGAATTTTAACTTTTCATAAATAAGAATCGAATTAAGTTTTCCAAGGCGAATTTTCCAAAAGCTAATTAATATGTTCCTTTCGGAATCCTATTAATGTACCTAACCTATGGAAAGCGCTGCTTAATCCTCGGAAAGGCCCATTATCGTTTTATGAAAATCCCTTTTATTTCCTCAAAAGAATTTTGATTACTTTCACGGTTTTACCGAGGTCACAAAAAGCATTTCAAAAATCTTAGGTTTAGTTCAAAGCTTTCCGGTAAAAATAAATCTCTCGATTCTATTTATTACCTAAACTTACTAATATACCCGTAAGTATACAGTTTTATCATTTAGGTTCTTGTTAGGAATTACTAAAAGCATTAAGCATAATTGAACTAAATGGAAAACAGAAATTTATTTAATTCCAAGTCAAAATAACATTAAAATAAAATATTATCATACCCCCTTTATCCCAAGATAATTAATTTAGCTACTCATGAAATAATTTAAATTTATGTAAATAATGGAAAAATAAAACATACAAGACATGGTAAAAATAAAGACTTACGGGTTTCTCCAAAAGCTCAGAATAATTTACCACTGTATTTCCTTGTTGCAATATTTTCTCCACCAATTACAAATTTAAATTCTCACTTTTACAGCCCTCACACTCTTACAAAATAAAAGAAAGAAAAGAAAATAAAAAGAAAGAGAAGAAAAACGGACAGAGAAAGAAAAAATGGAAAAGAATAGAATTAAGAGAAAAAGAGAGAAAAAGGAACGAAGAAATGAAACTTGAGTGATTTTAGACTGGGAAGAAGTTGTTTTTTGCTGATGGGTTGCTGCTGCTTTTATAGGCAAATGGATTGAGGATTCCAGCAATGAAAACGCGTTCAATTTGCAAGTGGAAGAAACTTTCAGTGCATGTGAATTCCAGCTGTGCCAACTTGTTTCCAATTTGCATTATTTTAATATTTCCAATAATTCGATGCTTGGATTTATTCAGCTGGGCAAATTCTGAATGGAAAAGGACCGAGTGAAAGCTTGCTGTTTGGTATTAGTTACTGGGCGTTGTTGGTTTGTATGTGGCAGGTATGGTGATATGAGGGACAGTGGAGTTGCTGGACGGTGTGGTGGATGGAGCCGGTGTTGCTGGGCGGTGTTGTGTTGAGTGAGTTACTGGGCGGTGTTCAATTGATCTGGTGTTGGGCCTGTGAAGAGAGTCTGGGCGGTGTGGAGAGTACTGCTGGACGGTGTTGTGGTTTAAGAGTCTGGGCGGAGTTGTGTATTAGAAGAAGAAAGGGAGACGGTGTTGGGAAGTTGGGCGGTGTGTTGAGGTGAGGACGGTTGGGCGGTGTGTGAGGTGAGGACGGTTGGGCGGTGTCATGGATTAGGAACTTGGGCGGTGTTGGTTGGGGAAAAGTCTGGGCGGTGTCATGGATTAGGAACTTGGGCGGTGTTGGTTGGGGAAAAGTCTGGGCGGTGTTCTGGATTGAGGACGGAGTTTGTGGAGTAGGTCGGTTTTCTCTTGTTTTTGACCCTTTATTTCCTTAATTCCTGCAAAATAACATACCCAAGTAGAATAGAGTGGAAAGAAAGTAAAAATCGCAATAAATAAAAGGAAATACAGTGGATAATGACTAAATTCTAAGCAAACTAAATCTATTTTATTGTATTAAAAAGCACTTATCAAAATACCCCAAACCAAAACATTGCTTGTCCTCAAGCAATCACCATATTCACAAGATAAAATACAGAAAACACTAAACTTAATAAACTAAGGAATCCAAAATAGAGAAACAGATTTATTCAAATGCCAATTTTTATTTACTTATGTGAATCAAATTTCAATGTCAAGACTTGAGATACTCTTCTCACAATTTTCACTCAAGTGTTTCAAGGTTTGTGTATCTCTCAAATCATCATAGTCAAAAAATATTACCATAAGCTTGTTAATAAACCAGAAACTCCACAGTTTAGATAGAAAATATGTCAAAGTCTAAAGGTCTTTCAAAGGTTGTAACGCGGCCTTAGGTTGTATTGGTAGGAATTTCAAGAAAAATGGAATACAAAAGGGCTTTAACATCATGAATGATTCAAATCACCATTATAAATTTAACAGAGCAAATTTTTGAACTTTTATGGACTTTTTTGGAATTCATTCAATATCATCCTTTTGATTTTCTTTTTCTTTTTCTTGCTTTTCTTTGCATTCAATACATATTTTTCTTAAGTCCTTTTTTTTATTTCTTTGCTCCACTAAATTTCCAACTTTTTCACCATTATAGAGGATATTAGTCAATGAAAGGTTTCAAAGAAAAATTTTCACTTTCAGGCTCAAAAGGGACAACTAGGGGTCAAATTATGCAAAATTCTGAGGCTTAAGAATAAGACCTAATTGTGCCTTTATCATTCTAAGACATATAATCAAAAACCATTTTGAATTGGTTGAAAAACAAGTTCTAGAATATTAATGACTATGAGATTCACTCAATCAAGAAAATATGGGTTTTGAAAATTTGTTTGATAAATTACCCATTTTGGCTCAAGTCTCACCATGGAAAGTCCTTTCAAAGAAAATTTTAATCACATAAGGTTCATTTAAGCATTGATTTGGCATTTAAACAATCAAATTTTGAAAAATTTTTACTCAAAATTTTGGTCCTTAGATATTGGCTTTGTGTTCAAAGTAAATTTATCATGCAATCATGGTAAATTACAAGATTATAAACAAAGCAAGGAAAACACACATGCATAATAAAAT
The DNA here is from genome assembly GCA_037962975.1 of Clitoria ternatea. Classification (NCBI taxonomy): domain Eukaryota; kingdom Viridiplantae; phylum Streptophyta; class Magnoliopsida; order Fabales; family Fabaceae; genus Clitoria; species Clitoria ternatea. The sequence goes on from CM075669.1 coordinate 258,838,892, forward strand.
GACAATCACACAACAAAACAGTTAAGTTTTCTTACCTACCACCCCAAACCAGAATTTGACATTGTCCGCAATGTTAAAATGGATGATAAAGGATAAGAAAACTTACCTGTAGTAACCCCAAACCAGTATCTGACATAGTTGGTTTTTTGTTTTTTGTTTTTTGTTTTTTGTTTTTTTTTATTTATTTATTAAAGACATGAGGTTACCTCCCCACAAGTGCTAAGTTTTAAGTCTTCAGCCAGACTTTTCTGAACCTGCTTCAACTATACAATTCATACCTGAACATAGGTTTTAGTGGTCTGAATTCCACTTTAGGGATCAGTTCTCTTTTAGCCAAAAAATCACAGAAGTGTATTTTTGAAATGCCTGAAAAGTCATAAGATAAAACAGATTCAAGTGGATCAAGAGGGAGGTTTTGGATTGCCTCTTTCTCTACCACTTGGTCAATAAAATCTATTTCAAGCATAACAAAGTTAACAGGTATGTAAAATTTTCCTACCTTGATAGGAATAACCTCTAAAATACCTGGATCCTGAAGCTTGGGCAGTACCTTCTTTTGGATCAGTGTGTTGCTCTCCTCAATTATTGGATGAGATAGAGACTCATCAAATTTCTTCTCTTCCTTAGCTTCTTCTTTAGTTATGCCAACCGGATCATCATAATGAGTATCACTCCCAAGAGTGATGTCCATGGTGTGGTTAGATGGTTCCACCTCAGGTTTTACAGGAAATGTTTCTGGTGTTCTTATAGAAAAAGAGGTCTGTTGGACAATTTGATTTTCCAAAATTTTGTTATGAGTGGCTAGAGAATCCACCTTTGAAGCTAAGGTTTTTATGGCATTTGAGAACTCTTCATTTCGTTTTTCTTGGGTGCTTACAAAATTTTCCATCAGTTTTTCAAGTTTGGATTTCTGGTGAGGATAGTTTTGAAACACTGGTAAACTTCTAAAATCACTGCTATGGTTATAGTTCCCAATAGCATCCAACTGATGAAATTCTTGTTCATTGTGGTTTAAGGATATTGCAAAATAACAATTTGTAATAGTATGACCTGAATCACCACAAATCGAACAATAAAAGTCAGTAGCACCTGTTAAGAATTCCATAACAAACAAAGATCAAGTGTGATCTTTGAAAATAAAAATAAAAATAAATAACTAGAAATAAAACAAACTAAAAATAAAAATATTAACAAGTATGATCTAATCGAATTTCAATATTGCCGATATTTGAGGGACAACAGTCCCCGGCAACGGCGCCAAAAACTTGACAGGGCCTGCAAGCGCACGGGTTATGTCGCGTAATATAAAAGATTATCGTTCTCCACAGGGACTGTGTTCAAAGTACCAGCATATTGAAATTTAATTATCCACACAATTAATTTTTAAGATTTTTTATAAAATAAAGCACAAATTAAAGTTGCACAGAATACGAATAAAAATAAAATTTACTTGACACTAAAAAAAATCAGAGTTGAGAGTATCTTGGGATTTCAGGGGATTAAGACTTTATTTTATGTTTAATGAATTTTAACTTTTCATAAATAAGAATCGAATTAAGTTTTCCAAGGCGAATTTTCCAAAAGCTAATTAATATGTTCCTTTCGGAATCCTATTAATGTACCTAACCTATGGAAAGCGCTGCTTAATCCTCAGAAAGGCCCATTATCGTTTTATGAAAATCCCTTTTATTTCCTCAAAAGAATTTTGATTACTTTCACGGTTTTACCGAGGTCACAAAAAGCATTTCAAAAATCTTAGGTTTAGTTCAAAGCTTTCCGGTAAAAATAAATCTCTCGATTCTATTTATTACCTAAACTTACTAATATACCCGTAAGTATACAGTTTTATCATTTAGGTTCTTGTTAGGAATTACTAAAAGCATTAAGCATAATTGAACTAAATGGAAAACAGAAATTTATTTAATTCCAAGTCAAAATAACATTAAAATAAAATATTATCATACCCCCTTTATCCCAAGATAATTAATTTAGCTACTCATGAAATAATTTAAATTTATGTAAATAATGGAAAAATAAAACATACAAGACATGGTAAAAATAAAGACTTACGGGTTTCTCCAAAAGCTCAGAATAATTTATCACTGTATTTCCTTGTTGCAATATTTTCTCCACCAATTACAAATTTAAATTCTCACTTTTACAGCCCTCACACTCTTACAAAATAAAAGAAAGAAAAGAAAATAAAAAGAAAGAGAAGAAAAACGGACAGAGAAAGAAAAAATGGAAAAGAATAGAATTAAGAGAAAAAGAGAGAAAAAGGAACGAAGAAATGAAACTTGAGTGATTTTAGACTGGGAAGAAGTTGTTTTTTGTTGATGGGTTGCTGCTGCTTTTATAGGCAAATGGATTGAGGATTCCAGCAATGAAAACACGTTCAATTTGCAAGTGGAAGAAACTTTCGGTGCATGTGAATTCCAGCTGTGCCAACTTGTTTCCAATTTGCATTATTTTAATATTTCCAATAATTCGGTGCTTGGATTTATTCAGCTGGGCAAATTCTGAATGGAAAAGGACCGAGTGAAAGCTTGCTGTTTGGTATTAGTTACTGGGCGTTGTTAGTTTGTATGTGGCAGGTATGGTGATATGAGGGACAATGGAGTTGCTGGACGGTGTGGTGGATGGAGCCGGTGTTGCTGGGCGGTGTTGTGTTGAGTGAGTTACTGGGTGGTGTTCAATTGATCTGGTGTTGGGCCTGTGAAGAGAGTCTGGGTGGTGTGGAGAGTACTGCTAGACGGTGTTTAATTGATCTGGTGTTGGGCCTGTGAAGAGAGTCTGGGCGGTGTGGAGAGTACTGCTGAACGGTGTTGTGGTTTAAGAGTCTGGGCGGAGTTGTGTATTAGAAGAAGAAAGGGAGACGGTGTTGGGAAGTTGGGCGGTGTGTTGAGGTGAGGACGGTTGGGCGGTGTGTGAGGTGAGGACGGTTGGGCGGTGTTGAGAGGTGAGGACGGTTGGGCGATGTTGAGAGGTGAGGACGGTTGGGCGGTGTCATGGATTAGGAACTTGGGCGGTGTTGGTTGGGGAAAAGTCTGGGCGGTGTCATGGATTAGGAACTTGGGCGGTGTTGGTTGGGGAAAAGTCTGGGCGGTGTTCTAGATTGAGGACGGAGTTTGTGGAGTAGGTCGGTTTTCTCTTGTTTTTGACCCTTTATTTCCTTAATTCCTGCAAAATAACATACCCAAGTAGAATAGAGTGGAAAGAAAGTAAAAATCGCAATAAATAAAAGGAAATACAGTGGATAATGACTAAATTCTAAGCAAACTAAATCTATTTTATTGTATTAAAAAGCACTTATCAGAGCTCCCCAGGGTGACACACTGGGTCGAACAAACTCCTTCTCAAGCAGTTCCTCAACTTGCTTCTTGAGTTCGGCCAGCTCCATAGGAGACATCCTATAAGGAGCGATAGATACTGGTTCCGCACCAGGTACAAGATCAATAGCAAACTCGACCTCCCGTGGAGGCGGTAAGCCGGGTATCTCTTCAGGAAACACGTCCAGAAATTCAGACACCACAGGGATGTTAATGGGATCGGGACCACTCGTCCCATCAGAAAGAGATAGTAATATGCAAAGTTGAGTTATACCTTGCACATTGAATTGTCCCATATCAGAAGAAGGGAAAATGACGGTCCGTTGTTGACAGTCGACCAAAACTTTGTTGGTGGAGAGCCAATCCATACCAAGTATGATCTCCAATCTCTTCATAGGTAAGCAAATAAAGGACACAATAAATCTTCTCCCGTCTAGGAGCATATCAACATTATCACACCGGTTAACCGATCTGAGACAAGTACCGGTTGTGGTGGTAACCACTAGTGTATTTTTCATCAAACATACCGGCAATCTCAATCGCCGAACACAATCCTCGGATATAAAAGAGTGGGTTGTACCCGAATCATAAATGACATGAGCTGAGTGTCCAAGAATTTCACACTTACTTTCAACCAAGTTATCTGCTTGTGCTGCTTCCTCACCGGTCACAGCAAATACTCTTCTGGCATTGGGTTGAAGATTTCCACCATCCCTATTTCCACCACGAGCACCATTGCCATTTCCTCGACCGTTGCCATGCCTTCCACCATTATAGCCACCTCGACCACCATGTCGACCACCATTATTTCCATTACCACAGCCCCGACCACTATTGTGGCCTCCGTGGTTCACATGAGTAGGTGCATTATCACGGTTGGGAATATTAGCTTGTACCGGAGCCGGTCTTACAAGTATGGGACATGCAGGACGGATATGTCCCACCTGATCACAATTAAAGCATACCACATCCTCACGATGCACACATTCACGTACATAGTGCGGGCCATCACACCTATAGCATCTCGGCCCATTGGTATTCACATTACCCCGGCCAAAAGTATTACCACGTCCATTGCCTCTAGCTTGGACATTAGAATGGGCACCCCTCTGAAAGCGTCCTCTTCTGAAATTTCCTTGCCTCTTGAAACTAGAAGTTTGACCCTTCAACTTAGAGTCGAATTTGGAATGTTGAGGAGGAGCATGTTCTTCATAAATGCGGCACTTATTCACAAGTACCATGAAACTTCAGATTTCCTGATGGCAAATGGCCCTTTGAATATCAGGGCTTAGACCGTTTTTGAATTTCACATATTTCGAGACTTCAGTTCCCTCTTGTTGAAAAGGAGGGTATAATTCACAGAGTTCTTCAAATTTAGAAGCATATTCTTCCACCGTCATCGCGCCTTGCCTGAGTTCCATGAACTCGAGCTCCTTCTTGCTCTTATAACTTTCGGGCACATATTTCCTCATGAGTTTAGATTTAAAATTTTCCCAAGTTAAGGGAATAGCAGCAGCATTCATTCTACTCTTGGTGAGTCTCCACCAAGTCTCCGCTTCATCTTTCAGCATGAAAATAGCAAACTCCACTTTCTGGAGCTCATTGCACTCAAAACTATCGAAGATCCGCTCAAAATCTCGGATCCAAACATAGGCTTGCTCAGGCCTAAATCCACCGTGAAACTCTGATGGTTTTCTCTTCAAGAACATATCAAGGCCTTGAGTACCTTGAACAACAGGAGCAGGTTATCTTTCCGCTTCTTGTCTATCACGATTTTGCGACTCAAGGAGGTCCGTAAAACGATTCAAGGCTCTAGCTATAGCGTCATCGTTATCTTGACGACGATGGGCCATCTCAATATCTGTAATCATAACATGAGATTCATCTAACATTAGCAAACTCATTCATAAAATTCATCTATAATCTCACACTGTAGCATTTTATCATAAAAGTTCAGTTATGGCTCTCCATCATGGAGTCCAATATCAACCAATCCATATTAAAGCTCATACAAGCACATTATCATATCATAGTGTGGCATGCATTCACAATACATAGGATTCATAATTGAGGGAGAATAGTGTGAAGAAAGCTTAGCCGGACTTATAACAATCACTTTCAATCCATAGTCAGTTCATACATAATCGAACAACAAGGATAATCATCCATCAATCACATATTATGTTCTAGAGATAACAACAGCTACTCACAATAATACAGAGTGAATAATGCTCTGATACCAGGTTGAGACGCCCCAAAAATAGGGGTAAATTTTTCGTGATTTAAAACAATTAAAGGATGGAAGAGATCGCGAGATGAAAACTTTGGCAAGTAATCCCCGGACCTAATTTAATAACCTATCTCATATGTGAAGATATGAGAAGGTGAACAATTAAGTCAAAGAGTGAACCTTGGATGATTTATCTCATGATCATCAACAAGGAGTAGCGGAAGTGTACAATTACATTAAGGAAATGAAGGGAAGTCATAAAAGGTCAAAGGATAGTCCATCGAATTGATAAAATGTATTAATCATGCGAGTGGGGTGTTGTACGATCATATTATATTCAAACAATACCAATGATATCCCAAGATAGAGGAAAAATGTGAAAAACAGGGTCATGAATCGATTCAAACACCCTATGAATCGATTCATATGATTCTGGAGTGCAAAACAGTGAAAACAGGACCCCTTGAATCGATTCAAGCTCGTATGAATCGATTCAGACGCTTCTGGAACTCAAAATTATGCAAACAGAGGTCCTTGAATCGATTCAAGATCGTATGAATCGATTCAGGCCTTCCTGGAACCAAAAATAGTGAAAATAGCAGCTCTTGAATCGATTTAGAGATCCTCAAATCGATTCAAGGCAGCACAGTTGCTGTTTTTATGTAGAAAAAGCCTTATTTTTGGACTTCTAACCCCCCTAACGTTTTCATATCAACTCCAAACGCTACCAAATTTTGACACCAACTAAAATACACCAATTGTGACGTGTGGCCACCGGCCTCACCCAAAAATTCTCAAAAATGAAGAACTTATGCAAATAAATACGTTTAGTCCATTCCTGAGCCTTTTTGAGTAACTTAGGGGTCTATTCTCAACGGAATTGACCCGTTCCAGTTTCTACAAGTCACAAATCATGTATTTAAGCTATTGGAACCACCACACACTACCCAAAACTCATAAAACTCATTTTGACCCTACTAGTTCCTTACTTATTAATAACAATCATGAAATATCATCAATTATACAGCACATAAAGTCATCATTCATAATTCTCATCATTTGATGATCAAAGTGAGCAAAATTCAAGCACTCACACATTAGCGTCTTACATCACCAGAGTCATAACTAAAAATTGGTCTTATATGTAGGTTCCAATTTTCACACATGACCTACAAAATCATTATACATCATTCATACCAATTCATGGCTATACAAAATATGCAGAATACTATATACATTACAAACATTCTACACAAACCATAAAAATCAAAATGTTGCCGGCCAAGGTATTCTTTACCAAATGGGCTTCCTTCACACCACTTCTCCACACAAGAGCTCCATAGGCAAGCCCTACAACACAGGAGCTAAAAAGATATACCACAGGGAGAGTGAGTATACTTTCTCAATGATGAAAATCCAACAATTAAGACAATATATGCATGAATGCAATACAAACGTCTCCTCCTCAAGAGGAGTTCATCCAATATTAAATCATTCAACCATCAATTCTCATTCAAGTATAAATATTCATTAAATTTCTCAGAATCATATCAACCGAGTACACAATCATAGTTAGTAATTTTAAAGGGGATTTCCGCCCACACCTCACTCAACCTCATCAACAGAGTATCACTCTATGCCATGCTTCAAAGGCTAATGCACATTCTAGTGTTTAAAATGCATATGCACGGATCTGATTTCATTTCCTCGGGTGATCGCAACCACCATAATCATTCAATCATTCTCAATGGTTTCCCACCTCGCAAGGGGTACTCCCTCTAGCAGCCTCGCAAGGTGCTTCTCGTGATCGCAACCACGTTCAACATTTCATAAGGTTTCCCACCTCGCAAGGGGTACTCCCGCCTCATGATCACAACCATGGGCATTCAATCACAATGGTCCCACAGGGCCTTTCATTTCAATACCAGGTGATCGCAACCACCGGTCTAATAATCACAGGAACTCGCAAGCCCTTTTTTATATTTCCAACATCAAGTGATCGCAACCACTTATCAACATTATCATGATATGCATGCCATGCAATGTATGCAATGTTTATGCATGCCTCAACCTCATTAGGATTATCTCACCCTCTCTTCTAGGGTACATTCATTTTCAACCACACAATTATCCACCAATTCATACACAAATATCAATCCTTATATTCAAGAAACATTCCAACCAAATATTTTAGGCACTCATCATGTCTTATATGAAATCAATAATGCATCAACGCATAATATGCCATTCATAGCCTCATTTAGGCTCCATCATATAAACACTCATTTCAAAACACCATACATAATTCTCATTTCAACACATGGTATCACATTTAATCAAGAGAACATGCCATATCACATTAATACATACATTATCATCACAATTCTCATAAATTTAGAAAATACACCCCTCTTCTACCTTAAGAGAAGTACGCTTCCGGGTTTGACGTTCCCGCTTCACAAGAGTTATCAAGTCCTACACCAATCATTATAGGACTTTATCAATTATTCATTCAAAAGCCATTTCAATATACATATACATCTCTATGTACACATGATTCTCATCATGTGAAAGCTATCACAAGCTTATTCATTTGCTTACTTAGGCTTCGGGAATTCCTTCCCTTAACTCACCACTCATTATTATTTAAGTAGCAACCTATATTGTTAAGTTATCCATTTACCAAACTTACATTTAATCCCATTTCATGTGGTTTCCATTTATATATTCCAACTACCATCCCTAATCATCATCAAATATTAATGTTTTTTCATTTATTACATTTCCCCCATCAATAAATGTTAATCCTTTCAATATTATACATTTCCCCCAATTTCAATAAGTTAGGGTTTTCACCAAACCCATCATCCATCATAAATACTCATCATCCCTTAACCCCATCTTCACAAACTTCTTTTATTACTCATAAATACCCTTATTATTCCACCCACACCTTAGGGTTAATGCATTTAATATTTCTTTTCTCTACCCATAACATTTAATACTCCTCTAAGTTACCATCCCCTATTCCCTAGACTCCAAACATAAAAATAGTGGTAAAGGGTTTACCTTGCCCTAAAACGAAAATGGAGTTTAAGAGGGAGAAGGAGGATGACAAAAATGAAGAGGAGGAGGAGAGAAGCTTCAAGCCACCATGCCTTCCTTCAAGCTTTAAGGGTGGACGAAAATAAGAGGGGAAAAGGGCACCAAGTTGTTCAAGCTCTTGGGGAAGAAGAAGAAGATATGACGAAGGGAAAATGAGGGAAGAAGAAGAAGTGTGTCTTTGCCTCCAAGAAAAGGGTGAGTCACAGAAGTGAGAGTGAAAAGAGTGAGAGTTTTTATTTACATTTTTAACTCTTGACTAAACTCTTCCATTTTTAACTAAACAGGCTCACTGTTCGGGCTCCATACTTATTCTAAAAATTATTCCGAATATATATTCGGATTCCCCATAATATCATCTACAGCCCTGACCAACGACATCTCAATCGGAGATACTTGATCCGACACTCATATTGTATCCGGGTTAGTTTTCAACTTATCCGGTCACCATAATTCACTAGCAGTCTCCAAAAATCTTATTTAAATTATTTCTAGCATTTTGGGATATTAATTATTCCATATTTAATTATTCAATATTTATTTTCTTAATTTAACTTCCTATTTTAAAAATTCGGGGTGTTACAACCCCGACATTACCTCGCCCATGATCGCGACTATGGTCACGACCACAACCATGAGTATAATGATCACGTGTTGATGCATTCACTTCTAGGAAGGAGCAGTTCCAGTTGGACGGAACTCATGATTTTGCATGAGTAATTCATTATTTTGTTCAGCCACAAGGAGACAAGTAATCAATTCAGAATATTTTGCAAAACCCTTTTGACGATATTGTTGTTGCAAGAGCATATTAGATGCATGAAAAGTGGAGAATGTTTTTTCTAACATATCACTTTCAGTAACGTTTTCTCCACATAACTTCAATTTTGAAATAATTCTAAATAGCGCAGAATTATATTCATTTACAGATTTAAAATCTTGAAAGCGCAAATGCATCCATTCATAACGGGCTTTTGGAAGAATTATATTCTTCTGATGGTCGTACCTTTCTTTTAAATTATTCCATAGAACAAGAGGGTCTTTAATTGTTAAATATTCATTCTTTAACCCCTAATGGATATGGTGTACGCATGGCTTTAGCTTTGTTTTGACTAGATGCATTATTTTCATCTTTAATTGTGTCTCCAAGACCTTTTGCATCTAAATGGATTTCAACATCTAGTGTTTATGATAAATAATTTTTTCAAGTGATATCAAGAGCCACGAACTCAAGGTTGGTAATATTCGACATATTTATTTCTATACAAGAAATTATAAATAAGTTAGTTAATAAATATATTAAATATAATTATCATTATAATGATGGTAATAATAATAATCATAACAAGTCAATGATGATTATAAATATATATATTATTTTATTTAATTATAAGAGTAATATTTTTTTAAAAAAATAGAGTAACTTATAAATCAATTTAAATAAAATTTCACCTAAATGATTTGATAGTGAAATTTTAAAATTTTCATAAAATATCATTCAAGCACCAGTGGCCTAGTGGTAGAGTGATAACTTATCATTATAAACCTAGGTTTGATTCTCTATTAATATGTATATTATTTATTAATTTCTTTATATAATAAATATATTATATTAATTATAAATACCAATTTATGAGTCTAAAATTTAATTATTTAATAATATAAAATCAATACCTATAAGCTAAATAGCATAATAATTATTTAATTTAATAATATATAAAAACTGAAAACACAACATTAATTTAATAAATAGGATCAATATAAGCGTGAAACACAATTGAATGGAAATCAGCATTAGCATAAATGTATAACTTTATTTTATTTTTTTAATTTCTTATATTGTTATAGTTCTTCAGGAACTATCAATAAATATTTTTAAGGATTCTTCAAGAATTCTAAATATTTGACTATTAATTTTATACATCCTATAAAGATGTTTACGAATAAGTTCTTCAGGAACCTATATTTTTTTATAATATTGAACTGGTCTAAACCGGGGTCTACGGTCCAGTGTGGGAACCAGCCACAAAAGTATATGTTTTGAGTTTTTGTACACCGGTACAGTCGGTATCCGATATTATAATCCGACCTCTCAATGGGAGAGATCGGTCTAGTTGTCCTGGAGATCCCTCTTACCAAACCTTCGCGTTGATGGGGCGAAAGATGGTGTCACCTGCAAAGATTCTCCGACGCTCAAGTGAGTAAAGAGAATAAGAGAATTTATGCAATGCTAAGGTATATTGAGGGAATAAGAACAACGTAACCTTGCATGTCTAGGAGAATATGCTATTTATAGTTGAGCGTAGAAAATGAATCGTTGGGTTCAAGTGGGCCCAGAAGTTCTGATGCCGTGTGTAGCGTATCAATCAGAGTAGTTCAATGCTCAGTGTGTAGCAGAGGGTAGGTCAATGATCAGTGTACGATTCTGACACAGGAATGAGGATAATCCACATTTTCCGTATATCATGCCTGTAATTGTACTTTGCTCCTTTCAGTGAATGATATAGACATATTCCGCTGTACAGTGTATATATCCTGATAAGTAACAACTCCACTTATCTTATCGGGGCACTAAAGCAAACGGTTATATATGACGGAGGAATGAGAGCGGATGAAATATTCGGTGTCTCAGATGCAACTTTGGATGACCGATGAAGGAGAGACTCCTATATGGTGTCTTTACAGTATAGATATTGACCTGTGATACCGGTTGACCTTCCAGGATGGTCATGATGACATCCTAGTATGGACGCTGGTGTCCAGACCGGATCATCTCTCCCCTAGCTTGTGTGAGGGACTGTTAAGTTGCTCATATAAGCTATATTGTCTGCAAGAAGTCTGGATGCCGACGTGATATGCAAATGATCTTGCAAAAATTCCTACAAGCTTTGTACCGATATTCTACCTGTCTCACCGTTCTATCGGTAAAGAAAATGTGCTTAAATGCTTTCACAGCGGATTTGGACAAAGATTTGTAATAAAAGGGGAATCCCAAGAGTTTCCAGAACTCGTAACTCTTGGTGTTCGATCGTCCGCTAGAGCGCATTAATGTTTCTGAATGATTGGACAATAAATTCTTTCCACTCACACGAGTCATTATTGCTCCGAATGGGTAACCGTCGCTATGACTATTTTGGGCCTGAAATTTGAATTTTTTGACCCATTTCATCAAAAATTTTCATGAAATATTGTTGTTTTGCGCCTTAGGGTTTGAAACGACAAAGTCGTTTGGCTCGATAACGTCGTTGGGCTCGATAACGTTGCGTTTTGCTTCAAATGACACGTCTTCTGACCGACGATTGGACCTCCTCGTTACCTATAAAAGGACAACTTAGCGATTTCGAGAAATCACATTCACCTTCAACCTTAGTGAAACTCTGCAAAATTTTTTTGGAAGAGATTATTGCTGGTATTTTATGAAGTTTTTCCCTTCTTCCAACCCTAACTTCCTTTTAGGTAACCTCATTTCCCTTTTTTTAACTTCTTCATCTTCATTTCTCTTTGAGGTTTCAACCATGCGCCCTAGGCAGAGCCGCGCTGGTCCTTCAAATAGGAGGGGGAGTAACCCTTACAGGCCCTCCGATTATCGTGGTGGAAGGATTTCTGTGGGTCCTTCCAGAGTCGGGCCTCATGGTTCAGGGAGAGGTGAAGCCTCCTCCTCGAGGCGGCCAGTGGTTAGGCTTGACCCTGAACCCTCCTCTCGTTCCGAGGCCACCAGTTCTCAAGGGAGTTCGTCCAGTTCAAACTGGTTTCTTACTGATGACGTAGCTAACTACCACTACGCAGATATTTTTAATCACGCCGCAGACAAAATGGAGATCGAAGGACGAGGTAAACTCCCAGTTCTTTGTACCCAAGAGGGGTGTATAAATGTCGTAGCTTATCGGTTAGATTGGGAAGCCTTAAATAGAACCCATCCTTACTGTTGGGTCAAGGAGGAATTCAAGGAGATTGCCTCCCGGCATGCTCGTGAAGATGGTGCGCCGGTGTCCCCACGCTTTAGAGTTTTTGATGACGAAGAGTATCATGGGAAGTTTTTCATCTTGGCACCCCGACCAATGGAATGGATTTTCCATAAAGTACTAGACAAACATTCTGTGTACATGTATGATTTCATTTTTCAGCATCTTGGAGTACGCTTCCTGTTGAACGACTTTCAAATGGGCGTCCTCAGATTCCTTGATTACCCACCCTCTCAAGTTTATCCCAACGGATGGAGTCTCATCCGGTCTCTTGAGGTTCTGGGTGCCCACTTCAATTTCAAACCCACCGTGGCCATGCTTTTTTACTACTGCCAGGTGGTCCGCCGTGCAAATAAGAAAGACGGCCTAGGATTTATCACTCTCTATTGTGATGCGAAGGTCATCAACTTCAAGTCCTTCACAGAATCAGTGAAGATTGATGGGCGATCCTTCAAGTAATATTACACGAGGATTCGCATAAAGCCGGACGAGCCGATCTTCTGGCTTAGCGAGGACGGCATCCCCAAATTCCCCCAAAGCTGGACCCACGAGCACTTCTTACTCACCAGCCGAGCCTATTTCACCGATAAGAGTAAACTTTCTTCTCATTCGATTGAGGTCTTGGGTACTCTGAGAGCATTCACCGCTGCTCATAAGCAGTTCTCAAGGAAATGCCTTCTGGGGTCTGCGTCTAACAGAGATGTCTATCTAAGTTAATAGCTTAATTTTTTTTTTGCATATGTTAACTTAATATCTTCTTGCAACCGATGTCCTTCTCTTTATTTTACAGATTGGATAGAAAGGAACAACATAGAGATGCTTGCCCTAAAATCTTTGTTGGTTGATGATGGCTCCTCCTCTGAAAATGAGGAAAACAACGTTCAACCTAAGAGGAACGCCATCAAGGCGCAGGCTGACTTCATCCCTTTAACCTCCGAGGTGGGCAACGATGTTCCCTTATTGGACTCTCAGGTCAACGAGGAGTAGGCCTCTCAAGAAGAGCATCCAGAGGGGAAGAAGAAAAGGGGTAGGCTTGTTAAAGCCTTCGAGAAAGATACTTCCACCGTCGTGCTAGAGAAAAGGCAGAAGATTATTCATGACACCGGCAGGAGGAAGGACACAACGTCTTCTAGGGTGACCCCTCAACCCTCTAACCGTCCTGCTCCTCCATCTTTTCAAAGGGTAAAGATGGATCCGCCCAACTACTCTTTTCTTTCTCCCTTCCTAGTGTATGAAGGACCTTCTCCTGCCACCCTTCCTCCTCCGCTCTATAAACTCTGCCCCACTTTAGAAGTGGATGAAATGAAAGAAGCCATTGTAGCTGGCAAGTGGCAATTGGTTGAGTTAACCGGTCTCCTGAACTCCCTCAGCCGCACTGTCGACAGCGTTAAAAAAGCAGATAATTTAACTGGCAAGCTTGAGCATCTGAATATCTTGGCTGCGAAGGATAGGGCTTATCTGAGGATAGTGGAGGAGAAACTGAAGAAGGCTCAGGAGCTGGAATTGGAGCAAACGGATGAGGTAGCTTCCCTAAGAAAATCAGTCAAATCTCTTGAAGGGGAGATTTCTAAACTTCAAGAGGACCTTAAGGCAGAGAAGCAAAAGAGCTCCAAGCTTTCTAACGACCTGACAACTTCAGAGGCCGGTAAACTCAAGAGCCAGGAAGATTTTGCTGCTAGGGAGAGGGAGTTGCTCAAGCAGCTTGAAGAGTTAAAGGTGGGGAGTGCTGCAACTAATTCCTTAGAGAAGGAAAATGCCAAGCTGAAAAATGACTTGGTTAAAGCCAGAAATAGGGTGAACAAGGCTGTAGAGGCTTGTACTGCTGTGGCGTACGATTCCTTTGGCCTTGCTGTCCGCCAGATTTTCTACCGTAATCCCGGCGTGAAATTCAATCTATACGGTATGAATCCCTTTTATGAATTTCACGAAGGGAAATTAGTTGCTGTGGTGGATGGCAAGCACAAAGAACCCCCTTTAACTTTATATGAGACACCCCCTCTCCCAGAAGGTCAGAGAATGGGTCCTTTTGAAGCCACTCCAGATCAAGGGGATCGGCAAAAAAAGCAAGCCCAAGAAGAGGGGACCGGTGCGGAGAAGACCCAGACTAGCCAAGAAGACAACAGAGGTAAGAAGGCATCCATAACGGAAGATCTGAAGCCTTCCTCTTAGTCTTATATTTATTTCCTGTTTTTACTGCTGTGTTCTGGGATCAACTCCAGTTTTATGTCAACTCATATAAAATTTCCATTGAATGAATAAGATTTTCCTTGAATTTGCCTTTAACATTTGCAAAAAACGTATTGTTATAACATAACTTAGACATATATGCTACGCTTTTACCTTTGCACCATTCGCGAGACCGCTTTGTATAATTATCTTGATGTTGAAATGTAATATGCACCCCGTAAAAAATGATTAAACAAAACTTGAAATAGACAAGTTATAGAATGTATAATCATTCATACGTGTACTGTCCCCAAGTATGAGTATCTTGGGGGGTAAATATCTATCGTGAGATGCTACCTTTAACTCCTTTAAGGGTAAGAAATTCCATCTAATCTCTATAATGTAATACCGCAGAACGAGTAATAATCATTAACAGATACTAAGGATAGCATTTCGTGCTTAGGAATCTGTAAGAAAAATACTCCAAGCATAAGGATGATGATTGAGTCTTCCATCATAAGGATGATGATGGGAATTGTCCGCGCTAGGAGTTACATCATCAATTCATAAAATAGGTGATTGAGATCATCCTTCCTGGGGAAATTGCTTCAATCATAAGGATGATGATTGATTCTTCACCAATGTTCGGCTAAACCTACTAGTTGTACTCGGAGTTCGGTTCAATCCTACAATCCAAGCCTTCATGTGGGGTTCGATACAACCTTGAAAAAGGTTTGATCCTACAACCCATTTCTTGAGGTTCAGTTTAATCCTAAAACTCAAGTCTTCAACAGTGTTCGGTTTAATCCTACTAACCGTACTCAGAGTTCGGTTTAGTCCTACAATCCGAGCCTTCAGATGGGATTTGGTACAACCTTGAAAAAGGTATGATCCTACCACCTATTTCTTGACTCGAGGAGTTACATCGCCAATCACTGAATAGGTGATTGGGATTATTCGTCCTGAGCTTTTCCTCATAGACCGGTCAATGCTATAAATTGCAATACAGAAGAGAAAAAGGTGAAATTAACGTATTCATGAATTAGATCTTTATTGAATTGAATGTGAATTACAAAGAAAACATAGCTGGGGTCATGCCTCGTTAAAACCTTCTTGAGAAAACCCAATGGGAAAAAACTCAAGTAAGGAAAAAGAGTACATGCTGTCTTACCAACTAGCTCTAATAAATACGTAAATTCTGAGTGTTCCATTTATTACGGATCGGTGTTCCATCGAGATTTTCTAACCGGTATGATCCTTTTCCAGTCACCTCGGATACTCTGTAAGGGCCTTCCCACGTTGGCGCCAATTTTCCTTGATAAGCGAACTTATTTCCCACACTCGCCTTCCTTAAAACAAACTCCCCAGTGTTGAAAGCTCTGTATTGCACACGTTTGTTGTACCAGAGGGCGGCCTTCACTTTTATTGCCTGATCCCTGACAAAAGCCTCTTCTCTTAGTTCCTGGAGAACATCTAGCTCCGATGCCAGATTGGCACTATTATTCTCCGTAGAAAAGTATTCCATTCTCGTCGATCTTGTCTGGAGCTCCATCGGAATCATCGCCTCGACCCCGTAGGTAAGACGATATGGAGACTCATTGGTAGAAGAATGGGGTGTAGTACGATATGCCCATAAAACACGACATAGCTGATCAGTCCATCCCCCATTTGCTTCACCAAGGTGCTTCTTTAGTCCTTTCAGTACTTCTCTATTGGCTACCTCAGCTTGGCCATTCGTCTGAGGATGTTCAACATATGAAAAGATTTGGACTATCCCTAGTCCTTCAAGCAACTCTGTGAACTTCCTATCTATGAACTGGGTGCCATTGTCAGTTACGATCTGTCCTTGGACATCGAACCATGCTATGATATTCTCGTATACAAAGCGTCGTGTCCGTGCTGATGTGATATGCACTACTGGCTCCGCTTTGATCCATTTGGTGAAATAATCAACTCCCACGATGAGGTATTTAATGTCTCCAGGCGCGGTTAGGAATTAGCCCAAGATATCGAGGCCCCATTGATAGAAAGGCCATGGCACCGCGGACGAAGAAAGTTCTTGGGCCGGTGTGTGATGAAGATTAGAAAATCTCTAGCAAGCATCACACCTCTTGACGAAATCAATGAAATCCCGCTTCATCGTGGGCCACCAATATCCAGCCCTAAGGATTTTTCTCATTAAGCTTCTTCCACCGGCGTGGTGCCCACATTGCCCCTCGTGTACCTCTTCTATTACTCCTTGTATCTCGCTCTCTTTTAAACAAAGAAGGTACGGCACTGAGAATCCTCTTCTATAAAAAACACCGTCAAACATGGTGAAATATGAGAATTCCCTTTTAATTATTCTTCTCTCCTTCTCATCGGTGGCCAGCTGTCCGTCATCCAAGTAACGGATATAAGGGGTAACCCATGAATTCTCATAGGAAGAATTGACCATTATGGCGTTCAGAGAAGGAAACAAAGGAATGCTGGGCGATGTCAGCGTACTCTGGACCACTGGTGTTGTACTGCCAGACTGTTTCATACTTGCGAGCATCCATAGAATATCCGCTCTAGTATTTTCTTCTCTTGGCACATGCTTAAACTCCAACACATCGAATCTTCCTTTCAACTCATTCACACAATTCAAATATAGCTGAAGTTGGGGCTTACGGATCTGGTATTCACCTTTAATCTACGATATCACCAACTGTGAATCGCTGCACAATGTCACCTCTATTGCCCCGATATCAGTTGCCGCTTGGAGTCCGGCCAGACATGCTTCATATTCAGCCTGGTTATTGGAGGTTTTAAAATTAAATCAAAGAAAGATCTCTAGGTACACACCGTCATCACTTTCCACAACAACACCGGCTCCACAACCTTTACTATTCGATGACCCATCCATATAAATGGTCTAGTGAGCGCGAGGTGTGGCTGGATCTGCCCCTGTCATTTCTACAACAAAATCAGCTAGGACTTGGGCTTTAATGGCTCTTCGTAGTTCATAAGAAACTTTGAACTCAGAGAGCTCGATAGACCACTTGATCATCCTCCCCGCGAGGTACGTCTTGCTTAGCACGGAACGAAGTGGCAAATCTATTCTTACCAGAATTTGGTGTACATGGAAGTACGGCCTCAACCGTCATGAAGCCTAGATAACTGCAAGAGTGGCCTTCTCTATCTTCTGGTATCTGCTCTCTGCTCCCTACAATGTCTTACTAGTGAAATACACTGGTCTCTACTCCTCTAGGGTTTCCTTGACCAATGCTACTCCCAAGGCTTCATCTGAAATCGCCAAATACAATATAAGGGATTCACCAGGGTCTGGCTTTAGCAAGATCGAAGGACTCAACAACACCTCCTTAAGCTCTCGAAAAGCTTATTCCTGCTCCTGCCCCCACTCAAACTTCTTAGACTTCTTTAACACTTTATACAAGGGAAGTGATCTATGTGCCATCTTGGGCATGAATCGAGCCAACCGTTTAAAGATTACACCTCCCTCAAGCTCTTCGGACTCTACATGTCCAATATCGCTCGACATTTTCCTGGATTAGCTTCAATGCCATGTTACGTTAACATGAAACCTAAAAGCTTCCTAGCAGGGACAGCGAAAGTACATTTCAACGGGTTCAATCTCATGTTATATTGTCTTAAACGTGCAAATACCTGGCGCAGGTCTTCAACATGATCACCTCCAGCTAGAGTCTTGGCAATGATATCGTCAATGTACACCTCCACCAGCTTAGTGTGCATGCCTTCGAACACCTTGTTAATCATACGCTGGTAAGAGGCCCCAGCGTTCTTCAAACCGAAGGGCATGATGGTGTAGCAGAAGACACCGTGGTCATTGACAAAACCTGTTTTGTCTTGGTCCTCCTCCCATATCGAAATCTGGTTGTACCTCAAATAAGCATCCATGAAACTTTAGTACTGGTAACCAGACGAATCATCCACCATACGATCAATATTTGGGAGAGGATATGGGTCCTTAGGGCAACAACGGTTGAGGTCTATATAGTCAGTGCACATTCTTCACTTGCCATTGGCCTTCTATACCATCACCACATTGGAAAGCCAAGAAGAATAATGGATTTCCCTAATAAATCCGGCCTTCAACAGCTCCTCTGTCTGCTCACAAGCTGCCTTCTATTTTTTCGGTCCTAATCTTCTCTTCTTCTAAGCAACCGGCCTCATCTCTAGATAGATAGATAGTTTATGGCAGTAGAAATCAGGGTCCATCCCAGGCATGTCTGCAGCAGTCCATGCAAAAAGGTATTTGAATTCCTGGAGGAGTGCTAACAGGCGCTGCTCCATAACTGACTCTAGCTTGTCATTAATGTGTGTGACCTTCTCTGGGGAATCCCCTAAAACGACGTCCCTGGAACCTTCGTCCGACGTGGGTTTTGAAGGATTGAGCGGATCAATCTTCAACTCCGCTCTAGGATCAAGATCGATCAAACTGACAGACCCAACCGTTGTTCCTCCTTCATTCAACTTCCTCTTCTTGTTAAATGCCTCCAGTTTTACCATATTCAGGCTTAGGTTGTAACAATACCTGGCCATCTCTTGACCATCTCGGAGAGATAACAAACCGTTGTCCTTGTCAATGAATTTGATAAGGAGGTGTGGGGTAGACACAATTGCTTCCATTGCGTTCAAAGTAGGACGACCTATAATCCCGTTGTAAGGGGATTCCACATCAATCACCAGGATCCTGGACCTCACCGTTCTTGCTCCAGGTTCACCCTCAAAAGAGATAAGGGTATCAAGATATCCCTTGGTGCGCTGCTTCACTCTGTTGAAAGCTGTGAGTTCTTGTGTATATGGCTGCAAATCTGCGTCATTAAAGCCCATTCTTTTAAAGCAATTGTAAAAAATAACATCACAAGAACTTCCCTGATCAACAAGGATCCTCTTGACGTCTTTGTTGGCTATGACAACGATAATAACTACTACATCATCACCTCCTGGAATTATTGGGCCAAAATCGTCATCTATAAACGACACCACTAGTGCTGTCACGCCGTCCCTGAAAGGGCGGTTGTCCTTGGGCTTTCCCTGTACAGATAGGATCATTCGGTGGTGGTTCTTATGAGCTGTGATTGACGTTCCTCCTCCAGCAAATCCTCCAGCAATCATATCAATCACCTCATGTCAGCCTTGCCTTTGCTGCTGAGGCACACTGTCTTGCTGAGCTCCTTCACTGATTACCATTCCTTTTTGTTTCTCAACAGCTGTGAATCTCCTGACCAGATTACGACTATTTTTGCCCTCATCATCGTGGTCTCTCCCTCTCTTTTCTATCCTGTCTGGTTCGTCTAAGGATTTCTCCTTAAATAAGTACTGTTTTAGCTTTCCTTCTCTAATGAGGGTCTCCACTGCATTCTTCAATGCCTTGTATTCATCTATGGTGTGGCCGACCTATTCATGGAAAGTGTAGTATTTTCGAGAGTTACCAGGTCTTTTCATTGGAGGAGGCTTCCTTATCCCGTAAACACTGAGCGTGGGCCAGCCAACTTCCCTCAAAATTTGAGAGTGCCTGGAGTTTAGTGGGGCGTAGTTGCTGAACGAGGCTACACGCCTATCCCGTTGTTGAGGTCGGGTGCTCATGAAATCATCTCTCTGGGTATACTTCTCTGGCCTCACCCTCTCCTTATCTCTCCGCAGTTGTTGTAGGGGCACTGATGGCTTCAGTCTAGCTGCTGTGGCTTCCAGGTGCATCTCTATGCCCACATATTTTAAGGCCTTCCTCCGGAAGGGATTTTTGCTAATGTAGGGTATTTTTTGAAATTAATTTGTGAAATGGGGTTATTTTAAAACAATTTAGTTGTTTGGGGTTAAAAACGTCACATCATCTTTCTATTACGCATTTTGAAAACACGTAATAGCTATTACGTATCTCCAAAATACGTAATAGTTGTGAGTGTGACATGTGGCGCTGCGTAACGGAGCATTGTCAGCGGTTAAAGATACAAACCGCTGACAATTCTTCTAAATATGGGTTTCTTATTACGGAGTGTAGAAAGACGTAATGACAGTCCCATTGTCAGCGGTTCAAATGTTCAACCGCAGACAATGGGTATATTTAACAATTTTTTAATATATATTTAATAATTTTTTAAATATATTAAATAAACTTTCAAATATATTATATATTTAATATATATTAAATAAATTTATACTTTTATATACTTTAAAAAATTTATTTAATATATAAATTAATACTTTTATATATATTAAGTATAAATTTCTTAATTATATATTTAATATATATTAAATACATTTATACTTTAAAAACTTTATTAAATATATAAATGAATACTTTTATATATATTAAAGTTTAAATTTATTAATTATATATTTAATATATATTAAATACATTTATACTTTAAAAAATTTATTTAATATATAAATCAACACTTTTATTTAATAAAAGTATTAATTTATATATTAAATAAATTTTTTAAAGTATAAATGTATTTAAGTATAAAAGTATAAATTTATTTAATATATATTAAATATATAATATATTTGAAAGCTTTTAATATATTTAAAAAATTATTAAATATATATTAAAAAATTGTTAAATATACACATTGTCTGCGGTTGAACGTTTGAACCGCTAACAATGGGACTGTCATTACGTCTTTCCACGTTGCGTAATAAGAAACCCATATTTAGAAGAATTGTCAGCGGTTTGTATCTTTAACCGCTGACAATGCTCTGTTACGCAGCGCCACATGTCACACTCACAGCTATTACATATTTTGGAGATACGTAATAGCTATTACGTATTTTGGAAATACGTAATAGAAAGATGATGTGACGTTTTTAACCCCAGACAACTAAATTGTTTCAAAACAACCCCATTTCACAAATTAATTTCAAAAAATACCCTACATTGGCAAAAATCCCTCCTCCGGAACTCCATGAACATTGTCAGAGGACTCTTTGCCAAAGACAGGGTGAAGGCTGATCCAGGTTGTAGTGCCTCAACAATGATATGGAGTTGAATGTCCTCTGTGAGGTTAGGTACCAAAGCTACCTTTTTGTAAAACCTTTTCAAGAACTCTTTAAGAGTTTCATCCTCTCCTTGCCTGATCTGGGCCAAGGTATGAGACATCCTGGGAATATCTCTAGAAATAACAAAATGGCTCTCAAACGCAGCTGCCATTTCTTCCCAGGAGTCTATCGATCCTGAGGGTAAACTCTTGAACCAACTAAAAGATTTCTCCGCCAAGGTTCGTGGGAACATCCTACACATCATATCTGCATCTGCTACCAGATACATGGCCTCATACACGTAAGTGTCAAGATGATTAGTGGGATCTGTCTCTCCATTATACTTCCCAATCGAAAGTGGCTGGGTTGTTTGTAGATGCTTGGGAATAAGTACACTCATGAGCCTCCTTGAGAAAGGAACGTTGAGTCTATATGTCCCAGATGCTACCACTACCTGCTCTTTCCTTCTTCCACTGACTCTATCTCCAGAATCTTGAGTTTGCTCCCTCTCTTCATAAGTAGGAATCTTCGAATATTAGAGAGTAGTGGACTTCTCTCTTGCAGACGTGTGATGAGTCTCCTCAGCCTGAGACGTTACTCTTTCCCCAGTTCCCCTTGTCTCCCTTCTCAGCTCTATCAACTCCTCTCTGAGTTGCCTTATAACTTCATCTCGAGGGTCAGGGGTCGCAACTGGTACCATTCTCCTCGTGTGGGTTACAGGAGACTTGAAAACAAGTCTCCTACCAGCTTGTTGATGGGTCACATCCTCCACGTGACCTTCCACAAAATCGCGTCCATCTCCTTCCATGGTTAGCTACTGAACTTCTACGAAAAGTGGGAATAACTCTATCGAGTCTCACCGGGCGTGCCAATGAACTGGTCTAAACCGAGGTCTACGGTCTGGTGTGGGAACCAGCCACAAAAGTATATGTTTTGAGTTTTTGTACACCGGTACAGTGGGTATCCAGTATTATAATCTGACCTCTCAGTGGGAGAGATCGGTCTAGTTGTCCTGGAGATCCCTCTTACCAAACCTTCGCGTTGATGGGGCGAAAGATGGTGTCACCTGCAAAGATTCTCCGACGCTCAAGTGAGTAAAGAGAATAAGAGAATTTATGCAATGCTAAGGTATATTGAGGGAATAAGAACAACGTAACCTTGCATGTGTAGGAGAATATGCTATTTATAGTTGAGCGTGGAAAATGAATCGTTGGGTTCAAGTGGGCCCAGAAGTTCTGATACCGTGTGCAACGTATCAATCAGAGTAGTTCAATGCTCAGTGTGTGGCAGAGGGTAGGTCAATGATCAGTGTATGATTCTGACACAGGAATAGGGATAATCCACCTTTTCCATATATCATGCCTGTAATTGTACTTTGCTCCTTTCAGTAAATGATATAGACATATTCCGTTGTGTAGGGTATATATCCTGATAAGTAACGACTCCACTTATCTTATCGGGGCACTAAAGCAAATAGTTATATGTGATGGAGGAATGAGAGCGGATGAAATATCCGGTGTCTCAAATGCAACTTCGGATGACCAGAGAAGGAGAGGCTCCTACATGGTGTCTTTACAGTATGGACATTGACCTGTGATACCGGTAGGACGGTCAAGATGACATCCTAGTATGGACGCTAGTGTCCGGACCGGATCAAATATAAATATAATATTATACATCCTTCTGGGATGTTTAAAATATAAGTTCTTCAGGAACTTTTATAATATATATATATATATAAATAACATAAAGTATATAAATTAAAATTATCAAAAATATCAATAATAATAATCATGTATTACCTCTCGTAGACTTGACTAAATATCAATTGGTCAGAACCTCGTGTTGATAACGTGTTATAAAATAACTAAATTTTAATGAAAATAAAATTAAGAAGAGAATCAGAATAAGAGAGGAAGAAAGAAGAGAATGCACTAAGCCAAGTTTTTTTTGCACACTAAATAATGAAGGACGTAAGTCCTTTTATAGGCAAATAACGAACATCCATATTGATTAAAATATTCATAATAATATCTCCGTAATTTTTAACATACGTTATATTCGTGCATATAATATATTATTTTATGTCTTATTTATTATAAGAGAAATATTGACATTTTAATATTTTTATGTAATTAAATAAAATATAAAAATAAAATCTGTGTATATTTTCATTATTTTTTATTATTTCAATTTTTAATTTTTATATATTTTTAAATAAAAAATATTAAAAATGTTTGATAAAATTTGAATAAAATAAAGTTATCAATGTTGAGTTTAATTAATAGATATATAAAATAAAAATTATTATGTAAATAGTTTAAAACATATACATTGTAAAAGAAGAAAAAACAAGCAAACAATTTTTAACAATATTTAAAAGAGTTGTAAGGTTGGTTTAATGGTTGTAAAAATAGTTAAAAGGATGTAGGCTTAAATCCTTCATCTAATGTTTTTAACAACACATATCGATAATTTTTTTTATGCTTCTTTATAAAATATCAATAAAAATCATTAGATTCTTTTTGGTAAACAAGAAAGAAACTAAATAGAACAATTCAACACCAACAACCCATTAATAGTAAGAGATGAAGAATCTAGCAAACTAAAATTTGAATCATAAGACATGGCTAACTAAAGCATCAGTTACTTTGTTCATCTTCCTAAAAAAATATGACAAAAATTAATAGGGAAAAACTTATCATTAGAGGCCAAATGTGTTGAATAATATCTCCAAGTAGCCCTTATCGAGTAACAACATCACCAATCAACTACAAAGCATCCTAAGAATCCGATTCAACAATAATCGAAGTCACACCTTTCCTTTGTGTTAACTGCAAACCAAGCTTAATAACAAGTAATTCTGTAAGCAAAGAATCATCTTGACCACCATAGGACAAGAAACTAGCCAACCATTCCCCTTTATGATTTCTCAAAACCCTTCTACTGAGATTAAACCATTTCTACAAGTTCCATCCATATTCATTTTAACAATACCCAAAGAAAGTGGTTTCCAATGCTTATATCTGAAAGAAGCAAATTCCTTCTGCAATTTAGGTGACAACAAGATAGAACCATCACTATAAGTACAATGAATCATTCTAATGACATACTGAACATCCCATTTATTATCACCAAATATTCTCCCATTCGCCCATCTCCATAGCTACCAGAAAATAGCAACAAATCTTACACCATTCTTGCTACGAACCAAATCAAAAATCCATTGCAGAGAATTATCCAATAAAATTACATACCTACACAGACACCCCAAACTGAAAACTATACTTCCTTAGAAAATGGGGAATCCTTGAGACAATGATTCACATTTTCAACATGACTTGAACAACTAGCATAAGTACTAGATAATGGCATTTTCCTGTGGAACCTTGGAGACTTAGTAGGTAGAGCATTATGGTAAATCAACCACAATAAATTTCATTTTTTCCTAAATCAGTAACTTCCAAATCCACTCAAACTGTGAAGGAAGTTGATCATGGCACCCATCCTTCAACAACCAAGTATAACCACCCTTGGCTATGTAAACATCTCTCGTTTCATCAAATCCAATACCAAGAATCAAGATTAATTTTTCCATCTTGCCCTAATAAAGATTAAAGAGATAACTAAATGAATAGAGGAATAATAGTGTAAAGGTCAGACAAATCCCATTGACCATTGATCCAAATATCATAAACTTGAAAAGCAGAGTCCACAATATGTACATAATCTACCAAATTGGTCCAAGAGCCAACACCAGTCCAATTACATACCACAATGACAAATTACCATTGAAAAACTTATACTCGAACTCAGTCTTTAGTCTATCGCGAACCTTAAGAATGCTAGTCCAAATAGTGGAATCAAACGTTTTCATGTTGACATTCTAAAAATCATGAGATATAAGTGTTAGTGGTTTAATTTAGGTTATTTTGCATGCAAATATCTATTTATTTTTTATATAAATTCACCCTTTAACTAGCAATTTTTCTTTTATTTTGTAATTATCAAGCAAATGTATATAAACTAGTCTCACTTTGTTTTTGATGTGCTTTGATAGGTTTTAGAAGCCTTTGGAGAGAAAATAAGAAGAAAAGACAAAAAGCTAAATTTTTACTCAACTTCAGCTTGCCACAACATTTTAAAATTTACAATTACGACTTAGTTAACTGTTGGATTGTGATGAAATTTTGATATGTTGTTTAGGAAATCTAGATGGTCATTTTGAATGGTCGAATTGTGTTTTATAGGTTATACTATTTGCCTAGGTGAGGGAAATTTTCCTTGGAGAGACCATGAATTAGGAGCTAGCACAGGCTAATTGAGAAGGTCATATAACATGATTTTATGTCATTTTTATGGGATTTTTGGTCTGTGGAGGCTTGGCACACTACATGAAGAATCTCTGACGTTGTGAAGAGGCTCAAATAAGAAGGATCTTTTTTGGTTACCCTTCATTTCCCCTTACCTTCTATTGATCCTTTGTGTTTTTCTTTGTTTTGCCATGTATGACTAGTTTTCTTCTTACTTGGGATTGAAAACCTTAATAAGGTTATGATTTTGTAACTATTTTTGGTTTCTTTTATGAAATTAATTCAAGTTAGTATTCCAATTTCTTTATCTAATTCATGTTTGAAACAGAATAATGAATCATGTATGTGTTTTGATGTGTTGAACAGAATCAGGATTAAATCATCTATTATCCTTGATTTCTAGGAATAGAATTAAGAATAATAGCCACTAATATTCATTCCAAATGCAAATTTTGTCATTAATCGTTAGAGGGATCTTTGATTAAGGATAGGATTTAGTGAATTAGAGTTTCAGTGATTTGGTTGATTACATTATTGAACTTAATAATTATAAAAACATAATCTAAAAAGGGAAGTTCAATCCCAACACTTTTCTTAGTTTATTCTAGTTAATTTAATTTACGTCTTTAGTTTTATTATGTCTGGTGTGTGGGGTGCAATGTACTCCTTGTGCAACCAATGTCAAATGTTCCACTCTCTCACTGTTTTTACACCGTCTCAGTGGGAGTTTGATATTATAAATACAGGTTCGACAAAAACATTGTGCCCTTTAAGTCTAAGTTTGCTTCAGGTCAATTTTGAGCTGAGGTGATAGGACACACCAGAAGTGTACCTGCAAAAGGGGCTCTAATGCTTAAGTCAGTACATGTATAACAGAGTAATAAAGAGATTACGGAGAGCAATTAATGATAGTAAAGTCTGTCACATGTGCAAACTAATGAATGACTTCTATTTATAAAACTTCGCTAAGTGCAACTTGTGATTTGACCTCTATCAGTGCTACAGTTCTTGCATAAGAGCAAGTTTCCCACTTGCACCCGACTTCTGACTCAGTGTCAGCTTTTCCAGTCGGGGTCAAGTTTATAAATCTGTACCGAAGTCTAACTATTAGTCCAGTTTTATGGGTACTCCGTCCAGTATTTGATTTGACTTAATATTTATTATTTTAGCATAGCCGGTGTCACTTACCTTTGGGGGCTGGTATGCACACCAGATCATTTTCCCCAAACTTGTTATTGCGACGGTGTCATAGTAAAAAGCTACTTCTGCTTTTGGTACTTAGCCCTTTATTTGAAAAATATTTTTCGGTCGTGGTGGGCTTTCTTGGCTGATGTTTAATGTGCTTAATTAAGCCTCTAATCATGAATTAAGGTTAATTAAATTCCACTTAAGGCTTTATTTATCAACGTTATTTGACATTCCTCAGAAAAGTGATGTGGCGCGCGGATTTCTGACATGGCAAGCTGTTGTTGGTGCATTTCTCCTACGTGTCATCTCGTTAGAACAGTTATACCGTTGGGAGCTAAAGCGACGTTGGCCTCATGGGCCGCGTCATTTTGAATTCCACCTCATCCATGGGCCGCAATGGTTGAACTTCGGCCCACTATGTCTTCGATTCCTATAAAAGAAGAAGTGGGGGTAGGTGCTTTTTCACTTTGCCATTTTCTACCCCCAAACTCTACTCTTTTGTTGTCTCTACTGCTTGCACTGCGTCTTGGCCTGCACCAGAAAAACAGCCAGACTTGTTTACCCAGGTAGCCTTTTCTTGACCCCGGTCTCTTATTTCTTGTTTTTACCATGTCGAATTTAACTACTAACAGCGGCCACGTAAGGGATGACTCTATGGAAATTCTTTCTAACCCTACCTCATGGCTGCTTGAGGGACCTCAGTCTAGACCGTGGTTCACACAAGTGGACATCTGTCGATGAGTTAGGACAAGGTATTGGGGTGGTCCTGTTAGGGAAGCTAACTTTGCTGCTCAGGCTGCAATCGTGCCCCCTAACCTAGAGTCATCTCTTTCATTTCAACTCTTTATACCTTGGTCACTGTTTCTTTCTTCATCTCCAATCTGAGATGCTGATACTAGTGTAGTTCATTACTACACTAAAGATGTTGACTTTTACATGATTGTTCCTTTTTTAGAACACGCTGTGACGATGGATGCCACTTCCATTGTTAGGACAGAGCCTAAAGATACGAACATGATTGCGGATAGTATAAATTGGATAGCCTGCAAGGCTCAGGACCCTTATTTTTACGTTTCAAAAGATATTCTTGAGACCGTTAGCCGTCATGCTAATGTTAACAAAAATTAAGAGCTTCAGATTGGTCGATCATGGCACTCTCAGAAGTACAAGGACTTGTTCGCCTTGATTGCCCCACGATTCGAGGATCAGATTTGCCACATCCCCCACGAGAGATTTTTCTTTTTCCATGAGTTCACCCTTACCAAAGTGGGAGTCTGGCTCCCTTTCATAAAGTTTAAGATGGGAGTGTTGAAATTTTTGGACATCGCCTCCAGCCAACTGCACCCCAACGGATGAGGTTTAATTTTACCCCTAAAGTGCTCACTAAGCACCTCGACTTCACTCCGACAATGGCCATTTTTTTCATGTGCTAGGGTGATGCGTCGTGGTAGCTCCGGCCTGGTTGTCAACCTTTGATGTCAAAGCGACATCGTCAATTTTAAAGCTTTCATAGAATCCATCATGACAGCAGGTGCTTCCTTCAAGCATTCATTCTTTAGAGTTTTTGCCAAAGGGACCGAACCTCCCTTCTGGAAGGATGAAGAAGGCCGATTTTTTATCTACACTGGTTAGACTCACCAGCATTTCCATTTGGCTAGCTTGACATACGCTATCGAAGAATGCTAACTCAGTGAAGTCTCCAAGGCCGTAGTGGATGCCCTTTATAAGCTTTCTTGAGGTGCTCCCTTAAAGTGCCACTCTCTGCTTGGCACTGCGGAGACACAAAGAATACCTCACCCATTTAAGTATTTACCTTTCTTTCTTTTCCTTTAACATTGGTTATTGTTATAATGGTTGTAACCTCGAAATTTGTGATTTTTTCAGGGAACACGAGTAGGGATGCTCTTGACCAACTTCAACAGGTTCTAGCCAATATAAACATCGGCCAGTTGGAGAGAACCAAGTCACCCCCAACTTAAGAAGGCTTCAACCTTCCCCATCCCTGGTGGAAACACATCGGCTGAACCTATGCCCAAGAGGAAGAAGAAAAACTTTGAGGGTCGCGAGAAAAAACAGAAGATCGCCGAAGAGGAAAAAATAAGGGACTCCGATAGAGGCAAGGCCGTGGTCACCAAGGATGAGAAACCAAACGTGACACCGGTTCGGAGGGTCTCGATGATTTGCTAGAGAGATTTACCCTCTATCAACCGGATTCATCCTTGCAACAAACGCAAGAAGTATCCTGATAAGTCTGGCTACAGGTGCAAATGTTTCAGTAAAGTGTATACCTTCTTGCTGATTGTAGCCTTAAGCTACAAGTCTAGGTTTATTTCTGATAACTTTTCCATTTTCATCAAGCTTATTTCTAAAGACCCATTTAGTTCCAATAATGCTCTTATTTTTGGGTCTTGAAACAAGGTTCCAGACATTGTTTCTTTCAAACTGATTTAGCTCCTCTTGCATGACAATGATCCAATTAGTGTCATCTAATGCTTCTACAACATTCTTTGGTTCCAATTTTGATACTAGAGCAACTAAGGATTGGTTATGAAGTCTGGATCTTTGTTTAACACCAGCTACCTAATCTCCAATTATAAGGTCTGAAGAATGATAAGCTTAAACTTCCAATCTCTTGGTTTTTCTGGTTCAGGCATTGACTTATTCTATTCAGAATCTTTATCTTTATGTTCAGCTAGTTTAGTTTGGTCAGGGTCTGTTCCTTGTTTTTCTTGTTCAGCTTCTTGTTATACCATCGGGATTTACATCTGCTAGTTTTGTCAGTCTTTTGAAAGTCATCAAATTTTACATGCATTGATTCCTTAATAGTTTAAGTCCTCATTGAGTCCTCAATAGTTTCTATACCTCAAAGCAAGGCAATTTTGAAAGGAACTAAGCAAATTTAGCAACATCTATTTCAGTGAGTAGGCCTTGAAGAATACAAATCAACATGGAAGGATCTCAATCCCTTGTTAGATGCTTTTCCTGACTTCAAGCTTAAGGACAAGGTTGTTTTTAATAAGAGGGAATTGTAACAAATGCATATTCAAAAAGGACAAAAAGGACTTTAGCTAGCTTGACTGAGGAAGGACACATGGCTACTAATCCACCAAATCAAGAAAGGAGGAAAAAGTCAAAGATCAAAATAACCGATTCACAGCTAAATGATTTGAGTGGTCTAAGCTTAGTATATAACTTTCTATTAGGGTAGAGAGAATGTGGAAGAATTAATGTTGATTCTCTCTCTTCGAGATATTCTTTTGTTATTTCTTTATTTTTACTATCCTTGTACCTGTTATTGAATACACTAGCCTTCCTCATTATAATTCATATCCGTCATATTAATAATACGTACAAAGATTCATATCCATTCCTAGTTTACTGTTGCATTCATTAGCATTGTTACATTTGCATATAATACAAAAAAGATTTGATTTATCCCTTGCCAATTGCCAATGTGTGCCTAAGAGGAGGAAAGAAATATCAGAAAGTCTATAATAATAAAAGCTATTAAATTATTCATGTACCCATAAAAACCAAAAAAAAAAGCTATATATTAAATACAAGAGAAAGGAATTAGACACATTCAAGTGAGGTTCCTCATATCCTAAAACACCATTGGAACACTGGGACACCACACCCTAAAATCTTCTCTCATCAAACAATTGCACATGTAACTCTCAAAATGTGAGAACTTGGAAGAACTGCTCATGACTACATGAAAAATCTTCAAGAATTTCCAGGTTGAGTTGAGATATTAAGAGGCTGTTTGGTTAATAAGTTGGGTTGGTCAAAGGTTTGACCAACCCCAAAAATAAATCCTACGGTCAAACGGAGTTTTGACTGTCTCGAATGATATAATATCAACCCTTAAATTTCTCCATTTCCCCAACTCCGTTTCCCCAACTGGAAACCAAACGGACCCTAACTCTAGAATCCTAACTGCAAAACATGCGAGTCTGGACCAGACAAAGAAATCAGCTACCTTCAAATACTTGGAGGAACCCACTTCCCAGCTTTGAACTTCTCATAAAAGCTGGATCGCTTAGAAACAACGTAGAACACTGCAAATACATCCTAGTCAGAGGAAATTCTACACAAACAATATGGAAATGACATGGCATTTCCTGAATCACATTTTACCTGGGATCCCACAAATGCCAAATTAGGTTCTTTTAGAACATCATGGAGTGTTCTCCTTTCATTCACTTTGATCCATCTAGGGGAACCTGATGAACACAAAAGATCACATCATGAATTTTCATGTTAAAGCACATAGAGACCATGGAAAAGTACCTCTTGAAAACATAGATAATAACCAATTGAACATGAAATATGAACACGAGATGTCAATGAACATATGAAATTTGATCAGCACTTGATGACATGAGCTCTGGTTTATGCCGATATGAAAAGCAACATCTCTTTCTTCTTTGGGTCAAGCAGCACCTCTTGAGCTTGTCAAAATACCCTCAAACAAATGCAAGTTCAAAGTTTGTACTACCAGTGTAAGAGGATGCTGAATCCAACCCATAGCATGACCCACTCATGAATCAGCACCAAAGCTTTATAGACAATGAGAGATGAAACCTTCATATTAGAAGCCTACATTCCTTAGACAAGTCTATACACATACATAAAAGCCAGGCACTCCATTGTTTTGTAAGACTTGACAAAGACATACTTAACAAAATTCACCCGGTAACTTTTTAAAAATGTAAACTTTATTGATCCAACAATTAAATTAGAAGTCAGTGTGGAAAAATCCAACAGCAAAGAGCATGTAATCAAACTTATGATGTAAGCAAAATGTAATCATAAATTTGATAAAGTATATATTCTGTTAAACTTATCATGTGCCAATGGGGTATGATAAAATGATTTTGTATTGATATAAAACTTTTTTAGTATGATCAACATGATAGGAAGTAGGAACTATTAATCCAGCACTGCACAAATCCGTTCTCAATGAAGATTGATTGCTTTGCTTGAGGGAGTGTGTTAAAGTGTCTCCCCTAAACGCTTAACCTTTAGGGACAGTTGGTTCATGACAACATCATTCAAGATATATCAATCCAAATATATAACTCATGGCTGTCAGACCTAAATTTGGTAAAACAAAAAATGTTTACAGAGTATATTAAGGAGGCCTTTGCCTATCTGACCATGATGATGTTTTTAAAAATTGAAATACCAAAGATAATAAGCTATTAAAAATCAAACTTACATACAAACTAACAAAATTGAAATATCATATTCATATAATTTACAAAACCAGTTTGAATTCAACCAGTTATGACTTATGAATATGAACTACTTTTTTATTATCCAAACACCTCCCGAGGAATAATTATAATTTATAAGCATGCCAACAATTGGGACAAGACAAGACAGCTTTAAAATAAGTCAATAAAAATGGTTCACTATAAATTATACCATTATAGCAGCACATGCTTTCTTCATTGTTTACATCCTTATCGCTCAATTACACTACTTCAACACATTATAAATCACCAAAATAGGGGAATGGAATCATACAGCAAAATCTGATATATTAGCAAAGGAGGATGCAATCATGCAAGGCACTTCAGAAGCAGCATACCCATTTGTGCTTAAAATCCTCAACTGCATCTTTGTCTTCATACCAACACCTTCCCTATGAGAAGTTGCAGTTCCCTCTAATATGTTGACTTCAATGTGGTATTAACTATATTGGCTTAAGCAACTACATGCCATTCACAGATCTAGAAAGAACTTGGGCAACCTTACTTTCCAATTGATCTTTAATTCTTTGTCATCTGTCATCCTATATGATCTTGTTTCTATGGAAATATATTGTAATCAAACTCTACCTTAATATAAGCATTTGAATATGAAAAGACAAAAATTGACACGGCTTTTATTTCTCCTTACAAAGTTACTGTTTAATTGTAGGTTTTGACTCGTAATTGGGGGTAGAATTCATCCTGTCCTTCAGATTTATCGGTGAAGATGGTACATAGAAAATTTTCAGTCTTTTTCTTTTCTTTGTTTGTATTTGGGTTGTGTGAGATGTAAACTCAATATACACCTTTCCTTTCAAATAGTGGATAAAATCTCTTTCTAAAGAATGAGTCTGTAGATTGGTGTTCCTCTTTGGTGGTTTAACTTACTTACAGTAGGATGTGACATGAGAGTTGATTTTCTTATTTTGATTTTTTAACCAACAACTCAACCATTGAATTTAATTGAAAAATCTGTACATCCAATTAGAACTCTACCTCTTGAATTTCTAATATAATTATCCTGCATTTTTATTTGTAAGAGGTTTAAAAATGAGACTGACCACCATGCAGCTGTCTCGGCTGAGTGCTGATGATCTACACAAACACCACACAACAAATGCTGAGCTCATGCAACCAAGGACTGGCTGGAAGTTCAGATTCACTACATCTGAAATGCATATTTTGTACTATGCTTGTATGATCATGTAACAATATTGTGTTTCAATTCAAATCGTTTGTATTCGTTCCTTTTGGCTCCAACCCCCTACACCCAACAACTTAAGGGGCCCTCTTCCTTTCCATATCTTTGCAACACTGTAACAAGTACAGTAGCTGAAAAAAAAAAACAAAGAAAATATTTTGTCCTTTCAACGGAAATTCTTAAGCTCTAGGACAAAAGGGCTCCAAATTACTGTACACTGCTCACAGAAAAAAAAAAAAAACAAAGACTCCACCGCCTAGCTGAATGATCATGAGTGAAATTTGGAAAATGCCTTAATGTGTTTGGTTCAACATATTTTGAAGAAATATTTGCTCAGTTGTACTAGATTTTTAAGAGCTTTTGAAAAGTAGTGATTATTTGTCCAAATATATGCGTTACTAAACATGCACTGAAGTTACATTGCAGGTCTTAGAATGTAGTAGTTGTTGAGAGTAAAGGTGGTTTGATGAAAGATCAAAGTTCCAACTTAAAATCACACTCAAGTTATGAAGAATTGGCCGGAATCCATTGTGTTACCAGCACATAGGCACATAGTTATTTTATTTTACTCACGTAGTTTTGTTGTTTTTATTCTAAGACTCGATTGAAGAAAAGAGATGAAATGATACGCAATCATCTTAGATTTTGCTGTTTGCGTTGTTCAAGATATGATGAAATGAAATGGAACCTTAATGGCATCAAAATATTTGTAGGAGGGGCATGAGATACAGTCAACTTTATCTTATACATAGATGGTGAATTCAGAGGTTGAGTGACATTATCAGAGCTAATTTACTAAACACCAAATGTATGTTTACCTATTTATTTCTTAAAGTTTATTAAGAATATGTTGATAATATAAAGCACTATGGTAACTAAATATAAGTATATATTATAAACTATTAATTTTGTAACAAATAGTCTAGAAATCATTTAGGGTGAAAACAAAATACTAATCTCGTATCTAAATCTAACTTCATGTTTATTTTTGTTTTTAATTAATTTTTCATTTATTTTATCTATATTCATTGATCAAATATATTATTATTAACTTATTACGACGAACTTTCCACTAAATGATTTTGAATATCAGTTTTTATTCTAAACTAAAGAGTGCTTTGAGAAAACTTAATACAATTGGTGCTTTTGGTGTTTGTGCAGAGAGTTAGAAGGAAGAAAAGGGAGAGAAGAAATAGAAGATGATAGAGAGAAAAGAATATACACAAGAAATGTGATACTAGTGTTAATATTAACTGAGACGTTTTGTAAGTCGGTCACTAATGATCATCTTACCACCAAATATTACGGAGGTATTGGATTCCTTATGAAATTAGAAAAAAATCCAACAAAATGTCCAATGGCTTTGGGCCACACAATGTATTCTTTATGGTCATTACTGTTCATGAATATTAAAAATCTCATGGGTTCACTGATAAGTCAAAGAAACATTAAAAACTGTATTGAATGTCTAACGCATTAAAGCGGTTGGATTTGAACGGGACATGCATTTGACTCAGCGATTCCTCTTTTGACTAAAACTTCTAAGGAAAACTAATCAGTACACCTATTAAATGTGTTTGTTGAAAAAGAAAAGGAAAAAAGAAATTGTAACTCCATTACCAAGTCTTGTACAAATTAGAAGAATTTGAAAGAATAATAATTTGATTAACCAAAATGCTAATACTATAAAATGATTGGTGATCCAAATTACTAAAAAGAAGATGATGATTCATTAGAAGAAGTAGCCTCAAATTGGTAGTACTTATCAACAGCAACAGACACATCCCAAGTGCAATTGAGTCCCTTTGGAATGGTCACAAGGTCTCCAGCACCAAACTCCACAAACTCTGATGACCCTTTCGTGTATACCTTCACTTTCCCTTTCAACAAATAGCATGTCTCTTCTGCATCAAACTTCAATTGGTACTTCCCTGGAGCGCACCCCCATCTAAAGCAATACAACCCACATCAAAAGATTGAAAATTTATCTAAGCACTATATGAATCTAATCTAAATAAATAAACATAGAGGGGAAGATAGATGAAGAAGAATTAAAATACATACTTGGGCCAGCACTTGATGTTCAGTTTGGCTAGGCGTGACTCGGAAGGATTGGTTTCAATGGTGATTCTAAGGTTTGAATTGGAATCTGCAGCCATGGAAGCAATTAATTAAGGAGTGAGAGAAGCTATGTGCGTGGTGTGTTGTGTTTTGGGTACATGAATGTGAGATTGATGAGAGTGTTAGAACAGGATAAGAGATCTTAGTTTGAATAATGAGGATGTTGGGTACCCTTTACTACTAAACAACCTACCAATCACATCATGCCCTATGCGTTACAACTTCCAATTGTTTTTCAACTAAATCATTTAATGCACCTTCGCCTCCTTCAAATTTATTTTGGAAATTAAGGTGGTTATAATTTTTCTTTTTTATTTCTTGTTTTTACGTGACAATAAAATTGGTGAATTTAGGTTGTATAACCATACATACATAATCATGTTTAAAATTTTTTTAATGTTATATATGTAACGCCCCAGCCGCTTTTCAGGAATGAACGACTCTCTCTACAGACCAACACAAGACCTTACCAATGTGTTTTGTCCTCAATCATACACTTCCCGAGAACTTCCCAGGAGGTCACCCATCCCATAATTACTCCAAGTTACTCCAAGTTAAGCACGCTTAACTTTGGAGTCCTTAAGTGATAAGTCACCAAAAAGGCTAATACATTTGTTGGCATAAGTAGTACGAATTCATTCCTTTAAGCTATCCTCGACTGTATAGTCTCATACCTATACAGTCTTTGGATCCCTCTCATTTTGGTATGTATTTGGTTCGTTCATGTGTCCTCCCACTGGAAGCCTGCCAGGAGCCGCTTGTCCGTGCCTATGCACCGGCGATCACTCCTCGCCCTCAACAGTGCCCGGGATGCCACATTCCCCGCTGGAAGCCTGCCAAGAGCTGCTCCTTGTCCGTGCCATGCGCCGGCGATCACTCCCCGCCCTCAACAGCGCCGGGATGTCACATGCCCACCAGCTTCTGCCTAGTTCGTCCTCGAACCATACCGTACTAGGAGAGGTCATGCTCTGATACCACTGTAACGCCCCGGCCGCTTTTCAGGAATGAACGACTCTCCCCACAGACCAACACGAGACCTTACCGGTGTGCTTTGTCCTCAATCACACACTTCCTGAGGTCACCCATCCCATAATTACTCCAAGTTTAACTTTGGAGTCCTAAAGTGATAGGCCACTGAAAAGGCTAATGCATTTGTTGGTATAGGTAGTATGAATTCATTCCTTTAAGTTATCCTCGACTGTATAGTCCCATACCTATACAGTCTTTGGATCCCTCTCATTCTGGTATGTATTCGGTTCGTTCATGTGTCCCTCCCACTGGAAGCCTGTCAGGAGCCGCTCCTTGTCTGTGCCATGCACCGACGATCACTCTCCGCCCTCAACAGCGCCGGAATGTCACAATATAATCATTTAAGAATTACATGATCAATATATTTTAATCTCAATCATCTATCATAAGATCTAACTATTCAAATTTATTCTTCTCACTCCAATTTTTTTTTCGTGTATAATACATCATATCATATTTTCATAATTACATCCCCACTTAAAAAGTTTAATTTTAGTTCATCATCATCCAACAGCTTTTTTCTATGATTACTTCTTATATAGTAATCCTAATATCTAAATATTTAAACAAATAAAAACAAAGTTGTAGGAGTATCTTCTTACAAATAAATGTTACGGTTTTTTCAATGGTTATTTTTTTATAAGATACTATTTTTTAAGTATATTTTTTTCTTTTCATAAGATTGTTTTTAATTTATAATGTATATTTTATTATTTTTTCAACACATACCTTTATTAATTACATTTTCTTTCTTTCCATACCAATGAAATTTGAAAATTTTATTTTTTTATCTTTATTAATATGAAAGGTAAATTTGAAAGTATGGTAAAAATAATCAATAAATTTATCGTATTTGTGTAAAATTACTAAATTTCTTAATAAATAAAAAATGTTGTAGTAGGGTCTTATAAAAAGGATAAAAATACTATTTTATAAGGGTCCTATTAACTAATACCTTAAGGACACTACTTAAAAGAACAAAAATGAAATTATTTTTATTAAAAAGTGTGTAAAGATTACTTAAGAACTAGAAAAAGTGAGCTTTAAACTTTTAATAATGTTTTCAAACAAAAACATTCCACTTTTATTTTCTTAATGTGTTTTAAGAGTCTCATTAACAATTTTCCATCTTAGGTATGAGATAAAAAAAGGTAAATATACTGAATAATTTGGGAACACAAAATGCATTTAATCATTTCTTTCTATGATAAACAGGGGGATTTGAAGAATGAAGGATAGAATTAGAGAAACTTTAATGAAATAAGCAATAAAAATGAAAGTTTAAATTCTTTCCGACTTTTTTTCCAGAATTCAAATACTTAATTTCACCATACGTAAACACTAAAATTTATGTTATGTTTGGTTCATAAGTTTTCTTAGAAAAATAGAAAATTATTCTTATAAAAAATGAAAAAATAAAAAACTGTTTATTTACAAATTATTTAAATTTTTTATAAAAATAGAAAATTGATTTTTTATTTTGTAAGAAAATCAGAAAACTCTTTTAAAAGGTTTTGTAAGAAAAGTAAAAAAAATAAAAAAGGCGGTAACTGAATTACAAGATAAATAAATAATAATATGAAACAAGTTGCTACTAATTTGAAAAGTTGTACTACTATTATTTTGAAATATATTTAAAAAAACTCATTTGTTTTCATTTTAATATTACTTTAAATTTTTATCACAATTTTTATGTGATACATATACTATATAATATTTTCATAAATAATATATATATAAGACATATCTTAATTAATTTGAATTATATATATATATAAGACATATCTTAATTAATTTGAATTAAAGAATATTTTAAAAAAATTGAAAAACTGAGTACACTTGAACAACTTTTTTAGTTTTTTAGTTTTCCAAATTGAAAAACTTTCACATTATCTAAACAAGTTTTCAAAAAAATTTTAGTTATTCTAAAAAATGAAAATTTTGGAAA
This sequence comes from Clitoria ternatea, assembly GCA_037962975.1. Taxonomy (NCBI): domain Eukaryota; kingdom Viridiplantae; phylum Streptophyta; class Magnoliopsida; order Fabales; family Fabaceae; genus Clitoria; species Clitoria ternatea. Next base: position 258,877,726 of record CM075669.1, read on the forward strand.
GTAAACGGAAAACTTTTCCTAGAAAAGTAGAATAATTTTCTATAACTAAACGCATCCTTAGTGTTCCAATAATTGACTCTCACTTTCTCTTCATGGAACATCTCTTTTCTTTAGATTCCCAAAGATTTATTTAATGAAGAATAAATATATTATTTAGTTTCTCATTTTTTTTATTTTTATATGATTGAGTTAATATGTCCCTCAAATATTAAAAATTTATGTATGGTCTCTCCCACTTTTCATTTTTATTAGTGTAATAGGTTTCGGCAATTTCTTAACCTTTTTTTTGACACGTGTAATGCCATATATGTAGACAATGACATTAAAACATATCCGTTTTGCAAAGTGAGATGGGTTTAATTTTTAATTACATTTATCCATAAATTTTGAACCTTAATTTTACCATTCTTCTTTATTTTACCCTTATTCTTCATTCAGCCGCGTAGAGGGGGTAAACCCTAGCAACCATATTAAAACCCTTAAGAATCAGAGCTCATTTCTGAAGATTAACATTGGCGACAATGTCATTTTTTAGATTAACTAAAATGGGTTGCTTTTTTTTTACTCATTATGAACTTGTTTTTTTTGCTTTTGTTATAGTCCAAAACATTTCGTTAGTGTTATTCAGGTATTTTTAACCGGGCTTTTGTTTTTGAGCTTATTCAGTGAAGTACACTATATTTTTGGTGTTACCGTGGTGAGAGCTATATGGTTTTTGATTTTTTGGATGTTTTATTTTTTCAGGGTCAGTTTGTGTCTGATTCTCCACAATCAATTGTTTGTGTTTCAGAATGGTTGTGGGTGCCGCAAAAGGTCTAGCCAAGGAAGCCTAAATGTTGTTTGTGATTTATCTTCAACAAAGGCTACTTGGGATGTGTTGCATGCAGCTGCAGGTGATGTCAAGAGGACGAGGATGAACAAAGAAAATGATGGTTATGGTTTTGACCTTCATATTTAGAACAATAGGTTCTTTGTTCCTCAAAGAAAGCCCCCTTCTATCACTTTACCCTTCAAGAACAATAGAACAATCAAAATTTGGGGATAAACATAATTAAAATTTAAACACATTTCACTTAGTTAAACGAGTGTGTTTTAATGCCCAGGTAAGCAAAAGTTAATGGAAGTTTGAAGAAATTGATGGTAAGGACCTATTACACTGACACAAGTGAAAGTTGAGGGACAACATGGAAATTTTTAATAATTTGAGGGACCTATTAAATTGATTGTGTAAAAGTGAGTGACTAAGTAATCTGTTTACTCTTTTATGAATATATAAAAAATACTCTCTGTTTATTTTTATCTGTCTTTTAAGGTTAAATCACGTAGATTAAGAAAAATAATTAATGTTCTTAGATTACAATATTTTTATATTTACTTTTCTACTTTATCCTCATCTAAAATTAAATCTTTATTAAAGTTATTAGTGTTTGGTTATTCCCAAAGTGAGAGTAGAACAAGAAAAAATAATTCTTTTCAGAATAGAGACAGATAAAAAGAAACCAAGGGAGTAGTTACTACCTCCCTACGTTTCATATCTATTGTCACTTTGTGTTTTATTTTTTGTTGCAAAATTATTGTTATTTAAAAAGTTCAAGGTGCAATTAATGTACCCCATTAAATCCTCCTATAATTAATGTAACTCTCCTATCATATTTTTTATTTTGACTAATAAATGAGATTTAAGAAGTTGAGATATTATTTATTACTAATAAAATAATAAAATTAAATAAAGATATTTTAGTCATTATTTACTTAAAAAATACACATAGAATGATTTTTTTAATTTATGTAAAAACTCCTAAATATATGGGACGGGTGGAGTAAGATACTATATGGCTCACTTAGTATTCAAACTTTGTTTAAATAGTCATTCGATCTTTGAATTTTTTGAAAAATATCCCACCATCCAACCAACACCAATTGACTTTGATTAAGGGGAAAAGAAATATCGAATTTTAACTTAGGTTGATTTGCCTATGATTATGAGAAGAGGGATCACTCTTTCTTCTTTCTTTTTATCATTTAATATCTAGAGTATATCATAATTAATATAATTTTTATATTAGGTTTTGATTTTAGTCCCTCAGATAAAATTTTCTTAGGTGTTAGTCCCTTAACAAATATTTTGGTTCTTTATCCCTTATACCTGACGATATAATATTATATTCTTAAGTTCAATGTAGATCTCAAAGCCTCTTTGATTTCGTATAACAACCACAAATTTAGTAATATCTAATATAAATTGTTAGGGGAATCACAAGCATGTTTACTTTTATGCAAAGAAAAAAAAAAGGCCCTCAACCTCTAAAATGAACAGTTACATGTAATTGTTTTCGATAAAAGTAAATCAACTCCTGAAAATATCAATTAATAAGTAAAAAGAAAAATACTAAGCACCCGTTTGATAATCAGTTAAGGAAACAAATTTATGAAAATAAAAAAAATTTACTAGTTAATATTATACTACATATCATTTGAGACAATCAAATTTCTATTTAACATGTGCTTTCAAAAGTTTTACCAAGAAGACGAAAGCCTTTAAAATGAATGCATTTATTATACTAAAATTTGGAAATTGTTTAATACTTATCTAATTAAAAGTATTAAATAAAATATGTTATATACTTATTGATTAGACTAAAAAGGAAAAAAGTTTAAAGTGTATTCGATGTTTTAGTATAAATGTTACTTATAAGAGAAAAGTTTTCAAACATCATTCATAATAGAATCCACCATAAAATGTTCAACAACGCTGTAATCCAAATAATTTCGGGCTAATCACATTCAAAATTTAGTGAGCAAAAGCAATAACATAAACTTCACGCTAATGTATGCTGCTAAGAACTTTAAGCCATTAAACTCTCCTCTATGCTGCCAAGAACATTAAGCCATTGAACTCTCCTCGCCCTGACACAATCAGCTCATGTCAAATAATACCAAAGGAATATGCAACTATCTAATCAGTCTGCTCCGGTGTAAGAAAAAAGTAAGGACGCATTTGTGCCTCCAAAACCAAAAGAGTTTGTCATTGCCACTCTAATTGGCATTTCCTTTGAGGTAGACAATGGCATGAAACCATCACCGAACACAGGATCTGGCTTGGTTAAATTAAGAGTTAATGGAGCAATTCCCTGTTATAGGAACATCATGACAGAAATCACTATTAGATCAAGCATGCAGGGTCTGGCTATAAATTAAGCATAGAAGCAACAGCATGTAAATTAAGCACAGAAGCAACAGCATGTGGAAAAAGGCTTCACACAACTTAAATAATGTAAACACTAAATAGTTGCATACATGTCGTATGGCTAAAACTGCAAAGATTGCTTCAACAGCTCCAGCAGCACCAAGTAGATGACCAACAGCTCCCTGAAATCAGAAGGATTATGAAAATTTTAATGGCCGGATCCAACATTGCTATGGAAGAAAAACAAATTAATGCATCATTGTTCCCCTCAAGCCCATCCAGATAAAACAAAATCAAATCGCATCTCCCATTGATGAGGGCTTAGATCTACGAAGCAGCCAACACATCAATTATACCATTGATCAGATAAGCCTATTAACTTGTTGGCCATACAGCTAGAAATCAATTTTACCTTTGTCGACGAGAAGGCTAAAGCAGATGAGCTTGCACGGTCAGAGAATACAGTTTTGATAGCATTGGCTTCTATTGCATCACCTGTATGTATATATATTGTTAGAATTATGAAAATATAGTAACAATATATATTAAAATTAAATATATTGACCTTATCTTTTATGTAAAATATAAAACTGTATATCCTGTATTTATGTATAAATCCATATGAATGCAATAACTCCGTTGTGATCATAACACACAGAATTCATATGCTTTCTCGTTTTCTCTCTTTCAACATGGTATCCAAAGCCTAACGAGTTCCCTCCTTTATGTGATCCTCCGATAAGTCATTGCTCATTGCATAAATTTTTTTTCGAAACCCTAATTCTCTCGGGTTTCGAAATCTTTGACCAGTCTACTTTTGATGTCTCATTTTGGTCCTTGCCTGCTGCCACTACCTTTTCCACCAGCCTTTTTCGATCGGCGACTCCATAGTCGGCCTCCTTTCTCCAAGACCAGCCCATTGGCAGCACCCCGATCGGTGCTCCCACACTCCACCACTGTCCTCTGCATGTGAACCCACACGCCACCTCTTTCCGCCACGCGTGACAGCGCATCCAGCCTTCAGCGAGCTTACGACTAATTGGGCTGCTCGCCTCAGTCCCCTCTACCTCGATCTGGTGTTTGTTTTTAGTTTTTCCCATGTTTCCCCTTCCGTTTGGTCTATTTCCACTGCTGCCATTGTTTTTCTCTCTCCTCCAGCACGCCTGCCCCCGATGACACTAAATCCAATACGCTGATTTTGGGCAACTCACTTACTTCCGTCCTCTCTTCTAAGTTTCTGGATGACAACTACTACTACTATTGGGCCTCAAACATTGAAATTTGGCTTATTGGGCTAGGCTATGAGAACCACGTTACACGGTCAAAAACTGATATCCGGTAACCGTACACACCCGATGGAAAAAGGTTGATGCTCAGTTACTTGCCATTATGAGAAACATCATTGCCCTATCCCATCGTAATTGTTTTCTTGGTCAAAAATCTTGCTAGGGGTTTGGGACCACGCCAAGCAACTCTTCACCAATAATATTCAACGATTCTACCAGATTGGGAAAGACCTCATGACCACCTTTGGCTCTCGTCAGTTTAAGAGCCATGTATCTGTTTATGTGAGAAGGGTGACTAGTCTCTTGTGTGAACTCAATGAGATGCTTCCTCCTGGTGGTACTTCTGAGGCTGAACTTGAGAACTGTAAGAAATTAATTCTGTCTCTTGCCTTGTATGGCCTGCCTGCTAAGTATTCCTTTACTCGTGATCAGATCTTAGGTTGCACCCCGGAGGTTATCCACTATCCTTTGGCTCAACATTCATGGCCCTGCCTCCCTCTGTGCTTCCTTCAGTTGCTCCGTTTGTTCCTTTACTTGATTCTTTCACTTTGCTTTCCCGCAACAGCGACAGTACACCTCGAAAAGGGGGCAGGCCACGTCCTTATTACGACCATTTTCACAAACCAGGCCACAACATTGATAAGTTTTGGAAACTTCATGGTCGCCCTCCTCGCTCTACTTAGGTTGCTCACATATCTGTACCTTGTACCTCTTACACCGTCTTTCGCTCTGCCGTTGTTGCCAGATTCGCCTCCATCGCCCTCCTATAATGACTTCCTGAAATAGTGTGAAGAATGTCAGGCCTCTGATTCCATTACTGTTACACACATTGGTAATTCTTTTACTAGTAATAAATCTCTCTTCTTCCATCTCTACCACTGGTTACTTACCTTCTGTAACTATGGCCAATGGTTCCCAAACACGGTTGCTATTGTCTATCCTCTTCCTTCTCTTTCAGTTCATAATATGTTATTTGTTCCTGGTGTCCCCTTTAATTTCTTATCTATTAGTCAGCTTACTCATACTCTTGATTGTGTCATCTCTTTTACTAAAGATTCTGTTTCTTTGTAGGACCGGAAAACAGGGAAAAATGATTGGCTTCGGATGTGAGTCTCACGACCTCTATCAACTTAAAAGGTCAACTCTTGTTGGTTCGACATTAGAGTTCCCTGTTCTTATTCATGCTCAGTTAGAACATCAAGGTCTGCATGCATTAAGGAAATTAGTTCCTAGTTTTTCTAAATTAGAGTCTGTCGTGTAAGTCATGTCGGTTAGGTAAGCATACTCATACCCCTTTTCCTAATCGCATTAATAATCGGGTCTCGTCCCCTTTTGCTTTGGTTCATTTGGATGTTTTGGGTCCTATTCGTATTTTATCTTCTCTAGGATTTAGGTATTTCGTTATCTTTATAGATGATTTTTCCCATTGTACTTGGATATATTTAATGAAAGATCATTTTAAGTTATTTAGTATTTTTCAGTCTTTTTTTAATGAAATAAAAACTCAATTTAATATTTTCATTCGTACTTTACAAAGTAACAATACACGTGAATATTTGTCCAACCAATTTCAAACTTCTATGGCATCTCATGGTGCGTGCATCAGACTTCTTGCCCTTATACCCCCCAACAGAATGGGGTTGCTAAGTGTAAAAGTAGACATCTTCTAGATACAACTCGGACTCTTCTTCATTCTCATGTCCCTATTTAGTTCTAGGGTGATGTTGTCCTTACTGTATGTTATCAACCGTATGTTTTCTTTTATTCTTAAAGGTAAAATTTCTCATCAGGTTTTATATCTACATCATCCACTTCATTCTTTACCCCCTCGAGTCTTTGGTTCTACTTGTTTCTCTCATGCCCTTGGTACTAGGATCAATAACTTATTTGCCCGATCTCAAAAATAGGTTTTTGACGGGTATTCCCGCACCTAGAAAGGATACAAGTGCTAATCTCTTACTCTTCGCAGGTATTTTATCTCTACAGATGTTCCCTTTCTTTGAGTCTGGAGTACCTCCACCAAAGCCTCCTCTTTCTGTGACTACACCTATAGTCCTTTTTACTCCTCCCAAGGAGTCTCCTTCCTCTCCGAACCCCCTTCATCCTCCTCCTCCTTTGCAGGTTTATCAACGTTGTCCTCGTCCTATATTGTCTCAACCTGCAACATACCAGATTGCAGACTCACATCCCGAACTCCCTCATCCAACCTTTTCTCTGGTCCCGCCTGCCGAGTCAGATCTCCCATTGCACTTTACAAAGGTATCCATTCTACTCGTAATCCTTCTTCTCACTATACTGCTTTGAGTTATCATCGCATATCTCCATCGTATTACTCTTGTCTTTCTTCTTTGTCCTTTTCTATTCCTAAGAATGCAAGAGATGACCTTACCCATCTAGCATGGAAACAAGCTATGATGGATGAAATGTGTGCTTTGTAGAGTAGTGGAACTTGGGACCTCATTCCTCTACCACCAGGGAAGTTTGTTGTTGGTTGTTGATGGGTGCACACGGTGAAGGTTGGCCCCGACGAAACAATTGACCACCTCAAGGCCCGTCTTGTCGCCAAAGGTTACACTTAAATCTTCAGGTTGGATTATGGAAACACCTTCTCCCCTGTTGCGAAAATGCCTTCGGTACGCTTCTTCCTCTCTATTACCTTCATTCGCCACTGGCCTTTATACCAGTTAGACATCAAAAATGTTTTCCTTCATGGTAACCTGCTTGAAGAAGTTTACATAGAGCAACCTCCCTATTTGGTTGGTAGGGGGGAATCTTCTGGACTTGTTTGTCGACAGCGAAAATCTCTATATGGCCTCATGCAGTCTTCCAGGGCATGGTTTGACAGATTTAATACTATGATTCAAAAGTTTGGTATGATCTGGAGTGAGGCCGATCACTCTGTCTTCTATCGTCATTTAGTTGCTAGTTGTATTTATTTGGTCGTTTATGTAAATGACATTATTATCATCGACAATGATCATCTTGGCATTACACAGGTAAAGAAACATCTATTCAAACACTTTCAGAAGGACCTTAGCAGATTCATATATTTCTTGGGGATCGAGGTAGCGCAGTCCAAAAATGGAATTGTCATATCCCAAAGGAAGTATGTAATGGATATTCTAAAAGAAACAACTATGTTAAATTCCACGTCAGTCAACACCCCATGGATCCCAATGTCAAACTCCTACCAAATCAAGAGGAGCCTCTTTCGGATCCTAAAAGATAGACACTTAGTTGGCAAGTTGAACTATCTCACTATCACTTGCCCAAATATCTTATTTCCAGTTAGTGTGGTAAGTTAGTTCCTGAACTCTCCTTGTAAGGAACGTTGGGATGCAATGACCCGTATTGTTCAATACGTTAAGAAAGATCCTGGAAAAGGCTTGTTATATGAAGATAGACGACATACTCGAGTTATTAGATACTTTGATGCTGATTGGGTAGGCTCTGCCATTGATAGAAGGTCCACTTCCAGATATTGTATTTTTGTCCGAGGTAATCTTGTCTCTTGGAAGAAGAGCAAGAAGTAGAATGTTGTAGCTAGGTCCAATGCGAAGGTAGAGTACCATGCTAAGGCTATAAGCAGTCAAGAAATCATATGGCTCAACCAGTTGGTTCGGGAACTTCAGTTTAGAGAGGTTGCACAAATGACACTTATATGTAATAATCAGACCGTTGTGCATATTGTCTCGAATCCAATTTTCCATGAGGACGAAACATTGAAATTGACTATCATTTTGTTAGAGAGAAAGTCTTGTCTGGTGAAATATCCACTAATTTTGTTAGTTCTAATGATCGGATGTTTTCACTAAATCTCTAAGGGGTCCTCGGATTGATTATATATGTAACAAGCTTGGTGCATATGACTTATATGCTCCAGCTTGAGGGGAGGTATTAGAATTATGAAAATATAGTAACAAAATATATTAGGATTAAATATATTGATTTTATCTTTTATATAAAATAGGAAACTGTATATCCTCCTATATTTATGTACAAATCCCTATAAATACAATAACTCGACTGTGATCACAACACACGGAATTCATATGCTCTCTCATTTCCTCTCTTTCAACATATATAAAAAATTCTGGTTAGATAGATTAAAAAGGAAGCACAAACATGCAGAGACGAAGTATTAAAAAATAATAATATCCAAGGTTAAATTGTTGGAATCAGTAAAGGTCCACTTCACTTGCCCAAAGGTGTAGATGTAGCATGTGCATTTATGTAATCCACTTTAGAAGGATGAAGACCTGACTGTGTATCATTAAAAAAACACTCAATTAAAAAATAAAGATCACCTAGAAGCAAGTCTCTCAAATAATTAATGCCAATACCAGTGAAGTATCTACTTTCTAACAGAATATATATACTTTGTTGTTTGAAATACTGGTCAAGGGGGGGCAGATAGAGAGTGGGGACTGGGGATGTTAGGTTTGACCCCTACTCCCACCACTTAAATGTCCATGCCAAGAATCAATTATGCTTACCTTATAGGACCTTTAACCAAATAATTTGATTTCACTTTCGAACTTATCTAATATCTAACCGGTAATGATTCATCAACCTCATAGTGACAATGAAAAGAAACTGGAAGTATGTCTCTACATTTATATGACAATACCATGCCAAAAACAAGGGAGAGAAAAGAAAAAAGGCAAAGAGACATGGAATAACATGTCACACCACCCGGACATGTATTATATGTATACATGAAAAATTAGCAGCTTGGCCTACAGAAAACCTCCAAAGACGCATAACAAATACAAATTATTCTAGGATGATATAGGACACCTGTCTTAAAGCACGAGTCATGGCCAAAATGGCACCTCTCCCGTCACTTGGAGGTTGAGTAATATGGTACGCATCACCTAGTAAAAACCCACAAAATAAGTTAACCACATATAAAGCTAAGGCTAGGAGAAAATTCTACATATCATGCTTCAAACTACCTGACATCCCATAGCCACGAACCTCTGCATAGACCTTGGCTCCTCGATTTTTTGCATGCTCAAATTCCTAAAAGATGGGAGAAACGAATAAACAGGGAAGATCAACTATCATAAATGAATTAGGTCAATAAGAATTGGAATGGTGCGCAATAAATTTCTTAACCAACCTCCAAGACCAAAACTCCACAACCTTCACCTATCCTGAGTAAGAATACAACTTTGATATAAGCAAAAAGACAAACAAACCATGCAAACCAACAATTTTAGGTCAGAAAACAAAGACAAGACTATTAGAACCAGATAAATCTACAGTGTTTTCATACTTACACGAACCCATCTCGATCACTATCAAAGGGTCGTGACGCTTCCTGTGGGCTTGAATTATATTTTGTAGTCAAAGCCCGGGACCTGCATGTCTCCAATATCACAGTCAAAATACCAGAGTGAAAAAGGAGAAATAATTACTTAGGTGGTTGATAATAACAGGACAGAAAGCCCTTGGTCATAATTTACCTGCAGAATCCCGCAATGGATAACGCATCAATGCTAGACTCAGTGCCTCCGGCCACCATAACATCTGCATCCCCAAATTGAATCATCCTCATTGCATCTCCAATAGAATGTGAGCCAGTAGCACATGCAGTGACTGCAGCATGATTTGGTCCCTGAATTCAGGAATAGTAAATGAATAGTTCACATGCTCAGGATTATTAATGATTATATAAGGCCATGGCATAGAACAAAAGCTAATAGCTCCGCAACAACAATGAATATACTACCTTATTTTTCTGATAATTTTAGTGACCACAAACTTATAATTTTTCTACAAATCCACGAGATATATCATGTTTAAGTAACCAATCTCTGAAACTTGAATGACATGTTCATATCCAAATTAACAAGCAGCAAGTTCTTTGTTTAAGAAAGCTGTGACTTCTCATCGGATTGTTATGTTAGCAATTATTATAGGAAGAAGAAACATGGACAGAAAGATATATATTGTCTAATCTGTTATTTGCAGTACAGAATATCAATCAGTTTAAAGTAACCTCTTCACCTGAAACCCATATTTCATGCTCACGTGACCTGATGCCATGTTGATCAATATCCTTGGGATAAAAAATGGACTAAGGCGACGAAGACGCTGCATTTAGGGAAGAAAAAATAAACACCAAATAAAATATATTTTATTTAAATTACCAAATCATTTTGCTGTCACAATTAAAGCATTCAGATTAAAAACATGGACAAGGAAAGATTGTCAAAATTGTTCGATATGATTGAGTTTCAACAGACAACAGACCTTCTCACAGATCAGTTGTGCGGAATCTAAGATGTCACTAACGCTTCCAGTTCCCCCACCAATAGACACCCCCTGGTAAGATTTTGAAGTCAAAATACAATTGTCAAAAATGATTTGCTATTACTTGTATTAAAAAATAATAATAATGCATACTGTTCTTTCTTTGTCTTCCAGCTCAGTGGGCAACCAATTAGAATCTTTAAGAGCTTCATCAGCAGCACATAGTGCATATGCTATAAATCTTGCTATTGATCGATGGTCCTAAAGGAAATGTCACAATACTACAATGAAATCAATAAGCATAATAAAAGTTCAGATCCAGCATGGGTAAGTAAAAGAAAAGCAATGTAACATTATAAACTAGAAGAAACTACAGAACACATAGCTAACTTATCTCCTTTTATCCCTTCTGGCACTGCAGATTAGTGAATAATTTTTCATGTTAGCAAGTTTCTGGATCCTATTTTTAAGAAGAGTATCACCAACTACCAAGAAGTTTATCCAAAAACAACTTGAGCTTTCTTTTTGAAAAAAAGTATATATTTAAGGAAAAACATAACCTAGTGATTATATTCTAGTAAGATGTTTTTTATATGAAGCGTGATTATCCACAAAATATTAAGTGACCATGAGTAAATACAATCTGACACTAATAAGTAATGTGTGCATATATTATATACAATCAATATCATGTTTACAAGGCACAAAATCATATTAAAACTCCAGAAAGACAGGGGCTTTGGTTAAGCAGCAATACAATAGTTTATAACTGCCTTAAAAAAGGTATACAAGACATCCTTCATGAGTTCTTAACAATTTAGAATTCTATATCACTTACTTATTCAATAACATCCAAATTCTAAACAGAAAACTTAATTAAACACTCGCCACTAAAAGAAAATGCGAATTCCATCTGCGAACATAAAAATAAAAAGGTTACCTTGGAATTAAGCCAGGTTTGGTCATTGAATTGAGTGGGGTTGGTTCCAGTAGGAACAAGAGCAGCAACCTTGGAGGTCAAGTGATCAAAGGTACTAAGTTGGGTTTCCTTATCAAAGGCATTCATCTTGAGGTCTTCCAAAGACAATGCCCTGACCCCACATTCCCCATCAATGAGGCGCTTCCACGTTGTATCGACCCCACAACCAAGAGGTGTCACCATGCCTAGACCAGTAACAACTACTCTTCGGGAAGAAACCAGAGGAGGAAGGGGGAGAGGTGCAGCTACACTTGAGGATAAGTTTCGATACAAGCATATGAAAAATTTAGAGCGTGAAGCTGCACGCGTTGCCATGTTTGTTTTTCTTCAATGGATGCGGCGGAAACCACCCTGAGATGATGGGTAATAATATAATATCCATAAATACCCTACAATTACTTAATATCTGTTACAAAATAACTAAATTTTAATGAAAATAAAATTAATATGATTTGCTAAGTATTTGCCTAATAAAACAGTTTTCTGTAATAACAAAGGGCAAAATATTGATATCAAAGCATAAACAGTACATTCAACACAAAATAAATTTCACATTTAAACAACCATGCTGATATTGATTTTGAACCATTGTTTTTGCAGCTCGAATATACAATATATCTAGAAATAACAAACTGTGACCATGTACGCTAACCATAATTATTTTAAAAATATAGACCCTAAATTTCGTGGAAAACATAAGATTTAAAAATAAAAAGTAAAAAAAGTTCTTATAAAATAGTTAGCGACAAGATAATTCATTTAGCTTAAAGTGTGTATCAATTTGAATACTGAATTATCTGTTAGATATTAAACTCCCTTAGCAGGATGGTAAACCAAACATACGCCTAGAATAATAGATTTATCATCATCTCCAATTAACAAATATATATCTCAATTATTTCATGTATTGATAACAATTTAATAAATCTAACAGTGAAAATGGCAACTTTGTCACACTATGGAGAAAAGGAAATGCAGACCCTGCTAAAGTGGATTTAGGAAAAACACGGATGAGATATATAAAACTATGTTATTATAAATTTACACCATATGTCTTCTTGTTGGCTAGCACCGTAGCACATCAACGCTTAGATTTTTATTTTCACTAGATGTTCTTAGTTCAAGTTTGAAATTAATTTTAGTAGTTCACTAATATGATATCCTCCCTGTGAATGTTTGACATACTCCACTTTGTTCAATATAAGGAGTTTTGAAAACCTTTAGTGTATTACAGTAAAACAGAGCAGTGTATATATTGCAGTAAAAAAATGTAAAATATAGGAACAATAAATTTGATCAAGAACAACTAGAAGAAACTGAACAAAACAAAATCTAAAACAAATGCCAGCTAATGTGTAAGCAGAGACACCCTGAAACAATAAAGTACAGTACAATGAGCAGAGACAAAGCTTACGTGTGAGGGAGGCACCGTGACCAACTGAGTGAGAGAGTGACGGAGGCACCTAACGCGAGACCACGAGTGAGAGTGAGTGACGCAAGAGACCGACCGATGGAGAGAGGCAGGTTAGCGTCGTCGAGGAGGGAGATAGGGAGAAAGTAGAATCAGTGTCGTGAAGGTGGAGGGAGAAAAGGAGAACGGAAATAGATAAAGTGTAATAGAAAGGGAGAAATTAGAACCCTAACGTAAAAGTAAGCACGTAACCTAACTAAAATTTTATTATTTTTATTTTTTAAAATTAATCGGGCCGGTCAGCACTCGGGTTATTTTTTTCGGGTTTTATTAGGATCGGGTTTTTTTCTACGTATTAATTTTGTTTTTTTTAAGTCCGTGCACTACATTTTTATGGGCAGTTCTGTAACATCCCTGATGTTTTAATATTGGAAAATAAATTGAAAGTAAATAAAAGTATTATTTGGATAAAAATCATAATAGTATATGAAAAATTTAATGGAAAATGGAATTTTTAGAGAAAATAGTATCAGGACCCGTAGCATGGCTAAGACGCGTAGCGTCAGGTACGAGTTAGTGAGCTGACGTGTAACGTCATACATTGGACGCATGTTTGTTTGCATACATGCTCATGTAGTTGCATGCAGCATAGCTTTTAATATTTGATGATTATGGTTAGATTATGATAATAGTACATGTTTTCGGCCTGATGGACCAAGCCATTTGATATCTAGATTAAAATCTGAATTCCTATATGTTACGTTGTGTGGTGACTAAATTAAACTTTTGAGATATGACTTGATGAGTTCTCGGCACGGAGCGAACTATGATACAATGTTATTGCAATAGATACATAGTCATGTAGAGCAGGTTTTATATTATGAGTGAACGGTATTTGAACTGTAAATATACACCCTGTGACTTAAATATATTAGTGCATGATTTGTCTTTTGCTGACATGGCATTTAGGATGGTAGCGTATTTAGTGTGAATTACTTGAGGAGATATGTTCATGGCCTTGTAATCACTTGCTTGTTCATTGCGTGCAGCTTATTCTGAAGTTCTTTTCTAAGCTCAATGCATAGTCTTTCTCTCAAGCCTTCTTGTTCTGTAATATTTCTGATGCTTTTACAATACATCGATAGTCTTCTAGTAAAGGTATTAGTCACACACCCATTAAGACTAGGATAGTTTACGGTTGAGTATGCTAGGGAAGTTTCTTAAAGAAGTAGTATTCAAAATGAGCCTTGTTATTTTATTTACTTATAAATGAGCATGTAAAGCTTTGGTTGCTGCCACCGTGAAAACTTTTGTTCGTCCTAATTTGTTTATTTTATGAAGTGTGATATAAGAGACCTGAATTGTTGGACAAATATGGGTATTATTACTTAACCTGTGATTCTCTTAAAATAGAATAGCCCCTTTGCATGAGATATTCTTGTCCTGTCATGGGTAAATTAATCTCATCAATATTTTTGTTTCGTTGTGTTAAAATAGGATAGGATGTTAGAGTGATGTCATATTGGACATGCTCATTGTTCTGCTAAATTTTAAATTTTCATCGCGTGAGAAGGGGTTGTAAATGTGATTATGTGCCCTCTCCAATGAAGATTAACTTGTAGTATTCTGCAGTTTGTAGAATCATCGCCTCTGTCATCTATGCTGGTGTTAATATAATTATTCATATGCTTTTCTTAGAATTGTTTTGTCATTATTGAAGGGTTTGAGTCTTAGTCTCTTGGAGAAGTGATTAAACCAAAGGGAAAAAAAAGGGAATTTGTGTGCAGTGTGTATTTTACTAAAGGGGTAGTAAAAAGCATATAGTCCGAGAAAGTCCAATGGAATTGCCAATTAAAACTTGTTACCATTTCTGCAATATATAAGCATTCTAGAACACAGTTACCCAAAAATTGTAGAGTAACAAGGTCTAAAGAAATCTTAAATTCCAAAACTCAAAGGACTGGCTTTACTGCAAAGTAACTATTCTGATGAATATTTATAGTTTTTCTAAAATATATAAAAGAAGGAATCTGAGAGAGAAAGTAGAACTGGTCCCTGTTTAGCTTACCATTTTTATTCCTGTTAAGATTATCATTTTTAATCCCTATTAGCTTATATTTGTAATCCCTGTTAGCATTTTTAATTTCTGTTCAGTTTTTTTTTTTAATATGCATGAGTAGTGCTGTCATGCCAATGTGGCAAACACGGTTCTATTCATCTATAATGTTTATGTATAAGAGTGTCTAAATATGCATAACAGTTTAAATTTTATTTTATTCTTTTTACCGATCCATTAATACTTCAATGCATAACAGTGTTCTGTTATTCTATCAATTTTCTTTTCTACCTTTTTAGTACTTTAAAAATCTTAGTTCATGAATATGGTCATAAGTCTTGGAACCAAGTAAGCTTGTTATCCTTAGTTTTTGTAAACTGTTTATTTGCTTTGATATTGCTGAACTTTACATTTTGTTTTTAGTGCAACACTTCCCACCAGCCTTAATTCTCCTTCTCTGTTGACCCCTGCTCCGTACACCACGCGTTGGGACGCTGCAGGTAGCGTACCCACGCCCACGCGAACGGTTGTCCTTCCCACATGCTCACGCAATCCATATGCTAATGAGCCTCATGTTTGAATTTCCTGGAACCACACACATATACAATTATCTCACCGTTTCCAATTGCTGCCCCCCATTAGCCATTCACGTAATCACATGCCAACATGGACGTGTATAAGCCAGGCTCTCACCCAAATTCTCATATATCATTCTCCTTGCCCACTTGTAACTATAAAATATAGTGGACCATCCTATAAAATACTCCATTGGGCTGTGCCAATTCACTCCAATTGCTTAATCATAATTTTACTATTTCAACCGTAATATTAAGCTTACTAAATTAATTACAGGACTAACTTATGATTACTAAAATTCTAATTGCTTTCCTTTGTCCCCTTACTCATTATTAGGTGTGAAGAATTTGGTAGTAGTAGTAGTAATAAACATAGATTTTCACACAACATTATCCATCATTCAGTGAAATATAAATAACTTTGAGAATGGCGGAAGGAAAGTAACCCATTGCTAAATGATAATTAGTTTATTTTTTTTAACAATTTTGGATATAAAAATAGAAATGCTTAGAAAAGAATATACTAAAGGCAAGGTTGTTTTAACAGGTTAAAGTTTCAGTAAATATAGTTCTATTAAATCTTAATAAAAAAAAGTTTTATCACAATAGCCATGTGTGGTGAAGTCAAATATGGTATCAAACAATAAAACATTTAATACATAAAAGATTTTGAGCTATCTTTCATGTTTATAAAATATTTTTTTTGCCGATAAAAAAAAATTGTAATTTTAATGATCGGTAATAATCCGAGTTTCATCGCTTAGCCTCTAACCTAAAAGGTAAATTACTATCAAAAGATGATGACTTAAAAAAAGTATTTCAGTTTGACTAAAAAGAAATATTGGTAACCAACCAACCAAAGGGAAGCGTGATTTTGTCAAGAGATTGGTAGTGTATTTGGGTTGTAACATTTTCAATTAAGGAGTAGTAGATCTTTATAATCTTTACTAGAGATGGTAAAATAAGTCAAACCTGTTAAAATAGATGGGATAGATAAAAATTGAGCATGTTGTCCCGACTTGCTAGTTTGACAGTGTGACTCAGCCTCTCAGGTTTGTCTAAAAATAATAATATAAATATTGATAATAAAATAATTGATACTTTACTTTATTAAATTTTTATTTTCTTAAAATAAAAAAGTGACATTTCTCACTACTTGGACACTTCTTTTAATAATATTCTCCTCAATTTCTTTTTAAAAAGTATTTTTAGATTTTTTATAAATTTGACATATATTTATTTCAAAAAAAAATTAATTAGTTGGGACCCGCCATCTTTTTCAAAAAAAAATATAGTTCCTTACTTTGGAGGTCAGATTAGTCTGTTTTACCATCCCTAATCCTTGAAAATATTTAGAAAATTGAGGTTTTTTTTGTGTGTGTTTGAGTAGCTATTGCAATAATTTACATTTAATTGAAGTAAAATGGCCAAAAGATTGACAAATTTGATGAAGGGGAATAATTTTAATTGGATGAAGGGGAATAATTTTAATTGGGATTAACATGTAACTATTGCCACTATGCTTGCTTATTCAAACTTTGCTATTTTGTTTGAACTACAGTAAAACACGATAATTGAAACAATGTTTATCTAATTAAAAGATTCAGTGTTCATTTGGTAATAAGTTATGAAAATAAAGAAAATAAGTTAATATTGATTTTATACATTGTTAGATTTTTATTGAACCTATAAATATTTTTTTCGTTAACTCAACTCTACGGTCAACCAAACGGGCACATAATTTATTAAAGCATTTTCAAGAAACAACTTGAACAAATCAGTATATGAAAAAAGAAAGGCATTGGTGTTGGTCATCAATCCTTGGTAGCATAAGTTATTAGGACAAACATTTCCTGTCCATACAGATAAGAAAAGCTTCAAACACGGTTGGATTAGTGCATCACTGCAACTGACCAACAATGTTAGATGTCTAAGTTATTGGATTTCATTTTGACATTGTGTATAACAATTTGATGAAAAATAGGGCCGCTTATGCTCTCTCTTACGTATGCGAAGAAAGAGAGTTAAAAAATCACTCCTCCATTGGATCTTATGAGCTTCAACTAGATAATGTAGTGCGATAGCAATGGTGTAATGGACAACTGAAGACACGACTAAGGAAGATGAACTTATTTTGAAGATGCAATTTCTTACATTCTACCTTGGGACAAGACCAATTTTTCATAGGATGGTTAAATGGTGGGAATCAAGCAAATCAATTGGTCTATGAACCAGCCAAGCCACCCATCTGGAGGTGTATACCAAGAAGCATAGAGTAACTAACTAGAGTAACATATGTAACATATAGATAGTACTTACTAATAGGAAATACTCTATCTGTCCCAAAACTCTTTTCATTTTAGTTTTCTTATACAGATTAAAAAATAATTAGATGTATAGTTATTTGAGTTAATATAGTCTAAAATACATTTATTTAATTTCATTATTTTACTATTAATAAATAATATTTTAATTTTCTGAGTTTTATCCATTGGTCAATGAAAATTTATAAGAGAGATATATTAATTACAAGAGGATACAATTAAAAATATAGATTTATTACATTTTGAACTCCGTTTTTAAGAAGAAGAAAAAAAGACTCAAACGAAAATAATTTTGAAAAAATAAGAATAATTTATAATGATTATGCATTAGAAATATACGTGCGAATAGGAAACTCCTGAATGACAATAATCTGCAGAAAATAACTCACTGTAATATGACTAATGGCAGTTATCTGTAAAAATAATTGATAAGAAAATGTCGTTATTTTTTGGAGTTTATGAATGGAGGAGACTTTGTGGTCTCTAGCTCAACAAGCATATTGTTGTCTTGCGTGGTATCTCATTATTGGTGATCATCGAGTATATTTTATCACTTTATAACTAGTGCTCTGCGCAACCCATGCAGTATTAACTACTCACAAGAAACCAGAAGTCTTCACCAAAAAAAAAACCAGAAGTCAACCTCATTGATATTGAAGCATTGTTGGACCAAATTATTTTCTTGCTTAGAGCCACATATTGTGTTCCATTGTTAAAATGCATGGCTTAGAATTTTAAATCAGAGTTACATGATGAATTGTCTCATTTTGATCATTATAGGGATCCACATTCTGATCCTCTTGTATAGCATAGAAACAAAAGATTACTTACTAAAATTTCACAGAAAAATAAACAACCAATAAAATCATTCTTATAATGCAAAACAAACGCACCAGATTTTCACAATCAAACGGAAACATGTGGTGCTCACTAAGGAATGACTAGCTATAACTAACCTGGTCCAAAACCTCGTCAAACTTTAAATAATCTAACACTAATTACGAGCAAGTTTCATTTCATTGTGTCTCTAACGCTGGTTGAACATTTGCAACCATGAATACACATTGTCGGTGAAATGTTCACCATATATATAAATTATATATATACTGCTCTTATTGTGAGAAAGGGAAAAAAGAAAAAATGGACGGTGCTACCACCATCCACTGTACAACATTCCAACCACCTACGTATACATTTTCACAACCCATATCCTCTGAAGGATGTAACAACTCCTCCAACAGGTTGAATGAAGGGAAAACGGTAGAAAGAAAAATAAATATGGAAACCAGGTGAAAAAAGTCCAAATGATTTAAGTGCCTAACAGCCATCAAACAACTCCGTCTAGCTCCTGCTACCCGCGCCAAGACTTTCATAGAACAAAATGTATCCATGATCTGTATTACTTGAATATTCCTGTGCTGATCCAAAGAATGTCTGCACAGCAGACTCATCGATCATCTCAACATTTTCATCGTCAAAAAATAACCAGTGATTATGGCTTTTCACTAGACTGACATAATGCCCATGGTTGGGCCCACTCCCAACATGGACAACTACAGCAAATAGAGAATATTCAATATCTGCATCTTCGACAGTGTTACTCAACTTCAGCTCAAGGGGGAAAACAACCCGGTATGACAGCTTCTTGTAGCGGCCCAACTGTTCCATGTACTTAAACCGCTTAAGATGGATGACCAAAATGTGTGGGGGTTTCTTTATCTTCATCCTCTTCTGAGCTTCTTGCAAACTAACAACATACGAAAGTTTATGTCTTGATCATCAAACTGATAAATGAACATGAAAAACACAATAGAGAACACATACACACTAAAATGACATGGCCATCAACGCCTGTTTGGATAAAAAATATTTAAAAAAATGTCTATAGATGGAAAAATAAAGATACCATGATTGGCCTCTGGTAAATTGTAGTATTCTATAAAAGGGAGATGAAATTCTCCATAAACCAGAAGATAATTCAAATAATTTGAAATATAAGCTTCGTAACAAACAATTTATTTGACTCCAGTTAAAAGAAGAGAAACACCAAAGAAAACAACAGGAGAAACTTCAGAATGACCTTGCTCTAAATAATTTTCAGAAATTTTGGATTTCAAAATTTCAACGAAGTCTGATGACATCAATTTATTCCTCCTGCCAACTTCACATAGTAATAAGGGTAAAGGTTTGATTGTTGTTTTTTCTAAAGATGAACAATCAAAAGATTTGTTCAGCTAAGGACATGATTCAAAAAGGTCCAACCGGCTTTTACCTTTCCTAAATGCACTCAAGAGTCAAGAAACCAAATAACAGCTGATGCCAGAGAGCTACTAGACTCTATTCAGGATTTGAGGTAATTATAGAAACAAAATTTGTGCCGAAAAGCATACCTGCAGCATTTGTCACAAAAAAATTTATCTTCAGCATTCAGCGTCTCAGTGGAACTGAAATTTTTCAAACAGCTTGTAATTGAACTGTTTTGCTCAATATCAAGGCTCAAGTCCAAAAATGTTTCGTCTCGAGCTGTCACTGTTTCACATTGCAAGCATCTTGTCTCATTGGTGAGTATTCCCTGGTCAGAGCAAGTTACAGCAATGAAATTCGTCAAAATAGCAGAGTAAGAACACCAACACCCTTCCCCTCAAGAAAAAATACATAAAATTTGTCAGAAGCAAAATTACTATTATTTTAAATGTTAGATAGTAAAGATCATTTATAGTTTATAAAAAATTTAAAAAATAAGCAACAGACAACAGTAGTATCATAAATAATGTGAAGGTTTTCGTAGTAATTCAGATAAAAGCCCATATGTAAGGACTAACTATAAAATGTCAGAAATCTAAAGAGCTAAGCACTAAGCAGAAAGACATGCACAGTTTATGTAAAGATAACACTAATTGATCGGATCCAATACCAACTGCACAATGTAAGGTCCCTCCAATTTTATATGCAAAATGAAAACATTAAATTGGCAAAGCAAGGTTACCTGAAAATTTTTGTGTACCCAAGTAACTAAAGGCTCTTTGTGAACACCATTAGCTTGACTATTCTTGTGCCCGTTTACAGCCTTTTCAGAAGGTGGTGATGTCTCCTGATCAGTTTTTGCAGCCTGAGCCTCTTTCTCCAGAATGTCAACAAGCTCATTCAGCAAAAAGTTCAAGAATTCATGGGCGTCCTACCAAAAACAGAAGATCTGCAATATCAATGTTGTTTCTACTTTCTAATGGACAATGTAGACAAAATAAGAGACATCATGCAAGCCAATGGTAAATTGAGTTTAACAGATGGTTAACAATCAATTATACATTATGAGAATACTTGCAGAATACAGTAACATTTATAGCAAACAATTGACATGAACAGCCTCGTTCAAAGGGCACAATTTGTCAATATACGGACCCAGTTAATGTCATTTCTTCAAATGCTCACACAACATCAGTTAAGAAATTACCAAATTACCAAGCACTTGTATAATGCTGATATACAAGGCAATGGTGCTTTCTGGCTTTATGCCAAAGTGAAAACAGTTATATGGCCTGATTCCATATTGATAAACTGATTAAAAGGGTTATATATCCCACAGGACATATAATAATGAATAGAAAATTAGAAGTCAATATAGGTAAACATATCTCAGTTCAAGTAGATGGACTTTTATGTATTAAGTACTTGTGTATAAGAATGCCCATCTATGTACAAGCATCATCAAAATTTCAGCTTTACCATAAGACAAATTGTTCAAAGTATTTAGTGATTCTTAAAGATGTTCAAAGTTCAAATGTACAAATTGTAAGCCTCAGTGTCAAAATCTGGTCCAAAATACACAAATATCACAAGAGTAACATTATCAAACTATCAAACTACCAACAGGACAATGTTTAATTTACCTCCCAGTATAGCCAGCTGGAACCTTTAACAAGATAATAGTGTCTCTTGTTAAAACGCATATTTAGATAACCTAAAGCTAGGGCATGCACAAGATGCCCATAAGATAGTATCCTTTCATAAACACAGAAAAACACTTAAAGATGGCCAAACATTGTGTGCATGACTTCATGCACAAACTAATCCTCAAATTATAATATGTATGTCAATGTCAAAAGAAATTTACAGTTATCTAGAATGATCACCTTCTGCACAGAAAACTCAATCTTGACAAATTAAACACTTACTTGGTGCATGTAGCTACGGAAGAGTTCATTCTGTTTTTTCAACCTCTGTACAAATCGTTTAGGAGCAATGACACCGGTTTTCTTCTTCTGCGAACTTATCTACACCAAAATAAATAAATATGTTAGATTTACAAAGCACAACCAATAAAAAATATATTAGAATGCAAATGCCATCATATGGACATTTGAAAGAAAGGACATAACAATTGGAAAATACTATATAAAAAAATAGATTAGCATGCAAATGCTATCATATGGACATTTGAAAAGACATAACAATTGGGAAGTACTGTTAATAGAGATAATTATAAAATGCATACTGCAAATACAGCGAAGCAATTCTAGGACATAAGAAATAGGCATGTAAGTTCCCCTTAAATGGATGTTTGAGACTAAATTGGATCAAAGTTTAGGTCAAAGCATCACCAAGGTCTAAGTGAGAAGGGTGAGGTCAAGTGATTTACAAAATTTCAGATAAAGTTAAGAGAGGGGTTCACTATTGCACGAAGAGAAGTACATTTAGGGCCAACCTCTATGTTTCTCTGATAACCTTGATCCCTCCCACTCATTTAGAAACTCTCTACGATGACTTGACATGATTCAACTTCTCTATTTCTCTCAGCCCTTGACAACACATCTATAACAACTCTAATCAACAATTAAAGCCCATTTTTTTCTTTTTCTATTGGAATTTTGAAACCTTGAATTGGGCTCCTTCTGTACGTTTATTTCAAATCAAACCTCTCAGATTTTTAGACTGGCTTCCATGTTGTCCCATTTTACTCTTTTTTCCTGGTCATAACCATTATCAAATATTAAGTAGATTGACTTATTATTAATAATACAATACTATAAAATAACTAGTAAAATAATTCCTTGAGCTTTCTGTCACTCTTAGGTGTCATTAGTTAATTATATCATTTTTTTCATTGAAATATATATTTAAAGTTTTTGGTAAGATCTTACATTCCTTGATAGCATCCCATGATTTATGATCTTTAAGTCTTCTCCCAATACTAGGTAGGATCTTGATTTTGACAAACTCATATTGGATTTAGACATTCACAAATTATTATTCCTGCATTTCAAGACGATTCTCTTGACTTTACATAACCACATTAGTAATAATTTTACCAGAATCCTTTCTTTTCTTGATCAATACATTGCTAATAGAGAAACTATAGCGGTAATTGGACCATAGAATCCCCTAAACTCGGGAGTATACTCCTGTTAATCCTAATTCCAACTAACCATTCTCCAAAAAGGGGCAATTATACTTCTGCTTCTTGCTTTGGAAATCCACCCCCCCCCCCCCCTCATGGTGAAATCTTCTGTTCTTAACAGGATTTATATGAAGAATTTTTTGCAGCTTTGTAGGTACATAAACCTCACAGAGGTCTCTCTCCTGATGTATGCAATAAGTATCTTGCAGATTCAAAGATTAGTAACCATTTAATTTGATTGCATCCCAGTGTTACTTAATCATGGTCTTGATTCACTGATAACTTCGTAAATGCTAGGTTTGTACAGAACTAAGATTTTCTCAAATTATTTGGATATGTCCAATTCGAAGGTTTTCAAGATTTGGTAAGTCAATTAAATATCTATACCTAACAGATCCTGTATTTTCTGTTATAATTTAATAGATATATTATCACTTACTATTGTACTTAAGTATTACTCTAACAAAAGAAGTGCAGCAACTTAATAGATCTTAAATAGAATATATGGTTGCAAATACAAACAAATCCAAACTAAGGATAAAGTAACTATGTTGAGGTATTCCACAAACAGAAAGGCATTTGTCTCATATGACAAAATGAATGAAGCACCAAGCAAAGCTAGAAAATTGACAGCTTCTTGAATGAGAGTTCAATGCATGCAATAAATATAGCTACAATTAGTGAAGTGAACACAACTTTCAAATGGTGAACCAAATATGAAGAAGCCAGAGGCATCAAGTGACAAGTATGTAACCCACAGACATTCCCACATGGAAAAAACTAAAGGGTGATTACCTGTGAAAATAAGTCAGCCAAGCAAGTTAAAAGATTCTCTTCGGCATCCCCTATGCTTCTGCTATTTCCATAATACTCTAGTAACTGTTCACGAAATGGAACACAAAAGTATAGCGCCTGCACAAAGCAGTAAAATGAGCAACTTGTTAGCGAAGAACCCTCAAATCATTACAAAAATAACAAAAATATCTTCAAATTCCTTCACCGGAGCGAAATTTAATTAAATCTTAATATAACACTTTAATGCTCAATCCTCATACCGAATATTTAATCTAGTTGTCCTAAAGAAGTCAACAAAACACCAAAAACAACAATAAACATTATAACATACGAAACTGTAACAAACTTTGCATAGAATCAATAGACAAAACATCAGAATAGGGAAAATGAAATTGAAGACCTGCAAGACGCTGTTACAGTAACAAGTGTTGCCGAAATTCTCAAGGCCAAAGTAACGTTCTCCTTCAGGGAATTGATCACCAAGAGCCTTCTCAAGCTTGGAGCCCGCAGCACCCATCACCGCGTCAACCGATCACTGATGAACTCAGATTCCTATACGATTCAACTCGGTCACTCGCACCATAAAATGTTAAATGAACCCTTCGATCCTTAGGGTTTCTTGCACAACCAGGTTTCAATGGTTTCTCGTCCTGTTTCTCTATTGGATACAATCGCAGGGAATGAAACAAGGGTTTCGCGAGAGAGGATGGAAGAGGATGAAAATACAGACGAAATTTTTTAAAAACAATTTCGGGGAAAATAAATAAGGAACGGCTATAAACGTTTTATATAATCTTTTTTTTAGCACAAAACTAGTATTATTTATTCAACGAAATTTCAATAAATCTTTTCTTTTCTCATACACATACATTCTTTCCTTGATGTAGTAAAAATTTTTAAATCAATTATTAAATATAATTGAAATCAATTTTAGAGGAAATTATTTTAATAAATAAAACATTCCTGTATTAATAATAAATGTTAGAACCAAGTATGTTTTGTAAAGAATTTTAAAGTTATTGATATTATTTCAAAGACCCCAAAACTTATTAATAATACATATTAAAGTAATTAATTAAATAAAGTTTGTCTACGTGTTATCTAACATGTTTAATTAAGTGTTTCAGATTACAAATATGTAATGCATAGATTATAAATGAAATGGGGAGTCCATCATTAAAAGTCTAACCTGAGATTTGCAAAATATTTCAGGACAAATTTGTGTGGGACAAAAACAGTTTGCGCATAAGTCCATACCAAGAAAAGTCTGACTAGAACAACGCTCTAGAGGAGTTTGATTCAAGTGTGTCCATCTAGACTTTTGGACTAAGTTATACGCATTACATTCTCTGAAACTCAGCATGCATACTTGCTTTCAACAATTAGACCCCAGACTTTTGAAGCATCAAGAACATTACTTTGAGTTTCACATCAAACAAAATCAAGGATATTTTTGAAGATGCTCATAACTGAATTCAGATAAAGAGAAACTGCACTTATCACTAGAAAAGGAAAAAAGACAATTCTAGTGCAAGAACCAACGATCGTATTGATAAAAGATCGAGGAACCTACTTTGCGCAAATCAAAAAGCTGACGAAGATCAATACTTACGTCATAAAGCAATCAGAAGGTCAACCATGCCATTTCTGCACAAGTTCATAAAGGATACAAAATGACTTTCATCATGTTTCAATTAAAGAACTCCATTTCAGTGCAAGTTTTGAAGGTCCTCGATTCAGACTTTTTGTTTTGTTCTCAACTTCAAGGTTAGCATGTGATGTCCTGAGTCAATTTACATTTATTTCTACCTGTTTTAATAATTTTCACAATAAATTTTTCTCGATTAAATAATTTAATTACACCATAATGGGAAAAATATACATTTTCAGTAAAAAGTCCTAAAATGGCCATTATATAACGCCTTAAAACCCCAAAAACCAATTAATTTCTAAAGAGACCAAAATTTGGAATAGGGGGTCTGACGCTACGCGTAAGCTCCCCTGCGCAGCCCTGACGCTGTGCGCCAGGTTGACGCTACGCGTCAAGACACCAGTATCAAGCCCTGTTGCTGCTGCATATTTTAGGTTAATCGCTCAACTTCTAACATACCCCATTGGCCCGTTTCAAGTCCGATTGCCACGAAACTTCGTGGACCATATGATTTCCCCAATCCGGAACTGTTAGCGCCGTCTGCTCACCAAAATTCCAACACATGCGTAAGTTATGCGTAAAACGCAGTTTAAACCCCTTTGTGCAAAACCCTTGCACCAAACACTCTGAATGGGTTCCAATTGGCCGAAGGCCAATACACACAGATCCTAAATGTCCTAGAGAACCTATTGGTACCTTTCGAGGGTCCTGAAACCCACCGGATCTCAAAATCACCTATTCAGTTCCTTAAATCCACAATTATTCACTATATGCATAACTTCCTAATTCAATCAAATCATCAATCAATTCATAATCTATCATTATCTCATTATCCATTTCACACGCAACATTCATGTATCATAACAGAACCTGCCAATAGCATTCCACAATCACACATCGTTGGCTCCGTGCCACAATCCATCAAAACACACAAACAGAATAATCAACAATTATCATCATTAATAATTCAATATACACTCACACTTTATATATCATTTACGCATGCATATATAACGAGACCTGCCCATATCATGCACTCATTCAGTGGCTCTGTGCCACATAACATACAACGTGATAAAATACTATGATACCACATAGATATACATTCATGCTCACCTAGCAACACTACTCAACATTTTATAAATCAACAAACAAGTACATAATTATGTATTTCCTCTTCTAGTTCCCATATCGCCCTGGCCTCATTTAGCTCTCGCCTCTGCGGTACGCATCCATAGTCTGCCACAGTCACTAAAACCATAATACAGGGGGGTGAGTGACTGGAATTAAGAATTAATACAGAAATAAATATCAAAACTAGAGAAGGTGTAGTATAGCTACCCTCTTAATCACGAATTTCAATTATAATCATTTATCTTTCGCCTTTTCTCTTTACTTCCTTTTCTAATTATCATTTTCTCATAACCACACTGATTATCCAAATTAGCACTATCTTAAACATATTGGGATTATCCACAGTCAATCATACCTACTCAACCAAGTCATTCCTTTTCTGATTCATTATGCAATACTATTATATACAATTCCTTATATTAGTTAGCCTCAAGTCTCTATATTAATTATCCTTAAGTAATCAACATCATCAAACATTAAAATCATTATAGAGATCACGACGTCAATATTATATTACATATGCACCACTGACTCTTATATATAATAGACTCCTAGTATCCGGATTCTAAAAGGATCGACCTTCAGCTGGGGGTCCGACTTGACACCCCGTGAACCCGACTTGGTTTGTAACATCCCAGATGTTTTGATAATAGAAAATAAATTGGAAATGAGTAAATTATTATTTGGCTTATAATGAAAATGGTATATGAAATGTTAAGCGGGGAAAAGCAGTTTTAAATGAAATTTTAAGGAAAATGGCATCAGGACCCTGACGCGTAGCGTGTATGGGACGCGTAGCGTCAGGTGTGATTTAGTGAGCTGACGCGTAGCGCCAGGCTGACGCGTAGCGCCAACGTCGCGATCTGTTTTATAACAGGGTCACACAGAACAGAACCTGTAAACCCTTTCTTTCATTTTTTCTCTTCTCTAAGGCGATTTGGCTAGGGTTTTGAGGGAAACTTGGATTCTTGGTGGTTTTAGGCAATTTGGAACCAAGGTAAGGTATCTAGGGCCTCTAATCTTTAGTTTCTTCTCCTTCCCTTCATGAAATCCGAGTTTGCATGTGATGAATTAGGTAGATTGGAAGTTGGTAAAATAGTTTAAATGTGTAACAACATCAGGTGCTGTCACTGTCACGCCCACGCTACACGTGAGGCTGGCGCGTAGCGTGAGGTGCGCAGCAGAGGGCTGACGCTACGCGTGGGACTGGCGTGCAGCGTCAGGTCCCTGTTTCATATTTTTGGTTCTTTTCTAAATTAAGGGAACTCTAAGGTTTTGTTAAACTATATAATTATTATTTTGAGTATGTTTAGTAAAAATAAATATTATTTTGAAATGAGAAATAATTAAATTTTATTAAATGCGAAAAATTAGCTGTGTAAATTAATTAAATGGATATAAATAAAGGTAAATTGACCTAGGATGTCACAGTTGGTATCAGAGCAGTTCTCTCTAGAGCCGGGGAAAATGGGCAGAGTTAGGAGATTGTTTGGGTCCTATATCAGGCTGTTTTGCATTTATTGCATTATGCTTGTGATTGTTTATGTATTAACAGGTTGACTTGGCATCATTCTCTTGGCACTCTGGGCAGTGTCTTGTTATGTGTTTATACATGAGGTAATTTTTGTACTCCCTGGTCAATTGTTGGTTATTAATGGTGATGTGTTTTGGGATATTGTAGAACTAAAATATGACGGAAGGAAGTAGTTCTGTTGGTGGTGATGACTTCTTTGAGAGGTTTTCTCAAATGATGGGGAGGACTGATTCTGGTCCCACCCTTGATAAATTCTTGAAGAGGAATCCACCTATTTACAAAGGAGGACATGATTATGATGGGGCGCATATGTGGCTGCGTGACATTGAGCAAACATTTGAATACTTTGAATGCTCTGAAGAACAGAGAGTGCAATTTGCTACTTATCAATTGGAGGATGAGGCTCGTGTATGGTGGTCAAGGACTAGAATTCAGATGAATGCTGCGAATGAACCATTAATGTGGATGAATTTCAAGAGGAGATTTCTTGCTAAATACTTTCCAGATAATTATAAAATCTGTAAGGAGATGGAATTCCTAAAACTTGAGCAAGGCAGGATGTCAGTGGCTGCATACACGTCACAGTTTGATGAACTATGTGATTTTTATCATCCTTTTTCTCTTGAAGGAACTGAAGGTAGTAAGTGTGCAAAGTATGAATCCGGGCTAAGAATTGAACTCCGAAGTGTCATTGTTCCTATGGAGATCCGTGACTATCCTACTCTGGTAAATAAGGCCAGGCTTGCTGAGGAAGTGTAGTTACAGAGAGCGTCCCAGTCAAGGGACAAGAGACCATTGAAGGCTAAAGGATTCAGTTTTAAAAAGATGGGTAAGTTTTTCCATGGTGGCAAGTCTTCTGCTACATCTTCTTCTTCTTCTGAACGTGGATCTACTGGTCGTTCTGGTGGTCGTGCTTGTTATAATTGTGGTCAGGAAGGTCATTTTTCTAGACATTATCCTACAAATCAAACTGTTTGTTTCCAGTGTGGACAACCTGGACACCTAAGGCCCGACTGTCCACAGAGGCAGCAGCAGGGAGAACGTGGTAATCGGGCAAGTGCTTCTATGGTCCGTGGTGGGAATTTTCAGCGTGGAGGCCGAGGCGGCGGTAGCCGTGGAGGCCAACACCCTAGGCGATCTGATGCTCAGTCCAGTGGTACTCAGAATGTTATGGTTGGACGTGTATTTGCTTTTGATGCTTCTGAAGTTTCAAGAAATGATAATTTGGTACAGGGTAAGTGTCTTATCCATGGCTATCTTGTCAATGTTATTTATGACTCTGGTGCAACTCACTCTTTTATTTCTGAGAATTGTGTTCGGCGGCTTGGTTTGCCGGTGGTATTAATGGAGAATGCTCTTAATGTCTCCACTCCTACTGGTTCTACATTTCGAGCAACTACTATGTGTGAGGAATTACCTATGCAAGTAGAGGATCGATCTTTCCTGGCGAATTTGATATGTATGCCATTGAAGAATTTAGATGTTATTCTGGGTCTTGACTGGTTGTCTGTTAACCATGTTATGGTGGACTGTTACCGCAAGACTATAATTTTCTCTCAGGAATTGGACATTAAAAATGTGGTGAGTGATGTTTCTGTAATTTATGTTATTCTGTTGGCTTCAGAGGGGCGGTATAATCTTAAACTTACAGATATTCCAGTGGTGTGTGATTTTCCTGATGTATTCCTGGAAGACATTCCGGAATTGCCTCCAAACAGGGAGATTGATTTTGCTATTGATTTAGTTCCTGGGGCAGAACCTGTGTCCCGTACACCTTATAGAATGTCTTCAGTAGAGTTGGCTGAAGTGAAGAAACAAGTAAATGAGTTGTTACACAAGGGGTTTATCCGACCGAGTGCTTCACCTTGGGGCGCTCCGGTGTTGTTGGTGAAAAAGAAGGATGGCAGTATGAGAATGTGTATTGACTACCGACAATTGAATAAATTGACGGTTAAGAACAAATATCCTTTACCATGAATTGATGATTTGTTGGATAAGTTGCGAGGTGCTGTGGTGTTTTCTAAGATCGATTTGAGATCTGGATATCATCAGATTAGAGTGAAATCGGAAGATATTCTGAAGATAGCGTTCCGAACACGATATGGACATTTTGAGTATATTGTAATGTCTTTCGGAGTAACCAATGCTCCAGCTATCTTTATGGATTACATGAATCGGATCTTCCAACCATACTTGGATCAATTTGTGGTGGTGTTCATCGATGATATATTGGTGTATTCAAAGTCCATTGAAGAGCATGCACAACATCTTCAAATTGTTTTACAGGTGCTACGTGAAAAGAAGTTGTATGCTAAATTATCGAAGTGTGATTTCTGGGAAGCAAGTGTGAAATTTTTGGGGCATGTAATCTCTTGTGATGGTGTGTCTGTGGATCCATCCAAGATTGAAGCAGTTATGGCTTGGGAAAGGCCTAAATCAGTAACTGAAATCAGGAGTTTTCTTGGGTTAGCTGGCTATTATCGCCGTTTTATTGAAAGGTTTTCCCGCATTGCACTACCCTTGACTCAATTGACAAGAAAGGAGAATCCCTTTGTGTGAACGGAAAAGTGTGAATTGAGTTTTCAAACGTTGAAGCGGTGTTTGACTACTGCACCTGTGCTTGCATTACCAGATGTGACGAAAGAATTTGTGGTATACTGTGACGCATCTAAGTTTGGTTTAGGCTGTGTACTGATGCAGGATGACAGGGTAATTGCTTATGCTTCTAGGCAATTAAGGCAGCATGAACAGAATTATCCCATTCATGATTTGGAACTCGCTGTTGTGGTATTCGCATTGAAGATTTGGCGACATTACTTGTATGGATCTCGTTTTGTGGTATTCAGTGACCACAAGAGTTTGAAGTATCTGTTTGATCAGAAGGAATTAAACATGAGGCAAAGGAGATGGGTGGAATACCTTAAGGATTATGATTTTGATTTGAAATACCATCCTGGTAAGGCGAATGTTATGGCTGATGCCTTAAGTAGAAAAGTATTACATGCAGCTTTCTTGATGGGCAAAGAACAAGAATTGTTAGAAGACTTTTGTGATATGAATATTGGGGTTGTCATTCAAGCCCCAAATCAGATGGTAATTGGAATGTTGAAGATCTCCAATGAATTCTTAGAATCCTTGGCTGTGGCTCAGGAGGGTGATGAAGAGTTGCTGAAATTGCTTGACACTCAAGCAAGAAGCAAAGATATGGGATTAACCAAAGGTAAAGATGGAATTTGGCGGTTCAAGAACCGTGTAGTGGTACCCGCAGAAGGTGATTTCAGACAAGCTGTATTAGTTGAAGCGCATAAAAGTTCTTTAAGTATCCATCCTGGTATCACTAAGATGTACCATGGTTTAAAGAAAGAATTCTGGTGGCCGGGAATGAAGAAAGCAATAATTGAATATGTGAGATCTTGCATAATATGCCAAAAGTGTAAGGTCGAACATCAGAGACCTCCAGGTTTACTTCAACCCCCAGAGATTCCAATATGGAAATGGGAAAACATTACTATGGATTTTGTATCCGGATTACCTCGTACTCGTTCTGGTTGTAATGCAATATGGGTAATTGTGGACAGGTTGACCAAGAGTGCTCACTTCTTGGCTATGAATATGAAATGGTCATTGGACCGGTTGGCAAGATTGTACATTACGGAGATTGTAAGATTGCATGGTGTACCTTCAAGTATTATTTCGGATCGTGATCCCCGATTCACTTCTAGATTTTGGGGGAGTCTGCAGCAAGAATTGGGTACTGAATTGAGGTTGAGTTCAGCTTATCATCCTCAGACTGATGGCCAGTCTGAACGGACTATACAGACCTTGGAGGATATGCTCAGGGCTTGTGTATTAGAGCAAGGTGGCTCATGGGAGAGATATCTACCATTGGTGGAATTTGCTTATAATAATAGCTATCATAGTAGCATTGGGATGGCTCCTTATGAAGCCTTATATGGAAGACGGTGTCGTACGCCTTTATGTTGGAATGAAGATAGAGATGCAATCCATTTGGGACCCGAGTTAATTCAAGAAATGAATGATCAGGTGACAATGATTCGTGAAAAGATGAAAATTGCACAAGACCGTCAGAAGAGTTACTATGACAATCGTCATAGGCCACTTGAATTTCAGGTGGGAGATTGGGTATTCCTGAAGGTGTCACCTACTAAAGGTGTAGGCCGTGTGATGAAGAGCCAGAAACTTAATCCAAAGTATATTGGACCCTACCAAATATTGGAACGAATTGGTGAAGTAGCATACAGATTGAATCTTCCCCGTGCATTGACAAATATTCACCATGTGTTTCATGTTTCACAATTAAGAAAATATGTTCCCTGTGATTCGATGATTGTACCTGAAGATTCCATTGAGCTGAAAGAAGATTTGACTGTGGAGATAGCACCTATTTGTATTGAAAGTTATCAAACTAAACGATTGAGAAACAAAGAAGTACCCCTGGTAAAAGTGAAGTGGCAAAATATAAATGGAGTGGCGTATACATGGGAACTGGAATCTGATATGAGGCGGTTGTATCCAAATCTTTTCCAATAAGGTACGTTGATTTTGGGGACGAAATCTCTTTTTAGGGGGAGTGGATGTAACATCCCATATGTTTTAATAATAGAAAATAAATTGGAAATGAGTAAATTATTATTTGGCTTATAATGAAAATGGTATATGAAATGTTAAGCGGGGAAAAGCAGTTTTAAATGAAATTTTAAGGAAAATGGCATCAGGACCCTGACGCGTAGCGTGTATGGGACGCGTAGCGTCAGGTGCGATTTAGTGAGCTGACGCGTAGCGCCAGCGTCGCGATCTGTTTTATAACAGGTTCACACAGAACAGAACCTGTAAACCCTTTCTTTTATTTTCTCTCTTCTCTGAGGCGATTTGGCTAGGGTTTTGAGGGAAACTTGGATTCTTGGTGGTTTTAGGCAATTTGGAACCAAGGTAAGGTATCTAGGGCCTCTAATCTTTAGTTTCTTCTCCTTCCCTTCATGAAATCCGAGTTTGCATGTGATGATTGGGGTTTTGATTCTGAGTTTCAGTGGCTTGTGAAGCTTGGGTAATGAGTTTGGAAGTATAAGGAAGGTAACGTACTAACTAATTTGATGTTTCGGTGACCGTAGGTGCCGGAACGAGTGTTAGGCAAGTGATCGACAAAGTGGACGTCGGAAGCGAAAGAGGAACGGTGAATCCAGCGGCTGTAGGACGCTATCCACCCCTTGAGCAAACTGTCGGAGCTCAGAATAGAGGTAAGGGGGTGTTCGGGTCATAATTAATTAGAATTGATATGAAAACAGATTATGGGAAGTTTAAGAATTTAATAAGAGTTGTCATAAATAATATAAAGTAACTAAATATAGTAGTTGTGAATATATGAGTATGTGGAGTGAGATTAAATGGTTGAATATGAAAGAAATATGTTGATTGAATTGATTATACAATGAAATAAAGATTGGAATGATGAAAGTAAAAGATATATGTAATATTTCCATTTTGAGTGGTGTATGTATATTTGATTATGAATAAAAGTGTGGAATTTGGATTGTTGAAGATATATGCAATAGCATTGTATGGATGGGTTTGACAAGTCGGTCGCCCTGTATTGTGAGCACATGCCAGTTTCTGGTAGTTGCACATGTGGCTTATTGATGATATATTATGATTATGAGATATGATATGTGAATATGTGGTATGGGATGGCCAACGGTATGTATACCCCTCACTTTTTGGCTCCTGTGGTCTTTGTGCCCAGTTGAGCTACCCAGTGGTCAAGTCGGACCCAGTGGTTGAGGTGGAGAGCCAAGTCGGGCTCGGTGAACCAAGTCGGGTTCACGGGATGTCAAGTCGGACTCCCAGCTGAAGGCCAGTCCTTAGTATCCGGATACTAGGCGTCAAATTGCATGAGAGTCAGTTGTGACTTATGTGAATCTTATATTGATTGACGATGGAAAATGAATTATGAATTGAAAGTGTAATGTGAATGAATGAAAGTATGGTTTTAATAAGTTAAAGATTGATATGTATGTGTGTATTTATATCAACGTGGATAAGTGCAGGAAATCGAAAGAGAATATATAATAACAAGGAGTAGTAGGTATTGTTAAGTTTGATATTTCGTTCTATATTAATTATGATATTCCAAACACTCACCCTTGCTGTTGTTCAATTTTAGTGACCAGTGACAGGGAGGAGGCAAATGCCGCGGAGGTGCGCCAAGTAGAAGATTGATGCCAAGGATGAAGGGATGAATGTAATATATATATATATATATATATATATATAATGTATGATTATGTGTG
Source organism: Clitoria ternatea (assembly GCA_037962975.1). Lineage (NCBI taxonomy): Eukaryota > Viridiplantae > Streptophyta > Magnoliopsida > Fabales > Fabaceae > Clitoria > Clitoria ternatea. The sequence goes on from CM075669.1 coordinate 258,912,619, forward strand.
CGATAGGTAACAGACTATGTGTGATGAATTTATTAGAATTATGTTGATATGGTGTGGTGAATTAATGATGATTGATGTGATGATCTATGGCACGGAGCCATTGACATGTGTGAATGTTGAGTGTGATGGGCAGGTGTTGCATTGATGCATGATTGATATGTGTGTTATGTGATTGATGTTAGAATAATGTTTGGATTGATTTAGGTAAGTTTTGCATATAGTTAGATATTGAATTTAAGGAACCGGATAGGTGAAATTGAGATTTGGTGGGTTTTAGAAACCCTAGTATGCATCAATGGGTCCTCCATGACATTTAGAATTTAGATGCATTGGCTTTTGGTCCATTGGAATCCATTTAGGATGTTTGGTGTAAGGGTTTTGCACCTAATTGGGTTAAAATGCATTTCACGCATAACTTGCGCATATGTTGGAATTTTGGCAAACGGATAGCGCCAACAGTTCTGAAATGGGGAAAACATGTGGCCCGTGAAGTTTCGTGGCAATCGGATCTAAAATGGGTCAATTAGGTAGATTAGAAGTTGGTAAAATAGTTTAAATGTGTAACAATATCAGGTGTTGTCACTGTCATGCCCACGCTACGCATGAGGCTGGCGCGTAGCGTGAGGTGCGCAGCAGAGGGCTGACGCTATGCGTGGGACTGGCGCGCAGCGTCAGGTCCCTGTTTCATATTTTTGGTTCTTTTCTAAATTAAGGGAACTCTAAGGGTTTGTTAAACTATATAATTATTATTTTGAGTATGTTTAGTAAAAATAAATATTATTTTGAAATGAGAAATAATTAAATTTTATTAAATGCGAAAAATTAGCTGTGTAAATTGTAACATCCCTGATGTTTTAATGAGAATTATAAGAAATGGGAAATGATTAGTAAATGTTTTAGAAGTTTTATTCAATATTTGTTCTGTCTTAGCCAGAGATAAGAAAGCCGGTGTCGAGATCGGTATCTGAAGCGCGAGCAGGCTGAGTTAAAGATCGGGAGTGTAAGAGGAGAGCGGACAGGGCTAGGAGGTTTGGTCCGAACCATTGTGAGGAGAGCGCCTCACACGGAGTCATAGTCCAGATTAACCTCATAATGACTAAAACAACGGATGTAGGTAACCAAGAGGTGAGTACGGATGAGGCATCCGATCTCTCAGGTTGTAGCTCGGATCTCCGAGGTATGAACACTAAGTTAGGACGTCGGGGGCCGATATTCATATTGGGCCTATACTCTTGCGAAGTATTAGAGAATTGTGAATAATTAAACGTTGAGGGAATAAATACGTGTAATTGATTTGATAACTATGCAATAGTTCAATATAGTGAAAATAATTAAATTTAGTAAGAATACAAATAAAATAAAGGAAAAGACGATCTTGCCCATGAGCTATACATATATATATAAGGAGATTCTCTTCCTTCCCTCTTCATTATTTATAAGTTACCTTTGCTGTTGGTTTATTCCTTCTCTTTCGTTTTTCTCTCCTCTCTTAACGCTGATTTGCATGCGCTGGAGAGGGACTCTATTTGTGTCTAAACTTCGATTGAACCCCATTCCTGTGATCGAGGCTTCAAGGTGAGTCTACTGATCCGTTCTAATTGTGATTCCCTTATTCCTTTTATTCTTTGGCTGTTAAGAGCCATGCATGGCTATATTCGTGGTCGTTCTCCACTCCTCTGGTGAGTGTGAACCCAAATGCAGTCCATGAACTAAGGGCGTTGAAGTGACGAGCTATACTTTATGATCCGTAGGTAGTAGGTTAAGCAACGGAAGACTGAGTGACGGAGTTGAGACTGCGAAACCAGTGTTTAGAGGAAGGAATCGACACAGAGAACAGATCATCGAAGCGTGGAACCAAAGTAAGGGGGTGTTCGGGTTATAATTAATTAGAATAGGACTCGCTTCTTAAACAGGTCATTGAAGTAACGTAAACAGGTTAAGGAAAATGTTGCTAAACGTAGTTGTGTGTTTATGCTTGTGCATGTGTGACTGAGTACATTAATTAATGGAGGATCGGGTGTGGATGAGTTTATCATGTATGATCTTGTGATATCTAATGTAAAATGATCAGTGTTATGTGATGTCGGGTTAGCAAGCAGGCTACCCGAGTGATGAGGAATTGATATTATTATGTGAAAGGCAAACTGTTGAATGATTATGTGGTATGGGATGGCCGACGGTATATGATAGCCCCTCATTTCCGGCTCCCGTGGTTTTCGTGCCCAGTTGAGCTACCCAGTGGTCAAGTAGGACCCAGTGGTCGAGGTGAAGAGTCAAGCAGGACTCGGTGAACCAAGCAGGGTTCATGGGGTGTCAAGTAGGACCCCCAGCTGAAGGCCAATCCTTTAGTATTTGGATACTAGGAGTCAGATTGTATGAGAGTCAGTTGTGATCGTGATGAATGTGATGGAATTGTGTAGTTGGTTTAATATAGTTACTGTACGTAATACACTATGTTTCGGTATGCTTACTTACAAGTGATGCTTGATGTGTATGTATAAATATGCATGTATATTTGTTAAGTTCCATTCTAAATTAATTACAATGCCAAACACTCACCCTTGCATTTTTTTTTTAGTAACCAGAGACAGGGAGGGGGAAGGAGCCATGGAGCCGCGCCAAGGGGGAGAACGGTGCCAGGGTCCGAGTGACTTCGAGTGACTCTCTATAGAGTCATATGTGTGTATAAGAACTTCTCAGTATTATTATTAGTTGTGTTTAATTAAGACCAGACCGGATGTAAACCTATATTTTAAAATACATCACTGTTATTTGCATATGCTTTCATGGTAGTTATGATAACTCTTTGGGTTCACAGAACCATTTTTAGAGTGAAATTTTGGGAGTCCGGTTGCATGTCTTGTCTAATCCGGTATGTGAAAGGTATCCGCTCAAGCGAATAGAAACCTCGTTTAAGTGAGAGTCCGAAATCTCGCTTAGACGAGTAGGGGCCTCACTCAAGTGAGAAGCCCTGATACCCTTTCTCCCATCCGTTGTGTTTAAATTAACTTGCTTTTCTTTTCATGACCTCATTTAATTAATCTAACTGTGACTGCTGTCACTTGAATAAGTCAGTAAAAATAAATGCTTTTTCACTAAATATCGATTAATTTTTAAGAAAAGGAAAAAAAAATTTATCGTGAGAGGTAATTGTTTAAATAAAAATAAATGCAAAAATAACCTAGGATGTTACACTTGGTATCAGAGCGGTTCTTTCTAGAGCCGGTGTGTGGGCCGATCTAGTGATTGTGATAGTTTTATGAAAGTTGATTGTATTTTGTTGTGTTGAGATTGTGTGTGGTCTGGCATCGTTCCCTTGGCACTCCACTGGCGTAGTATTCTATGAATATAAGGTAAGTTTACGATCCCCTGACTGATCTTGGTTATTAATGGTGATGTGTTTGCTCATTGTAGAATCACTAAATGGCCGGAGAGACTAGTTCTGGGGGAAGAGATGATTTCTTCTCTAAATTTACTCAGCTGATGAGTAGGACCGAGTCCGGTCCCACTCTGGATAAATTCCTGAAAAGGAATCCTCCGACTTACAAAGGGGGACACGACTATGACGGGGCATACATCTGGATCAGGGATATCGAGCAGGTTTTTGAATATTTTGAGTGCTCTGAAGAGCAAAAGGTTTTATTTGCTACTTACCAACTAAAAGAAGAGGCTAGAGTATGGTGGTCCCGAGTGAAGGTGCAAATGAACGCAGCCAATGAGCCGTTGGTATGGGCAAATTTCCGAAGGAGGTTCCTTGTTAAATACTTCCCAGACAACTACAAAATCTGAAAAGAAATGGAATTTCTGAAGTTGGAGCAAGACCGGATGTCTGTAGCTGAGTACACCAGCAAATTTGACGAGCTGTGTGATTTTTACCACCCTTTCTTGTTAGAAGGGACTGAAGGTAGCAAGTGCGCCAAATACGAAGCTGGACTACGGATTGAGCTCCGTAGTGTAATCGTACCAATGGAGATTAGGGACTACCCAACCCTGGTGAACAAAGCAAGATTGACTGAAGAGGTGCAGTTACAAAGGACGTCCCAGCCAAGAGATAAAAAGCCACTAAAGGCAAAAGGATTCAACTTCAAGAGGATGAGTCAATTCTTCCGGGGTGGCAAGTCTTTTGCTACCTCCTCATCCTCTTCCGGTCGGGGTTCCACTGGTCGATCAGGTAATCCTTCTGGTAATCGTACCTGTTATAATTGTGGTCAGGAAGGCCACATTGCCAAACATTGCCAAGCCAATCAGATTGTGTGCTTCCAGTGCGGACAACCAGGGCACCTCAGGCCCGATTGCCCTCAGAGGCAACAGCAGGGAAGGACGGATAACCGAACTAACTCTTCTGGGACCCGGGGTTCCAACTTTTCGAGGAGAGGCCGGAATGGAGCTGGTAGAGGGAACCAACAATCGGGAAGATATGATGCCCAATCTAGCGATGCCCAGAACGCCATGACCGGGCGTGTATTTGCGTTTGATGCTTCAGAAGCTACGAGGAATGACAATTTGGTACAGGGTAAGTGCCTCATCTATGGTTATCTGGTTGATGTAATTTATGATTCAGGTGCCACCCATTCCTTTATTTCGGAAAGTTGTGTGCGACGGCTTGGTCTGCCAATCAGTTTAATGGAGAACGCTCTTATTGTTTCCACTCCAACTGGTTCCACTTTCCGTGCAACTACAGTGTGTAGAGAACTACCGATGCAAATCGAAGCCCGTACTTTTCGAGTAAATTTTATCTGTATGCCATTGAAGGACTTAGATGTTATTCTGGGTCTCGATTGGCTTGCTGCTAATCATGTGTTGGTCGACTGTTATCGGAAGAATATTGTTTTCTCTCAGGAACTTGACGTGAAGAACGGGGTGAGCGATGTCCTAACCACGTATGTTGTTTTATTCGCTTCGAAGGGTCGGCATAACCTCCTGCTAAGTGATATTCCGATTGTTTACGAATTTCCTGACGTTTTTCCGGAAGAAATTCCGGAGCTACCTTCCAGTCGGGAGATTGATTTCTCTATTGACTTGATTCCCGGGGCAGAACCTGTGTCCCGAGCGCCATATAGAATGTCTTCGGTGGAATTAACCGAAGTGAAGAAACAAGTAAATGAATTACTAGAAAAGGGCTTTATCCGACCCAGTGCCTCACCCTGGGGCGCTCCGGTGTTATTGGTAAAGAAGAAGGACGGTAGTATGCGAATGTGCATTGATTATCGACAGCTGAACCAACTGACAATCAAAAATAAATATCCACTACCTCGGATTGACGATTTACTGGACCAGTTGCGAGGCGTCGCTGTGTTCTCTAAGATCGACTTGAGGTCGGGATACCACCAGATCCGAGTGAGGCCGGAGGATATCCCAAAGACAGCATTTCGGACTCGTTATGGGCACTTCGAGTACGTAGTAATGCCTTTTGGAGTAACGAACGCTCCTGCCATTTTTATGGACTATATGAATCGGACATTTTAACCGTACTTAGACCAGTTTGTGGTAGTATTCATTGATGATATTTTGGTATATTCGAGGTCGGACGAGGAGAATGCTCAACATCTTCGACTTGTTTTACAAGTACTTCGGGAGAAGAAGTTGTACGCTAAACTATCTAAGTGTGATTTCTGGGGGAGTAGTGTACAATTCTTGGGGCATATAATTTCCCAAGAGGGAATCTCAGTTGATCCGACAAAAATTGAGGCGGTTATGGCTTGGGAGAGGCCGAAGTCAATAACTGAAATCAGGAGTTTCCTCGGATTAGCTGGATACTATCGACGCTTCATTGAGGGGTTCTCTCGGATAGCACTTCCTCTGACTCGCTTAACAAGGAAAGGAAACCCCTTCGTGTGGTCGGAAAAGTGTGAATTAAGCTTCCAAACTCTTAAGCGATGTTTAACGACTGCCCCTGTACTTGCACTGCCCGATGTAACACAGGAATTTGAAGTATATTGTGATGCATCCAAATTTGGGTTGGGGTGTGTGTTGATGCAAGCTGATCGGGCAATTGCTTATGCTTCGAGGCAATTGAGGCCACATGAGGAGAATTACCCGACTTATGATCTGGAACTTGCAGCAGTGGTGTACGCACTGAAGATTTGGCGTCATTATCTGTATGGGGCTCGCTTTGTAGTATTCAGTGATCACAAGAGTCTAAAGTACTTATTTGATCAAAAGGAGTTAAATATGAGACAGAGGAGATGGGTAGAGTATTTGAAGGATTATGACTTCGATTTGAAGTATCACCCGGGCAAAGCGAATGTTGTGGCAGATGCGCTAAGCAGGAAGGTACTGCATGTGGCTTACCTAATGGGTAGAGAACAAGAATTGCTGGAAAGCTTTAGAGATATGAATGTTGAAGTTGTTATGAACGCACCAAATCGAATGGCAATCGGAATGTTAAAAATCTCCAACGAATTTCTGGAGTCGATGGTAGCTGCACAGAAAGATGATAAAGAGTTACTGAGGCTGATTGATACTCAGACCCAAGGCAAAAATATGGAGATAACTAGGGGTGACGATGGTATATGGAGATTCAGGAACCGAGTGGTGGTGCCTGCACATGGAGGCTTCAGGCAGGCAGTGCTATCAGAAGCACACAAGAGCTCTTTGAGTATACACCCGGGAGTGACAAAAATGTATCATAACTTAAAAAAGGAATTCTGGTGGCCAAGTATGAAGAAGGCAATAATCGAGTATGTGAAATCCTGTGTGATATGCCAGAAGTGCAAGGTTGAGCACCAACGACCTCCAGGTTTGCTTCGACCTCCAGAAATTCCGATCTGGAAGTGGGAAGGTATCACCATGGACTTCGTGTCCGGACTACCCCGCACTCAAACTGGATACAACGCGATTTGGGTGATTGTTGATCGACTAACCAAAAGTGCGCATTTCCTGGCAATAAATATGAAGTGGTCGCTAGATCGATTAGCTAAGTTGTACATTGCTGAGGTCGTACGACTGCATGGTGTGCCCTCAAGCATTATCTCCGATCGGGATTCCCGATTCACTTCAAGGTTTTGGGGGAGTTTGCAACAACAACTGGGTACTGAGCTCAAATTGAGCTCAGCCTACCATCCCCAGACCGATGGCCAATCAGAACGGACTATACAGACTCTTGAAGATATGTTAAGGGCATGTGTACTAGAACAGGGCGGATCATGGGAGAAATACTTGCCCTTGGTAGAGTTTGCATATAATAACAGTTACCATAGCAGCATTGGGATGGCTCCATATGAAGCTCTTTATGGTCAGAAATGTCGTACTCCATTATGTTGGAATGAGAACAGTGATGCCCTTCATCTGGGGCCTGAGATGATTCAAGAGATGAACGAACAAATCGCCTTAATCCGAGAGAAGATAAAAATTGCTAAAGACCGTCAAAAGAGCTATTATGAAAATCGGCACAGACCCCTTGAATTCCAAGTGGGTGATTGGGTGTTCCTAAGGATTTCACCGACTAAGGGTGTAGGTCGAATTTTGAAAAGCCAAAAGCTTAATCCGAAGTATATTGGATCATACCAAATACTAGAACGGATTGGTGAAGTCGCTTATCGACTGGATCTTCCCCAATCGTTGACTAACATTCACAACGTATTCCACGTATCACAACTTCGAGCCTACATTCCATGTGATACCATGATTGTACCGAGTGACTCCATTGAAGTGAAGGAGAACTTGACGGTGGAGGCGGTACCAATCGGCATTGAAGAGCATCAAACCAAACAGTTAAGGAACAAGGAGGTCCCGCTGGTGAAGGTGAAGTGGCAGAATTTACATTGGATAAATTACACTTGGGAGTTAGAATCCAATATGAGACGAATGTACCCTCATCTTTTCCAACCGGAACACTGATTTCGGGGACGAAATCTCCTTTTAGGGGGGGTGGATGTAACATCCCTGATGTTTTAATGAGAATTATAAGAAATGGGAAATGATTAGTAAATGTTTTAGAAGTTTTATTCAATATTTGTTCTGTCTTAGCCAGAGATAAGAAAGCCGGTGTCGAGATCGGTATCTGAAGCGCGAGCAGGCTGAGTTAAAGATCGGGAGTGTAAGAGGAGAGCGGACAGGGCCAGGAGGTTTGGTCCGAACCTTTGTGAGGAGAGCGCCTCACACGGAGTCATAGCCCAGATTAACCTCATAATGACTAAAACAACGGATGTAGGTAACCAAGAGGTGAGCACGGATGAGGCATCCGATCTCTCAGGTTGTAGCTCGGATCTCCGAGGTATGAACACTAAGTTAGGACGTCGGGGGCCGATATTCATATTGGGCCTATACTCTTGCGAAGTATTAGAGAATTGTGAATAATTAAACGTTGAGGGAATAAATACGTGTAATTGATTTGATAACTATGCAATAGTTCAATATAGTGAAATTAATTAAATTTAGTAAGAATACAAATAAAATAAAGGAAAAGACGATCTTGCCCATGAGCTATACATATATATATAAGGAGATTCTCTTCCTTCCCTCTTCATTATTTACAAGTTACCTTTGCTGTTGGTTTATTCCTTCTCTTTCGTTTTTCTCTCCTCTCTTAACGCTGATTTGCATGCGCTGGAGAGGGACTCCATTTGTGTCTAAACTTCGATTGAACCTCATTCCTGTGATCGAGGCTTCAAGGTGAGTCTACTGATCCGTTCTAATTGTGATTCCCTTATTCCTTTTATTCTTTGGCTGTTAAAAGCCATGCATGGCTATATTCGTGGCTGTTCTCCACTCCTCTGGTGAGTGTGAACCCAAATGCAGTCCATGAACTAAAGGCGTTGAAGTGACGAGCTGTACTTTATGATTAGGTAGTAGGTTAAGCAACGGAATACTGAGTGACGGAGTTGAGACTGCGAAACTAGTGTTTAGAGGAAGGAATCGACACAGAGAACAGATCATCGAAGCGTGGAACCAAAGTAAGGGGGTGTTCGGGTTATAATTAATTAGAATAGGACTCGCTTCTTAAACAGGTCATTGAAGTAACGTAAACAGGTTAAGGAAAATGTTGCTAAACGTAGTTGTGTGTTTATGCTTGTGCATGTGTGACTGAGTACATTAATTAATGGAGGATCGGGTGTGGATGAGTTTATCATGTATGATCTTGTGATATCTAATGTGAAATGATCAGTGTTATGTGATGTCGGGTTAGCAAGCAGGCTACCCGAGTGATGAGGAATTGATATTATTATGTGAAAGGCAAACTGTTGAATGATTATGTGGTATGGGATGGCCGACGGTATATGATAGCCCCTCATTTCTGGCTCCCGTGGTTTTCGTGCCAAGTTGAGCTACCCAGTGGTCAAGTAGGACCCAGTGGTCGAGGTGGAGAGTCAAGCAGGACTCGGTGAACCAAGCAGGGTTCACGGGGTGTCAAGTAGGACCCCCAGCTGAAGGCCAATCCTTTAGTATCCGGATACTAGGAGTCAGATTGTATGAGAGTCAGTTGTGATCGTGATGAATGTGATGGAATTGTGTAGTTGGTTTAATATAGTTACTGTATGTAATACACTATGTTTCGGTATGCTTACTTACAAGTGATGCTTGATGTGTATGTATAAATATGCATGTATATTTGTTAAGTTCCATTCTAAATTAATTACAATGCCAAACACTCACCCTTGCATTTTTTTTAGTAACCAGAGACAGGGAGGGGGAAGGAGCCATGGAGCCGCGCCAAGGGGGAGAACGGTGCCAGGGTCCGAGTGACTTCGAGTGACTCTCTATAGAGTCATATGTGTGTATAAGAACTTCTCAGTATTATTATTAGTTGTGTTTAATTAAGACCGGACCGGATGTAAACCTATATTTTAAAATACATCACTGTTATCTGCATATGCTTTCATGGTAGTTATGATAACTCTTTGGGTTCACAGAACCATTTTTAGAGTGAAATTTTGGGAGTTCGGTTGCATGTCTTGTCTAATCCGGTGTGTGAAAGGTATCCGCTCAAGCGAATAGAAACCTCGTTTAAGTGAGAGTCCGGAATCTCGCTTAGACGAGTAGGGGCCTCGCTCAAGTGAGAAGCCCTGATACCCTTTCTCCCATCCGTTGTGTTTAAATTAACTTGCTTTTCTTTTCATGACCTCATTTAATTAATCTAACTGTGACTGCTGTCACTTGAATAAGTCAGTAAAATAAATGCTTTTTCACTAAATATCGATTAATTTTCAAGAAAAGGAAAAAAAAATTTATCGTAAGAGGTAATTGTTTAAATAAAAATAAATGCAAAAATAACCTAGGATGTTACATAAATTAATTAAATGGATATAAATAAAGGTAAATTGACCTAGGATGTCACATGGTTCACCGAGCTCGACTTGGCTCCCCCTCAACCACTGGGTCATAGACCTCTGGGTAGCTCAACTGGGTCTGACTTGACCACAGAAGCCAAAAACGAGGTTAACTCGTATACCGTCGGTCGTCCTCCACCTCATAATCACATATTCAGTCATGTAAACACAGGCATAGCCATACAATCCTTTTACTGGAAGCCTGTCAGGAGCCGCTTCTTGCTCATGCAACGCACCGGCGACCACTCCCTGCCCTAAATAGTATCCATGGTATCTCATACATAATACAAAACTTAATATAATTAAAACATCATCAATCACACCACAATTGTCAAAAACTGACAAGTGTTCATCACACAGGGTAGCCGACTTGCTTACCCATCAACATACTATCACAATTTATATCAATACAGTTAAACATCATCAATCTTATGTATAATATCAAAAATTGATATATACTCACCTCGCAGGGCGGTCACACAATCCAACCTTCCTAAGTCACGTTTAATACCTCTATACACATCTTATCCATAATTCATCATAAAATAGTCATAATTCTCAATCAGCAAATATAACAATGTTACAATTAACATCAATGTTATACTACTCATAACAGACGTCTTAACTCACAGGTATCATAGAATTCAATTTCATTCAGCATATTATATCTATACAATCCTGCTGTTTATCACCATTACCAATTTCTTTTATTTAATCACCAATCCTATCATAGCTCTCAACATCAATTCTCTTAATTATTGTCGTCATTTTTATACCACTTATGATATAATTATTATTATAATTTGAAATCTCTCACCCAGTCACATAGTCTTATCAGCTCATTAGTATCTTTCATACATTATAAATTCCCTATTTGTCATATTTCACATTATTTAATCCTCACATACTTACCCCACATATACATACATCTTATATCACCTGCTTAGGTTTACTTTATTTCATAATTTACCGTATAGCTATTTTATATCATATTATTTCATTTCATTCACTTTCTTATTCCATATAAGCTATTATATTCTAAAACTCCTTTAATCATTACGTATCGACACATTCACTTTATATGTTCACTTATTCACTTATTCTTCACTTACAAGGATTATAATATGCGTCCTTACCTTTTTGTTCTCTAACCTTTTATACAGGTATCTTCTAAACTCAATTAACGCATTCACAATAGCTATTTATATACCCTTTTTCTAGTCACCAATGATGCAGACAAATTTCTAAATTAACCTTAACCCAACATACCCCCTTACCTCGATTCTGAGCTTTCCAAGGCTTCATATCACTTGTCGGGTCCCCTCCGAAATCCTTGAAACTTAAAATGAATTTAAACCAAGCTTCAATAAATATTTTAATTACTAATATTATAACTCGTAGCCTTCAAATAACTCCAAACCTCGATCTTAAATTATCGAAGCTTATCGTTTCCGTTTTCGGTCTCCGTTTCCGAGTTCTGTAACCTTGAACGGACTCCGATCCTTGCTTTAAAATATCCTTTAAATACCCACTAGTTTCACCTTTGTACTTGCCATCCTATAACCATATTCAAGTTGCCCCAAGACCATAAAACATGGAATCATCATCTCCTACCAACATGTACTTACGGTCAGGGAGAATAGAAAAGATGGGAAGAAAGGAATCATGTAATTAAAGGTCTCTAAGTGCTTACTTCACCTCCAAAGGTCCAAGAATGCAAGAATCCCTAAGCTCCTTCAAAACCCTAGCCAAATCGCACCAGAAAAGAGAGAAAATGGAAGAAGAAGCTCTCAGGTTCTATTCTGTATGTCCCTGTTATAACATAGGTCACGACGTTAACGCTACGCGTCAAGTCATTAATTCGCACCTGACGCTACGCGCCTTATCCACGCTACGCGTCAGGGTCCTAATGCTATTTTCTTTGAAAATTCATTTAAAACTCTATTTTCCATTTAACATTTCATATCTCATCATTATTTTAAACCAAATGATACTTTATTCACTTTTAATTTATTTTCTAATATTAAAACATCGTGGATGTTACATAGCAAGCTTCAACAATTATCTCACTTCAACATATTAACAACAGTCATCTTCCTTGACCTATAAATATGAAAAGAATCCAGACCTTGAAGAAGTTATTGAGTCTAAAAAACTCATGCGTGAAAGCATCAATCTTCAAGTAATCACTTGAGCTTTCTTCTCAAAAGCAAAGACTCTCTTTGTATCTCTCCTTCTTGCAGACATAGTCTTTGTCTTTAATTCTTAGTGTATTTGTTCTTTAACTTGTATTAGCTTGTACACTAAGCTCTCAAACACAAACATACTTTCAAATCTCTATGTGTCAAGTCCGGTGTGTTATCAATCTTAGTTTGTGTGAAAAACATTGTTTTGCTTGAACAAACTTTTGAAAGAATACTTAAGTATATATTGAGCAAGGAGTGACTTGTTAAAAGAATATTTAGGTTTAATTCAATAGTGGTTGGAGTCAAGAATACTTGTGACACGGACTTTGTTGTGATTGTAAAAAGACATTTTTATAATGGTGAAAATCATTCAGGTCTGAAAGGTGCTAGACATAGCTTTTGCATTTGAAGTAAACCAGTATAAATTTGTTGTATGCTATCTCTCTTTCCTTTGTCTTTTAAAGTCTGATTCAAAAGTTTGCTACGTTCCTCATTTAAAAAACTTTATATGCTGTGTGAAAAAAGTCCTAGACTTATTCAACCTTCATTCTAAGTTTGACTCTAAACCATTAATAAAAATAAAAATATTTTCTAAAAAGAGTTTTAAATTATTTACAAAAGAAAATCCTTTATAATTAATTTTTTAATTAACAAAAATTTATTTTCTTTGGTACATAAGAGAAATTGATTTAGACTTATTTTAAATTTGTTACTTCCTTTCAGTTATGTGGTGATGGACCCATGGTGTATTTAGGATGGCGACAAAATGGCCACAAATATAAATAGTATATTATCGTTAGAAAAATAATTATTTACAAGTATTTATTAATATTTAATATTTTTAAATAATAATAAAAAATATGATATAATGTAAATTAATATAAATTAATATTGTATATTGCATTAGATCGTCAAATATTGAAAATATTATTATAAAAATATAATAACCTCGTAATAAAAAATCTAAATATTTGAATATATATAATAACAAATAAATATTAATAATCATGCGGGTATCCACAAGGCAAGATGTGTAATATCAGTCACCCGTTTAATACATATATGTATATGTACATTACGGGTGTGAGTCTTTTTGTTACCTTAACACTTGTTTGGTTGGTAGTTCAGCTAATTAAACTTCGGTTCGACCAACAAAAAAAAATCATTGACTCAAACTATCTTAAATGAAGTAAATGATCAATATTAGTCATTAGATTTTTTAATTCTCAGAATTCCATTTTCTCAAGTGATTATCAAGCTGGAACAAATGTAATGATGAAGTGCCCAATGGATTTTTATGTCTCCATGTTTATCTTACATTATATTCAAGCTCCTATTCTTTCCTTCCGCGTCCATTAAAACTCTTCCTTTCACCTTTCTCTAAACTTGAAGACAACCTTGAGGATTTATAAGAGTTTTTTTTTTGGTACTTCATTATTCACGAAGGATAACCTAATTTTAGCAAGGGATTCAACAACATTTGTCTCTCTTAATATGTATGGCTCCAGGTGCCTTCATTTGTAAAGCTTCTGCCATAACGAGGCTCACAAGTTGAGATGTAGAACTTTAATTCCAACAGTAATGAACCTTATGAATATTTTTCTAAAGCCTTTAGACTTAGCTAGCTTCATCTCATGCTAAATGCGTTAGGGCTTAGCATGCATAATAGAATATTGCCTCGGATTAAATGAATATGCACCACTGACATCCCTAAGAACTCCACTACATGCAGCAAATCCATTTCTAACCATTGAACCATCACTATTAACCTTAATATATCCTTGGTCAGGACGTTTCCAAGATATCAATCAATGATCTATCAAATTTCTATAAGCAAATACACATTTAATAAATTTTTTTAGTAAATCCAAGTTACAACATTGTAACCCTTGGCATATATGAATTGCTTTGTGAGCCACTCCTGATTGAACACAAATTTATTTCTTCTCATCCATAGAGCTTCCATAGTCATACCAAATTTTAAACTTCAGTCCACAGAGAGGCTGTCTTTGAAATTACTCATTGGATCATTGATTAATTAGTCATTAAAGCCTTCCAAAATGAACTATTTTTTTATGCAACTTAGAATCAGCATGTCTTAAAAGCTCTTAGAAAACCTACACAACTAAAAGATATGATCAAAATCCTATTTATTATGACAATAGGTGTTTCAGTGGTTGATATAATTTCCCAGCCTGAGATTTAGAATAAGACTTGGCTAAATCATTTTTTTCTTGATGGGATCCAAGATCAAATTTATGCTTTACCCTCTCTTTCAGATAATAGAAGTAAGGATTTTCTTGCTTGGAATTATTTGAATGATGGGAGGTTTAGTAACATAATTATGTAGAACACCAGTTTAATGGACCAAACATCCCTCCAAAATGTAACTTTCCTACCATTACCTATCCTTCAAACAAAACTAGACTAAGCCTTTGGCCAAACAACACACCCGTTTCCAAAGATTGTAACAACTTGGAGGTTTAGACACATAGATGATTTGATTTTGACCACATTTATTCTTGGATATACCCATAAAGAATCTTGATTATTACAAAGCCCTCATGTTAGTTTAATCATTATGTTTCATTAACAACACTGGATTTCCTTAAATTTAGATCCCCATGTGACTTGGGACAATAAATTATATCCTAACTAAAGAGATGAATTCTCTTATGATGATCATCATACCCTAGACAAAATTCATACAAATTTATCCAAGGAGGAGAAAATATATCTAGGCAACCAAAATGCTTGCACAGGATATGCTGGCATAGTTTGTAAGACGTGTAATAGTTAACCTGCCAACATAAGATAACTAACTAACTTTCCAGGAATATGATGAAGTTTATCCTTAGTCACTCTACCATTGATTTGGAGAAACACCAATGTATTCCCCTAAATCCTTAGTACTTAAAATATTACAAATCTCTCTACTATAATTCCAATGAATATTTTTTGAAGATTACATTATAGCATTGCTTTTGCGACTTAAGAAAATTAAATTTGGAAAAAGAAAGCTATCAAAACACAAAAATAATTCATACCCTTTAATAATTAAAATATTAGTATAGTCCTCAATACAAATTGTTATTAAAGTATATTCATCTCACTTTTGTTTTATGCATGTTAGAATTTAAACTCTTATCAACCCATTTTGTTTATTCTCAATTAATGATTTCACATTTATATATTTTTATAAGGAGGAGAGTTCATCTTACACTATTAACTCCATTCACAACTAAAAAAACACCTGTTAGCGACGGAAACAATTGGTCGCTAATCCATGCCAAGGCCGTCGCTAAGAGGACTAGCGACAGTATTTCTGACGGCCACACGACCGTCGCTAAAACCTTCGTCGAAGATAGATCAGCGACCACGAAAACGTCGTCGCTACAGTACCAACGACATAACACCATCGCTAACATGGTCTCTGCTTCACTTACTTCAGCCATCGCTAACTGTCCACGTTCAGCGACGACGAAGATCCCATCGCTACAGTTAGCAACCATCTCATCCCGTCGCTAAGGGTAGCCATACAGTGACCACTTATGCTCGTCGCTATGGGTAGCCATACAGCGACCACTTATGTCCGTCGCTATGGGTATCCATACAGCGACCACCTATTACCGTCGCTATGGTAGCCATACAGCGACCACCTATTCCCGTCGCTATGGGTAGCCATACAGCGACCATTGACGCCGTTGCTATTAGTAGGCATACAGCGACCACTGGCCACCGTCGTTATGAGTAGTTATTTAGCGACCATATTATTTCGTCGCTAATGGGATTTTTTATTTTTTTAAAAAATTGTTTAAATATTTAAAGATTTTGTTAATTTAACTTTAAAAATGTTGATTAATATTTTGTATTGGGTGATAAAATTTTATAATTAAATTTGAATAATTCTTTTAAAATATTAAATTTTTATTAAAAACAAAATAATGGATTAAATTTATTTATCAAATTGGTTGAATTATTAATGATAATCAAAATAAGGCGTTTTTCTTTGAATTTAATTACCAATAAATATTGACATAATAAATAAAGAATGACAAAATAAATACTGAATGGAATATAATATAAAAACTGTAAATGAAATATACAATATGTATACATAATAAAAATACAATCATGGTGGTGGGGGATCCTATGGTGGTGGTGGGGGTGCCTGGGAAGTGGGGGGAGGTAGTTTCGCCATCAACTGCATCAGTAGCTCCTGCTGCTGAGCAAGTTGCCGACGAGTCTCGGCGTGCTGCTCCTCGGCCCGCTGTCGGTCTGCCTCGTCTTGTCGTCGGTCCGCCTCGGCCCGCTCCTCCAAAAGCTGCCTCTGACGTCGCTCTTCCTGTAGCTCGTCATTCAGGTTTTGAATTACCTGAACAACCTCAGTCGGAAGACCAGACGAAGAGGAAGAGGAAGGGCTCTTCCCCTTTTTCGCCAGCTGCGTGCCGACGCCACCCAATCCAAAGACCCTCCCTTTCTTGTTCACACCGCCAACAGCCTCCATATAGATGGCGTTGTCGTCGGAACAAGACAGGGTGAGAGGAACCTCCCCTTCAGGAGTCGAAGCCACCAGGTCCGCCTCCTTCTCGGCCCTCCTGGCCTGATACGCCTCCTGTAAATTAAAAAACACTGAAAGGATTAGTAAGCTGATTTGTAAATTATAAGCATGTGTGAGTTAAAAGTAAATACCGCTAGATCTATAGTCTTCTGGTTTACCCATGCACCGGCTTTGTTCTTCTTGGTCATTTGCATGACCTCAAACAAAGAAGGCTCTCGGTGCTCCCTCAGCTTCTGTGGTGGACAAAAAACATTGAGATTATTATTTGTAAACATGTCAAACGAATTATAATAGAAATGTTTAATATAAATATACTTACAAATCTTTTCTTGTGCTCGAGGGTTGAAATGCTACCCCCAGTGTAAACTGAGGCTGCAGCATCGGCGGCTCTGTTTGCCCTGTTCCGAGCACTCGCCTGCTGGAACGGGACACCGCCCCACTTCTGGACCATCCCGTCCCAATGGTCCTCGGGGATCCAACGAGGGCGCTCACCCTTGTCCCTCACCTTCCAAAGGGTACTCTTGATGATTTTGGAGGTCTTTGTGGCAAAGACCTTCCTAATATCATCAATCATACCCTCTGCACACTGATAATCACGCTGTAAAATGAAATGAGAAATCAAAATTAATAAGAGGTCTATTTTACAAATCAAATCACAACAAATTGATGTGGTAACTTACCGAGAAGGTGTCAAACCACCTATCTTGGACAACCTTCCCAGCATCTATCCAAGATATATATGGACCATCCCACTGGGCCTTTAAAACCTTAGTAATCGCTTTGGTAGTGCGACTACTATCAACAAAGCTGTAATGACAACAATTATATTAGGAGTAAAACAACACACAATCTAGGGAGACTCCCAAAATTCTGACAGAGTCTCCCCTATAAATGTAACATTTCCAAGTTTAAATAGTTACCCTGTTACAAATAGAAGAGTTCCCAGTACAATTCAATCTATACAAGTACTAATTAAAGTAACATACAATAAACGAATAAGTCTTTCCACTAAAGTTTAATATAAAGTACCATACAAATAACATAAAAGTATTTAAGTTTTAGTCAGTTACTCATCTCCGGCCGGCACGGGTACCAACATGGGCAGAGGGGATGCCGGAGGTGGGGTGGCCTGATGGCCATGATCCTCCAAGCCACCAACTCTAGGAGTCTGCTCTGGGGTGGTCAGCTGTGGGGGTGATGGGGTGGTCAGCTGTGGTGGTGATGGAGTGGTCTGCTGTAGTGGTGATGGAGTGGTCCGCTGTGGTGGTGATGGAGTAGTCTGTTGTAGTGGTGATGGAGTGGTTCCCTGCTCTGGGGTGGGAGTCCCCAGATGGGATGCCGGGGTCCTGGACCCACCACCCCTACTGAAGGGCAGTCGATGTCCCGTCATTTGTGGATAAAATCATGAAAAGAAAGGTTAGTCTCAGGATATATATAAACATATGTATATATGTTTAACAACTACATACTCTATGTCTGTTTCAGTTTCAAATTCCCCCTCAGTTTCAGTGTCACTATGATTATCTGTTTGAACAACTTCATCAGTATCCAAATCAGCCCTAGACCGTTTTGATCGAGAGACAAGGTCTTTGTCAATGTGTTCACCCCCTGTAGTGGCGAGTGTCTCATCCATTATGACTGGATGAATGTTGAACAACAAATTGGCATCGTTGAGCTCGTGTGGTGCAAGCTGATAAGCATCATTGACCTCCTCAGAGACATTGTCAGTGATCTGACTTCGGGCCTTGGCCTTGATTACTGCATACCAGTCCCGATGTCCTCCCGGGAAGTCGGTGTAATAAACCTGCTCAGCTTGTTGGGCAAAAATAAAGGGATCAAACCGTTTATATCTACCATTCTTCTTGACCTCAACTAAGCCGTAGTTGTTGTCAACCTTTGTTCCAACACCGATTGTGTTATCGAACCAATCACATTTGAATAGAACAATATCTCTTCTTAGTCGTCTAGAGAACAAAACTTCAACAATCTCCGTCAACACTCCATAAAAGTCTTCTTCCAACTGTCCGGCGGTGCCTCTAACACAAACCCCGTAGTTATGGGTACGCATCCCTTCACTCTATTGAAGAATATTAAACTTGTAGCCATTTACGTAGTAAATAGGCCATTTTTTAACAGTTTTCACCGACCCCCAAGAAAGGGCTTGGAGTAAAGAATCTTCAATATGGTTGTTAGGGTCTTGTATCTATGTACAACATAACAAATAGGTCATCGTTAGATACCGGGAGTTAGAAGCACAGATAAAAAACACTCGGTATACGGGTCTTACGTGTTGTGCGAACCAACCAACGAACTTGGATGACACCTCACTATGAATTTGGTCATCAGTTAAATCATTTTGCTCAAGTTTTAGCATATCTGTATATAAGCTATTTAAAGGAAACAAATTTAGATATTATAAAAGCTACGTTTAGAATGTAACATATAACTTTTATGACTTACTCAAGAAAGGGTTCCACTTCTAGGCAATTTAGAAGAATGTACAAGTGAGCCTCCTTTCGATCTTTCTCATCAATGTAACATTTTGTGAGCTTGCCCCCCGGATGACCAGGATAGTTGAAAATCGATATTTGTTCATCAAACCCTGTGCGGGTGGCTACCCCAAGATTACGGGGAATTCTACTCATTCTAGTTTCTATCTCCGTCGGAAAATAAAAAGAAGCAAAGGTTGTCATTTCTTCGACTAAGTATGCCTCACAAATTGATGCTTCAACGCAGGCTTTGTTCGACACTTTATCTTTTAAAGAGCGTAAGACTCTTCAACATCATAAACAAATGTTAAGTTAGAAAATACTATTATAAGAAGTCTTTGCAAGAAAATTAAAGAGTTCTGGCGTTCACCTTTCGAATGGATACATCCAACGATACTGCACCGGGCCGCCAACCAAGGCCTCGTACGGTAGATGGATAGGCAAATGCTCCATCGAGTCAAAAAACCTTGGTGGGAAAATCTGCTCCAACTTACAAATCAATACCGGGATAGTTTCTTCCATCTTCACAAGTTTCTCCACAGTCAACAAAGTAGTCGTCAACTCCTTAAAGAAGTGACTCAACTCCACCAACGGTTTCCAAATAGGCTTCGGTAAGGCATGAAACGCGTACGGGAGTAGTTGTTGCATAAACACATGGCAATCATGACTTTTCATGCCAAACACCCTGCCCTCCTTCACGTCGACACATCTACTCATGTTAGAAGTGAATCCGTCAGGCAGGGTCAACCCATTCATCCAAATACACACAGTAATCTGTTGTGGTCTAGTTAAAGCATATTTTGCATGGGGTTTAAACATTCTTCTATGTCCCGCATCCCTTAATTCCAACTTCTTCCTAGAACACCAAATTGGAAGGTCTAGACGACTCTTCTCGTTGTCCTTTGTTCTCCTTTTGATGTCCATAACAGTGTCAAAAATATTCATGAAAACATTACTTTCAGTGTGCATGACATCAATGTTGTGTCTTAACAACAAGTCTTTCCAATATGGCGAATCCCACAAGATGCTCTGCTTCACCCAGTGGTGTTCCTTACCATAACCCGCAAACTCCTTGACACTCTTGTTCCAGATGTAAGGATACTCTTTGACCCTCTGCCAAACCCCGTGCACCGGATAACCTACGGGGTGGAGGTTCATTAACAACCTTGTTCTTCTTAAAAGCAGTTTTGTTTCTCCTAAACGGGTGATCCAACGGTAGAAACTTTCTATGACAGTCAAAGAAACTTGTCTTGCCACTAACAGGGAGTGATTCCCCCCCCGGTATGTTCCATGCATACAGGGCAAGCAAGCTTCCCAGACGTTGACCATCTAGAAAGCATACCATAGGCCAGGAAGTCATTAATAGTCCACATCAAAACAGCACGCATCATAAAATTTTTCTTCAAAGACGCATCGTATGTCATTACCCCGACATCCCATAGTTGTGATAACTCTTCAACCAATGGTTGCAAAAACACATCTATGTTCGCCTTTGGATTTTTGGGTCCTGGAACCAGTATAGATAGAAACATGACCTCCCTTTTCATACACATATCAGGAGGCAGATTGTATGGGGTCAGTATGACTGGCCAACAAGAGTAAGCTCTTCCGTATTGACCGAACGGGTTAAACCCATCAGTACATAAGCCAAGTCTTACATTACGCGGCTCGCCAGAAAAGTCTGGATATAGCTCATCCAAACACTTCCATGCTTTCCCGTCGGAAGGATGGCAAAGAAACCCCTCTTGTGTTCGATTCAGAGCATGCCAACGCATGTGCTTTGCTGTGGACAATGAGGCATACAGGTGTTGAAGACGCGGTGTTATAGGGAAGTACCACATTTTCTTCTTGGCCGTTCGGGTTACCTTCCCTCTCCTTTTAACGGTTTTGTAGCGTTCCTCATTACAATGTAGACATTTTATGACACTCTTATCTGCAAATTCATTTCTGAACAGCATACATCTGCCAACACAACACTCTATCTTCACACAACCCAACCCCAAGTTTGCCACTTGTTTCTTAGCATGGTACAGGTTTGTTGGCATTCAATGATTACTAGGCATAGTGGAACCCATCAGATTGACCATCCTATTAAAACAACCTCGAGAAAGATTATAATCTGCCTTTAGGCTTAAAGCAGCTAGGGAGGCGGATAACTCAGTGTGACTGTTGCACCCGTCCCACAATGGAGTCTGAGCCGCCGCTAACAAATCATAAAATCTCTTCACCTCCAGATTAGGATCCTCCTCTACATTGTCAGAGTCTCCATGACATGCTTGGTCATCATGTTCTAGCATACGCCCGGTGGAGGGTCCAACATGATCCATCACCATTTGTTCTATGTTGTTGTATGTATCCCTGTTTCCTCCAACCTCGTAGTAAGACTGTTTCACGGTTACGTCTGATGGTCTTAGCGGTAACTGCTCACCATGGTTGTACCAGCAGTGGTATGTTTCCATAAACCCTTTCTCAGTTAGGTGGCACATGACATCATCCGCGTATTCAAAACTCATGCATTTGCACCTTGAGCATGGACAACGAATCTTCTGAGTCGCTTCAAATCCAGGTGTGTTTACCGTAGCGAACGGAATGAACTCCAATAGCCCCATCATAAACTCCTCAGTCACTTACCGACTGCGATCTAGTCGGTTGTACATTCATCACCGATTTGCCGGTACTTCCATTTACAATATCTAACAAGCACGATTTCTGTTACTTTACATTTTTAAAATTTTATTTGACTATCGGTTGTGAATCACTTTATCTCTTTAATGTTGCAAATTGGTGGGGCCCTATCCCATTCTGTATGAATATGCAACCATCCATAACCCATCGATGTTGTATGTGGTCTATCTTGTGCAATTGATGTTCATTTGAAATTTCGGCAGCATTTCACATTGGTCCCCGAGTACACAGAGATACGTACGGTATGAAACACCACACGCATTCATGTACCCTGGGGACAATACAAAACACCATAACTGAAATTTCAAATGAACATTCAACGTCTCAAGATAGACCACATACAACATTGATGGGTTGCGCCCTACTGGTTACAAATTCATACCAAACTGTCCAACCGGGACAATTCAAGATCCAACACAACACGGTACATCCGCCGGTTGTTTTGAAACTTGAACGGGAATCTAATGGGTACACACACGACTAAACTCTACATTATTAAAGTTGAGTTTCATTTTTTAAGTTCCCTAAGAAAGGGAGCCTGCCAAAGTTTTGGCAGAGTCTCCCCTGTAAACTAGACATTTCCAACATTTAGAAACGCCCTATTACATATAGAAAACTTCCCAATACAGTTAAATATATATGCTACACATTGTATATGATGTTGAGAGAGATAATCATAACAACCTAGTGAGCTTTGCTCTTCACTAACAAACAACAATACACATGCATAAAAACATCATGTTATCAGCACACAAAACCAATGCCTAATGAGCTCTGCTCTCCACTAACAAACAACAATACACATGCATACTTTTAAAACATGTTATTAGCACACATATGCAATGCCTAATGAGCTCTGCTCTCCACTAATAAACAATAATCAACATGCATACACTTCAAAAGATACAACACATATAACAAGAAAAGTTTGGGTTAAGGGATTACCTGGGAAAGAAAGTAAGCGCTGAGACAAAGCTAAATAAAGGACAATAAAGACCACGCGTAAGGTGTGCTAGTCTGCATGACAAATGGAGAAGTGGTTGACATTATATACATAATCTCAAAGCCACAACAACATAGTTTACACAGCAACGATTTCTTAGTGATCTACAGACTTGGGATCCACGTGAGAATGAGTCCATGAGAGACGCAACAGAGACTACATTTGCATTATTAAACATTCTAAAGCTTGTTTATAAAGACTCTTCTTGGATGAGTTAATTTATTTAAATCGTTCTGTTAAAGATTTAGGGACTGACACTAAACAAATTTATGCCATCACTTGATATAGTAATTTCATAAATCTTTACTTATATAAAGATGAATGGAATTATCTCATAAAAGAAAAAAGTTAATTTAATTTCTAAAAGTATCCCAACTTTAGTGGCCCTTCAAAGAATTTTCATGAATATGGGCATGTGGTCCCCTGCAAGGCTGTTTGGCTCCAGTGAAGATTCTTATCCCAGAAGGTTCAATTCTATCTCCTACCGGTACTTGGAGATTAGAATGATAGGGGGATAGATAAGGCAATTGGAATTTTAGAAGTTGGTTTGGTTGGAAGATGGGGATTGTATTTAAGAGGAAAAACGAGCTTATCAAAGAGAACACATCTGATCATATATAGTTTTCCTGAAGCCGGGGACCATTTATAGCCTTTGTGAGGAGCTAAGTATCCAACAAAGATGTAAGGTTGTGATCTATGATCAAGTTTATGTTTATTGTAGGGTCTTAAATGGGGATATCATAAGCATCTAAAAGGTTTTAATATGTTATAATTAGGTGGTTTGTGAAACAGAATTTTTAAGATGTAAAATGTCCCATGTCATTGATATTATCTTGAACATTACAAATGGAGTCACTAGGTGGGGTGAATCATATGAATACCAATTAAAACACGAGGAAGAGAGAGAGAAAAGGTGATGTGTTAATGGAAGTAAATTAAGGAGTGCAGCGACCATGCCATATAACCCTTTTTTAATTATCCTTTGTCGTTGCCTTGCCAAAACCTATAGTAACGTATTAACGTTCTAATATTCCACTTCATCACCCCTCATGTTTTCTAACAATAATCCATAAAATAGCTAGCAGTTTCACAAACCACTGTCTCTTACTCACCACTCTCACACACAAACCACGCTATTCTTTTTCCATATTAACTTTTTATGCTCTTCTTTTTCAATATTAACTTTTCAGATCGCCCATTTACATGCATTCACCCAATTAGTTCATCTATTTTGTAACTCTAAATGATTAAGCTTTGTCTTAGAAAGTTAGGTGTCAGGGTAAATAGTTGTGTTGTTGTGCGTTTTCACTTATCTTTTTTTTTTCTAGTGTAGTTAAAGAATGACTCGAAATGACCATAGACGCCGCAGTATTAATAAAGAGGTAAATGTGAACGCACATGATAATAGAGGTTTTAAATTAGTACATTGGGTGAGTGAGTACAGAATGGGAACCTTGAGTCCAACAGATTAGATCAATAACACCACTCGGGTGCAACAAGTAGAAAATAGAGGTGAAAGTTTAAGAGCAAATAGGATAGAAGGGTCCAATGGGGAACCAGGGAATTTGGCCTGAAATGTTAAGATAGATAGAAATGATGATCTTGTAATGTTAGGAAAAGAAGGCTCATTGGAAGTATTGCTTAGTGAATGTAGAGAATTACACAGCTCGATGTCAAGTTGGGGTGATCAACGTGTGATGGAGAAAAGTGGTGATAATCCTCCAAAGGATGACAACGAGAATGGTGTCATCATGGGGTCGGAACCTATTGTAAGGTTCCAACAACCAAGTCATGTTATCACACCTTTAACTACCATACATGGTGAGGATATAAGGAATGGAAGTGAAGATGGCGGTGTGAGCCTGAGTACATCCTTGAAAGATGAGATATCCCAAGAAATGGTGTTTTTTCAGGCCAAGCCTGAGGCCAAGGAAACTCAATGCCCAGAGGTAACATTGGAAACCTATATGGACCTCACCACCTTTAATTAGAATTGAAAACTACTATGTCCTCTCTTAATAACTTATAGTTTATAATTTCCAGTCTGTAAGAATGTGGTTGAAAACACTGACTACTTTTCTTAGGTTAGCTTATAGAATTGATTTGTGACGATTAAGTGAATTATGTTGAATATTTTAAAAATTATATAATAAACTAATGAGAAACAAAAGTATAATTTGCTGTGCATTCAAAAAATCAAGGATAACATAGAAAAAGATTATAACAACATTCAAAACTATAACAACACTCACACTTGTATGGTTACCTTTTCATGATTTAAAAAGTTGTCAATAAAGAATGATAGCTGACTAATCGTAACAAAATAGGTATTACAAGTGTACCAAAAATTTACACCATTTCAGGAATTTCGAAGAGCACCACATGTATCCTAGATTCAGTAATAGAGTGAAATTTCAGTTCATAAGATATACAGATCTTAGTAAAATAAGGAGATTACACTTCTAAATCAGTATGCAGTTTAAGCAGGGATTTTTGGCCCATTTGGGGCGTTTTTGAAAACAATTTGAAGGTTAGGGGCGCAAAAAAAACTATTTCATGGTTTAGGGTGAATGTTGTCTAATCAAATTTTGAAAACGTAAGGTGGCAGTGCGTTTTATAGAAACGCATTTTGGAATAGCATTTTTGCCATAAACACACAAACTCGGATAGTGTTTTTTGACCATAAAAACACATTGTGGAATTGTGTTTTCTGGTAGCGCGCAGACCAAAACGCACTGTCATCTTATGTTTTGAAAATTTGATTAGACAACATTCACCCCAGACCATGAAATAGTTTTTTTGCGCCCCTAACCTTCAAATTGTTTTAAAAAACGCCCCAGATGGGCCAAAAATCCTTTAAATGGGGTTAAAAGAATGCCCATATCTTTCTTTGCTGTGAATTTTGAACTAGGATAAAGACATTTTTTTAATTCTATGGTGTTTTGCTCATGATGCTATAAGGGTTTTGCTTAGGGTTGAATGGTTCATGATAAGATTTGGTATGTGTATGGGTACATGGTATGGGACTTTTCAAGAAACAGGGGCCAGAGGATATACTTATTTGGTTCATTATTTGGGATTAAAATTTGCTTACTATTGGATTGCTAGATTCTAATACCCAAAACATGATATAGGGGTGAAAATTGGTAAGCATGTAACACTCTGTTTAGCTAACTCAGATTTTTTTAGAAAGACACATAAGAGAAGATAAAATAAGAAGAAAATAATAGAATTTCAGGTTGTTTGACGTATAGAAAAAGGGAGGAAATCAGAGCAGGGAAAATTTTAAGTGGTTGTCAGGTTTATGGAAAACTGAAAAATATTATTATTCTTTGTTCTATTATTATTTTTATTTTTTGTTTAAGTAATTATATTGTCTTTCGTGGATTGTTTTGTTTAATTCTAGTTTAGCTGTTGGGTTGTTAATGTCTTACCTCATAGTTATGTTTAAGTTTTATTAATAAAATGTTTGAAATCTGAAACTCATAAAGAAAGGAACAACCCATGTGTGTAGAGACATATATAAATTGTGGTTCTTTTATAGACAGAAAGGCTTAATATTCAATCAAACAATACAAGGAATCAAGAGGTAAGGAAACACCCTTAAAATCTTCAGCCAAAGTAATATGCAGAAAACTAGACAACTAGGAAAGAAAACATCACCTAACAATATCGAGTGATCATAATTAGTCAAACAATTAGTGCATTTATTATTTTCTCTAAACACATAAATTATAAGATAACAAACAAACAACTAAAAAGATTAAAATCTTCTTAACTAAATTAAAGCATGGAAGAGTCCTTAGGATGGAATTAACCACAACCTTTACATCCACTAGCAATAAAATTTTATTCAACTTTAGATCCCAAGCTAATCACACACCCTTCAACACATCCTTCAGCTATCATTGGATTACAAGAACCCAGATTACTAGAAAATACATGGATAAAACAACCCATTACATCTCTAATTATTCCCCCGCAAGCAACATTACTATCCTTTGAGACAAATCATAAAAATTAGCAGCGGGCTTAGTCCAAGCAATGTCATGAGCCAAACAAAGATGAAGAAAGATTATCACATTCAGGAGGATCACATCATAACTAAAACCTGTTCTTACACATTCAAGTAGCTTGTAAAGACTAGAAAATGATAAAGTGCCTATTTGATACCAATATAAAGTTATCCAAATAGAAATGTTTAATCGTTAATATTTGATAGATCATAAAATTTAGCTCAACATATACGATGTGAAAGAAAGGATGGAAGGAAAGCCATCACTTGTCAACCAGATTGGGCCCTTCACCATAGCATTCAACCCTTATTTCACAAAAGTAGAAAAATTCATAAATTCGATGCCTTGAGCTGAAATTTGAAAAGAAGAATGCTAAACAGAATAACTCAACAACAATTATGCTTGGTTCATTTATAAAATTTTCTCATCAAGGCTTTGTAAGGAAGAAAAATAATGCAGTAATGACAATAAGGGAGTAAGGGAGTAAGGGAATGGATTCGAACCTGACCACTGCAGAACCGTGAGGGAGACAACCGTGAGTGTGTGTGTCAGCTGTGAGGGAGCCCGAAGCTAGGAGCCAGGAGCCAGGAGGGAGTCAGCCACTGACGGAGAGGAGAAGGAGAAGGGAGGAAACCCACAATGTGGTCAGCGGAGGGGGAGACGAAAGTGAGGAGACGGACACATGGGGCAGAGTAGAGAAGGACACGCGGGGCAGAGAAGAAGAGGAAAGGGGGAGAGAAGAAGACGAGTAAAGTGGAGCAGAGAAGAAACACTGATCAGGGCTCGAGAAAGGGGTGATTAAGTTATAACCCTTAGCGACGGAAACATATTACCGTCGCTAATAAAACACACTAGCGACGGCCGACCCCGTCACTATGGTTAGTACATCAATCGTCGCTATTTAGGGTTTTCAAGTAATGCATGTAGCGATGGTGACACAAGACCGTCACTAATCCCCTGAATATTAGCGACGGTAAAACCATGCCGTCACTAATCCCCTGAATATTAGCGACGGCAAAACAATGCCGTCACTACGTTCCATTCTCAAAAGTAAAATTTTGGAGGGAAGACCCAAAATAATAGCGACGGTAACACAATTCCGTCACTAATCCACAAAATATTAGCGACGGTGTCTCCCCACCGTCACTACCTTGCCTTCTTAAAAGTAAAAAGTATGGAGGTAAGACCGAAAGTCATAGCGACGGCCGTTCAACCGTCACTAGTACAAAACATAGCGACGCGGTCTCAGCGTCGCTAATGTTTGGAGGGAAACTCAGCGAGGGTCAGTACCGTCGCTATGGTTTGGCGCCAACAAAAAACCATGGAGGGAAACAAAAAAAGGATGGAGGTGATATCTAGCGACCGCACCAGCGACGGAGTGTTGCAATTTTTAGCGACCATTGTTTGTATGGTCGTTAAATACGTCGCTAACCTCTTTTTTTGTCCTTTTTCTCCTAGCGGTCGCTAACACGGTCGCTATTTAGCGACGGTTTTCCGGTGGTCGCTAAATGGAGGTAGCTATTTAAGGTTTTTTTAGTGGTGATTGTTATCAAAACCGAACCGGTTCGACTGGTCCGACCGATTAAACCGTGAACCGTTTAAGTGATCGGTCTGGGTCAATTCTTTAATACTACCGGTTCAACCACAGTTGAACCCCGGTTTTAGCACAGTTTTCATGAATCGGTGCCTTTACCGGTTTAATGACCAATCCGATTCTAAAAACATTAATTAACTCACCCAATTCCCACACTATTAATAATTTTACATGAATTGTGATTTTCATCGATCAAACCATTGAATTGTAAATATATTTAACCTTTATTATTTGTGTAAAATTTTATTAAAATTGATCAGCTAAAATATGATCTACATAATAAGTGTTATTAATCTAACGATTAATTAAAAACCAAATTATCTAATATAAAGTTATTGAAGATGAAAGAATTAAACATAGTATCTTTCGTAATTTTAGTTACACATCTTTGTCTATTTACTTTTAATTCCTTTCCTCATATATCAATAGTTATTTTTCTTATTTAAATTTAAACGTATTATCTAAAGTGAACATTATCACTTGAATTTTCAGTTTTTACAAGTTCAAGCTTTAATAGTAAAAAATATATATAAAAACTTAATCAGGAGAATGAGGCCATAGCAAGTGTTTAGAATCACCCTATCCCTTCACTGCCAATAAGAGAATGTTGAGTTTCTCTATCACCTCACCATCTTCTTCGACCATTTCCTTCCTCCCAAAACCATCATTACCATTCAAATCTTCATTCAATGGAATTCAGCTCCGTAACCCTGCCACATGTTCCATTCCACCAACGAAGCGCACAGCTTCAGTGTCCGTGGTGATGATGGCAAAGAGGGAAGAGGAATTGAAGGAAATCAGAAAAATGACCACCGAACAAATTAACGAAGAGGTTGTTGACCTTAAGGGCGAGCTTCTCATGCTTCGCCTTCAGAAATCCGTTCGCAACGAGTTCAAGTCCAGTGATTTCCGTCGCATGCGCAAGAGGGTACTCCCTTTCTATTCTCACTTCATTTTTACGGATATATAATTCTTTTTTCCTTTTTGGCTATGTTTTTACTTCTAATGTAAAGCTCTTTTGATTTTGAATACAAGATTGGATAGTCTAAATACTTTAACAATATGAATTTGAATAAATACACCCATTATAGGCTTGTTAAGTTGCCACATGTTCCATTGAGAGAGCTTAGTTTGGTTTTCTGCTTTAATACTGAAATTAACTACTGTGGTTAGCATGAGTGTTAGTTCTACCCATGTTTAGGAAATGGTAATGGAAAGGAAAGAAGCCTAGATCTGGCATGTACTCAACTAACCCACCCATATCATTAGGTGGTAAAGGGTGAGGTTTCTGTAGCCCTTTTAGCAAATTTATGCTAGGACTTTTTCATCATGCTTTATGATATATTTATACATGTAAACTGTTTTCTATCTTTATGGATTACATTTTCCCATACCAAGCATTGAATGTGTTGGCTTTATAACTCATTTGATGTTTTGTTTGGTTGTGCTACAAAATTCATGTCATCAAAAGGCTACGATTAGAGAACTCTTTTTTCTAGATTCATGAGGATTGAATTCAGCATAAGGTCATGAATTTGAATGTCTTATTTTTTATTGTCTTAGTGTCTTCACTCTCTAGTTCTCTGAAGAGTGAACTCACTTAAATTGTGGTTAGCAGAAGAATAACAGGTAACCTAATCCTGTCCTGCCACACTCCACTACTACTAGAACTAGAAATAGCACTACTATCTTATGATGTGTGCTCATGGAAATTCTCACACAAGATAGAGAGAGAAAGAGAGGAAAGCTTCATTGCACTAGAGAATTGAAATGTGCAAATGCGAAAAACTGAAATCATTAATTGGCTCTCAGAGAAGTGAGAGAGAAATATATATACAATCTGGAAATGAAAAGCTAATGAAATTAACTTAATTTGCTAACTGAATTCCTAACAAAATGAACTAACAAAAAAAGAAAATTTTTGTATCCTAATAGCCCCCCTCAAGTTGGGGCAAAAATGTTCATAAGGCCCATCTTGGAGAAATTGTGGTGAAAAGCTTGATAAAAGAGAGCTTTGGTGAATATGTAGCAAGCTATGTGGAGGAAGAGACATGAAAAAGGTGGAGAAGACCAGATTGGAGCTTATGGCGAACAAGTTGATAATCTACTTTGATGCGCTTCATGTGTTCATGAAAAATCAGATTCTTTGCAATGTGAATAGCACATTTACTGTCACAGTAAACAGAGATAGGTAGACCAACATTTAGTTGTAGATCATCACAGAGAAACTTGATCCATTGTAGTTCACTAGTCAGAGAGGTGAGTGCCCAATATTCAGCCTCTGAGGATGAATGGGAAAATGGTGGATTGCTTCTTAGACTTCCAGGATATAAGTCCAGTTCCAAAAAAAAAACACAGAAGCCAGTAACAGACTTGTGATCATTAACATCACTTGCCCAATCAGAGTCAGAGAAGGCAGTGATGCCAGGAGAGGAAGCATTGGAGTAAAATAGACCTATATCAGGAGAGCCTTTCAAGTAACGAACAACCCTTAGTGCAGCATCATGATCAGAGGAACGAGGGACAGACATAAACTAACTGAGTTGTTGAACTGCAAAAGAGATATCGGACGTGTCTTGGTGAGGTAAAGAAGGCGATCAATGAGTCGTCGATAGGAAGAAGGATCATCATGAAGCTCTCCTTTGTCAGCCAGCAACTTAGTTGAGGGATCAATGGGGTAAGAAGCTGGTTTGCAACCAGCAAGTCAACACTTCTATGAGTTCTATGCAGTACTTCCTTTGATTTAGTAGAATGCCTGATTTGGATTGGGCAATTTCAAGGCCTAGAAAGAACTTGAGAGGGCCTAAATCCTTGATCTTGAAGGAATGATCAAGGTGAGACTTGACAGCAACAATTTCCTTCAAGTCATTCCCTGCAAGAACAATATCATCCACATACACAAGTAAAATAATGATAGAGCTGTTAGTGGTTTTGAAAAAGAGAAAATAATCATTTTCACTCTGTGTGTAACCAAGATTAATCAATGTGGATGTCAATTTGAAGTTCCATTGGTGACTAGCTGCCTTTAAGCCATACAATGAGTTATTCTATTTGCAAGCAGTGGATGATTTAGTGCCAAGGAGGCCAGGAGGAAGCTTCATATATACTTCCTCAGATAAATCCCCATGAAGGAAAGCATTGTTGACATCCAATTGGTGGAGATGCCACCTTTTAGAAGCAGCCAGAGCAATCAGAAACCGCACTGTAGTGAGTTTGACAACTGGGGAGAAGGTTTCAAAATAATCATCACCTTCAGTTTGGGTGAAACCCTTTGTCACTAACCTGGCCTTGTACCTCTCAATAGTCCCATCAGCTCTATGCTTAATTTTGTAAACCCACTTACATCCAATTGGGTGCTTGCCAGGAGGAAGATCAACCGAGGACCATGTGTTGGTTACCTCAAGAGCAGCTAGTTCAGTATTCATGGCATCCCTCCAACAGGTCAACTGAACAGCCTCTTGAAATGATTTTGGCTCAGATTGAGTAGAAATAGAAGCACTGAAAGAAGTAAAAGTGGAAGAACAATTAGAATAAGAGAGAAAATAATCCATGGGATAGAGACATTTAGACTTCTTTGGAGGAGATATTGCTGGTTGAGACATGTTATTACCACAAAAATAGTCATTGAGATAGGAAGGAACCTTTCTTTGTCAAGTAGAAACTCGTGTAGGGACCATAGAATCTTGGCTTCCATGTACTGACTTTGAAGTTTCAGGTGGTGTAGAGGTTGTGTTTTAATCAAGAATTGGACTTGATATATTTATTGGAACATGTACTGATGAAGGATCATGGTTAACAGGGGCAGCAGTGGGTGGAACTGTATGAGGCAAGGCTGATAAAAATTCATCAAATATTAGGACAATCGATGAAGTAGCACTACGTTGATCCGTGTGTGTGGAGTTATCCTTATAAATTGTTTTATCATGAAAAGGAAAGTTAGATTCACAAAATTCTACATTTCTAGAAATAATTATGGCACGGCTATGCAAGTTGTATAAGATGAAACCTTTGGTACCAGGTTTGTACCCAAGGAAAATGCATTTAGATGCCCTTTGGTCAAGCTTGGTCCTTCCTGAAGTTAAAGTACACACATAAGCCAGGCAGCCAAAGGACTTTAGATGGGACTGGTCTGGTTTGCTTTTGTGTAACTTTTCAAAAGGTGAAAGGTTGGAAAGTATAGGTGTGGGCAACCTATTTATTATATGTACTGCATGTTTTAGAGCATAGGACCCAAAAATCAAAGGTAAATTGGATTGAAATAGAAGAGCACGACCAACATGTAAGAGATGTTGGTGTTTTCTTTCGACAACCCCATTTTGTTGGGGTGTCTCAATGCAAGTGGTTTCATGTATTATGCCTCTTGGAGAATAAAACTCAGTCATGAAAAACTCCTTTCCATTATCACTTCTAATTTTTTGAAGTTTAATGCCAAACTGATTTTCAATTGTATTAATGAAAGTTTGTAAAATTGAACAGGCGTCTGCTTTGGTTATCATTAAGTGAATCCATGAAAAACGTGTATCATCCATAATGGTTAAGAAATATCTATACCTCAATAGATGATATTCCCAAAGGACCCCAAATATCAACATGAATTAAGTCAAAAAGTTGTTTACTAAGAGTTGTGCTTGAAAAGTAAGGGAGTTTCTTTGTTTTGCAAAGTGACGAACATCACAAGATTTGGAATCATACAATGATATGTAACTATATTTAGTGCCAATTGTTTCATGACAGAATCAGATAAATGTCCCGATCTACTGTGCCAAATATTGGCTGAACTTTTATCAACTTTATTGATTGTAGCAGAATTATCTAAACTAGTATGGTGAACTCGAGGGTACATAGAATCCAAGGTTCTTGAATTTTCAAGGTAGTGAAGTCCATCTCTCAAGCTAGCTATACCAATCCTCTTCAAAAGTGGTGCCTGAATAATATGATAAAAAGAAGTGGAAAACAAGACAACACAATTAAGTGAAGAGGTTAGTTTAGAAATGGAAATTAAGTGGGCAGTAAATTCAGGCACATATAAAACATTAGTGAGAACAAGATCACCAATTCGAATAGTACCAGAAAAATGAGCTATAGCATCATTATTGTTTGGAAGTCTAATAGAGAGTGAGCTATTTTCTTCAAAGAAGAAAATAGAGATTTGTTGGGGCAAACATGGTCTGTTGTACCCGTATCTAAAATCCAAACAGCATGTGAATTACCTTGCAGTGCAGTGTTTGATGAATGAATGTGGTTAATGACTGAAGAAACACCTTGAGAAATTGAACCAACAAGAAGAATTAATGAATGGTTTGGACTGTTGTAAGAGTGCTATATTACTGTCATATCACTCAAGAGACAAAGTAAATTGACTTTGATCATCTTGTTTTTTCACTGCTTCTAGACTTGCACCTTCTTGTGATGCACTTGGATTTACTTCAATTAAGCTAGCTGAGGCTCTTGAATTAGGTCTGTTGTACTTTGATTTTGTTTTATATACAGGGGGGAGAAAAAACTGTTTTAAAAAGCATGTATCAAGAGTATGATTATTTATCTTACAATATGTGCACAACTTATTGTTCTTACTGGACTTTCTCCATATGCTTGATTACTTCCTCCTTTTTGAAAACCAGCATGTCTCTGTCCAGCTTCAGATATGTGCATCAATGCCACTCCCTGAGCATTGTTTCCAGACAAGAAAGATCCACCAAATTCCCTCTCCCGTTGAGCTACCAAGGAAAAGACCTTGGTTATGCTCCGCACAGGTTCCATCAACATTAACTGAGACCTTACTTGAGCAAATTGTTCATGCAGCCCCCTGAGAAATCTAATAACATAGCTTTCCTCTCTGTATTTCTTGACAGTGCCTAGAACACCACATGAGCAAGGAATCAAGCATTTACACACTAGGATTGGGTTGAACTTTCCAATTCTTCCCAAAATGACTTCAATTTGGTGTAATACTCTGAAACAGAAAGCTCACCTTGTTTGCAATTGTATAATTCCTCTAGTAATTCTGCAATTTGGAATTTGTCAGAGTGCCAGAAAGGTTCTTCTAGATCCTTCCAAATTTCACTAGCCTTATCCCATCCATAAGACAAATTGCACAATCAAAGAACTCATGGATTGAAGAAGCCATGAGATAACGGTGATATTGTGATGCTCCCAGACCAAAAACATAGGACAACTTTTGGCTGGAGGAGGAAGAGCTCCAGCCACAAAGCTTAGCTTATTCTTCGCGAAGAGAGACATTCACATGGATCTACACCATGCATGATAGTTTTTCTCAGTTAAGAGATCTGACACCAAAGTCGCTGTTGCATTTGGAAGGATTAACAAGAAAATCATGGTTCAGATTCGCCGTGAGAGAATTCAAATAAAGAGCATGAGGAAAGAGAAAAAAGAAAAGAGATGCGGAAGCATAATGGACTAGAGCTTAATTGAGCTCTAATACCATCTTATGATGTGTGCTCATGGAAACTCTCACGCAAGATACCAAGAGAGAAAGAGAGGAAAGCTTCATTGCACCAGATAATTGAAATGTGCAAATGTGAAAAACTGATTTCATTAATTGGCTCTCAGAGAAATGAGAGAGAAATATATATACACAATTTGGAAATGAAAACCTAAATGAAATTAACTTAATTTGCTAACTGAATTCCTAACAGATTGAACTAACCCTCATATACTATGCCTTTCCTTTGGTGATTGACCAAGTGAAGAGGCCTAAATCTATGCCCCTTAATGAATTGAATGGTCCTTCCATTCCAATTTCTGTCCGAAATCTAATGAGAGTATGAGAGCTGCCGACTTCAAAAATATTATTCTAGGATCTTATAGGAATAAAGAGACAGGTCAAGAAATATGGAAGGTGTACACTAGAAGAAACAATAAAGGCAATTGGTGGTCATATACTCATAAATGAAGTTAGACAGTTAGGAATGTGAATAAATAACAATGTACAAGTGAGTAATATCTTTTGAGAGAATCAAATTGTACCAAGCCATTGCCCTGATGTGAAAGAGATTACCCTTTGGAGCAGTTTAACTCCTTGACTATATATGTTGATCCATAGCAGAAGCAACTTCCATTCCTCCCCCCCCCCCCCCCCCCCCCCCTTTTTGTTAATTTCTATCAGGGTCACATCTCTCTTAGCCATGGAATACTGTGAAAATTAGATATGCCTACATAGAGAGTACTTCAAGGTGTATGCAGGAATAATTTAACTAGGTTTTTTCATTTGCTGATCAGTTTGCCCTTTTATAACTAAATGTTTCTTGAGTGTTGCTATATGAGTATTTATTTGTGAACTAGTATGCATGTCTTTAGCTCCTGTTCCTTGGTGTCTCCATGTAGACTTTGTACATTCAGTTGATTGTGTTATTATTTTGACTCGTTTGAATTGTAAGCTTTTAATATGTCTACCAGCCTGTCTTTTTTTGTATTTAAGTTCTTGTTTTGCAATCGTTTAAATTTATTTTTACTAATACTATCTACTTTTTTCTTGGTGAACTAATACTATCTACTCAAGTAACCTTATTTTCTGTTTATAGAAGGGGGCTTTGCCCTCTCTCTCTGTCTTGCTCTCTTTTGGTTTTTATTTTTTGGTGACAAAATGTCAATACTAAATTTAAATCCACAATAAAAGTTAATCAACATGCCATGCACTGTGTTTCTGGTCTATTTGTTTATTTTTGGATGAATGATGATTTGACTGTTAATCTCCTCCATACAGATTGCTCGTATGCTTACAGTGAAGCGGGAAAGAGAGATTGAAGAGGGAATCAATAAAAGGTTGTCTAGAAAACTTGATAAAAAATGGAAGAAAAGCATTGTTGTGAGACCACCTCCATCTTTAAAGAAACTCCGGGAGGAAGAAGCAGCAGCAGAAGCTGCGGAAGCTGAAAAAGCTGCATGAGCCAACATATAGGATATGCAAGTTACAGAGTTCAATGGCTAAAATTATTGTTCGGTCATAATTCTCTTATTTCGATGGTGGTTGTTATCTCGTGTATTTTTCGCCAGAAGGTTCATGCCTTTTATTTAGTAAGAACTTTATATAAAACATTTTTTTAACTCGGAATTTCAAATTTTGCTTTTCATTTGTCTCTTGAGTAACTATCATTTTGGAGTTTCAAAGTTCACGTTAGTCAATCAGATTGGTGTTTCATATTTGTTATTGAATAGTGAAGTGATATGTAAAATGCTTGTTGATATTTATATTTTTTTATTAACATTATCATTAATCAAGAAGAGTTTAACTTTAAACTTGAGATTTGGAGGCAGAAGTTGGAGTCGGTGGCTTTCTGCTAGAGTGGAAATAAGATAAGAATAATGCGTTGCAATTTCAGCAAGAAACTAGATGCAATTGGAGATGTCATGATATAAAGTGTTCGCCTAGTACTAAAGGGAGGAGGAAAATAAGGAGAAGTTGTATGTTTGGCTTTTCAACTAATATTTATCCTCTTCTTACCAATATTACCTCTAATATCTACTTTTTGGTTTAGGTGAAAAATTTAACTCCTTTATTTCATTATGCCTAATTAATGATGTCAAAAATATTTGAACCCGTGAATACCCACGGATAAAGATTCGTTACAGATAAAAAAACCCGTAGGTATGGGTATCCGTGGAAGAAGGGGGTGAGTTTTGTATTACCCATTAAAAAATGAGCACGAGTACAAATATAATGGGTACGAGTATATTTATATTAATTGTTAGTTTTTTTTATTATATATATATATAATAAAAAACTAACCATTAATATATTTATTTTTTTAGGAAGTAAGGTTGAATTCATAATTTTTTTCCTTTTTATCACAATCTTTTAACTCCATAATGTATAGGTATATAATTATTGACTGTAAACCAGAAAACAAATTATAATTATTTGGATAAAGAAATGCCACATTGGCAATTTTGCCCATCTAGAGTTAGTGTGGTTCGATCGGCTGTTCCTTTCATCATGCAAGTTTTTTTAGTCAATTTTTGCAGTATCTGAATATAAGTGTTGGTAAATAATAAAATTAAACAAAAAATAGTACATATATCTTAATGTTGAAGTTATCATCTTCAGAAAAAGGAAGGAAAGAGACAATATATAAACTCTTAAAAGATAGATATCACCTGGTACATATAATGTCCTTAATTTTGCTAAAATATATTACCAAATGAAATTAAGGACATTATATGTACCAGGTAGGGGGTGCCTTACATTTCAAATGCATGGTTTATGGACGGGTTCCAGGTGAAAGTGCTATGTTGATTGTTTATATCTTGAAATGTGCTGATTGATGTGTTCTGTTGAGTGATAGCCTATGAAATGCCCGGATTTGTGATAACTATGAGTTGTGTAGTGTATGTTGATTCCGTCCATGAGAAGCATGTTGATATTGTTGAGAATGCCTAGTGCTTGCATGAGATGCATGTTGTTGAAATTGTGTATGCCGAGTGTATGTGTTGTGGGAATGCTGTATCGATTCCCGTTTGTGATTCTGTATGAAATAGCATGAGATGCTTGTTGCTGAAAATATGAATGCCGAATGCACGGGGTGTGAGAATGCTGTGCTGATTCTGTTTGTGATTTTATATTGAACTGTATGAGATGCATGTGACGAAATGATAATGCCGAGTGCATATAGCGTGGGACGCTTGATGATTAAAACCATATGCATGTGATTCACCATTGAAAATGCTGAGAGCATATAGCGTGAGACGCTTGTTATCGAAATGGTAATCAAATGAATATGTATGAGATATGATGATAAGAATGCCGAGTGCATATAGCGTGGGACGCTTGATGATTAAAACCATATGCATTTGATTCACCATTGAAAATGCTGGGAGCATATAGCGTGAGACGCTTAATATAGAAATGGTAATCAGATGAATATGAGATACAATGAAAGACCTTGGGTGGGACTCAAGGCAAGCCTACCGAGTGGGACTCGGGGATGCCCGTAACACTTCCGTTGTCACTGAGAGTGACTGTGTTACATGAGAGGGCAAACGGTTTGGTACCAGTAAAACGGCCGGATCAGCTGGGAGCTGAATAAAAGGCTGAGAGCCTCTGTTGCAACATAAAAACTTAATAATGAACAAATAATTCCGATTGATTGAATGTACGTACTCTATTATGTGTTGCTGAGAGCAATATGAATTGTATTATTGTGTGCATATGTTATTGAGAATGACATGATTAATATAGCCTTGAATGATTTGAGTGAATTCCAATTGAATGATGTTATATGAGTAAATTCCGATTGAATGACAGTGTATGTTGTTGTTGGTTGTGACATCTGAGTGCGGAGTTGAGAATTGGATGATTAATCTGAGTCAATAACTGTCATTTAATATGTAAAATGCTCACCCCTACTGTGGCTATATTTTCAGTGGATATAGGTCGGGATGGAGAATGACAAGTGAACATCAGCTGTGTGAAGAGTATTGTACACTTTAGTGTACATAATGTGTATAGTTTTGATGTAGCCTTGGCCGGCTCTTATGAACATGTTTGTTGAACATATTTATATTTATAGACTTGAACTAACCAGTGTTACGAATACATGTATATATATATAATGTTATGAGGTTGTTGAATTATCCAGGACATATTGCTATAAGAGAATTGTCAAACACTAAATGGTTCAGTGTGAGACATAGTTGAGAGAGAGCCTTCCTCCGAGTGAATAAAGCTTAAAATACTTTCGAGAGGGTTGTGTTAGAGAGGACTACTTCCGAGGGAAGGATAGTCAAGACGCTTCCGAGAGAGAGATAGCTGTTGGGCCCGGAGTTGTTGTAACCGGGTTTTGTCAATTGGCAAGCGCACCAATCGTTTGTAGTTTTCGAAATTTAGATATCGTTCCACTGGGATTGAAAGTTCAATAACAACAGTAATTTTCTACTTACTATGGTAAATGTGAAGGAAATTATAAACAAAGGAATGATTTATACACAATTTATACAGTATTCACAAGATAGCATGGTTGAGTGATTCATAAGATAAAAGAAAATAAAATCTATCTAAAAAGTTGAGTTGCAATCTAGAATAGGTAAGATACTTGAGATAAACACAGATAAACAAATTATGTTGGAAATTGGATCCCTAATCTAGAATAACAATGAGGAACTCAAGACATGCATATTTAATCATCAAGTTTCATGTCATTGCAGCTTAAAATCATTATAACCGATCCCTCGTGATATAAATTCTAAGAATTAACCGTAAAGTCCGATCCCTCGTGAGCTTTCTCAGTAAAAACTTGCATTAAGACCAGGCCTTATGGCAACAATGGTTAACAACCCCTATAGAATTGAGATACCAAGGGTATTCCAACTTTTTACTTTCGTCAAAACAAGTTTCAATACGGCATAAATAATCATTCTCCCGTTTGACATTTATACTAATAAAACCAGTTTCGATACACATGAAAATCATTCTCCCGTTTGACGTTCATATTAATAAAAGGTTGAAATACTAACATGGACTTGAATCATAAACATGCAGAGGTCGAATTCACAACATTATACTCAATAGATTAGTTCACCAATTCCAACATAAACAAATTAGTTACACATGGTAAAAGTAAAAACAACACTTACAGAGTTTGACATTACGAAGACGATGGAAACTTCACGATACAACGATCACAATACACCGAAACACACTCAAGTATCTAGAAAACTATTCTAGAACTACAACTCACAAAAGAAGTACTCAAAGTCGAGCAACAGAGAGAAGAGAAGAGAAGTGTATGGAATGGGATGTGTTGAATGGTGTTGGATGGCCCTATTTATAGGGCTGAGCAAGGGTGCTGACGCTACGCGTCCCTGTGACGCTACGCGTCAGACCCCTGACTCAGCTTCCATTAAGCAGCTGATAATGGCCACTTCAAATAATTAAAATCAATCATGCTTGGCCACTTGGACGTGTTTCCACTGTAATTTGGCCATTTGTGATGAGTGGGGTGGCCCTTGGGCTGAGTGGAGTGCCCATTATTGGGTCCAAGTGGGGTGGTTGGCCAAAAGTAGGAGTGGATACCACGCAGCACTGACGCTACGCGTGGCTTTGATGCGTAGCGTCAGCATCAAAAATAGCACTTGATGCTACGCGTGGTGTGAGGCTACGCGTCAGATCCTCCAGTGTAATTTTCTCTTGATTTCTTAACTTTTTTACTGCAAAACTAGAGAAAATTGATCAAGGGCAGATTATTTCCAACAACACTCATTTATTGAATTTAAATCCTAATTTTCTAACAAATTAAACTAATTTTTATGAATTTTATGAAATTTTTATTTAAGCTTTTATTGAAAATTTGAGGACTAACAATAGCTGGGAGAGCCTCTTCCGAATGAAGAAAGGTTAACCAACTCCGAGTGAGCTATGTCCATTAAGACTACTTCTGAGTGAAGGATAGTTAATATGTTTACGAGTAAGGTTAAATACTCCCGAGTGAGAATTGACCGAGGGGAATTTCTTCCGAGGGAAGGACGGTCAAAATGTTTCTGAGTGAGGTATATTCTAGAAAACCTCCTCCGAGTAAATGGGGTTTACCTAATTCCGAGTAAGACTTGACCTAGAAAATCTCCCGAGTAAAGAATTGTTAAAATACTCCCGAGTGAAGAAAGAGTAAGACACTTCTGAGTATGTTGAGGTTGAAGTGCCTCGGAGTGAAATATAACCGAGGGGAATTATTTCTGAGTGAAGTAAGTTAAAAAGGTTCCGAGTGAGGAAAGACTGAGTGAATCATTCCGAATGAAGTTAAACGCCTCGGAGTGAACCATGCCTGAGATGAGATCTTACAGGCAAAGAATAGGGAACTGTGTATGAACTTCCGAGGGAAGTGTGACATGAAGGGATCATTTCCGAGTGAACAGAGTTTCCCGATTCCGAGCGATGGGATACACCGAGTGTAGGAGCTCGCTCCAGCGAATAGAGCTCGCTCCAGCAAATATAGCTCGCTCCAGCGATTTATATTGGTTACGCTTAGTCAATCAGGGTCTTGTCAAGCGAGTGGCACCCTAACCCCCAACTTCTAATTCCCGACTCTGTTTCCTTTCCCGATTTAGGGTTTGAACACGCGAAAAATTTCCCCCGGTTTTCATACTTGCCTTTATGAGTCGGGATGTTTCATTTTGGTATCAGAGCGGACTTGAAAGGTCCAAGGCCAGGGTGTGCTTACTATGAGTAAGCGGTTGTATGCAATATGACCGGTTGTCATAATTACTTGTGATATCCTATTAGATCTGACACATGCTTAGGCATGATTTGTGGGCTACATGCCTACAAGCTTTTATGTGACGACGATGGTGAAAGGTATTACTGTTGGAATGTTGCTTTGGGGTAGAAGATTTGTTACTACCCTGGTGTGATTATTCACGAAATACCTAGAGGTTATTCTAAGCCTGGGTTGACTAGGAGGAAATAAAGTGATGGATGTTGAGACCTTC
The DNA here is from genome assembly GCA_037962975.1 of Clitoria ternatea. NCBI lineage: Eukaryota > Viridiplantae > Streptophyta > Magnoliopsida > Fabales > Fabaceae > Clitoria > Clitoria ternatea. Next base: position 258,954,858 of record CM075669.1, read on the forward strand.
TTATATATTGAGTTGAATTAATTGGTTCGGTCTCTTGTATAAGTCATGCTAGTGGCTCATGGCCAAGGTATGCTTGCCGAACAAATGGTATAACATTCTTAATTTTTAATTTAATTTTTCAATAAATCAAATAAATTTTTCGTAATTAATTTTAAATTTCCAATAGAGATCGGATTCAGTCATTAAAGGTACCGATTTCTCATCAAACTGACTGACCCATTGGAATGCAATTTAAATATAAATAGACTTTTCATAAATAATTTCATGATTTAAAATGAAATTTGTATTAATATTATCATTGTCACTTTACAAAAGCCAACCGGCCATTTCAAAATACAAAAATATATCACTCGGTAATCAGTATATCACTCGGTAATCAGTATATCACTCGGTAAATGCAAGAGCCGGCCAAGGCTTCTACTTAATTTACTATGTACACTATGTATTATGCATACTAATACATAATGCTCCAGTCGGTCGAGTGACTTCAAGTGTCATCACTATGTCCTCTATCCACTGCAAAAATAATGAGTAAGGGGTGAGCATAAACATATCAAATAATAGTTATTGAATTGGATTGAAGGTCCAATCCATAACTATGCACAAACCGAGTCATATAACACAATATGAACAGCATTTTCTATCAATAAATAGGGCGTACACACAAAATTAGTGCATACACATGCTCAAGCAATTGGATCCATTAAGACTGTTAGTATTGTGTTGCAACACTGGCTCCCCGAGCCATAATTCAGCACTCGGCTGATTCGGCCGTTTTACAGGTACTAAACCGCTCTACGCCCATAGTGTAACACCGAGTACCACTCCCAGAGTGATAGCGGTCCTCTACTCAGTGTTACGGGCCAAAACCCCGAGCCCTGCTCAAGAGGTTGCCTTGAGTCCCACCCAAGGTCTTTTATGAAAGTCATAACATATCTTACACTCATATATTTCAAGCATAAACTCATCATGAATCTCATATCACTGTCGGTATTAATATCAGAAAATATGACTGGTATATATATATATATATATATATATATATATATATATATATATATATATATATAAACATAAAGCATCATACAAGCGGGGTATCAAACACACCACACATATATATAACATAACAATATCACCCCACATCCATTCATAACTATTTATTTGAAATGGAATGCTCCCCCTACCTGAAATTAAGAGTTCTTGCAACACTTAAAGCTTTATCCAATTCACAGCTTGCAAATTCCGACTGGAATTTCAGCTTTGTGCTAATCCAGTGTTTTCTTTATAAAAAGAAGAAATGAAGACTGATTCCTTCTTCGTTAATGGCTTTTTCAGCAATATTTGGAAGAGAATGATTACAGATGATATCCTTTGTTTCGAAGGTTTTTCTAAACTCCTTTAACAGTGGAAATTGGTATTTATATCATTCATGCAAAGAGACGTGAATGACTAAAAGATATCTGTTGTACTTTTCTTCAGATGATGAATAAGGAATAAGCATTTAATGAAAAGGGACAACACATTAGAGAGGGTCCCATACTTAGAAAAATATCAGAAAAGACTTTACTAGAAGGTAGAAGAACAGATTGACGTGGAAAACATCAGACCTGATTCTCGCTCGAGCGGATCTCTCTCGCTCGAGCGAGAACTGCCCAGTAACCATTTTCCATGCTTTCGCTCGAGCGAGGCTCCCTCCTAATAGCCACTCGCTCGGGCAAGAAATGTCCAGTAACGAATTCCATACTCACTCGCTTGAGCGAGGTATCCACTCGCTTAGGCGAAACCCGACCAAAGGTCGTCCTTCCCAACACTCGGTTTTTCACTCAGGAAGTTATTCCAGAACCGATTCCTCTCATTCGGTCCTTTACTCGGCAATTTACATTTAAGCAGACTTATCACTCGATCGGTCATTCACTCGGTAATTCACCCTCACACCGACTCAACACCTGATCGATCTTCTCTCGGCGAATTAATTCAAAACCGACTCTTCTCTCGTGTGGTCTTTCACTCTGCAATTAATTTCAAGACCGACCATCACTCATTCGGGTTTCCACTCGGCAAAATAATCCAGACCGAGTCTTTTCTCACTCGGTATCATTCCACTCAGAAATGTCATGCTCGGAAAACATTTCACTTGACAAGTTTCAATTCAAAGATACTCCACCCGGAACCATTTCACTCGGATTTCCTTATTCGAAAGTGTCTCATTCGGACACTTATTTTCTTAACTTAGAAATAATTTGCTTAATGATGTTTCACTCGGAAACATCTTAATTCCATTCGGAGATAGGTTCCTCGGTCTTACTTCACTCGGTATCGCACCATATTCACTCGGAATATCATATTTCAAATAGCATTCACTCGAAATTTCATTCAAAATTTCTTCATTAATCCTTCATAAATAAATTTGCTAAATATTACAAAACTTGGGATGTTACAAATGGGGTTCGCGTGCTAAAGTTGTTGAGAGGGATACCTGAGGGTTTGGAAAATCGAGTGAATAATTGGTTTAATTGTGACCCATAAGGTGTGGTAACCCTAACTGGATTTAGTATACTCTTATACTATCAGACCTTGTGGAATTAGACCCTATGGTGGTCTAGGCTTGGCGATATTTGGATGTTGTGGGAGTGCCCCACGATGGGTATTAGGTGACCCCTGAGACTTTTAAGTCAGATGATTTATTAAACCTTATGGATAGTTGAGCCTTAGTAAAATAATTGTGTGATAAATCGTTGAAGCTAGAACCGCCATAAGAGGAAATGCAAATAATGAATGTGATTGAAAATCATATTGTAACCTTGAGTTGCAGACTTGAAGAGAGTTTAGTGAATCATCTAGGCTTAAGTTGAGTTATGGTCGGTGATGTGTGATGAAATGAAGGATTATTAGACTGTCGGGTTATGGTTTTATGATAGATGAGATCCAATGATGAGGTATATACCCTGTGAGGACTGGAAGTCGATTGCTATTATACCGTTTTATGGTGATGGTAACTGATATATAATGACTATTATTACGGGATTTATGCCAGATTATGTATAATGACGATGTTGATATAAGTGTGTTGGTTATAGAATTGTGTGAATTGCCACTAATTCTCATGTGGATTAGTATTATTTGAGTAAGTGTGATCGGTGTGAGCGATAAGAATACAAGGTATTTTGTTCCGATATGACTCTACAAACCATAGGTATTGTGGCGGCGTACACTTTTGCATTGACTTTATGTATTTGTTATAACCCCTATGACAATGAGACATCATCCTGTATGTCAGATGCAGCGATTCATAGGTCGAGCAGGTGAGGCTGTAACTACTTATGGTGAATGATCTGAGTCTATCTGGTTGTTCTGGATAAAGATGGGAGTTGTGTTGAATGGGTAGTAGGTGATAGCGTATCAAAATGAGGGTAGAAGATTTATTTAAACCTCTGTGTGCTTACCTCCGAAGAATTAGAGATTATTTTTTGTATAAATTGGCTATTAAGGTGATGGTAGATTGTCGAATAGAAAGGTGATCTTTCTGACAAGGGTGCCCTGATGGTACTGGTCAAGACGAGAAATGGTAGTACACGGTTATGCAGTGATTGCAGCCAATTGAATAAGCTAACTATAAAGAATAAATATCCACTACCAAGGACGGATGATCTGATTGATCAATTGTGGGGTGCTTCGGTCTTTCTAAGATCGATTTGTAGTCTGGGTACCATCAAATTGGATCAAGGCTTCTGATATCCCTAAAACGGCGTTCAGGACTGGTTATGGCCACTTTGGAAATGTGGTAATGCCGTTGGTGTGACAAATGTTCAGGCGGTGTTCATGAATTATATGAACAATATCTTCCAGCAATTCAGATTTATTTCGAGTCATACAAGGAGCATGAAGAACATCTCCACATAGTACTGCAGGTACTAAAAGGGAAGCAATTAATTGCCAAGTGATCGATGTATGACTTTTGGTTAGATAGGATCCAATTTTTGGGACACGATATCTCCAAAAATGGCATTGTTGTCGATCCATCTAAGGTGGAAGTAGTGATGGCATATGTGAGACCCAAATCTGTCACTGAAATTAGAAGTTTATGGGTCTAGCCGATTATTGCCGAAGATTTAGTGAAGGATCATGACTTTGAGCTGAAATAATCAATGAGGCGAGAATTCGCTCAGGGAAGATTAACATATTTTCGAGTGTGAGAAAGTGGAGATAATTCCGAGTGAAGAAAAGGAATATAATTCCGAGTAAAATCTTTCTAGGAGAAAGAACTACTGAGTGAAGTAAAGTTAAGATGTTTTCGAGTGAAACATCATTAAAAGAATCATTACTAAGTTAAGAAAACTGTGTCCGAATGAGACACTTTTGAGTAAGGCAAAATCTGAGTGAAACATTTCTGAATGGGTTATTCCGAGAGAAGTACTTCCGAATAAAGAAAAGCTTGAATTTGAATAAGTACTTCTTAGGTTGAAATTTTTTTGAATAAAGACCGAGTGGAGTATCTCCGAGTCGTGTGACTCTTCGAGTGAAGTGTCTCTGAGTGTGACACTTCCGAGTGGAATGGTACCGAGTGAGACGATTCCAAGAGGAAAAACGTCAAGTGAGAAATTTCTAAAATCTGTGTGATGTGCCACCGATTAGTCTTTTCCAGGATGAGTGCTTCTGGACAGAGAAAGACTAACTCCGAATGAGTATGTTTATGAATGAATAATTCCGAGAGGTGAATTCATTTAAATTCATGCTCGGGTCGATGTTTAGAGCTGCTGAGTTTGAACTCGGGTTCGTCTTCGAAATGGTCTTTGATTCTGAGTGATTCTTTCGAGTGGAAGGATTTCTGGGAGAGAACTTCCTTCAAACTCTGAATAATCTTTTCGAATGAGAAGCTTCCGAGTGACATTAATGAAGGCTTGACTCGGGCAGAAATATAACTCAGTGAGATATGTCTGATTAAGGTATTCTGAATGACATTTCTGAATGGATCATTTCCGAGGAAGGAAAGCTGAGTGGTTCATGGGATGAAAAATTTTCGAGTGAATTTCCTCCGAATGAAGGAATTCCGAACGGACAGACGCTTTCTCGGAAAGATATGCCAGAATGCTGAAACCGAGTCGGAATTGATAATTATTTTAATTAAATGAAGCTTTCCACGTCACTTTGTTCTTCTACCTTCCAGTAGATTCTTTTCTGATATTTTTTTCTAAATATGGGACCCTCTTTGATGTGTTGTCTTCGACTCCAAGTGACATTCTCAAGAGGTAGACATGGGATTAACCGAAGGCATTGGTGGAATTTAGAGATTCCGAGACCGAGTGGTGGTGCCTGCAAAAGGTAAATCCAGGCAAGCTGTGCTAACTGAAGCACATGGGAGTTCTTTTGAGTATTCGTCCCGGTATTACCAGGATGTACCACGATTTGAGGAAGAAATCCTGGTGGTCGGATATTGAAGAGCCAAAAGCTTAATCCGAGATATATCGGACAGTATTGAATATTGGAGAGAATCGGTAATGTTGCTTACCGACTGGATCTTCCCAGTTCATTAACTAACATCCATAAGGTGTTTCACGTGTCATAATTCCGAGCCTATATCCCGTGTGAGTCCATGATTGTGCCGAGTGACTCTTTTGAATTAGAGGATCTGACGGTGGAGGTACACCGATTGGCATTGGGAAATATAAGGCCGAACGGCTAAGGAACCAGGAAGTGCCATTGGTTATGGTGAAGTGGCAGAATTTGAATGGGTAACTTATACGTGGGAAATTGAACCCCAAATATATTGGACCCTATGAAGTGCTGAGACGGGTCGGTCCTGTAGCCTATCGGATTGCATTGCCGACTCACCTATCAAATCTACACAGAGTATTTCATATGTATCAGTGGAGAAAATACTTACCCGACTCCACTCATGAGATGCCGGATGATAAGGTTGAGATCAGAGAGAATCTGACTACAGTGGCTATGCCGACTGGAATTGTGGATCGGTCGGTGAAACGTTTAACAAGTAAAGATGTGCAATTAGTTAAAGTGGCATGGCAACAATATTCCGAGCTATTTTATTGAAGTAAACTCATATTGAATTTTGAGGATGAAATTCTTTGATGGAGGAGAGAATTGTAACATCCTGACCGAGAGTTTGTGGGCACATTAAGGCTAATAGCAGATTAAGACTAATGGCTGACTAACTAAAAAGGGCGTAGAATGACGTATGTGCCCTCTGGTCAAATATAAGTGGGTTCTGTCTCACTTTCCCACTCACGCTGAGCTGAGAAAAGTAAAAAGAGAGTTGAACCATTCCTCTGTTCTTGCATGTAGAGCGTTGAGTGTCTTGGAAGCTTGGAATCCTCTACTGTTGCTCGAGAGAGAGAACAACGTTGAGTGTCTTGGAGGCTTGGAATCCTCCATTATTCTTGCATGCAGAGCGTTGAGTGTCATGGAGGCAGAGCTGCTCGAGAGAGAGAACAATTTTTGGTTCCTCCAAAGCTGAGTGCAGGGTTGGACGACTAGAATCAGGGTCGTTTTATTAAGAACGAGTGACCGAAGGGTGATCGGTCAGCATTGAAAGCTCGAGGAGCTTCTGGAATCTCTTATTCCAGGTAGGGGGTGCTTTACATTTCAAATGCATGGTTTATGGACGAGTTCCAGGTGAAAATGCTATGTTGATTATTTATATCTTGAAATATGCTGATTGATGTGTTCTATTGAGTGATAGCCTATGAAATGCCCGGATTTGTGATAACTATAAGTTGTGTAGTGTATGTTGATTCCGTCCATAAGAAACATGTTGATATTGTTGAGAATGCCTAGTGCTTGCATGAGATGCATGTTGTTGAAATTGTGTATGCCGAGTGTATGTGTTGTGGGAATGCTGTATCGATTCCCGTTTGTGATTCTGTATGAAATAGCATGAGATGCTTGTTGCTGAAAATATGAATGCCGAATGCATGGGGTGTGAGAATGTTGTGCTGATTCTGTTTGTGATTTTATATTGAACTGTATGAGATCCATGTGACGAAATGATAATGTCGAGTGCATATAGCGTGGGACGCTTGATGATTAAAACCATATGCATGTGATTCACCATTGAAAATGCTGAGAGCATATAGCGTGAGACGCTTATTATCGAAATGGTAATCAAATGAATATGTATGAGATATGATGATAAGAATGTCGAATGCATATAGCGTGGGACGCTTGATGATTAAAACCATATGCATCTGATTCACCATTGAAAATGCTGGGAGCATATAGCGTGAGACGCTTAATATAGAAATGGTAATCAGATGAATATGTATGAGATACAATGAAAGACCTTGGGTGGGACCTAAGGCAAGCCTACCGAGTGGGACTCGGGGATGCCCGTAACACTTCCGTTGTCACTGAGAGTAACTGTGTTACATGAGAGGGCAAACGGTTTGGTACCAGTAAAACGGCCGGATCAGCTGGGAGCTGAATAAAAGGCTGAGAGCCTCTGTTGCAACATAAAAACTTAATAATGAACAAATAATTCCGATTGATTGAATGTACGTACTCTATTATGTGTTGCTGAGAGCAATATGAATTGTATTGTTGTGTGCATATGTTATTGAGAATGACATGATTAATATAGCCTTGAATGATTTGAGTGAATTCCAATTGAATGATGTTATATGAGTAAATTCCGATTGAATGACAGTGTATGTTGTTGTTGGTTGTGACATCCGAGTGCGGAGTTGAGAATTGGATGATTAATCCGAGTCAATAACTGTCATTTAATATGTAAAATGCTCACCCCTACTGTGGCTATATTTTCAGTGGATATAGGTCGGGATGGAGAATGACAAGTGAACATCAGCTGTGTGAAGAGTATTGTACACTTTAGTGTACATAATGTGTATAGTTTTGATGTAGCCTTGGCCGGCTCTTATGAACATGTTTGTTGAACATATTTATATTTATAGACTTGAACTAACCAGTGTTACGAATACATGTATATATATATAATGTTATGAGGTTGTTGAATTATCCAGGACATATTGCTATAAGAGAATTGTCAAACACTAAATGGTTCAGTGTGAGACATAGTTGAGAGAGAGCCTTCCTCCGAGTGAATAAAGCTTAAAATACTTTCGAGAGGGTTGTGTTAGAGAGGACTACTTCCGAGGGAAGGATAGTCAAGACGCTTCTGAGAGAGAGATAGCTGGGAGAGCCTCTTCCGAATAAAGAAAGGTTAACCAACTCCGAGTGAGCTATGTCCATTAAGACTACTTCTGAGTGAATGATAGTTAATATGTTTACGAGTAAGGTTAAATACTCCCGAGTGAGAATTGACCGAGGGGAATTTCTTCCGAGGGAAGGACGATCAAAATGTTTCTGAGTGAGGTATATTCTAGAAAACCTCCTCCGAGTAAATGGGGTTTACCTAATTCCGAGTGAGACTTGACCTAGAAAATCTCCCGAGTAAAGAATTGTTAAAATACTCCCGAGTGAAGAAAGAGTAAGACACTTCCGAGTGTGTTGAGGTTGAAGTGCCTCCGAGTGAAATATAACCGAGGGGAATTATTTCTAAGTGAAGTAAGTTAAAAAGGTTCCGAGTGAGGAAAGACTGAGTGAATCATTCCGAATGAAGTTAAACGCCTCGGAGTGAACCATGCCTGAGATGAGATCTTACAGGCAAAGAATAGGGAACTGTGTATGAACTTCTGAGGGAAGTGTGACATGAAGGGATCGTTTCCGAGTAAACGGAGTTTCCCGATTCCGAGCGATGGGATACACCGAGTGTAGGAGCTCGCTCCAGCGAATAGAGCTCACTCCAGCGAATAGAGCTCGTTCCAACGATTTATATTGGTTACGCTTAGTCAATCAGGGTCTTGTCAAGCGAGTGACACCCTGACCCCCAACTTCTAATTCCCGACTCCGTTTCCTTTCCCGATTTAGGGGTTTGAACACGCTAAAAATTTCCCCCGGTTTTCGTACTTGCCTTTATGAGTCGGGATGTTTCAAATACTATTAATAGATGTGAGATAAATTTGATATATTTTTCTCTGGAGAAACTTGGCTTAGGCGTCACAGAAAAACATTATATTGTTCGGTCACTGCCTAAAACATCAGAAGCGTATATTTTTTAAATAAGAAATGTTATTGATGTAACCATACTTTTTTTAATTAGCTGCATTAACTAGTGTTTTTTATTTTGTTGAAAAGTATAATTGAGTGTTAGTTTGGTTTCCAGTTGGGGAAACGAAGTTCAAGACAGTCAAAACTTCGTTTGACCGTTGGATGTATTTTTGGAGTTTGACCAACCGGGATTTGTATCCAAATAACCCCTGAGTTATCTATTAGAGACTTGGAAGATTCAAGAGCATATTTTGAAAACTGAGATTCACATTGCAGTAAGCTTATAAGCTTATATAGATTTAGTGTGAATCTTTTAAGAACGAGACCAGTTATTGAGCCGATAAAAATATCGATTCAAATAAATTGTGATTAAACTGAGATCCAATTATAGTTAAATCGATAATAATAAAGAATTGACCCGGACCGGTCACCTAACCTGCCTGCTTGACCTTTATTTTTCAAAGAAACCCATGAAGCAAAATACAAAAACAAGGCTGAACACACGGCCCAAACTAATAATTGATGAATAACGGGTAAAGCGTGGCCAAGTCAGTGCAGTTAGAGTTTGATCCCTTTTGGCTTCGGAGTATTCTAATGGAAGACGACGCAGACAAAGATAAACAACAGAAGAAGCACTTAGCAATGCTGGAACGTCTCTCCAAACGCTCCCAAACCCGTTCAGACAACGCCGATTCTTCATCGGAATCCACTTCGTCCATCCTCTCACGCTTCTCTCATCTCAAATCCTCCATCCACTCTCAACTCGCCCAATCCCAAACCCTCTCTTCCGATCCGTCTCACCTCAAAAACCACTTCAACAACATCTCCGCATCAATCTCCGATTTAGAAAAACTCGTCGCCGAAAACTCCTATCTATTACCCTCCTACGACGTCCGAACCTCCCTCAAAACTATCTCCGATCTCAAACACGCGCTCGACGACCTCCACTCCAAACTCATCCCTAAGAAGAAATTCTCCTTCAAAAACAAATCCACAAAAAAGGACAAGGATTCTCTTGTTCCCGAAACGAAACCGCCTCATGTGTCGAATCTCGATTCTTGTAAACCGAGTTTCGCGGCGCGTGAGTCCCCGGGGTTTAGAAACAAAACCGGCGAGGTTTTGGTTGCGGAGGTTAGGGGCTCCGAGGTTGGGGAATTCACGGTTTCAGATCTAGATTCTTGTGAAGTGAGGATAATTGGTTGCGTGAGGGCGATTTTCGTTCACAGGTTAAGGAATTGTAGGGTTTATGTGGGGCCGGTGACGGGATCGGTTCTCATTGAGGAAGCTGAGGGTTGTGTGTTCGTTATGGCGTCGCATCAGATTCGGATTCACGGTGCGCGTAGAAGCGATTTCTATCTTAGGGTTAGGAGCCGGCCGATTATCGAGGACAGTGGTGGCGTGAGGTTTGCGCCGTATTGTTTGAGTTACCGAGGGATTGAAGAAGATCTTTGTGGTGCTGGTCTCGATGCTGAGACAGGAAATTGGAGCAATGTTGATGATTTCAAGTGGCTGCGCGCGTTGCAGTCTCCGAATTGGTCGATTTTACCGGAGAATGAGAGGGTTGGGATTGTTGATATCTCCGATTCGAAAATTCGGAATGAGGAAATTTGATCTGAGTTGTAAGACTTAACATCGTTTCTTTGTTGGAGAAATCCGAGCTAAATCCTTCCTTCTTTCATGCTGAGTATTCGGTATTATTTTCAATTGCCGTTCAAAACCGTTCGTAGTTGCTGGAAATGTTTGATTGCATTTGGGCTGTGATAGGAAAACCTATTGGTCAACGATAGCAATGATTAGTATTCATCTATTTTTTAACATCACCTTAGAGCCAAAGAAGCACAAAGAGTCTTGATTCTAGATATGTTGTTGAGTGTAATGTGATTTTGGCAATACAAATGACTTGGGATGGTTTACTTTTCTTCGTTATTTATTTATATAAGGGAAGGGCAGAGTCAGGGAGTTTATGTCTGTTAGGTTCATGCCCTTTTCTTAATGGGCGAGTGAAATTTTGGATTTTGGATTAGATGTTCCCGCAATGCTACAATTTGTTTTTGGATGTGCTCTCCCATTTCCTTTGTTGTAGCATATATATCCTTCAGGAACTTGCTTTCTGCCATCACCAGAAAAGAAAAGGCAAAGACCTGGATTTGCAACAAATGTTCTTGATTGTTGACATCATTATCCGTTTCTTTTATACGGAAATTCGAACCTGCTCACATCCGGTGGTGCAAAACATTTTATTTTAATAAAAACTAAAGCATCTTATATCATCTTTAAAATAACATAAAATGAAAATCATATTCATATCTCCAATACAAATAGAAGCATTTTTCACGCAAAATGATAAATTTTTTTTGTCATTACAAGAACAGGCAATTGTCACTAAGCAACCAACCAAATTCCTCTAGCTTGTGTTTGGTTGCGATGGAAGTATGGGAAATAAAATGAATGAGGAAATATTTTCATTATTTGGTAAAAAAACAAGTACTATATACAAGAAAATATTCTAAATGTAGGTCTCACGCAGTTAAAAAAAATATCTAATTGAGTATTTTTTCCCGGTAAGTCTAATTTAATATTTTTAATGAGTTAATATAACCAATTCATAAATTACTATATCAAGCATTTAGCAAAAAGAAAAATCACAATATTAAGCATATAGATCAGCTTAGATAATTAATATATCTATATTTTGGCGAATAATTTGAAATTCAAATAACTTCTAAGAACAGAAAAAATAGATACACTTTCTTTGGAAATATTTTAAAAAAATATTATGGCAGATCTTTTAGAGAATTATGTCTATTTAAGAAATATAATTTGAAAGCAAGCAAATAAAGATTGGTTCAATTGATTAAAGATTAAACTTATGATCATAAAATGACCGATGTAAAAACTTTGTTGGTGGGTCTTTCATCACATCAACAAACCCACAATTTAAAAAATTATCCCTTCATCTTCAACCTCCAAATAATCCAATAGGAAATAGTTTTTAAAAAATCCAGAACTATTGTTAAATAAATTTTATTTATAAAAACAGAAATAATTTGCAAAAATAAAACATGAACCAGCGGTAAAAGTGAGCACCCAAAAATACAAAATATTAAGTTTCCCTTTTAGTACAAATATAATTTAATTACAATATAGTAGCATCCAATTTATAATGAACATGCAATTAAGAATATTTATTTTAGCAATAGTTACTTTAAAATATGATTAAAACTGTATAACTAACTTTGCATCATAAATATCTCAACATTTCGTCGTAAAAGAATACATGCATTTAAATTTGATATATTTATTTAAATAATATATTTTTAAAAGAAAGCGTGTTCGTAACATTTCTAGTTTGAATACATATCTCAACCTTTCTTCGTAGATGCATAGATGCACCTCCTTTCAAAATCATTCATGCACACCCCAAGCCCCATACTACGACGAAATAAATCCCATAGAAGCAGTGAAAAGAAAGTCTTCAATTTGAATTTGATCATTGAGGCTTCCTTCGTAATATTTTATAGCATAAGTCACTTTACAATTATTGAAGAAAACCAATTCTAGTTCAAGAGTATTTTTCAATTATTCCAATTAGTTACCGTTAGATTTTGAATAATGAAATTATCACCTTGCAATTTCCCACTACGGATATTATCATTCCAAAATCGGTTATTATATAAATAACCATGCATACTATTTGATTCAAATTTATTATATTTCTGTAATACATTAAAATTACATTTTAAATATTATATGTGACACCAAGACGCTTTGTTAAATAAAAATACAGAATTTTTTTTCAAAACTATTGCATCCCTCCTAGGATGGCTTCACATCATTCTACAAGTCCCCAATGAGGTAGCCTAGGTCTAGGGAGGTCAAAATCCCACAATTGCATAGTTAAAATGAAGGAATTAGAGTGTCTGATAGTTGTGTAATCAATTACGCGTAAAGGCTTGTGTAGGATTTTAGTAGACCCATCTAGTAATCGATTACCAGAGTACCAGTTTGTAGAATTATACAGAAAATTAGCCTTCTGGTCAACTTCCGCACACCCTAACTTCTCCAAATGACATCTAAACCTTATCAAACTTTAACACAAGCTAAAATTCATTATGACTTATGGCAACCGGCCACACACCAAAAATCCTAAAAACATGCAAGTTATGCGCAATAATGCAATTTGGTCAACTTAGGCCTTTACCAAGCAACTTGACCCATCAAACCCTATTGGAATTGGACACTTCTAATTCCCACAAACTCTAAACACCAAATATAAGCTATTGAGCCTATCCGGATAGTCCCAAACCTCTCGGATCTCATTTTGACCTGCCTAGTTCCTAATTATGCACGAATTGCCATAGCCTAACATGTCATTAACCAATCTCATGGTTACGAATTGCCACAGTACCTGCCCATATGCAATTTAAATCACATTCTATCATCAATCTAACATTCCTAGACATAAGCATCATAAATCCTTTATATCATCATTCTTATAATGTCATATTGACATATATCATCATAAAAACTCACAAGTTGTCATCAAGATCAAGCCTATAACATTTATCCACTATACAAAGTATACAAGTATCAAAAGGAGCCAGACAAGGTTTACTACATCTAAACTGTACAAATAGCTACATATATATATATATATATATATATATATATACACACATATACATATACATATACATATGTCCACTAGTGGTTGCCATGACCACCATGACTTCCATATGGCAAATCACCATTCATCACCTCAGTCTAGTTCCACTAAAAAATCAACAACACTTAAGGGTGAGCATATATATGTTAAATGACAGGTATTGAACTAGATTTCACCATTACACACAATAATGCCTATCAAGTTTTACAAACATCATATCAATACATAAATCATCATTCACATCACCATTTAACATATTTACATCATTAACATGTATCAAACATAACAATACATATCATGGGTTGCCCAACAACATTTCAACCTCAATATCTATATGCAACTACATATGCATATGGATTCGACTCTATTGATGAGATTTACATTGCACTGTATAAATTTTCTCAACATATATTCAATTCTTTTTACCGATACCGGCTCACTCGTCCATAATGCAACACTAGTCATTCTCAATGACAATGACAACTCAACTAGGTGTTGCAAGCCAGCCTTGAACATAATCTAAGGCGGTTGTGGAATCCAAAGGAAACCACATAGGATCTTTGCCTATCCAAAGGCTGCCCTCCCATCTAGGCCGACATCACAGGCCCCCTGTGTAACACCCCCTTATATACACGAGATATGAAGAAAACTTTTAGAAATATATACATATTTATCACTCTTTATCTCGCATATACAAGGACGTATATACATCTGATTTCCTTTGAATATTGAAAGTAAAAAAAAAATTGTCTTTCAATATTTGTCCATAATGATAAAATATTTTATAGAAATCGTAAGTATAAATCATTACTGTATTATATCCAGATGGAAAAGTTTATCAAAGTTTAACCTTTACCTTGTTACAATTATCTAAATTGATATTGTAATAAGGCAAGGTAAAACTAAACTATACCTCTACTACAATGTGACCAATCATTCCTAGTCCTTGAATCATCCAGCTTTGGAATCCTACTCTTGTCATATCTCTTGATCTATCTGATTGAGGATGAGACCACTTTACCTTTTTGTAATTACATATCCTTCCATCCTGAACCGCTAGCTATATATCACATAACATATATTTTGGACACAAAATTCAAACAAGAAGGAGTGAAAAACAGAATATAATACTTTACAGATAAGACATAAGCATAAGAGTTTTCACAATCTAATATAATAATTTTAAACACAATCATACACATAATCAATTATGAATGTAGAGTTTTCATAACATAACAATTATACTTTCATTCACAATCACCCACATAGAATGTCACAATCACATGAATGTCATGCAATATTTTTAATACTACCATCTCATTCATTCTATGTATGTGGGCCCTTAAAGTTTTAGTTTGCACTGGGCCAACCAGGAGTTTACACTGTTCTATAATTCCGGATAATAATAACATAAATGCCTTTGTAGCATATGAACAGCTCAACTGACGTGGAAACACTTAGAGACTAGTCAGACTGAGAAGGTTTTTATTGTGAAAGTACCCGACACTAGGGAGCGACCCCAGGTCCCCTGAAGCACCCTTCCACACTCTCTCATCCCAAGGTTCGCATTTGAACCTTCTCTAATGTATCCTCGGTTTCTATAATCCGTCCCTAGGCAATATCACATCTTATTTCTCTTTAATGATTCATGATGCATGAACTACTCGCATATTTAGTTGGTTAAGACTTTTAGAAACTCAATTATTAAATACCATAAAGGTTTACAAATCATCTTAATAATAAACTGTACATTCCCATAAGTTCTTCTTTGAACTTCTGTTATACAGAAACAAAATTTAGTACAGTTTTCAAATTCAGATCTCACCAAAATTGAGTTTTCAAGCCTTAAATATCTCAAAACTTTCTCTTTAAAAACTTCACATATTTATATAATCTTTCCCAATTTAAATCTTAACTAGATTGAGTTTAGAAATCTCGACTATAACAAAATATCCTTTAGTTATTTCATTAGGGAAAACCAATTTAAATTTCTGATTTCTAAAAGAAAATATATTTTTTAAAATCATATACTAAGAATACTTAAAACTAAAATTTTCTTTAATTCAAGAATTAATTATCTCAACATCTGATTTTCATAAAATAGCTTCTTTCTAATACTAGATTTTATTCTAGAGATTAAAAATAAAGTTAATAAAAATTATTTCTAAGAAGAAATAAAAGACTAAAATAATGATAAAATACTTTCTATTAAAATAAAAATTTAAAGAGTAAGGTAAGAAAATTCTTACTGAGTTTTAACTTTCCGTCATGCTTGCTATATGCTCAAACTTCATATCACAAGGTTATCAATCATTCATCAATCACAATCAAGTATTGTAATAGCATCAATTACAATCAAATATCATTAAATCACAAAGATTATTAATAACAGTCTTATAAATCACAATATCATTAATCAAAATCAAATATTATTAATTATAATCAAATCAAATTAACTAAATATCAGTCATAAATATAATTCAAAATTTAATAGTTATTTAGATTAATAAGATTAATTTTAAGTCTTTAGAGTCCATTCCTCGCATAGGTCTATGTAGGTCCATGTAGTCCAATCCTTGCATAGATATATAGTTCAGTTCATACAGGTCATAATAGTCCAAGTCCTTGCATAGGTTCAGTCCAGTTCGCATAGGTTATTCAGGTATTTGCATAGGTATTCAGATCAAGTTACACAAGATACTTAATTTAAAATTTATTATAAATTTTTAAGTTAAATAGTTATTATTTTAAAATAATAATATTATTAAATTTTAAAGGAGTGGGAGACTCCTCTCATTATTCTTATGTCTTTCATATTATATTCCTATCTCACTCCCCCTTACCTCTTGTATACTGATTCATTATTGAAAATCCGTGCGCGCCTCATCTCCGAGTTCTAAAACATACCAATTTTATTTTAATATAGTTACAAGATGAAAATTAAGATTACTACTTAAAGCAGAAATGGTAAATTTTGAATAGTGAATAGTGAATAGTGAATAGTGAATCGTGAATAATAACAGTAAATAGTAAAATGTGAATAGTAATGGTAAATAGTAAATTATGAATAGTATAGTAAATAGTAAAACGTGAATAGTAAAGGTAAATAGTAACAATAAATAGTAATTTACTATTTAAATAGTAATTTACTATTGAAATACTATTTTACTATTCAGAATAGTAACTTAAAATAATATTATTTCCAGTATAATAATAGATTTCTAAAAACGGTATAAAAATAACCCTAAAAAATATAAAAGATAGGTATTCTTACCTTAGGATTTTAGCAGAACCTTCTTCCAAAAAAAATTATTTCTCTCTCTTACTTCCACCACTATTTCACTAGCACTACTATATTAAGAAAACTTAATCTGAAATTGTGAATTCTAAAGAAGAATTCCTTCGATATTTATAGGAAGGAAAATTACTATGCATTCCATTATTTTAATATAAAAATACTGTGTATTTTTTGAAATTTGAAAATTTCTTACATGCACAGTGTTTTGCATAGTAAATGTCGGCTGAATTATTAAGCCAAATAGTAACCTTTCACTCGGTATATTTTAAATATTCAAAATTAGTCCTTTTTTAAATTTAGCGATATTATATCAGTTCTCACTAATTTTATGATAAGTAATATAAAGTTTAAATTTTAAAAATCTAAAATTTTCTGTTAATAAAAATTTATTCGTATGTTTTCGATTTTTTTACGATTGGTAAAATTCAAGATTTTATTCAAACCAATAATTTTTAGATAAGTCTACTTGAAAATGGATTTTAGAAAATTTTCTTATAATTTAAATTCACTTACTTGTAAATATTTTTAATTTTAAGTAACTTTATATGAATTTAAAATTATTTAAAATATATTATTTTATTAAAATATTTCAAAATTTTCAAAAAAATTGAGAAAATCATAAATATTATATAGATCAAAAAGTTTTAAAGAACCATAGTCTAATTCCTTCAAAATTTTATTTTAAAATTCTAATAAGAGTTAAATCACAAATATGTAAAAACATAAATATAAAAACATAAAATAAAAGTTGTGAATAATAAATATATTTAAAATTTTTAATATAATTTCATTAATCAATGAATACTAATTAAGTCATTTTAAAATTCTCATTCAAAATACATAAATATTATTATTATTATTATTATTATTATTATTATTATTATTATTATTATTATTATTATTATTATTATTTTATTTTTTAAAAAATTAAATATAAATACCAAAATTTCATTAAAAAAATGATAAGAATAAACTAACTAATAGTAAGTATTTATTATTAAAGATATATTAATATTTATTTTCTATTTGTGTTAAAAATGGGAAGTTACACCCCGTAGTCTTGTGTGTGTCCTTTAATGCAATGCTATGTAACATAACAATTCCTAATCATTATAAACCATTTGATTACCATCACCAGGGGTCATCACTTAGTTATCATGATGGGTTATACTTTCAACATATCAACAGGAATAACATGAAACAACCAATAAATCACAATCAATTTCACAACATCAACTAAGCTACCATATATTGAATTATCATCTACAACATACACAATAATGGCAACCTCATGCCTAATTTTCAATGATCAACAACAAGTATCACACCTATTCATTGCAACCTCATGCAATTAAATCATAATCCTCAATTCAACATCAATATATGTATATGAACAGAACCCAACATATTCAATAATCACCAATCAAATTAATAATAACAACCAAGGGAGTATATTGCCAATATCAACAAATATCATCATCACCATCATCATGAAATTTCATTAAACATAAACATATACATATACCTCTATCCATTCATAATCTATACATTTAAAATATAATGTCCCCTACCTAGAATCCTCAATTTTAAAGCTTAAAACGTTATCCAATCACTTTCTAACTCCTTTCTAATCATTTTATAAATTCAATTCCTACATGGAATAATTGATAATTTCTAATTAATATCCTAATTTCTAAATTCACTTAATTTAATTATTTTCCACCATTTGGCAACCTAAAGTATAACAACTATTAACAATTAGCAAAACGACAAAGCTTCGAAAGCGTTTGACTTACCGAACTTCGCCGACGGTTTTTGATATGTTGATTCTTAAGGTTCCAAAGCTGCCCACAATTCAAGATAGTTTCAAAATAGTCCCTAAGTCATGGAAATTACAAAATTAAAGCTTCATTTCGCAAGATGGAACCAAACCAAGCAACGGGTATAACGTTTTGCCTAATTATTATATTTAAATCATGTATTTAAACCCAATTTAAATTGAATTCACTCTAAATACTATGGTAAATAGCAAAAATTCAGACCATGGTGTGAAAATGTTTAAGGAAAATTTTTTAGCATGTTAGCTTCCTACACACTGCTCAATAATTTATGTCTAATTAGAGCTACGAGACTCCAATCGAGGTGAATTCACTTAGTACACCTTAATAATTCAATTATCTACAAATTTTATAAAGAGGCTGAAGGCCAACTATGACCCTAGGATTGCCCAATTCATAGAAAAGTGGAACCAATCCACATAAATTTTTAGCTTGAATACCCTATAGTATTTTGGGACATAACTTGAGATATAGACCTCTAATTGAGGCGATTCCAACTGGGAAACGTCCGCTACTCAATTCTATACAACTTTCATGAAGGGAGCAAGAGCAAATTTCAATCTCGCTTGAGCAAAAATCCACCAAAATCTCCCATACCGGTCTTGCTTGAGCGAGAATCACCAAAAAATCACCCTGGATCTCACTTAAGCGAGAATGGTCTTGCTTGAGCGAGAATTCAATAACTATTCCTTAAAACCAACCTTCCCACCCTTCTAACTTGTCCGTCTGAACTCCGATTACCATGAAGCTTCATGGGCACTGTATTTTCCCTATTCTGGACTTGCTGGTGTAGTCCATTCTCCAAAATTCCTTCATATGAACAACTTATGCACTAAAATGAAATCAACTCAATTATAAGCAATAATACATCTTAAATCACTTTAAATGCAATGCAACCACCAAGGTCTCAATGCACATAAGTCTTAAATCACCTATTTAGTTGGCTAAAACACCTATTTCAACACATGTAAATCACATTGGCTAGAGCATACTATACAAATGGGTCCATGTCATTCAATCACGGCTTCTTCATACAATATACTACACACATATATGTAGTTACACAACCTGTCAATATACACGCACACATAACAAATGGCTCAGTACCACGAATTCAACATAACTTGCCAACATAGCATATATTCCTCATCAAAGGCTCAATGCCAAATCACAAACAAGCATCACCTGGACGTTATCACATTCATCCATCTACACAACCAGGACTTTGTCAACATCCAATATAGGCCATCAAAATACCATCATATTCTGGCATCCATCAACAACATAGGCATACATATACGATGACTACACAAAATTCACTATGGCATCAAATCATCAAACACATCATACACACACGCATACCATTACATAGACTACTCTTATGGCCTCCAAAACTCAAAATATACCACACGTATATATACATCATTAAAAATATACATTTATCATCCAAATCTCTTTTTCCTGGCATTGCTTCACCTCACCGCATTGGTCTCTACATCATTTGGGGTATCCCTGCCTTCAGTCCCTACAACAATTGTAAGGGTAAGTGTCTGGTTATATAAATTAATACAAATAATCATAACATCTAATCATGCATTAGGAAAAGTATAATATAATCCATAATGCCTATAACCATCACTAAATCACACAATTAATTTATCTATTCACATTATCAATAGGAATCACACTGATATCGCCATTCATATAGATAACATCCATGCTACATCAATTCAAATATATTAATCTCATCATCTCATAAAATATCAATTTCAACATCAATTTTCACAATAACACCACTGACGTTCAACAGGATAACAATACTACTCTCTAGTATCCAGATACTAAAATGATCGGTCGTCAGTTGTGGATCCTACCTGACACCCCATGAGCCCTACCTGGTCCACCGAGGCCGCTTGCTTACCACCTCACCACTGGGTCTTACCTGACCATTGGGTAGCTCAAAGGGGCCACAAATGATTACTAGAGCAAAAAACAAGGGGTAATTTATACTGATCGTTTGTCCACACCACACGACATGCACATAAGCATTTGTAAATAATCATTAACTCATTAAAATCAATATTTATCATCATCAATTAAGTAATTCATCGTTTATAGTCCTGATTATTATAGCCATCACATTGGGACCATCACATTTTCCACTCAGGCACTCAACTCATCAACAATCTCATTTAAATTCTTCTTTCATCATCATAGTTTAACAATTTCAATTCATCAATAATACAATCCATTCTCAACATCAATGATCATAATCAACAAGCATATCAACATCATAAAACACCATCATGAACATCATCCTCTCAATTATCAACATATACATATATACATATAAACAAGCATAGTTAATTATCGCCATACGTCCATAAATCCAAGGCATATCAACATCATAAACATTATTATGAATATCATTCTCTATAACTGCATTTACACCATTAGTCATACATAAACATTTAGGAAATACCATTTAAACTATCCCACCCTCCTCCTTAATTGCGAGAACGACTTTAATAATTATTTTCATTAATATATACGTATACTCCTGATACACCCCCTTACCTCAACTTCGAGCCTCCAAAACTTTAAATCAATTATCAACTTCACCAATTTCACCAAATGTATAAGATTACAACATTTCACATGAAGCGATTAAGTCCGCCTCTGGGATCATGTTCTAATTTACCAAGACAACTTCAAATCACTTCTAACTCACCTCAATGTCCTCCAGCTTCCAAATTGAAAACCTCACTCACTTAACGATGACTCAAACCCTAACAACACCAAAACCATATTTCACCAGTACCATTGCCATCTCGAGGTTACAAGGAACCTTATAACCAATTTAAAATCTCAAAACTCAAACAACCACCCTAAAGAATTGAGAAGAAGAAGAATCACCCTAAAACATGAAATTGGAAATACCTAAATGTTGCCATCGTTCCTAGGATTCCAAAGGTGTGTTCAATATGTCAATGGCTTCCTCCCTCTCTCTCTCTCTCGACTTCTTTCTCCTTTCACCTTACAAAGATGACAATGTAATTAGTCAAAGAAATGTAAATTTTTAGCACCAAGGGTAAAATGGACAATTAACCTCTTTTCTCTTTTTTTTCTTTTCAATTTCTATTCTCTTTTTCCTTTAATTTCTTATTAATAATTATAATTTATTTTTCCCCTTCAAATAATTAATTCACTCCTAAATTTACTTTTTTTAACCTCAATACTTATTTCTATGGCATAATTTGAATTTAATTTAATTACTAGGATGTTATAGCAGGTGTTCATGTAGCTTACTTGAACTTGGAAGAATCAAAAACCTAAAATGCCCAAAGCTGTCCTCTCACGAAATAGGTTCCAAACACCCCAAAATTCATAGAATTTGGAGAATCAAGAAGTGGGGTTTTAAGAAGCAAGCCCAACTGAGAATGGTTCATGGAAACATACCTTAGAAATCAAAGAAATTGGGAACTCCCTAGCCTTGCCATGGCTGCCGTGAATGAAGGAAAGGAGGTGAAGCTCAATGCTTGTCTCAATTTAAGAGGAATTGAGGAAGAAGAAGGTGAGGTTATGGTGGTGAAGTCGCGGAGGGACAAAAAGACAATAGCACTGTTCTTTTGGTTGCCAACATGCACAAGAGTAAAAGTGAGGAATTGAGAGAAAGAGTGAATGAAAGACAATTTAGTCCTTTCCTATATTTAGTTAATTTTTGAAACTAATCGAGTAACTTTAGGTTACCCGAAACTTATCTCGATACATTTCAAAAATTAACATAACCACCAATAACTAATTAAATATTCCTAATTTAATTATTTGATTAATAAAATTAATCAATAATTAAGATTAGGATATTACATTATAAAATATCAAATGTATACTATAACTTAATATAACTATTTAATATTCTAAAAATTCAAAATGTTATAAAATACAAATTATATATTATAACTATTTAATTTAATTTAAGTATATATCATAATATTTCAAAATTTTAAATTAAGTACAAAATTGAATTAAATTTTAATTCAAATATATCCTGATCTGGTGTGCATACCGGTCCCAAAGGCAAGCGATACCGATTACTGCAAAGAACAAATAAATGTTAAGTTAAATCACATCAAACACTGGATGAGGTATACGAAAACCGTAGTAATCATAAGGTTAAAATACCTTTTTAGCCCTTCAAATGTCTAGGGTATAGGAAAAAGCCCCTATCAAATTTGACCTAGGATTTTGACCCTTATAAAAATTTAGGTTATGTGAAATCAAGGACGGTTGACTTTTTGCTGAGGTGGCCAATGCATGGCCCACTTTAATAGTGAAACGTGGACGCTGACCTGGCTAAACAGTTGTTTAAATACTTAATTAAGTGATTAGCCATGTGAATTATAATTAATGGATTAAATATTTTAAAAAAATAAGAAATACTCTTTTGCCAAAACGTGCGTTTTGATAAGTGTCTCTCCCATTTCTTCATTTTCCCAGTTCTTCTTCTTCCTGGCGCGACCGAGTGACTCTGCATTCTCCTCGTCTTCAACCTAAAATCGATGGCAAGCTCTAACATTTCCACTGGGTCTTCCTCATCAATGGAGGTTGAACACGTAAAGTGCAAGTGTGGAAAGAACCCTGTCCTCCTCATATCAAAAACGAAGAAGAACAATGGACGGGCCTTCTGGAGGTGTCCATTTTTCTTGGTAAGTGGAGGAATGTCATTATTTACGTTGTTGGGTTTTTTTAAAACGTTTTTTTTATTGTGTCAGAGCAAAGAGGATTGTGGTTTTTTCAAATGGGCTCCTACTGCTTCCACTGGTAACATTGATGGGAATGATGGGTGTACCTGCAAGGTGGAGCTGGATAAGATGCGCGAGGAGTTTGAAAAGAAGTATGCAAAACTAAAATGCAAGTTGGTGGCTGAAAAGAGGAAAACTTCAATGTTGTTGACACTGCTCACTGTTTCCTGGGCCATTACCCTGAGCATGACAATGACATATTTAGCAAGAAAACATTAAGGAGAAATGAGATTCTGAGGTTGAAACGTGTGTTGTGGGTTATTGGAAAAGGGTTTTTGTATTCAATAGGGTACAGAAAACACCTCTATTTGCTGTGTGATTTGTTTAGGAGTGTGTACATGTTTAGGGTTTGGGATTTAGCCCCTTTTTAGGTTTTTAAGATTGAGGGTTGAGGAGTTGGTTTTGTAATGAATGTAATCCCTAATGAGATGGTTGTTATTTTGGCAAGCATTTGCTTTTTTCTTGAGTCATTAAGTGTTTTACTTTATTGAATTGTTGATGGAGTTAATTAACTAGTTGATCCCAATGCAAATAAGTGCTCAAAACAGGTACAAATTTAAATAAAACTGGTGCATAGATTAACTTGTCACATATTTACATAATTACAGTCATTAAAGGGGAAGTAAAATATCCTGGGTCTCTAAAACAGAACGGAATGAAAATTAAAATGTTCTTCAGTTGTTGTGGCTTTGTTGGGTTCCAGGGAATGTATTGGGGTCTATTGTTGTGACCCTGCCCCTGCCCCTGCTCCTGCCCCTGCTCCTGCCCCTGCCCCTTCCTCTTCCTCTTCCCTGTGTTCCTCTTCCTCTTCCCTTATCTGTTCCTCTGGTTGAGGTTGATGTCGTGGCAGACTCAGCACCCATATTAGTCTCAGCACCCATATT
This sequence comes from Clitoria ternatea, assembly GCA_037962975.1. Classification (NCBI taxonomy): domain Eukaryota; kingdom Viridiplantae; phylum Streptophyta; class Magnoliopsida; order Fabales; family Fabaceae; genus Clitoria; species Clitoria ternatea. The sequence continues at coordinate 258,979,427 of CM075669.1, forward strand.
AGTATCAGTATGTGGTGGGTTTGGTGTAGTTACAGTCTGAAGAAGATTACATAAAATAATAAGATAGTGATGGATGAACACCAAAATACTAATGAATGAACACCAAAATTAAGCACTCTTACCTTGGTAGAAGGTGGATTAGGACATGTGGTTTTATTATGACCAACACCATCACAGTTTGCACAATGGTACTGGCCTGGAAATCTTGGACGCCTTGTTGTGTTGTCATCTTCATATGGGTTTCTTCTTCTCAATTTTTTTGGTCTCCCAGGACGCCTCTTATAAGATGGAGGAAGAACTTCAGGTGCATCAACCTTAGGCCACATAGGCTGCCCATTGATAGGCTGGATAATACCTGCATAAGCCTGCACATATGTTGTCTTGGAGTACCAGTGAGAGACATAGGCTTCTGGATTGTCACCCTTGTACTTCATAGCAGATATGGCATGCCTACATGGTATGCCATTTAACATCCACCATTTGCAGCTGCACACTCTCTCACTCAAGTCAACTATAAACATATGCTCAGACTGAGTGTGCTTCAGTTCAAATAGCAACTGTCCTGCCCACACTGGAACCCACTGTCCACTAAATTCAATTTCTCTCCCTAACCTCTTATAGGGTCTTGGCATAATGTCCCTCTCAATTGTGCAGACCTTAGACCTCAACTTGGCAAACCTCCCTAACAAGTATTGTCTTACCCATTCTAGCATTGTAATTATAGGCTTATCCCTAGATGGCAAGATAACTGAATTGAAAGCCTCACAGTTATTGTTCATGATTACATCACATGTTGAATAAGATGAAAAAGCATGCTTACACCAATGCTTTGTAGGAATAGCCATCAGCCACTCATATGCCCCATGATCCAGCTCCCTGATGGCCTGCATCTTGGTCTCCCAACCTTGGACATATGTAGCTTTGCTTGCACCTAGCATAAGATGCTTCAATAAGGCACCTCCACCAAATCTCTTCTTAAGGTTTGTGTATAAGTGTCTTACACAAAACCTGTGCTCCACTCCATCTAATAATTCCTCAAAAACCTGCACCAAACCCTGGAAAAAAAATCAAGTCAAAATAAACAAACCTGCAACAACCAACTATAAACAATGAACTACAATGTACATTGACAACATGGTTTAGTATACTACCTTCTGCTGGTCAGAGATGAAGACCAACTGCCTATCTCTGACCTCACCTATGTCTTCAAATAATAGACTCAAGAACCACTTCCAGCTATGCTTATTCTCAACTTCCACTACAGCCACTGCCAATGGAAAGTACTGATCATTCCCATCCCTACCAACTGCTATCAAAAGCTGGCCACCAAACTTGGTCTTCAAATGGTAGCCATCAACCCCAATAAAGGGCCTACATCCATTCAAAAACCCCTGTTTGCATGCCCCTAAGCACATGTAGAATGACCCAAAACGTGGCTGCAGACCTCCTGATGGGTTGTCCAACTGCAGTTTGCATTTGTTGCCTTGATCAACCCTCTGTAACTCTGCACTGTAACTCCACAACAAGCTATATTGCCTACCAGCCTCACCCTCCAACACCTCAAGTGCAATCCTCTTCCCATTGTATGCACTCCAATAGGTTAATTGCACAACATACTGAGCCCTGATAAGTTCAATGATTTGAACCACAGACATCTTCGGATTTACCCTCAAATGCTTTAAAAGTATTTTGGCAACCCATTTTGAATTCTGATTCTTGTTGTCAAACACTCTAGGACAGGTATGCTCAGGCCCTAATCTCTTCAACAATATGACATTTGTCCTGCCAACTTTACTCCCAAAAGCCTGCCATCCACAATCTTTATTTGCACACTTCATACGACATCGTTCAGGCTCATTCTTCACAAACTCCCCTTGCCTCCCCTTATACAGATTGTATTCCTTGATTGCCTGTCTGAACTGAACCATGGATTGAAACTCCATACCCACTTTTAGTTCATACTTCTCCCCCATTCTCTCTTCATCAAATGCCTCAGTTTGCCCTATGTCACACTCCTCATCAGTATCCATATCAGTATGCATTTCATCAGTATTATAGGTATCATCTATGTCTCCATAATCATCACCCCCTAAACCATGTAGATCCTCAGCCCTGAAACATGTCCTGTTCTTATCCCTTTCATCCCTCTTATAATTTCCAAATTGTGAACCTTCACTGTCAGCCCCTGAACTATCTTCGGGTCTTGGCCCAGGTTCAGTTACATCAACCTCTGGAATATCAAATTGTGAACCTTCACTATCAGCCCCTGAACTATCTTCGGGTCTTGGCCCAGGTTCAGTTACATCTTCTACCTCTGGAACATCAAATTGTTCAGTATTCAGACTGCACACAAAGTTTTCTGTTGGGACTTCACTTGGCCTCTTACTTTTTAGACCAGAAGGCCCTTCATTTGCCACACCAGACAGCCCCTCACTTGTTACACCACTTGGGCCCTCACTTGATCCTTTGCTAGACCCTACACTTCTCAATCTCTGAAGTTGACTACTATACAGTTTTTTTCTTGTCACAACTTTTGTGGGACTCACATAAGGGCTGTGACCAGGCAGAGACTTTGTTCCCCTACTTCTTAATTCTTGTTGGGTTTCAAGGTCTTTTTGGGCCTGTTGGGTTTGTTGGGCTTGTTGGGAAAATTGGCTTTCATGGGTCTGCTCTGTTTGGGCCACACCTTCTTGGACAGCTACCTCTTCTGCCTCAGCCAAATCCACCACCACCTCAGCCTCTTCCACACAGTGCTCAACAAAAAGGTCAACCTCACAATTGTTATTAACTGCAAACTCACCCATTTCTAATGCATGTGAATCCCATGTTACACTCTTGTAGTCCATTTCTCCTGTTTTTTTCCACCATAACTTAAATTCCCCCTTATACCCAAGGTCTTCAACCAATGACCGTGCCTCAAAAAAAGACCATCTATCAATATCTATGTTGTGAATGGCATGTATTTCCTTATCAATGTAAGTACATGGTGGGCCCTCTTGAAATTTGCCCTTATGGTGTATCACAACCGTAAAACTCATACCTAAACAACAATGACATAAGCTACACAGTAAGAACAATAAGTGAAAGCAGTATGGTCCAGCCCTAAACCCCAACAAACTAACAACATGTGCTCCTTCCACATCCCTGAACCGAACCCCCCTCTAAACACACAACAAATAAATAATTTTACTTTGACACAAAACTTCAGAAAACGTACCTGAAAACTTGAAACACCCACGTTGTCTTCTTGCTTGTTGATGTCCAACCTGAAAACTCGAAACACCCACAGAGAGTTTCGAACATGCACGCACCACACTGACACTCTTCGAGAAGACGATGGAATTACAGAGGCACACCAGGAAGAAGATGACGACGGAATTGCAGAGACACACCAGGCACTCAAAGAAGAAGACGACGGAGTTGCAGAGACACACTAGGAAGAAGAAGGAATTGCAGAGACACTCGGTCGCGCCAGGAAGAAGAGGAAATGGAGAGACACTTATCAAAACGCACGTTTTGGCAAAAGAGCATTTCTTATTTTTTTAAAATATTTAATCCATTAATTATAATTCACATGGCTAATCACTTAATTAAGTATTTAAACAACTGTTTAGCCAGGTCAGCGTCCACGTTTCACTATTAAAGTGGGCCATGCATTGGCCACCTCAGCAAAAAGTCAACCGTCCTTGATTTCACATAACCTAAATTTTTATAAGGGTCAAAATCCTAGGTCAAATTTGATAGGGGCTTTTTCCTATACCCTAGACATTTGAAGGGCTAAAAAGGTATTTTAACCTAATCATAAAGTCTTAGTACGTATCTGTGAGCATGACCCCAGTCAGAAAAGCTGCCACCTGAATGTGAGTCAGACGTAAGTGGGCAACTTGCTGCTGCAAAGACTGTAGTCACTCTTCATTGACAGGAAGGTTAAATCACAACTCGCACTCTGGGAAATTCTATAAATATAACTCATTCATTAATTCATAAACAGAATAACATTTACTATGCTTAACTACCTCTATAATCTCTTTATTTTCTATAACAACCGTACTGACTTAAGCATTAGAGTCCCTTTTGGAGGTACACCCCCGATGTGTCCTATCAACCACAGTTGGAATTGACCCAGAACCTTACCTTAGCGTGAAAAGCAAAGTTCCCATTAAACTTGTGTGTATAATAACAAACTCCCACTAAGACAATGTAAAACAGGAAAAGTGAGATGTACTTTCAACACCGATTAGACAAGGAGTATTTCGTACCTCGAACACTGATCAAATCATATGTATAACAGTAAAATTTAAAAATTTAAATATACATTAAACTTAATAAAATAAATAATTAATAGATTCGTTAAAAATTAAAATTAATATATATTAATCTTAATATTTTTAGTACAATAATAATAAATAAATATACGTAAAATATTGACATTACCCAACCAAAGGCAGCACGTGCCATTTGTAAGGGCAAAAACAACGTGCCTTTAACAAATTTTCAAGTTTTTACAAAGTGATTACCATATATATATATATATATATATATATATATATATATATATATATATATATATATATAATTGTTTCTCAGATCATTCTACTCATCAAAAGAAAACACTCACTCATCTAGTCTCACACCAAACCAACAAGAAGTAGTCACATTACAATCACCCACATGCAAGACTCCAACCAAAATATCCGAAACAACAACACCGAATCTCTTCAAATGTCCCTTCACAACCTTTCCCTACTCAGCGCCCGAATGGATTCCCTTCAAACCTTCATATCCCAATCCATCAAATCCCACACTCTCCTAACTCACCACCAAATGACAACCGTCTCCAACGAAATACTAACCGCCATTCACCACGTCATAACCAACGCCGCCACCCTTGTCGCCGCCTCCAACAAGCCAACAACAACGTCCTTGGACTCTCCGAAACACAACGAAAACGACACCATCATAGAACTCGACGCGGTCGAGTTGTTGGCGAAACACTTCCACTACTGCGAGATTTGCGGGAAAGGCTTCACGCGCGACGCGAATCTGCGGATGCACATGCGCCCGCACGGGGACGAGTTCAAGACCCCGGAGGCGTTGGCGAAGAGACCGTGTGTGGAAGCCACGCGCCTCAACGCGACGCGGTTTTCGTGCCCTTACGAGGGTTGCAACCGAAACAAGTTGCACGAGAAGTTCAGGTCGTTGAAGTCGGTTTTCTGTTTGAGGAACCATTTCAAGAGAAGGCATTGTCCCAAAACGATGTCGTGTGATCGGTGTCGGAAGAAGAGCTTCGCGGTGCTTTCGGACCTAAAGAGCCACGAGAAGCAGTGTCGGGGAGAGTCCACGTGGAAGGATAAGCTCTTTGGACACGTGGCACTGCTCGAGGGGCATTTGCCGGTGCTTGAAGAAAAAGAGAAAGTAGAAGAAAGTGATGATTTACCTGATGGGTTCTTTGATGGTTTGGATGATTTTGGATTTGGCTGTTTACAAGAGGAACCTTCGCTTCTCAAACATGCTTCTTGATTATTATTTTTTTGTTATTTATTTATTATGATTAATAATTGCAAATGCTTATTAAAAAGTCGAAAATATTCCAGGTTAGATAATGTTTTAAGAATCTCTTTAAATACAGATATAGTAATACTGCTTAAAAGTAAGATTTTAAAAATACTAATTCAGGAGGACTTTGATTTAATTGGCAAAAAAATATGTTATATATTTATATATGATGCTCAAGAATAATCGAAATTGTGTATCGATGGTGTTGTGGTTTTCAGATTGGAATCTCCAAAACAATTACTCCGAAAAAAGCTACAAGCATATTTGTAAATAAACAGTTTTTTAATTTTTTAAGCATATTCTGATTTTCTTAAAAATAGAAAATCAATTTTCTATTTTTCTATACAAAAATTTTAAATAATTTGTAAATAAACAGTTTTTTTTATTTTTTTAAAAATAATTTTTATATTTCTAAGAAAATTTATAAACTGAACTAAGCATAAAGTTTTGATTGAATCGAAATTTGACTCGTTGTAACCGTGACACTGTTGCTCTTGTTTCTACAGTATTTTTTAAAATATTTTATACGGCAATACTTTTTAATAATAGTTTAAATTCTAAATTTTTCTTTCATTATTAATGTACCATCAACTTAAAATATTTTTCCTACTATTTCTTTTGTTTAATTTATTTATATTATTTTAAAATTAATAAAATGTATTTTTATGTTTATTTAAATTTCTAGTTTATTTTTTCATATTTTCTATTCTCAATTTAACCCTTCATGTTGTTAAGATTTTTAAAAGTTTTTAAAATTGTTATCTCCTCTTAACTTTATCAGGTTATCTGCTAATGTGATAATTTGAAAAATGTAATTCTCTCTCTGCATAACCGTGATTTACATCTTAATTGATCGTCAATTGAAAATTTAATCCCTAATTGTAATTCTTTTCCTCCACTCAACATAAATAATTGTTTTTCACATGTTTTTCTTTTAATAGATGAACAATTTTTAAAATCTTGATTTTAAGTATTCATCAATCCAAAACCACCTAGTTCTTTATAAGGATTGACATGTCAACTTTTAAAATTATCACATTATCATATAATAATTAGTGAAGATAACAATTTAAAATACTTCAACAAATTAATTAATAGAAAATTAAATAGTGAAATTTGTAGGAGACAAATCTGTCGGAGTTATATAAAGGAAAAAGTAGAATATTAATTTTGTTAAATAATAAAATTTCAGTAAATGTAACGTTTTGATTTTTTAAATGGTTAATGAAACTATAGATAAACTAAGAAGGAATTTATTATAATAACGTTTTGCATATCCTCATAATGTTTTGGAAGTAATATCCTGGTTATTTGAAATTTGAAAAAAAAATAACAATAATAACATTTTTACAAGTCAATCAATAACATATTGATGAAATAGAGGTATAACAACTATCGTTTCAGAAGTTTTTTTTAATAAAGGGCTAACATAATCAAATGTACTATAAAATTATAAAGTTGTGCTATTAATTATAAGTATTATTTTTTTAAGGCAAATAGCATCTATCAACAGAATGTTAAAATTTATATGAAAATAATAAATTTAAAGAAAGAAGAGAATTTTAAAATCATAAAATAATTTCTACCACATTAGTGATTTCTTTACAAAATAAATAAAAGTATAGAGCACAATGAAGTAAAGAAGCAACCAAACTTAATTAAGAAGCACCAGAAACAATTAATTAATTAGAAAAAGTTTAAGAATTTTTGAATTAGTACACGCGTTTTTCAAAATGGCCAAGTGGGTTAAGGTTGAGAAGAGAAGTCAAAGTAGCACTCTCTTCACCTCAAATAAACTTTAAAATAAGGGTGTGTAAAAGTAATTTAGATGCATATTGAATCTTTAGCAAAATATAATCCAAACCATCCAATTAATTAAATAATATATCAATAATTTTGATTATTCTGTCCATGAATGAACTAAAAAATTCTTTATCCGTCATAAAATCCTTCCTAAAAATGTTATCATTATATTTTGAAATGGAAAGGAGATGATCATTTTTAGACAAAAACACTTATAAATTAAAAACTTATATTTATTAAGAGTGTTTGCTAAATGATATCTTTTTATATTCTAGGGTAAGTTTTAGACTTAAATATGAGAAGAAGAAAAAATCTTAAATAACTTTTAAAAGTATGTTTAATTGTCATTTAAATATCAGAATAAATTGTTATTGTCCTTATAATTTTATTTTTATGTTTAGTTGGAGTGAAATGTTTTAAGTAAATTTTTAAAATTACCTTCATAAAATATAAAGTTATGGTTTGTAAAGTTTTACCCTGATAACAAGAGACTACAAAAGTTTTAAAAAATAATTTTAAATTTTTAACAATCTTTTATTATCAAGAGATAATTTTATTTTTATCAAAATTACCACAGGAATATAACCACGTACCGAACGCCCCAAAAGAAACAAGTAAAAATTGAAAGGGCAAAGAATAGTGAATCTCTTGATTAACTTTACCTTTTAATAAATAGATCATTGAATTTTTGTTTTGCCTCAATTAATCACTGGATTTTTTTTATTTTGCCAAGTACTCATGAACTTCAATTTCATCATAATTGATCGTTAAATTTTATTATTTTACAAATAGACACATTTAACTTTTATTTTGATATATTTCACCTTTAAACCTTACCGTTTCTTTAAGGAACTCATTTTATATATTGATTAGGATGAAAATAAATCAATCAGTTGAGCTTAAAATTGGGTTTATAAGTTTAAATATAAGGATCAGCTCACTTAATCCACCATTATGCAGATCATATGTTGAAAAAAAAATTTATTTAAATTGCGGGTTCATAATCCTAACCTGCTTAGCTTGTATCAACAACTCTTTAATAAGTAGTTGATTTTATCAAGATAGAGTTAAATTATTGATTAAAAAAAACCTTACTTATTTACTTTAAATCTAAATAGTCTATTAGAATTTCTTTCATTTTAGACATTAAAACATGGTAGTTTTTATATATAATCTTTTAAAAATTTTTAATTTTTAATTTTAGTGGTTTAAACAAGTGCTTTATAAAAAGTAAAATAAGGAATAACTGAGATTTAAGACAGATAAATTGACTACTTCTTCCAGAACATTTTTTCGTAAAAAAGTTTAAGAATTAGTCGGGTGAGATAAAAGTTTGGGATGTTCATAAAATAAATAAAAATTTAAGATTAATTTTGATGATTTAGTTTTTGGTTTTGCCTGCATTTGCCAACATTTGAACCTCAACTAAAAACAAGTTCCCAGAATACCAGTAATTTTGATTAATTAAATTTTAAGATATTTATTTATTTATAGAGAAAACGTAAAGTTTTGATAAAATTAAAGTGCAAAATAATAGTGTAAAATTTAAGAGAATTAAATATTATTTTGCCAAATTAAAATATGACCTGCTCGAAGTCAAGAAAGTACCAAAATAATTTGAATTTGTGAAATCATTGCACACTTTTGACTTTTAAGAGCTGGCCACCTCACCTTACGCGTTTGCCTGCAAAGCCATCCCTCATCATTTTTACAGCCGCCAATGGCCCATGCCATATTATATTTATAGGAGTTGATAAGGTTTTATCCCGTAACATATAAGAGATAAAAGTAAAGTTTTATGATTAAACTACTTAACACATTTATATAGTTATATTATATTTGTAGAATGTATTAATAAAATCTATCTATAAAATAAATATTTTTGTTTTTTTTTCAGTATAAAATTAAAATTAATGAATGAAGAAAAGTAAAAATATTTATTTTGAAAATAAATTTTACTAATGAATATATATTCTACGAATATAATATAATAATATATGGTTTTATTATATTTATTAAATGTGTTAAGTAGCCTAGTGGTGAAACCCTACCGTGTTTTCGCTTTATCTCAACGTCTGTAAACCTTAATTCCCAAAATTTGTCAGTTGCTTCTCGAATGAGGAAGGGTAAAGAGATCGTTGATGATGAACCTGATCGTCAGGTTATGTGTCTTTTCTTTAATACTTTGCATGTTTTTTTATGTGTTACATTGCATTGTTGTGTCGGAAACCCTCCGAAAACGTTTCTTCAATGGTTTCATTGTGTTACCCTGAAACTCTCCTGTGTTAGGCCTTTGAATTGGAAAGTCTGTAAACCTTAAACCCGAAAATATTTCATTTACTTCTCAACCGAGAAAGGGTAAAGAGATCGTCGATGAACAACCCGATCATCGGGTTGGATGTGATTTCTTTTTAAACTTTCTTTGCATGTTGCTGGACGGTTTGACAATGAAAAATATTCTTGAAACCATTATGAAACTTATAGGTTAATTATTTGCCAGTAACTTAATTGTTTGCCCCGTCTGTTAAACAGGTTCTTCCCAAATCCCCTACAATATATGGAGGGGTAAGTATTTCTTTAAAAGATTAATTAATGTTAGGTGAAATTTAATTCGTCTTTTTTGACTTTTCTGCTTTAGCCCTATTGTTCATGCTTGAGTTGTAAAGGGAAAATATAGTCTCCCCATCCTCGTGATGAAAGGCGTGCCGACAAGTCTCCACTTCAAACATCTAATACAGGGGTTAATACTTTCCCCGTTGTATTTTTGCTTTGATGTTTTTTTGTGGTTCTAATAATTTTCATGTGTGTTAATTGTAACAGGAACCAACGGATAAGAATGTGATTGTCGTTGGTGATTTTGATGATGAAGTTGGTGATAGTTTTTTAATTTTCCATTCTTCTTTAACTGCATTATAGATATGTTTTGTGGTTACTGTTACTTTCATCGCACAAACGACAGCTTCCATATGGACGTGATAATTAAGTTGCTGAAGTTGTTAGTCTTCTACTTGAGGATGTCGAGGTACGTAATATAACGTCTAACTAATTATTTGATTTTAAATCATGTATTTACACCTAATTTTAGGTTTAATACACCTTAAATAATATGGTGGACACCAAAAAGTTTAAACCATGACATGAAAAAATTGAAAGAAAAATTTCCAACACGTTTACTCCCTTTGCACTGCCCAGTAATTTACGCCTAACTAGAGCCACAAAACTCTAATCGAGGTAAATCCAATTAGTACACCTCCAAAACTTAATTATCTACAAATGCTATGAAGGGGTCGAAGGCCAACTATGCCCCTAAGGTTGCCCAAATCATGGAAAAGTGAAACCAGTCCGTATAAAATTTCTACCTAAACACCATGTAGTATTTTAGGCATAACTCGAACTACAAACCTCTGATTTACGTGATTCCAGCAGCAAAACATCCGCGACTCAATTATCTACAACTTTTGCGAGAAAAGCAAAAGTTGATTTGATTCTCGCTTGAGTGAAAATTCAACAGAAACATCACCTGTGAGTCTCGCTTAAGCGAAAATATTGGGTGAATGACTAGGGTTCTCCTTATTTTCACATGTTGTTTTAGTGCATGTGAACACTTAAGGAATTAAGGTTTATTTGTAGTGAAATAGTGATAATCACCTAAGGAATTATGGGCTATCCATTTGTGAAATTTAGACATGGCCTTAATTGAAGTTTATGCTTTGTTCTTGTGAAATTGAATAAAATTGTATGTTGACGCTCATTCCAACCTAATCTCATATCTATTAATCACTCTAAATTACTATTGTACTTCTTATTATTGTTGTTTCTCTATAGAAAATTCATTAAAAAATAAAATTTAGAAAAGATAAAAACAGAATGTGTTGCATTGAATTGTTGTTTGGTTCATATTGTACTTGCCCTAGGTTGTGGTAATTAACGCAATCCCCGTGGAAAGATAAAAATATATTACATTTTAATGATTGGTGCGCTTGCCATAGAATTTCATTCTCCAACGAATTCGTATCAAGTTAATGGCACTATTGCCGGGGATTATTGATTGATATCAACAATCCTTGGGCCGGTACTAGACAATCATTTAATTTTGTTGTTAGTTTGTAGTTATTTTTGCTTTTAGTTTCTTTTTAAGTAGTCATAGCTTTAGTTACTTTGTTTCAATTTATTGTTCAGAACTAACAGTAGAAATAGAATTGCACATGTATTTCTTTATTTGTTAAGTTTTGTATGTAGGTTAGAAACAAAGAAGGAAAAGAAAAACTACTCTATGATCCTAACATTGATCATTTAGAAAGGAAATTAAGAAAAGAGAGTAAATTAAGAGAACAAGCAGAAATGGAAAACAACAAGAAAGAATGACATTAGGAGATTACTTCAGACCTACGGATGAGGGGATGTAGTCTAGCATTCTCAGAGCTCCTATAGCTGCGAAAAATTTTGAATTGAAGCTAGCCTTATTGCAGTTAGTGAGGAATGAACAGTTTGGGGGTAATGAATGTGAGGACCCTAACTTGCATGTAGTACGTTTTCTATAGATATTGATACAGTGAAGATGAATGGTATGCCTAATGAAGCCATAAGACTCAGACTTTTCCTATTTTTCCTCTGGGACAGGGCCAAGCCATGGTTATAAAGTCAGCCTAAGGGGATTATTTCAACATGGGAAGATCTGACCTAGAAGCTCTTGATTAAATACTTCCCTCCTTCAAAATATGCAAAGTTAAGGAATGAGATTACCTGTTTTCAGCAGAGAGGGGGGGAGTCCTTATTAGAGGCATGAGACTGGTACAAAGAAAGTTTGAGGAAATGTCCCTATCACTAAATCCCGAAGATGCAACAAGTGAATATCTTCTATAATAAAGTTATACTAGCCACATAAGTTCTAATAGAAGCCTCTACTGGAGGTTCTTCGGTGACAAAAATAGTGGAGGAAGTTATACAGTTGATAAATGTTATGGCGTCTAACGAGTATCTGATTAGGGAGAGAAATGATGTGCAAAAGAGAGGCATAATGGAGCTTGATGCGTAGGATACTTTCCTAGCACAAAGCAAGTTTATGACACAGGCACTAGAGAAGTTAAGTGTACATATTTCAAAGCTACAAAAGCTAAGCCAAGTGTGCATGCTAAGTTGCAATTTCTATGGTGGAGACCACGAAAGTGGTACGTGTGACTCAAATGACCAATCAGAATAATTTAATTACATAGGCCTACAAGTTCAAAAGAGTTACCCTTCAAACTCCTTTAATCTGAATTATAGGAGTCACCCAAATTTCTCTTGACAAAGAGGTCCTCATCCGAATCAAGTTCTGAACCAAGGTGTGAACCAAAGTCAACAGTAGCAGCAAGTTAATCAACCACAACCTCAAGCACCAAAGGAGAAATATGATTTGGAGAATATGTTATCACAGTTCATTTAATCCACTTAGGCCAACTTTAAGAATCAGGAAACATCCATTAGAAACTTGGAGAATCAGGTTAGGGAGCTGTCAAAGCAATTAGTTGAGCAGTAAGTTGGGAGTTTTTGGGGTGACATTAAGGTCTACTCGAAAGAGTAATGCCATGCTATCATGACGAGGAACAAAAAAATTCTAGTTGAGCCGGCAAGAGTAGTGAGTGAAAAAGAAAAAAGTGAAAAAGAAAATGTAAGAGAAAAAGTGAGTGAAGAAAAAGAAAAAGAGAGTGAAAAGAAAGAAGAAGAAAATGAGAAAGAAAAAGAGTCAGAAAAAGAGAAAGAGAGTCAAAGGAAGAAAAAGAAGAAAATCGATATAGTGTTGGAAGAATCTTCCAATATCACCCCTGAAAAATTGAAACATGCCCCATTTCCATAAAGATTCAAGAAGTTTTCCAAATTCTTAAATATGTTCAAGAAGATACAAATCAACATTCCTTTTGCGGAAGCTTTGCCAGAGATGCCCTCTTACGCAAAGTTTATGAAGGAGATGTTGTCCAAGAAGAGGAGGTTTAAAGGGGATGGAACTATTGCATTAAGTACAGGAGTGTAGTGCAATAATACAAAAGAAGTTACTTTAAAAGCTTGAAGATCTTGAATCATTTACTATTCCTTGCGCAATTGGAGATGTTCATGTGGGTAGTGCTCTTTGTGACTTGGGGGCGAGTATCAATCCAATTCCTCTGTCGTTAATGAGGAAGCTTGGGATCAACAATGTCCAACCAACAAGGATGCCATTCTATTTGCCGGATAGATCAATCAAATACAATCATGGCACGTTAGAGGATTTGCTGGTGAAGGTTGACAAGTTCATATTCCTAGTAGACTTTATGGTATTTCATATGGAAGTTGATAAGGAGATACCATTAATCTTAGGGGGGGCCTTCCTAGCTACAGGGAGAGCTTTGATTGACGTAGAAAATAAGGGGCTTATGTTGAGGGTACAAGAGGAGCAGGTGATGTTTAATGTATTTAATGCTATGAAGCATCTGGCGAATAAGGTAAATTGCTTTATAATAGAGGATGTTGTTGAATTCACTACTCTGATGCTATTAAAAAATAAAGAAAAGGTATTGAAAGCTTTTCTTGAGGATAACTATGATGAAGAAAAGGAGGATCTCAATGATGAAGAGCAAAGAATTCTGAACTCGCTTAAAAAAGAAGACTCAATTTTTTTTCTGAAGAGGTAGTAGAAGAAAAGCTCAATGAGAAAGAGAAGGAAGCATTGGAAGCGAAGAAAGAGTTAAAGCCACTGCCTGCCCATTTAAAATATGCATTCTTAGGAGAAGAAGAAACATTTCCAATGATTATTAGTGTTGAGCTTGATGATGATGATGTTGAGAAACTCATGGATGTGTTGAGAATGCATAAGTCAGCCATCGGGTGGAAAATATCAGACCTGAAAGGGATCAGCCCTTCGTTTTGTATGCATAAGATTCCATTGGAGAAGAATTACTCTCTGATGATACAACCACAGAGAAGGTTGAGCCCTATAATGAAGGAGGCTGTTAGGAAAGAGGTAGTGAAACTCTTGGATGCTGGAATAATCTACCCCATCTCAGATAGTGCCTAGACCAGTCCGATTCAGGTAGTACCAAAGAAGGGAGGAATAACCATAGTGAAGAATGAGAATGGGGGGTGATCTCAACAAGACCCATAACCGACTGGAGGATGTGCATTGACTATAGAAGGGTGAATGATGTAATAAGGAAGAGCTATTTTCCATTGTCCTTTTGTAGATCAGATGCTGAAGAGGTTGTTTGGCCATGAGTTCTATTATTTCCTTGATGGCTTCTCAGGGTATAACCAAATTGTGGTTGACCCAAAAGACTAAAAAAAGACTATATTTACTTGTCCATATAACATATTTTCTTACCAAAATATGTCATTTGGATTATGTAATGCTCCAGCTACATTCCATAACTCAGATTCATTTCTTAAATTTCAATCCCTCACTTCAAATTTTCCCTTTCTTAAATTCTCTCTATTCCATCAGAACCATGTCTTATTCCTCTATGATCATTTTCTCATCCTCTATGTGTTGCTAAATCCCTAAGGTTGGGATTTGCTAAAGCTACAATGGATGTTGATTTCTGCTTATTAGAGCTGAATTTCTCTTAAGGCATGTCAGAACAAGGCAAATTATGAGCTTCAACTCTTGAATTAGAAGATTAAGGGCATAACTAGATGTTCTCTCCAGAGAGGAATCATGGTAGAGACTCAGGTATACAATCTGCCACCTAGTTAGTTTAGGCCTAAGACATTAGGTGAATGACTAGGGTTCATCCTCATTTTCACATCTTGTTTAGTGCATGTGAACACCTAAGGAATTAGGGCTTATTTGTAGTGAAATAGTGATAATCACCTAAGGAATTAAGGACTATCCATCTGTGAAAGTTTAGGCATGACCTTAATTGAAGTTTATGCTTTGTTCTTGCAAAATTGAATGAAATTGTATGCTAAAGCTGATTCTAACCTAATCTTATATCTATTAATCACTCCATATTACTATTGTACTTTTTATTATTATTGTTTCTCTATTAAAAATTCATAAAAAATTTAGAATTCAGAAAAGATAAAAACAGAAAGTGTTGCACTGATTGTTGTTTGGTTTAGATGATACTTGCCTTGGGTTGTGGTAATTAACGCAATCCACATAGGAAGATATAAATATATTACATTTTAACGATTGATGTACTTGTCATAGAATTTCATTCTCTAATGAATTCACATCAACCCTTTGATATTGAGAAAATGACTCACACCGGGATTGGTTTAGAGATTCTACGCGTGATTCAAGAGGTCTGGTGTTTAAGAGAATAACTCACACTAGATATTACATGACACTGGTCATTGATAACAAATTTTGGTTAAATTACTATTAAGTTTAAGGGCCAATATCGGGATCAGATCATATTTTATATAATATAATATATATTATAGTATGTAATATATAAATATAATTATAATTATTCAATTGCCTTTTTGTTTCTAACATTTATTGGAACAATAAAACATAAAAGGATATTTAAAACACAAAATATATTACCAGTGAAATATTTATCATTGAATTGGGAAGTTGAATGGTTTTTCCATTATGTGATGTGCATGCTATGCTCCAAAAATTTAAAACATCTTCTTTTTAAACCTTTCATAGTTCCAAGAAAATTAAATATCAGCTACTCCTCCTTATATTAAACCTATCATAGTTCCAATGACATTAATCTCTGATCATACTTATATTAAATTTCCCATACTTCCAAGGACTTTATTCTCTAATCGTCCTTATATAGTGGCTTCAGGTGTATGATTATTTTGTCTCCTTTTCAACTATCTTTATCATTTTCACTATTAGTCTCGAATATAGTTATTATTTTCCTATTTCTTTCTAAAATAGTTGATCAGAATTTGAGGTATAACTTGATGAAAGATGTTAATGTTTGTTTTGATGATAAAATTTGGAGGCTAAAAGTTAGGGTCATGAGGTTGTGGAAGGTTCCAAAAAAATGATGGACAACTCAAGATCCTACCATTGAGATGGTTTCGTTGACGAATTAGTCTGTCACTATCCTTTATTTTTCTTTCCTTTTGTCTGTTTGTGTTATTTTTGTTTGAATGTTAATTTTTTTCTTCTTTTAGTGATCTTTATATCAGTCTGATTGCATTCAAATTTCTGTCAAGAGCATTCACACCTACCTTTTTGAAAGAACGGTTATTGAAGGGAATGTGTACATGCATTCTAACTTGGGCATTGGATAGAATGATTAGAACTATAAGCCAATGTCTCATGAGTTTAGGATGTTTTTCAAAAGGGATTCACAAGTTTGGTTAATTGAAGACCCTTTGATTCCTAAGAATGTCTTCAATTATCTCCCCTTTATAGATATTGTTCGTCAGACTAATTAAAAAAAACAATTAGTAGGTATGGTTTTGTTGTGTATTTTTGGTTGATTATTCTTTGAACACAGAAGGATGATATGATTTAATATAGTAAGACATGAATATTGATATTATTTATATTGATTTTAGATGTTGTTGGAATGGTTAGAGGAAAATATGACTTAATTGAGTTCAAGAAAGGTGGCGTTTCTTCAAATTATATGCTACTTGTGACGTCCCTTAATTATTTACCTTTATTTTTAATTATTTTTGCATAAAATTTACATAAAATTTTTCAAAAAAATAATCAATTAATAGTTTGTCCATCATCAACCTACTTATTTAGTCTTAAAGGTATAAAATTTACTTTAGTACTACATTTACTAAGCCTAAAATTCAATTATTATGCATAAAAGTAGTTTGGGGGAAATAAAGGTCTGACGCTACGCATGAGATCCCATTCGTAACCCTAACGCTACGTGTAGGGCTGGCGCTGCGTGCCAGCATGACAGTAGCAGTAATGTTGTTGTTATGCATAAACTGTCATTTTGCCAACTTCTAAGGGTCCTAATTTGACTGATGCAACTCTAAACCTCACCAAACTTCATGGGCACTATATTACCCCTATTCTGGAACTGTTGCCATATTCCGTTCATCAAAATTCCAACATATATGCAAACTATGCGTAAAAATGAATTTAAATCAATTAGGTGCAAAACATATGTGCCAAACTACCCAAATAGGTTACGAATCACCCAAGGCCTATATGCACAGTTTCTAAATATCATAGGGAACCTATTGGTCCCTTTTAGAGGTCCCAATACCCGCCGGATCTCAAAGTCACCTATTTAGTTCCTAATTTCACCTAATTCTAACTATTTCAATATATGCATTACATTCCACAAATCATCAATCCATCACTCAATTCATTCATATTACCTCACTACACATGATTCACGCACATAATACATAACCTGCCTATATACATTGACCAATCATACAATGGCTCCATGTCACGAACCATATATTCCATTAATCGCAACATAAGATCAAAACATACTAAATCCACATTATCAATGCCAATCATATTCATCAATCGATTCTCAAACATCATCATCATGCAAATCAATTCTCAATCATTAAATCGCTATACCAAAGTAACTAGAACACATCAATCTCATAAACCACACAAACAAGTGTCATACATCAAGATACATAATGAATAGCATTAAATACAAGTCTTCATAAATTCCTTGACATCGGCTACCCGCTTGGCACACTCTCTGGGGCATCAATACCTTCCCTGTCATTGGTTACTAGAAGAAGAAAACCACAACAAGGGTGAGTATTTGAAATGTTGTAATTAATATAGAACGACAAATATAATAAGCATGAATATTTAATAACTTAATATCCTTATTATTATTATTAATTTACTGGTTTCCTTGTAACTATATAACTAGCTGTTCCATTTCATGATAATTCATATTCACTCAACCTTAATATAATTTCAAAATAATATAAACCACACATATATTGCATCCAACCTCATTAATATTCTCAATTCCATATCATACTGTCATCAAGCATCAAATCTACCATAAAACATTATTATTATTAATTCACAAATATCACAACTAACTCGCATAACATATCTGACTCCTAGTAATCCAGATACTACAAGATCGGCCTTCAGTTGGGGGTCTTACTTGATACCCCGTGAACCTTACTTAGCCCACCGAGCCCTGCTTGGCTCTCCTTATTAACCATTGGGCCCTACTTGACCACCGGGTAGCTCAACTAGATCACAAAGAACCACAGGAGTCGAAAACGAGGGGCACATCATACCATCGGCCATCCCACACCACATAAACACACATATACATATTCTATACACAATCCATCATCATCATGTTCTTATTTAATTGTCAAAAACTGACATTTATCAATTACATAGGGCAGCCACATCGACCCGACCCTTAAACACCATATTATAACATCTCAAGCATTATTATTTCATCAATTCCAATCAGTTATCTATGATTATAATGAGATACACAACAAGAGGCATCATCAATATTCATTTTAATTCACCATCCGCAACATACCATATATATATATATAGATATATATATATATAGTTCTCATAACAAATATCATCACTTTTACTCAATTAATCAATTATCCAGCTTATAATTTATGAATTCACTTTTCATTTAATTTGTTAATTACCAAACCATGCAAATAATTCTACATACACATAAGCATATATATAAAATCATTATCTAACTAATTTTCCTAACTTCTTGTAGCACATCAATAGTTTATAACTTATCCCGAGCCTAATATACATACCAATTCTAATTAATTACGATCCGAACACCTCTTTACCTTGATTCCATGCTTCTTCTAGTTGTTCATGGTGTCGGTCACGTCCTACGGTCACTTGATTCGCTTCCTGGCTTCCAAATCCAACACCCGCTTTGTCAATCGATCCTTCGGCACTCGTTCTGGCACCTACGGTCATCGAAACGCAAAATCCATTAGTAAATTGTCATCCACCTCATGCTACGATTAAGACCCAAGCTCCCCATGTCCATAAAATGCAAAATCCCAATCTTTCCCACCACATGAAATTCAGTTAGAAAGAGAAAGTGAAGAGAGAGAAAGGGAAAGCTTGAAATCAGGGTCCATCCATGGCCTACCTTGATCCTTGAAATCCAAAATGCAAGTAATCATAAGTTTCCACCACAATCCACTAGGTCTTAGCCACAAATCGCAAGGAGGAAGAAGAAAAGAGGAAGATAGTGTTTTGGGTTCAGTTTGCATGTCCTAATGCGTAATGTTTTAAAAACTGATCGTGACGTTGACGCTTCGCGTTAAAATGGCGCTATGCGTCAGGATTAAAATTTCACCCTGACGCTACACATCAGGCGGAATCTCTCATTTTCTATTTAAATTAATTTTAAACTTATTTATTTGTTTCCTTTCCTCTTATTATTATTATTTTAAGTCTAAATATATTTTTATTTATTTTTCTAATTATCAAATACCAGGGATGTTACACTACTTGAGTTGGACGATCTTGAGTAAGTGTCATTTTTAATATTTTATTGTAAACCTATTTGAACGTTTCAACATTCTCTACATGCTTTTGAACCATTAAGATCTTTGTCTTATCTTTTTTTCTTTATCTGTCTTCAGGGGTCAAAAAATCATGTGTACTCTCTGGTAGGATTTTGCAAAGCGATTTCACAAGTTCTTGGCAGATAAAGATGATGCACATTACGTTGTTCTTTTGCAGTTTGACATGATGAAAAAATAAAAAGGTATGTTTGGTGACTTTGTTCATAATAACACCCTTCCGAATAGGATTTGAAAACTTAAATTATTGACTTATCCATTTTTTCCATCTTTACAATTTTGAATTGCCATAGATATGATGTCAGTTTCTAATACTAATTACAGATCAAGATTGTTCATAAATTATCATGTTCCTGAAATTCAGACTTTTCTTGCAAGGTTAGAACTGTTTTGTCCTATACGAGCTTAACATTTAATGTTTTTTTTATGATTTCATTAAAGTTATTGTTTGTTTTATTAGGACTCAATCCTCCCAGATTTTGTCCGCTCAACAACTCATTCCTTTAATCAATCGTTCTCAAGTATCTCTTGAAGAAGACCTTTTTAACTTGACTTTCTTTAAATGTGTGGATGATATGAAGGATTTAAACAAGTAATTGGCACACAAACTTTTATATCGGTTTTTTTCTTCATTTGTCTTACTGTATTGATCCTTTGTTATCAATGTTTCTGTTTTTGTTATCATAGAGTGGTGTCTTTGTCACAGTTGGAAAGATTAAAGATATTGAAACAGAATACAATTGGTGTTACTGTGGTTGTGTTAAGTGTATGTATGAAGTCCAAGAGGATGATGACATGTATTTCTACAAAAAATTATAGAATGCATTTTGGGTTATATGTAACACCCCTATTTTTATTTTTATATTAAAATTTTAAAGGAATTAAATTATGGTTCTTTAGAACTTTTTAACCTACGTATTATTTATGATTTTTTGGAATTTTTTGGAATTTTGGAATTTTGGAATTTTTTTAATAAAATAATATTTTTTAAATAATTTTAAATTCATATAAGTGACTTAAATTAAAAATATTTATAAGAAAGTGAATTTAAATTATAAGAAAATTTCCTAAAATCCGTTTCAAGTAGACTTATCTAAAAATTATCGGTTTGAGAAAAATCTTGATTTTTTCCAATCGTTAAAAAATTGGAAACGTATCAATAAATTTTTATTAACAGAAAATTTTAGATTTTTAAAATTTCAGCTTTATATTACTTATTATAAAATTAGTGAGGACTGATATAATATCGCTAAATTTCAAAAAGGACTCATTTTGAATATTTAAAATATACCGAGTGAAGGGTTACTATTTGATTTAATAATTTTGCTGACAATTACTATGTAAATCACTGTGCATGTATGAAATTTTCAAAAGATGCACAGTAACCTGGAATAAAAAATTCAAAAATGCATAGTACTTTTATATTAAAATAATGGAATGCATAGTAAATTTTTTTCCTATAAATACTGAAGGATTTCTTCTTTAGAATTCACAATTTCAGATTAAGTTTTCTTAATATAGTAGTGCTAGTGAGATAGTGGTGGAAGTGAGAGAGAAAAGAAAAGTTTTTGGAGAGAAGGTTCTGCTAAAATCCTAAGGTAAGAATACTTCTCTTTTATATTTTTTGGGTTATTTTTATATCGTTTTTAGAAATCTGTTATTATACTGGAAATAATATTATTTTAAGTTACTATTCTGCATAGTAAATACTATTTCAATAGTAAATTACTATTTCAATAGTAAATTACTATTCAAATAGTAAATTACTATTTACTGTTACTATTTACCGTTACTATTCAATATTTACTATTTACTGTTACTATTCACGTTTTACTATTTACTGTTACTATTCACGTTTTACTATTTACTGTTACTATTCACGATTTACTATTTACTATTCACTATTCACTATTCACTATTCACTATTCACTATTCAAAATTTATCATTTCCGTTTTAAGTAGTAATCTTAATCTTCGTCTTATGCTTATACTGAAATAAGATTGGTATTAATATTTCTAGAAATCGGAGGCGCAAAGCAAATCCATTTTGGGTAACAATTCAAGGTAAGGGGGAGTGAGATAAGAGTATAATATGAAAAGACATAAGAATAATGGGAGGAGTTCCCTACTCCTTTTAAATTTAATAATATTATTATTTTAAAATATTAACTTTTTAACTTAATAATTTTAATAAATTTTAAATTAAATATCCGGTTTAACTAACTCTAACATACCTATGCAAGGACTTGGACCATTATGACCTATATGGACTGGACTATACCTATACAAGGACTTGAACCATTATGACCCATATGGACTGAACTATACCTATGCAAGGACTGGATTATATGGACTTACATATACCTATGCGAGGAATTGACCAAAATGACTCAAATTGACTATATTAATAATCATTAAACTTTGTATTATGATATGTATTAATGATATTAAATTGATTTGATTATGATTTGATTATGATTGATTGATTGATGATATTTAGTTATGATTGATATTGCTTGATTTTGATTGATGATATTGTAATGTGGAGTTTGAGCATATAGTGAGCATGACGGAAAGCTAAAATTCAGTAAGAATTTCTTACCTTACTCTTTAAATTTTATTATCTTTTATTCCTTCTTAGAAATTATTTTTATTAACTTTATTTTCAATATTTAGAATAAAAAAATTAGTATTTATTTTAGAAAGAAAACATTTTATGAGAATTTATTTAATTAAATCTTGAGTTAAAGAAAAATTTTGTAATTTTAAGT
Organism: Clitoria ternatea; assembly: GCA_037962975.1. Taxonomy (NCBI): domain Eukaryota; kingdom Viridiplantae; phylum Streptophyta; class Magnoliopsida; order Fabales; family Fabaceae; genus Clitoria; species Clitoria ternatea. The sequence continues at coordinate 259,002,037 of CM075669.1, forward strand.
ATTTTTGGTTAATAATTATTCTCTTTTAATAAAACAAATTTTTTTTAAAAAGAAAATTATTTTATTTTTCCAACTTAATAACTAAAGATATTTGAAAATAATTGAGATTCCTAAATTTGATTTTGTTAAGATTTAATTTGAGAAAGATTATGTAAAGTTTTATATGATAAAGTTTTTAGATATTTAAGGCTTAGAAACTCAATTTCAGTGAGATTTGAAAACTGTACCAAATTTATTTCTGTGAGACAGAAATTCAAAGAATTGAGAAAATGTACAGTTTATTGAAATGATATTGTAAACCTTTAAGGGATTTAATAATTGAGTTTCTAAAAGCCTTAACCAACTCAATACGCGAGTAGTTCATGCATCATGAATCATTAAAGTGAAATGAAATAATATTGTCTGGGGACGGATTATAGAAACCGAGGATACATTAGAGGAGACTTAATTACGAGCCTTGGGATGAGAGGGTGTGAAAGGGTGCTTCAGGGGACCTGGGGTAGCTCCCTAGTGTCGGGTACTTTCACAATAAAAACTTTCTCAATCTGACTAGTCTCTAAGTGTTTCCATGCCAGTTGAGCTGTTCATATTATTATTATCCGGACTTATGGAACAGTGTAAACTCCTGGTTGGCCCAGTGCAAATTAAAATTTAAGGGCCCACATATATAGATAAGTTATGATGAAGATATTGCATAACATTCATGCATTCATAATTGATTGTGTATGTGATTGTGATTGATATTATTATGTATTGGTTTGTGAAAACTCTTTGTTGCTTATGTCTTAATTGAGAATATTATATTCTGTTTTTCACTCCTTTCTCCGTGTTTTTGTTTCACATGTTTAAATTGATGATTCAGAGGGAAGGATCGAAGAATATCGGCAGTAAATATAGCACGTTCTAGAAAGGGAGCTCGGTATAAATACCGTGGTCCAATGAATAAATAATGTTAATAAGTAACTGCTTCTGGGCCATGGAGTTTCCTCTCTTTCTTATAATGTTTAATGTTTATTTTCTACGGATGAATGTACAAATACTTTATAAAGTTTTAATAATATTTGTGAGGTATTTCAGAAATAATGTATATAATTTATTCCGATAGTTTCTTTTTAACAATCATATCTTTAAAAAAAAATTACGAATTTTTCTAGAATTTATTAAGGTGTAACAGAGGGTGTTACAAAGTGGTATCAGAGCAGTTAATCCAATAGGCCTGGGGAAAAGGTCTATCTTGCTTTATCTGTAAACTCTGTATAGGTGATAGAGAATAGAATATCTGACTTGGTAGTAACTGTGATTGATGTGACAAATCTCAGTTACTGTGAAACGGGAAACTAATGGCTGGAAACGATCTTGCTGGAGTTGTAGAACGCTTAATCAATGCAATGGGAGCACGTGAAGGTCAAGGTAACGATGCCTTGAGAAGGCTGGACCTATTCGAAAAGCGTAATCCACCTCGTTTCAAGGGAGGATATAACCCTGATGGAGCACAAATCTGGATTCGAGAGATAGAGAAGATTTTTCGAGCATTGCAATGTAATGAAGCTGATAAGGTAGTCTTCGCTACTTATGCCTTATCTGAGGATGCCGAACATTGGTGGGATAGCATGCGTAGACAATTTGAAGTCAATGACGTGGAGATCACTTGGGATTATTTCAAAGATATGTTTCTGGAGAAATACTTTCCAGCTGATGTTAAAGAGAAAAGACAATTCAAATTCCTGTCGCTGACCCAAGGAAATATGACCGTTGGAGAGTACGCATCCAGGTTTGAAGAGCTATCTCGTTTTCATTCTCATTATAATGATGCTACTAATGAAAGAGATCGGTGTGCAAAGTTTGTAAATGGATTGCGGCCAGAAATTAAGGAAGCTATACGAATGCAGGAAATCCGTGAATTTTCTGTATTGGTAAATCGCTGCAGGATCTTTGAAGAAGATCATAAGGATAGAATGACCAAAAGTCGTGAGCCCATTCACAAGGCAGGAGAAATGAGAAGTGGAGGACCTCACCATCACCAAAGAAGAGACTTCAGAAGGAGTAAGCCTTACCAAGCGCCATTTTGCCGGTTTGGAGCATCATCTGTTCCTAACAGACCCCAAGCTTCAACTGGAAGCTATTACCCAACATCTGCACCAAATTTTAAATGTTTTATCTGTGGAGGACCCCATTTGAAAAGGGATTGTCCTAAAAACACTTATGTTTGTTTTAAGTGTAACAAACCAGGTCATCACATCAAGGATTGCCCAGAGATGAAGAGAGAAAACCCTGAAGGTGCAAGTACAAGCATAAATACTCAAGGAGGCGCGCACAGTGTAGTCGGAAGGCCGAAGGCAAAAGGAAAGGTTTTTGCAATCACTGGAGAAGAAGCATCTCATCCTGAATCCATGGTGGAAGGTAAGTGTATCATTAATAAGATTTCTTTAACTGTTATGTATGACTCAGGTGCATCACATTCCTTTATTGCCAATGACTGTGTAGAAAAACTAAAATTACCTGTGATAGAACTGCCATTTGACTTATCTGTACATACTCCTAGAAACAATCCCATTGTTACTTCTAAAGCCTGTTGGAAATGCCCTATTGTCATAGATGGTAGGGACTTTAAGGCCAATCTTTTCTGTTTACCCCTTTATGGCTTAGAAGTTATTATTGGACTAGATTGGTTGTCTGACAATCATGTTCTAATAGATTGTCATAATAAAACCATAATGTTTAAAGAACCAATGAATTTGAATCCTGAGGATTCGAGATTTCTAACCGCCAACCAAGTGAGTGCCTCTTTAAAAGGAGAGGCTCAAGGATTCATGCTATTGCTTTCAACGAAAGGAGAGCAAGAATCAAAAATAAAAAATCTGCCGGTTGTGTGTGAATTTCCTAATGTTTTTCCTGAAGATATCCCTGGTTTACCCCCAGAAAGAGATGTGGAATTTTCCATTGATCTAGTACCTGGAGTTGGACCCATTTCAATTGCACCATACCGAATGTCACCTCTAGAATTAGCAGAGTTGAAGAAACAACTTGAAGAGATGATAGAGAAGCAGTTTATACGACCCAGTGTATCCCCCTGGGGTGCACCAGTGTTATTGGTTAAGAAGAAGGATGGTAGCATGAGGTTGTGTGTAGATTATCGACAACTGAACAAGGTGACAATCAAGAACAGATATCCTCTACCAAGGATTAACAACTTGATGGATCAGCTGCGTGGTGCCACGGTGTTCTCCAAAATTGATTTGAGGTCTGGATACCATCAAATAAGGGTGAAGAAAGAAGATGTATCAAAAACTGCTTTTAGAACACGCTATGGCCATTACGAATATCTAGTAATGCCTTTTGGTGTAACTAATGCACCAGCCGTATTCATGGATTACATGAATAGGATTTTTCATCCATATCTAGATAAATTTGTAGTGGTGTTCATTGATGATATATTAGTGTACTCTAAAAGCAGAGAAGAACATGTTGAACATTTGAAGGTCGTGTTGGAAATCTTGAAAAAGAAACAACTGTATGCAAAGTTGTCGAAGTGTGAATTCTGGTTGGAAGAGGTGAACTTTTTAGGACATGTAATTAGTCAAGGAGGAATAGCTGTAGACCCTTCCAAGGTGGAGGCAGTTTTAAAATGGGAGAGACCAACCACGATCACTGAGATTAGAAGTTTCTTGGGCTTGGCTGGATACTATAGGAGATTCATTGAAGGATTTTCAAAGCTAGGATACCCATTGACCAAGTTAACACGAAAAGGACAACCTTTTGTGTGGACGACACAATGCGAGAATAGTTTTCAAGAGCTGAAAGATCGACTTACTTCTGCGCCGGTGTTAGTACTCCCTGATCCACATCGAAGTTTTGAAGTTTACTGTGATGTGTCTAAACAAGGACTAGGAAGTGTACTCATGCAAGACAAGAAGGTTGTAGCCTATGCGTCGCGCCAATTAAGGCACATGAGATTAACTACCCTACCCATGACTTAGAGTTAGCCGCTGTAGTTTTTGCCTTAAAGATTTGGAGGCATTATCTATACGGTGCAACATTCAATGTGTTTAGCGATCATAAGAGTCTCAAGTATTTATTCGACCAAAAAGAGTTAAACATGAGGCAACGGAGATGGATGGAGTTCTTAAAGGACTACGACTTTGAGTTGCAATACCATCCTGGAAAAGCGAACGTAGTAGCTGATGCTTTAAGTCGAAAGTCTCTACATACGTCCACAATGATGATTAAAGAGCTGGAATTAATAGAGAACTTCAGAGATCTTAACCTAGCAGTAAAGATTAATGCTAACAGCTACAGATTAGGAGCGTTGCAAGTGACAAGTGAATTCCTGAGACAAGTTTTAGAGGCTCAAAAAGAGGATGAATTCCTGCAAGAGAAGAAAGAACTCTTGAAACAAGGAAAAGAAGTCGAGTTCAATGTAAGAAGTGACCAATTGCTAAGGTATAAGGATCGAGTGTGTATCCCTAATCAAGAGGAGTTGAGGAAAGCAATTCTGGAAGAAGGCCATAAAAGTTATATGAGCATTCATCCCGGAGCTACTAAAATGTATCAAGATTTGAAGAAGTTATTTTGGTGGCCTGGAATGAAGAAAGCAGTGGCAGAGTATGTGGCTGCATGTCTAATTTGCCAAAAGGTTAAAGTAGAACACCAAAAACCCCCTGGAATGTTACAATCAATGGAAATACCAGAATGGAAATGAGATAGCATTACCATGGATTTTGTGACTTCTTTACCCAAAACTCCATTAGGACATGATTCAATATGGGTAATAGTTGATAGACTAACAAAGTCTGCCCACTTTATTCCCATCAATATTCGTTACTCTATGGAGAAGCTGGCAAAATTATACATCGAGGAGATTGTGAGATTGCATGGAATTCCTTCAAGTATCATTTCTGATCGGGACCCTCGTTTTACATCACAATTCTAGAAGAGCTTGCACAAGGCTTTGGGAACAAGACTGCGTCTAAGTTCAGCATATCATCCTCAGACGGATGGACAATCAGAAAGAACAATCCAATCTCTAGAGGACTTGTTACGAGCTTGTGTGTTAGAGCATAAAGGAAGTTGGAATCAATTCTTACCATATGTGGAGTTTACCTACAACAACAGTTTCCATGCTAGCATTGGCATGGCACCTTTTGAAGCATTATATGGAAGAAAATATAGGACCGCGCTATGTTGGTTTGAGACTGGTGAAAACTTGATGCTAGGACCAGAGTTGGTACAACAAACCACGGATAAAATCAAATAGTTCAGGAAAAGATGAAGGCAACACAGAGCAGGCAGAAAAGTTACTATGACAAAAGAAGATTGTAACACCTTCTGTTACACCTTAATAAATTCTAGAAAAATTCGTAATAATTTTTTTTTTTACTAAAGATATGTTTGTTAAAAAGAAACTATCGGAATAAATTATATACATTATTTCTAAAATACCTCAATATTATTAAAACTTTATAAAGTATTTGTACATTCATCCGAAGAAAATAAACATTAAACATTATAAGAAAGAGAGGAAACTCCATGGCCCAAGAGCAGTTGCCTAGTGACATTATTTATTCATTGGACCACGGTATTCATACCGAGCTCCCTTTCTAGAACGTGCTATATATACTGTCAATGTTCTTCGATCCTTCTCTCTGTACGAACCATTAATTTAAAACATATGAAACAAAAACATAGAGAAAGGAGTGAGAAACAGAATATAATATTCCCAAATGGGACATAAGCAATAAAGGGTTTTCACAAACTAGTATAATAATATCAATCACAATCACAAGCATAATCAATTTATGAATGTATGAATGATATGCCATATCTTCATCATAACTTATCTATATATGTGGGCCCCTTAAATTTTAATTTGCACTGGGCCAACCAGGAGTTTACACTGTTTCATAATTCCGGATAATAATAACATGAACAGCTCAACTGGCATGGAAACACTTAGAGACTAGTCAGATTGAAAAGGTTTTTATTGTGAAAGTACCCGACACTAGGGAGCTACCCCAGGTCCCCTGAAGCACCCTTTCACACCCTCTCATCCCAAGGCTCACAATTAAGCCTCCTCTAATGTATCCTCGGTTTCTATAATCCGTCCCCAGACAATATCATTTTGTTTCTCTTCGATGATTCATGATGCATGAACTACTCGCGTATTTAGTTGGTTAAGGCTTTTAGAAACTCAATTATATTATCAGGGCCTATGAATCACGACATAGCCACCCCAGTAAACTGTACTTTGTCAACTTCTCAAATACGCACATAGAATTTTAGTACAGTTCTTTTTCAAATCACAAATCAAATCTCCTTATAAATTTGAGTTTCAAAGCCTTAAATATATTTCACAACCTTCTTTATAAAAGTTTATAGGTCAATTCAAAATCAATTTCTAAAAACTCAAATTTGGAATTATCGATCTTTAAAACCTTAGTACTTGAAAATTTTGTGTAATATTCTTATACATTTAAATATTAAGTATATATATGTATTGAACCGTCCTTTACAAGGGATGTAAAGTTAAGATTCTGAAACAGCTCAAAATGTATATATGTAATGTCAATCTGATACAAGGCTGTGATACACAGATACGAATACGGGGTATCCTTGTGTGTTGTGGCGGAGTGCAATGTACTCTGGGGCGGTGTCACAGTCCGCCTGGAAGAGTCTTCTCTGCCTTGACACAATTGGGGGTGGTACCTGCAATTATTCTCCGACGCTCAAGTCAGTATTTCAGAATACTTGAAGACTTAGAAAGACAATCAGAGAGAATTATGCAAGTCCAAAAAGTAAGGTTCAGAATTGGGGGAGAGCCTTTATACCTTTTTGATAGAGGTTTATATACCTGTTACTGGTGCTCCATTATTGGTAGGACCCGTTCCTTATTTTCAGGCATAATGCTGAAAAGGTGGTGGGTCCCTGCGCCGTTTACAAGCACCATTATTGTAGTAGGTATCTCCACTTGTCTGGAAAGCGTTAATGCTTTATTATTTTATTGTTATTACCCTTTATGCGTGACAGCGTGATTCCCATTATTAACCTCTCAAGACAGAGTCAATCTCGTGCCGGGGTTGTGAGTATGGGCTCGCTACGCAGTATGGGAAATTCAACATTCCGCCAGTATTGAGCCTATGGCTTGGCGGAGTAATATACATTGGCGGAGTTATGAGCCTTGGCGGAGTATCATGCCTTGGCGGAGTGACATGCCTTGGCGGAGTAACATGCCTTGGCGGAGTAACATGCCTTGGCGGAGTTACTTGCCTTGGTCGTATATACTCCGTATAGAAACAATTATAATGTATTTGAAGCGTACTTCCCTCGTTCGAAATGCTGACCTGGCAAAGCATTAAAGCCATGCTCTTGGGGGCCGGTGTTAGGACCGGATCATGTATATATTAAAATAATTTCTCTTTCTTTTTCTTTTTGATAAACTAATTAAAAAAATCTAAATTTTAGTAAAGATATATACATATATATTAAAATATAAAAAGAGATTTCTAAAAACTTATGTAGTTTTATTGAAATCTAAGAAATTTCTTAAAAGTAATTTAAATAAAGATGAATAAGTAAATAAAGAAGTAGGAGATAAGTAAATTCTTACTGAATTTTAGCTTTCCGTCATGTTTGCTATATGCTCAAACTCCACAGTATAGGATTATCAATCATAATCAAACATTGTCAATCACAATCAAACATCATAAAACATAAATAAATATTAACAATCATAATCAAATCAAATAATTAAACATCAGTTATAAATATGATAATTTAAAATTTAATGATTATTTAAATTAATAAATTTTGTTTTAAGTTCTATGGTCAATTCCTCACATAGGTCTATGTAAATCCAAGATAGTCCAATCCTTGCATAGGTCTAGTTCAGTCCATATATGTCATAACAGTCCAAATCCTTGCATAGGTTCAGTCAAGTTCATAATAGTTCAAATCCTTGCATAGGTTCAATCCAGTCCGTATAGGTCATAATAGTTCAAGTTCTTAAATAATTATTTCAGATATTAAGTTACACAAGATGCTTAATTAATAACAATTATTATAAATTTTAAGTTAGAAGTTATTATTTTAAAATAATAATATTGTTATGTTTAAAAGGAGTAGGGGACTCCTCCCAATATTCTTATGTATTTTTATATTATACCTTTAATCTCACTCCCCCTTACCTTGATTTGCTACCAAAAGTGAATTCGCTCTGCGCCTCCAAGTTCTAACAAAATATTAATACTAACTTATTTCAGTATAAGCTTAAGATGAAAATTAAGATTGCTATCAGAATGATAAATAGTAAATGTGCATAGTAATAATAAATAGTAACGGTAAATGGTAAGTCATTACTAGTAACGGTAAATAGTAATTTTTGAATAGTAATAGTAAATAGTAAATTATGAATAGTAACTTTTTGAATAGTAGTGGTAAACGGTAAATCATGAACAATAACAGTGAATAGTAAATTTTGAATAGTAACGGTAAATAGTAAATTTTGAATAGTAACAGTGAATAGTAAATTGTGAATAGTAACTTTTTGATTAGTAGTGGTAAATGGTAAATCATGAACAATAACAGTGAATAGTAAATTTTGAATAGTAACGGTAAATAGTAAATTTTGAATAGTAACAGTAAATAGTAAAAATAACACAGCGATAATTTATTTTTACTATAGTAACTTATTCATAATAGTACTAGTATATCAATGGTTTAAGAGTGCTAAAAAAAATAAACTAAAATTATAAAAATAATATAGAAGAAAGTTATTACCTTACACCTCCGGCAGAACTTCTTTTTACCAAAAGAATTTACTCTCCACTAATTTCTTACGCACTATCTCTCTAGATTCTCTCTCTAATTTTTGTGTGGAAATGTTGTAAATGAGCCATCTATTTATAGGAAGAAAATTTCACTATTTAAGATTATTTAATTATTTATTTTACTATTCATGATGTAAGCGATGATGTAATTAAGCGATGATGTAAGCGATGATGTCGACAGTGGTATTTTGGTTATTAAATGAAAGGTTAAGGGTATTTTTGTCATTCTAAAAAAATGAAAAAATATAAAAATTCCAAAAATTTATAAATTATATAACAATCAAAAAGTTCTAAAGAACTATAATCAAATTCCTTTAAAATTTTATTTTAAATAATAAATAACGAAATTAGGGGTGTTACAAAGAAAGCCGCTCGAATTTCAAGAAGGCGATCATGTATTCTTGAAAGTCACACCTATGACTGGGGTCGGTCGGGCAATGAAATCTCGAAAACTAACTCCTAGATTTATCGGTCCATACCAAATAATTCATAAAGTTAGTCCCCTTGCTTACCAAATAGCATTACCACCTTTTCTTTCTAATATCCATAATATTTTTCATGTGTCAAACTTACGAAAGTATATATCTGATCCTACATATGTTATTGAACCTGATGTCATACAAGTTAAAGATAATCTTACATATGATGCACCACCTGTTAGAATAGGTGACAGAAGAATAAAACAATTAAGAGACAAGACAATTCCGCTTGTAAAGGTTATTTGGAGTGAAACGAGAGGAGAAGATGCTACATGGGAACTAGAAACTGAGATGAAAGAGTCTCATCCTCATTTGTTTTACTGATTAATGTAAATTTCGAGGACGAAATTTTCTAAGGGGAGTAGAGTTGTAACACCCCTATTTTTATTTTTATATTAAAATTTTGAAGGAATTAAATTATGGTTCTTTATAACTTTTTAACCTATGTATTATTTATGATTTTTTGGAATTTTGGAATTTTTTTAATAAAATAATATTTTTTTAAATAATTTTAAATTCATATAAGTGACTTAAATTACAAATATTTATAAGAAAGTGAATTTAAATTATAAGAAAATTTTCTAAAATCCGTTTCAAGTAGACTTATCTAAAAATTATCGGTTTGAGAAAAATCTTGATTTTTTCCAATCGTTAAAAAATTGGAAACGTATCAATAAATTTTTATTAATAGAAAATTTTAGATTTTTAAAATTTCAGCTTTATATTACTTATTATAAAATTAGTGAGGACTGATATAATATCGCTAAATTTCAAAAAGGACTCATTTTGAATATTTAAAATATACCGAGTGAAGGGTTACTATTTGATTTAATAATTTTGCCGACAATTACTATGCAAATCACTGTGCATGTATGAAATTTTCAAAAGATGCACAGTAACCTGGAATAAAAAATTCAAAAATGCATAGTACTTTTATATTAAAATAATGGAATGCATAGTAAATTTTTGGCTAAAAGGTAAAATTAGCCCCTAAGAAATATTCAATTTTGTTATAGCCCCCTATAATAATTTTTCCCAGTTTAAGACCCCTCTAATATTTTATTTAGTAGTATTAAACGCCTACTTTTAAAAAGTGCTGAGGTGGAGCCTGTCTTTTTGCCACTGGCTTCACACGTGGCATGTGACTCAGCCTCACAATGCTGATTATGATTAAATGGAGAATTAATTCAGATTAGTAAGGATTAATTGAGTTAATTATAATTGTTTATTAAAAGTAGAAAGGTTTCTTTCTTACTTCTTCTTTAGAATTCACAATTTCAGATTAAGTTTTCTTAATATAGTAGTGCTAGTGAGATAGTGGTGGAAGTGAGAGAGAGAAGAAAAGTTTTTGGAGAGAAGGTTCTGCCAAAATCCTAAGGTAAGAATACTTTTCTTTTATATTTTTTGGGTTATTTTTATATCGTTTTTAGAAATCTGTTATTATACTGGAAATAATATTATTTTAAGTTACTATATCTGCATAGTAAATACTATTTCAATAGTAAATTACTATTTCAATAGTAAATTACTATTCAAATAGTAAATTACTATTTACTGTTATTATTTACCGTTACTATTCATGATTTATTATTTACTGTTACTATTCACGTTTTACTATTTACTGTTACTATTCACGTTTTACTATTTACTGTTACTATTCATGATTTACTATTCACTATTCACTATTCAAAATTTATCATTTCTGTTTTAAGTAGTAATCTTAATCTTCGTCTTATGCTTATACTGAAATAAGATTGGTATTAATATTTCTAGAAATCGGAGGCGCAAAGCAAATCTATTTTGGGTAACAATTCAAGGTAAGGGGGAGTGAGATAAGAGTATAATATGAAAAGACATAAGAATAATGGGAGGAGTCCCCTACTCCTTTTAAATTTAATAATATTATTATTTTAAAATATTAACTTTTTAACTTAATAATTTTAATAAATTTAAATTAAATATCCGGTTTAACTAACTCTAACATACCTATGCAAGGACTTGGACCATTATGACCTATATGGACTGGACTATACCTATACAAGGACTTGAACCATTATGACCCATATGGACTGAACTATACCTATGCAAGGACTGGATTATATGGACTTACATATACCTATGCGAGGAATTGACCAAAATGACTCAAATTGAATATATTAATAATCATTAAACTTTGTATTATGATATGTATTAATGATATTTAATTGATTTGATTATGATTTGATTATGATTGATTGATTGATGATATTTAATTATGATTGATATTGCTTGATTTTGATTGATGATATTGTAATGTGGAGTTTGAGCATATAGTGAGCATGATGGAAAGCTAAAATTCAGTAAGAATTTCTTACCTTACTCTTTAAATTTTATTATCTTTTATTCCTTCTTAGAAATTATTTTTATTAACTTTATTTTCAATATTTAGAATAAAAAAAATTAGTATTTATTTTAGAAAGAAAACATTTTATGAGAATTTATTTAATTAAATCTTGAGTTAAAGAAAAATTTTGTAATTTTAAGTATTTTTGGTTAATAATTATTCTCTTTTAATAAAACAAATTTTTTTAAAAAAGAAAATTATTTTATTTTTCCAACTTAATAACTAAAGATATTTGAAAATAATTGAGATTCCTAAATTTGATTTTGTTAAGATTTAATTCGAGAAAGATTATGTAAAGTTTTATATGATAAAGTTTTTAGATATTTAAGGCTTAGAAACTCAATTTCAGTGAGATTTGAAAACTGTACCAAATTTATTTCTGTGAGACAGAAATTCAAAGAATTGAGAAAATGTACAGTTTATTGAAATGATATTGTAAACCTTTAAGGGATTTAATAATTGAGTTTCTAAAAGCCTTAACCAACTCAATACGCGAGTAATTCATGCATCATGAATCATTAAAGTGAAATGAAATAATATTGTCTGGGGACGGATTATAGAAACCGAGGATACATTAGAGGAGACTTAATTACGAGCCTTGGGATGAGAGGGTGTGAAAGGGTGCTTCAGGGGACCTGGGGTAGCTCCCTAGTGTCGGGTACTTTCACAATAAAAACTTTCTCAATCTGACTAGTCTCTAAGTGTTTCCATGCCAGTTGAGCTGTTCATATTATTATTATCCGGACTTATGGAACAGTGTAAACTCCTGGTTGGCCCAGTGCCAATTAAAATTTAAGGGCCCACATATATAGGTAAGTTATGATAAAGATATTGCATAACTTTCATGCATTCATAATTGATTGTGTATGTGATTGTGATTGATATTATTATGTATTGGTTTGTGAAAACCCTTTGTTGCTTATGTCTTAATTGAGAATATTATATTCTGTTTCTCACTCCTTTCTCCGTGTTTTTGTTTCACGTGTTTTAAATTGATGATTCAGAGGGAAGGATCGAAGAATATGGGCAGTAAATATAGCACGTTCTAGAAAGGGAGCTCGGTATGAATACCGTGGTCCAATGAATAAATAATGTTAATAAGTAACTGCTTCTGGGCCATGGAGTTTCCTCTCTTTCTTATAATGTTTAATGTTTATTTTCTTCGGATGAATGTACAAATACTTTATAAAGTTTTAATAATATTTGTGAGGTATTTCAGAAATAATGTATATAATTTATTCCGATAGTTTCTTTTTAACAATCATATCTTTAAAAAAAATTACGAATTTTTCTAGAATTTATTAAGGTGTAAAAGAGGGTGTTACGTTATATATTATGAGGTATATGAAAACGACATCTTTGTTATTTTTTATTTATTTACTCCTGCTATTTTGTTTTAGTATACATCACTTACTAATTCCTTAAATATATATTGTTTTAAGTTATTGTATACATCTAAGGGTGGCTGACGAATCTAGATCTGCGTCATTTATTATGTTTGACAAGGAAGCTTTTAATTTTTTTTGGCTATTTCTGTTGATGATCTCAAAAAATTTGCTGCCAGAGTATTTTTCTTCTCTATTTTTTTAGTTTTTATATGTGCTTTATACTTCCAATTATAGATCATAGATTCTAGATTACATATGCATTATTTAAAAAAAACCATAATGGTGCCTACATAACTACCCGGAATATAGGGAGAAGATAAGAACGTCTTTCCTGAAGAACTTGATGCACTCAAGGAGAATAAGATTATTTTCAAAGTACAGGTTAAATTGCAGGACCCCTCCTCACTCTTCTGTATGTCATTCATGTATTGAAAATATGTGGTGATATAAATCTCCTTTTGGCCTTTGAAAAAATACAAAGTTGATGAGGTATAATCTTTCCTTGTGATTGTCTTTTCTTTTCTTATAAATCTTCAAAATGTATGTTAGAGTTCTTATGATAACTCTTTCTATTTTTATTTCAACTTTAACAATCTTCTTTTTCCATTGGAAATTTTGAGTTGCTCACCACTACTGTAGATTCTTTTGATGTTGCAAGGGTATGAGATTCCCTATAATACATTTTTTACATGTCCTTTATTTAAAATAAAATTAGTAGTATCATTAAATCAGTTTTTTGGTTGAGTAGCATACCCTTTCAGAATCATATGACACAATTATTGACATGGGAATCTCCAACTTCCTCACTCCAAAAAAAGTTAAATCTAGTCAAGAGTGGAATGCTCAGTGTTCAGAACAGAATAACAAGGATCTAGATTTCCAGTCATCTAACAAAATTCATAAGGTGTCTAAGAAAGATTAGGATGAATCATTAAATTTGGGTTCTGAATTCCTATAACCTATTAGGATGTTGGGTTTTTTAGTTATTTGGCATGGACCAGTTGTTTAAAGATTTAGAGTATTTTACATTGCTTTTATTTCCCTCAAAAATTATTGTTTTATGATGTTTGATATTTTGGTTTCCTACTTTCATTTAGGAATATTAAATATTGTGTCTTCCATATTTTGGTAGGCATTTTTTTGGATGTACAAAATTACCAATGTGTGTCCTCATGCTAGAAGTTTCATGTCTTCAGTTTTCGGGTTAGTATGTTTTCTTCTAATCCCCACCATATAATTGCAGAGTTGCTGATCAAAAAATAATATATGTAAAATAACATTAATAAGTAATGGTTAGTTTGTCACTGCAAAAGAACTAAATAAATTTAATAGATCAACCTCAACCAACACCGCATATGTAAAATCGGTTTTTCTTGTTGTTCATCCTGCTATATCAATAAAAAAATGTTGAACCTAACTATTTATTGAGAAAACTTTAATCATCATTTTTGTATGCAGCAACTCTTCTTATAACTTTGGGTCTAATATGACGTACCTTAGCACCAAAAGATTAAGCAAATTTTTTAAAAGTTGAACTTGATATTATTCAGAAAACTAAGTCAAATTGGTTATTTTACAACACAATTAGTAATACATATATAGCTCTCTAACTCTAAACTGGAAGTTTCTTTTAATGCCTACCCCATGATGTGTAATGATCTAATTTGGGTATTGGATCAAGTTGGAAATAAACTTACCCCACTATTTATCCAAGTTATAAACGACTAATAAAATCGATTCATATAAAATTTCAATCTCAGATTAAAATAATAATACTATATAATTATATTTTCTTTGTAAAAGATGTCATACAACCGAAACAATAATTGTCATTACATGTATTGTCTTTCCTTATCAATTCAAACCTTAACTATCACATTGCCTTTCTGTTTCTAACATTTATTGAAACAATAAAAAACAAAAGAATATTACAAATTATTATTATAACCTTTTAGTTTCTTATCCTTATCAATCTAAACCTTAACCATCCCATTGTCTTTCTATTTCTTCAGCCACAAATTTGTTAGACATATTGCACCATTGATAGCATTGAGAAAAAAATGGCAAGGTTCAACCGAGCAATGCAGATTCAAAACAAGAGGAACAACTTTGGTTCTTCTACTTCTGTTCATGGACATTCCTAAGGTAACCAAAAGTTTGGGATTACTTTCCATAGTATTCCTTTTTATGAGTTTCATATATTCATATTAACATTATGCCCATCATTTTTTAAAATGACAGGTCAAGATGATAATGGAAGCAATGTTCATACAAGAAGTGGAAATGAGAACTTACCCCGTACAAAAGGTTGGATGCAATAAATTTAAACTTATGCGTTATGTGCTCAATGTGATTTATTCAAACACTTATGAGGATAAATTGTTTCTCCAGACAAAAATAACGAAGGACCCATACTGTCCTTAAGAGGAATGATTATGAAAGGTAAAGAGATACATGCTAAAAATATAAATTTAAAATGCAAGTAGTATGTATTACCCTTTTTGTCATATTTTCTTTTATTCATTCGAGAGTCTCCTTCATAGATAATGTGCAACTATTTTAATTTTCATAATTAAATATAAAAATTATATAAAATGATTATTAATAATTCATATATCTATAATTTTTTATATTTCTTTTACCAACAGTTGAATGTTTCAATTAGTTCATGTTTAATTTTTTTTAAATAAGATCTCAAATTTAAATTTTGTTTATGTAATAATCTCGTTAAAAGAGCTATGTAAATATTTTTGTTTAGTTTCCGATAAAAAAATATTGGTAGTTAAACTTAAAAAAATATATTTATATTTTAAAACTATACTTTTAGGTAAGTGGGGTGTCCATGTTCATTTACATTTAGAAAAAAACTCTTTATTTGATAATATTAAATCATCATTAATTTAGTCCTGAAAAAAATGTTATCAAATAAGATCATCAAACATGTGAGTATTATGTCAATAACTTAGTTAATGAAAATTGAAGTGACATATTAAGTGTTCATATTATAGTTACTGTCCACCACTGACAGAAAATTAACAGTGCCAATTAATATTCAGAGAATTTATTTAATGATCAAATTTTTTGAGTACTGAATTAGTGACAACTTAAATCTGGAGGATAAGAATGAGTTTCTCCCACGTTTACTATTTGGTCAAGTATGCATGGCCCCTTAACATCCACCCTGACAAACAGTTGCCGATAGTTGGTCCTACCATTTTCTATCTTATTTTCCTTTTCAAAACTGGCAAAATACATAAGGTATCACTTTGTTCCATCACGATGTTACCTGATTTAATTAGGAAACAATTAATACTTGTGACTTGTGAGTTTTTGTTTGTGGGTATACATATTGACTATCAGACACTTATGAGAAATGTTTTTTTTATATATATAAAAATGAGAGATTAAAATCATTTAAAAAATTACATGATTTTTTATAGAATATACATAACTGTCAAATTACTCTTTTCATTCTCATTTAAATAAAGATAAAATATTTATATGCTAAATTACCTTCTTCAAACACTAATGAGGACTTGCGTGTTTGAAAAATTTCAAATGTCAGTGCTAAACTCGAGATTTTCATGATAGGCAACAGAGACGTCAAATTTCCCTTCATAAAGAATAGTCTCGAGAAGGGATTAATTTGCATCACTGCTTCAATCACCAATCGCTACCATGCTATTCTCAGCTTCACATCATATATGTCATGAGATTAATTCATCGATATAATATTCAACACCTGACTTATTGATTTTTATACAATCACACGTGAAATGTATTGAGGACACAAATCTGATCCGCCTATAAATTCTCATGCATGTGTATAACTCAACAAGTCACAACCAAAAACAACTCAACATCTTTCACAAATCTAAGGCTGAGTGATTGGTTGGTCTATCAAGCTTAATCGATCCATTTATAAATTTTAGTGGTTATAAAATTATGTTAAAATAATAATATTTAGATCTTTGATTCTCTTTAACTAAAGAAAATAAAGTTTTTTTTTATTCTTAGTTATTCTCTAAATTTTTAGTCATCTATAATTAGAGATAACAATTCCTTCGTATTTTTATTTTTATCTCTAACTTGTTAGATATTTTTAGAAAATAGTATATATGTTGTTTTCTCTTTTCATAAAAAGCATAATAGCGTATTCAGTTGATTTTCTTTTATATTATTAGTTTTTAAACTATTTCCTTCAATTTATCAAAATTCATTACCCTTAGTGTCTGGTGAAGTGACAATGCTGGTTTCTTTAGAGGCTTTGGCGATGGCAGGTGCGAGTTATGTGGAAAGTGGCATGGACGTTGAAGAATGGGAAAACACAGATTTTGAGCAGAATCCACCACCCCATTTAATGTCTGAAGAATGTTATAAGGAACAATATCTCACCCTCACAAATGATCAAGATAGGAATGGGAAAACTAATAATAAGAGGGCGCCGGAATGTATGGGAGCAATTGTAACATTATGCATGATAATTATTGATATATGCAGAAAAGGGTTCAAGTCCTTGTGGATTAACAATTTAAGGTATTGCATCTTTATGGCCAACAAGAATGGCACTTAGGGGCATGGCCTATTATGTTGTATCATCATCATTTAGGGGCCCAAATTTTTTGGCAAATGAAGAGCTACTCCCTACTGGTATAGTTAAATGTACCACTTTTTCTTGGTGAGACAAGCTATTCCTACTGGGAAATGGAAATGAATAGAGTGAGACATTAATTAGTACATTATACGCATCAAAATCTCTACATTATTCTACATTTTACTTTTCAAATAAAAATAATAAACCACAAACTTGTCTATATTGTGTGTGTGTATAATTTTTACACGTAGATATTATTGCGCTTAAGAATATGGAGAAAATTTTGGCTGATAAGTTCTTATGTGTGTTATTATATACTAGGTTATATTCGAATAACGATTCCAAAATATTGAGACAATTGCAAAATGATCCATGATCCATATATATATATTGGTAAACTGATCCATATATATTTTAAGACTGCAGTAACTTGAAAAGAAACTCGAACTATCGAATATCCTTTCATACACTTAGCAATAGCATTAGGCAATGAAGTCCATGAAAGAGAGGGAGAAATTTAAGATTCATGAAGGAACTTTATAAGAAAAATCGAATGCAAAACTCTTCTCAAAGCATTGGATATGGAACCAATTACGGACTAGACTCTAAATACATGTTTTCAATTTCATATTGTTTCAGAAAAGACCAAATCAAATTTACACCATTATAACATCCCCGGTCTCAGGTGAAGTTAATTAGTTGAATATCCTGAACTTGCGTGTGAAATTTCATGCTAATACAATGGCTTAACTCCAACATTTTGTAACGTAATCATAGATATATTTATGAATAAAAATATCATGTAATATATTATTTTATATATTATAAAAAAATCAATACTTGAATATCTTTATAAGATAAGCACTATAATAAGCATTTTTATTTAATTATATATAATATAAAATGAGAAAATTTACAAAGAAATTTTTTTTCCATTTCAGTTTTTAATTTTTTCTATTATATATATTTTCAAGTGAAGAAAAAATCAATAAATTTGAAATAAATAAAATTATTTACCAATATTAAGTTTAATAAATAGATATATAAAATAAATATTAATATGTAAATAGTTTAAAGTATATACATTGTAAAAAAAATGGACAAACAATTTTTTTCATAAATTGAAACAAATACAAACTATAATTGAAAACATTATAGGATCAACCAAATGATTGCAAAAGGAATAAAAGAGAATGAAGAAACAAAAAGTTACCTCCATATATATAAAAAAGGGATGTATCTTATAAAAAAAGTTGTTTTAGCAAAAAATAAGAGACAAATTTAAACAGTACAACCATACATAGATGGTCATAATTATAAATTTTTCAAAGTTACATTATCAATATATTTTAATCTTGACCATTCACAATAAGATATAACGATTAACGATTTAGATTTTTATCAAAATTATTTATGATATATATGACAAGAAAGACATACTAATCTAAATAACTTATACTCAATCTTTAACATAATCCTTTTATTTACAGGCAGTATCTTAATTGATAGGTACTCTGGTATCAGGATCAATGCTCAAAGCTTATCAAGCACCTTTTAACAATGAATTCCTAATTTACTTGAAAATACTGCACACCACAAGAACCGGTGGAACATCAAAATTATAAGCTCTTTTCCTCCCTTTTTTACAGATGGAAAACAAGAAAAATTGCTTCTCTATGCAAGCTTAACCCATCAAAAATGGTTGATGTACATCTTACCACATAAATAGTTCAATTTACGGATCCTGTCATCTTCCACCAGACAACTCAATGGCATCTTGATTATAGAATGAATCTTCTCCCCAGTCAAATCTTCTTTGCAATCTCTCATATTCTTGCCTCCGATTGACCTCCACATGCTGCCACTCCTCCCACCTTTCAGCTAACCCTTCTCCTTCTAGCATTCTTACAACCTCAGACATTGGTGGACGGTCCTCTGGTGTTGCTTGCGTGCATAGTAATGCAACTTGTATCATCATTTCTACTTCTTGTATGTTGTAATTTTTATTTAGGTTGCGGTCAACAATAGCATCAAGCCTTTTCTCCCGTTCTAATTTCTTAACCTATAGAGCACAAAAATATAGTAAAAACAGTAACCAACAAGTATAAACTGATGAGTATTAATTTTTTATAATGACTAATAAAAGCAACATGAACGCCAAGCAAAACTATACAAAACACTGTAGTTCACCTTTCCTTTATAGACAAGGCACGTGTTCTCTAAAATGTCAAAAGCATTACATCATATCATATCATATATAAAGAACAAACTTCACTCATCTCCAACTTGATAAAAGTGCTCAGGTACAGCTATAAATACAATACAATAACTTCTTTAGCTCACTGCAACCAATACTCCCATCTTAAGCTATGTTTGAGAAAGCAGAAAGTTAATTTGTATTTTGTTGAAAACTATGGTTAAATTAACTTCTGGAATCAAAAGCATTCGGTGAAGTTAACTGCTGATAACTATAAAAGCCACAAAAAACGATGTTTATATAAATTTTATTTTATAGGTAAAAAGTATCTTTTTAGGTAATTATAGCTTGTTTCTTAATTTAGAGCTGTTAACTGTTTTTTGGTTACGAACTCATATTTTGTTTATGTACCAAAAAAACTCATTTGTTTAAAGATCAAATATTTTGATAAAAACTAAAAACCAATTTAAATATTTAATAATTAAAAGGATGAATTATTGAACAGAGTAATATTAAATAAGGTGGTGAAACCTAGTTAATGTTACCCTCCACCAAACCGCCCAAGAGGTATACACAACTTCCAAGCATGGCAAAGACATAAAGGAGTATTTATATTAGAAAGAGGTCTTACATGGTCAAGTAATAGTACATCATCTTCCTCTTCTAGGCGTGAAAAGTCAATTGCTCGTTGACCTGTAACAAGCTCCAAAAGCATGATTCCATAACCAAAAACATCAGTCCTTTCTGAAGATTTTCCGGTGGACAAATATTCTGGAGCTATGTGGCCCATTGTGCCACGAACTTGAGTTGTCACATTAGTTTTTCGAACATCAACTAATTTTGCCAGACCAAAATCACCAACAACTGCCTCAAAATCTTCATCTAGCAGTACATTAGCTGCCTTCACATCCCGGTGAATGATCTTAGGATTGCAATGCTCATGAAGATATTCTAGGCCACGGGCTGTTCCTAGAGCCACTCGTTTTCTTGTAGGCCAATCCAAAACAGGTTCCCCAGGTTTGAGTTCTGCATTAGTATTCATGTGGTAAAATACCACTGTAAAAGATGCCAAACTTTACATGCAGATAAAACAAAAGCATGCAAATCAAATCTACCCACGCATTAAACAAGAATAAATGAATCATATTATTTATATTGTTATTTAATATCTATGTCAAATTATGCTTTTAGGATTTAAATAAAGCATATAAATCTGAATATTTTAATTATATTGCCCAGCATAATGGCAGCCAGAATGCACATATCTGATTGATTTTTCACATCTTGTTTGATTTCACTCTCACAAAATAATAATTTATTTAAGGAACTTTTATTTTATAAACTGGCCAGCCAGAAAAGGTGAGTCACAAACAGCATTTCATATAAGTTATGTTGAACAGTAAAAATACCCGGACATTATCACAAAACCAGTGAAAATGTGCAAAAACAGATCTAGACTGATTTCAAATACCAGCTCTGCAACACTAACAAATATTAGTGCTTGATTGGATCAAAAGTCAACTCAAGATAAGGGTTTGGTTTGGTCTTCAACAATGGTTTGTGGATTTCCAGTTATGAGTTAATTTTAATTAATCATAGGTATCCTCTGTACAACTGAGTCTATAAGCAATCTTATTCAGGGTTTGGTCATAATTAAAGCTCTTTATCCCTCCTGAAGAATATGTTTAGTGAGAATCAAATCCAAGAGTTATTCCCACAACTCAGTCCGTGTCATCAACTAAACCACAACTATTGAAATAAATAAATAGAAGGAAAATGTGATAATGCTGATTCTCCAATATGTTATTCTCTCCTATGTCATTTGAACTTTCCACAATGGCATATATCCTGAAAAGTATAGTTCAAATATTTTGAATGCTTTCTTCACCCAATTAATTTCTTGAAATGTTTAAAATGATAATATAACTGAAATAAAATTAAAAAAAAAAACCCACTATGATTATATTCAACAATCTGAAATCTGCATGGCCATTCAGTTCCAGTTACAAAATAAATAATACTTTCTCTTTTGTGTATTGAATACTTAGTACACCAGGGATGCCAATATGCATTGTAACTTCATACCTCGTAGACGATAAGCAACACTTAAGTTCTGCATGAAAGGATAAACTAGTAGACGCTCGGTTGGGGTAGTACAAAATCCAATCAGCCGTAACAGATTCCTGTGCACAGCTACACTTATCATCTCAACTTCACGCTGGAAAGCTGCATCTCCCCCTGGACTTTCATAATCAGTTAACCTTTTGACAGCAACTTTTGTGTTATCAGCAAGAACACCTTTATAAACCTTGCCAAAGCCTCCCTGTCCTAAAACATTTTTCTCACTGAAGTTGTCTGTAGCTATCTGTAGTTCTCTCCATGCAAATCTTTTCAGTTGACCAAATGCAATTCGCCTATCTACTTCACCTGATGAAACAGGAAAAATATAATGATAGAATAATAGATAGTATAAAGTTAGCATTAGCATTTTTAAAAAGGAAAGTTTAAACCAATCTCAATTTCAATGCAGTTATTACATTATTTCAATGAGCATTCACAATTAAAAGATTACATAATAGGTATCACCTCAAAATTTGATCATATCCCACACTCATTGCACATGAAAGGCTTAGAGACTAGAGTACTAGAGAGTATACAGAAAAAAGAGAGAAGAAACCATGACCAAAACATATTGGCAATAAGACAAACCAGATACTTGAAGAACCAAAACTAGCAAATATCATATTAAATCATAGATTTACAGTAGTGAATCATTTTGAAACTGAATGCAGAGGCAGAGCTTCCAGATCAATATTTTTGAATGCTACAACAACATAATACTAACATATGTATCCAATTTTAGTTAAGAAAAGCTCCACACAATAATATTGCAATCTAAACAACAAACTCAAACCTGCAACATCTACAAAAACTTCACGCTTGTAGCCTTTGTGTCTACCCTTACACCAAAAGAACAGCAGACCACCGAGGAAAAGGACAACCACTAACCCTATAATAACTCCAATTATCAAGCCAATTTTAGGCTTATGTGATGAACCTGCCAAGGTAAGAAAATTAATATTCAGCTTGTAGCCAAGAGAAAGGCATGAGAAATAGATAAAAACACATTAAAAAAGGACCAAATAAATATTCCAATCAAATAACCTTGATCTACATTATCAGATGCACAAGGTCGATGATAATTCACACCACAGTTCAAGTTATTTCCAGTGAAACTGCAATAGGAAGCACAGTTAAAAAATAGTGGTATGTAATGGTATATATTGAAAACAGGAAAGCGTCTCATGCGTCCTAAATTCAAATATTCCATTCAGGGACTCCATAGGCAAGAAGGCATATGATCACATTGGATAAAAAGGGAAACAAAACCAGTTTCAAAACTGGTATATAAGTGAAACCTGTGTTTTTAACCACCATCAAACAATAAAAATGAAGCATTTTGTTTATCATTATTGCTCCTGTGTTGTTTGTCGCACTTATGATGTTTCCTCAATATGTTATGGATTGCCTTTGACCAAGAGGTTGAGAGTTCAATCCTCAATACCCTATTACTCTCATCTTAAATCAACTCGCAGCACAAAACATTGATGGGCAAAGGCTTTGTCCATGTTTTGGGATCAAAAACATGATAAAGCCAATTAGAAGATACAAGTAACACCATTTAGGGACTTGCAAGGAAAATCCTAAGCTTTTTAGTGTGACTGATTTCATAGTTCTTTTCGTATTTCCTTAATAATGTGAATAGAAACTCCACTCCAACAACCATGGTTCAACAGCACTAATCAGGAGTTTACGTCCAATAAATCCTATTTCCAAGAAACTAGAAATATAGAAAGTGGTCAAACTGTGAGAACTGCACCAAATCTGATGAAACAAAATATGTTTATCAATCTTTAAAATGAAAATAATTAAGTGGACCTAGAAATGACAATTAGAATAATTCACAACTACTTGATTGAAAATTGTTAGTATTGTAAAATGAGATTCTATGAGTTCTTTGGATGTATGTGATGACTTTTCAAGTGCTTCAAGGGGACACATGGTGCTTTAAATTATCGCATACTAATCTAATACTAATTTTACCATCCGTACTTGTATTTAGGAACTTCGAATAACTGGTCTGGAATTTGACCATTCAGATTATTTGAATCAAGTAGACTGCAAAACAGGTGTTCAAACAATCAATCAGATACTAAATTTATGAAATATATTTTAAAAATAACCTGCAAAGTTCTAGAAACCATTATTTCACATACATATTGATCAAGCTTGGAAGACTGGCGAGTGATTCAGGAATAGTCCCACTGAGATTGTTCTGACTCAATGTTCTGGTTGCAAGACCCAAAAAAAAGTAACTTTAAGCATTACACAATAAAAATACATGCTAAGACTCAAAAAATATCTGTAAATCCTAGTCACGAGAAAGCCATACTTACAAGAATTGAAGCTTTTTAAGATTACCAAGGGAAGGTGGTATTTCTCCAGTTAATCTGTTGTTTTCCAAATCCAATCTGACCAAACTCGTCAGGTTTCCTATCTCTTTTGGTATGTCCCCAGTGATACCATTCCCTTGCAAAGAACTGCATGATAAAAAGCATAATATACATCAACTGTTACACCCTTTTTTTGTTGATGGCAAATATTTATTAGAAAAAAACATCCCAGCAAACATAATTAAACAAAAGCATAATCTACTGTGATCCCCCCCCCCCCCAGTTGTAATATAACAAGAGTGTACTCATGAACAATGGAACATTATTCAAACCCACAAAATTCACTGTAGGCTACCAATAACTTTCCAAAAATAAGATAATTAACTATAATGAAAAGATATATCTAAATCACCAATACTTAACAAGAGTATCTGCTAAAATCAAGACATTCACTTCAGATAATGACTACAATTCATAAGAAGCATATAAAATGACAATTGAAAAAGGTTCAAATTGTTAAAAATGCAACAGTTACATCCTGTGTGTGTGTAATTTCACATAATAATGCTTGAATGCAGCAATTCGAGAATGATAAGACTAACCAATAAAGCTAGCGGGGGAGAAATTGGGGGGGGGGGGGGGGGGGGGGTGCAAGAACAATGTAAACAACTGATTTTTAATAACCAAAAAACTGAAGTTATAACTTCTCAATCATCTAAAACTGAGGGATGAGAAAGCCAAAAGTATCTATAGCATTAGGGGTTTGGCTGAGATTGTGTGGATATTTTGTGATATAAATACTTACAGAGCTGTAAGGTATTTTAGAACTCCTATTCTTGGGGTCAAGTATCCTGTGAACCCCATCAATGCTAGTGACCTGCAATTAAGCAATTTGTATAATTATGTAGTATGCACAAATTCAAAGTAGACAATGTGAATATTTAAGTTCCTACAAACATCAAAGGTAAATGACTAACTAGCAACAACAGCCAAAGTCTTCAGTAAATCAAATAACTGAAAGAAAACAATCAATAAAATATCTTACACTTGATTGACATTGTTGTTTCCGTCACAGTAAACACGTGACCAAGTACAAGGGTTCACTTGATTTGAATTCCAGTCAGTAAGCTGGTCAGCTGAAGCATTCAATGATGACCTCAATGCATACAGTGCATCACCTGAAATGTACCAGAACATTACACACCAGCTAGAACCAGGAACAAGAGTCCAAACCCACAGAAGCCTCTTGGAAGAATACGAGGTATTCATTCAATTCTGTTAATAAATAGCTGTATGTTTCTATGTATTCCTCATAAACGAATGCACATTGAAGTTAGAAAAACTATGTTTTACCCATTCCCCACAATAAGAAAACGAATGCATCTATGTTTGGCAGTTAAAATTGATATTAATTATATGCTTTTCTGATGGGTTGAGTGCCATAGGAACAGAAGGTTGTACCTTGAGGATCAGGCAGCACAAAAAAACACAAGCAGCCCAATAGCAATAGCACAAATAAGAAGTCCATTTCTGCAGGCATCAACCACTGATACAGTGTCCATGATAATCAATTATCATATGAGCAACCCCCATCACTGCAGTGCAGAATCATTGAAAAATTAAGCTGTGAAAATTGAAAAAAGAGCCCTAAATGTCGTACAAAGTTAAACAATATGAAACAAATAACTAGAGAGACAAAAACATTGCTTATTGTGATACAACTATACAAATACAAGGAATATACAATCAACCATGCAGTTAATCCTGTCAAAGGAAATAGGAAGAGTATGTTTGATAGGAAGATTAGAATGGGCCATGTCATGAGAAGACAATCAAGACATGGTGTTCTGTTTTATGTTTAGTTCCAAAGCAAACAGAACAAAACCTTCTTGTTTCAATCCATTCTGGCGTCTTACTGCAACAGAGAGAAGACCACATAGCTACTGATAAAAAAACTATTCAGCGATTTGGATAAGCAATGCAAAGCTAGAGAAGCAGGCTAAACTATTTGTTTCCCTCACTCTCCCCCCAAAAGGCAAAGACGGTCTACAAAAATCAATCACTCTGAATCTGGGAACCAATCTAGTTGCTAATTAAAAAGGAGGTCAATAACCAGTTCATCTTAGCGAGTGGAAATACGAATATGGCTCGATTGACAACCGGTTACACTTAATCTTATCCTAAAACGGAAAAAAAAGTGTAGTCGGCCAAAAAACATTCTCGGACACAACGAATTCACTGATCTTGTCATAGAAAAAGTGCAGAAACAATTGTAATAAATCAGTAAATCAACAATCTAATTCTATCTGTAATAATTGTAATAGCACAGAGGATATTTTCTTTACCATTACAAATTTCCATTTATAGGAGTCACCGCAAAACACTACTCTAGTCCAATCTAAAGAAACGCGCAAGATCCATTCATAAACAACAAACACTAGACTCATAAACTGCGAAGAAACAATCACAAATAAGCGTAATAATAAAAACAAAACAAAACACCGTTGTAATCGGGAACAGACGAAACAAACCTAATCCACAAAAAAAGAAGAATTCCAGATACATCAATTAGATGCCAAGAAAATCATAGCGCGGGAGTCAAGCAGGCGCCGGAAAAGGACAAAAAGTGATGATTTAAAAAATCGAGAATCGGAATCTGGTAAGAGAACAGTGGATGAAGTTGGAGTTGGAGTAATAGAAGAAAAGGGTTGGTTAGTGAAGAGGAAGAGTGAGAGTGAAGTGTTGAAAAGAGACTCACGTAGCTGGTTGGCAGAATGGGAGAAACTGGCGGTGTCTCTGGAACCGAACCTTCTATCCCTTCTTTCTCTTGGTTGCTTTGTTGGAATAGTAATAATATGGTTTGTGTTGCTTTACTAGACTTTGACTATCTGTCTCGTGCCTCTGCGCTCCCAAGCTTGCAATAATTATTGGCACTCTCCCATTGGACTGGGCCACGCTGGTCTCCAATTCCACTTTTATTGCTTTGAACATCTCATCTCCACTGTTTCATGTCGAGATCTTTCAGCTTCCACCCACGCTTTCATAATTAACATTTTCTTCAACTAAATTCCCTATTTTAATTAAACTCGTTGATTTTTCAAAGAGTTTGGTGGTTGATCTCAACTAATTAAGATTGAGTTTAAGCCCGTAAACACAAATTTTTACCAATAAATATAATATTTCTAATTAGATTTTCTACTTTTAAGTCATTTAACCTCCATCATTCTTACATAACTAGAATCACCCAATTACCTAATTTAAAACAAATTACAAAATTTAGTTATTTTAATTAGATATATTACATTTACGAATTATTCATGTTATACAACCTTTCTTTCATAATACAAAAATTTAAATGATTTTATTTTAAATAAGAGATATTGATATTTGATGGTATATTAAAATGAATATCTATTATACCTTTAATTTATGAGATAAATATTTGCTTTTATATTATCATTTCAATAAGTTAATATTAGACGTATATTTAGAAAATATATATATATTTATGATAAATCAACAAAAATAAATATTTCTTTTTTATGATTTGATTAATACTACAATATAATTGTACTTCCAGACCAAATCTCAATATTTATGTATAAGTAGATAAACTTCATATGCTGTATTGATATTATTCACAGTTTTTTAAAATGTGTGCCTCATAGTAAATCCTAAACAATATAAAATAAAATGTTTTATAGGAAATTGTATGTGATATACATGATATAATTAATTAATAAGAATATACCCATCTCTTCCTGTAATCTAACTTACCTTCAAAAATAGTATATTCATTTGGGTCATTTTTACAATATTTTATTTTTTTAAGTTTTTTTATACTCTTTTTATAAGATTATTCTTAATTCACGCTGTGAATAATTATTTTATGAAAGGTAAGTTTAGAATTATAATAATAGTAATTTACAAATTTAATATATTTATCTAGAATAACTAAATTATTAATATAAGTAAAATGATGTAATATGGTCTTATGATAAAAAAATTCAAAAGGAGTATATTTTGAAAAGAAAAATGCTAACAAATAAAAATACCCTCAAATACGATCTTGTAACAAATAATGAATATACTTCATTCGGTGTCTAATATAAACGTAAATAAATTTTCTCGTACATATTAAGAAAATTAGTCAAATTCATTTAAATCTCTTGATTTTATTCAAAAAGTAGGTTTAATTCTCAAAATTGCCTTTGTTATATTTAATGAAAATGAAGTTAGATAAATTAAAAAGTCAAATTGAATGAGAGTATTTTAGAAATGATAATATTTAATATGGTAAAATTAGTCAAAATTTACTTACGTTAAAGAAAAAAGTTAATTTCTTTTTGCTAATATTACAACCCAAAAATGTTTTAAAAAATCTTATATTAGAGAGAGTAGTGGTACATTATAAGTTAGAGGAGGTCTCAAAATGAATAAAAATTCTAAAAATAATCTTATAAAAAATAAAGGAATGGTTAAATTTATATTAAATTCTTACCAAAACAAATAGTATAACCATTTTACAATATTTTGCATGGATTTTTGGATTTTTAGTGAATAGATATTAGCAAATAAAATTTTATAAGTAGCAAAAAATTAACTTCAGGTGACAACATAAACAAAACAAAAGAAGTTTGCATGTGACTTATTTAGAACTTTAATAATCTTTTACGTCTATATTTCCAAAGTTTTTTATTATTTGAAATACCCCATTAATATATTGCTAGAGTTTGTTATTAGGGTAAATTACGAATATTGCCCTTCAAATTTCTTTTTATTACAAGCCACCTTGGAAGTTTGAAAA
Organism: Clitoria ternatea; assembly: GCA_037962975.1. Classification (NCBI taxonomy): domain Eukaryota; kingdom Viridiplantae; phylum Streptophyta; class Magnoliopsida; order Fabales; family Fabaceae; genus Clitoria; species Clitoria ternatea. The sequence goes on from CM075669.1 coordinate 259,031,161, forward strand.
AACCTTACATCCCACCATACATAGATGTTCAAAGATCCTTAGAGGATTTAAAACCTATGTTGACCAGAGTTACTTTTTACATATATTTTTTAGACCATGGTTAAGGAACTCTAGTAACCAACAAATTAAAGTCTCATCTTTCTTCCTCACTTCTCTTTAACCATTAAAACATTAAATGAACACAACGGGAAAGATTATCAGGCACAACATGTAACGTCCCTCCTAATAATTAAAATTTAAATAAAGAATTTATGTTCGATTTCACTTAATGTTGTATTTAAATGAAGTTGTGGAAATAATTAACTCGAAACAGCTCAGTGGCGATTCATGATTTAGCTTGGGTTAAATGAAAACAAGGACAAAATTTTTCACGTTTGGACCCCGATAACAAATCCTGAAGACCCCAAGCAATGCTAATTACAATAACATTAAATACATGCACAACACAAGAAGTACAAAATTATACACAATGCGGAATACAGACAAGAATATACGAAAGCCCTATGAGTCCTTAAACTTTATGTTGAGAAAACAAGAAAGAAAAGCAAAGCAGGACAGTCTCGCTCAAGCGAAATGCCTTTTGCTTGAGCAAGCGCCAACATGAGTCAGGAAGCGCGAATTCGCTCAAGCGGAACCACCCTCGCTTGAGCGAAGAACACACAAAAGCATACCAGCCCTTCTCGCTCAAACGAGTCACCATTCGCTCGAGCGAGAATCAACAAAGGATTAGACATGGCACCTCGCCCAAGTGAAAAGTCACTCACTCAGATGAGAAAAGGACAGAGAGTATCCACGCAATGTCGCTCAAGTGAGACTCCGTCCGCTTAGGTGACATACACCCACCCAGAACTAAAATACTTCATTCGCTCAAGCGTAGCCCCGCCCGCTTGAGCGAAATACCCACGGTGACAATACTAAGCAGGACTCGCTTAAGCGAGGCAACACCCGCTTAAGCGAATAAAGAACAGAACCATGCAGATGTCATCCCGCTTAAGCGACCCTTATCTCGCTTGATTAAGCGGGATGACATCTGCATGGTTTTGTTCTTTAATCAAGCTATTGTTATGAATGAGGTTAGGGGTCTAATGGTCTCTTCCGAGGGTTTCAAAACCCACCGGACCATAAAACCACCCATCCAATTCCTAGATTCCACATATCTTCACCTACCTTCCTTAATATGCGCAATATCATTTTCATTCATCATTCCACATATTCATTCACATTCATATACACAATACAATACCTGCTCATTTCAAATTCATCAAGTAAATGGCTCCGTGCCATACACACATTATCATCAGTCATGCAAGCATTAACATTCACCATCACACCACAATCAATATCTCAAGTCTAGCGGAACTACAAGCTTAGTTATCACGCGATCCACATACACATGAGTCTATATTAAGGCAATTTACTAAACTATTACACAAACATAACTCCACAGCTTTCTTGGCATCATCTCCTCACTTGGCGCTTTCCTCCGGGGCATCCACACCTTCCTTGTCACTAGTTACTAAAAGAGAAGAAAAACCACAACAAGGGTGAGTGTTTGGAAACAAAATCATAATTAATATAAAATAGTAAATGCAGTGTAAAAGTAGCAAATTCTAATGCTTTACCATTATTACCACTTAGCTTCTCAAGTCCACTACAAGCTTATACACATGTCAGGTTACAATAAGCATCATTAATATCATATTCTCACACAACATTACAATCACATTAGGAAAAACATCACTGACTCTCATCATGCAATATGACGCTTAATATCTAGATACTAAAAGGGTTGACCTTCAGCTGAGGGCCTTACTTGACACCCTATGAACCCGACTTGGTCCACCGAGCCCGACTTGGCACTCCACCTTAACCACTGGGTCCTATTTGACTAGTGGGTAGCTCAACTAGTTTCAAATGACCATGGGAGCAAAAAATAAGGGGTGAAACATACCATTGGCCGTCCCACACCACATAATCACATAAACATATCTCAAATCATATATTTCTTTATTAATAACCCATAATCACCTGGGGCGGCCACACTGACCAGGCCCCGGCCACTATTGCCTCAATATATCAAACCATCAGCATTCATCATTGTACATAACATCAACATCTCACATAAGATTTCAATTCCACAATCACCAAAATAATTACACACAATCTATACGAACCAATTCACCAATTAATAACACATTCACACCATCATGCATATACATAGTTACCATTTTGGCATATTCTTAAATTTCCCACATTCCATAAACATTGTATTCTTTTCGAACCTACTTATATACTAATCAATTTTTAATTAATTATGACCTGAACACTCCCCTTACCTCGTTTCCACACTTCCACAAGTTATTCTTTGTGTCGGTTATGACCCAGAATCAAATTGTTAGTCGCTCCACCTCTGATTGTAATACCTACTTCACTCGACGATTCTCTAACACCCGTTCTAGCACCTACGAACGTCAAAACACAAAATCTGTCAATATTTCATCACACTCATCGCTCTAGAAGTGATTTTTAAGCTTCTCATTACCATAAAACACAAAATCACATCCCCTCATCACGCATGCAACTCGCGGCTAGAGAGAAAAAAAGAAGAGGGGGAAGAAAGCTCAAAATTAGAGTGCACATGGACATATCTTAAGGTCCCGACTTAAAAAACGTAATTAATTTAAAGTTTTAACGCGAAATGGGCCGCCAATTAGAGCTAGAAGCTTACGACAATGGTGATGGGAAAAGAAGAAGAAACTCGTGTATGTGCATGTGGAGGAAGAAGAGAGAGTTTTGAAATTTTAATGTCTTGAGGGCAAAATGGTCATTTATCCTTTCCTTTTTCCTTTCATTTAATTCTATAACATTTAATTATTTAAAATTCCATTTATATTAAATAATAATAATTTCCAAAAATCTAAATTTAATTTGAAGATAATTATTAATATTTTTTCGTCAATCACAAATTTGAATTAATTACCCGAGATGTTACACAACATCAAACACTAGGTGGACTCTACCTCAAATTGGAGTACTCGTCACTACTGGAAGAAGTTGTCTGGGGTGGTCATCGTATGATTGATGCTACATAAAAAACAAGCTAATTAAGTCAACTTGAAGCTTAATTTGTTGTGTAAAAATTGGAATGATATTAGGCAGTATGATCTATCATAAGCAAAATATTGAAGCTACACTATCTTTGCAATTTAATATCAGATTATAATATATAGAATAACAATAATAATAAGCACTTAGTAAAAAAAAGGTATGGTGAATGGGTGAGTTGTAGAACTTGAAAGGTGGTGAAGTCGTGAAGGAGTATCCCTCAAAGAATATGATGAAGTTGATGGTGGTGGTGGTGATTGTGAGTTAGGTGAATATGGTGATGAGGAGACATAAAATAATGGAAAGGGATGTGGATGTGGAAGTGAAGGCGATGACCGTGAAGGATGTGATGAAGTTGCTATTAGCATTGGAGGTGGGGTTGAACATATCATATGACATGTTGATGCATATATAGAAGAATACTTAAAGGTGTTTTCACTTTGGCCTTGGATGTTACTATGACAAACAAGGCTAGACTCAAGAAACCAACTTTTATGATAAAAGAAAATGGGTTTTTCATGTAAATTTTAAGTGTTTGGGGTTACCCGTTTAATCTAAGAGAGGAATGAAACAATGTACAATTTGAGTGCAATAACACCATTCATTGTTTTGTCTCTACTAATGAAGACAACAAAAGTAAAGGGTGAGGAAAGGAAAGGGTAAAAGAAAGTAGTGTTGGTACGGGTGTGAGTGGATGCTCCCTCATTCATTAGCTCACAACCTTAGATATTCATGAAGGAAAATAAATTGGGTTTCTAGTTGACCTTTTTCCACAAGATATTTCTTTTCACTACTTGTTATTTTTTAAAAAAGAAAAATAATAATTATATTAGTTAACCATGGTTAGGTAGGAATATACCATCAATATATATGTGAACATCAAATTGGGTAGCTTGTAATAAATGGGAACTTGGAGGGGTGATATTTATAATTTACCCTTTTATTATTTAAAACATCTTATTAGAATTCAAATCAAACCATTACGAGGGACAATAATGTTTTTATTCAAATTTTATGTAATTGTATTTCTATACACTTAAATTTAAAACTACATATTAATTTAAAATAATCTCTTGTTTTAAACTGAAATAAACTATACATTATTTTGTCTTTGTCTCGTATATAAGAAACAAAAATTAAGTCTCTATTTATCAAAAAATTCTGGTAAAAATTAATATTATTAAATATTTAATATATAATCATAATTTTATTTATTGCACAAAAAATTAGTTATATAAAGAAGACCTCAAAAAAGATATAGTTGAGAAATAATTAGTCATTGATATGAAAAAACATAAATTTGACTCATATTTATAATTTTACTTATATTTACATAAATAAAATGTTTAAAAATTAGTTATATTCAATACTAAAGTCCAGAGGAATTATGGATGACAAAAAAACCCGCGCCCGCGGGTAATCCGTAGGTTACCCGTAATGGATACCTGTATATTTACTAAACGGGTGGGTAGCGGTATCACACTACCTGTCCCACGACTACCCGTTTAATTATTAATATTTATTTTTTATTAAATATATTTAAATATCTAAGTTTTTTAATTTTATAATCCTCTTATTTTCTAATGAGATGGTACTAGGTTAGGTGTATTCAATAATGTCTCTGGTTCTATCCTAGGAAATCGTAATGAAATGTGAATCCCTGTGTCTTGACCCTATGATCTTATTGGTAATTCATCATGAAGCCATAATTTTATTTATCTATCTGTCATCTAGTGATCCACTAACAACTCTTTATCAATCGAACCGCACGCAGTCAAGGAAATAAGCTAAGTATCCATTTTTTGTTGACGTTGGAAAAAGTATAAGTCCGATTCCTATTAAAATAGGAACTGGAAATGGAACGAAAGGTATGATCCATGAAGATTGATATGTATATTCCATACAAAAACAAAAATAAATTAATACTTAATATATTAATTGATTCTAAATGAATTTTGTTTCTTATTCGTGGGTGTTTTTATATCTCTTTTTATAAAAGGGTTCAGTTAATAAAAAAAGTAAATATACAAATAGAGTTATCTATTATTAATTATTCTGAATCCTTACACAATACTTCTAATATTACAAAATACAAGGACTAATAACAAAACTCCTAAAAAAAATTATAATTTTTTTTGACTTTTAATCTTACATTTTCATTTTTTTGGCAATTAATATTTGATTCATTTTGAATATAATATGTAATAAAAATAAATAATATATGTAATATATATATAATAGAATTTTTATAAATCAAAAGAATTTCATTTTTTATAAGAATAAAAAATGAATTACAGTAAGACTAAAACCATTTGTTCATTTTTTTTAAGTGTGCAATGAAAAATGCAAGCACGGCTTGAGGAGAGATCCTTTCTTGTTTTATTTTTGAATTTAATAAAAAAATAAATTATCTACTCCATCCGACTAGTTCCGAGTTCGAGTCCCGGGCAACCCACTTTTTGTAATATATTAAAGAAATTACGAAGTTATATGTACATAGCATAACGATCTATAGAAAACCATTTTTTTAACATTTTCCAAAAAGGGTACTGTTAATAATCCCGTAGGTACCAAAACCATTAAAAGAACACCCAATAACTTATTTAGCACTGTACGAAGTATTTGAAATACAGGAAAAAAATACCATTCAGGTAGTATTTCTAAAGGAGTTGCAAACGGATCCGCGGGTTCCCCAATCATTGATGGTTCTAAAATCGCTAAGCCCACGTTACGGGCAATAATACCTGAAATTACTACTGGAAATATGTATAAAAGATCATTGGGCCATGCAGGTTCTCCATAATAATTATGACCCATTCCTTTAGACTGTCAATCTATAAGGGGAAGGAAGAAGATGAGCTAAAGCCATTGGAACATAACTCTTAGATACGATCTTTCTGGATTAGTTTTCCCCTGAGATCGATCATGGATGAGGGCTATGAAGAAAAGGCGCTAGCCAGTCCTAGGAAATAGCTAAAGTAGCTCCTAAAACTACTGTTATTATACCTATAAAAGCTATTCCATTCATTACAGGGGGTAGAACTATGAAAAGAGGCAGAAGTCGAGCTATAAGAAAAATTCCCGCGGCTACTATAGTAGCGGCATGTATAAGAGCGGAAATGGGGGTAGGACCTTCCATAGCATCTGGTAACCATATGATCCGGTCTCAATACCGGTATCCGTCCTACAAGACATATTTCAACGTCTTAGTCAATTCGCCAGTGTGTGACCGGTGTCATCGGTATACATCCGGACTCTAATTCCGTATCAGGCGCTCTCCCTATACCGGTTGTCCAGGATAACACCATGACACCGGATAACTCACACGTCACTATGCAAAAGACAAAAGGCATTGCTACAGGGACCGAACAATAATTCCCTGCACTACGAGCCAAAGTCTGCTCACGGGAATGATCAACTTGTCCCCTGATTCTAGTCTATACACTCTACGCTCAATATAAAATAGCCACTTGACCCAATCATGTTGGCAAGTGCACAATAAAATATTAATATATAGTGCTATTGGAGGTTAGTGGTTCCCCACTAACATGCCCTCGTATTTCGAGCCAATCAGGTATATGAACTCTCTTCATCAATGAAGGGGGAGATCTTTTGACTGAATCTATTTACGATTACTCTCTGGAAAACATTCCTCACTTGGAATATTATCACTGACTTGAGCGTCAGAGAATCTTTGCAGGTGACACCACCTTTCGCCCACATCAACGCATTAGGCCGGTGTGAAGGACCTCCAGAACGCCCAATCCGCCCTTCTTATACAAGGACAACGGATATTTATACCGGATACTCATACATCCGGTCTTCTGCACAGAATCTTCATACTATTTATGATTGACTTGACGCCGGATCTCTAGACCCCGATTCAGGACAGATCACCATATATGAAGGGGACAAAATTTAATATTTTCAATGATAATACTTTTAAGTTATGTAGTTGTAATATATGATACAATATTAATTTAAATTATATTATACTAAAATAATATTATGTTTAGTACATTATACTATATTTTCTTCTTTAGTATTATTTTATAAAAATAATAAATATTTTTAAGTATTTATAAGTACCAACTACTCGACCCGTAAATACCCATTACCCGTCTAAAACCCGTGGATACGGGTAGTGGTAACATACTACCTGCACCCGTCCCGCTAACATCCCTAAGAGGGATACGGTAAACTAACTTCCGGCCAGAAATAAAACCAATATTTATTTTTTCTTGGTTGGTGAGATAAAAATAAAACTCGATGAATCCAAAACCAAAAAATGTCACACCCTATCATACCATCAACATCTTAAATTATATATAAATATAGAAATTTGTCATTAGGCTTAAATTACCAGTAGTGCTACATATATAAACTGGCAAGTTTTTAAAGAACTTGTTAAACAAGACGTTGCAGAACACAAGATTGTGATATCAAGGACTCATTCGGTTCTTATTTGGGGTTAACAAAAAAACAATTTTATAATCCATTCGAACAGCATGCATTCACAATATTAATAATTCCATGATCCAATTTTTACAATTTTATTTTTATAATTAATTACCAAACATACACAAACTCAATTAATAAAAGAACGAAATGCACAAATATTACTTGGAAATTTTGTCAAAAGAAGGACCCGTGGCTGCGCTTTGTTTTGATATAAAATCTGTCTTTTCATTAAAGTCCATCCAATTGAATCTGTATGGCATGTTAGCCATGGAGCTGTCCACTCTAGAAGGTGAGAACTGTTTCTTCTTTTATTAGTAAATTTCATTTAGAAAAGAGGTCATTAGGGATGTGATTCTAATTGATGAATAAGATAATTGTGAGAAACAAAATTATTAATCTTACCCAATTGGTTAGAATCTAGTTTATATGAAATAAATTATTTAGTAAATATCATACTGTTTAGTGGGTTAATTGTTGAGATTTAAAAATTGGTATTTGAATTTAGATTTAAGGTCCTAAAAATATCAAAGAGGAAAATCTTATAAGAGAAGCAGTGACCTTCAACTCAAATCACTATGCAAACAAATCCATGCTGATTCAATGGCAGACAGGCAGACAGAGTTAGGCAGAGTTGGAATTTAGTGCTTATTAGACTTCGCCTTAAAATTTATCATTTTGATTAGGCATCTCTTGTTTGTTTGCCTCATAAAAAAAAATTTAATTTAATAAAATTTTAATTATTTTAAATAGCATAAAAATTAATACTAATTATTAATTTTTTATTTTTATAATTTTATTTTTTCAATTTATTATTAAATAGGCACCTGATATTATTAATAATACTAATTAAAGTATGATATTGCAATGCACGAGTTATAATTAACAAAGTTTAAATATGGTATTGTTAAAAGAATTAAGTGTATCAAATAATAAAGGATAGATAATAAATTTGTTTAACATTAAAATTAAAAATTTAAATAACATTAATTATATGTTAAATAAATACCTGCTTACACAGATATAGATACACACGATTCTAAATTTTATTAAATGTATTGATGTTAATTTTATCATATTTTTATTTATATAATAATAATATTAAAACAATTTAATAATATCTTACAGCATTACACAAATAATAATAGATGAATTTTACTTTTATAATATTGTCTTTTAGCAATAAAAATATATCAAAAATAAACTTTTTCTACATAGTTTATTTTCATGTAATAACTTTTATTATATTAGTAAAAAAAATAAAAAATTAGGTAATATAAGAAATGATCCGGGGTGGTAACCAAACTGGACGGGGTCTGGAGAATACCATGCCACGTCATTAAGGGCTAGCAGGTCATAACCGGAGTCCGAGCCCATTGATTGACCACGGATCCATCCCTCAACCCCGGACAATTACTAACAATCCGACAGCCAGTCAGAAGAGGTATGGGCAACCTGATCCTGCAGACACTGTACCTACAGTAAGTTAGGAAGATAGTCAAATCACTTCCGAAACTAAGGTAAACCTTATAAATACAACTCATTTATTACTAAAAAGGGATCTGATCTAATTTCTCCGTAAGTTACCTCTGTAATCCTTAAATTATTTTGGTTACCGTACTGACTTAAGCATCAGAGAATATTCTGCAGGAATCCCTCCGGCGTGGTCCTGAAGCTCCAGTATAGATTGAGATATCAATTACCACCTTTACTTGAAGAGCCTTAGATTCCCACTGAACTGAGGTTTATAATACCGTACTCCACTGAGATGGTGTAAAATCGAGAGCACGTGAGGTAACCCCGGTTAGAAGACGGAACTAGGAGTCCGGTCCAAACAATCAATCTTGACCCCGGATTCCAGTACAGATCAAAAGCAAAGGGAGGTCAAATAGAGTTTCAGCAAAGAAAAAGTGAAGCGAAGCAGCAGGGACATTTGCCTTTTATAGGCAGAAAAAGAATGTGGGCCGAAGTTCAACCGTCACAGCCCATGGACGAAGTGGGAGACGAAACGTCGCGACCCAAAAAGGGCGCGTCATTTCGCTTAGGCTGATGACACTCTAGAGCGCGTTAAATGCACGACCAACCATGAGATGACACGTCAGTGATCTGCGTGGTGTGGCAGCTTTTATAGGTGAGATACATTAAATGCTTCACCTAACCAGAAGTACATATGACACCGGTCATATTTGGCATACCGGTAGCTGCACCCGATAAAAATTTTTAGTTGTACTACGGATAGTTTATCTTTTGTAGCAACACTACACAAATAAACTAAGGGGTAAATGATCTGGGGTGGTAACCAAAACTGGACGGGGTCTGGAGAATACCATGCCACATCATTAAGGGCTGGCAGGTCATAACCGGATTTCGAGCCCATTGATTGACCACGAATCCATCCCTCAACCCCGGACAATTACTAACAATCCGACAGCCAGTCAGAAGAGGTATGGGCAACCTGATCCTGCAGACACTGTACCTACAGTAAGTTAGGAAGATAGTCAAATCACTTCCGGAACCAAGGTAAACCCTATAAATACAACTCATTTATTACTAAAAATTGATCTAATCTAATTTCTCCGTAAGTTACCTCTGTAATCCTTAAATTACTTTGGTTACCGTACTGACTTAAGCATCGGAGAATATTCTGCAGGAACCCCTCCGGCGTGGTCCTGAAGCTCCAATACGAATTGAGATATCAATTACCACCTTTACTTGAAGAGCCTTAGATTCCCAATGAACTGAGGTTTATAATACTGTACTCCACTTAGACGGTGTAAAATCAAGAGCACGTGAGGTAATCCCAGTTAAAAGATGAAACTAGGTGTTCGGTCCAAACAGTCAATCTTGACCCCGAATTCCAGGACATATCAAGAAATAATAATTTAAAATATAACATTATGATTATTATATAATAATATCAAAAAAATATTTCTATCAACCTGATATTAATAATATTATTATAATTAATATTATTATAATTTACAAATGTTATAACTGTTAAAAAATTTAATTTGTAAACTTGTAAAATATAATTTATTTAAATAATATAAATTTTAATTAAATTTATCTCATTCTAGTTATATTATTTATATTAAATAAAAAATCATTATAATTATTAAATATTATAATATATTATTGTAAATAATAAATAATTATATTATAATTATATATATGATTTAATGATAAATGAATTATATATATAAAAAATTAATTCTAGTTCAAATCATGTAATAAGTGTAACATCCTAGATTTAATTATTGAGTAATTTTATTGACCAAATAATTAAATTAGGAAGGTTTAACTAAATTGAGGCGATTAAGTAATTTTTGGAGATTATTTGTGTACGTTTTGGGTAATCGAGGGTACCCAATTAATTTCAGAAATTAACTAAATATGAGAAAGGACAATTTTGCCCTTAATAATAATTGTCTTCTAATTGCCTTAATTTTTCTACTTACTATTGCGTTCCAAAAAAAGGAAAAGCTAATTTTATTCTTTCTCTCAATTCATTTTTGTTTTCTCTCTCACTCTTCGTGCATGCAATTACCATGAAAAGAAAAAGGAAAATAGAAGCTAAATCAATTCTTATTCCCCCCACTCTTGTCTTACATGCTAGCTTGAAGGGAAAAAGGAATTCCATCTTCTCCCTTGTCGTGGCACACCATTATGCATGCACCCATCTTCTTCTCCTACCATTTCCTTCAAATTCTACCAATTTAAGTCAAGCTTATGGTTTCATTCTCTCCCTTTCTTCTCTCGGCAACCATTTCATAAGCTTGAGGCTCCCAATTTCTTTAACTTCTAAAGGCACGGTGCATGCTCCATTTTTATTTTGTCGAGCTTCTATTTCACCCACTCTCTAATTCTTCCAATTTCATGAATTTAGAGTTGTTTGGAATTATTTTTCTGCGAGTAAGCAGCGTTGTGGGATTGGGGTTTCCTGATTTCAACATTCGGGTATATGTTGATGTACCCCATTATTTTGGTGTAGCTCCATTCCTTGTATTTGAGCTTATCCCTTGGGTTTCTGTGGCATAGGAACCGCTTCAAAGCCATTTTGAACATCAGGCAGCTTTAGGGTTTCCAGAATCAAGTATCGAAATACCGTCAACGTACCGAACTTGGTAGCAATTGATGATTCTAGCTCCAAAGTATGATTTTTGTGGCATATAAATTATTAAAAATAATTATGGTTAATTTTAGGAATTGTGGGATTGATAAATTTGACATCGGGATCGTTAAAGCTATTTGGTAAGTTGTAACTTATCAAAATTTACGATAAATTATGTCTTAGCATAGAAATGCGATTTTGATAGCGTATGAACTTTAAGATTGAATTATTGTTAATTTTAGGAATTGCCAAATCGATAAACTTGTGAGCGGAAAGTGTTGTGAACCTTTGGAATCATTAATTTTAGGTAGGGGCATTATATTTTAAATTAATAGATTATGCACAAATAGGGGTATATATGCTTATCTATAGTGATGAATGTGATATTGATCGATTAAGACTTGATGAATTCCCTTATGATGATGATGTTATTTGTGGTTGTTGACAATATACCTCTTAATTTTTATCATTGATTTGATTGATAATTTTTAAATATGTTGGTTCCTTTCATGTGTATGCGTTGAAGATGAATCAGTGATTATAATTTTAAATTGCATAAGGTTATAATAATTGGATATGATATTAGTTGTTTATCATTGACACTAGGTATGAGGTTGCCATTATTATGTATGTTGCATTGATAATTAATTATTGGTTGTTGTACGTTATGCTTGTTTATACGTTGAAATGAGTACCCCTGGTGATGGTAACCAAGTGGTAGCCCCTGGTTATGGTAATAAGGTGGTTTGTGATTGATTGATGATTGTGGCATAACATTTGCATATTTTAGATACACATAGGACTGCAAGGGGCCTATGATGTCGGCCTAGATGTGTGGGTGACCTTTAAATAGGTACAAACCCTGTATGGTTTCCTTTGGGACTCGCAACCGCCTTAGATTGGTTTCAAGGCCGACCCGTAACACCTAGTAGAGTTGTCGCTATCTCTGAGAGTGACTGGTGTTACATTAAGAGTGAGTGGTTTGGTACCGGTAAAATAGAATTAATTATATGTTGTGAAAATTTATACACTGCAGTGTAATTCCCATTGATGGTTCAGAGTTAGACTTAGAAAGAGAGGTTGAATAAGTCTTAAGTTTTTTTCACGCGGATTAAAAAAAAGCTTTCTGAACAAAGTTTTAGACTTTTGGTCAACTAAACTTTAGATAGCAAAGGGTAAAGAGAAGATAACACAACATATTTATACTGGTTCACTTCCAAAGCAGAAGCTACGTCCAGTACCTTCAGACCAGAAGGATTTTCATTATGTAAAAACACCTTTTACATAACAAGCACGTGTTTCAAGTATTGTTGACTCTAACCACTTCTGACTTAACCTAAGTATTCTTTCAATCAAGCCACTCCTGACTCAGTCTCAAGTATTCTTTCAAAAGCCTCTTCAGGCCAAAAAGTGTTTCCTACTTAATCTAAGGGCTGGTGAATACACCAGACTAGTTACACAAAGAATGAGTGATAAAAGAAAGTTGTGATACAAAGATAACTCAGCGTACAAAGATATTTATGTTTGAAACAAAGAATATGCTAAGTTATGATAAGCAAGAAGCCAATGTCTGCTAGGGGCAGAACAACAAGAAAGGCTTTTGCTTATAAGACAATAATAGAGAAAAACTTAAGAGTTTTACATACATGCACTTTTGATTTCTTTTCATGTTCTTGGAATCAACCTCTTCAAAGTTTCTGATCTTCTTATATATATAAGGCTATTGAAATAGTTGTTGATCAGCCATTGAAAAAATATAACTGTTGATCATTTTTGACTTTGAAGAAGTACGTAGTGGCAGGGTCTGAATTAGGCGTGCTTCAGAGCTTATACCAGAATCATTCACTTTTATAATCCATATCAAAAGATACCTATTTGCTTAGCCATATCAAGCAAAAGGGTAGACCATTGTAGAGGTTGACCTTAGGTTTTTGTTCTGCCATGGTTTCAGCTTTTACTGATGCTTTGATATATGCTAGGCATCTTCCTGGGTTACTATGCATGTGATCCCTACATTTTTGTTTCTTTCCTTTTTGATGAGAGGTGCAGGTTCGAAATAAAAACACGCTTAACACTTTCATAGAAATGGATGATTGCTTTTTCAGAGAACGTTCTTTTGGAGAAAATGTTACTCAAGAGTCTGGTTGTGCGATCAGACTTTTCTTCTCACTTCTAATAAACTTCTCTATATAATAGAACCAGACTTGTCTTTGAAACAAGTTTCATTTGATGGACTCCCCATCTTCCTTTCAACATGTGCACTTCATACTTTTCTTGAAATACTTGTTGAACCATGTTAGTAAACATGCAGATAGACTTTATTTTTTTCTAATTTCAAAATTTATTCTATTTATTATATTTATTTTTCAAATATTCAAAATAGAATATCTCTCCAATTTTTTGTATGATTTTTCATCGAATGACTATTCATCTATTGTATTTTCATGTAAATAAAAGGAAAACCTTATGGAAAAATGGTGGTTAACTTAGAGTCTTGGTGGTGTTATTAACAAATCCTAGGGGTTCATACTTTTTAGTCTTTCATTTAGACTTGGATCTAACAATCTCCCCATATTTGTTGATAGCAAACATTAAGTTTTTTTTGTTAAATATAGTCTGTAGAAGAAATACGCATAAAAGATAGATTTGTTTGATTTTGAAGAAAGAAGAGTTAATCATCAACATAGTCTTTTTAGAAACTTTAATTTCAAAGCAGACGAAATCAATATATTAGTTTAGAGCAAAGCAGATCAATCTGATATGATTAATTCATAAAAAATTGATCAAAACATTACAAGTTCAACAAAACTCTTTCTATAGGCTGTACAAATTGTACTTCTATTCTACTCGACTTCTACTCACATTTTTGAGATCAATTAAAGGCAGAGACATCATTGAGAACTTAAGACCTAAGAAGAGCATGGAGAGACAATGATGTAGAAACAAAAATGAGGTTTGAGGTAGAGATAAAGACCAAAATAATACGACTAATTTGAACACAAAAGAAAGAAAGGTCATAAGTAACAATAACAATAGAAGTATAGAGAGATGAAAAGATGAGCACTTGAGAGTCATCAATATAGGTGGGGTGAGCCCTAAAAATATGACCACACCTAGCCTAAAAGTTATGAACATCAATCATAATATCACCATTGGATGTACTGCATTGTTGTTCCTGTTCCTAGAGATGATGTACCCAAAGGTGACGATGATGCTCATTATTCTTTTCTGGAGCGCAAAGGAGAGCCTTCAAGGTGGAATCATCCAGCTTCTTGGCCTTTTTCATATACCAGGGAAGAGAAGAAGGACCAGTGTGAGGTCTGACTTACTTCAACTTATTGGTGATGACTCTGCGGTATCTTGGTGATCCGGTCTCAATACCGGTATCCGATCTGCTATATATATTTCAACGTCTTTGATGAGACATCTACGTGTAACCGGTGTCATCGGTATACATCCGGACTGTAATTCCGTATCAGGCATTCTCCCTATACTGGTTGTTCAGGATAACACCATGACATCAGATAATACATACGTCACTGTGCAAAAGACAAGGATTGTTGCTACAGGGATCGATCAATAATTCCCTGCACTACGAGCCAAATTCTGCTCACGGGAATGGTCAACTTGTTCCCTAATCCTAGTCTACATTCTCTATGCTCAATATAAAATAGCCACTTGACCCAATCATGCAGGTAAGTGCTCAATATAATAATGCTAATGGGAGTTGGTGGTTCCCCACCAACGAATCCTCGTTAATCGAGCCAATCAGGTATATGAACTCACTTCATGATTGAAGTGGGGGATCTTCTTCAGCTCTTTTACGACTAATTCCTCTCTGAATACATTCCTTACTTAGAATATTACTGACTTGAGCGTCGGAGAATCTTTGCAGGTGACACCACCATTCGCCCACTTCAACGCGTTAGGTCGGTGTGAAGGATCTCCAGAACGCCCAATCCGCTCTCCTCACTCAAGGACAACGGATACCTACACCGGATACACATACATCCGGTCTTCTATACAGTATTTACATACTATTTGTGACTGGTCTGAGTCCGGATCTCTAGACCCCGGTTCAGGACAGATCATTGGCACGCCCGGTGGGACACGATAAAGTTATTCCCATATCCTTTGACAGAGCAGGTAATCCACAATGGAAGGCGAAGCACAAGACTTCATGGAGAATCAAGCTGAAGGCAGAACCAATCCTAACGCCTTTAGAAAACTCAACTTTGATTCTCATGGGGGCAGCTCAAAGAAGATAGTAACAGTGTCTGATCCTGATCCTCGCGATGAGTTGATCAAACAACTTCAGAGAGAACTCGCTGAATTGCGAAGAGAAAAAAGGCAAAGCGAGGATAAAGAATCATCTCGTACGCGAAACACTCCCCACACAACTGATGGTAAAAAGTCCACCACTCTTCAGTACTCAAATATCCCTACGTTTGAGGGGGGAGAACAGACTCGCGATTCTGAGGATGCAGTTTCTCGAAGGAAGAGAGATTCAGCAACAGTACCCCCATTGTCTTACAATCTGAAGGTTCCTTTTTCAAGGAGACTTATGGGCATCAGCATCCCCAAGCACCTTCAAACTACTCAACCACTTTCCATCGGAAAGTATAGTGGTGAAACTGATCCAACTAAGCACCTTGATGCTTATGTGTTTGAAGCCATGTACTTGGGGGCTGATGAAGACGTGATGTGCCGAATGTTCCCTCGAACATTGTCTGAGGAGGCCCTCGGGTGGTTTAAAGGCCTGCCTTCTGGATCCATAGATTCTTGGACGGAAATGGCAGCTGCCTTTGAAACCCACTTTGTTATCTCCAGAGACGTACCCAAGACGTCTCATACCTTGGCTCAGATTAAGCAAGGTGAAACAGAGGGCTTAAAAGATTTTTTGAAGAGGTTTTATAAGGAAGCAGCCCTGGTTCCTAACCTCACAGAATCTATCAAGCTGCATATCGTTATTGAGGCATTGCAGCCAGGATCAGTTTTCGCTCTTTCATTAGCAAAGACCCCCCCAGCAACTTTTGAGGAGTTCAGGAAAAAAGCCTCAAAGTACGTAAGCATAGAGATGCACTTGGAGGCAATGGCTGCAAAGAAAAAGCCACCAACACCATCTCCCCAAACCCAGAAGGGTAAGGAGAAGACGAGGTCAGAACGCATGGAGAGGCCATTCACCAATCCTAAGGGTAATAACCACCCTCCTCGACCTCGAGAAAAGCACGTCAATTCCTTCAGCCATTATGCACAGTTGTCTGCCAGACCATCTCAGATTTTGAGAGAGGTCGGATGGCCAGTTTTCAGCACATATGGCATCAGGAGACCAGCCCCTATGAAAAGACCAGGAAATTCCCCTAAGTACTGCGATTTTCATGAACAAAATGGTCATTCCACTGATGAATGCCAAGCTCTAAAGAACGCGGTCGAGACGCTAATTAGAGAAGGCAAATTGAAGCAGTACCTATTCAAAGAAAAATCTCTTGACAGGGTAGAACGGAATGAGAAGAGAGAAAGAGATCCAGACGACGGGGATGACAACAACGACAATCCAGTATAAAAATTCTCTGCTGCAGAAAAGCAAAAAGGTGTGATGACTGATAATGCAACGCAGAGAGACGGCCTGCCCCAGCAACAACGTCAGGGCCGACGTGAAGTTATTGACATGATTGCTGGAGGATTTGCTGGAGGAGGAGCTTCAATTACAGCTCATAAAAATCATCATAGAATGATTCTATCTGTGCAAGGGAAGGTTAAAGACAATCGCCCTTACAGAGGAGGGATTGAGGCTCCCATAATCTCTTTCTCCGATGAGGATTTTGGCCCAACCATTCCTGGTGGTGACGATGCTGTAGTCATCACTGCTGTGATCGCCAACAAGGACGTCCGAAGAATCCTTGTTGACCAGGGAAGTTCCTGCGATGTTATTTTTTATAATTGCTTTGAAAGAATGGGTTTTAAAGACTCAGACTTACAGCCTTACATGCAGGAACTAACAGCTTTCAATGGCGCAAAGCAACCAACTAAAGGGTATCTTGACACCCTTATCTCGTTTGAAGGCGAGCCAGGAGCCAGGACGGTTAGGTCTCGGGTGCTAGTGATTGATGTCAAATCACCATTTAATGGCATCATAAGCCGTCCCACTCTTAATGCAATGGAGGCAGTTGTATCAACCCCACATCTCCTTATCAAGTTCATTGACAAGGATAATGCTGTGTCATCTATCCGGGGTGATCAAGAGATGGCTAGGTACTGCTACAACCTTAGCCTCAACATGACAAAGCTGGACGCCTCCAATAAAAAGAGGAAACTTAATGATGCTGGAACATCGGCTGGATCTGTAAGCCTTGTCGACCTGGATCCTAGAGCGGATTTGAACATTGATCCGTTCAACCCATCAAAGCCCACACCGGATGGAAGTTCCAGGGACATCGTCTTGGGAGATTCTCCAGAAAAGATCACCCATATCAATGACAAGCTAGATACTGAAATAGAGCAGCGATTGCTGGCTCTCTTGCAAGAGTTTAAAGACCTCTTTGCATGGATTGCAGCCGATATGCCAGGCATAGACCCTGAATTCTGCTGTCATAAACTATCCGTCTATCCAGAGACGAAACCTGTGGCCCAAAAGAAAAGACGATTGGGCCCAGAGAAACAGAAGGCAGCTTGCCAACAAACTGAGGAGTTGCTGAAGGCCGGATTTATCAGGGAAATCCGATATTCCTCTTGGCTTTTGAATGTGGTGATGGTCCCTAAATCCAATGGTAAATGGAGAATGTGCATTGACTACGTGGACCTCAACCGCTGCTGTCCAAAAGATCCTTATCCTCTTCCTAATATAGATCGGATGGTGGATGATTCCTCTGGTTATCAATACCTGAGCTTCATAGACGCTTATTCTGGTTACAACCAAATTCCGATGTGCGAAGAGGATCAAGAGAAAACGGCTTTCATAAATGATCGTGGTGTCTTTTGCTATACAGTCATGCCCTTTGGCCTGAAAAACGCTGGGGCAACATATCAGCGCATGATCAACAAGGTTTTCGAAGGTATGCACACCAAACTTGTTGAAGTATACATTGACGACATAATAGCAAAGACACCGGTTGGTGGCGATCATATTGAGGACCTACGCCAAGTATTCACCCGTTTGAGACAATTTAACATGAGGCTGAACCCAATGAAGTGCACATTTGCTGTCCCTGCTGGGAAGTTTTTGGGTTTCATGTTAACTCAACGTGGTATTGAAGCCAATCCAGGGAAGTGCCAAACGATTCTAGACATGCAGAGTCCTAAGAATCTCAAAGAAGTCCAATCCCTGAATGGCAAGGTAGCAGCTTTAGCACGATTCATGCCGAAAATGGCTCACAGGTCGCTCCCCCTGTACAAAATACTGAAAAAGTCCAAGAAATTCGAGTGGGGACAGGAAAAAGAAAAAGCTTTCCAAGAGCTTAAGGAGGTGTTGTCCAAACCTCCCATTCTCACAAAGCCTGACCCCGAAGACACACTCATTCTGTACTTGGCTATTTCAGATGAAGCTTTAGGCGTTACCTTGATAAAAGAAACTCCTGATGGACAAAGACCGGTCTATTTCACTAGCAAGACCTTGCAAGGAGCTGAGATCCGGTATTAGAAAATTGAAAAGGCCGCTCTCGCTGTTGTTTGGGCCTCACGACGGTTACGTCCGTACTTTCATACCCATCCAATCATAGTGAGAACGGATTTGCCACTCCGTTCTGTCTTAATCAAGCCCGATCTCGCTGGGAGGATGATCAAATGGTCTATTGAACTCTCTGAGTTTGATATATCCTACGAACCCCGCAGCGCTATTAAAGCTCAAGTCCTGGCTGACTTTATTGTGGAAATGACAGGGACTGATCCAGATTACCCTCGAGTCCATTGGACCATTTACGTTGATGGTTCATCAAACCAAAGAGGCTCTGGAGCAGGTGTAGTTCTAGAAAGTGACGACGGAGTGCACCTGGAGATCTCCCTTCGTTTCAATTTCAAAACATCCAACAACCAAGCTGAGTACGAGGCTTGTTTGGCCGGACTGAGAGCTGCAATTGACATCGGAGCTTCTGAGGCGACGCTCTGCAGCGATTCACAGCTGGTGATTTTGCAGATCTTAGGAGATTATCAAGCTCGCGAACCTTAACTCCAATTATACTTGAACTGTGTCAAGGAATTGGTAGAGAAATTCTCGAAGGTGGAATTCAAGCACGTTCCGCGCGAAGAGAATACAAGAGTGGATATACTCTCCAGATTAGCGAGCACCAAACGACCAGGTAGCACCACTACGCTGGTCCAAAGCACGCTAACGTCGCCCAGCATTCCTCTTTTCCCTTCTCTAAACGCCATAATGACTAACTCCCTTTACGGAGATACATGGATGGCTCCTTACATCCGTTATTTGGCTGATGGACAACTACCTACAGATGAGAAGGAAAAGACGAGGCTAAGGAGAGAATTACCATATTTCACTATGATTGATGGTAATCTTTACAGAAGGGCACTCTCTGTGCCCTATTTGATTTGTCTCAAAGAGGATGAGGTGCAAGATGTAATGGAGGAAGTGCATGGAGGACAATGTGGACACCACGCCGGAGGAAGAAGCTTAATGCGAAAAATCCTCAGAGCTGGATACTGGTGGCCCACGATGAAGCAAGACTCCATTGACTTCGTCAAAAAATGCGACGCTTGCCAAGAATTCTCTAACCTGCACCACACACCGGCGGAAGAACTCTTAACATCCGCTGTTCCATGGCCCTTCTATCAATGGGGATTGGATATTCTGGGCCCCTTTCCAACTGCTCCTGGGGGCATCAAATATCTCATTGTAGGGGTCGATTATTTCACTAAGTGGATAGAAGCAGAGCCGGTGGTGCATATTACTTCAGCCCGAACTCGTCGTTTCATGTATGAAAACATCATAACACGGTTCGGGGTCCCAGCACGGATTGTCACAGACAATGGCACCCAGTTCACGGATAGAAAATTCACAGATTTGCTTGAAGAATTAGGAATAACCCAAATATTCTCATCCGTCGAACATCCCCAAACTAATGGTCAAGCTGAAGTGGCCAACAGGGAGGTGCTGAAGGGACTAAAGAAACGCCTTGGTGAAGCCAAGGGCGGATGGACAGACCAGCTGTGTCATGTCCTATGGGCATATCGGACAACGCCTCATTCATCCACCAATGAATCCCCATATCGCCTAACATACGGGGTCGAGGCAATGATACCTGTGGAACTGCAAATTGCTTCCACAAGGGTTAAGTACTTCTCTGAAGAAACCAACAATGCTAACTTGGCATCCGAAATGGATGTCATACAAGAACTCAGAGAAGACGCTTTCATCAGAGATCAAGCCATCAAAGCCAAAGTTGCTCTCCGATACAACAAACGAGTCCAATCAAGGACTTTCAACGTTGGAGATTTGGTTTTGAGGAAAGCAAGTATAGGGAACAAATTCGCTCATCAAGGCAAACTAGCCCCAAACTGGGAAGGCCCATACAGGGTATCCGAAGTTACTGGCAAAGGCTCTTACCGCCTTGAAAACCTTGATGGCACTCCAATCCGAAATAAATGGAACACCCAAAACTTACGCATCTACTATAGCTAGCTGTTGGAACTATCTACACTCTCCTATCCTTATCTTGGATTGAATACTGGAGAATTTATTTTCACAGCTACGCTCTCATTGTAATTCTTATTTTTGATTTAATAAGAATCTCTCACAACAATTTAACTCTTTTGAGTTTTTCTTATGCTGTGATTTTCAGTTTATCCGGTGTACAGAAACATA
Organism: Clitoria ternatea; assembly: GCA_037962975.1. Taxonomy (NCBI): domain Eukaryota; kingdom Viridiplantae; phylum Streptophyta; class Magnoliopsida; order Fabales; family Fabaceae; genus Clitoria; species Clitoria ternatea. The sequence goes on from CM075669.1 coordinate 259,052,646, forward strand.
TTCAGGACGGATGATCTCAGCTACTTGTTCTGTAGTTGACGATGTAACTCCTCGAATATGTACAACACACAAGAGCATACTCAGGACGGATGATCTCAATTACCCATTCTGTAATTGACGATGTAACTCCTCGAGTATGTCTAATTGATTGAAGGCTCGGATTGTAGGATTGAACCGAACTCCGAGTACGACTAGTAGGTTTGGCCGAACGTCGGTGAAGACCTGGGTTGTAGGATTAAATCGAACCTCAGGAAATGGGTTGTAGGATTGCACCGAACCCCATCCGAAGGCCCAGATTGTAGGATTAAACCGAACTCTGGGTACGGCTAGTAAGTTTGGCTGAACACCGGTGAAGGCTCGGATTGTAGGATTAAACCGAACTCCGAGTACGACTAGTAGGTTTGGCCGAACGTCGGTGAAGACCTGAGTTGTAAGATTAAACTAAACCTCAGGACATGGGTTGTAGGGCTGGTCCTTTTTCAAGGCCACAAACCGAACCCCATACGAAGGCTTGGGCGCAGTAAGCTGGTTCTTCTTCAAGACCACGCTGAACCCCAAGTAACGGGCGCAGTAGGTTCAGGATTAGCCCTGATCTGAACCCCGTATCGAAGGCTCGGATTGTAGGACTAAACCGAACTCTGAGTACGACTAGTAGGATTAACCGAACGTCGGTGAAGAATTATCATTGGATAAAACCAAGGAACAATTGAAGAACGGCTAGTAGGATTAAACCGAACGCCAAATACGACATGGACAGTAGGATCAAACCGAACTCCAAACACAACAAGTAAGTTATACTGAACTCCAGATTAATACTCTCTTATGAAGTTCTTTATTTAGAAGTTTTATAGCTTATAATTCTGAGTCATCAATTCTTCAATTGAGACCGGACTCATAAACTCCGACACAAACAATTCACTCGGGTAAGCCACAATCTAAGGCATATTCACCCGAAATCTCTCAGTCGGAAATATTTGAAGAGGAATTTCTATTTTAAATCCTCACTCTTAAAGTCTCTCACGAGGAAATCTCACTCAGAGTTTATTCAAAGTGATAATCACCCAATGAAACTGGGGGACAACATCAACGATTTAACGAATATCTTGAGGAATGAACTCTCGTCTAAACGATCTCACAATCATTCCCCTTAAGCCCTTCTTGTGACGATGATGTGTTCCCTCACAAGCAGTGATCTTATTATGAAATTCATCTCGCATGTTTAAGTCCGGTATGGAGATTTTGTTTTACAATCCGATCTTCATAACTTAAATCCGGAATGATACAATACACATGCAATCCCTCTATTAAAGTTGTTTTTCACTAAACAAGAATAGAGGTAAAAAACTCTTTTATTGATTAAACGAGAATTACAATTCGTGTAATAATCCGGAGCTGATCCTGGAACACAGCGAATTTGAATCAATAAAATGAAAAAGGAAACAAGGAAGGCGCTACTTTCTCTGGCTTGAATCTCCTTCTTTCCCTTTGCCTTTGTCTCCGATATTGCCTTCTTCAGTGCGAGAGCTTGTTCCTGTACTTATGGGCTTCAGGAGTGAAGGTCCCATTGATTGACCTTTAGGTAAAGGAGCAAACTTATAAGGAGTGTTAGGCGGACTTTCATGACGGTTATCAACGATGGCCACTAGTTTCCCTTGGTGAAATTCATAAAACGGATCAATGCCGTTCAGATTAATTGACACCTTGGGATTCCGGTATAGCACTTGACGAACTGCCAACCCGAAAGCCTCCTTGACTGCTTGATCACACATGTTTACAGCATCGTCTAAGTCTGCTTTCAGGGTCTTGGCTTCGTCGGTCGAATCCGTCAACTTTAAGAGCAACTCCTTTTCCTTACGTGACCAATCATCCACTCCTCGAGAATGGACGACCTTAGCCTCCTTCAACCCCTCCTCTAGCTTCGAAGAGCGTTCCTTCTCCACACAAAGGTTGGCATGGAGGTCAGCATTGATTTTCTTCTGATCAAGAACTTGACCCTCCAGCTCCTTGGCAAGGTTCTTCAGCTTGGCAATTTCTTCATCCTTCTTCTGAGTTTCTTCTCTGGAAGTTTCTAATTTTCCTTCTAATTGGAGGATGATTGCCTTGTCTTTGCCAACCAATGAGCCGAGCCTCTCGTTCTCTTCTGTGAGCTCACGAACCGACTTGAGGAGCCCGGACAATTCAGCCAAGTGCTTCTGTCCGTCGTCGCAAGCTTTGATCATTTCATCACTCTTCAACGAGGGCTTCACCTTGGGTGAAGATTCAGGAACGCCCTCAGGAACGGAGCCCTCATACACCGGAAGTTGAACAAGACCGGAATTACCTTCAAGAGGGCAAGGGGCTTTGGGCGCGAAATAAGTCATTATTGGCTTCACCCCATAAGTGATTACACTGCCTGGGGCATCAGGAGTGGGCTCTTCCGCTCTCCTTTCCTTAGAGGGCTCTGACTCAGCAACCCCTCTTGAAATTTTTGATTTTTTGGGCGAGGATTGACGGTCTGAGATCTTCGAGGGATTACGCTTTGTCCTCTTCTTTTTCTCGACAACCTTCTCAGATCCGCCCTCGATCAGAGGAATATCGTCACCAGCAGACGAAGTTAATATTATCGTCTCAGCAGTAGCCTTCTTCGAGTTCCGCTTTGCCTGAATGTCATTTTCAGCCGCAACGGAAGTCTCTCTGGCCTTGAGACCTTTTAGCCTATTCATCTCTGGTGACTCACTCTGAATTTCACCTGCAAAATCAAAAGACACAATCAGAGACGAAAAATTTTCAAGGCAAATGACATAATAACGCATGAAGAATGGCAGGGAAATTACGTAAATACTCATCGCAAGTAGACTTTGGTCCTAACAAACGCTTGCAGGAGAAAAATTGGTGTGAGGTTGTGTAGGATTGCAGAGCCGAAAGAACAGAGATCGAGGATGGGCTCAATTCGTCCTCCTCGGTGTAGTACGCTTGGGAGGTCAACAAAAAATGTTCGTGCGTCCAAGCCGCTGGGAATTTTGGAATCCCATCTTCAGTTAACCAAAAAACTGGTTCATTCGGATCGACGCTGATCTTCGTATAATAAGATTTGAATGAACGCCCATCAACTTTGGCGGAGTCAGTGTACGCCTCAAAGTTGATGATCTTGGAGATAGTCCGGAGGGATATCAAGCTCACTCCTCCTTTCTCCTTATTCGCACGACGGACCACTTGAGTGAAGTAGAAAAGCATGGCCACCGTCGGTTGAAAGTTGAAGTGCTCCCCAAGCACTTCAAGAGAGTGGACCAATCCCCATCCATTAGGGTGAAGTTGCGAGGGAGCGTAGTCCAGGAATCTCAGGACTCCCATCTGAAACTTCGTAAAGGGGAAACGCACGCCCAAGTTCAGAAATAAAAAATCATACATGAACAAGGACCTCTCGTCCGGTGTATGACATATCCGTTCTGATGGAAGGGGAGCGAATACCTTAAAACACCATCGGTATTTATTCTTCTTCCAGACTGTGAAGCGCGGTTCCAACTCTGCTCCGTCCTCACGAGCACGCACGGATGCAGTTTCACGAAATTCCTCAGCGACCCAGCTGAATGGGCGCTTCTGTTGGAATTTCACCCAGTCTATCCGGTGTGCAACCACATTGCATAGGCCGGATTGGGTCTTCAAGATATACTTCTCAGAGGGAGATTCCCCTTCAGACGATTTCCTCCCAGTAACTTTCTTTGTCACCATAGTGAAAGCTTTGATGCTGCGATAGAATTTCACATCATCAGAGAGATACAAATCCCCACTCTCGACACTCTCACTGGAGGAGGAAGATTCTGAAGAGGGTATAATCACCCTTCGCCTTTGATATTGCGACTCCTCACCCTCTGTATACTGTGGCCTCGACTGGAAGATCACTGGGATCCTCCCACCACGAACGTTAGGGTTTTGAGTCAAAGTCCTTCCTCCTCTTCCTCTAGGGCTAACGCCACTGAAGCTAACACCCTTCCTAGGCATTCTCAAATATTGAAAAGAGATACAGAAAACGAAGGGAAAGTGGTTACCTAAGGATAGTGAATTGAAATTCACAGAGGCGGACACGAAGAACTTCTCGGAACTTTTGCAGAGGTTTGTCAAGGGAGCAACAAGAAATGGTAACTGAAATTGCCAGATATGCCTTTCTCAGGGCACGAGAATTTTTCAAATACCCACTAAACACAACCTGTCGTTTACCCCCAAACGACTCCCCGTTTAGTGGACCAAATTTGTCATTTTGTACCTCAAGGCGCGAAAATGCCATCGTTTTGTCACAAAGCCTTCGAAATGGGCCTATTAAAACCAAATACTAGGCCCAACAAGACTATGCGTGACAGTTACTAAGACATGCGCATTTAACGCAATAATGGCTCGCCCACGTGAATTAAGGCATAAAATATCCAATCATTAGAAATGTGGCCACCATTACTCGAATACCAAAGGTTGTGAAATTCGATAAACTCCTGATATTCTCATTGTCGAATCCGCCCTTAGGAGATTCATCACTACGGAACCTTATTCCCAGAGCGGACATATACACTTCGATGTAGTCCCGAAATCCAGACGTACTACGATTAATATAGCTCATATGAGCAAGTCTACTCATTCCTCACATTAGCTAGGGGGCTAGTAGAGGTATTACTCAGATTTCGGATTCGAAAACTTGTCCAATCCGTACTCCATGATTAAAAAACTTCACCAGGACGGATGATCTCAATCACCTATTCTGTGATTCGATGATGTAACTCCTGGTATGAAGAACTCCAATAATCATTCCAGGACGGATTATCTAAATCACCTAATCTGTGATCTGACGATGTAACTCTTGGTGTTGTGTACTTTTCCAGAACGGACAATCTCAATCACCCATTATGTGATCTGACGATGTAACTCCTTGACATGGTGTACCTGCCCAGGACGGATGATCTCAATCACCTATTCTGTGATATGACGATGTAACTCTTGGCGCCATACACACCTCAAGGATGGATGATCTCAATCACCTGTTATGTGATCCGACGATATAACTTCTGGTGCTGTACACATCCCCAAGACGGATGATCTCAATCACTTATGAAGTGATTTGATGACAAAACACCTGGCACGATCAATTCATATAATCATTCTTATGATGGAAAATTCCGAAAGTCAGTCCGCACTTTCGCTTTCAAGTGGTATTCTCCCAGGACGGATACTCTTTATCACCTATTCTGTGATACAACGACGTAACTCCTGGCGTAGAAAAAACTCCCATCATCATCCTTATGATGAAGGACTCAAACACCACTTCCTTGCAGTTCCCTAAACTTGGAACAATATTGTCATCTCCTGTGAGAGTATTACGGATTAAAAGCAGTCATCCGTCCTGTTACACTACTCTGCTAAACAGCGGATCGACCCATCTCTTCCCCAAATGAATTAAGGACCATGCCTTAAGGACAGCACCCTTTTTTCTTAACACATACTTGGGGACATGTATATCTTTCGCCGTTCTAAAATTACCTATTGTTTAATCTTCCGAGGCAATTATTTCAATCTGGCCTTAAGATTAGTTATACAGAACGGATTAGCATTGAATTATATATACATGAAACGATGAAGACAAATGCCTTAAATGGAATTCATTCATTAAAAACAAGGCTGTATACAATAGTTCAAAATCCGGAGTTGATCCCGGTACACAACTATACATATAAAGGAAAACAAAACTACGGAGGAGGAATCTGTTCTTCAGTTTTCTGTGCCTCCTCAGCACCAGGCTCTTGTGCCCCTTCCTTGGGAACCTCCACAGGAATCTCCCCTCCAGGAGCTTCAGCCCTTTCTTCAGAAGAGGGAACCTCAGACACAGGAAAGACGTAATCAGGTCCCATGGTTTGACCCTCAGGAAGAGGAGCCAAACCATACAAGGACGTCGGTGGATCTTCGTGACGACCATCCACCACTGCAACTAACTTTCCCCCATGGAATTCATAGTACGGATCCATTCCATAAAGGTTAAGTTTTGCAGTGGGGTTGCGGTAGAAGACTTGGCGTATGGCTAGGCCGAAGGACTCTTCAACAGCCCGGCTGCATATGTCAACAGCTTCTTCTCTCTCAGCTTTCGCTGTAGCCAATTCTCCCCGCAACTTGGACAGCTCCTCACTAGATACTTCGGACTCCGCTTTCCTAGCCTTCAGTCCCTCTATCTCAAGAAGGAGCTTCTTCTCCCTTTGAGACCACTCCTCAACATCAGCTTTATTTTTATCCTGGCTGCTACGGAGTTCTTCCTCCTTCTCTGCCACTTTGCCTTCCAAGTTTTTAAGATCGCCTTTGAGCTTGAGATTCTCTTTAGTCATGATATCTCCAAACTCCTTAGACTTGCTAAGACGATCTACCATTAACTTCATGGCGGCTTTGTCTTTTTCCGAGGAAAGCTTGAGTTCTTTCAATTCGTCACTCAATTCTTCAACCTTATCGACGTTGTTAGCCAACTCGCTGACTGAAGAAAGCACTCCAGCAAGTTTGGCTAACTGCCACCTTCCGGCCTCACACGCTTCCTTAATTTCTTTAGGACTGAGTGTAGGCCGGAGTTTGTACATCGGTGGAGGAAGAGTGGCTGGAGTAGAACCCTCATAGGAGAGGAAGGGGGTGAGAAACGAGGTAGTTGGGAAGGAGGTCGGCTCTGATCCAGAAACCCCAGCAGCAGTGCCTTTATTGAGATCGGAGGAAGCACCAATCGCTTCCGAGGCTTCAACAACTTTATCCTCCGAAGTCCTTTGCTTCTTGGACTGACGCCTTGCAGGATCATTCTGGATCTTTCTTCTCCTCTCAGTAACTTGAGGCTGACCCGAGGCTGCGCCAACATCAGATGAACCGCCCTCAACCAGTGGGATGTCCCCTTCAGCATCCGAGGTCAGGATGATTAACTCAGGACGATCCTTAGTTGAGGGCCTGGGCTTCACTTCATTTTCATGGGCAACGGACTTACCCGCCGCCTTGAATTTCTTTAACTTGTCCATCTCTGGAGTTTCTTGTTCTATTTCACCTACATGAACAAACACAAGATGTTAGCAACTATAAATATTTTATATACATTTGGTAAAGGAGAAAAGGTGAAATCAAACGAGAAATACGCAAATATTCCTCCCGGACTCCGCTTGAGCTACTTAGCAAACGCCTACACGAAAAGACGTGACGACGTGAAGTGTGTGATTCAAGTGCGAACAACACTCTCAACGTATCACGAGACAGATCGGATTGATCAGTGTAGTACGCGTGTGAGCTCAAGAGAAAATGTTTGTGTGTCCAACTCAGGGGAAATTTGTCGACGCCCTCTTCATCCTTCCAAAATATTGGTTTGCCCTTCTTAATGGAGATGCGAGTGAAATAAGTCTTGAAGGACTTCCCGTCAACCTTGGCAGAATCCGTATAAGACTCAAAGTTCACAAAGGAACAGAGAGTCCGGAGAGTCACCAGACCAACTCCACCCTGCTTGTTTGCCCTTCAAACTACCTGAGTGTAGTAGAACAGCATCGCTACAGTTGGCGTGAAATTAAAATGTTCACCCAAGACCTCCAAAGCTCGGACGAGGCCCCAACCGTTAGGATGAAGTTGGGAGGGTGCACAGTTCAGAAACTTCAAGACGCCCATCTGGAGTTCGGTTAGAGGGAAACGAACTCCCAGATAATGAAAAATAAAGTCGTACATATATACAGAGCGGTCATTAGGGATGACATGGCATATCCGCTCTGTCGGAAGTGGTGCGTAAACCCTATACCACTTTTTCGTCTCTTCATCCGTACTCAGGGTGAACCTCGGTTGAATCCGTGATCCCTCCTCATCCGCATGACAAGAGGCCAAGTCCTTAAACTCTCTGGACACCCAACAGAAAGGCCATTTAGCCTGAACCTCCTCCCAATTTAGCCTCGAAGCAACAACGCTATAGAGACCTTCAGTTGTCCTCGAAATAGCACTATTTCCAGAGGTTCCTTCTCCAGTGGCCATTTGGATTTTCTGAATCGAACTCCTTAATCTATGATAAGAAATAAAATGTCGTCAGAAAGTCGCAATCATTACTCACTGCATTTTAAAAGCAATTACAATCAGAGGGCGACTCTGAGAAGGGAAAGGTCACTTCCCACAGTGAGTAAGATCCCCTTTCTGAGCGACGCGATTCAGTCTTAGGAAGAATTATAAGGATTCTTCCCCACGACTATTAGGGTTGTGGGAAACTGATTCCCTCCTAGATGAAGCCTACTTTCTATAACTAAGAGTAGCAAACCAAAGCAAAACTAGAGCGACAAGGAAGAGATAGTTACCTCAGATGACAGTGATGAATTTGAGGAATGAAGAAACCCTCGCAGTGCAGGCAACAAACTTCCTTGCAATATTTCTGTAGAGTTTTGTTAAGTAAACAAAAGCGAGTGGAACCCAGAATCCACTAAGTGTTCCTTTTATAGGAAACGAAGAGGTTCGGTTACCCCCTCTTGAAGTTGTGTCGTTCTCGATAAAACGCATTCGTTCACAAGCGAAACGGCACAACCGTTCCAAATTCTTGGGCGCCAAAATGATAGCGACTCAGCGAAGGGCTATCCACTAGGCCCAAAAGTTTTGAAAACTTCAGGCCCATTAAGCCCAAATTAACGGTTAATGAGATTTTCATCTCAGACGCAATAATTGCTTGCCCACGTGATTAAAAGCATTAATGTCTAATCATGCAACGCAATTCACGCTTTACAGCCGTTACACGAACTTCAAGAGCTTTCAATTCCAATAAACTCTTGAAATTCTCACACACAACGAATCTTTGTCTGAATCCGTTGTGACCGCACCGACAGGTCGGATCTATTAATTTTAGAACGGTTCTTTACGAATGACAACAGATGCTAAGGAACTGTTATACACGTAAGCTTACCGATATTAAGACCTCTCGCAGGTTGAGTAGCTTATGTGAACAACCATTCGGTCCCTCACACAAGCTAGGAGACATATGATCCGGTCTCAATACCGGTATCCGATCTGCTATATATATTTCAACGTCTTTGATGAGACATCTACGTGTAACCGGTGTCATCGGTATACATCCGGACTGTAATTCCGTATCAGGCATTCTCCCTATACCGGTTGTTCAGGATAACACCATGACATCGGATAATACACACGTCACTGTGCAAAAGACAAGGATTGTTGCTACAGGGATCGATCAATAATTCCCTGCACTACGAGCCAAATTCTGCTCACGGGAATGGTCAACTTGTTCCCTAATCCTAGTCTACATTCTCTATGCTCAATATAAAATAGCCACTTGACCCAATCATGCAGGTAAGTGCTCAATATAATAATGCTAATGGGAGTTGGTGGTTCCCCACCAACGAATCCTCGTTAATCGAGCCAATCAGGTATATGAACTCACTTTATGATTGAAGTGGGGGATCTTCTTCAGCTCTTTTACGACTAATTCCTCTCTGAATACATTCCTTACTTGGAATATTACTGACTTGAGCGTCGGAGAATCTTTGCAGGTGACACCACCATTCGCCCACTTCAATGCGTTAGGTCGGTGTGAAGGATCTCCAGAACGCCCAATCCGCTCTCCTCACTCAAGGACAACGGATACCTACACCGGATACACATACATCCGGTCTTCTATACAGTATTTACATACTATTTGTGACTGGTCTGAGTCCGGATCTCTAGACCCCGGTTCAGGACAGATCACTTGGCATGATGCAGTCTGGGTTAATGAAGTGACATCCTTTAGGTTTGGTTAAGACATGAAACCAGGGTTTGGCAGGAAATCCTCATTCCTTGACAAGGTTGAGGTTAATTTGTTCCATGTGAAAAGTCTAGAACATGGCAAAGGCAGAGGGTATGTAAAGGTGAGGGTTAGACAATACTTTCTCAACTAGCATAATTGGAAGAAATCTATGTTAGAGGAAGAATTCAACAGGTTGCTTTTTATGGGTGAAGGTTCAGGTAATGATGGGGAGCTCAGGACCATGATAAGGTAAAGGAGGGCCAGGGAAGGCAGAGATAAGGCTTCTAGATGAATAAGGTTTAGGGTTAGGGATTTAAGAGGTTGGCTGATCTAGTTAAGGTTGAAAGGAAGGTAGAGAATGAGAGGTTGGTTGAGACGATTGAGGTTTAGTTTCTTGGTTAAGAGAGAGGGAGGTTGTTACCTAAGGTGGTGTAAGAGAAACAGAGGTTGGAGTCTAGATAGGTAAAGTAGTCTTGGTGGTGGAGGGAGCAGATTCTTCTTTTTCTTGCCAACAAACGTTTTTGCCTAATCTTCTTCATCCTTGTGTTTCAGCTCAGCCTTCTGGGTCTGCCTTAAGGCTTTGTTAGAATTGTCCAAATCATAATACAGATTGTACTAATAAATCCAATCATACTTTGTCCATTTTGAGACATCCATGTCTTAAAACTTTCTACAGTAAAATTAGATGAAGTTGATGTAGCGCTTCTTGTAGGGCAGCTTGACATAGTCCTTCAATGATGGAGAGGAAAAAGTATATGTAGACTTAGAAGTTGAGAAGGTCTGAGGAGGCAAGGGACGAACAACTCTCTCAGTGAGCTTCTTCTTCAAAACACGCCCAATGGGCTATTGATCATCTGAGTTTGATGATAATTTGGTTGCAAAGGCTGGTGTAAAGCCAGATTTAGAGACAGGGGTCTGGTCACAAGTGATAAAGATCTTAAGGCAACTTAGCCTTTTTGGCTACTTCAGGTTTCTCAGCAGGGTCAGAAGAGGATTTTCACTTTTGAGTGATCTTTTTAACAAACACTAGAGCAATAGAGGCTTCTGACTAATCAGGGAAAGGGAAGAAAGAAGACAGCTTGGACACCAAAGGTCCACAAGTCATTATGTCCTTTACAAACTTAAAAGGAACATTCTCTAGCTTGAAAATCATGGTGAGGATTGTTGGTTAGGGGATCTTCTTCTGCTTCTTTAGCACAAAGGAGACCATGTATGTCATGATGACATTGGCAAGGTTTACCTTTTCCTTGCTGAGCATGTGATACATACAGAACCTGTCCAATTTGGTAACTGTGTCCTTTGCTGATTTGTGAGGGCAGAAGACCTGTCTCATAAGCAAATATAGCATCTTGACCTTTGGAAGCATGTTTCCAGAGGTGAACTTCTCAGGATAAGACTTTCCATAAAACATTTCATTAAAGGTGAGAACAGATACTTCAGTAGTCTCAAAGTCTTCAAAAAAGAATGTACCCCCAGGCTGGCATTGGAGTACAGTCTTGTCCATAATTACAGTCTTCTAGAATTTAAGGACCAGAGATAGTGAGAAGGGTTCTTGATTGACGTAGAGTTGAGTCCACCTAATACCATTTAGTTCTTTGGTAATATCCCTTCCTTTAAACTTGTGCTGGGCTACGTTAAAGTATGATGACTCTATAATATCCCTTATAATGAGTGAAATAGCAGCCATTAATGATTTTGAAGAAGAAAAAAGGTTGTAAAAAGAGGGGTTTGGGGCAAAATATGAAGGAATGAAAGAAGAAGAAGAAGACGAATGTAGAGAGTTTCAAAAGGATTTCTAAAGATTTTGAAAAGACAACTGCAACACTATTTAAAAGCAAAGTGGTTAGATGAGGTACAACGATTCAGAAACGATTGCACTACCGAGCAATAAATGGATGCCATACGTAATAGTTTAAAAACTGAAAAGCAGTTTTAGAGAGAAATGAATGGGGAAAATGAAAAGGCCTTGAGTAACTCTCAATATATGAAGTAAGCACATGTGCATAAATTTAATAAACGAATAGACTTTTTGCATACAAACTTATTACATGCAGACTTATTATTCATCTAGACTTTTTATCAGGTAATGTTACACAAACTTAAGTTATACTTAATAAACACAAACCTGACTTCAGCCAATGGCTTGGTGAATATGTCTCCCCATTGATGGTCTGTATCCACATACTTCAAGTCTGGGGTTCTTTTCTAAACGTAGTCTCAAATAAAGTGATATTTTACTTCACTGTGCTTTGCCTTTAAGTGTTGAATAAGATTTTTGGATAAATTGATTGCATTGGTATTGTCATAAAATACTCGAATGTCTTCTTCTTTGATTGAATAGTCCTCAAGTTGATATTTTATCCACAAAAGTTAAGAACAATAACTTGCTGCAGACAAATATTCTGTTTCAGCTGTAGAAAGGGCTATAGAGTTTTGCTTTTTGTTACTCCATGAGATCAGACTTGTCCCCAAAAAGTGACATCCACCACTTGTGCTTTTCCTATCTGATCTATCTCCTATAACATCTACATCACAAAAACCATAAAGAGAAAATGAGTATGTTCTTTTATAGAATAACCCAAGGTTAGTTGTACCTACAAGATACCTTAGAATCCTCTTCACAGCAGACAAATGTGATTCCTTGGTGTCTACTTGATATCTTGCATATACATAGACATTGAACATTATATCAGGTCTGCTAAATGTTAAATACAACAGTGATCCAATCATTCCTCTATACAAGGTCTGATTCACTGATGTAACAGACTCATCTTTACTTATAATGTAATTTGGATGCATTGGTGTACTCATAGGTTTAGCATTAGCCATTTTAAATTTTATGAGTAACTCTTTGGTGTACTTCTGCTGATGGATAAAATTTTTATCATCAGTCTGTTTGATCTACAAACCTAGAAAGAATTTAAGTTTTCCCATCAAGCTTATCTCAAATTCAGCCTGCATCATTTCAGCAAAACCTCTACATATACTTTCTTTAGTAGCACTAAAGACAATGTCATCAACATAAATTTGCACAATAAGAAAGTGTCTATTTGATCTCATAAAAGAAAAGAAAATTATCTATTCTAATTATCCTCAGTCCAAGGTGAGTCTGGTTGACCCAAGATGCGAAGTCTGCACTGATCTCTACAGTGTCAAGTGTACGGTCCAATCAAGGGTCTGGAAAAATAGCATAAGGGTGAGTCTCTACTTCCATAACATTTAGAGAGTTGTCATCACTGGCATCCCCCCACACAATCCAAATAGGTTCACATACAATACTTTCTCATCATTAAGGTCCTTAATTAGTTCGTTTTAAGTTATCTATCCCTACTCAGTCTCACCTAATCGTCTCTGAATACAAACTCTCTGCCCTCCCTTCACCACTACTTACAGAAACTAATTCAATCATAAACAATCGCAATCCACATATATAAAATCATTCAATGCATGAATTCCATTTCATTAATTGTAATCCTTTAGCCATCATGATGCATGTGGGTCCATCTCCCCTTCTCAACCTTACACATATAAATACACATTGTGCACATCAATCCAACCTTATCCCCCTGCCCAACTAAAGCGATCGGAGTTCACCTCATTTTGGTTTTCACAAAAGGGTAAGGACACGCGACCCTATCATCATAATGGATCCAATCACATCTCGCCAGAACGTGCACTCCATGGTCCTTGTAACACTCGCTCTAAGTTGAAGTATACCAGGTTTGCCACAGGCTGTTCGGTCTCGAGCGCGACTCTGAACCATTGGAGGTCTGTCCTGGTATACTCTTAAGACCTCCCGCAGAGTCAGAAAGTTGTTGTTCCCTAGTGTACCCTATCACTGTGTGATCTAGGGGATCACTATATCATTCACCATCCATCCTTATACTCCATATATGATGTATGCAACACACAATGTCATTTTCACTAGTCATCGGTAAGGTCCTTTTAATGACTCCATTTCATTCTTAACATCAGGTTTGTTTTGTAAAATCCTTGATTAAACATTTTTCTTTATTTATTACTCTTTTCGTATTTACTCAGATCATAACACACCACACCCGATAATTAGGAATGAAATGAGTTCTAAACATCTATAAATTCTTGGGGTAACACTGGCACCGCAACGATTATCATCTCGTTGGATCCGATCTCAATCACATCGTTCATTTCTTAATCATATCATTTCCACAAATCAGTCATCTCAGGATACCTACCAAGATATATCCTTATTTTTCTTTTCTTGCTTTTATTTTGACTTATCCAGCTCAACATAATTCATTCAATACATCATGCAAGTTCCATTTATTCATCATGCAATTCATTTCATCCATGACGTTTATCATTTATGCATCGTTCATTTTATCAAATCCATCACATTCATCATGCATTTTATCATAAACACCATCATATATATTTTTATCACATACTTCCACCTTATAGTTGCCATATATACATCCATATAAACAATCGCATAACAATCATTATACACAACAATCATCATACATGTATCACATAACAATAATCATATATCTTATTACACCCATGGCGTTTATAATAGTAATAGGGTCACGCATTTAGTACGGATGTGTTAGGAATATGTTCATGTAGGTGAATTAAACATGTGTTACTTACTCCATGAACACACCTATCAAATTATTTATCTCGATTGTCATCTTAATCAATCAATCTTATTAGTAATAAATTCACGCTTCTAGTATACCTTTCTTACTCATAAATTATTTCAGATTACTAAGTGATCTTGTGTTATAACTTTTTAAATACTAGTGTCTGGTTATACTTATTCCCCCAAAAGTGCTTATTAAATTTATTTAAGGTACCCATAACACCTTTCATTATCTCTTACTTACTACCACCAGGTTAATTAATCCTTAAATTATTCATATGCTATTTAAGTTAGTATTTAATTAGGCTTCACTAAATAATACTGACATAAGTGTTCCTCCATTTCTTAAATTCTTACTCTTACTAACATTCTTTTTACTCATTAAACTTCCTAAGTGCTTATATTAACAACCACTATATCAACTTCTACTTCTCATTGAATTCTAATGCTTCTAATATATGCTCTATCTTTTTGACCCAAAATCACCTTAGTTACTTCCTTATAAATTTCATTTAACCGCCTAACATATTTTTACACACCTCGGTCATCTACGATATGTTCTTTTTGAATTACTAGCTCCCGAGGTAACCCCTAACTATCAGTAAGTTCTTATTTAATCCTTTTTAACTTACTAATTACTTCCTTTATTAGGTTAACTTAAAGGTTTGTGCTATATTTCCTTAAATTATCGTCCTTATTTACTAGATGCTTATTCCAATTATTTCTAGGTTCCTTTGATTACTAAGTATCTATCTATAAATTTTGTCACTAACTCTTAATTATCAACTGCTTTTGTTATGAGTCTAATTCTTTTGTTATTACATTTGTACTTAGTTACTACCTTAAGACCCATTCAACGTCCTTAAACTATATTGTCGTGTGCTTAACTTATTGCCTAAACTGAATTATTATTTCCCTGAAACTCATCAATTCTTGCTACCAATTCTTTATCAATTTCCTTTTGAAACTCATCAATTCTCGCTACCAATTCTTTATCAATTTCCTTTTCAATTCTTTAGTAAGTAATTGTTATTTCCAGATTCTTCTTATTAGTTCAGAATAACCAAGAATATATTTTTCTTGTAAAAACGCTTTAAAATTTCTATTTCTTCAATTTTTTTATATTTCTTAAAACTTGTTATTTATATCAGCTTTATCTTACTAAATCTTATTACTCTTTCTTTGTCAATTTTTCTTTAATATACAAATGCTATTTTTTAAAAAAATATATTTAATACTCAATAATATATTTTTCTTGAAAAGAAAATACTTTAAAATTTCTATTTCTTTTATTTCCAATATATATATATATATATATTACTTGAAATTCATTATTTCTAATCTCTCTTTTGCTATTTATTTCTTTCTATCAAAAATTCCTTTTTATTTTATAAAACTTCACTTTGTGGTTTTCTCAAAATATTGTCGACATTGCAAAATTTTAAAACGGAGCGTGATAAAAAATAATTCATTGAAATGTCTTGAATTGCGTGATTTTTCCAAATTTGTTCTCAGAACTCCTAACCGGTCGATTTTTCAAAGTTAGCAGGACTTACCGGGTAAATATAATAAATTATATAAAATCTTCGAAAACTCATAATTAATTACAACTATATCGAATTACTGACCGAGCCCGCACTACAATCCTAAACTTCGTCATTTTACATAATAACTTTAATTTTCGATAAAATTTAGCGAGGCGTATGAAATTCGAAGCGCTCTTAACGAAAATCACCGAAGCGCATAGAAGCGTAAAAATAAAATTATAATCGCCAACGAGAATGATAAATTGTGTATTTCCCAATCTATCTATCGGATCGTCGTGAAACTTAAAGGGGTTATCCCCGGATACTAAAGAAACGAATTGAGTTGTTTCTAACCAACAAAAACGAAGTGAGACTCCCCTTACATCATGAGGTAGTCATGGCCTTACAAGGAAAAAGGGGTGGCTTTGCCGAAAGTTTGCTGAATGTTCAAAATCGCTCATCGATCGTCATCGATCGTCCTCCGTTTCCTAGAAAATTCAACATGCAATGCCACAAAGGAAATGGTACATCATGGCCAGCCAAGGATCAAGGGAAGACAAACATGCAATTCCTGATTTTAAATTAGAGACATTGAATGGAAACTGATCAAGAAATCATCACTGATTACTTACCGAATTGTAAAGGGGCGGCCATGGTCTTGAAGAAATGGTAGTAGTAGACTAAGTGGTGATTTATGGTGGTGAATGGAAGGCTCACGTTGGCTGTAAAGAGAGGGGAATAGCTGATGGTTACTAAGAGAAGTAAGGAAAAATAATGGTGATTTGAAGAGAAAAAGTGTCATGGTGGTTGTAGTGGAACATGGTGATGTTACGATGGTTGGAGGAAGAGGTCACGACTACTATTTGGTGAATATAAAAATGAATAAAAAGATTAAATTTGTTAGTTAGTGAAGAAATTGGAGTAATGCACAATTGAAATCATGAACCAATATATGAAATTTTTTCTAAAACAGTGTAGAGCAGTCACAAAATTGGAACATGTTTGGAAAGATTATAAAAGTTGTACCAATTAGGAAGGATCCAGCCTTTGAGGTCTTCACAAAAGTCATAAAGAATTTTGTTACAAAAATTATGAGATTAGGATTGCATGAATCATAGGTCGTATGAGAAAGTTATGATTTTTCGAATGAACCATGTGCATATTAAGGGGATAAAATAACAGGTTTTCAAAGTACAAATACTTGGTCCTCAATTTTGGGGATGACAGAGTACGAATTGAGGTTTGGGGCTAGAAATAGAGATTATAGATCTCTTCATAACAAAGAAATCAAGACCAGAATCATTTGATTCTAAGATCGTATGCGAAAGTTAGACTCAAAACACTGAAGGTGCTTAACCCGAATTCAGGGGATCAAATTGAATTAATCATTTATTTGGGACACAAAGTCAATAAGGTCCAAATTAGGATTCGGTCTCTTCAAGAAAAGTTCTTAAAATGTCGAAACGGTTCACCACTGGCTGATTGTGCTATAATCGAATGTCCCAAAGTGTGTACATGATCAAACATTGTGGGTACCTGAGGTATTGGTCGGGCCTGTCAGACTGAGCCCGTTATCCTCGATTTACTACAAGAAAGTCCTAACAAGACTAATTTCCCTATTGGATCATTAGTCTCAGACTGGATCATCAAAATTGAATCATTTACTAGGTCCCACAATTCAAATCTGAGGACCCGACAATATTTTATTATTAAATATAATTATCAATAAAACATTATTATTATATATAATTATAAATTAATTAAATAAATAGATTTATATTAATTAAATATTAAAATTAAATAATTAAATATTATTAATAACTATTATTATTATTTTATTTCATATGCACACATATATATTGAAATAATTAAATAAATATTATTACAATGAATACTAATTATTAAATATTATAATCAAGTAATTATATATTAAATATTATCAATTATCACTATATACGATCAAATACTACTATCAACAGAGAAAGGAAATATGAAAGTTATTAACCAACTAATACTGAATCAAACAGGATTAAATATTAAATATATTTACTATTACTATACTCTTATCTCAGCTCCTCTCTCGCTATCGATATATCTTCTAGTTTTTCTTCTAATTTTCTGTATCACTCACATCTTTTTTTATATTCTTTTATCTTATACTTTTGTCTAAATTATTTTATTTCTTCACCATTTTCTTGTACCAAAACCATTTAGAAATGCACTCTTAACATCCATTTGATATGATTTTATACCTTTGAATGCAACAAAAGCAAGAAGAATCCTTATAACCTCAAGTCTGGTTACTGGTGCAAAGGTTTAAGTAAAGTTTATACCTTCTTATTGATTGTAGCCTTGAGCCATTAGTCTCGCTTTGTTCCTGATAACTTTCCCATTTTCGTCAAGTTTATTTCTGAAGACCCATTTGGTTTCTATGATGCTTTAATCTTTGGGCTTGGGAACAAGCTTCCAGACTTTGTTTCTTTCGAACTAATTTAGTTTTTCCTGCATAGTTATAATCCAATCTGGATCTTCTAGTGCTTCTGCAACAGTCCTTAGTTTAAGTTCTGAGACAAGTGCAATCGAGGAGTGATTGTGAGTCTTTGATCGAGTCCGCACTCCTTCAACTTGATCTCTA
Organism: Clitoria ternatea; assembly: GCA_037962975.1. Taxonomy (NCBI): domain Eukaryota; kingdom Viridiplantae; phylum Streptophyta; class Magnoliopsida; order Fabales; family Fabaceae; genus Clitoria; species Clitoria ternatea. The sequence goes on from CM075669.1 coordinate 259,071,164, forward strand.
ATAATAAGATCTAAAGGATGGTAAGTTTTGAACTTCCGTTCCCTTGGTTTCTTAGGTTCAGGCACAGGTTGTTGTTGATCTGAATCCTTTTCTTTATTATTTGCTGGGTTTGATGGTCCAGGTTCAGTTTCTAGTTGTTACACACTTGCATCATCAATTTCTAGATCTGCCAATTTTTTGTCAGTCATTGTATGTTCATCAAATCTTACATGCATTGATTCCTCAATGGTTTGAATCTTTGTGTTAAAGACTCAGTAAGATTTGGATGTGTTTGACTAGCCCATGAATATACCTTTGTCACACTTAGAGTCAAATTTTCTAAGTTGATCTCTTGTGTTTAGGATATAGCATATGCACCCAAATGGATGAAAGTATAAAATGTCGAGTTTCCTTCCCTTCCACAATTCATATGGAGTCTGGTTTAGTATAAGTCTGATAAAGATTTTGTTTTGAATATAACAAGATGTGCCCATAGGTTCAGCCCGAAAATATTTTGGAAAATCATTTTCACAAAGCTTTGTTCTTACTATTTCTAGCAAACTTCTATTTTTCCTTTCAACAACACCATTTTATTGAAGTGTTCTTGGAGAGGAAAACATATGAGATATGCCAGTTTTGTTACAAAACTTTTCAAAAAATTTATTTTTAAATTCTTTACCATGATCACTTCTTATTACACTAATTCAGATACCTTTTTCAAACTGGATTTTCTTGTAGAAAATCTTAAATACTTGAGTAGACTCATCTTTGTGGGCTAGGAAATAGACTCATGTCATTCTCGTGTAGTCATTAACTATAACAAAACTATATCTTTTTTCAGCAAGACTTTAAGTCTGAGATGGACCAAATATATCCAAATGTAATAGTTCCAAAGGTATAATGGTGTAACATCCTCTAATTATTTATCCTTTTTTAATTCGTTAAATTAAATTTTCTAGGAAATTTTTGTAAAATAATTAATTGATAATTCTATATTTATCAAGATATTTATTTTCTGCTAAAAGCTTCAAAATACATATTATGTAACATTTGTGAAACCCAAAAATCACTTAAAATGCAAAAATACAATTTTTGGAAAACAGGGGCCTGGCCTGACGCTACGTGTAACATCCCGTGTTTTTATATTTAGGAAAATAAATAAATGTGTAAATGAATTTAAATTATGAAAAATTTGAGAATCTGTAGTATTTGAGTAAGTTCAAAATGGAATAAAAAGAGAAATTGGGGTTTTTTACCTAACGCATAGCGTCAAGGTGGGATTATGAACCTGACACGTAGCGTTAGCACCACGGGCAGAATAAAGACCTCACAGAGACAGCCTGCGAGACAGAGGCTAAAAAGCAATGTGGAGCTTTCTTCTTTCCTTATTCTTCTTTTGAGCTCAATCAAGGCTAAATTAGAGGTGGAATTTGAAATTAATGGCAGATTAAAGGTGAGGAACTTAAGGTAAACGCGTGGAATCTTTCAGTTTTAAATTCCATGAAGATTTCTTATCTTTGCCTATTTCTTGGGAAAACAAGGGAGCCTTAAATTTTAAGATTCTAAACCGATAAAAGAGTCCCTTATGGCTTCCAAGTGAAAGATTAATTGAAAGATTTGAGTTCCGCTTTGTGTAGGTTATAAACAGTGTGCCAGAAGCTTAGAGGAGAAAGATATTTCTTAAAGTAATTGCTAGTTTCGATTGTGGTAAGCTTATAAAGCTTTAAGAATTGATTTTTGAGTGCTTTCTTGAATTAAATTAAAGAATCAACGATTAAATCTCTGAAACCCTTTGTGATTCTTGTGATTTTAGCGTTTTGGGCATGCTTACGGTTAAATTGAAGAGCATTGGAATTGAGGTAAGGGGGTATTGTAGTGTATACTTGATTAAGGTTATATGAGTTTATGCTATGAAATAAATTTATGTGATTATATGAATGATATATATATATATATATATATATATAAATGTGAGAGTATGTGGTTTAAGATATATTTATGGCCATATGAGGTATTTGGCGATTATGATTGAGGGAATGATAATTAGGATGAGAATTAAAGTATAAATTATTCCTAGAATGACATATGATAGATGGTAATGAAATATAAAAATATATATGATATGGATCGACTATGATAATTAAAAAGGGTGGTGGTATGCCATAGATTATATGTTGTTAATAAGATTGATGATTGTATTGTGATTGTATATGAACAACTGTATAATGAGTTTGATAAATATGATTGAGGTAATAATAATGATTTCATTGGCAGAGTAATGAGTTATAAGTATGGGATATATGATTATGAGGATTATTAGCGATAAGAAAATATTGTTATTGAATATGTGATCATGAGGAATGTGATTAGTATGGATGGATATACTATTCTTAAAGTAGTTTGTAAAATGATATGGCATTATGGTGATAATATGAGATTTAAGCTTTATGTTGGCTTTCATAATGATATTTGAATGAGATGGCTTTTATGTCGAGACTTATATTTGATTGATGAGATTAATTGATGAGACCTTGTGGTCCAAGTAGAGGCCCAGTGGTTGAGACAGATATATAAATTGACGAGATTAATTGTTACATGTTATGTATGCATGTTATGGGGTGTGGACAACCATTTGGTATGTGTTACCCCTCACTTTGGCTCTTGTGGTCCATGTAGAGATCCTAGTTGAGCTACCCAGTGGTCCAGGTAGAGACCCAGTGGTTGAGGTGGGGAGCCGGTGTGTGGCTCGGTGAATCGGGTAGAGTTCATGGATATCGATGTGACTCCCAACTAGTGGCTGCTCTGTTAGTTTCTGGATACTAGGTGTCATATATACTTGATTTGACCATGAGAGTCAGTTATGAATGATTTTGATATTGACATTGATTAGCGATATGTATAAGATCTTTGAAATTGATTGAGAATTATAATAATCTTGAATATTAAGACTTGATTGTGATTGGTTTATAATGACGAGGATCGATTTATGAAATTATGATTAATTTATGATAATGAGGTTAAGTGCTATGATAAAGATATTGTGTTAGTATGAGTGATGATTTTGATGAGATATAAGTATATTAAAAGTGGTTAGGAAATTGATATCGAGACTGGATTGATGAATTTGAGATTCGATTGTTAATAATAATGTTTGATTTATGATATCATGATTGAATTTGGATGATATTAAATTAATTTATGAAATTGTGATTGATATATGATGATGGCATTGGATGGAATGATAAGCAAGTGATGAGATAATTATTGATAACAATTTGATGAATTGTAAGCTTATTGGAAAGTGGTTTAAAAAGGATTAATGGGTCAGCAAATGAAGGAGTGTGTGAGATCCTCCAGGTGATACACTATCTTCCTTATTCGATTACATTATGATATAATGTGAGATACTCACCCTTACAATTATTTTCTTTCAGTGAATGAGGAAGGGATATTGTGGATGTCACGAAGATGGATACAAGTGAGTAGCGAGCAATGCTAGAAGAATTTGGGAGATGTATATTGTATGTATTTGTATGTAAATGTATCATCTGATAAATTTATAATGGTATATGTTGTTTGAGATTGTTATGATAACTAGTGTGGAAAGGATAACTAATGGCACTGAGCCATTGGTAAATACTTACATATATATATCTGCATCTATGTGGGCATATGTACATATGCGTAGTATGATATGTTTATGATATGGATGATGTGAGTATGATATGGCACTAAGCCATTAGATAGTTTTGCATACATGATAACTAGGTACTGTTTGAATGAATATAATAGTGACACGGAGCCACAATAGATAAAATTATGCATTATGGGCAGGTTCTGTTGAAATGTATGATTGAATAGTATCGTGTATAATTGGTATAATGAGTGTGTGATGAAATTGATTGTTGTGTTGATGAATTTGTTTGATTTAGAGGATTACGCATATAGCCAGTTTTATGGATTTAATGAACTGAATAAGTGATTTGGGAATCCGGTGGGTTTTGGGACCATCAGAAGGTATCAATAGGTCCTTTAGGACAATCAAGAACTGAGAGTATTGGCCTTGGACCAATTGGAACCCATTTAGGGTGTTTGGTGTAAGGGTTTTGCACCTAATTGACTTAAACTGTATTTTGTGCATATATTAGAATTTTGGTGAATGGACAACGCCAACAATTCCGGAATGGGGAAAAATATGGCCCATGAAGTTTTGTAGCGATCGGACCTGAAACGGGCATAATTTCTACATAATTTCCTCTAACTCCACTATATGCATAACATGTCATAAGCATTAAATCATCAATGCATCAACCAAGTTACTCACCACATCATCATACAATTTACCTATCTATTTCAAACCTACCCATATTACTAATCAAGTATCAAGTCATAGTTCCGTGCCAATGATTACATATTACATCATACATTTCACAAACTAACTCCAACATCAAATTTTCCATAACCTTAATTCTACATCATCACATCTCATCCTAATCATGTATCATCATCGCTAAGTATCAATCATCATTCATCATGTTACATGCACAAAAATGCATAAATCTCACGAACCACACAATTAATCGTCACACATCATAGTACCTGCCAATCTCATGCAACTACACAATGGCTCTATGCCATACCCCTACACATCATAACTATACTTACAATTCCACATTAACATATATCATAACGCAAATCTGGACATCATAAACACATAGGTATTCAACCGCATCAATACTCCATTCACACATATATAATTCAATCACCATTTAAGTAGCTTTGTGCTACTTGGAACCATCACATCCATAAATATTGATTAAAATTGCACACACCACATTCATAAAGTAATATAGTTTTACATTCCCACGAATCAATAAACATATATACACATATAACCATCGCTTATTTATCTTTCACTTTGCCGTGACCTCATTTAGCGCTTGCCTCTGTGGCTTCCATCAACAACCTGCTACCAGTCACTAAAATCACAACAGAAAGGAGGGTGGGTGACTGGAATCAAGAATCAATGTAGAAATAATTATTTGAATATTAGGAAAAGTGTACTCTAGCTACCTTACTATTTAAAAACACTATTCATTCTTATTTTTCGCTATAATCATTGATAATTCAATTATATGAACTCACTCCTAATTGAGTAATCCTTAAGCCTGCCATTTAAATAACTAACATTATTTTATCTTTACTTCAACATACTTAATCTCATTTATATTCAACTACATCACTAGATCATAGTCATCAATCCCACTACATTATTTCAATTAATCCTATTAAAATCATCAGCATCTACCATTACCATATATTTATATCATCCCTTTTATTAATGTAAATCCACACACAAGCAACAATAGAAATACCATCACAAGTCAAGGTATGAAAAACATAATTGACTCTTAGTAGATAATATGACACCCTAGTATTTGGATACTAAAAGGATCGACCTTCAGCTGGCGGTCCTACTTGATATCCCATGAACCCGACTTGGTTCATCGAGCCCGACTTGGCTTCCCCTACACCACTAGGTCCTACTTGACCACTGGGTAGCTCAACTGGGTCTGACTTGACCATGAAAGCCAAAAGCGAGGGTAATATATACCGTCGGTCGTCCTCCACCACATAATCAAATAATCATATAATTAATCATTTACCTTAGTTTCTCTACCTAAATAACACCAAGCCTCACATCTCAATCATCTACGGCGGCCACAGGAACCCAGTTCATAAATCACCACCAGGGCGACCACATAGACCAGGCCTAAATATATCTCCGCAGGGTGACCCCACAGACCTGGCCCATATATAACATCATATTTACCAATTATCATTTTAGCAATGATCAATTATGACCACCAATCTCAATCATCATATATTTACTTGTTCACATAATTCCACCAATATAATCATCATACCATATCATACATACACATATCACATCATCAATACACTATATCATTACAAACATTAGTTCATCAGTGGATAACAACATCATCACCAACATTATGCCATTGCAATCATTAATGTACATAATTTCCAGTCATGCAGCTACCACATGTATATACATATAATATTACTATTATTATTAACGACATGTCATTTACTCTCTCTCAGTTCATTGTTTTACGTTGTTTTTCTTTTTGGCATGCTTCACAAGGCTGGGAGCTGTTAAAAGAGATTCTTGGCAGTCCCTTGACTAGCCCTTTTCTATTTAGTTTCGAAATATGTTTCATGCTAATATGCCCAAACATTTTGTGCCAGACCCATTTTTCCTCAGAGGTTGATAACAAACATGTTACATTTTGATTATTCAGTTCATTTAGATCAACCTTGTAGAGGTTATTAAATCTGTTTGCTATAAAGAGAATGGTTCAATCATGGTTGATGATAGTACACTTCTCTTTATTAGATGAGACCTTATAAACATTATCTCAAAATTGACTTATGCTTAGTAGGTTATGTTTCAGTCCTTCAACATAATAAACATTTTCAATTATGCGTGAAAGAATGTTACCTATCTTACCGCTACCTACAATACATCCGGTCTGGTTACCTCCAAAAGTAACTTTACCACCTTCAAAATGTTCCAGGTCTAGGAACATAGACCTTTTGTATGTCATGTGATGTGAGCACCCATTGTCCAAATACCAATAGTGCCGCTTTGCTTTTGTCCTTAAACACATCTACAATAGGAATGATCATTGCCTTTGGTACCCAAAAATTCTTAAGTCCTAGAGGGTTAGTGATTTTTGAGTTTCTCTTTTTCCTTTTTAAATAGTATTGTTTCACATGACCATGCTTCTTGTAGTAATTGCATTTGGCATATTTATGTTTGCTTTGAAGAGATGAAGGAGAAGGAGAAACTTTCTTGAAATCTGTCTTTTCAACATAACCCATGTTAACCAAGTGGCCTCAATTACACAGGAGTGGGGGTGAATTGAGTATTAAAAATTTTACTTAGAATGCTTTTGAAATTAATTCTTTAATACATATACTTGATGAAGATGATAAATTTAATTACAAGTAATAACAATTTATGCACAAGACGAAATAATAAGCACTTAATGTGTAACATCCTGCTTTTAATAATAGCTCTATTATGTAATTTATGAAGCATGGAAGGTCTGTAAGTGTTAATTAATGAATAAAACACTCTATGGATGGCTTTTAATGCTCCAAAAGTTTCATTTTTGGGTATAATTCTATAATTTATATAGATCCTTATGAATGAGGCCCAAATTCCGAGTGAAAATACCTTAGAAAGAACTGTCCGAGTGAGAAAGAGAGTCTGTTCCGAGTGAAGACTGAAAATTCCAAGTGACCAAGAGGAATTCCGAGTGGAAAATGGAAATACCGAGTGAAAATAGTGTTTTCCAAGTGGAACATGGTCAAGAGGACTTATTCCGAGTGAAATAATGTCTCAGAGACTCACTGCCGAGTCAAACATGCTAAGAAGACTCGATCCCGAGTCAAGATCTTCAAAGGACTCATTTCATAGTCAATTAAGATCAGAAGTTGCAATCCTGAGTGAAGGAATTCCGATTGTCAACAAATAAGTCTTAGGTCGGTTAGGATCTATATTACCGAGTGGACATTCAAGTGGAATGAGTCAGCATTGAGGAAATTCACCGAGTGAAAGCTGATCAGGAGAAGAGTCGGTTTGGAGATGAATTACCGAGTGATGACTGACCTGATATTGAGTAAGTTTTAGCAATGAAGAACTGAGTGCTTGGAATCGGTTTCAGAAGAATTTTTACCGAGTAAAAACTTGGGTAAAAGACTGAGTTAGAGCTGACTCAGTATCTGGAAAGTTTACCGAGTGGATATGCTTGAATGAAGACTCGGTTACCGAGTGAAAGCATGAGTGAGAGAGGGAGCTCGGTCTGGACAGACTCTACCGAGTGAGAAACCAAGGAATTAAGTCAGATTCAGATGAATTCCGAGTGAGACTCGTATGTAAGAGCTTTTTCCGAGTGATAATGACCTTGAGAGTCTCTGAGTGAAACGTAGTTGAAGAAGTAGGTCTGATCTTGGCTAAGTATTAATTAACCGAGTGAAACCCGAATGGGAGACACTTCTATATTCCTAAGTGTTGATAACCGAGTGGAAGATATTATACATATTCCGAGTGAATCATGTAAATCGTATTCCGAGTGACTAAGTAATGACTGAGTCCGAATGAGACTTGACTGTGATGCTTGTCTCTGATGAATGAATGGTTAAGTTATTCCTCAGATGAGAAAGGGCATGAACACCGAGTGAAGATCGAATGAGCCTTGAGTTGGTCTGAGATGACTTAACCGAGTGAAAAGTTGAAGGAAGAGGAGTCGGTTGAATGAGATCGGAAGAGACACTTCTGATCCGTTCTAAACCAGAGTCTAACATTCGATGTCAGGGACGACCTCAAGGATTGAAAGTGGAATGACGGATGTCAACTAATGTCTTCATCACATCGGATGACCAGCGTAGGGAGGACTGCCTTGTGTGTTGCACCTCGGAATATTGCTCTAACAAATGATCTATGGGACGGCTGACTTCGGTTCAGGTGAGACCGGATGAATTTAGTACAGATCGGATTATCATTAATGAACACCGGTTGGCTTCAAGGAAGGTTAACTCAGCTTTCCTTAGAACGGATGTCCACACCGGATGACTTTGAGCCGGTGTACAAGACCGGATGAAATCCGCCCAAAGAAGAAATTGAGGGACTGCTAAGTTCTCCTCAACCGGACTTGGAAGTGGAATTCCAGTCGGTTTTGAAGTGCAGAAGTAACTTTTTGACCTTTTTCTTGTCTTTTAGGCATTTTTTTAATGCATTTGAACCCACTAATTGCTCTAGTACGTAGGACGGCCAGAAATGAGCACTAAGATAGCCACCTTCTATTATTAATCTTTCATTATCTCCACTAACAGCACTAGCAAACCCACTCACAAAGGGCTTGTCCCCCACTGCCTTTGTTTTTTTAAAACAAAACATATCTCTTCAGAAACTCTTAAGAAAACAGAATTATAGTATACCATTTTCCTTCTTCCTCAAGACCTTCGAATAGAACCAGGACAGCCAGGGGACTCCTTTTCAGTCAGCCAAAGATCATCAAATCAAGTAAGAGGGGAGAGGGTTGTGAATAACTATGAAATGAGTAGAGTTGTATGCTGTTCTAGGATTCCAGTTTTAATTTCGTATCTTGTGGCTTAATTTTGAAACTGAAAACGTACGAATTTGTCTTTGACTTCTTCATGAAAGTTGTAGATCTTTTTGTTATCTAAATTATGAGACCTGATTCAATTAATTTGAGTATGTATAGCAAAAGTTATAGCCAAATTACTACTGCATGTTCGAGTGAAAGATTTGTTCCATGTTTTGTGTATATTTTGATATGCTGGGAATTATACATGCATAATAAGCCTTGGATGTCTTCATGAAAGTTGTAGATATATATGTTATGGATCTTTAGAAAGTGGTTTCACATTAAAATAATTTTTGTAGCTCAAGTTATGCTCATAATACTTAAGTATGTACAAGCTGTAAATCTGTGAACTTGAAATCCGTATCTTATTTTTAAAACTGGGAATTTTGTGGTGAGAATTAGTGATCAGTGTCTTCATGAAAGTTGTAAATCTTTTTGTTATGTGAATTTTGAGACCTGAACCGATTGATTTGAGTATGTGTAGCAAAAGTTATAGCCAAAATACTACTGTATGTCCGAGTGAAGGATTTGTTTCATGTTTAGTGTATATTTTGATATGCTGGGAATTATACATGCATAATAAGCCTTGGATATCTTCATGAAAGTTGTAGATATTTAAGTTTTGGATCTTTAGAAAGTGGTTTCACATCAAAATAATTTTTGTAACTCAAGTTATGCTCAAATTACTGAAGTATGTGCAAGCTGTAATTCTGAAATCTGAAATCCGAATCTTGTTTTTAAAACTGGGAAGTTGTGGCGAGAATTAGGGGTTGGTGTCTTCATGGAAATTATAGATATGTGTGTTAGGAATAATTTAGAATTGGTTTCATGTCAAAATCATGTTTGTAACTCCAGATACGTTCTAAATACTAATCTGTGTACATTTTGGAAAACTCATCTTGAGGCAGTATGGTATTTTGTGAATAAGTTGTAGATATTTAAGTTGTGTTCTTCATGAAAGTTGTAGATAATTGTATTATTAAGCCATAGAAAGTGGAATCATCTAAAAAGGTGTTGATTTACCCATGTTATGACTGTTTTGCTAATGTATGTTGCTGTTGGGAATGCTGAAATTCACTTATAAAGACTATTATGAAAGAAAATGATATTTTCTTTATGGATAAAGATTTATGATTGAATTCTTGAGTGATTATGAGTTATTAGAAATGTTGTTGGGGCATTATGCAGTTTGTATGATGTGGTGGTGAATAATTATGAATAACGAAATTACCTTATATGTACATGAATGCCTTGTGATATTAACACATGTGACTGAAACAGTAAATCCATGATTTTGTGAATTATTATGAGTGTTGTGTCCTTTGAGGACTTGTATTCCAAGAGGTTTTGGAAATATGTATATCATGGTATGTTAAAAGAATTAAAGGCATTCATGCATCATAAGCATTCGGACGCACCATGGAATTTAGGGGTTCCATGATTGCTACCCTGGTGGGGGGTTACTCTATGATGAGTTAAGCCCTATTTTGGTGTGTGCCATGAAGTGTAGGGATTCATGGTTTATGCAAAGTCCTACTTACGATATTTGTGTACTTCAGTACTTAAGCGCCATGGAGTGTAGGGATTCATGGTATATGCTAAAGCCTTATTTGTGTCTCTATGAGACTTTTACTGCAGTATTCCCACCAAACCAAATGGATCCAGCATGACATCATTTGACTAATTAAAGAATTATTAAATGGACTTGTTTGGCATATTCATCATATCATTATGAGTTGTTGATTGTGTTTGTATTTTATCTATTTTATATTTATTCTATATTCTATCTCACTCTTACATTAATTTTTACAGTGAATGACACACAGAATGCAGAGTGATGCCATGATGGATGTCTATTTGAATTATTACCTGAACTTTGATTTTATGGGTTGTAATAAGTATAACATGTCATGTACCATTATTTTCTAAATCGTTTCCGCTACTTAAGTATTTTCTTGAATTTAATTATTCACGACTAGCATGTATGATAATTTTTCCGCTGTTATCAATTGTTACATAAACTCTGAATTAAATTGATGAATTTTAAAATGATCTTTCTAAAAAGCGAAAAATTTACTCGAAAATTTTAATTAACGTTCCGGGGCGTTACATGTTGGTATCAGAGCATTTTCGAAAATTCAGGACCAATTGTTATGACATGTACTGTTTCTCGACATAATATGTGAAATGTTTGATTTCTTACTTGATAACATGCTAAATGTGTACTATATGACTTGTGCCTAGTTGATTAATTGCGAAAAGATTTGTTTGATTACCGCTTGATAATATGATAATGATTTATTGCTTAACTGATAAACTGTAGGATAGTGATAGTTATGTAGTATTTATATATGATATATTATCCCTTAGAATTGGTATAAACCAAACTACGAATATAGGATGGCAAGAAACAACAACAACAACAACAACGATATGGCAGCAGCTTTCAACCGCTTAGCTGAAGCCATAGAACGACAAAACCAACCAAGGAGCACTGGAGGACTCCATGGGTTAGACCACTTCCTGAAGAGAAAGCCTTCACAATTCAAAGGAGGTTATAATCCCGAAGGAGCATATCTTTGGGTCAAGGAAATGGAGCGCATCTTTCGAGCGTTGCCCTACACAGAATGCGAAAAGGTGGAGTATGCCACCTATATATTGGTGGAAGAGGCAGAGAACTGGTGGATTCATGCTAGAATCCGTATGATCGAGACTGATAGACCCTTGAATTGGGCCAGCTTCAAAGACTGTTTCCTGGAGAAATATTTTCCAGCAAGTGTGAAAAGTCACAAGGAGCTGGAATTTATGGAGTTAAAACAAGGCTCGATGTCCGTTGGAGAATATACTGCAAAGTTTGAAGAACTATCTCTCTTTTACCCTCCTTTTCAAAAGGCTAGTGCCGAAGAATCGAAATGTGTTAAATTTGAGAACGGACTGAATCTGGAAATCAAAGAAGCGATATGGTACCAAGAAATTTGGAGTTTTCCTATTCTGATCAACAAATGCAGAATTTTTGAAGAGAATCACCAAGCCAGACTGGCATATGAAAGGGCAAATAGACAACTGAAACCTCAGTCAGTTGATTTCAAAAGAAGAGGATCGTTCTATCCAAGTCGCTCCAGAGGAGGATCATCATCATCGTCATCTTTTGATAGACGCAACAATATGAGGTGTCTTAAGTGTAGAGGTAATCATCATGTACGTGATTGTAACAGACGTCTTGAAGAGGTCACTTGCTTTCGATGTAATCAAAAAGGACACATCAGTCCAAATTGTCCGCAGAACAATCAAAATAACAACAGGAACACTATGAGTGAACCAAGAAGCTCTAATTATTAGAGAGGCCGTGGAGGAGACACACGTACTGCCCAATCTCCAAGACAGAACAGGGAGTCCACAGATCAGAGGTTACAACAAACAACTAGGAGAGTCTTTGCCATCAGCGGTTCAGAGGCAGACCAAGCTGATAACCTCGTACAAGGTAAGTGTGAGATTAATGGTACAATCCTATCTGTGTTATTTGATTCTGGTGCTACGCATTCTTTCATTTCTGATGAGTGTGTTAAACGCCTTCAATTACCTGTGAAGCCTATGACATGTGATCTGATTGTTTCCACTCCCACCGGTTCACAACTTAGGACTGCTAAGGTGTGTAACGAATGTTCTATACTCATAGAAGGTAGAAGTTTTCTTGTCGATCTTGTTTGTTTACCTTTGAAAGATTTGGAGGTGATTCTGGGGATGGACTGGTTATCGGCAAATCGAGTCTTGGTGGACTGTCACAATAAGACCGTGATATTTCCATCAGAAAATCTAAATTCTGACAACCTCAAGACCTTTGTATTACAAGGCGAAATTCAATTGTTTGCTTTATTCACTCTTTACAAAGAAGATGGTGAATCTAAAGCAATCGAGATGCCGGTTGTTTCTGAATTTCCTGAAGTATTTCCTGAGGATGTCTCAAGTTTACCTCCAGAACGTGAGGTAGAATTCTCCATTGATTTAATTCCAGGAGCAGGACCAGTGTCTAAAGCTTCATACCATATGGCACCAATTGAACTGACGGAACTGAAGAAACAAATCGAAGAGTTATTGGAGAAGCATTTCATCAGACCTAGTGTGTCACCATGGGGAGCGCCAGTATTGCTCGTCAAGAAGAAAGATGGAAGCATGAGGTTATGCGTAGATTATCGTCAACTGAACAAATTAACAGTGAAGAATAGATATCCTCTGCCCAGAATTGATGATCTGATAGATCAATTGAGAGGCACTGCAGTGTTTTCCAAGATTGATCTACGATCGGGGTATCATCAGATTCGTGTCAAGTCTGAGGATATTCCAAAGATAGCCTTTAGAACACGATATGGTCATTACGAGTACCTTGTGATGCCCTTCGGAGTGACCAATGCCCCAGCCGTATTCATAGATTACATGAATCGAGTATTTCATCCCTACTTGGATCAATTTGTCATCATTTTCATTGATGATATTCTGATCTATTCAAAAACTACAGAGGAGCATGAAAAGCATCTTTGAGTGGTATTGCAGATTTTGAAGGAGAAGCAGTTGTATGCAAAGTTATCAAAATGTGAATTCTGGTTGAAAGAGGTAAAATTCCTAGGCCATGTAATATCAAACGAAGGAGTGTCTGTGGATCCTTCTAAAATAGAAGCTATGGTAAACTGGGAGAGACCTACTTCAGTCACTGAGATACGAAGTTTCCTGGGATTAGCTGGTTATTATCGGAGATTCATTGAAGGGTTTTCTCAAATTGCCCTACCAATGACTCGGCTAACCCGGAAGAATCAACCTTTTTCTTGGACGCCAGAATGTGAGAAAAGTTTCCAAGAACTGAAGTTGAAGCTTACATCTGCTCCAGTCTTAACCTTACCTAATCCACAAGAAGATTTCGTGGTTTATTGTGATGCTTCCAAAATGGGCTTAGGATCTGTTTTGATGCAGCAACGAAAAGTGGTTGCCTATGCTTCTAGACAGTTGAGACCACATGAGATGAACTATCCGACGCATGATCTAGAATTGGCAGCAGTGGTATTTGCTCTGAAAATTTGGAGACACCATTTGTATGGAGTCAGGTTTGAAGTGTTCAGTGACCACAAGAGCTTGAAGTATTTGTTCGATCAAAAGGAATTGAACATGAGGCAGTGAAGGTGGACGGAGTTTCTTAAAGATTATGATTTTGATTTGAAGTACCATCCAGGAAAAGCAAATGTGGTGGCAGATGCACTAAGCCGAAAGTCCATTCATATGGCATCTTTGATGATAAAAGAAATGGAGATGATAGAACAGTTCAGAGACATGAACTTGGGTGTAGAGATGAAATCTTCAAGGAGTATGACTTTGGGGACTTTGAAAATAACCAATGATTTCCTGAAACTGTTAGGTGAAAGACAGAAAGAAGATTTGCCATTACAAGAGTTGAGAGAATTACAAGCGAATGGAAAAGATATGGGACTACAAGAAGGATCAGATGGAATTTGGAGAATCAGGAATAGAATTTGTGTACCAGATGATGTTGATCTGAGAAGGACGATTCTAGAAGAAGCGCATAAAAGTATGTTGAGCATTCATCCTGGATCAACTAAGATGTATCAAGATCTGAGGAAAAGCTTTTGGTGGCCAAGAATGAAGAAAGAGATAGTTGAATATGTATCTTCATGTCTGGTGTGTCAAAAAGCCAAGGTAGAACACCAGAAGCCATCTGGTGAACTGCAACCATTAGATATTCCTGTCTGGAAATGGGATGACATCTCAATGGACTTTGTGTCAGGGTTACCAAGAACACGTTCAGGGAATGATGCAATCTGGGTTATTGTAGACAGATTGACAAAGTCTGCTGACTTCCTCCCAATGAATATGAAGAACTCTTTACAAAAATTGGCACAATTATATGTGAAGGAGATCGTAAGACTACATGGTGTACCATCTAGTATTGTGTCAGATAGAGATCCAAGATTCACTTCCCGATTCTGGGGAAGCTTGCATCAGGAATTGGGTTCAAAGCTTCGATTGAGTTCAGCTTATCATCCCCAAACAGATGGGCAGTCAGAGCGTACCATACAAAGTTTGGAAGACTTACTGCGATCTTGTGTGATTGAACATGGTGGTAGTTGGGAGCAGTTTCTTCCATTGATTGAATTCACGTATAACAATAGCTACCATAGCAGTATTGGTATGGCTCCATTCGAAGCATTGTATGGTAGGAAGTGTCGAACGCCCCTTTGTTGGTTAGAAACTGGTGAAAGTTTGGCGTTAGGACCTGAAATTGTGTAGCAGACTACTGAACAGATAGAAATGATCAGAGAAAAGATAAAGGCATCTCAAGACAGACAGAAGCACTATTACGATAAAAGGAGGAAACCACTTGAATTCTAAGTCGGTGAACATGTATTTTTGAAGGTTTTACCTCACAAGGGGATTGGCCGAGCATTGAAAAGTAAGAAGTTGAGTCCGAGGTTCATTGGACCATATGAGATCCTAAAGAGGATTG